>JAQPPZ010002512.1:522500-2922500 GCA_028583015.1 Wollemia nobilis
CTAATGTTCTAATGTCAAAATTTTTGAAGAATTACGCCAACATGTACATTTGAATTTCAGCAATAAAAGTAGCACTTCATTCTTCGCATATGGTAACTGTGTCATTTGTATTTATTATTTAATTTCATTTATGTAATTGTAATTGTATATTCCTACATTCATAGAATAAAATAATGTTAGGAATAGTTATACATTTTAGTTACTGAGATAAAGTAAACTAGGGGAGAAAGACTTACACTATCTTCTAGGAGGTAAGGCCCACTCCTACAGCCAGTCCCTAAGCTCTCACCCCTACAATAGGTTAGAAATAGTTAATTAACCTTAGAATATAAAATAAATTAAATTGCATTTTCATAAAATATAAAGTCAAAATAGATAAATAAAACTAACTGCACGAGGATCCTCAACAATAGATAAACTCATCAATAGGAAATTACTATTAGTTAATAATTCATTAATAGGTAATTATCATATTTACTACATAAATCATAAATTGCATTTTATTTTCATACTTGCACAATTTAATTTATATTTATTTATTTTTCTACAAACACCTAAAACTAAAAGAAATCTGAACTAAGCTTAGCATTGATCCCCATGGTACAATCTATACTAGATTCCTATTCTTTAAATCTAACCTTGATTTACCCTCGGATTGATAAATTAAATGTAAGCTATTACAACCGATCATTTTGGCACCATTGTCAGGGAGAATAGCATCATAGTGGTTAATCAAAAAGTTATTTGGTAGTGCAATTAGGTGAGGCTTACTTATATGAAAAAAGTACGTATGAGTCCTTGGGAAGCATATGAGTCAGAGTGGCATGAGATGGTCCCAACAAGTCCCTTTGTACGATGCTTCCAGGTTCATTTTTCTTGAGGAATCAGTTTTACTACTTTCTTAATTAGAATTTTATTTCCTGCAAATTTCAATTTCTACAAATTTTATTTCCTGCAAATTTCTTGCTTTGGGTAATTATTATTTCTTAGTTGACTTAGGACCTACGAGAAAAATAGGAAGTAGGTATACACTGAAAAAGACCTAAACTTGGCTTAGGACCCTATCAGAAGTAGGAAGTAGTTACGGTTGAGTGACACAACCATAGTGAAACCCTCCTAATAATCAAAGAAGCAGTAATAGTTTACCTTTTATTTCAGCAAATTTTATTTCTACACATTTCCAGCTTTGGGTGATTATTATTGTTGGTTTGACTTAGGCCCTATGAGAAAAATAGGAAGTAGGTATACACTGAAACAGACCTAAACATTGGTTTAGGACCCTATCAGAAGTAGGAAGTAGGTAAGGTTGAGTGACACAACCATAGTGAAACCCTCCTAAACAATCAAACAAACAATAATAGTTTAACCTTTTATTTTCAGTAAATTTTACTTTTCCTGCAATATTTCATTTTGTTCCTAATATGCTAAAGTTGGTTGTATAAATATTCGTAGGAACGTGAGTCACATCTAATTTTAGCAAAATATTAGGATTATTGTGAAATTTTATTTCAATTATTCCCTATTGTATTAAGGATAGTTATAAACTCAATTGTTATGATTTGTATCTAAACTTGATAATAGTAGGATTAAAATAGAAAATCAAAACCAAAACCCAAACAAAAACAAAACCAGAGAGAAAAAGAAAATAAAAATAAGTTGCTAGATGGTGGAAAATAGTCTAAATCAGTCTGCACTTATAGACCTTAGAGAACTATTAATAAAACAAGAAGTTAACCTTATTTTTGAGCAAGGAAATAGAGCATCTAGTAAAGAGTGGGAAAGTCTATATGAACGCATTGACATTATTAAAGAAAAATCAGATAAATTGAAGGAAATCAAAAGGATTGACATAGCTAAAACTCTAGGGACAAACTACCATTCATATTACCTAGATCTTAAAAGAAACTATGAACGTTGGCTTTGGGATAGAAGAGCAATAGTAAATCCAACAATTTACACTTGGAATCAATATTTTGAAGACTCCCTCCTCATTCACAAGTTCCTTGGAGACCTAGAAAAGAAAGAAGTAGCCCTAGAATATAGCAAGAAATATCAGAGGATACCTAGAGTTGTGCGCTTTAGGGAGTTATGTCAAGATTTACATTGTGAGTTACAATTTGGAAATCTCGACCCCATTCCAACTCAAGCTTTTCTCGTTCAATTGATTCAATTGGTGGTAGACCATTTTAATTTTGAAGAAGAACACTTCATGACACCCGAACAACTTGATCCGATCAACGATATTCATAGACTATTCAAGGAATATTAGACGTGTTGCAAAAACAAGAAACTTAGAAAATTCATGAGCAGACCTAGAGACTCTAAGGGAAGATTCATAAAAATCAGCAATTCAGAAGGAAATTTCCAAAGAGACTTTAGTAGGCAGCCTAGAATTTATAAGTTAGAAGAATTTGAAACAACAACATCAACCAATCAAGCTAAAATCCTAGAACAAGATCCCGACTCATACTTATTACCTAAACCAGAATTTGACAATCACATAGATCCTTCTTCTATTTTTACTGAACCCATACCTGGTCCAATTCTTGAAATCTTACATTCAATCATGGCTGACCAACAAAGTGGGCAAGGAGAAGTAGAAGAGAACCAAAGGGGGAATGAACAAAGATAGAATAGAGACCAAAGAAGAAATGGGTAAAGGAAGACATTTGCCTTCCCAATATTACATACAGATGGGACAACAAGAGAACCTAAGTCAGTCTCTATTTTTGTATTACCCACCTTCCATGGGAAACCACATGAAGATCTAGATGCTTTTCTCTTCGAATTTGAAGTAGTGTGCCAAGCTTACTTTTACACTACCGATGAACAAAAGCTAAGGTTGTTTCCCTCTACTCTTAAAGATGCAACTTTAAGATGGTTCATGGGTCTAGGAGAAAATATTTGTAATCAATGGGATGGAGAACATGGATTAAAAGAGTTATTCCTTGAATGATATCAGGATTACTATAGAGTTAGGGATAAGAAAGTGGAGCTATTCTGCATGAATAAAAAAGAAGAAGAATATTTGGAGGATTACCTTGAGATATTTCTATTTGTTGGGTCTAGAGTAAATATAGACCTTGATGAAGAAATATTAAAAGAACTCTTTTTAAAAGGACTAAAGGAGGATGTCCTTGAGGTTTTAAACCTCATGGAAAAAGGAGATATCCATATTATGGCATTTGAGGAGATTGTGAACCTTTGCAGAAACTATTCAAGAAACAAACCTCTAAGGAGTAACAAGTATACATCTACAAGAGGAGTGACGAGAGCAAAAATTGGAAACATGTTGGAAGGGTTAAAAACTGATTTGTTAAGTACCTTGACTACATATTTGGATTTAATGGATAAAAATCCAAAGGGACAAGACAGTGAAGAGATTTACTATCATAGATGTAGGAAAAAGCACAATCTGAGGGAATGCCCTCTCAACATTACCAACATTTCCAATATTGCTACTTGTAAAATTTGTGATAAAAGTCACAAAACTAAAAACTACAAATACATCTCCATTATTAAAGCTGCCATAAAGGAACCTAAAGTTGAAGAGGTAGAAGATATTTATTTTGTAGCCCAAATATGGAATGGTCCATTCAATGGACCACCAAATTGGTCAAACCCTAGTTATTCCAACTCGCAAAGGCCTAATCAATGGTCTAATGCACCAAACTAGGCAAATTGGAATTCTTATTCAAACAATCAAGACTGGAACATACCTCCATGGGCCCACTTTATGGCCAATACCTATGGAAATCCACCATGGAATCAAGGAATGTCCAATCAAAATAATTGGAATACTAGTGGCCAATATAACCAAGGAGGATCTGGTTGGTCTCAAAATCTATCACAACAACAAAACTTTCAAAATCAATTTAGGGGACAAGCCCCTCAAAATCTACCTCAAAATAGACTTCTTCCACCTCCAGTTAATAATAATAATCCTCCTAAGAAACCTCCTCTTCCAGCTCAACCGATCCCTAATCCTAACAACAACAAGAACATTCAACAAGCCTATGAAACTAGTGAGACATGTTCTATATCTGTAGTACCTTGTCAAAAAATTCAATTGAGATCAAGAAAAGTATTGGAAAACAATGTAACTCTCATAGAGCTTGAAAATCCCACTACAGATTTGTTCGAAAAGGAGGATAACAATGAAAAGGAAATGGAAAATTCACCAGAAAACATTCCAACAAAAAACAAGAAATCCAAATTCCTCAAAGGAAGGAAGTAGAGGTACCTTTTCCTCAAATATTGGCAATACCAAAAGAACCACCTAAGCCAACCTTTAACTTCCTTCAGGAATTAGAAAATGTTACTATCAAGATCCCTTTGTTACAAGCTATCAGGGATATACCCATCTATTCCAAGCTCATTAAAAACATGTGTACAAATTCAGGAAGGAAAAAGAAGAATGAAGCCCAAACTATTCAAGTCATTGGACAATTGTCTGAGATAATAATGGGAGGTAGGTTATTACCAAAATACACAGATCCTGGAATACCTATACTCATGGTGCACATTGGTGACATAGCCTTGCAAAATATCTTGGTCGATTTAGGAGCCGCTATTAATGTCATGACTAAAGAGACAACAGAATATTTAGGGTTACATAAATTGCAATCAACTTCTATTGTACTCCAACTCGTAGATAGGTCTACTATTAAGCCAGAGGGAAAACTAGAAGATGTTATAGTCTCCATAAGTTCATGGGAATACCCTATAGACTTTATAGTCTTACAACCTAAGAAAAAGTTAGGGGGACATCCCTTAATTTTAGGGCACCCATGGCTTGCAACAACTGATGCTTACATTAGTTGTAGAATGGGAAATATGACTATTTTTTATGGTAAAAATACTAAAGACCTTAGCCTATTCCCTGAATCAACAATAGAAGATGAGTTTCCAAAGCAATTATGGTATGATTTCCCTCATGATTTTGATGAAATCCAAACCTTATCAATAAATTTTCTGAGTGAACATCTTCAACAAGAGGTCGAGGGACCATTACCATTACTATTAGGAAATCAAAGCAAGGATCAAAGTCAAGATAATGGTTGTTCATCTGAATCTACCATGGCTATTAATGAAGCAAGCACAAGTCAGTCTCAACAAATGATACCATATGACTATTACTTAAATATTCTTGAACATGAGATAATGGGAATAGATGCAAACATAGAAAAATGCAAGCAAATAGATATCACACTAGGAAGGACCTTGAATATCAGTGATGAGCTCACAAGCATACAAGAGTCACAATTAATAGATGTGCTTAAGGAATATCAATCGACATTTGCATGGAACTATGAGGATATGAAAGGGATACATCCAAATGTTTGTACCCATCGTATTTTTATCCAAGAAGGATGTTATCCAGTAAGACAACCTCAAAGAAGATTGAATCTAGCTATGAAAGATGTGGTTCAGGAAGAAATCATTAAACTCTTGAAGGCAGGATTTATATATCCAATTTTTGATAGTCAATGGGTGTCACCTCTTGTGATAGTCCCTAAAAAGAATGGCAAATGGAGGATTTGTATGGACTATAGAGAATTAAACAAGGTAACAAAAAAATATTATTTTCCCTTGCCATTCATTGATCAAGTTCTTGATACATTGGCTGGAAAGAAATATTTTTGCTTTCTAGATGGGTTTAGTGGCTATAATCAAGTTTCCATAGCTGAGGAAGATCAGGAAAAGATAACCTTCACATGTCCAGTAGGTACCTATGCTTATAAAGTCTTACCTTTCGGATTATGCAATGCACCTACCACTTTTCAAAGAGTTATTTTAGCTATCTTTGCTGATTTAATAAATGAGTGTGTAGAAGTCTATATGGATGACTTCACAGTCTACGGTAATACCTTTGAAGAAACCTTGTCAAGCTTACAAAAAGTTTTGATTAGATGTCAAGAGCAAAACCTCTCTTTGAGTCATGAAAAGTGTTTCATGATGATGAGAGGAGGGATTGTTCTAGGACATTACATATCAGAAGAAGGTGTTAAAGTAGATCCTACAAAAATACAAGTTATTCAAACCCTTCAACCTCCGAAAACACAAACAGAGGTGAGAAGTTTCCTAGGACATGCAGGATACTACCGTAGGTTCATTAAAGACTTCAGTAAAATTGTTGCTCCCATGCTTAAGCTCTTAACTAAAGAAAGTGAATTCAATTGGACTGAAGCATGTCAAGAAGCCTTTGAAGTTATAAAAGATAAATTGATTATTGCTCCAATCCTAAGAGGACCAAATTGGAAATTACCATTCCATATACATTGTGATGCTTTAGGTTACGCAATAGGAGCAGTATTGCAACAAGTTGAGAACAAAATACCTTATGCTATCTATTATGTAAGTAAAAATTTGCATGGAGCCGAGCTTAATTACATTGTTACTAAAAAATAATTTTTAGTTGTAGTCCATGCCATTAATAAATTTAAACATTACATAATAGGGTATGAAGTATTCATTCACACTGATCACTCTGCCATTAAATACTTAATGAACAAAGCAATAGTAGGAGGTAGAGTGGTTAGATGGCTTCTTTTGCTACAAGATTTCAATGTCATGATTATAGATAAGGTAGGAAAAGATAACGTCATCGCAGATCACCTATCTCGTATGCAAATATTTGATGATGATGAGTTAATTCCTGATAATTTCCCATATGAACATTTGTTTGCTCTTTCTATTTTTACCCCTTGGTATGCTGATATTGTAAATTACTTAGTAACAAGAAAAATGCCTCAAAAATATACACCGCATGAGCATAGGAAATTGATACATCAAAGCACTCCTTATATGTGGATTCATGGAGTCTTGTTTAGAAGATGTCCTGACCAAGTAATTAGGAGATGTGTGCAAGAAGATGATGTATATGACATCATTTGGGCAACACATGAAGAACCCTATGGAGGCCATTATGCCACCCAAAGAATAGTTAGTAAAATACTTCAAATTGGTTACTTTTGGCCTACCATGAATAGAGATGTCCATAAATTTGTTGATAGATGTGATGCTTGTCAAAGAGCTAGTAAGCCTACTCCTTCGATGGAAATGCCTTTGGTTCCGCAAGTAGTATTTGAACCATTCGAGAAATGGGGAATTGAATTTGTTGGACCAATAGACCCTCCAAGCGAAGGTAATAAACACATACTTGTGTGTACGGATTACGTTACTAAGTGGGCTGAAGTTAAAGCTTTACCATGAGTGCAAGCTGAACCAGTTATTGATTTCCTTTATGAAAATATTATGCAATGCTTTGGAGCACCTAGAGAGTTAGTTTCAGATCATGGAACCCAATTTATCTCCAAAGTGATTGAACATTTTGTTGACACCTATCAAATAAAACATAAGAAAACCTCACCATATCACCCTCAAGCCAATGGACAAGTAGAAGTTACGAATAGAGAACTTGAAAAGATCATTACAAAAATTGTAACTATTAATAGGGGTGATTGGGCTGAGAGATTAAAAGAAGTTGTATGGGCATACAATACAACTTGGAAAACCACCACAGGATTATCACCTTATGAAATGGTCTATGGAAAACAAGCTATCATGCCCATAGAATTTGAGATAGAAACTCTTCGCACAATGGTACAACTTGATGTGAATTTGGATAAAGCGTAGAAAGCTAGATTGGAAAAGTTAAACATTCTGGATGAAAGGAGACTAGAGGCATTACATAGGACTGAAATAACCCAACAAAAATGAAATAAATGGCATGATAAACACATTGTACCATGCACATTCGAATCAGGAGATTGGGCTTTGTTGTTTGATTCTCGTTACCAAGACTTTCAAGGTAAATTGAGGACCAGATGGCTAGGACCCTATGAAATCAAAGAGATATTCAGAAATGGTACAGTCAAGCTTAAGCCTATAGATGATTCAACAAGGAAACTACTAGTAAATGGCCATAGGCTTAAACTTTATAAGAAGCCATTATCTAAGGAGGAATTCATACACCATCTTAAGCAGCAAGCCGAATTGCAGTGCATTTTTGAACTGCAATCAACCATTATTGAATAATAATTTCTCTCTCACTTAAAAAAAATATTATGCTTCCTTTGTTTCATCATGAAGTTTCTATATCTGCAATATTTCTATCTTATTCTCATCAATTTTTAGTCTCAATGTTTCAAAAATAGCCCAAGAGGTATTTCTTTAAAAATCTTGTAGGAAATGACTATCATATGTTGCATAATACTTTGTTTGCTAGATAAAATCTAGATGTTTTTCAATTACTCAAACAACATTAGTGTTTTGAGCAATTTTCATTGAAATTCAAGCAATATTTTGATGTTGTAAGTTATTCCTAGTCAATCAAACTTTTTCTTGGACTACGCACATTTGAACATATAAAAACATTGTGAGATGTGGAGAGATTAACTCATGTGTTACTATTGCCATAAGTGAACAGTTTCCCTTGCTTATCCATCTATGCGCATGGTCTAGAGTACTAATGAATTGGCAAAAGGACAAGCTCACCCTTCATCCCTAAACAAAAAGAAGAAAAGGAGAAGAATAGTAAGGATAGGATCAAATTCCCATCAGGACTTTGATAGAGTGGTTGGGAATCCAACTCCCCAAAGTTCTTACTCCTACAAAAAAAAATCCCTTGCTCCTCATCTAATCGAGCAAGTATCCCAAAAAGTATCTTCTTGCTTCTCATAAAAATAGGCAAGAACCCCAAAAGCAATAAAAATCCCTTGCTCCCTCTCAAAATGAGCAAGTATCCCAAGAAAAGTCAAAGAAGGGTAAAAGAGCTTGAATCCCTAGAATTCTTAGTATCTCGAAAACTATGGGGTGATCCTCATTACAACAATGGGTTGAATGAAACCCCTAGAAATAAGGTATCCTTACGTAGTAGCACTAAGTCTGGACAAGACCTATGGATGCTCATAGATAAGCTAGCTTGTTGGCATAAGTGATCTTTGTTGTTACTCAATCCTCACTCATAATGGTAAATGAATACTCACTGCACACATAGTTGGTCCTTGAGGAAGCTTGAAAATATTAGGATAACTTTAACACCATGATGATTTGTGAAATGAATAGATGAAGTTGTTTAAAAATCACTAGGATGTTTGAAGTCTTTGAGAAATAACTCTAGAATATCATAAGCAGGCAAAAGTCAGAAGCAAATTCCTATGGTTCATTTTCTCCTACAAAAATATGGCTTTCATCTCTCAAAATCTTGTATCTCTTAACAGAAGCCATCATAATATCAGAATATCTATTCCATTTTTAAATGATTGAAAATACTCCAAGTCTTTGATAGATATCTATTTTTGTATACATTGATGACTGATATCAAGCTTTATAATCATTATCTTTCTCTCACTTGGATACTCCTTAATGAAATTTAGGAAGCACAATCACAAAAATTATAATAAACCCCCATAAATAAAACTTATTATTATATTATCCATCAATATAAATAAAACACCCTTCATCTTGTTTTGGCTATATAGCCAAAATTATAGTTTGGGGGGGAGGTAAATAGAGGTATATGAAGTTCACAATACAGTTTGGGGGGGAGAAATAGGTAAAGTATTTTCTCAAACTCTAGCAACTATAGTTTCGTAGACGTCTTCTGTAGATGTCTTCCGTAGATGTCTTCCGTAGAGGTCTTCCGTAGATGTCTTACGTAGATGTCTTCTGTAGATGTCTTCCATAGGTGTCTTCTATAGATATCTTCTGTAGGTGTCTTCCATAGATGTATTTTGTAGATCTCATGTATAGGTCTTTTTTTGAGGTCTTACAACCTTGGAATGATTCTTGATTTTGAATGATGACTAATCTCTAACTTGCAATAGATATTTCTATTTTTATCAAGGGTTTAAGATAATGCATAAATAATAATTAACCCTAGAATGCAAACTATATGCTTTTATTCTTTCAAATACCTAGAATGTAACCAAATATTTTTTCTTTCATTTATGATCTAGGTTTTGAACAATGATGGACAAAAAGCAAATAGTAAAAAACCTAAAATCCTATCTAGGCAACTTATCTGATTTGATGGTTGATCTTAGCTTTAACTTGCATCTAGAATATCCAAACAAATTCAAACCTACTGAACAACTTTACAAAACCTTAGAAAATTTAATCAGTGTTTAGGGGCCTACTTAGGTTGCTATATTACTGAGCTTGGAAGCACAATAATCAATCCCCCTTGGTACTTTTAGTTGATGATTCAAAAAT
Organism: Wollemia nobilis; assembly: GCA_028583015.1. NCBI lineage: Eukaryota > Viridiplantae > Streptophyta > Pinopsida > Araucariales > Araucariaceae > Wollemia > Wollemia nobilis. The sequence goes on from JAQPPZ010002512.1 coordinate 532,719, forward strand.
AAAATGATATTTGACCTTTAGAACAAGCAAAAGTAAGGTGAAATAGACATGCAACAGTGATATGAAATGTAGATAGAACAAATACAATAGAAACCTAACATGCAAAATGCAAATTATGGTTTTTAGGAAGCAAGAACTTGCCCTCGAGCCCTAATTTATCAAATTCACATCCTATAAGGTATGGGCACAAATTTGATTCAAAGCACTTTTTGGGTCTCCAAAACAATGAAAAATAGATCTAATGACTAATAATGCAAGTAAAGAACTTGATTAGATAATGGAGGAAGTAAGGAGCAATGAGAAGATGGAAGAAGCAACCCAAGATGATAAATCTCTCCAAATCATCAAGACTCCTCCACTTTTTCACCAAGAGTAGCTAACTCCAAAGTAGAAAATAGCAAAACAATAATCTCACAAAAGAAGAGCATTTATTAGCAAGTAATGAGCAAGTCAAGATTAGGGTTCTCAAGAAGATTAATTAGGAGAAAAGAGGAAATCCAATCCTCTATTTATAAGATGTTTAGAGGGCTAAAATTTAGGAAAATAAAAGTTCACCATGGGCAAGGGTCAACACCAAAAATAGGCCAACAAGGGGAGGGATTTGTAAGAGAAAACCCCCTAGCCAAATTAGCACTCAATCATTACAGGGTGTGAATTTGGCAATCCACATTCATGTCTTGTATATATAAATAATAAATTTGGTAAGGCTAGGGTAAAAGGACAAAGAAAGAGGGGAAAAGGGGTCCAAATTTGCACTTGGCAAGTTTTGGTGTCTTTCTAAGGATCTAAGGAAAGATTGACTTATTTTTATGGATCAATTTTCCATGTCTACAAGATGACATTCTCATCGACAACTTAAGGGTAAAAAGAAACCCTTCATATAGATGCATTGTTTACATGTATATTTTTTTGAATGCACCATTGGATAAGGAGGTTACTATCTAAGCAAAGGAGCCATCCTTAGTAGGAAGGTAATAGAGTCACTATTATAGTAAAACCTTCTACTCAAGAAAAACTTGGTTGTGCATAATTATTGATTTTATCCTAGTTGTTTATGGATGGCTTAGCAAGATCCTTTGTGTGTTGGTCGATATTAGTATTTGATAATACTTAATTTAATTAGGGGTATAATTAAATTAATTATTAATGTTGATAGTATTAAGAGGAGATGGATTAATAAAGAAAATGAATTTATTATTAGTCCAAAGAACATTAGTATTGAAAATTGCTAATGTTTGCAAGTAATACTTTAAAAAATGGTTTAGTTTTTAAATATTTGACTTTTTTGTAATAAGCCAATAGTAATTAAGAAGGTAAACCTTTGTATGAAAAGCTTTTTAATTAAAAGAGTGATTAGTAAGGTGTTGGTTTTTGGAAATATTTGTAATGTTTTTAGAAAATGATACTTTTGTATTGGAGTAGGTTGCCATGGTAGTGGGCTCACAATGGGCTTAGAAGAATTAGAAAATGCTACAACTCTATCTTGGGATAGGCCTCCATGGAAACTATTCGTAGATTTGAAGTTACAAATTTTTGGATCACTAGCAAGAGTGGGGAAAGAAGAAGCTTTGTAATTAGAGAAAGAAGACACAAATGGAATGTATGGAAGCATGGTAGTGAAGTATTCAATTGAGAAGTTATGCCTAGATAACTTGGATGTGCTTGTTTACCTTCCTTGTTTCTCCTAAATTCACCAAGAAATTGTATAGACTGCCTTGGTTAACTTGTTATAAATGTGTTGTTAGTTTTAATTTTTTAATTTTAAAAGTTTTGCATATGCTCTACATGGTGAATCTATAACATCGTTGTGAAGCTAGTGCAGTGGTAGTTGTGTAACCTTTTTAGGGCCTCATATTACTATGAGTTATTGTTGGTCCAATATGTCTTTCTTATTACATCCTTGTTCTGGTTTGGATCAATTTTATATTGCTCAGTTGTAGGTTACATCAATTGTGGATGTCTCATTTTAGTTATCCTTTTTATTTTATCCTTACTTTTGTTTTAGTTAGCCGATCCAAGTTGGATATGGAAGTTGGTTCTAGATGCACTTAGTTTTCACTTTGTGGGTAGGTGCTATCATGAGCTTGGTTGTGTACCTTGAGTTGCTCAAATATTTGGTTCAAGTTCTCTATTAAGGTTGATGTCTTTCCTTTTTAATGTAGTATTGGTAGGCTCAACACCTTGTGGATCAATCTGAGTGTTTTAGATTGTTGGTTGTAGTGTTTGGAGCAAGTCTTTCTTGTATTATATGTTGTTATGCTTTGAATCTGAAAAAATAAACATGCTTTTTATTTTATGTTCTTATTGATTCTCTAGAAAATTTAAGATTATATAGAAAATTTTCAATTTGTAAATTTAATATATGTCTACTTGGTTCTAGTAAGATATTTGAGTTAAAATCATTTGATGTCCATTGAAATTATAAAGGTTTTTGCTATTCTAGATAAGTTTGGAAGTACAATTATGATTTTGTATGAAGCTTAGATATGTTGTATTATATATATATATATAGATTCAATATGATTTTGTTAGGGTATTTAGTTAATATTGAAGTACATCCATGAATTTTGTAATTATAATGCAAGGGTTATATTTGTGTAAAGAATGAAGTTTATTATTAAAGAATTATTTGGTTTAATGAATTCTTGAGGCTTGAGTAGATAAAGGGATTCATTATGGAGACAAGTATGTGATTATCTCCTTGTTTGCATAAATTTTTTTTGTATAAATGCACGTAAATTGAATGCATGGAATTATTTCTTGATGCATATTAGCCTTTCATTGCATATCATGAGTTGTCCTAATCCCTAGATTTCTTATCAAGTTTGTGGGAAAGATATTCTAGTGGAGGACCTCAAAAAAGGAAGAGTATCATTGGACCATCAGTTTTGTTCATAACATTGTTGTTGAGAAAGAGCTCATAATTGGTAAGTGATGTATTGTAATTTTTTAATAGATGAATTATGTTGTAGATATTTATATTTTAAAATTTCAAGATTTGATCAATGAAGAAAGAGTGTATTTCCTTTCATCAAGATCTTGGAATAGATTTTATTTGTAAATAGAAAATTAAATGTTGTACTTATTGGAAGGCTTATGAAGGAATGTGTTAGAATTTAAATATGTTTTGGGATTATGATGCCATAAAATATGCTCATTATTTCTTTTAAAATTTGGGTACTAGTGTTAAATGGAAAAGTTTAAGCTCTAGTTTTAGCAATCTTGTTTGATTTAAGAATTTTAAGCTTAGCACTTTATTACTTTATGGGACAGATTTTAATGTTTAAGTATTTTATGATTCTCATATTTTTGGAGGGATTGGGCGAGACTTAAATCCATATTAGAACCCTCGAGTCAAAAATATAATCCAATATTGGGAGAATTTATGATGATGCATTAACCAGGTGTATGTCAATATTGGGAGGAGTTGTGATGAAGCAATAACTTGATGTGTTAATCTAGGAGGAGTTGTGATAGTGGCACCTTGAACAATGTGGATTGGATGATTATGCTCTTTATCAAGTTAGTCGCAAAGGACTTATTTAGCCCATGAAGGTGTGGTAACTAAGCACTAAAGCATTACACCAAAATAATTCTACATAGATTAGATGTATGTAGGATTAGAGAATATGCATCTTCCTTTAAGTGTTATGGGCCTTAAAGGATAATCCTTATGTTGTGGTCAAGTTGTCCTATATCGATGAGAATATGGGAAAGGTGGGGTGACCACTATTGGCTTCCTTTCTAAATGGTGAGGTTTTGAAAGGTGAACCCTAAAAATATGGGATGTTAGCCACTCCTGTCCACTTGACTATCGCATGTAGTGACATTGACTCAAAATGTGGTTATGCCTTATAAATACTAGAGTATATTTGGACTTCATTGTGAACCTTGTTAAAAAATAAATATCTCTCTCTTGGTTTGGTGGGTTTTTACAGTTGGTATACAAGCTCTATGTTGTAGTACTAAAAGCTTCTATGGAGTGAACCTAGGATAAGCCTTGACTTTATGTGCTAATTTAGGAAGACTTAATCCTCTAGGGACCTTAACTTGATCTAAGATAAGATGGATATTGCACATCAACTGGACTAGTCAGACCAAGGATTAAATTTCCTAGGGAGTATAGTTTTTATTAGAAATGACACCTTGTAGTGAGGCAAGTGTGACCACAATAATTTATCAGTTGAGTGATAATGATCTAATTTATTTCATGGGTAAATGAAACTAACTAATTGTAAGTACAATTGGGAGAAATTGTAACTTACCCATATCCTTTTTGTGAATGTGATATGGCATCTATTTTAATAGGAGGATCATCCAAGAATATGGGATTATTTGCACAAGAAGTTGTAGTATATACCCTAAAGAAATCTAGAATAATAATGAACTCCAACAAGATAACTAAGAGAAAAAAGGTTTCTAGTAAGAATTCTAGAAGGACAATGGACTCTAGCAATAAAATTGGAAGAACAATGGACTCTAGAGAGTGTGGAAGACTTTTTTCCATAGATAAATTGATTCAAGAATATATGGAACAACAATGCAAAATGTTGGAAACCTTGATTAATAAGGAAATGGGTAATAGGGATTTAGAGGGTGGACAAGAAAAGAATCTTGTTATGGGAAACCATGTAGGCAAGGCTCAAATTGAGGTTGATATTTCCAAGGACCTTAAGAATGTTAAGGTAGAAAATTTTAAAGGAAGATAAGGGGGTGATGCAATAGATTCATGGTTGAATGGATTGGAAAATTTCTTTGCCATGAAGAATTACTCACCGAAAACCCAAAAAATATGGATAAAACTTCATCTTTAGGATGTAACCTTAGAATAATGGAACACATTCAAGGTAAACAAAAGAATCCAAGTTGTGGAACTTGACTGGGATAGTTTTGTCAAGGTATTTAAGAATATATTTCTATCAGATCATTTATATATAGAAGTTTGAGGAATTCTCTATACTTCAATATGGTACATTGACTATAGAGGTATACTATCAAAGATTCATTAAAGTTTTGAAATGCATACCTGAGTATGAGATAAATGAATAAATAAAGGTGCATAAGTTCATATTAGGGGTGGATCCTAAGATTAGGATATTAATTAATTTTCTCAAACCCAAGACCCTTCAAAAATCTTATGATTTGGCCCAGTAGGAAGAGACCAATCTACAAACCAAAAGGAATTTCTTTAACTATGCAGGGTTGACAAAGGTAGAGAGATAGGAACTCAAGAAAAGAAAGAGTGCAAATTTTATGAAATGGGATAAGGAGAAAAATAATAAAAGTAAATGGAACCCAAATTTTAGGAACTAGAACAATGGGAACCAAGGGAACTATAAGAAGAATTTCGAGAAAAAATATAATTCAAAACCCCAACATCAGAAGCAAAATGAGTTAGCTCAGAAAGAGGGAACAATGAAGAAAAGGTAGGAAAGGTCTCAAGCACCCAATATAGGTTGCTTAATTTTTGGGGGTCCTCATTATGTTAATAAGTGTCACTAATAGCTAGAGTTGAATAATAGAGCAGAGGAACAACCCCACCAAATTTATGAAACCATAGGAAGTCATAACCTGGATGGACAAGCAGCTCCTATGTTACTTAATGGTAAATTTTTTAAGAATAATGCTAAAGAATTAATTGATAGTGGAGCTACATATAATTTTATTTCTACTAGTATTATCAAGGATATGCTAAAAAGACCTATATTTTTGGCATAAGAGTGGAAAGTTGAGTTTGGGTCTAGATAGACCTACTTAGTTGATCAATGTTTACATATGGCTAAGATTACCTTACCCAATGGATCTATTATATGGCACTTATATGTAGTTCCACTACATACCTTTGATATTATCCTAAGGATGGATTGGCTAAAGACTCATGGAACCCTAATCAACTTCTAAGAAATATGTATGGACTATATGGATAAGGATAGGAAAAGAGTTAGGGTTCAAAGTATGCAAGGGTATTTTTGACCAAATATGCTATCATCCATACGATTAAAAAAAGCAATTAAAAGAGGTGGTATATTGTATGTAGTGAATATGAATGGAAATATAGGTGGTAATGGGGATGATAATTGTTTTTAAGAAACATCCAATTTTGCATAAATTTAGGGATGTATTTCTAGAAGATCTCCTAGGAATACTACCTTGACATGAATTTGACTTCACCATTGAACTAATGCTTGGAGTTGAATCCATTGTAAGAAAACCTTATAGAATGACACATATTGAGTTGTAAAATTTGAAGGTGCAACTTCAATATTCTTTGGAAAAGAGTTTGATCAAACCTAGTGTATTGTCATAGGGTGCTCTAGTACTATTTGTGAAAAAGGTTTTTTTCTTGAAATTGTGCATTGATTATAGGATGCTAAATAATATGAACATCAAGAATATGTATCAATTGCTAAGGATATATGATTTGTTTTATTAGTTAAAGGATTCCACTATATTCTCAAATATTGACTTGATATCACATGATCATCAACTAAAAATTTGTGAGGATACTCACAAAACAACCTTTAAGACTAGGTATGGACACTATGATTTCATAGTATTATCATTTGGGTTGACTAATATTTCAAAAAAAATTATGAATTTGATGAATAGTGTGTTTCAAAAATATTTGGATCAGTTTGTTTCGATATTTTTGGATGATTTATTCAATTTATGTTTGAGACACTAGTGGGCGAACATAAATACAAGGAGCAGGAATGAGTGAGCTAAGGTTTAGTGGGTGCGATGAGAGTGAGGGTTTGAATTTTATAGGCAGGAATCTCAGCCAAGGTGGTAGAGGTAGAGCAGGTATGAAAGGGGCACGTGGGAAACTCAAGCATGGATCAAGTGAGGATCCAAAGGAAGGCAGTCAGGTTGTGGTAAATTTTGTGGCGGGCATCATGTAGGGGCTCGACCCTCCTAAAAAAGACCCCAAAAAAAAGATACAAAGGACAATGTGGGGCCCAAGAAGTGGCTATATTTTTCTAATAATCTTAGAGGAAAAATAAAGGAGGTTCTCTCTCTTCCACCCCTAGTTCCAGTAAATAATAAAATTTTGGCCCCGGCAAGTTCCATGAGCTCTTTTCTTTCAATGGAATAATTCTTCCTAGTAGGAAAGTTTTTGGGAGGTAGTCTAGATATGGAGACTATCAGGGCTTGGGTGATAGGTAAATGACAATTGGTAGGCAGATTGGATTTGGTATCTCCAACTCAAGGGTTCTTCATTATTCGTTTTAACAATATGGAGTATGCTAACTGCATTTTAATAGGAGGTCCTTAGTTTTTGGGTAAATGAAGCCTTTTTCTTAGATGATGGGGTGAATATTTCAACCATAAAAAGCAAAATATTAACATTGCCCCTATTTGGGTTCATCTCCTGAGTCTACCTGCCCAATTCTTCAATGAATATTGGCTGCAGGGCATAGCCATAACTATAGGGGACATGATCTCCATTGACCATGCGACCTTGGCCAGGAAAAGGATGACTCATGCACGAATCTATGTAAATGCTAATTTGGATAATGAATTGCCAAGGTTTGTGGAGCTAGAGTATGGAGAATACTATCAAAAAAAGCTGGTAGAATACGATAATAGACCAGCATTCTATGCAGAATACAAAAATCAAGGACATATATGCAATCGGTGCCCTAACTTGACAATGACTAGAGAAAAGTAGAAGCATGGAATGCTAGACAGGGGAAATTTGAGGAGTTTCCCTACTAGAGGTGATTTCAATCAAGCAAACTATGTTTAAAAAAGAAAATAAAATATAGGGTGCAGGGTCACAAAGGAAAAAAATAGGTTGTTGGCAACCAAAATACTCAGGTGAGTTCCAATCCTCTAGTTTCAAATGAATTTTCAATTCTATCCAATATAGGAGTAGGAGGATTATCGGAAGACATGGAAGCCCAGAACCTTTAGGCTACCCTTTCTGACTCTCTAGAATCCCCATCCAAGTCAGGATCCTCAAACCATAATGCTAAAATTACTGTAAGCCCTATGGGCATCACAAAGCCAAACCCTAATTCTTGATATCTAGAATCCCCATCCAATTTAGGATCCTTAAACCCCAATGATAAAAATACTTCAAGCCCAGTGGGCATCCCAAAGCCAAACCCTAATGCTTGAAGAACTTAGAAATAAAGTTGAGGCATTGGAAAATAAAAAATATCATCTCCCTAACATCATCACTAGGAGCTAGGTGAATCCTACTGAGGGGTCGTCTCACAGACCAGGGGAATATAGGAAAAAAAGAGAATATTTGGATGTAGGGGTGGAGATATGTGAAACTCTTCAAATTGAGGAATATGGCAGTCCTATTCTGCAACAAATTGCCTCCCCCTATTTTAGTCCTAAACAAACCAGGAGCACTGTGAATTCTCCTATAAATTTTTGTAGTGAAAAAGAAGAGGGAGAATATCAAATGCTGAGCATCAAAAAATTAAAACTGATAATGACATTGCCAATGGAAAAAAGATAACCTTGTTTCAATATGTTATTCCAGGTTTTGAAGACAATAAATTAGGAAAACCCCCTCAAAGGAGGGGAAGAGGAAGAAATCCCAAACAATCTAAATGAATTTCCTCTCATGGAACATGAGAGACCCCAATGGCCTGCACAAACACAGGAAAGTCAGTGCAATAAGAAATCAAGTGAATCCAACTATTATCATGTTGCAAGAAACAAAAATTGATGAGATTCGATCAAAAAAGTAGCAAAAAAATTTGGAATCAAGGGGAGATGGTTTGCAAATCAGCCAGAGGAGCTTCTAGAGGCCTTATGACTTTGTGGGATCCCTGGATAGTAGAAGGCACCATTATTCAAAAATATGACAGGGTTCTTAGTGTTTTATTTAAGGAAATAAATAGCAATAGGTCATGGATCCTTTCAAATATTTATGCCTCGACTTCAATTCAAGGGAGATCTCTACTGTGGGAGTACTTAGGCAATCTGAGTGAAATCTTCCATAATGTCCCCTAGATTTTGGCTGGGGATTTTAACACTCCTCTTTACCCTTCAGACAAAATGGGTGGAAATGGACCACCTATCAGGAGCATGGATGAGTTCAATGAATTTGTGAACTCCAACATGTTGATGGATGTAAAACTTAGAGGAGCGAATTATACCTGGAGCAATTGGCGGATAGGGTGTCATCTCATTCAAGAAAGGCTTGACAGGTTTTTTCTATCAAAGGAGGCTACAACTCTGTTTGGTGATTCTACCCTGCAAGCCCTTCCTAAAATTGCCTCTGATCATAATCCCATTTTATTGGAGATCCCTAACTCTCTGTCCTTCAAGAAACCTTTCATATTTTAATCTATGTGGATCAAACATTCCAATTTCAAAGATAACTTAATTCAGTGGTGGCAGCAGCCTATCAGGGGTAGTGCAACTTTTAAACTTGTTGGAAAATTAAAGTTTGTTAAGGAAAAACTTCAAACTTGGAACAAAGAGGTCTTTGGGAACCTCTTTGAAAATAAAAAATAGGTTGTTGAAATTTTGAAGATAATTGATCAAAGGATTCAACATGGTGATGCTGATGAAACTACTAGGCAGGAAGAACGGACAAAACTAGCAAAGTTTCATAACATTTTGGCCTGTGAGGAAATCTATTGGAGGTAAAAATCAAGGGCTATTTGGTTGAAATATGGAGATTCAAATTCCAAGTTTTTTCACATCACCATGCTTAGAAACAGAAGCAATAACAAGATAATTTTTTTTTTTAAAAGTAGATGGTTCTATTACTCAGGACTTAACATAAATAAGAAAGGAGATAGTAACTTATTTCAATTCTATTCTTGGTCAGGAATCGTAGTGTAATGAGGAGGCAAAATATATTCACTTGCAATCCATTCTGGGCGTAATAAATGAGGATATAAACCTTAAGATTCTAACTCCCTTTTTTGATGAGGAAATTAAGGAAGCCTTGTTTAGCATGGAGCCAGACAAAGCCCCGAGACCCGATGGCTTTCCCCCTCGTTTCTATCAATATTTTTGGGACATCATAAGTGAGGATGTAATTTTTGTTGTCAGAGAATTCCAAGCAAGCAATCATATCCCAAAATTTCTCAACTCTACTTTTATTTCTCTAATTCCTAAGAAGCAAACCCCTGAATCTATGGCTGACTTTAGGCCAATCAGTATGTGCAATGTTTCTTACAATATCCTAACTAAAGCCATTGTAAATAGAATATGAGATATTCTACCCCGCATCATAGATATGTGCCAGGGAAGCTCTATCTAGGGTAGGTCAATCTTGGATGGAGTTATCACAGTTCATGAAGCTCTACACTCTGCTCATAAGACTAACATGTATGTTTTTACCCTCAAGCTTGATATGAACAAAGCATTTGAAAGGATAAATTGGGAATTTTTTATTGTTGTCATCCTTAAGTTTGGTTTTCACCACCAATGGATTAATTTGATCAAAGAATACATTTTTAAAGCATGGTTCTCGATTTTGGTTAATAGAACAACAACTGGTTACTTTCAAAGTAACAGAGGAATTCGATAGGGGGACCCTATTAGCCCCATGTTATTCATCATTGTGGTAGAATATTTAGGCAAAACCATAAAAAATGCTTGCATTTCAAGGCTAATATCAGGAATCAAGGCAACATCTCTCATTAGGGTTTTTTCTCACCAAGAATTCATCGATGATATCCTTCTATTGACTAAGGCGTCGGTGGTTGAGGCTAAAATAATTAAATACATCCTACAACTCTAGGAGGATGTTGCTGGTCAGAAAGTTAATTTTAGTAAAAGCAAGTTATATTTCTTAAACACCCCCATTCAGATGCAAGGAAGGATTAAATAAATTTTAGGGTGTGATAAGCAAACCTCCCCACTTCATATCTTGGTCTCCCTCTTTTCATTGGTTCTCCAAGAGAGTCAATGTGGAACAAGGTTATTGAAAGAATTCAAAAAAAAAAATTAGGATGGAAAGGTCATCTTCTATCTCAAGTAGGAAAGCTGACCCTCACTAAGGCCTCTCTTCAGAGTATTCCAATCTATTTTCTCTCCGTTTTCAAAGCCCCTGTGAAGGTTTTCCAAAAAATTGAGAAGCTCCAAAAAGAGTTTTTATGGACTGGATAAGAGGAGAAAAAAAGGATACACCTTGTAGGATGGACCAAAGTGTGCAGACCTAGGGAAAATGGGGGCTTAGGTCTAAGGAGAATTGCTCATATGAATTTAGCTTTACTGGCTAAGCAGGCGTGGCACCTCATTTTTGATGAAGAAAATGAATGGACAGTTATCATCAAATGAAAGTATCTTCAAAATATGGAATTTCTAAGTGACTCGGTTCAATCGGAGGTTCCGCTTTTTGGAAAGCAATTCTCAATTATAAGGAAATCATCAAAAAGGTTTAAGATGGGTTTTAGGCAATGGTGAGAGGATAAATTGTTGGAATGATAGGTGGGCTAAGGACGAACCACTGATGCAATATCCCAACTTAGATCGAATTAGAGATATCACGAAAGAATATTGGTAGAAATGTCTCAGATTATATGGTTGAGGATAGAGGCAGAATGAAGTGGAAACAAATAAGGATTCAGGGATTTCAAGCGGAATCAAATGATCTTTGTAATATTCTCGAGCAACAGTTTATCCCCATGAGACCCAAGGAAGATCAAGTGACCTGGGCTCCTATGAAAAATGGGTAGCTCACTGTTAAATCAACTTACAAGCTTCTGCTTGATGACGAGGATTTTGTCCTCCAAAAGGATTTAGTTTGGATAAAAAATTTAATTCCAAAAATTGTAGTCTTTTCATGGCTGGTTATCCAAAGAAGAATTATAACCATTGATAATATGATGCAAAAAGGTATTTGTATCACTAATCATTGTTTCCTGTGTAGGGCTAATTGGGATACCATTTATCACATTTTCCTTGAGTGCCCTTTTTCCTTGACTGTCCTAAGTGGGGTTTTTTAGGCCTTCAATATTTCTTGGGTTAAACCAGCCATCGTACTTGATTTGTTCATCAAGTGGCCTTGCCCCTTTTCAAGCCAAAGACTTAGATACATGTGGAAAATTTGTCTCAACCACTATCTTTGGTAGGTGTGGTTAGAAAGGAACCATAGAGTCTTTAATAAGTCTATCCATGATCATAAAACTATCATTGTCAGGATACTATCCTTTGCCAATGAGAATGTGAACCTTATCCCTTTTGATAGTCATAAACCTCATCTACAAGAGACCACTATTGCTAAATATTTAAGCTTAACCTTGTTAGATGAGTCTGTGCCTAGGGTAGTCAACCCAAGAGCCAATGTTAAGTGGTCCCCACCTCCTACGGGTTGGTTTAAGGTTAATTTTGATGGAGCAACTAAGGACAATCCTAGCAGAGTAGGCATTGGTGGCATTGTATGAGATCATAATGGGAATATGATGCTTGCATTTTATGAATATTTGGGAACAAGTACAAACAACAAAGCTGAAGCTAGAGCTATGTGGAGAGGCCTTCAAATGACTCAAGACTTATAAGGCAATTTAATCATAGAAGGAGACTCTATTCATGTTATAAATCTCCTCAATAATTGGAAAACACCTCCTTGAAAGATTAAAACAATTGTTGAAGAGGTTAGGATCCTTTTCCAGGGAAGACAAGACAGAAAAGCCCAACATGTCTTTCAGCAAGCTAACAAAGTTGTTGATAAGCTGGCCAATTTGGGTGTCGATGGTGACAAACTTTTCAAATGAGATCATGGTGTCCCGAGAAAAATAGAGGAGCTTATTTAACAAGAATTCCAATAATGATAGTCAAATTTACCAATATAGAAGGCACTGTAAGTTTGAAGGCTATGAGTATTCCCGTATATTTTTGAAATGGACTCACAATAAAAATTATTTGAGTTATCAGTCTTGGTGGATGTTGCTTGGAAATACCACAAAGACTAATGGGGACAGTCACATGTCAAATAACATGGCTCCTAGTCATCTTAGTAATTTGAGGTTGGTTTATAATCACAAGGTAGGAAAGAAACAACAATATAAGACTTCGAACCAGAGCCACGTGGACCACCAGATAGCCACCACCATAAATCTATCCAGCAAGTTCACTTCTCCAAGGCTGATTGGCCAAGATGGGATGTGGTCCCAAAGCATGTCATATATGGAAGAAAGCAATTACAAAATAATTATTAAGAGTAACTATTAATATAGAGCTTGAGGGAGTTTTTTTCAGTACTCTGCTATCTGTTTCTACAAATTTTTGTTTCTCCACTGTTTCAAGGAAGGGATTTGTGTCTGTTTCTTTATTTGTAATTATGATGCAGGTGTGTTTTCTCAGGGTATATCCAAAATGTTTTATGGGAAGTTTATTTTTTATAACAGGCTATGTGCCTTACCGGATGTAATGGATTTTGCGGAATGTAGATTTTACATATATAGGATCCTTAGTAAGGACATGTTCATCAACAACCTTGGGCTAATTTTTGTAAAAGGTTTTGGGTCAAACTGTAAAACCTAGTATTAATGCTATAGTATCTTATCTACCAAAAAAAAATATTTTTGGATGATTGTAACACCCCTCCTTGGTAGAAATTTTCAAAAGTTTACCTTCATGTAGATGCATATCATTTTGTTGTTGTTTCTACATTTGCACCATTGGGTCAAGATATTGCTTACAATGAGCCTCCTCAATGAATTTGGTGATAGATTAGACTATCATAAAAAGGTCCACCTACTTGAGGATAAAATATTGGTGTAGAATATTATGGATGTGATGCCTTGTTTGACTAAGCTACTTTGTGGACAAGAAGTATTATTATGTTTTTATTAGCAATTTAATACTATTGTTTGCTTGTTTGGTAACTTAATTTGAGTTTAATAAATCAAGCATTGTATGGTTTATTATATATATATATATATATATATATATATATATATATATATATATATATATATATATATATATATTATATGTGTGTGTGTGTGTGTGTTTGATTTAATATCAAGACTCAAGTATTAGGTTATTGTTGAATATTATGTGTTGGTACGTTTTGTTATCTAGCTGCCTTGGGAAGATGAAGGAGCATCTTCGATTTCCTCATGAACTTAGAAAGAAAACCACTCATGGAGTGTAATGCTATTTTATTTTTGAGGGAACATTCTTGCAAGTAAAAATATTATCCTCCTTACATACTATAGAGGGGGGGTGATAAGGGATTAATGGACACCTAAGGGAGCAATGGAGACAAAGGTAGAGGAAGGGAGTAAAGTAGCAATGTTCGAAGAAGATTGGTGGAGTCAAACAAAACTTGTAGCTCAGGTTCTTCTTTTTGTGTTTGCTCTATTCTAGATTATTTTCTATATTTTTGATAACCTTTCCTTTTTAATGTTTTCGTGTCCTTTTATTAATGGTAATTTTTTTTTTGTCATTCGTTGGTTGTTTGACATTAGCCTCATGTTGTATCATCCCTCTTGTTTTTGTATGTTACCTTGAAGGATCGATTTCCTACCATAGTGCCATGTTCTTGCTCTTCCATTCTTCATATCCATGTTGTTTTGTGTGCCTTAGATTTCTAGTTATTCATGTGAAAAATTACTCTAGTTTTTGTGCTATCTGGTCTATTTCACTTGTTTGAATAGAAGAGTGCCTTTTCATTTTGCGTTGATTCATGTGAAGGATGTCTTACTCCTTTTGTAGGGTGGTAGGCAAAATCCTTTACAACCCTAAGTTATTGCTAGGTTGGTCTATTGCATTGCTCCTTTAAGATAAACCTTTGACTGTAATGTCTCCTCATCAGACTATGTCCTATCCTTTCAACCTTTGTGTGTTGGTATTGTGATGAGAGGATATTTGGCATATATTTTTATAACATAATATTTCATTATTATGTTTAATTGATGATTATAATATGTTTTATATAAGTTATTGTTGTATATTTTTATAATTTGTTAATAAAAGGATCAATGCAGTTAATTTTATAAATGTGTTTTTTTAATGTAAAATACATCTGAGTTATGAGTAATTATGTAGGCAAGGTATTGAAGAATGTTCCACAGAAGAACGAGGTCGTAAGTGCAAGCTTTGGGATACACATTGGATGTGATGGGATGGATGTAATAACAAAGGATGTAGGAAGCTTAAGGCACGGTGATAAATCAGTAGCAGATCACTGTTATAGAAGATGGTAGCTAAAGCATGTTACGAAAGATAGTTACCGAAGTATGTTATAGAAGGTAGCTACTAAAGTGTGTTACTGAAGGATTTTTACCATTAGTTATCGAAGGATATTTTTATCTACAGTTACCAAAGGATGACTAAGTTCGTTGACTAACGCTGCATGCCACATCGTTTTCACATGACATTCAAGTAATTCCAGTCAGCATAGTATTTGATTTGTCATGTATTATTCACATAGAATTTTGTGATTACAAAAGTCATTATTACTTTATTCAATAAATTTGTGTAATCCAACTATTGTTAGTTTTATTATATTTAGACATAATATTGTTGCACCTTTTCTTGGAATAAAGGATATATTGTTATATTTTATATCTTGCGAAATGTCAAAGTTAGTGTTTCTTTGTTAATTTAACTTATGTATTGCCACTTGGACCACTCAGGATGCTTACCAAGTCCAAGCAGAAATAGGAATTATATTAGTTTAGATTATTTTGGTTAGTACATAGTTGTCGCATCATAAGTCCACAAAATCCACATGGCAAAATACGTGGAAGAGTTTATTCAAAATTGTACAAGTCATAGTATAAATTACATAGGAGACCTTTGAAAAGGTCTAATGTTGAAATGTCCAATGTTCTAATGTCAAATTTTTTTGAAGAACTACGCCAGAATGTACGTTTGAATTTTGAGCAATAAAAGAAGCACTTCATTATTTGCATATGGTAACCGTGTCATTTGTATTTACTTTTTAATTTCATTTATGTAATTGTAACTGTATATTTTTGCATACATAGAATAAAATAATGTTAAAATAGTTATGTATTTTAGTTACTGAGATAAAGTAAACTAGGGAAGAAAGACTTACACTGTCTTCTAATATGTAGGGCCCACTCCTACAGCCAGTCCCTAATCTCTCACCCCTAAAATAGGTTAGAAATAGTTAATTAACCTTAGAATATAAAATAAAGTAAATTGCATTTTCATAAAATATAAAGTCAAAATAGATAAATAAAACTAACTACACGAGGATCCTCACCAATAGATCAACTCATCAATAGGAAATTACTATTAGAATAATTAATTAATAGGTAATTATCATAGTTACTACATAAATCATAAATTGCATTCTATTTTCATTCTTGCACAATTTAATTTTTGTTTAATTATTTTTATGCAAACACCTGAAACTAAAAAGAAATCTAGATTAAGCTTAGAATTGATCCCCATGGTATAATCTATACTATATTTCTATTCTTTAAATCTAACCTTGATTTACCCTCATATTGATAAATTAAATGTAAGCTATTACAATCGATCATTTTGGCACCACTGCCAGGGATAATAGCACCATAGTGGTTAATTAGACAAGTTGTTTTGCAGTGCAATTAGGTGAGGCTTAATTATATTCAAAAAAGGTATGTATGAGTCTTTCGAAATCATATGAGTCAGAGTGGCATGAGATGGTCCCAACAAGTCCCTTTGTACGATGCTTCCAGGTTCATTTTTCTTGAGGAATCAATTTTACTATTTTCTTAATTAGAATTTTATTTCCTGCAAATTTTAATTTCTACAAATTTTATTTCTTACAAATTTATTGCTTTGGGTAATTATTATTGCTTAGTTGACTTAGGACCTACGAGAAAAATAGGAAGTAGGTATACATTGAAAAAGACCTAAAATTGGCTTAGGACCCTGTCAAAAGTAGGAAGTAGTTACAGTTGAGTGACACAACCTTAGTGAAACCCTCCTAATAATCAAAGAAGCAGTAATAGTTTACCTTTTATTTCAACAAATTTTATTTCTGCACATTTCCAGCTTTGGGTGATTATTATTATTTAGTTTGACTTAGGCCCTATGAGAAAAGCAGGAAGTAGGTATACACTGAAACAAACCTAAACATTGGCTTAGGACCCTATCAAAAGTAGGAAGTAGGTAAGGCTGAGTAACACAACCTTAGTGAAACCCTCCTAAACAATCAAACAAACAATAATAGTTTAAGCTTTTATTTTCAGTAAAATATTACTTTTCTTGCAATATTTTCATTTTGTTCCTAATATGCTAAATTTGGTTATATAAATATTCGTAGGAACGTGAGTCACATCTAATTTTAGCAAAACATTAGGATTATTGTGAAATTTTATTTCAATTGTTCCCTTTTGTATTAAGGATAGTTATAAACTCAATTATTGTGATTTGTATCTAAACTTGATAATAGTAGGATTAAAATAGAAAATCAAAACCAAAACCCAAACAAAAACAAAACCAGAGAGAAAAAAAGGAAATAAAAATAAGTTGCTAGATGGTGGAAAATAGTCTAAATCAGTCTGCACTTATAGACCTTAGAGAACTATTAATACAACAAGAAGTTAACCTTATTTTTAAGCAAGGAAATAGAGCATCTAGTAAAGAGTGGGAAATTCTATATGAACGCATTGACATTATTAAATAAAAATTAGATGAATTGAAGGAAATCAAAAGGATTGACATAGCTAAAAATCTAGGGACAAACTACCATTCATCTTACCTGGATCTTAAAAGAAATTGTGAATGTTGGCTTTGGGATAGAAGAGAACAGTAAATCCAATAATTTACGCTTGGAATCAATATTTTGAAGACTTCCTCCTCATTCACAAGTTGCTTGGAGACCTATAAAAGAAAGAAGTAGCCCTATAATATAGCAAGAAATATTAGAGGATACCTAGAGCTATGCATTTTAGGTAGCTGTGTCAAGATTTACGTTGTGAGTTACAATTTGGAAATCTTGATCCCATTCTAACTCAATCTTTTCTCATTCAATTGATTCAATTTGTGGTAGATCATTTTAATTTTGAAAAAGAATACTTCATGACACCCACACAACTTGATCCGATCAACGATATTCATAGAATATTCAAGGAATATTATGTGTTGCAAAAACAAGAAACTTAGAAAATTCATGAGCAGACCTAGAGACTCTAACGGAAGATTCATAAAAATAAGCAATTTAGAAGGAAATATCCAAAGAGACTTTAGTAAGCAGCCTGAAATTTATAAGTTAGAAGAATTTGAAATAGCAACATCAACCAATCAAGCTAAAATCCTATAACAAGATCCCAACTCATACTTATTACCTAAACCAAAATTTGACAATTACATAGATCCTTCTTCTATTTTTATTGAACCCATACCTGGTCCAATTCTTGAAATCTTATATTCAGTTATGGTTGACCAACAAAGTGGGTAGGGAGAAGTAGAATAGAACTAAAGGGGGAATTAACAAATATATAATAGAGACCAAAGAAGAAATGGGTAGAGGAAGATATTTGCCTTCCCAATCTTACATATAGATGGGACAACAAGAGAACCTAATTCAATCTCTATTTCTATATTACCCACCTTCGATGGGAAACCACATGAAGATCAAATGCTTTTCTATTTCTTGGAAAATTGTCTGAGATAAAAACGGGAGGTAGGTTATTACCAAAATATAAAGATCTTGGAATACCTATACTCACGGTGCACATTGGTGACATAGCCTTGCAAAATTTCTTGGTCGATTTAGGAGCCGCTATTAATGTCATGACTAAAGAGACAACATAATATTTAGGGTTACATAAATTGCAATCAAATTCTATTGTACTCCAACTCATAGATAGGTCTACTATTAAGCCAGAGAGAAAACTAGAATATGTTATAGTCTCCATAAGTTTGTGGGAATACCCTGTAGACTTTATAGTCTTACAACCTAAGAAAAGTTAAGGGGACATCCCTTAATTTTAGGGCGCCCATGGCTTGCAATAGTTGATGCTTACATCAGTTGTAGAATGGGAAATATGACTATTTTTTATGGCAAAAATACTAAAGACCTTAGCCTATTCCCTGAATCAACAATAGAAGATGAGTTTCCAAAGCAATTGTGGTATGATTTCCCTCATGATTTTGATGAAATCCAAACCTTATCAATAAATGTTCTAAGTGAACATCTTCAACAAGAGGTCGAGGGACCATTACCATTACTGTTAGGGAATCAAAGCAAGGATCAAGGTCAAGACAATGGTTGTTCATCTAAATCTACCATGGCTATTAATGAAGCAAGCACAAGTCAGTCTCAATAAATGCCACCATATGACTATTCCTTAAATATTCTTGAACATGAGATAATGGGGATAGATATGCAAACATAGAGAAATGCAAGAAAATAGATATCACACTAGGAAGGACCTTGAATATTAGTGATGAGCTCACAAGCATACAAGAGTCCCAATTAATAGATGTGCTCAAGGAATATCAATCGACATTCGCATGGAACTATGAGGATATGAAAGGGATACATCCAAATGTTTGTACCCATCGTATTTTTATCCAAGAAGGATGTTATCCAGTAAGACAACCTCAAAGAATATTGAATCCAGCTATGAAAGACGTGGTTCAGGAAGAAATCATTAAACTCTTGAAGGCAGGATTTATATATCCAATTTTTGATAGTCAATGGGTGTCGCCTCTTGTGATAGTCCCTAAAAAGAATGGCAAATGGAGGATTTGCGTGGACTATAGAGAATTAAACAAGGTAACAAAGAAGGATTATTTTCCCTTGCCATTCATTGATCAAGTTCTTGATACATTGGCTGGAAAGAAATATTTTTGCTTTCTAGATGGGTTTAGTGGCTATAATCAAGTTTCCATAGTTGAGGAAGATCAGGAAAAGACAACCTTCACATGTCTAGTAGGTACCTATGCTTATAAAGTCTTACCTTTCAGATTATGCAATGCACCTGCCACATTTCAAAGAGCAATTTTGGCTATCTTTGTTGATTTAATAAATGAGTGTGTAGAAGTCTATATGGATGACTTCACAGTATAAAGTAATACCTTTGAAGAAACCTTGTCAAGCTTACAAAAAGTTTTGATTAGATGTCAAGAGAAAAACCTCTCTTTGAGTCATGAAAAGTGTTTCATGATGATGAGAGGAGGGATTTTTCTAGGACATTACATATCAGAAGAAGGTGTTAAAGTAGATCCTAAAAAATACAAGTTATTCAAACCCTTCAACCTTCAAAAACACAAATAGAGGTGAGAAGTTTCCTAGGACATGTAGGATACTACCGTAGGTTCATTAAAGACTTCAGTAAAATTGTTGCTCCCATGCTTAAGCTCTTAACTAAAGAAAGTGAATTCAATTGGACTAAAGCATGTCAAGAAGCCTTTGAAGTTATAAAATATAAATTGATTACTGCTCCAATCCTAAGAGGACCAAATTGGAAATTACCATTCCATATACATTGTGATGCTTCGGGTTACGCAATAGGAGCAATATTGCAACAAGTTGAGAACAAAATACCTTATGCTATCTATTATGTAAGTAAAAATTTGCATGGAGCCAAGCTTAATTACACTGTTACTGAAAAAAAATTTTTAGCTATGGTCCATGCCATTAATAAATTTAAACATTACATAACAGGGTATGAAGTATTCGTTCACACTGATCACTCTGCCATTAAATACTTAATGAAAAAAGCGATAGTAGGAGGTAGAGTGGTTAGATGGCTTCTTTTGCTACAAGATTTCAATGTCACAATTATAGATAAGGTAGGAAAAGATAACATCATCGCAGATCACCTATCTCGTATGCAAATATTTGATGATGACGAGTTAATTCCTGATAATTTTCCAGATGAACATTTGTTTGCTCTTTCTATTTTTACCCCTTGGTATGCTGATATTGTAAATTACTTAGTAACAGGAAAAATGCCTCAAAACTATACACCGCATGAGCATAGGAAATTAATACGTCAAAGCACTCCTTATATGTGGATTCATGGAGTCTTGTTTAGAAGATGTCCTGACCAAGTAATTAGGAGATGTGTGCAAGAAGATGATGTATATGACATCATTCGGGCAGCACATGAAGAACCCTGTGGAGGCCATTATGCCACCCAAATAATAGTTAGTAAAATACTTCAAATTGGTTATTTTTGGCCTACCATGAATAGAGATGTCCATAAATTTATTGATAGATGTGACGCTTGTCAAAGAGCTAGTAAGCCTACTCCTTCGATGGAAATACCTTTGGTTTCGCAAGTAGTATTTGAACCATTCGAGAAATGGGGAATTGACTTTGTTGGACCAATAGACCCTCCAAGTGAAGGTAATAAACATATACTTGTGTGTACGGATTACGTTACTAAGTGGGCTGAAGTTAAAGCTTTACCATGAGCGCAAGCCGAACCAGTCATTGATTTCCTTTATGAAAATATTATGCAACGCTTTGGAGCACCTAGAGAGTTAGTTTTAGATCATGGAACCCAATTTATCTCCAAATTGATTGAACATTTTGTTGACACCTATCAAATAAAACATAAGAAAACCTCACCATACCACCCTCAAGCCAATGGACAAGTAGAAGTTACGAACAGAGAACTTGAAAAGATCATTACAAAAATCGTAACTGTTAATAGGGGTGATTGGGCTAAGAGATTAAAATAAGTTGTATGGGCATACAATACAACTTGGAAAACCACCATAGGATTATCACCTTATGAAATGGTCTATGGAAAACAAGCTATCATGCCCATAGAATTTGAGATAGAAACTCTTCGCACAGCGGTACAACTTGATGTGAATTTGGATAAAGTGCAAAAAGCTAGATTGGAAAAGTTAAACATTCTGGATGAAAGGAGACTAGAGGCATTACATAGGATTGAAATAACCCAATAGCAATGAAATAAATGGTATGATAAACACATTGTACCACGCACATTCGAATCAGGAGATTGGGCTTTGTTGTTTGATTCTCATTACCAAGACTTTCAAGGTAAATTGAGGACCAGATGGCTAGGACCCTATGAAATCAAAGAGATATTCAGAAATGGTACAGTCAAGCTTAAGCCTATAGATGATTCAACAAGAAAACTACTAGTAAATGGCCATAGGCTTAAACTTTATAAGAAGCCATTATCTAAGGAGGAATTCATACACCATATTAAGCAAGAAAGCCGAATTGCAGTGCATTTATGAACTGCAATCAACCATTATTAAATAATAATTTCTCTCTCACTTAAAAAAATATTATGCTTCCTTTGTTTCATCATGAAGTTTCTACATCTGCAACATTTCTATCTTATTCTCACCAATTTTCAGTCTCCATGTTTCAAAAGTAGCTTAAAAAGGTATTTATTTAAAAATGCTTGTAGGGAATGACTATCATATGTGGCATAATACTTTGTTTGCTAGATAAAATCTAGATGTTTTTCAATTACTCAAACAACATTAGTGTTTTGAGCAATTTTCATTGAAATTCAAGCAATCTTTTGATGTTGTAAGTTATTCCTAGTCAATCAAACTTTTTCTTGGACTACGCACATTTGAACATATAAAAACATTGTGAGATGTGGAGATATTAACTCATGTGTTACTATTGCCATAAGTGAACAGTTTCCCTTGCTTATCCATCTATGCGCATGGTCTAGAGTACTACTAAATTGGCAAAAGGACAAGCTCACCCTTCATCCCTAAATAGAAAGAAGAAAAGGAGAAGAATAGTAAGGATAGGATCAAATTCCCATCAGGACTTTGATAGAGTGGTTGGGAATCCAACTCCCCAAAATTCTTACTCTCTACAAAAAAAAAATCCCTTGCTCCTCATCTAATCGAGCAAGTATCCCAAAAAGTATCTTCTTGCTTCTCATAAAAATAGGCAAGAACCCCAAAAATAAAAATCCCTTGCTCCCTCTCAAAATGAGCAAGTATCCCAAGAAAAGTCAAAGAAGGGTAAAAGAGCTTGAATCCCTGGAATTCTTAGTATCTCAAAAACTATGGGGTGATCCTCATTACAGCAATGGGTTGAATGAAACCCGCCTAGCAATAAGGTATCCTTACGTAGTAGCACTAAGTCTGGACAAGACCTATGGATGCTCACAGATAAGCTAGCTTGTTGGCATAAGTGATATTTTTTGTTACTCAATCCTCACTCATAATGGTAAATGAATACTCACTGCACACACAATTGGTCCTTGAGGAAGCTTGAAAACATTAGGATAACTTTAACACCATAATGATTTGTGAAATGAATAGATGAAATTGTTTAAAAATCACTAGGATGTTTGAAGTCTTTGAGAAATAACTCTAGAATATCCTGAGCAGGAAAAATTCAGAAGCAAATTCCTACAGTTCATTTTCTCCTACCAAAATATGGCTTTCATCTCTCAAAATATTGTATCTTTTAATAGAAGCCATCATAATATCCGAATATCTATTCCATTTTTAAATGAGTGAAAATACTCCAAGTCTTTGATAGATATCTACTTTTGTATACATTGATGACTGATATCAAGCTTTATAATCATTATATTTCTCTCACTTGGATACTCCTTAATGAAATTTAGGAAGCACAATCACAAAAATTATAATAAACCCCATAAATAAAACTTCTTATTATATTATCCATCAATATAAATAAAACACCCTTCATCTTGTTTTGGCTATATAGCCAAAATTACAGTTTGGGGGGGATTAATAGAGGTATATGAAGTTCACAATATAGTTTGGGGGGAAAAAATAGGTAAAATATTATCTCAAACTCTAGCAACTATAGTCTCGTAGATGTCTTCTATAGATATCTTCTGTAGATGTCTTCCATAGAGGTCTTCTATAGATGTCTTATGTAGATATCTTCTATAGATGTCTTTCGTAGGTGTCTTCTATAGATATCTTATGTAGGTGTCTTCCGTAGATGTCTCCTGTATAGGTCTTTTGTAGAGGTCTTACATAAGTGTCTTCCATAAATATTATCAGTAACAATATTCTGTAAACAATTTATGTAGGTATCATCAGTAACAATCTTCTATAAGCATCATCTGTAGACGTCATCCATAAACATATATCATGAAATATTCTAAGTGTAAAAATTTAAAATCGGCTAGGCAAGTGAGACACGTGGCAATTCAAGGAATGACAAGACAAGTAATAAGGGTGCATCAACAAAGACTTTAAGGGAAACTTGGTGGTAATGTTTTAAATCAATTGAGGAAGACAAGACAAAAAAATAAAAAAAATTAGCCCTCTTATGACATGTACACTTAACCCAGCGCCACGTGCCACCTCTTATGACGTGTCCATGCAAATGGGTGCCACGTGCTGATTAGAATTTAAAATCCTTATTGAAAACATAGTTATTCTCGGGGTTGAAAGTAAGAAGGATGATGTTTTATTGGAGCGAGTGCATAAACGAGGACGTGGACCAATCCACTTGGCCGCGTCAGCAATAAAGTGCCACATAAAGATGAAATATGGCATAAGGGAATGATTAAAATAATTTTTTTTAGCCGATGGGTGACCAAGGAAATTATAGCATGTGGTAGGTAAAGTCCACCCTCACCATGCAAGGTGGCGGGTAGGGTTGGTGCCAAGAGGAAACCGACCACCCAAAGACCCATACCATTGGAGGACAGGTGGATTCTCTTCGCCAATCGCAAGAGATGACGTGGATGAACAACACCAGCCCTTGATTAAATTTTAAATGAAGGGTCACGATGCAAGAAAAAATACGACGGGTTTAGAAGCTTCGTAGGAAGGACACGATCATCGACACGTGGCTTTGATTGGATCTAAGCTATATACTGTCGATCAAAGCCAAATCAACAGACAATGATTTATCAACCATAAAGCACTCCTATTGTCATTGATTTTAGGGCAAATGGTCCCCACCATCGATAGAAGTTAGATCAGTCTCCATCGTTGGATAGGGTTAATCGATGATGTATGACCTCTGCATGTAGCCATGCAGAGTAAAACTAGCCTAAATCATCTCTTCCATAGAGAGCCACTCAAAATCATCGATGACCCTCTGTAACTCGATCTTGAGTAAAATTTTCTAGTTTTTTCGGTAAAAATTGTTGAATTCTTTCGATTAAACGAAGGTGAGCTTCGGAATTTTGAAGAATTGCGTGGGTAGGAGGATAATTTCTTTGATGACGTAGGAAGGGTGGCAAAGTAACACCGAAAGTGACAGGTAAAACACTATTACTATTATTGCAAAATCATTTTTATTTTTATCATTCTGCTGCACATAAAGTAAGGGATATTAAAATAAAAATGTAGGTGTGCAGAAGATTAGGATGGATTAAAAATGGTTTTGTCGATAATTTTTTTGGGTTTACCATTAAACAGGTTTATGAAAAAATTACTTCGATTTTGTTTTACGTTTTCAAGAAAATAAAATACTCTGCAGAATTGTAAAACAAATTTTCTTTTGTTATTGAAATATTTGCAGGGTTTTCAGTTTATAAAATATTGAAAATTTCTAAAAATAAAAAACTCTTTGCCTACCCCTTTCTACCCTAAAAACCCTAAACTCCACTATGCCTCACTCTATGTTTTAGAAATGTAGTGAACCATCCTCGGTTGAAACCCAGAATCCTAGTGATTCTGTAACCGAGTTATTCCAAAAAGCCAGATGGTGGGAGGCTCTCACAAAATTTAGAGGGCATGACCAGGGGGTGGCTAAACATTTTATCCTAAATTGTGACCCTGATAGGATGACCACCCGAGTTGGAGGTATTCAATTTGACCTTAACCCTAGCTTAATTTTTGAGGTACTGGATCTACCGAAATTAGGGTTACCATACTACAAAACCCCCTCTAAAAGTGTCACCCAACTAGTAGCTAAATTTGGTGAGAAATGTACTATTATCCGAGATAAGGAGGGTTGGATTAAGGGTGTGGCTACTTCTTCACTCCCCCTCTTATGGTAGGAAGCAGTCATCCTGATTATTAAGTTCTTTACCCTAGAAGGACGTATGTCCACCTGCACAACCTACCATCTTCGTATGTTAATGAATTTGAAGTTTCTTGAAAATAGTGAATGTGTTATCAATCTACCTTACTTCTTGTTTCAATCATTAAAGTCTACAGTTTTACGAGTTAAGCCTAAAAATTCCCAAGAAAAACCCAAATTGCACCTACTTGCACATCACGACCTGATTAAGTTAATAGTTTTAAAGAAAGCTCATGAAGTCAAAGTTGCTTGGAATCAGATAGTTGATGAATCTAACCTACCAGAGTACTCTAAATCCACTGAGAATGAGTTTGAAGAAGATAATTTGACTGAAGAAGAACATGAGTCCGACAGTCAGGAGGAAGAACCTGATAGTCCAAAACGTAAATGCCGACCTACTAAAACCATTAAACCAACCCAATCAAAAATTAGGCATCAAAAAAAGACTATCAAAACTCATAAGAAAAAGGATACACCAGGGCATGAGTCTGATTTACCTGAACCTGAGTCGACTACCGAAATCCTATCCCACCTTCAAGTGCAAAATATTGTCTTACAGATAAAAATTGACAAGTTGCGAGAGGATTTCATAGAGCATTCTAAACTGATTCAGTGAGCCCTTACCCTTCAAATAGACATGATTAAACAACTTTCAGTGGATAGGGTGACGAAACCCATTGATTCTATCAACCGATCGCCACCTGTCGATGCTTCTCCGAACAAAAGTTCCACACCTAGTAAAAAGTAGAAAAAGTCAGTGAACTTTAGCAAAGCGGCCCATACAAATAAGCCCATTGACTTTTCTAAACTCCTTGAAGAAGAAAGTCCCCACCAGCTCATCAGCCTAACATAGCAAAATCAACCTAAGAAATTGGTTTCTCCCACCAAGATAGGAACCGCACTAGGGAATCTTATCTTAAACATCGGGATGCCTCCAAAAATTAATGTAGTAATAAATAATATTGTTGCATCGGTTGAGGAACTCCCACCTTATCAAACATAGGTTGTAGAGTAGAAGGAGGATTCTCAGGAAGTTGTGCACATTAAGATAGTCATGGTTGAAACACCAATTGATGAACAGAGGGTCAAGGAGTAAGTAAAGCGGGTGAAGCAAGAACGCAGGTTACCATAGCTGAGACCACCATCATCACGAATATCTACCCGACGAGCACAAGTTAGATGAACTGCAAGAAAAAAATTATTAAATTATTTTATTCAAACTTTTATATTGATATATTACTACTATTATCTGTAGAATGTTTATTGTTTTCTCTGTAATTATTTTACTAATGTACGTAAATATTTTGATATTGATGATGTTGTATATAAATATTTCATGTTTTCAAAATAGCATGTACAGATAATATTTGATGTTTTTATATGAAATTGTAGAAAATAATTTGGAGAATATATATTTTTGTTAAAGAACCATTCTGATAACATGCTTTTACAAGAACTGTTCTCTAAAAAAAAATCAGTATAAACGATACATCATTTTTATGATTTTTGTGATAAAGAATTCCAAAATTATTGTTTTTTGATAAGTTTTGTATAATTGTATTATTATCTGGAATGTTTTATCCTCAGTTGCATATATTTGATTAGAATTGTGTAACATGTTGGCTTGTGTTTTATGTATCTTTGGAAACGTTCATTTTACGTAATTCTGGAAATCTTCATTTCTCAGAACTAATGATTCTTTTCTGGAAATTATGTCCAATATCTATTTGTTCATTCTTAAATAGTTATGATGTCATGTTTTGTGAATTGTAAATGATTTTCTGAAAAGACAATATGGAAAGACAGTATGAATTTTGATAAAATTTAATCTTTCATTTATTTGCAAAAATTTGGATGGTGACATTTGATATATGTATAAAAATCATCATATTTTGTTTGTCTTATTTCTCCATATGTATGAGGACATGCATAGATTTTAGTTTAGAAGAAAATGATGAGAGGATATTTGGCATATATTTCTGTAATGAAATGTTTCATTCTTATGTTTAATTGATGATTATATTATGTTTTATGTAAGTTATTGTTGTATTTTTCTATAATTTGTCAATAAAAGGATGAATGCAGTTAATCTGATAAATGTGTTTATTTTATGTAAAATATGTCCGAGTTATGAGTAATTATGCATGCAAGGTGTTGAAGAATGTTCCACAGATGAACGATGCAGCAAGCGCAAGCTTTGGGATACACCTTGGATGTGAGGAGATGGACGTAAGAACAAAGGATGCAGGAAGCTTAAGGCACGGTGACAGAGCAGTAGCAGATCACTATTACAGAAGATGGTAGCTGAAGCATGTTACGGAAGATAGTTACCAAAGTACGTTACAGAAGGTAGCTACTAAAGTATGTTATCGAAGGATTTTTACCAGCAATTACTGAAGGATTTTTACCAACAGTTATCGAAGGATGACTAAGTCCGTTGAATGATGTTGCATGCCACATCATTTTCACATGGTAGCCAAGTATTTCCAATCAACATAATATTTGATTTATCACGTATTCTTCACATGGAATATTGTGATTAATAAAGTTGTTATTACTTTATTCAATAAAGTTGTGTAATCCAACTATTGTTAGGTTTATTAGATTTAGATGCAAGATTGTTGCACCTTTTCCTAGAATAAAGGACATATGGTTATATTGTATATCTTGCAAAATGTCAAAGTTAGTGTTTCTTTGTTAAGTTAGCTTATGTATTGCCACTTGGACCACTCAAGATGCTTACCAAGTTCAAGCAAGAATAGGAATTGTATTAGTTTAGATTATTTTTGTTAGTACATAGTTGTCACATCATAAGTCCACAAACTCCACATGGCAAAATACGTGGAAGAGTTTATTCAGAATTGTACAAGTCATAATATAAATTACATAGGAGACCTTTGAAAAGGTCTAATGTTGAAATGTCCAATGTTCTAATGTTGAAATTTTCTGAAGAACTGCACCAACATGTACATTTGAATTTCCAGCAATAAAAGTAGCACTTCATTCTTCGCATATGGTAACTGTGTCATTTGTATTTACTGTTTAATTTCATTTATGTAATTGTAATTGTATATTCTTGCATACATAGAATAAAATAATGTTAGGAATAGTTATGTATTTTAGTTATTGAGATAAAGTAAACTAGGGGAGAAAGACTTACACTATCTTCTAGGAGGCAGGGCCCACTCCTACAACCAGTCCCTAAGCTCTCGCCCCTACAATAGGTTAGAAATAGTTAATTAACCTTAGAATATAAAATAAAGTAAATTGCATTTTCATAAAATATAAAGTCAGAATAGATAAATAAAACTAACTGCACGAGGATCCTCAACAATAGTTAAACTCATCAATAGGCAATTACTGTTAGAATAATTCATTAATAGGTAATTATCATAGTTACTGCATAAATCATAAATTGCATTATGTTTTCATTCTTGCACAATTTAATTTATGTTTATTTATTTTTCTGCAAACACCTAAAACTGAAAAGAAATCTAAACTAAGCTTAGCATTGATCCCCATGGTACAATCTATACTGGATTGCTATTCTTTAAATCTAACCTTGATTTACCCTCGGATTGATAAATTAAATGTAAGCTATTACAGCCGATCATCTTGGATGACTAATTTTTATTGAGCTTGCTATGTGTTGGGTTGATTGCTTGTGGATAGCTACATATATTTTAATTAAGCATTCTTTGTTTTATTTGTGCATAGCTTTATGTCTATTAAGCGTTATGTTGCAAGGTTTGTGTTTTTAGGGAAGAGTTAGTGGCTAGTCTTATTTTAGTAAGTCTTTTGATGGTGGTTGGTGCTTGCTTGGATTAAGATTTATATTAAGTTTTGAGGTTATATATGCTTTGTTAAAGACTAAAATGTTAGACTTGCTCTTAAGTAAGAACCTTATCTTTGTTTTTCTAAATATGCTTGACTTGGAAAAGAAAACTAAGAGGTAGTGTTGAGTGGTATTTTCACCCGATTGTGAAAACACACTCTCCAATAGGATTTGGGTTCTAAATCCTCTGCTTGCAAAGAAATTAAACAAGTAACTTCTCCAAGGTTCCTGTTATGTTAGCATTTTGCATCTGTGTATTAATGATCTCAAATGAAGATATTCAATTAAAATGCTTGGAAAACCTTAGTGGTTGCAAGTAACTGAAAACAAGGGGCACTGTGGTTTATTTTACTGTGAAACTTTAATGATTGTTCATTGAACCCTAATAAAGCAAATGTGATTTGGTCCTTAAATAACCATGTTGTAACTTCAAAATGAAATTTAATGAAATGCCATAAAATGAAGGAATTATTTATGGATTTTGAAGTTTTTTAATTTATTTTATTTTATTTTAATGCTTGAAAAATAAAATTGGAACTTCTAAAAAATAAAGTGCAGCAAAAAGAAAATAAAATGCAAAAGAAAAAAGGAATTAAAATTGCATTCAGTTTGATGCTATCCCGTCCTGGCAAAACCAAAGATGTGAGGTTTCCATGCATGCAACCTAACCTATTGGACCTGCAAACACGCACAATCCCGATAAGCTAAGTGCTGATTCAAAGGGTTTTGAAATAAAATTCAAATTTCAAATATTCGCCTAATGCAACCCACAAAAGTGGCATTTAACAATATCTATAAATCTGAATTCTGAAAATGAAAGAATAAACATTAAATTTATAGCATGCATAGAAAATATCCTTCTGTCTTGCCCACAAGATGCAAATTTCTGAACACTCCTGCATTAAAAATAAATCATGTTACAATAGCAAAATCTCTAGTTTTCTCAAAACCAGAAAAAGGGGAAGAAAAACACTCCCAAGCAGGCCCAAAATGGCTTCTCGCCTTCGACACTGCAACTCTGCCCATAGCGGTTTTCGACCCTCGTACCAATCTGTGCTTCCACTTTTAAAGTTTTGGTAAATTGCTTCTCCTTCCATGACGGTTCGTTTCATCTTCCAGATTGCTTCGTTTCACCTTCCCACCTTTCCATTGCTTTTGACTTTATGCTCGACATTGAGATGCTTGATCTTCTCTGTGAACTGTAATGCCTCTGCAGCCCTTACACATGTATGCCACGTGTTTCACACTTTTCTACATGTTCTATAACAGCCCCCTATAAATCGTGACAAAAAATAGCATGTCGCGATATCGCGACATTTTTATGCATGTAGCTTTGCTCCTTTACTTTCACCGCGAAAATGCGACATGTCATGATATCGCGACATTTTCCTGCCAACAGCCTTGTCCGTCTTCATGCATCGCAAAAATGAGACATGTCACGAAATCATGAAATTTTTATGCTCGCAACCTTTCCTGCCTTCATGCATAGCGAAATGGCGACATGTCACGATATCACGACAACTTTTCATTCCGTACACTTTGCTATTTTTCTATCGCGAAATCGTGACACTTTTCTATTCTATACACCTTGGCTACTTTTCTATCGTGAAATCACAATGCTTTTCTCTTTTGGGCTGCTTATGCTGCTATTCTATCGTGAAATCATGACACTTTTCTCTTTCGGGTTGCTTATGCTACTTTCTGTCGTGAAATCGCGACGCTTCTCCGTTCTGTACCACTTTGCCAGCTTTCTGTCATGAAATCATGACGCTTTTCTCTTTCGGGCTGCTTACGCTGTATTTGGCCATGAAAACGTGACATGTCACGAAATCACGACATATTTTCCTTTCGTACCACTTTGCTGCTTGGAGTCGTGAAAATGTGACCTATCGCGATATCGCAACATTTTTTTGCTTTGTGCCCCTTTGCTGCTTCCTGTCACAAAATCGTGACGCTTTTAGTGCCTTGCCCTATTTGACTGGTTTGACCATGATTTTGTGACATGTCGTGATTTCGTGACAATTTTCCATTATGTCTTTCTCTCTCCTTTCTGGACCGCGACGGAGCAACATGTCACGATATCGTGACACTTTTCGATCAATGCCTCTTCCTGCTTGCCTTGGCCGCGAAAGCTTGACATGTCGCGATATCGCGACACTTTTTCATTTTTTGCCGTGATGGAGCAACATGTCGCGATATCGTGACACCTTTTCATTTTCGACCACGACGGAGCAACATGTTGTGATATCGCGACACTTTTTCATTTTTGGTCGTGATGGAGCAACATGTCGCGATATCGCGACACTTTTTCATTCTCGGCCGCGACAGAGCAACATGTCATGATATCGCTACACTTTTTCATTTTTGCACAATTTTGCCTTTTTCTTGATTTTTAGCATCTGGGTCACTGAGGTCTTCTTTGGAAGCAAGCAAAAAAGGTGGGTCCCCAATTTTGGGGTGTGTTGTGGATCAGCCACAACAAATGGTGACTCTGCTGTCAAATGCTCCTGAGCATTTGGTGAGAACCCAACCTGGAAGTATACAAACTTGGAAACTAGCATTAGCACATAATAAATATAAACGAATGCCCATAGATCAAAAATACATGAATTATTAGAATTGTTAAGTATCAGCTCGGTGTGTGCAAAGTCTTTTCATTCCTTATCACTTGAACTTGATCAACATTCCATCGTCAGTTTTATATGAATGCACATGTGAGATTGTGAATGATTTGTGTAACCTAATAAATATGCTAAGAGATTTTGCTTTTATAAAAGGCATAGTCCTTCTGGTATCATACACAAACATTCAAGATTATCAAACCCTCTTAGGATCAACTATATGTATAATGAATTGTTTTATTAGATCCCAAAGTTGGTTATGAGTCCCTACTATCTTGAACCCATGTGTAAGTGAAAGTGAAATCATAGCTTTGGGAAATCATAATCCCAACTTAATCGAGATGGGAGTTTAACCCTATTCTTACTACTCTAATTTGGAATTCATTACCTCACTTTGAGCAAAATAATTTAACCAATTATGGAAGAAATGGTCATGCTAGTCTAACCCTTTGAACAATCAGTGGTCTTGTTTTTTAGACAAGACATGATGCCATGCATGGGCATACTTAACCCCATAATCCAATACTTACCTTCATTTCTTTGGACCTTGGGGATGACTACCCATCCTTTGCAGAGGACAAGTAGTACGATCCTTTCAATCCAATATAAATATGAGATGGGAAAAATTAATTTTTTACTTCTTGGACCTTGGGGATGACTACCCATCCTTGCTAGGGACATGTAGTACGATCCTTCCAATCCAAGATTTGGATAAAAATGGAAAATATTAATTTTATTGCTTAGACCTTGGGGATGACTACCCATCCTTTGCAGAGGACAAGTAGTACAATCCTTCCAATCCAATATTTATCATGAAATGAGACATAGGAGCTTTGGGGAATCAGATTCTCAACCTAAGCGAGATGAGAATTTATGCCCTATCCTTACTACTCCATGTAGGTCAAATCAAATCTTTGGGGAGTTGGATCCTCAACCTAAGTTCGATGAGGATTTAGCCCTATCCTTACTACTCTGATTTTAGGCTTTAAGATTTATGGAAGTGGTCAAAACCACTGTCTTAAGGATCATGTTGCATAATAGGATAGACATGAAATACTTCTTTCACCCAACCTTTTCTTCCAAGCAAGGTTTTGATCATTTTGCTCAAGATCCTTTTTAATGTGCATAAAATGTGCTTGGTTCTAGATATCTCAAGACTCAGTTCCCAACCTTAGGATTTTCTTCTTATTTATGTGATAGCATAACCCTAAGAGGATTTGACACACTTTAATGATTTGTATTTGAAATGCATTTGCAACTAAGATGGCATGTATGTGCAAAGTGAGATGTAATATGAATGCATTGTCTTTTTAATGGCAGATGAAATATTGCCATATAAAACTGACTACTTCATGCATCACAAGTTTCAAACGATACTATTAAACTGTTTGTCTTTCTTGCGAAGCTTTCTACCACATAATTCCAATGTTCCATATTTCCCCAATCTAGAACATAAGTTAGCATCTCAAGGCAACTTTTCATCATGTTTTTTTTTTTATGGCAAACAAAACATGTCAAATAAACACACAACTTTAAATTAAAACTTATTCAATCCAAAACCAAACTGCAATCCCAAAAATGAAAATTTGAAAACACAAACCAAAACCAAACCCAAAGTAACTTCAAAAACGATCTTGAAAACACAAACCAAAACCCAAAAAACCAAAATCTATATACAAATGTACAATATAATACAAGATGATGCAAAGCTTGGATTATCACTTTCCTGGATCCCAAACATGATTAGAACATTTCAACAAAAATATAACGTGATATGCATGCCAAATGTTGTGGTAATCCCACAAAAACAAGACTAGACCAAACAATGCAACAAATTTCCACTTGCCATGCTCACCATACCAATTTGATTTAGTTCCAATTTTACTCCCATAGGTGAGCATCAAATTACTAAAATGATTAGACAATAAATGATTTTTAATTTTATCATGTTTATTCTTTAAAATGTAAATTTCATAATTCCCTTCTTGATTTAGAATTAGGCTGTCCTTTTCAAATATGCAATTTTGTAAGTAGTAGCCTATTTCTACAAATTTCAAAGCCAAATCATTTTCCAAATTTGTAGGCCAATCAAATTTGTGTAACAATTTACAAACATCTAGGATATTTACTAAATTAGGATCATTAAAAGTTTTTATCCTAGATTCAATTAGTAATTGTTGATGAATTTGGTTTAACAATTCAAGTGCATCAACTTCTTTTCCATTCATTAAAACCATGTTATTAAAGATGTGATTAAAAATTATACCTTGTTTTTCATTTACCTTTAATGACATTTCATCATTCAAATTCAAAACATGGTCATGCAAATCCTCACCCAAATCTTGGATACTTGAACACAAAAGGTTAGATTCTAACTTTTGAACATTTTTATTTACCAAAATTTGATGGGGATTTGCAATTCCCTCTTTTACCTCATGGTCTTCATGCTCTTCATTGATTACTTGTTTATCAAACATACCAAAGTTGGGCACCCAATTGAAAACATGCCCCTCCTTTTCAACCCTCAAATGTTTTTGGTCAAAGTGTATGTCCCATGACTCATCTTGATGATCCTTCATTTGAGTTGCTTCCAATTGATCAATCTCTTTATCATTTGGTTCTAATTCTTTGTTCACTATCCATGGTATCTCTTCATGTGAGGTAGAAGTTTCCATATCTTGCATATCAAGTGAGATATGAGTTTCATCTATAGGGATGTGAGAAAAGAATGCATCATCATATCTCCCCCAACCATTGTAAAAATCGTCATCCAAATCCATAGAATGAAATTCCATGATGTTTGTGACATGATCTCTTGATTCATTCATCAATTCTTTTTCTTCTTTGTCCTTGGCAATAGGATCATTATAATCTTCCAAAATTTGATGAGATTTGAAACTTTCTTCCAAAACATCTTCAAATTGTACAGGAGTTGTAAAGTCTTCCTTTGAGTAGGCGATTATGTTGTCCTATATATCAATGGGCACACAAGTTTCATTAGTAGTTTTGGAATGAGTGAAGTCTTCCCACTTCTTCCAAGCATCATAATAATCATCTTTCAAATTCAAGTGGTGACGCTCAACTACTTCTTCAACATCTTCCAATTCATCAATATGCTTCTCATCAAATTCATCTTCACCTTCCTTAGATGGTTCAATTATTTCCAAAAGTGGGTTATTTCTTGAATTCAAATTTATAAGGCTATCATCATCCAAATTAGTAACCCATGATTCAATTTTTTCATAATTTGGAGGGTGAAGAATTTCTTGATCTTTAATTTTACACATCTCATCAATAGTATCTTCCAAGAACAAGTGGTGAAAGTCTATCATGTCTTCAAATTCATTTATTGGTTTTCTCCCAATTTCACTTTCAACCACTTCATTCAATTCTATGGTAGGTTCTGTCCTATCACATATTTCAAACATTGTTGAATTTAGAACCCCTTCATCAAAAGAACAATCTCTCATATGAACATGTTGTGCCTTTTCTTCTTCAAGACCTTGTCGTTCTATCTCTTCCAAGATCTCATGGATTTTCTCTAAAGACAAACCACTCAGTTTTTCCTCAATGAGTGAAGCAAGTGTGGGGTGTACGGCTCCTAGGTAAACTTCCATGGCTTCCTCTTCTAATGTGTTAAATTTTTCCCACATTTGGGAGTGCAATTCACGAAATCTTCCATTAAATTGACTCAAGGATTCATTAGGCTCCTTACATATGGAGGTAAACTGATTTTTCAGGATTTCTAAGTCAACCTGATTACCAAAATGGTAAAGATAGGCTGCTTCTAGTTGTATCCAAGAAGTCCTAACCTCCATAGGTAGTTGGCTGTAACAAAAGAATGGTTTATCATCCAAAAGGTATGCAAATAACTTACAAGCTACCTCCTCATAGAAAACCTGGAATTGACATAATGTATTCTTGTAGACTTGTAGTTTTTGCAAGTATCCTAGTGGCACCTCTTGATTAAAACACCGTAAAAAATCCAATAACATATTAGGAATTTGATAGGGTACCATAGGTATAGACAAACCCTTATAATGGTCCTCCATTATTAATACCGTTCTTTCTCTTAGAGACATCATTTATTTTCTTAGGGATACCATTTGCTCCTCAAGTGTTGCCATTAGTGAACTTAAAATGTAATTTTAGAACCAAATCTGTTGAATATTCAACCTGCAATGTAAAAAAAAAAATCAAGTTAGCATCAACCAAGAGATGTAAAAATCAAATGAAAGTAATTGGATGAAACAACACTTTTTTAGTCAAGACCAAAATTTTCAAAATTAAATCAAATCACCTTATTTCTGTATGAACAATCAGAAAAGTGTTAGAATAATATGCAGCATACCTGAATTGCTTAAAATAGAATAAGTAAATAAATTCAGGCCATCCTTTTTACAATCCGCTGAGTGTTAGAGGACTAAAGCATAAAAAATTTAAATTTAAATAATACTAAAATAAACCCGTTCGGCCCTCCTAGCACCAATCTGTTGAGTGGTGTTAGAGGAGGCCGAAGATGCTAATCAAATGGACTTGAAATATTTAGCAATGTAAATCTCTTAAACAATTATAAACCCGTAGCATCTAAAATCATGATAAAATAAACCTCTTCATGCCCTCCTTCTAGCGCCAATCTATTGAGTGGTGTTAGAAGGCTAAAGATAACAATCAGTAGGGCATGAAATATACAAAAAATTTAAATCTGACTAAAATAAACATATCCAGCCCTCCTTCTAGCGCCAATCTGTTGAGTGGTATTTTCACCCGGTTGTGAAAACACACTCTCGATAGGATTTGGGTTCTAAATCCTTTGCTTGCAAAGAAATTAAACAAGTAACTTCTCCAAGGTTCCTGTTATGTTAGCATTTTGCATCTGTGTATTAATGATCTCAAATGAAGATATTCAATTAAAATGCTTGGAACACCTTAGTGGTTACAAGTAACTGAAAACAAGGGGCACTATGGTTTATTTTACTGTGAAACTTTAATGATTGTTCATTGAACCCTAATAAAGTAAATGTGATTTGGTCCTTAAATAACCATGCTGTAACTTCAAAATAAAACAATATATCACTATTTTTATTGCTATATGCTTGGAGTACTAGAAGGTTAAGGCAGAGCATCGACACCCAACAAGATGTTTATACCTACTCAGAAGTGGTAGGTTATATCTATGGATTTTATTGTGGGTTTATCTAAGACTAGGTACAAACATAATGCAATACTTATGGTAGTCTATAATTTGAGTAAGGTTGCACATTTTATACCAAAAAACATCAAGGATGATGCACCAGTGGTGGAAAATAGGTTTGACAAAGAAATTTTTAGGTTATATGGTTTTCTTGAGGTGATCATATTAGATAGATATTATAGGTTTACATCAAAATTATGTTAAGCTCTTTATCATGTAGTGGGTACTAAGTTAAACATTAGTTCTACATACCAATAAAAAATATATGGACAAATAGAGAGGGTGAACCAAGTCCTAAAGGACAATCTTTGCATGTACTACATGGATCAAAAGTCAAAGTGGAAAGAATTTTTACATCTAGTTGAATATGTATATAATAATGATACCATGTATCTTGGGGAATGGCCCTATTTGAGGCTTTTTATGGTAGAAGATGCAAAACTCCTCTACCATAGGAGAACCTAGAATATTGTGCGGTGATTGGATTGGACACTTTCAAAGAGATGGAGTAACAACTCAAAGTGATTCGGTAAAGGAAGAAGGAAGTTTTCAATTGCCAAAAGAGCTATGCTGATCTAAAAATATAACTAAGATAATTATATATGGGAGATAAAGTCTTCTTAAGGGTTAGACCCATGAAAAGTACCATCAAGTCAACTAAGTTGGATCATCATTATGTTTGGCCTTTTGAGATCACTGATAATATTAGTATAGTAGCCTATAGGCTCACCTTACCACCCAACTTGTCAAAGATCCATTTCCACATATCCCTACTTAGGAAATATTCTGATGATATTTCTCATGTTTGGAAAGTTTTAAAATTGTAGATGGTAGATCCCTCAACCATTGAGGTGAGACCAATAATAATTCTAGGGTTTCATTCTAAGATGTTGAGGAAATGAACCCTAGATCAATTTAAGGTCTAGTGGGACCAATATTCTAAAAACTATGCAACTTGGGAAGATGTTGAGGAAATGAGAAAGCAATTCCCATATTTATTTGAATGAGATTTATATGTTGCATTTCTAGGAAACACAGAGTATTGTGTCTAGGTACTCTAACTGGTGGATTGGTATGGGACAACCACCAAATTTGAGATAAAATGGGAAATGGTGGATGACATTCTCATCAACAACTCAAGGGTAAAAATAAAACTTTCATATAGATGCATTATATACATGTATGTGTGTTTGAATGCACCATTGGGCAAGGAGGTTTCCATCTAATCAAAGGATTCATCCTTATTAGGAAGGTTATAGCATTGCAATTATCGTAAAACCTTCTACTCAAGGAAAAACTTGGTTGTGAATAATTATTGATTTCATCCTAGTTGGTTATGGATGGATTAGCAATAGTGTTTGTGTATTGTTTAATATTAGCATTCAATATTAATTAATTTAATTATAAGTATAATTAGATTAATCATTAATGTTGATAGTATTAATAAGAAATGGATTAATAAAGAAAATGATTTGATTATTAGTCCAAAGAACATTAGTATTAAAAAATATTAATGTTTGGAAATAATAATTTAAGGAATGGTTTAGTTTTTAAATATTTGGATTTTTTGTAATAAGCTAATATTAATTAAGACGGTAAACCTTTGTATGAAAAGCTTTTGAATTAAAAGAATGATTAGTAAGGTATTGGATTTTGGAAATATTTGTAACATTTTTAGAAAATATTACTTCCGTATTGGACTGGGTTGCCATGGTAGTGGGTTGGCATCAGGTGTAGAAGAAGTAGAAGGAGCTACTACTCTATCT
The DNA here is from genome assembly GCA_028583015.1 of Wollemia nobilis. Lineage (NCBI taxonomy): Eukaryota > Viridiplantae > Streptophyta > Pinopsida > Araucariales > Araucariaceae > Wollemia > Wollemia nobilis. The sequence goes on from JAQPPZ010002512.1 coordinate 572,014, forward strand.
TGGAGAGGCCTCCATGGAAACTATTTGTAGCTTCAAAGTTATAAATTTTTGGATCACTAGCAAGAGTGGGGAAAGAGGAACCTTTGGAATTAGAGAAATAAGGTATTGACAGAAGGTACAAAGGCTTGGTAGTGAATTATTCAATTGAGAAGGTATGCCTAGATCACTTGGATGTTCTTGTTTACCTTCCTTGTTTCTACTAAATATGCTTAAGTAATTGTATGGAAAGCCTTGGTTACCTTGTTGCAACTGTGTTTTTGGTTTTTAATTTTTAATTTTTAATTTTTTTGCATATGCTCTACATGGTGCCTCTATAACATCATTGTAAAGCTAGTGCAGTGGTAGTTGCATAACCATTTTAGGGCCTAGTTTTTCTATGAGTCCTTACTGGTTTGGTATGTCTTTCTTATTAGATTCTTGGTCTATTTTGGATTATTTTTATGTTGCTCAGTGGTCACGTTGGTTGTGGACATCTCATTTTGGTTATCCTTTTTATTTTATTCGTGTCTTTGTTTTAGCTAGCCAATCCAAGTTGGAGATAGAAGTTGATTATAGATGTGCCTAATTTTCTCATTGTGGGTAGATGCTATTGTGAGCTTGGTTGTGTACCTTGAGCTACTTGAATCTCTAGTTAGAGTTCCCAGTTAGGGTTGATGGATATCATTTTAAATGTAGTTAAGATAGGATCAGGTACCCTATGGATCAATCTAAGTGTTTTAGAATGTTGGTTGTAGCGTCTAGAGCAAGTATTTCTTGTATTATGTGTTGTTATGCTTTGATTCTGAGAAAAAAACATATTTTTTATTTTATGTTCTTATTGTTTATGCTCTACAAAATTTAATATTGCGTTGGAAGTTTTCAATTTATAAATTTAATAAATGTTTGCTTGGTTCTAATAAGATATTAGAGTTAATATAAATTTATGTCCATTGAAATTATAAATATCTTTGCTAGTTTAGATAAGTTTGGAGGTAGAGTTATGATTTTGGATAAATTTTAGATATAATGTGTTATATATATATATATATATATATATATATATATATATATATATATATCTATATATATATGGATTCAATATTATTTTATTAGGGAATTTTAGTTAATATTGAAGTACATCCATGAATGTTGTAATTATAATGCAAGGGTTATATTTGTGTAAAGAATGAAGTTTATTATAAGAGATTTATTTGGTTTAATGAATTCCTAAGGGTTGAGTAGATAAAGGAATTCATTATAAATACAAGTATGGGATTCTCTCCTTGTTTGCATAAATTTATTTTGTATAAATGCATTATGAGTGAATGAATGGAAATATTTCTTGATGCATGTTAGCCTTGCATTGCATATCATGAGTTGTCTTGATCCCTAGATTTCTTATCAAGTTCATGGGAAATATCTTCAAGAGGAGGACCTTGAAAAAGAAATATGATCTTTGGACCATTGGTTTTGTTCATAACATTGTTGTGTCGAGTTGTAGTTCTCACATTTAATTTGTCAATCCAGGTTAGATTTATAGAATAGTAAATCTCGTATAGATTATTCCATAATTCTTAATCATTGACTTTATTCTGTTTCCTTAGTTTCATTTATTGGAATAAGTTTGCAAGAAATGAAATTGAAGTGAAATTATGCTTAATGTAATTATGACTTAGTCTAATGTGGATCCATGTTATGATTTAATGATGCATTTTCTATTTAATATATATATATATATATATATATATATATATTTTTTTTTTTTTTTTGTTTAGCGAAAAACCCCTTACGGGGCCGCCTTGGTCTGAGAGACCATGAACAGGGAGTTCTACACCGTCAAATTCACCCGGGAGTCGCACCCAACCCTGCCCGCACCAACATTATCAATTGGATTTTGGGTACCCAATTCAACTTTTTGGTAGGGTGGAGATTCGAACATGGGACCTCCCTTGGAGGATTGCCCTCTCCTCTCCAACTCACCTACAACACCTGGGTATTTAATATATTTTATAATTCTATTTTTATGCAAATTAATCTATGCTCTAAGACTAATTCTATTTGGAATAGGGAAGTTTTTGGTAATATTTTTTAAAATAAAGAGCAGATTCTAAAAAAAACTAAAAAAAATTGAACAACAAATTCAGAATGGTCAGTTGAGTGATCAAACCATAAATGAACATAAACAATTTCTAGCTAACTATCACAACATTTTGGCCAAAGAAGAGATTTTCTAGAAATAGAAATATAGAGCCTTGTGGCTCAAGGAAGGGGATTCAAACATGAAATTCTTTCATGCTTCCACTCTTAGGCATAGAAGTTCAAATAAAATCAAGGAATTGATTATAGGTGATGTCTCCACTACAAGGGATATTTTTAAAATTTGGAATGAAGCTTCATCTTTCTTTGAAAAACTTTTGGGAACCAATACTCATAATTCCATCCAAGCCAATAATTTTTTGCTCTACCATATCCCCAATTTGGTGACTTTTACTATGAATTCCATGCTCATAAATCCCTTTTCCTCTGATGAAATCAAAAAAGGCTTATTCTCTATGCACCCTGATAAAGCCCCTAGGCCTTATGGGATTTCCTCTTAGTTTTTTTAGACCTTTTGGGATATCATTGGTCCAGATATCTACAATGCCATCAAAGAACTCCAACATTTCAAATCTATCCCTAAAGGCATAAATTCTACTTTCATAGCTCTTGTTCCCAAAGGGCCTGTGTGCAAATCTATGGAATATTTTAGACCTATCAGTCTATGTAATGTGATCTACAAAGTTCTCACTAAAGCTCTAGCAACAAGACTTAAAGAAATTCTTCCCCAAATCATTGATCCTTGCCAAGGTAGCTCTGTCAAAGGGAGGTCAATAACTGATGGCATCATAACTTTGCATGAAGTCCTTCACTCTATCTCCCAGAATAAAAAAGCTACCATTTTCCTCAATATTGACATGAATAAAGCTTTTGATAGGGTTAATAGAGATTTTCTTCTTGTTGTCCTTCTCAAGTTTGGTTTCCACAAAGATTGGGTTGATTTAATTCAAGGTTGCATTTCCAGTCCCTGATTCTCAGTTTTGGTGAATGGGTCCACAATAGATTATTTCCCAAGAAACAGGGTCCTTAGGTAGGGAGACCCTCTATCTCCTATTCTCTTCATTATCCTTGTAGAATCCCTTGGAAGAGCTCTCAAAGCTGCCTACTCCAGTGACTCAATATCGAGCATCAAAGCTGCTACCAGTATGATGTCTTTGTATCATCAATAGTTTTTAGATGACACTATCTTAGCTACTCATGCATCATTTTGGGAAGAAAATACAATTAAAATTATTTTAGATCTCTATGAGGAGGTTGCGGGTCAAAATATCAACTATGCTAAAAGTAAGGTTTTCTTCATCAATACCCCCCAAATAGGCAGGTCAAGATTCAAGTTGCCTACTTAATATTGGGGCCTTCTATTCTTTGCAAATGGACCTAAAGAATCTATGTGGAGCAATGTTATTGAAATAATCAACAAAAAACTTGCTAGTTGGAAAGGGAACCTTTTATCTCTAGCAACAAAGGTAACTCTAATAATGGTCTATCTTCAAAGTATTCCAGTGTACTTTATGTCTGTTTTCAAAGCCCTAGCTTCTATCTATACTAAAATTGAGCAGATTCAAAAAATATTTCTATGGGCAGGGTTAGAAGACAAGGGTAAGCTAGGAAAAGGTTTTTTCTCCTAAGAGTCAAGGGGGCTTGGGTCTTCGAAGAATCAGCAACATGAACATTGCATTATTAGCCAAACAAGCTTGGAAAGTGTTTACCAACTCAAATATTGAATGGGTTACAATTATAAATAAGAAGTACATCCAAAACAGGAGCTTCATGGATGAATATATTCCCCAAAATGGATCCACTTTTTGGAAATCTATCCTTCAAACCAAATTTCTTATTAAAAAAGGAACCAGATGGCAGCTTGGAACAGGGGATAGAATCAATTTTTGGACTGATAGGTGGATTATGAACCAGCCACTCAATGAAGACAATGTGATTTCAGTGTTGCAACCTTCCTTGGAGGCTTTGATAGGTAGTAAGGTGGCAGATTTCATTGACTCATATGTTGAACCCAGAATATGGAAGGAGATCCATTTTGATTATTTTATTGATGCCACTATGAAATTATCCATCTTGTTGAATGCAACAGTCATCCCTTATGGCACTTCCCATGATACCCTTATTTGGAAAGAGACTATTCTAGTTGTTTTTATATCAAGACTCCTTACCATATGACCACCAATTTCCAACCTATCCTCATTCCTTTCAATATCATCTGGCATAAGCATCTTATTCCAAAAGTAGTATTTTTTTCTGGTTGGCCATACAAAACAAAATTCTCACAACTAATAATCTCATGAAAAGAGGTATGGTGATCCCTAATAGATGTCATTTGTGTTTGACTAAGTGGGAGTCTGTCTATCACATTTTTTTGGAATGTTCCTTTTCCAAGCTTACCATGGACCACTTGATGACCACTTTCTAAATTTCTTGGATTCAACCTAATTCCCTTTCACTTTTATTCATTCAATGGCCCACTCCTTTCAAAAATCCTAGGATTTCCTCTTTATGGAAGGTATACCTCTATCATCTCCTATTACAGATTTGTCTTAATATAAATAGCAAAGTCTTTTTCGACATTTCAACTGATCCTATCTTTGTTTCCAATAAATTTGTCATATTTGCTATTGAAAAATCACATTTTTTCCCTTTTCCCAAGGCCCTTGATCTTGGTCTTGAGTCTTCTCTTTTCCTATCTCTCAAAATTCCCCACAACTCTAGCTACATTCCCTCAAACCCTCATCCTATAATGGGTGCTCGTTGGTCACCTCCTCTAGTGGGGTGGCTTAAGCTTAACTATTATGGTACCTCTAAAGGGAATCTGGGAACTATTGGAGATGGATATTTGGTTAGAAACCATGAAGGTCATATCATTATGGCTTATTTAGAGCATTTAGGCATTCAAACTAATCACTATATTGAAGCTCAAGCCTTGTGGAGAGGTTTATATGTGCTAAAATACTACAAATACAATTTACAAATCAAAGGATATTCCTTGAATATCACTAATGCTATCAACAACAATATGGTTCCCTCATGGAACGTTAGAATGATCATTCAGGAAGTCAAAAAGTACCTTCAAAATTTTAGTAATACTATGACCAATCATGTTTTCAAAGAAGCTAATAAGTCAGTTGATGTTCTTACCAATATCAAAGTTTTACAGAAAACCCTATCCATTTGGCATCGAAATTTCCCACAGAATTTTTTAAATGTTGTTGCTAATAAATTGATGTAGCATGAGTAATACCAATAAGTATGTTTCCATTTTATGGTGGGTGTGTATCTTTGAAGGTCTAGTCTCGACTTTCACTAAATTTTTGTTCCACAAAATCATTTTCCTTTTTTGTCATTGTTGTTCACTTGTCCATGCAAACTGTGCAAAGTTCCAAGGTTTTTCCATTATGGTTTTCTCCAAGCTTGTGAGGGGTGTTATTTTTCAAAACCTTCAGTTCATGTTTCTCATAAATAACCTACTTTGGAATGATGTTTGTTATGTGGTTTTCTCATGTGGAGTGTCAAAGTCATTCATCATCTATTTTTGATGGTAGATTTGTGACTCCCTTGTTATTTCCAATGATGCAATCGTGTCTCTAGGCACACCCTTTTCTTTTGCAAATGGTTTTATAAATGTCTATCTCAAGTCAATATTTCTCATTCCTTGGTATCATTTGTCCTTGTTGAAGAACATAAGCTTATACTGAGAGGGGGGGCGAATAGTATAAGGCCACTTTTTACTTTTCTTTCCCAAATAATATTATGCAATGTATAGATAGTTATATCAACAACATTAATCAAATCAATGCATAAATCACCACACAAAATAGAGACACCACAATTTACATGGTTCATCTAGTGTGGGCTACTCCATGGAGAAAATATTTCACTAAAATCTTCTCAATCAATCTCTTGGGAATCCTTTCCCTATTACAATGTTTATGGACCTCTGTTTAAAGGTGACATCAATCCCCTAAATCAGGTTTGTGGATATCTATCCACAAGAGAACTCCTTCTCCTCTACTCTGGCTAGTGATCCTCTAGAAGACTACTACCTCCATTGCACTGGCTTGTGGATATCTCTCCATTGAAGACTCTTGTCCCCACTTAGAATACATGTCCTCACTACCCTGGCTAATGGATATCTATCCACTAGAGACTACTATCCTCTCTGCTCTGTCACCTCTAAAGCTCTATCTCAAATCTATACTAAACATAGTCCTTCGGTATAGCACAAATATGCTCAATATCTATATTTGGTCTGGCATAAATCTATCCTCAAATTTGCACCAAACTCTATCCTCAAATCTTGCTCAATAAGTCCACACAAAACTTGCTTAAATATTCTCAACAAGTCCACACAGAACTTGCTCAAATCTACTCAAAAATTCCACATAGAACTTGTCCAATATGCTCAAAAAGTCCACATAGAACTTGCTCAAATCTGCTCAACAAGTCCACATAGAACTTGTCCATTTTTCTCAACAAGTCCACACATAACTTGCTCAAATATGATCAAAAATTCCACATAGAACTTATCCAATCTGCTCAACAAGTCCACAGAGAACTTGCTCAAATCTACTCAACAAGTCCACTCTAGAACTTGCTTAAATTTGCTCTACAAGTCCTCTCTAGAACTTGTTCAAATCTGCTCAATAAGTCCTCTCAAGAACTTATCCAAATCTGTATTGTAAGCTTCCAAAAAATCTCAAAGGCTTACCTAAAATTTTCTCAACAATTTCATACAGAACTTGTCCAATCTCATAGAAATATAAAGAGAATTGTTAGAGACTCAATATGTTCTATACTAATCACAAAGCTCAATCACTTTCTCAACTCAAATCAGAATATAGAATAGTTTTTTTTATGGAAATTGAACAATCACCTCACACATCCACTTGACTAGGCTCAACCAACTCTACTCAATCAATCACTCAATGAAACAACCCTTGTTCACAAACCCTATTCCAAGCATATAAACATCAACTCAAAATATTTCCAACAATGCTCAACAACAAATCTCACATAACAATGATACTCATGATATTTGCAAACCCTAGTTCAAGTTCTTCACTCAACAACTCACTTCAACAACAATGCTTATGAAACAACTCTCACATAACAATGATACTCAAACCCTAGTTCAAGTTCTTTACACAACCAATAGTTTTAACAACAATGCTTATAAAATAATACTTTATTCCTGAAAACCTTGAAGCATTATCTCAACACTCTCAATAGGAAATCCTAATCAAGCCATTTTCACTGCAAACTTATTTTTCAGAAAACCAATCAATCAACTCAATTATGGAAGAATGTGCTCATACATTTTTCTTGATGATGAATGGATCTCACAAAAACAAACACTCTTTTTCCAAGCTCAAGAATTTATAAGATGATAAACTCCCTCAAAAATTACAATGTAAATATCAAAACATATACACATTATCACTCCATATTTAAGGAAACATTCTTCAACTTTTACAAAAAATTAATTCACCAAATACACCTTATAATCTCCCAAAGATAATAATAATTAATGAGAAGAATAAAGTTAATGCAATCTTCTTTCTCAAAAATAACCCTATGCAGGAAATCCTTTTTATCTTTTAAATCCTCAACAAATCAATGTGACAAACACTTTATTCAAAATAAAGCTAACTCCTTATTCCTCCAATACACCAAAAATAATAATCAATATAAAAATTTAAGAAACCCTTTTACCTCCCTAAGACCTCATGTCAAAACTTAGGTACATAAAATATTACACTCAAAAATTAATACCTTTGCCTTTCCTTGGAAGGGATTTGAACTCACGGTGCTTCCTCAACCAGCGTCCTAGTTGTGGCTCCAACTGCTGCATGAGCGAGGCACTCGCTTAGGGAGAAGAGGGCACCACGTGCTGCAAAAACTCCCCATCTTGCTTAGGGTAAAATGTGTGCCTTTACTTTAGTGGTCTCCAACACTAATGCAACCACCAAAACACTACCACCGCATTTTGAACATAGGTCTCCTAGCACCCAACACTCTAACGATATCCTCTTTGCCACTAGGCCATGCTGCCCAGTTGGTGCTTGGTCAATTCACATTGTTCCTATTAAACGTTATTCGCTGGTGCTAAACACATTAACCACTTTGTATATTTTGTACAAGTCAACACAATTGCACGCATACATTAATCGAGCAAAATGATAAGTTTTAATGCCTTTTAGGCATTGGTATTTATAATGGTTTTCCTCCTTTATGCAAAATGTCGGCGCTTGAATTTCCTCCAATGTATTAGATGTCGACGCTTGTTTATCCCTTTGACCTTATTAATTTATAAAATATTTAAATTCATTTGAATTTAAATTTTATAAATTACTTCTTTAAAACCCTTGGTTTTATTTAGGCCACCTTTCATTTTACAACTTGGTATAAATAATATTTATTTATAAAATTTAAATTCATTTTGAATTTAAATATTTTATCAAATAAATATTAAACCTTCCTTTAGCTTTGCAATAAACTTTCTTGGGTTTTATAAAAAAAACTTTAACTTATGCTTTCACATAATATTAAAAATATTATGGAGCCCTTTTGCCTTTAACCTTACCTTTAACCTCTGCATTGTTCCTCTTGACCTTTGACATTATTAGAAGCTTCTTCTGGAATATTAATGACAACTTTGTTTCTTGAAAAATTCCTTGACATCAATGACAACTCAACTTAACGACTCAAAATTTCCAACACTTGTGTGGCCATAGGCTTGGAGATATTGTTGTTATGTGTCATCATTTTTCCTTGTGTGGCCATAGTTGTGGAGATATTGTAGCTTTGTCATATTTTTGTATCCATAGATATCTTCATGGATCTTCTTGAATCTTCAACTATGTAGCTCAATTCCCTATCTCAATCATTTTTGGAAGTCCAAGGCTTCATTCCCTTTCTTCAAAATATTAGGGGAGTTGAGCAGGACATTATAGAGGACTTTGTTAATTCATGGAATAACGGGTATGTCAAAGTTTGTAATATCTATTTTCAAGTGATTTTCAAGATGCTAGATGACATTATATAACTTCTTACAACCAGACACATAATTTTTCATCATAATTGGTAAACTGAGCTTAAGATGTTTTTGAATAATGACAAGATTTTAAAGTGAAAAGGTGTTGTAGTTGAGCATGATTCCCTTCCAGCTTCATGGCCTACGGTAATTATTCCTATTTTCCAATACCTTATTGTCAATGATCCTACTAAATATTTTTTCATTTTCCATTTAGCGCTTGTCAATAATCTTAGGGGTTTCAATCCAATGAATATCCTTGATTTAATTTATCGATCCATAAGATACTCCATCCACAATGCTAGAAATAATAAAACCCAAACCCTGCCAACCCATCAAGGTATTTTTGCTATCATATTTTGTAAATTTAAAGCCATCCTTCCTCTTGTCATCTCTACAACTCTACTTCACACCAATATTCCCTTGCCATATCCTACCCAAAATCCCTCTTGGTCCCTCCCTGATGATAATGTTGACGAAGACACTTGTCCAACTCAAACCCTTGCCTCTACGGTGAATACCTCCCCTAACCCTAATTTTTCTCTAACCATCTCTTCAAAGTAAAATTTTAAGAAGGAGGAGATCACTACTCAGAAAAAATGGTCTACTTGGATCAAAAACCTAAATTTGGAATGTGGTATATCTCCCCTTAGTGCATTTCAAAAAATAACAGTGACAACCTTGATCCAACTGCAACTGTTCAGAGGAAGATCTACCTAACCATCCTCAATAGTTTTATCAATGTCATGGATGGGATCAATGGAACCCTAAATAATATGGTAAAGAATCATTCCAAAGAAAACTATGGGAAAGATGATAGTGTTGCTGCTTAGCCTCAATTTTAGGTTCTGGCATGGTCATTTTTCTTTGCATAATTTTCTAGTGTTATTTTTGGGTTTTCTCCCCTGCGTGGGAATGTCAATATTTTTGTGTGGCCCTATTTTTCTTTGTGAGGGACCTTCTGTGGTTTTTGGTACTTTTTTTTTTAACCCCTATGTGGGTTTATTATGTGTCTAGTCTTTTGTCCATCTGCTCCTACATGGGTAGCATTAGGTTTTAATCCTTTCTATATTTTGCCTGTGTGTGGGAATTTTGGCTTGCTCAAATCTATATGGGTTTAGGGTTTTGTGTTTTGTTGGTAACCCCTGAGTGGGTCCTTGACTCAGATCTCATGCTTTTGTACTTGGTTTTGGAAACCAGTTAAAACTTGAATAATAATATTTTTACACCTACCAAAATAAAAATTCTATCTATCATGTTTTTGGAGGAAGAGATTTAGGGACTAACCTTTCAGAGTGGGCCCTGCCTCCTCAAGGTTAGTATTAACCTCCTCCCCTTTCTCTACTCTATTTTAAATTTAGTAATCTATTTTCATTAAATTAATCTAATGCTACTTATTTCATGGTTACAGGAAAGTAATATGGAAGTTATAGAAGAAAATAAATCATAAAATAAATATAGAACACAGTTACCAAATCCATAGAATAAAATACTGCTATTTTATTGCTTAGATTCAATATTCATTTGTATAATGTATGATAGACTATGCAGATATCATACTATTTATATGGTAGACAATAAACCTCTTCTTGACATTAGACCTTTTCAAAGGTCTTTACAATGTATTTTATAATGTCACTTTGGACATTTTCAATAAAAGTCTTCTATGCCATCTGTTACATCTTGATCCCTTTGAAGATTTGAATTCTAAATTTACATAACAAAGATATTCTAAAATTAAGACACACTAACAACTACCTTGGACTTATTATGAATGGATTCATCCAAGTGGAAAACTACCAAACAAACGTAACAAAAGACCTAAACTTAAATAATTTTCTAACAAGACAATACATATTTTTGTCCTCTTCCTATAGGAAGAGATAAATTAAGATTACATTCAAATCTAGACAACTTAACAAATTAATAGATTACAAAATTAGCAAATTATACAATGAATATTGAATCATAGGACAAGTATTAATGCCATCATGTCAATAGGCCATGCTGACTATGTAACCCATGTGGTGCTAGCTAGGATATTATCATACATGGAACTCTAGCACGTCAAACAACTTTACATAGTCAATGTTTTTTCCTAGACATTTTTCATAGGTGCTTTTCGTAGCACCTTTTCATGGCCCATATTTAATGTATTATTTCACAAGTTGGTTCATTTGTGTTTAGCATGTACCTAGTTGTCATGCTTCCTATAAAATACCTGCAACATTCACAGAAACACAGAAATCTTGTATAGTTTTGTATAAAAATAGTAGTAAATATCACATATTATCCCAGAGAGAAAATTTATTAGAAATAGAGTAATATTATGCATAACATCTATCAACATCATATCCAAAATTACCAGATTTGCATATAAAAACCAGATAAAATATGCATAATATGATAAAAATTCCACACTCATCATATTGTTTAGAAAGAGCTCATAATTGGTAAATGATGTATTGTAATTTTGTAATAGAGGAATTATGTTGTAGATATTTTCATTTTAATATTTCAAGATTTGATCAATGAAGAAAGAGTGTATGTCCTTTCATTAAGATCTTGGAATAGAGTTTATTTGTAAATGGAAAATTAAATGTTGTACTTATTGGAAGGCTTATGAAGGAATGTGTTAGAATTTAACTATATTTTGGGATTATGATGCCTTAGATGATGTTCATTATTTCTTTGAAAATCTAAGTACTAGTATTAAATGGAAAATTTTAAGCTCTAGTTTTAGCAATCTTTTTTAATTAAGCATGTTAATATTAGCACTTTATTGCTTTATGGAAAATATGTTAAGGTTTAATTATGTTGATCTTGAGACTTAAATCCATATTAGAACCCTCGAGTCAAGAAGATAACCCAATCCTGGGAGGATTTATTATGATGCAATAACTAGGTGTATGTCAATCCTAGGAGTTGCAATGATACAATAACCAATAGTGTGGTAATCTAAGAGTTGCAATGATGAAATACCCAAATAATTATGAATAGTGCACCTTTAATGGTGAGGATCAGGTGTTTCTAAAATGGTGAGGTCTTGGGAAATCAATCATAAGTTAGTATAGTGGTGGCACCTTGAACAGTGTGGATCGAGTGATCATGCTCATTGCTAGGTGAGTGGTAATGGCCTTAGTCAGCCTACGAAGGTGTGGTAACTAGGCACTAAGGCATTATGATAGAATAATTCTACATGGATAAACATATTTAGTATAAGGAAATTGGCATATCCCTTTAAGTGTTATGGGCCTTATAGGATAATACCTAAACCATGGTTAAGTTGTCCTATATCAATGATGATATGGGAAAGGTGGGGGGACCACTATTGGCACCCTTTCTAAATATTGGGGTTTAGAAAGGTGAACCCTAGAAATATAGGATTTTGGTCGCTCCTATCCACTTGAGTGTCACCTACAACAATATTTATTCAAAATGTGGTAATGCCTTATAAATATTAGAGTATATTGGGACTTCTTTGTGAACCTTGTCGATATAAATATAAATATATTAGTTTGGTTTGGTTTGGTGGGTTGTTACACTCGTAGTGGTCTTATTACTTGCTTGAAGGAGAACCCAAAATGGTTACCTTTATCCATGGGTATGGAGTCAAAATTTTATAAGCCCTACAACATAAGAGCACAAAAAGAAAAAAGAAAATCCAAAACAAAAACAAAATGATAAAGTTGGAAACTTGTCTAGCACTTGTTTCATTTTTTCTCATTCTTCCTCTAATGGGCACTAAATCTATTGAAATTTCCCATAGACTACAATTACTTCAAACTTACCATCCCAAGAAAATTTCCTTGTCCAACTAATCACTTCATGCATCCACATATTTGATTCTTCCAATGGTACTATAGTAGAAGAATATGATCGTCCTTCATGATCGATGGGCTCTTCCTTACTCTACTTAATCAGCTCCAAATATTTCTCATTCACATAAAGTTGGTTGGACTTATTCTAGATAGAATTAAGTTCTACTTAAATTAGAAATTCAACTTTCCCTTTGAGTCTCCCAATGGTGGCATATAGGGCATTGAATTTACTCCTAAACTATAGCACTGCATGTTCCTTTCATAGTAGACTAACTAATTTCTATGCCATAGTGTCTCTATATTGAATTCAGTAGCTACTATTTCATAATCCAACATTATAGCTATTTTTTTCTAAAATGCTTTAGCTTCCTTATAACAACCCAAAAACTACCAACCCAAATTTTTTTAAAGGAACAATTACAAATAAAGGTTCACAAGGGAAAACCCCTTCTTTTAATTATTTCAGCATTCAAGTCTTCACCATATTTGAATTTCAAGTCACTACAGATGACGCTCAGTGGACATATCATTTTTTTTGGATTCACCTTATTAAACCTAAATGTTTAGAAGGATACCAAAAGTTGTTCCCCCACATTTCCCATACCCTCATTGACATAGGACCATGTGACCATGATGTAGGGATTACCCTTGAAGACCTATAACACTTAAATAAGAATGCCTATTCCCCAATCTTACTCTAAATCCATCTAGGTAGGTTAATTGGTGTAAATCCTTGATGCTTAGTTACCACACCTCCATGGGATAACTAAGTTTATTGCCACTTCATCAAAAAATACAATGATCTCTTGATATTACATGTTCAAGGGATCACCGCTAATAACATGTGAATGATTCCATAACCTCTAGTTGGGATACATCAATAATATTTGTTCAAGGTGCAAATATTCACAAGAGACCTAGCTATTATATACACTTAACTCCTACCAAGTTCATGAGTTCCTAGATATTACATTCCCATAACTCCTAAGAATCATACCAACCTGGTTATTACATTCTCGTAACTCCTCTCAGGGTTAGGCTTATTGGTTTACAAAAGGGACATCTAACCATCCCAAGCAAAAATAAACTTCGAAACACAATCCATAAGGGAAGCAATATATAAAGCATAATATCAAATCAATATATAATCCATCTAAATTAAAAAGCTATAATGCATAAACAAGGATTCCTATTTATCGTAAGCCAAATTTTACATTTCATGACTTAAGATTTAAACAAATGCTTTCTAATTACAAGATGCATTCTACATAAAATCCATAATTTGCATAACTCCAATGCTAAACAAAAAATTCATGAGCGCATTCTTTTAGCTCAAAAGCAATAACAATAAAGTACTTAATGTTAATTGCATTTCCATATGTAATATAGCTCCATACTAACTATGAATGATTATTGTTGAAACACTTTAATGAGCAAAACCCAAGGAAATATTAAAGCAATAAAATATTTTAATTAGAAAAATTTTTAAGCTTATAAAATACTTTTAATTTCCACATCATCTATACATTCAAGAACTATAAAATCATCCTCCAAGGATCTTCAAGCCATCCACAAAATTGCAATCCTCCTTATGATGGGGAAACCACCCATGCTCATGGAAACTACTTAGGTATCATAACAAATATAGATGAAATGAATACCTAATAACGCCATTCCTTACTATGCAAAAAAAAATACATAAAATCAATTAACAAGAAAATAATTTCATACTTCTCTTTATAAGGATCCCTTAACCCACATGAGTCTCAATAATATTTACAATAGTTTTCTCTTTCAAAAACCCAAATAAATAAACATCAAAAAAGAATCCACACTCCTCTTAATAATAATCCTTTAATCCACACAGATCTTGGGAATAATTATTAATATTTTATATTTCAAAACCATTATTTGATGCAGGAGCATCCAATGGTAGCAGCACAATCTTGCAACAAAAGAAATAAAAGAGTGAAACAAAAACACAAAATACTCTAAGTGTTGAAAGTTGTCGCGATATCGCGACATAAAAGTTGTCACGATATCGCGACGCATTTTGAACCAAGGCGCAAGCAAACGCCAGTGTCGCGATATCGCGACATAAAAGTTGTCGCGATATCGCGACAAACTCAGAACAAAGCCAAGAGCCAAACGCAAGTGTCGCGATATCGCGACATAAAAGTTGTCGCGATATCGCGACAAACTCAGAACAAAGCCAAGAGCCAAACGCAAGTGTCGCGATATCGCGACATAAAAGTTGTCGCGATATCGCGACAAACTCAGAACAAAGCCGAGAGCAAAATGCAAGTGTCGCGATATCGCGACATAAAAGTTGTCGCGATATCGCGACGAACTTGAACAAGGGCAAGAGCAAACCGCAAGTGTCGCGATATCGCGACATAAAAGTTGTCGCGATATCGTGACGAACTTTGAGCAGAAGTGAAAGCAAACGAAAGTGTCGCGATATCGCGACACATTGGCAGACAAGGACAAAAGCCAAAAAAGTGTCGCGATATCGCGACAGGTTGGCAAAGAATGACCAAGGCCAAAAAAATGTCGCGATATCGCGACAGATGGACTAAAAGGAAAAAGTGTCATGTTTTCGTGACCCGGCTAGGAGAGAGAAGGGCGGGTTGAAGAGATGTCGCGATATCGCGACATGTTACTTTTTCATGGACTGTTACAGAGCGACTTTTGACAGTTACCCGAAGTCGTTACGGCAGTTCCAGGGGACCGTTGCAGCGGTTACAGGGACAGTTAAGGATGGCGGTTACAGCAAGAATCTGCCATTATAAAAAAGAGGTTGCTCGAAGGATTGGGCAGGTGGGAGAGACGAAGACTGTGGCTTATTTTTGCATTTTTTGTACTTTGTAAATCTTTCATGGTTCAGAATTGTAATCTTTCCATGCTTCTAAATGAAAATTGAGTCTTTTTCTTTGTGTTAAAATTTGGCTCCCCATCAAGTGGTATCAGAGCGAGAAGATTTTGAGTGTGTAAGCAGAGCGCCGAACGTGAGGCAGCTTGCACCAGGATCTAGGGTTAAGGGTTCTGAGAAGAAGTGAAGAAGAATGTCGTCGCGAAGAAATCGTGGTGCTGGAAGGAACGTGGTTCCTGAAGGAGACTTTCGAGCATTGCAGAGGCAAGTGCAGGCCCTGCAGGAAGAATTGCGAAGAGGAGTAGAGCCAAGAGGAGAAGACCAGAGCGATGATGAAGCTTGCGGAGTTGATGACCCATCAGAAGAAGAAGAAGAAGCAATGAGTGCTGCAGAGTCCCGAATGATTAAAGCCATTTCTCAAATTGGGAAAAGGCCGAAGATAGACGTATCCACATATTCTAGAAATTTAAATCCAGAAGAGTTGATTGATTGGATCAACGATATGGAAGAGTATTTCGAATATGAGGAGGTTGAAGATCCAAATCGGATAAAATTTGCAAGAACAAAGTTGAAAGGCCATGCTGGCATATGGTGGAAAGGAGTGCAGCTGAAACGAAATCGAAGAGGAAAAGAAAAGATCACCAGGTGGGATCGAATGGTTGAAAAACTGAAATGACAGTTTATTCCAGTAGATTACGAATTAGATCTACTGAGGAAAATGCAGAGTTTGCGACAGTCCAGCAAGTCTGTTAAAGAATATACAGAGGAATTTTTTAAAATTTCCATCAGAACCGGCCACACAGAGGCAAATAAAGAGAGAGTAGCCCGTTACATTAATGGGTTGAGAACCAACGTACAAGAAGAATTGAGTTTGGTTCGAATGAGCACCATTGAAGATGCTTACCAGTTTGCTCTGAAGGTGGAAGAGAAACTGAACCATAGATTTGACAGTAAACAGAGAGGAAGAGGTCGTGGTGGAAGAACTGGTGGCAGAACCAGTGGAGGTAAATATGACGACCAGAAGCAGACTGGTGAAACAAGCAATCACCAAGAACAGAAGGAGGAGAATGCCTACCGACCCCGTAATCAGAACAATGATTATCAAAGGGGACGAGGTAGAGGTGGACGCGGATATGGAAGAGGCAGATTTCGTGGAACCTGCTTCAATTGCGGGGAAGAGGGGCATCGATCATATGAGTGTCCCAAACACCAAGAAACACCGAATAGAAGGCCTGAAGGTAATGCCAGAGCTACGGTTGTTGATGATGGTGTTGAATCTGAGCACTCTAAAGAAGCAGAGCGAGGAGAAGTGATGATCACAAGGAGAACCTTGTTGAATGAAGAGAGGGAACCAGACCAGCGAAAAAGCCTGTTTCGCACGAGGTGCAAATGTTCAAGTAAAATCTATAATATAATTATTGATAATGGTAGTACAGATAATTTGGTCTCTGAGGATATGGTGACTAAGTTAAAGCTAGAAAGAAGGCAGCACCCGCATCCATACCGGATTGCGTGGTTGCAGAAGGACCATAGAGCATTGGTCAGTGAACAATGCCTGGTCAAGTTTCAAATTGGAAGATACCAGGATGAGGTCCTGTGTGATATTTTGCCGATGGATGCTTGCCATTTGTTGTTGGGAAGACCATGGCAATTTGATAGACGTGCGACGCATGATGGGCATGCAAATACCTATTCCCTGACAAAATATGGAGTGCGCCACAAACTGAAGCCATTGAAGGAGGTTGAGGAAAAGGTATGCAATAATGCTAGAATTTGTTTAGTAGATGGCAAAAAAAATTTGGATGGTCTAAAGAGGGATTCAATGTGTTATGCATTAATTCCTACTGTAAAGAGAGAAGAAACTACAGACATTCCAGCAGAAGTTGAACATCTATTAGCAGAATTTCCTGATATTATATCAGACAATGTGCCTGAGGGTTTGCCGCCAATGAGGAAGATTAGTCATCAGATTGACTTAATGCCAGGATCTAGCTTACCCAATAAGGCCGCCCATAGAATGTCTCCTATAGAAAATGAAGAGTTGAACCGCCAAGGTTCATGAATTGTTGAGGAAGGGTTTGATTCGAGCAAGTTTGAGCCCTTGTGCGATACCGACTAGTACTTGCACCAAAGAAGAATGGCGAATGGCGAATGTGCACTGATTCCCGAGCCATTAATAAAATTACCATTAAATATCGCTTTCCATTACCCAGAATGGACGATATAATGGATTGTTTGAGTGGAGCTAAATACTTCACTAAGATTGATTTAAAGAGTGGATATCACCAGATACGCATCAGAGAGGGTGACGAATGGAAGACAACCTTTAAAACCAAAGAGGGTTTGTATGAGTGGTTAGTTATGCCATTTGGATTGACTAATGCACCCAGTACGTTCATGAGGCTGATGAATGAGGTATTGCGTGACTTCCTGGAAAAGTTCGTGATAGTTTATCTGGATGATATTTTAATTTTTAGTAAAACATTGGACGAGCATTTGATGCATGTTCGGACAGTTTTTGAAAAAGCTGCGAGAGGAGCGATTATTGATAAATATACAGAAGTGCAGTTTTGTACAAAAAGAGTTGATATACCCGGGATTTGTCATCTCGGAGGAGGGTCTAAAAATGGATCCTGAGAAGGTGAAGGCTATCATTGAATGGCCTGCCCCAAGGAATGTAACAGAGGTAAGATCATTTCATGGTCTTGCAAGTTTCTATAGAAAGTTTATTAGAGACTTTAGCAGTATTTGTGCACCCCTAACAGAAACTATGAGAGGGGATAAGAAAGAATTTAAGTGGATTGCCAAGGCAGGTACCAGTATGGACATATTGAAGAAGAAAGTGATAGAACAACCCATTCTGGCACTTCCAAATTTTAATAAAGTGTTTCAGGTTGACTGTGATGCCAGTGGCAGTGCCATTGGAGCTGTATTGAGCCAAGAAGGTAAACCTGTTGCATACTTTAGTGAAAAATTAAATGATGCTAGAAAGAAATACTCTGTTTATGATCAAGAATTCTATGCTATCATTCAGGCTCTTAAGAAATGGAGACATTATTTGCTAGCCAAAGAGTTTGTTTTATATACTGACCATCAAGCTTTGCAGTATATAAATAGTCAAGGTAAACTTAACCAGCGACATTTGAAGTGGGTTGAATTCCTGCAGAGTTATACCTTTGTCCTGAAGCATAGAAGTGGCAAATCTAATAGAGTTGCAGATGCCTTGAGTAGAAGGCATAATTTGTTGATAGAAATGAGAGTGGAAGTTGTTGGGTTTGATGAACTTAAGAGTTTATACCCAGAGGATCCAGATTTCGTAGAGGCATGGAAGGCATGTTTGTCTCCTACTACTGTGGATCGCACTAAGTGGTTGGATTTTATGATCCAAGATGGGATGTTGTTTCGGAAGAACCAGTTGTGCATTCCTAGAAGTTCCATGAGGGAAAATCTGATCAAAGAGAAACATAGCGGAGGATTAGCCGGACATTTTGGTCGAGATAAGACCATTGCTCTCGTTAGTGAGAATTACCATTGGCCACAGTTGCAGCCGGATGTGACCAAATTTGTGCAGGGTTGCAGAGTGTGCCAGATGGCGAAAGGAGTAAGCTAGAATACAGGAATGTATCAGCCATTGCCTGTACCGAGAGAGACCATGGGAGGACATCAGTATGGATTTTGTTCTTGGTCTGCCAAGGACACAACGCGGAAATGACGCTATTTTTGTTGTCGTTGACAGGTTTTCAAAGATGGCCCATTTTATTCCATGCCAGAAGACAAGTGATGTTGTTCATATTGCAGGCTTGTTTTTCAAGGAGGTAGTACGCCTTCATGGTCTACCCCAAAGCATTGTCTCGAAAAGAGATACCAAATTTGTGGGTTATTTCTGGAGAACTCTGTGGAAGAAGCTGAAAATAGAATTGAAGTTCAGTTCTGCGTACCACCCGCAGACTGATGGACAGACCGAAGTAGTCAACAGAAGTTTGGGTAATCTTCTACGATGTCTGGTAGGAGATAAACCCAAGGGATGGGATCTGATTTTACCACAGGTAGAGTTTGCTTACAATAATTCTGTCAATCGTAGTACTGGTAAATCCCCATTCCAGATAGTGCATGGGAACAACCCGAGAAACGCTTCTGAGTTGAGGTCGATGGATAAAGGTGACAAGCGCAGTGCTGAAGCTGAAGACTTTGCAGCACACATGAAGCATTTACATGAAGAGGTCCAGCAGCATATCAGTCAAATGAATGCTACGTACAAAGCCAGAGCAGATCAGAAGCGACGTTTCAAGGAATTCCAGATAGGAGATGAAGTCATGGTTCACTTGCGCAAGGAACGTTTTCCTAGCAAAACCTACAATAAGCTGAAGATGAAGAAGTTTGGACCATGCCGGATCATAGGTAAACGAGATTCAAGAAATGCCTATGAAGTAGATCTACCAAGTGAGCTGAATATTTCACCTATTTTCAATATTTCAGACTTGGTCGAATATCATGAAGGAAGTTGCAGCGAGCCACCCAGTCCGGATCTGTGGAACATTCCAGCATCCACTCCAGACAAAGAAGAAATCGAAGACATACTCGACACTCGTGAAGGCAGAAGTACCCAAAATAGGCAATATTCGGAGTATTTGGTCAAGTGGAAGGGCCGACCTGTCGAAGATGCAACATGGTTGTCCAAATCAGAGGTTGATCGCCTGGGTTTTCCTCTGACCATCCAAAAGTGAGGATCACTTCTCAATCTACCTCGGGTGTCTGATGCAGGAGCATCCAGTGGTAGCAGCACAATCTTGCAACAAAAGAAATAAAAGAGTGAAACAAAAACACAAAATACTCTAAGTGTTGAAAGTTGTCGCGATATCGCGACATAAAAGTTGTCACGATATCGCGACGCATTTTGAACCAAGGCGCAAGCAAACGCCAGTGTCACGATATCGCGACATAAAAGTTGTCGCGATATCGCGACAAACTCAGAACAAAGCCAAGAGCCAAACGTAGGTGTCGCGATATCGCGACATAAAAGTTGTCGCGATATCGCGACAAACTCAGAACAAAGCCAAGAGCCAAACGCAAGTGTCGCGATATCGTGACATAAAAGTTGTCGCGATATCGCGACAAACTCAGAACAAAGCCGAGAGCAAAATGCAAGTGTCGCGATATCGCGACATAAAAGTTGTCGCGATATCGCGATGAACTTGAACAAGGGCAAGAGCAAACCGCAAGTGTCGCGATATCGCGACATAAAAGTTGTCACGATATCACGATGAACTTTGAGCAGAAGTGAAAGCAAACGAAAGTGTCGCGATATCGCGACACATTGGCAGACAAGGACAAAAGCCAAAAAAGTGTCGCGATATCGCGACAGGTTGGCAAAGAATGACCAAGGCCAGAAAAATGTCACGATATCGCGACAGATGGACTAAAAGGAAAAAGTGTCACATTTTCGCGACCCGGCTAGGAGAGAGAAGGGCGGGTTGAAGAGATGTCGCGATATCGCGACATGTTACTTTTTTGCGGACTATTACAGAGCGACTTTTGACAGTTACCCGAAGTCGTTACGGCAGTTCTAGGGGACCGTTGCAGTGGTTATAGGGACAGTTAAGGACGGCGGTTACAGCAAGAATCTGCCATTATAAAAAAGAGGTTGCTCGAAGGATTGGGCAGGTGGGAGAGATGAAGACTGTGGCTTCTTTTTGCATTTTTTGTACTTTGTAAATCTTTCATGGTTCGGAATTGTAATCTTTCCATGCTTCTAAATGAAAATTGAGTCTTTTTCTTTGTGTTAAAATTTGGCTCCCCATCATTATTCCAAAAAGAGAATCCCATACTTCTCTTCATAATGATTTCTTAATCTACATAGATCTTGGGAACCATTATTAATTCTTCAAAACCATTATTCCAAAAATATAATCCCATACTTCTCTTCATAATTATCCCCCTAACTCACAAGAGTCTCGAAAATCAATATAATAGTTTCTTTTACAAAACCAACAAGAAAATATTTAGACAACTTTATTTTATATAAAGGCTATATACATCCAATATTTATTTAACCAAAACAAACACTACAAAGCTAACATTTCCATATATAAAGTTCCAATTTTAGAATTAATTCCATCTCAACAACTTGTTTAATTAAGGAAGCATAATTTCATCATTTTAGAGAAACCATAATCACTTTAATTAATTAAAGATATTCTAGCATCCAATTATTAAATTTCACTTCTAAACACTTTTCCATAGTAAGATAAATTAAAACCTTAAATAACCCCTCTATAACACTAAATAATTTTAGAAGGCAATATTCATTAAGTAAAATAAAAGATGTTCCCTTGAATTAAATAGATAAATCCATTAAGTTTTCCCTAAAACATAAAAAGATATCAATTACATCAAACAACATGTAATTATCTCTAAATTTTAGCAAGATACAACAATAATTTATGCATAGGCCAAAATTAAGGGAGAAACACCCAACTCATGCAGCTCAAGTTATTTATTGCTTATAAGCAATGGCATTCCCATCTGACCCTCAACCTGAGATGACTCACCTAGATCACAATGAAGCAAGGATTAGCTCGAAATAACAAACACCCAAAATGGTTAAGTGCATACCACAGAGGGTTTAGCTTATGTGATAAGAGAAAATAAAGTTAAGACTACTACTAGCAAGCCTTGAAAATAAAGCAAAGCTATGCTACATAAGCCAAAACAATATCGAACTCAAAGCAACAAAAGGAATCAACCTCAAAGTACTATGTACCCAAGTGCTCAAAACAAGGCATATGTTAAAAATAGATCTATCATCACATGAGTCTAAATAAATAATAATATAGGTCGAGAAATAATCAAAATGAAACAAAGCTTGAAGCAAATCATACAATACAACTAGAAACACAAGTAAACACCTAGTTCAAGCTATTTGATATTCCTTTGGATATACCAACACACTACTCCCAGATCTTGTCTCCTCGAGTCTTCCAATCTAAAGTAATTCCTCCTAACCCTTCCTCTATCCAAGATACACTTCTTAAGGATCAAGGAGGTATTGGGGGTATTCATCAAATAAACGTTCAAGAATACATTTCTAACAAGATTCATGCACCACGTTGAATCTTTAATAAAAATTCACTCAGAAAAAATGCTCTAAAAAAGGATTAACATTATTCTATACAAAGGAATGCTTAATTAACATTTGCTTTATTAAGTTTGTTTACAAACATTAGAGTCAAATCAATTATTTTAATAGTCTAAAGTATTTTAAATCCAACCTTTAATTTTCTTCATAATTCCAAGCATTAATATCAACAACTAATTAATACTTCAAGAATCTAAGTTACCAAACAATACTCTAGAACTTAATTCAAATCTATGCACACCAAGAACAACCATAGATTCCCTCCAACAATATTTCACATCATTGTTTTACCTCTAAGAAGATGGTATTTTTTAAGATGGTCTAATGCTATTGTCGACCTATTAAGAAGACTTATTGCAAGCAATGTCCTGGCCCAATGGTGTGAATACAAAAACAATAAAAATACAAATGCATGTACATGAAGGGTATTATTCCATGTTACCTTAAGCTTTCAATGAGCAAGTCATCATCATCATTTCCCAAAATGTCTCTCATGGTAGGTGGTTCACCCATAGTTCAATGAACTATTTCAATGCTAATTTCTTCCTCACTATATTGCTCTAACCTTGAAATTTCTACATCTAGATGCTCCTCATTGTATAGTTCACTAAATGTTGAATCTTTGAGTATCAATTCAGTTTCTTCTTCCCTTTTTCTAATCAGCTACCTCATTTTCCACTATGCCTCATTTTTTGGTATCATCCAATATAGTCTTCTCATTTCAACCACATTAACTTTATTGACCTTATCTCATGGGTTGATCTTACCCATTTTATCATAAAAAGCTTCATATGATTTAAATTTCAGTAGAGATATCTTAAGTATGTTGAGAGGGCACATTGTTGTCTTGTCTATAGGATTCTTAAGATTCTTAATATCATACCTTTGTTCATGGATGAAATTTGAGTCTTTAATGTCTTTTAGATAAGTAGCAATTTTTTCTTGGGATCATAATCCCATTAGTCCTTAATTTTCTTGAGCCCTAGCTCTTTTAGATTATTCTCTATAATAGAAGCCCATATCTTTCTATACAAAGTCACTCATGATAGGCTAAGTGGCTACCTATAATATGATTATTTTTCCTTACCACTTCCATACTTGAATTCTATCATATAAAGTTTCCTAAAGGTCTCTAGGGAAAAGACTCGATTGGGAACATATTTAGGAAGTAGGTAAATGGGAAAAATACAACCTTGCATCTTGAGAATCATCCCTTCTTTGAAAAAGTATCAATCCCTAGGGAGTGTCTCTTCCATAAAATATTTACAATCTTGTGAGATACACTCTACTGAGAGTATCTTAATAATGTAATGGTTGGAGAAAAGAAATGCTTGATAAAAACATAATAAGAGGAACCTTTTACCAAATATTTTGTGTAGGAGTAAATTGGTATATAGTTTTCTCTTCCATCTATCCATTTTATATTTAAACCTATGAACATATTTGGATTCTAGAATAGAATTAAATACACTGTGAATTATGAATACCTAGATATTTATGTTACTCTAAAACATATTAATCCTTTCATTATTCATTCAATGATTAGTTTAGAAAAATATAGCATCCTTGGCTCCTCCCTCATCTTGTATAAAATCTTCAACTGGGTTGTATTGACATCCTTGGCATGATCCATGCCCAAAATAAAAGCCATCATGCTCAGAGCATCTCTTGATTTATCTTCAAACATGTTGATGGGTAGGAGACCTTGTGGAACTAGGTATTTTTAGCTTATTTCCTCACATTTTTTACTTAGGAATTCCATATTTTCTTTTTTTGGAAGTGTTTAAAATACTTATTTCTCTTCCTACTCACTAACATGCATCTTACCTTTTGATAGGAGTAATATTTCTTGAATAATAGAATTAATAATCCTTTGAATTATTTAATTAGGGACCTAATTTATTGGGTAGTAGGTTCATAGAACTTTGCACATTCTACCAAAAACTCATAATAGAAATGGACTTTAGACACCATATATTTTGCCAAGTATCTGGTCCAAATTCTTACCCTAAATCTTGTAAGCCTACTAAATTTAAAACACTCCAAGGACCCACTCTTATATTATTGGTTCTCTTTGAGGTCCTTGGGCCTAATAAATCCATAGATATTTCACTTAATATTTAAATATTAGAGGAATAAGTAGGCACAGGTACTTCTAGAATCTCTAATGCATTGGGAGCCTCTGGTTTGGAAATACTAGACTTAAAGATAATTGCACAGTTGGATGTTCTTTTCTTCTTCATTCTAACAATAACTACAACTACAAATTTTAACTTTTTTCTCTTATTATATATTTACTTTCTCTACGGACTTTGCCTTGTAGAATTTAAAATATTTTTTATCTTTGGAAAGCACTAAACTAAACATTTATAAACTTTTTTCCTTGCTCAATACACTTTCTACTCTTTTCCTACTTGTTAAGCATTTATTATCGCTTAATAATTTTATGAGGAATACCTACACCTTAACCTTTTAGAATAATGACTTCATGAATTTCCATATTTTTCAAGACCAATTTATTCTTACAATCTTCCTATCAATATTTGATCATAGTTGGAGTAGGAGTAAGCCTTAGCATTTAAAGTGTTTCTTGCACATGGTCATTAATTTTTGTTCCCAAGAAACTCTTCATGGGAAGACTTCATTGGTTGCTTTCATAGCTATTGGACTTCTCATTTGGCCCCCTTTTCACTATTTTCACCCTTGTAGTCATGAATTTAAATTTCAACCATTGATCTCCATGATTGGTGCACCTTGGTTCATGTATTGTCACTACCTTAAGCTTTTATGCTGGTCTTTTTGTTTTTAGGGGGGAAGGCATAGCCTTATTTTGGACTCATCCTATGTCTTCAACTTTGTGTGCTTTATGAATATTTAGGTCTCATATTTTAGTCTCCCATTAGTTCTTTTATTTATTTTATATAATGGAAAACTTTGCTATTATATCCTCCATCTTGGTCAACTCATATATATTTATACATGTTTAGCTAGACTTTAGCAAATATTTTGAGATATAAATGTTACTCCTCATACCATGTCTTTGTAACACTTAGATTATCAACTTAGGTATAAGTAATCAACCCTTAGATATTTACTCTTTTTCTTATAATACAATGTATTCTTGTATACCTATAGCATTGAGAAGAGGAGGGCCTTAGATATTTCTACTTTTTTTTAGAGATTACCTAATCCTTGTCCTAGATCATTTGATATTATTTATAATGTATGGTATATCTCCCTAAATGGATCTCTCCATTATTCTTTTGAAGAACTTTTCCTTGTAGGTTCTCTCTATTATGAGCAACAAATTGTTGGACAATATCTGGTTGTGAAGAAATATGTTTGGTATCTAGTATTAGCTAGTTGTTTGGAGGTTGGGATTCAAAGGATGTCAAAAGTGTTTCTTATTCCTAATTTAGAACATGATATCTCTCTATATTTTTTTTGAATCCATCCATGATAATAGCATCCAACTAATCCCAATCTATGATTAAATATGGAGGAAGAGATTTGTATTTTGTCAAGCTTCACCATTTAGTGATATTGCCAACAACCTATGGGCCACATTTTGTTTCATAACATTATGTATTTGGTATAAAAACACCATATCTTATATATCTTAAGTGGGGTTGTTAGACCTTCACCAATATATTCTGGTAGTATTACTAGTACTGACTTTAAGATTTTTCACCACACGATTAGTGGCTTTAGGGGCTATAGTGGGCTTTCACTATCCCAATCCATAGATAATCAATTTTGTGATATGGATATACTCAAGCTTAGTGCTCTTATTCATTAGGGAGTGAAGATATTATTAATAACAACAAAATATCCAATAATATTTTTTTATTTGCATACCTCTAGGTCCTTTTTTAGAAGTAGAGTCACCATGTGAATGTAGCTTGTACTCTAGGAGTAGATATACTAAGTCCTTCATCATAATCTCAATATAATTTTCTTCACATTGAGTTCTTCTAGATGTTTATTCTCAAGTGCAATCACCATGTGAGTAAGAGATTCTTCAACAAGTAGAACAGTAGAGACCCTCACTAATTCTAAGCTTAACTTATTCTTGCAATTATGGGACCAATGATGAATCAGTTGGGTCCCATCAAGTGTGCCATTAAATTGGTGTCCTCGATAATTATCCCATCCATAATACATAGTGTGGACCAGGTAGATATGGAAGATCATGCCTTGCATAGAGCAACACAATAGGTCTAATATCAAAAGCATGGGGTCAACTCAGTTGGGTACCTCCAAGATTCTGACAAAGGCCAGCTCCTTTATAAGATGTAATATTTGGTGCACACTTCCTACTATAATAGCTTTGAGAAAAAGAGTAAGAGAAATAAAAATAAATACAAAAAAAAAAGAACAAATCTAAGCTAAAAATATGGTGATGTGTCAAAGATCAAATAAAATCTCCCTGCACAACTTTGACTATAATCCACAGGTGTGAAAACTTTCTCTCCTTGGCATATATAAGCACAAATATTGAAACATAAACATACACACATAAAAGAGATAATTCAGGGCATGAGATCCACATATGGACTTGTAGATGCAAAAATGAAACACCAAATATAAAATGAATAAAAAAAATAGATAAGCAGATTGATACACAAGATTTGCACAAAGGAAATAAAATTTATTCTCATCGGTGGATCTCTTGCATTACAATCAAATATACCCCAAATAGGGGGTTTACAATGCTTATTGTTTTAAATAAAATCAATATAAAACACTAGGGTTCTCCGAAACCCTAGTTAACAATGTTGGTGGTGTCTTCTGGTTTGTTCTTGATCCCAACAAAGGTGAGTGGGCTTTTGATATCCTATGCAGGACCACTCCAGCTTAAACAACTGCCAATTAGAATGATCCTTAGACCTACACATAGATAACAACAACAAATAGTCAGAAATACCTATGAGGGCTCCATTGTGTGAGACCCTCAAGAATGAAATCTCTAACCCTAGTTGCAGAAAATATAAATCTATAAGAAAATCTAAGAATACTGAAAATAAAAATACCAATGAAATATTTACCTTATTTGACTTGTCGCTCTCTGATCTGGAGATGCACCATAGGCTCACATCCAAAGATAAGGTTGTGCTGCAATCTCTATAGCTCCAATTAATCTAAAAATTTATGGATATGTCTTGGATTTTATTAGGAACCTACCCTCAAAATATTTTCTTAATCTGATTCTATATGAGTGAGATATGGCTAAAATAGTCTGGGTAGTTTGCGCAGTCCTATACAAACATGGGGAACCTCTGATTGTTAGAATATCAGGGACTCAGGATGAAGCTTCAAGAATCTTAGGTACTTAGAAAACTTAGGGCTCAGGGAAAAACTCAAGAAAAACTTAGAGGTTGAGCCATAAAAATGGCTCCTATTTATAATCTTCCCTCAGGTATGTTAGGGTTTCAACGACACTAATCGTGTGGTCAAGATTAAAACATAATGGAGGGTGGAGATTAAGGTTGGGCAAGTGACATGGATCAAGGCAGATGGATGGCTAGGATTAGAACAAGATGGATGGCTGGGATTTATTTACACATATATATACATATTTATTAAATATATATAAAAATATAATATAAAATATTAATATTTAAATATATATTAAACAATTATATATAAATATATGTAAATAATGGGTGGAAATGGTGGGAAAACCTAGATGGATGACAAGTGGGTAGATTTTTGTGTCTAAAGATTCCCCTTTTTGTACCACGTTGCATGAATCACAATGCAATGCAAAAATACAAGACACCTATTTTGTCTTGATGCAGATGCAACTTAGTTTGAATGTGGACATGAACTTGGAGATAAAAGAATTTTGATTGCATAGCTTACCCCCTCAATTGGTGAATGATTTATGAATGAATATCATGAGCTAATTAATAAATGAGTGCAAATTATTGTATGAATGAATGGTGTAATTATGGATAATATGAATGATGTAAAATGTGATATCGTATTTGCCCCAACGGTGGAAGGGGGTTGTGAAATGCATGTTTATTACATATATTTTTACCCCAATAAATAAAGGGTTTATACCAAGTGTAGATGTGATGATCATGTAAGATGTATCCCATTGGGAAAAAGTCAAAATCAAATGAGGTTACCCCAAGTTTGGGGTGATTCCATGCTGTTGAAGAATGTGTCATCCGACATCATTGAAATGCAAGTATGCAAATGCAAAAAGAAAAGAAAAATAACCTTACCCTCAGAGCCACTCATGATTGTAGCACACACACCTAAAATTAATATTCATCCTTCGATGTGTTTTAATCTAAACCACACAATTCATGTCATTCAAAACCTAACATACCCTAGTGTGGATTATTAATAGGAGCTATTTTTATGGCTCAACCCCTAAGCAGTTCCTACCCTGAGTTTTCTAAGCAAGTAGCCTAAGTCTTCAACCTAGGCATCTTGAGTATGAGTTCATCCAAGCATCCTCACTATCCATCCTCACTTGTCCTTGCCTCTTCATCCATCATTACCAGTATCACTTAGCCTAATCTACTTCTGTAGATCTTCACCTCTACTCTTGAATACCTTCGATCACTCCCTGTCATCATCAAGCATCTTTTGGCACTTCATTCCACTACCAAGCATTTGTGGGTACTCCCCACCATCCCCAAGTTTCCATGAGCATTTCATACTATTGTAAATCACCTACGAACATCTCAAAACCTACAACTAAAGGCTAGCAAAGCCCTTGAGTGATGCTAGGGCATCACTGCATCGACTTCCTGAAACAACCATCACAGATCAAAAAATGACAAGTACAACAAGATAAATATTTCATTGTCATATTTATTTAATCTTCTTATATTTGCTTACAATATTTTTACTACACAACTAAGGTTTGTTGTTTTATGTCTGAGGGTCTCACACAATGGAGCCCTCATATTTGCTACTAATATTTTTTTGTTATTGTCTATGTTCAAGTTTGGGAAGATACATAAGAATTATATAGACGTTTAAGCTAGAGTGGCCTAGTATTGGATAAGCACAAAGTCCACTCAACCTTGTTGGGATCAGAAGTAATATTGAAGACAACATCAACGTTGTTCAATAGGGTTTTAGAGAACCCTAGTTATTGTAAACATTTGTATTAAATAAATAAATTATTTCATTATAACATTGGATATATGAGGCTCCCCCCATATTAATAAAAGCATCTCTTTTTGTGCAATATTGAGTCTTGATTTCAATTTATCTTGTTATCTATTTTGGTATTTCACTTTTGCATCTACAAATGGCGATCATGGTGGGACCCCCTAAGGGTTTCTTATTTTGATTTATCTTGTTAACTGACTTGTGGTTTTCTATTTTTATTTTGCAAGTTCTACAAATTCTAGGGTGAATTTCACAGAGAGAGGAAGAAAAACATAGTCTTCCTGGTAAGTCTGGTTAAAACCCTAGCTCCATTTTTATTATTTTTTTTTTTCTTTTTAAAAGTGATATTAAAAGGAAAACATTTACTTTTGGATTTTAAAAAGTAGTGCATTTTCATTTAGGCATTTATCTGTTTCATGTGGTTTGCATTTATGCATTCATGGTAGTTGCATAATCACATTTCATTTAAATTTCTACTATTTTAAATATTTTCCATTTTTTGCATCTTGTATGTTTTATGCATTTAAAAAAATATATATTTTAGTTGCATTCTAGGGTAAGAAAGTGTATAAGTAATTGCACTCTTTTCTTTTGTCTTGTATTCCTCTGGATTGTGATAGATTACCTTTGTTCAAGTTTCCTCCTACTGTTGGAACCACTTGCTGGTTCAGGGCAGAAGAGTTGGGTGAACCCTCCATTGTTGGAATCACGTGTTGATTCAGGATGGGTCTTAAGCGGTGTACCCCAAATATCTTTTGAGGATTTATACTTGACATTGAAATCTCTAATTGCAAATTCTGGTTGAATTCATTACAAAGAAAATTTTTGATTCTATGCATTTTCTTCTTATGTGTGAGAATCATGAAATTAAAAAAATCAAAAAAATCAAAAATTAAAAATTTGTTGCAATACTTAGGGCATACTTTGTTTTTTTTCTCAGTGTTGTCATTTTTATTTGCATTTCACACATTTCATGTTCAACATTGCATTTCACACATTCCATGTTCAACATTGCATTTCACACATTCCATGTTAAACATTGTATTTTACACATTGTAGTTCATACATGGTATTTCACACATTACATCATACACAAGTCCTTCGGGCAATATCATACACATTGCATTTAACACATTCTATTTTACGCATTGCATTTTACACACTGTATTTAACATATTCCATGTTCAACACTGCATTTCTTGCATTCCATGTTCAACATTGCATTTCATATGTTCTATTTTTTATATATATCTAGTTAAAAGGAACAACATAAGTATATATGTTATAAAGCAATCATTTTAGTTGCATTTTAGACATTAGATTAATCATTGCATTCATCCATAAATTTTTGCTTAAATATTTTTTAATTTTATAGTGTGTTGCATTATTGTTTGCATTTGAAATATCAAGTGCACATACTAGTTTGCATCCTAGGGTTAGAGATTTCTATTTTTGTAAGTCTAAATAGGAACAGTGTCAAGATACCAAAAGTATCCCCGTACTTGGGTGATTCCATACGGAGGAGTAGATGAACCCCCCAGCTATTTAGGGTGGGTTTTAATCAGTATACTTTACATCCTTTGGAGAAATTGTTATTATGGATATTGGCTTCTGATTTAGACTATCGAAAGTAGTCATTTTTCTAACATTGTATGCACACAATAGAAAATTGAAAACCTTTAAAAATAATCACACACTTCATGTTTCACATTAAACAATAGTGGTTGGATTTCATCACCAGCCATTACTTGATATTTGGTGACGGTGGCTTTCATATCCATCCACCAATATTTGCCCCTAGACACCTTAGATTACCCCTGAGCAAACTTGTTAGATTTCATCACCAACAAGAATATCATTGCCCTATCCAATCCATAGGATTCACCCATTTCTAATTCATATTATCACATTGAAACACACAAAATTAAAATCTAAGAAAATGAATTCACACTAAAATGAGATAATCAATGAATGAGGTAAGACACACTTGTTGAACAAACTTAGAATTGATTGATCTCTATTTGATTTTTGTGAAGTTTCAATTATGCATTTCATTTTACTGCACAATTTGTATTTGGTTTATTTGCTTATGGTATTAACAAGAAATCAACAAAAAGCATTAAATCAAAACAATCCCATGGAAAATTCATCCACATTCCCTACCAATTATGTGATAGATTCCCCAAATGTGGCACAGATATATTTATCTATAGGTCCCTCACATTCCATGTCACCCATAATATTTCATATGGTTATTCCTCAAATAGAGTCAACCTCACAAACCATTGATAACCACATTACCCATATAGACATGGCATGAATAGAATCTCTTATGAAGTCTTCTAACTATATCTTAGAGTTAGTTCCCAACTCACCTAGACAATATCCTACTTTATAGTAGGAACTTGCTCATTCCTAGCCATCTAGCTTTACCCAAGTGTACACCAACCCTCTCTTGGAGGCATTAGTTGTACCTTCCTACCATTTCTCCATTCTCCAATCATCATGCTCCTAGCACTTCATACACATCTACCTATACCAACCCCTGGTATGAAGCATAGATCAATGTTGCTTCACAAGTGCCCATTTCCTCCAATCAAGTTGCAATTCCCATTGCCACTTATCCCCCAACCACATCAGTTGTTCCATCTTCCTCCATGCCCTCCAATGATGATATGGAAATTCATGAAGCATGGGAGCATTTGAACAAATTGCTTAAGAAGTGGTAGATAGCTCAACAAAAAGATCAAGTGAACCCTAGGTCTTCACAAATTTCCACTCAACCCACCTTCACCACACAAAGTCCATCATGGGTACCATAATATTTGGTGGTTTCCATCCCTATACCTCCATCAACTCATTCCATTCCCATGAGTCAACCCATCCATAGTCCTCATACATCATATCCTTTTCTTCATTCACAATCATTTCTTCACCAACCTCATAATCATCAAATTCACTCTATGCCCCCTAATTTATCACACCTCCAATAACAGACTCAATCTCATCCACTCATCAAACCATTCACCACATATCAATACACTCAACAAGAAAACCAAGGCTTACAATTAGATTGTCAACACACTAAAATTTTACAATGAATTTTAACTCAACTCACTAACATTGAGTTACAATTGAGTCATCAATTTCATCATCATCCATCTCAACAATCATAGTAGTTGCAAAATCTAGTTCCATAATCCACATCACAGGTTACGATACCTGTACCAAAATTTCAACATCCAACGCAATTGGATAAACACACCAAGCATCCTATAAAGCCCCATAGAAACTACACAGTGCTTTCAGAATCTTATTCAACCATTTTTTGAAGGCTTTATGAAGCACAAGAGATTGTACTTCCAAAAATCAAATCAAGTGATCTTAACAAGCCACATGGAAAGAATTATAAGAAGCACTTGTATTTTCCTTATCATCAACAAACGGGCCATGACATCAACAACTATCATGTATTTGAAGACATTTTCCAAGATCTTATCGATATGAAAGTATTTCCCACAAATGGTCCATCCAACCCATCTAATCAATGCATTGGTACCAACTCAATCATCAAGCATACTGGGGATTCTCATGATATCACATCCTCCCAGTCACTCACATCATCAATCATCAAGAAAATTGAGGATGCTTAAGGTATCACACCATTCAAAAAAAAAATCTCCAAAGGCACTTAACCCCTTTGGTCACATCTCAAATTTCAAAAGGCCCCAAAGGTACCTAATCCCTTTGGTCACATTTTAATTTCATTACCAAAAGGCTCCAAAGGTACTTAATCCCTTTGGTCACATGTCAAATTTCAAAAAGGCCCAAAGGTACCTAATCCCTTTGTTCACATTTTAATTCCATTTCCAAAAGGCTCCAAAGGTACTTAATCCCTTTGGTCACATTTCAAATTTCAAAAAGCCCCAAAGGTACCTAATCCCTTTGGTCACATCACTAATTTTCAAAAAGCTCCAAAGGTACTTAATCACTTTGGTCACATCTCAATTTTAAAAGGCTCCAAAGGTACCTAATACCTTTGGTCACATGTCAAATTCAAAATGCTCAAAAGGTACTTAACACCTTTGGTCACACGTCAACTCAAAGTCACTTGCATGTATACATGTTGCTTACTGCTATTTGAGTTCACAAGATTCAAGGAACACATCAGCTTACCAGGCTAGGGGGAGTAAAATAACCTAAGGCACTAAACATCATACACTTGTGAGCATTCTATGCTTAATGTGATTTAAATATATGTATTTATACATAGCTATTACACAAAAACAACATTGCATTGCACACATCTCATTTCACATATTGCATTTCATACACACATTTGCATAAAACTCATTTCATTTCATACAATTGCATTTCATACATTGCATTCACACCATAATTTTTACACATTTTATATTTCATATTAGGGATCATTTATTTAGTTTAGATATAAATTGGTCAAATAAAGTCATGTTGCCTTAATCATGGGCACCTTCAAACCATCATCCACACCATTTCACCAAGTCAAATTGTCATTTGCAAAACCACATTTCCATAATAGCTAGGTATTTTAGGTCACTCTGCCACTCCTAGTATTTTAAGCAAACCATAAATACATGTCAAGTCCTTTTTTAGGACCACTACACATCCTCACTAAGAAAATATTGAGTTTTGGGAATTGACTCCAAAATATTCTTGAACCAAACACAATTCCACATCTTAAAAATATCTTGTGTTAAAGAGGGATAATACCATACTTGGTTTCAACCTCGAAGTGAAAATGGTAATCCTTGCCTATCCCATTATGCAACATAGTACACAAAAATAGTGGTTTTCACCACTATCACAGTTGCTTCCAAATACAAAAGATAAATTAGTAAGGATAGGGTACAATTCTCATCACACTTAGGTTGATAATCTGATTCTTCAAAGCTCTAAATATTTCATCACACACCACTGATCATTGGGTTGTAAGGATCATACTATATTTCCAGTCAAATGGTTAGGTAGTCATCCCCAAAAATTAAGAGATCAAAATTATTGGACTATGGAGCTAGTCTCCACTAGAGCTATAGACGCTTGACTGGTAGTGGAGTACACTCA
The DNA here is from genome assembly GCA_028583015.1 of Wollemia nobilis. Lineage (NCBI taxonomy): Eukaryota > Viridiplantae > Streptophyta > Pinopsida > Araucariales > Araucariaceae > Wollemia > Wollemia nobilis. Next base: position 607,203 of record JAQPPZ010002512.1, read on the forward strand.
TGCATGGAAACACATCTCTTTTAAAGATACCTCTAGTCACACATAAGGAAAAGCTAGCTTATTGGTCTCATCCATGATAGGTTTCATGTCAATTTTCTCAAGATGGTTAATGAACTCACTTGCACACACATTGGTTCTTGATTGCCTCGAGTCATTACCATGCTCATGATTCAGTAAATGAATTCACTACACACACATTTGGTCTTAGAGGAAATTAGGTAGCATTTAGTGAGTTTTTTGGATGCCACTAGTATGTTTGAGTCTTTGCAAAAAAATTAATTTTCCATATCAACATCCATATATTATTCCATATCAATATCCATATTTTCTTCCATGTCAACATCCATGTCATTTCATGAGTCTTTCACCCCACATACCACCTAGTTTGGTGCCCCTGATTAAACAACAATGCTAAAACATTGGCCAAGAAAATTCTAAACTATGAATGATCATTAGAAAATTTGCATCCCATAACTTGCATTAATCATCCATAACACATTTCCACTTGCATTAATCATCCATATACACTTGCATTCCACAAAAGCACTCACACATAAGCATAACACAAAATTAAAAGCCATGTGTAATATATATATATATATATATATATATATATATATATATATATATGTATATGTATAACTCACATATGCAAATATTACTAGAAAGTTCAAACAACATCAAAAATTGGGGGTGTTCAAGGTATCACACCTTCCCCCCAATCCAAAAAAAAGAACACAACTTGGGGGTGTTCAAGGTTATCACATATTCCCCCCAATAAAACAAACAAGCACACAACTTGGGGGTGCACAAGGTATCACACCTTCCCCACCAATTCAACAAATAATTCAATCACGCATACACCTCACATCATCAACACATTAATTGTTAGGTTCAAAAGGTTGTATCCTTTTTTCAAAGGTTGTGCCCTTTGTCTTACATTCACATCATCCACATCCATTTCTAGGTTCAAAATATTGTGTTATTTTTTCAAAGGTTGCACCCTTTACCTTGCATTCATTCCTTTTCAAAAACCCCTTCATTTGTTAGGGCAAAGAATAGACACATTCATTGCATTTTCTCCATTTCATAAAATCCCTTCATCTGTTGGGGTAAATAATAGACACAAGTACAAGTGAACCTTGTATTTAGTGGTTTATCCTAATAACTTGGTGGTTGCAATGACTGGTTATCCATGCAATCCGGTAGGATGGACAAATCACCATAAGTAGGCTTAAATTTTCAAAAACCCCTTCATCTATTAGGGCAAAGAATAGACACATTCATCACATTTTTTCCATTTCATAAACCCCTTCATATGTTAGGGCAAAGAACAAACACATTCATCGTATTTTCCCCATTTCATAAACCCCTTCATCTGTTAGGGCAAAGAACATACACAATCATCATATTTTCCTCATTTCAAAAACCCTTCATCTGTTGGGGCAAATAATAGACACAAGTACAAGTGAATCTTGTATTTAGTGGTTTATCCTATTAACCTGGCAGTTGCAGTGACTAGTTATCCATGCAATCCAATAGGATGGACAAATCACCATAAGAAAACTTGCATTACAAAAAACCCCTTCATCTATTAGGGTAAAAATAGACACAGTCATAACATTTTCCCATTTCAAAAACCCCTTCATCTGTTAGGTCAAAAATAGATAGTTTACATTTAACATCATCAATTTCATTCATCATTACACCTTCATTCAACATTCACAAGTACAAGTGAACCTTGTATTTAGTGGTTTATCCTATTAACCTGATGGTTGTAGCGACTGGTTATCCATGCAATCTAGTAGGATGAGTATATCACCATAAGGAAACTTGTCAAAAACCCCTTCATTTTTTAGGGCAAAAATAGATACAATCATCACATTTTTATATTTCAAAAAAGCCTTCATCTATTAGGGCAAAAATAGACACAATTTACATTTAACATCATCAATTTCATTCAACATTACACCTTCATTCAACATTTGTCAAGTAACCTTGTATTTAGTGGTTCATCCTAGTAACCTGGCAGTTGTAGCGACTGGTTATCCATGCAATTTGGTAGGATGGGTAAATCACCATAAGGACAATTACATATAAAAATTCCCTTCATCTATTAGGGTAAAGAACAGACACATCCATCGCACTTTTCCCCATTTCATAAAACCCCTTCATATGTTAGGGAAAAGAACAGACACATTCATTGCCTTTTTTCCATCTCATAAAACCCTTCATATGTTAGGGCAAAGAACAAACACATTCATCACATTTTCCCTATTTAATAAACCCCTTCATCTATTAGGGCAAATAACAGACACAATCATCATATTTTCCTTATTTCAAAAACTCTTCATCTATTGGGGCAAAGAATAGACACAAGTACAAGTGAACCTTGTATTTAGTTGTTTATCCTATTAACATGGCGGTTGCAGTGACTGGTTATCCATGCAATCCAATAGGATGGGTAGATCACCATAAGGACACTTGCATTATCAAAGAACCCTTCATCTGTTAGGGTAAAAATAGACATTGTCATCACATTTTCCTATTTGAAAAACTCCATTTGTTAGGGAAAAATAGACACAGATTACATTTAACATTGTCAATTTCATTCATCATTACACCTTCATTCAACATTTGTCAAGTACATTTACAAGTACAAGTGAACCTTGTATTTAGTGGTTTATCCTAGTAACCTGGTGGTTGTAGTGACTGGTTATCCATGCAATTTGGTAGGATGGATAAATCGTCATAAGGAAACTTACATATAAAAACCCCTTCATCTGTTAGGGTAAATAACAAACACAATCATCATATTTTTCTCCATTTCATAAAACCCCTTCATATTTTAGGGCAAAAAAAGACACAGTCATCACATTTTTCCCATTTCAAAAACCCCTTCATCTATTAGGAAAAAATATTCATAGTCATTGCATTTTCCCCTATCAAAATCCCTTCATATGTTGGGGTAAAGAACAGACACAATCATTGCATTTTTCAAAGTGATTGCATTTTCCCTGTTAAAATCCCTTCATCTGTTGGGAAAAAGAACAGACACAATAATTGCATTTTTCACAATATTTACATTTTCCCATGTCAAAAACCCTTCATATATTGGGGCAAAGAACAAACACAATCATTACATTTTCATAATTATTGTATTTCCCATGTCAAAAAACCCTTCATATGTTGGGGCAAAGAACAGACACAACCATTGCATTCAACATCATCAAATTCCTTGGCACTTTACAAGTGAACCTTGTATTTAGTGGTTTATCCTATTTAACCTAGCGGTTGTAGTGACTGGTTATCCATGCAATCTAGTAGGATGGGTAAATCACCATAAGGACACTTACATTGTCAAAATCCCCTTTATATGTTAGGGTAAAAACAATCACAGTCATTGCATTTTCCCCTGTCAAAATTCCTTCATCTATTAGGGCAAAGAACAAACACAATCATTACATTTTTCACAGTCATTGTATTTTTCCCTATCAAAATCCCTTCATCTATTGGGACAAATAATAGATACAATCATTGCATTTCTCACAATCCTTGCATTTTTCCATGTCAAAAACCCTTCATCTGTTGGGGAAAAGAACAAACACAATCATTATATTTTCCCATGTCAGAAAACCTTTCATCTTTTGGGGTAAATAACAAACACAACCATTGCATTCAACATCATCAAATTCCTTGGTACTTTACAAGTGAACCTTGTATTTAGTGGTTTATCCTATTTAACCTAGCGGTTGCAATGACTGGTTATCAATGCAATCCGATAGGATGGGTAAATCACCATACGGAAACTTACATTTTCAAAAACCCCTTTCATCTATTAGGGCAAAAATAGATGTAATCACTTATAGTTCCACAAGACCCCTTCTCTGTTAGGAAAAAAATAGACTTGATCACTGGAATCCATATATTCAAAAATATAGCTTACCTCCACAAAATCACTCCAATTGCATCCATAAACACATTTATCATCATCACATCCTCATATCACCATCAAATCGATCAACAATTGCATTTACCTTCAGCATTTACCAAGTTCAAACACAAACTCAAGTGAACCTCGTATCTAGTGGTCTATTCTATCTCCTTGGTGATTGTAGCGATTTGCATCCATGCAATTTGGTAAGATGAGTAAACCACCATAAGGAAACTTGGCCATTTTCATCATCCACTATCTCCTTGTTCAAAAACAAAATCACTTTTGGTACTTCACCTTTCGGGTGAGACTATGCCAAGACTAATTTTTTCAAAAGTTATCATTGATGGCCTTGTTCGTAGGGCTTGAAACTGAAAAAAATCATAAATTTTCATCATCTCCTCTACAATTACACTAGTCTTCAAGGATGCAGGCTAGGTAAAATTATTGAGTAATCATTTAGGAATTTTTGCAATCATAAGTGACCCCGAGGATAGACTATTTTTCTTTTCTTTTTGTATTTTCATACTTGCATTTCAATGATGCCAGAAGGTACATTCTTCAACAACATTAAATCACCCCAAATTTAGGGCAACCACATTTGGTTTTGACTTTCCCACAACGGGATACATCTTACATGATCATGGCATCTACACTTGGCAAAAATCCCCTTCAACCATTGGGGCAAAAATAGAATTATCTTACATCATTCATATCATCCTTTTACATCATTCATATCATCCACAATCACACCATTCATTCATATAATCATTTGCACTCATTTATCAATTGGCTCATGAGATTCATCCGCAACTCATTCATCAATTGAGGGGGTAAGCTATGCAATAAAAATTATTTTATCTCCAAGCTCATGTCCACATCTCAACAAAGTTGCTTCACCATCAAGCCAAAATAGGTATCTCATATTTTTGCACCACATTGTGTTTCATGCAACGTAGTACAAAAAGGGCATCTGTAGACACCAAATCCTAGTCACTTGTCATCCATCCAGGTCTTCCTACCATTTTACCCATTAATTTATATATGTTTAGGCATATTTGTTAAATATATATTAATATTAATATTTTAATATTATATTTTATATATTTAATAAATATAAATATTATATATAAATAAATCCCAACCATTTTATTTAACTTAATCCTAGCCATCCATCTACATCAATCCATGCCACACACATGAAATTAATATCCATCCTTCTATGTGTTTTAATCTAAGCCACACAATTCATGTCATTCAAACCCTAACATACCCTAGTGTGGATTATTAATAGGAGCTAATTTGATGGCTCAGCCCCTAAGCAGTTCATACCTTGAGTTTTCTAAGCAAGTAGCCTAAGTCTTCAGCCTAGGCATCTTGAGTTTGAGTTCATCCAAGCATCATCGCTATCCATCCTCACTTTCCCTCGCCTCTGCATCCATCATCACCATTATCGCTTAGCTTTATCTGCTTTTGTAGATATTTATATCTACTCTCGAATATCTTTGAGCAATCCCTATCATCGTTAAGAATCTTCGAGTGCTTCATTCTACCACCAAGCATCTCTAGGTACTACCCACCATCCCTAAGCACCCACAGGTATTTCCTATTGCTGTCGATCACCCACAGGTATCTTAGAACCTACTGTTGAAGGCTAGTGAAGCCCTCAGACAATTCTAGGGCATCATTGCATCGACTTCCTGCAACAACCATCATATATCAGAAGACAAGTGTAACAAGATAAATATTTCATTGTCATATTTATTTAATCTTCTCATATCTGCTTACAGTGTTTTTATTACACAACTAAGGTTTGTGGTTTTAGGTCTGAGGGTCTCACGTAGTGGAGCCCTCACAATTGCTACTAATATTTTTTTGTTATTGTTTGTGTGCAGGTTTGGGAAGATACATAAGCATTGTGCAGTTGTTTAAGCTGAAGTGGCCTAGTATTGGATAAGCACAAAGTCCACTCACCCCTATTGGGATTAGAAGCAATATTGAAGACACCACCAACGTTGTTCACTAGGGTTTTGAAGAACCCTAGTTATTGTAAATATTTATATCAAAGAAATCAATTCTTTCATTATAACATTAGAGATTTGAGGCCCCCCCATATTAATAAAAGCATCTATTTTTGTGCAATATTGAGTCTTGATTTTAATTTATCTTGTTATCTATTTTGGTTTTTTGCTTTTGAATCTACAGGACTCAAAGTAAGTGTATAGGCCTCTAGTATATATATGCAGGTGGAAAAAATTATAAAATATTATTCCAGAAGTAGGGGTTCAGTTTCCAAAAACACCACCTAGAGATATGTGTACTACTATGTAGAGATAAATGAAGAGAAATATTTTTATGAAGACTTGTCAATCCTTTACAATGCTAAACTAAATACTATATATAGATTACAAAATGGAGAGCTTCCCTCCAAAATTGATAGGTTGTCTTGACAATCTTATCTACCTATTATAGGAAATTCTAAAAATTTAATGGGGCACCTTTTGCCATTATAGTTGTTAGACTCACGACTATAGCCACCATGTTTGCCTTAACATCTTCTTGTATTACTTAGTTGAGATGGCAATGGTAGGTGGTCCTGTTGGTCAAATATCTGCTTAAAATAAAAATCATACATTTTTGCACCCTAGACATGACCAGCATTGAAAGGCCGAAGGAGAGAAATGTCCATCGGGCCAATATCCAAAGAGGGATGGCTCCCTTACTAATCCTACATCGGTTTTAAGCTTAGAGTTATAGGAAAGAAATGGGAAATGGCAAAAGATATGGGAAATTGTGAAAGGTGAGTGATTTGCAAATAGGATTAATTGAATTAACGTTGAATCAAAGGTTACAAAGCTTAAATACAAGGTAAATAACCTATTTTAGAAAGAAAGGGTGGAAAGGAGAAATTGGGGGAAAAGAAAGTTAACTTGAGTTCTCTTGCCGCCCAAATGCTGCCGTCCAGGTAAGGTAAAGGTAAGTTACCTTTACCCCAAGTAAAATCAAATATTTTTAACTTTTACTGATGGTAATTTCCAACATTCTCCCCCTTAAAGTTGAGAGGACTAACTATATAGTCTCTCAGATTTATAAATTGAGCTTTCGCCATGCCTTTGGTGAAGATGTCTGCTAGATTATCCAAAGTGCTACATTATTGAAGCTCAACTGTCTGCTGTTCCACCATATCTCTTATGAAGTGATACTTCATATCAAAGTGTTTTGACCTTTTGTGGTGGATCGGATTATATGCCAACTCGTATGGCACTTATATTATCACAATTCGGTTTGGTTGGACCAATTTGTTTTTCGCCAATCTCTTCAAGGATTTTCCTCAACCGGAGGATCCGAGTACTTGCATGAGTAATGGCTATGTACTCAGCTTCGTAGATGATAATGCTACAACAGATTGCTTCTTGGAACTCCAAGTTATTAGTCCCGATCCTAGACTAAAACAGGTTCCTCGATGTAGATTTTCTCGTCATCTATATTACTGCCCCAATGGCTGTCACTATAACCAAATAACTTCACGGAGTTAGACTTGTGGTAATGGATTCCAAAATCCAATGTACCTTTTACATATCATAAAATTCGTTTGGTTGCTTGAAGATGCAGCTCGGATGGGCATGCCATAAATCGTGATACAAGAGAAATAGCATACTGTATATCTGGCCTAGTGTTGGTGAGAAACATTAAACTCCCAACCATGCTTCTGTAATTGGTCAAGTCAACATTAGGTGCTCCATATTCTTTGCTTAGCTGGATTCCATGTCCAGTTGGTGTTGCAGCTGATTTGCACTGCTGCATAGCAAATTTCTTGATCATGTCATGAGCATATTTTTGTTGACATATGAAGATCCCATTCTTTGATTGATGTACTTCCATTCCTAGAAAGTATCTCATTAATCCGAGATCCTTCATCTCAAACTGATTCATCATGGAGTTTTTGAACTCCATATTCATTTTATCATTACTACCCATGAATATTAGATCATCCACATATAAACAAACTATGAGGATATCTACTCCATTTTTCAGGTAGTATAATTTTGGTTCACTCTTGCTTTTTGTGAAACCATATTTGCTGAAATAGCCATCAATTCTTGAGTACCATGCTCTTGGTGCTTGCTTGAGGCCATATAGTGCTTTTTTCAATTTATAAACAAGGTTATCTTTTCCTGGTTCTTGGAAACCTTGAGGTTGTTGAACATACACCTCTTCTGTCAGGTATCCATTTAAAAATGCACTTTTCACATCCATGTGTTGAATCTTCCATCCTTTATGGGCTGCCAAGGAAAGAACAGTTCTAATTGTTTCTTGTCGAGCAACTGGAGCAAAATTTTTCTCATAATCTATTCCATATTTCTGAGTAAAACCTTTAGCTACTAATCTCGCCTTGTGCCTTTCAATGCTTCCATCAGCATTGAATTTGGTCTTATAGACCCATTTACATCCAACACATTTTTTTCCCTTGGGAAGCTTCACAAGCTCCCAAGTATCATTCTTTTCAATAGAGGATATTTCCTCTTCCATGGCATCCTGCCATATATTTTCAATGCATGCTTTTTCATAGCTAGAAGGTTCTAGCTGTGCAGCAGCCAACAAAGCATAATTGACTACATCACCCCTTGGTTCATGAGACTCATCATCCCCTAACATTTGAAGATTTTCAAGTCTTGACAAAATGTCATCCATCTCACTAGCTTGACTCCTAGTGTATCTTTGTTGGAAATTCCTATCCAACATTTGAGAAGATGGATGACTCTGTAGTATGTGCTTTCCTCTATTTGTCTCTTTCCTTTGAGAAATTGAATCAATATCCATCGGACTTGGAGCGCTTACAGATCTTTGGAATCATTTTGGAGAATTTGGGGGTGCCAACAAATTCCTTCTTGGACTTGGTGTACCACTTGATGTACTTGATGAAGTTTCCTGATGTGGAATATGTGGAGGAGGACTGCTTTTCTTGGGTTGTACCATTATGGGAGGTACTGTTGTGGTACTGTCTGAATTAGAGTCAAAATCAACAAATTTTTTATGACCCCATTCTCCCCCTTCATCAAAAATTACATCCCTGGAGATAATTATTTTATGTGTCGTGGGATTGTACAATCTATACCCTTTGGTTGAATCACAATACCCTACAAAAACACATGCTTGACTCTTTGGATCAAGCTTCTTTCGCTTCTCCTCAGGAATGTGTGCATAAGCTAAAGAACCAAATACTTTGAAATGTTTGACATTTGGTTTCTTACCGTACCATCCTTCATAAGGAGTGATACCATCTAAACTAGAAGTCGGACTTCTATTTAGAATATATGCACTTGTTCTCATTGCATCTGCCCAATAGCTGTTTGTGAGATGTTTTGCCTAAAACATTGTTCGTGCCATTTCAACAAGGGTGCGGTTCTTTCTCTCAGCCACACCGTTCTGCTGTGGGGTGTAGGCAGTGGTGAACTGCCTTTTTATCCCATTTTGCTTACAATAATAAAGAAATTCATTTGAGGAGTACTCTCCTCCTTTATCAGTGCGAAGACATTTGACATAGTAGTCACTTTGCTTTTCTACATTATTTCTGAAGTCTATGAAGCAATCAAATGCTTCATCTTTGTGTTTCAAAAAATACAACCAACACATTCTAGAATAATCATCTATGAATGTTAGAAAATAAGAATTGTTTCCAAGACTCTTTGTTTGCATTGGACCACAGATGTCTGAATGTACTAGCTGAAGAGGATAGCTTGCTCTCCACGCTCTGCCTCTTGGAAACTTCGTTCTGGAGTCCTTTCCCAAAGCACATGCTTCGCATACCTTTTTATGTTCTGGTATTTTTGGTAGTCCTGTCACCATAGCTTGTGATGTTAACATTTTCAAGCTAGCGGAATTGAGGTGACCATATCTCAAGTGCCACAATTCACTTGGATTTGTAATAGCAATGTTTGCAAGTTGAGCTCCCCCAGGCTCACCAAACTTTAGAGGGAACAACCTATTCTTTGTCATAGGGACTTCATTATGACCCGGTTACAATTGTTTTTATCAAAGATTGTACATTTTCTTTCATCAAAAACTAATTTTTAATGCTTCTCCATCATTTGGCCAACACTTAACAAATTGTGTTGTAGTCGTGGAGTATAGTATATGTCATTCACATTTTTAATACCTTCTTTTGTGGGAACTTCCATAGCTCCTATGCCTTCAATTTGCAAGGATTTATTATCCCCTAACTTAACTTGAGATTTGTAATTTGAATCTAATGTAGCAAAGAGATTTTCTTTGCCACTCATGTGGTTGGAGCAACCAGTATCCAGAATCCATGTATCATTTAGATTTTGATCTAGCTATCCATAAGAGAGAAAAAGATTTGGTGGACCTTCTTCTTCTCCGTAGAATGAGCCATATTGACTGCTTTGATATTTTGAAGACTTTGACTAGCAGTCACGAGCGAAGTGGCCTTGTTTCCCACAATTGAAACATGCTATTTTAGGCTTGTTACTTCCTCGTCCTTGATTTCCATGGCCTGCATTGCCGCTTTGGTTCTGATTGGCTCCTCTGTTTTGATTTCCACCTCTGTTTGGATTACCTCATTTGTAGGAGTTTCTTTGGCCCTTGCCTCTTTGTTGTTGTCCTCTGCCTCGTCCTCTTCCTTGTCCTCGTCTTACACTTTCATTCGAAGTGAAGGCTTTGTCATCAACTCCATAGCTTGTTGAAGGTGCACCTTGAAGTCGCTCTTCATGTGATGTTAATGATCCAATCAAACTATCAAATGTAAGAGTAGAAAGATCTTTGGATTCTTCAATTATGATTGCAATGTGATTCCACTTAGGAAGAAGTGTTTGCAACACTTTCTTCACAATTGTTTCATTTTTTGTGTCTTCACCTAAAGTTTGCATCATATCAACTATTGCTTTAACACGAACACAATAGTCTCCAACTCTTTCATTGTCCTTCATTCTGAGATTTTCAAAATCTCTTTTCAAAGTCTGAAGCCTGACTTGCTTTACTTTATCACTTCGTTGGAATCCTTCTTTCAAGGCATTCCATGCATCTGTAGCAGTTAAGTAAGATGCAATTCTTGGAAAGATACTAGGATCTAATGCTCATTGAAGATGGTATAAGGCAAATGAATTATTTTTCTGTGCATCTTTGTAGATATTTTTATCATTTGCACTTAAAGTAGTCCAATCTGTTGGAGCAATGTAACCGTCTTCAATAATATCCCATAGTCCTTTTCCGATGAGTAATGTCCTCATCTTGATGGACCAATACTCATAATTATCCCCTCTGAATTCGGGAATTGGTAGATTATTATGTGATCCCATTTTTTAATCTACTAAAATAAGAAACCTCTCTTTTATAGTCTTATTGCAAAAATACTTTACAAACTATCAAGCCCTCGCTTGATTTACAATCATGAACAACTCAAACTTGTTCAAGCAATTACAAAATTGTCAGCGACTTGTTCATCATCGTCACTGATCAATATTATTTCAGGAGAAGGAGGTTGAAGGATTTCAACTGAATTACTATAATGAGTATATTCGGATCCTTGTGCAGCAATTGCAACTGTGTTAGATTGTTCAAACTTGCTTTCGAAGGAGTTATCTTCTGAATCGGCTTCGTATCCTTGATCATGATTTCTCTGGTGTGCAATAACCGTGTTTTGCAACTGTGAAAAAACTGTATTAAGACTTAGTGTTTTCACGCTCCTATCAAAGTTTTCAGGAGTTGTTCTCAGTAACAACTTGCAGAGGGCATGATAACAACCTTCCGATCTTATCATTTAAGAAAATTTCCCAGAAATTTTCTTTTACAAGGATTTCCTCTTAGGAAATAGTAAAAAAAATTTAACTTTCCAAGTTTTTTTTTTTTAAACTTTACATATATTTCCTCTTAGGAAATTTCAATCAATAAAAAACTTCACATTTATTTCCTCTTAGGAAATTTCACTCAACTAAAAAAAAAAAAAATTTATAAAAGCTAATGAACAGTTTAAAAAAAAATAAAAAAAAATATATTTTTTTAATTTTAAACTTATTCCTTAGTTTTTCTTTTGATTAAAAAAAATTAAATTAAAAAAAAAATTGATTTTCTATCGACCCCGCCGAGAGTCGATCCTGCGACCTCGCGGGTCTCAGGGCTGAGGGTAGCCGCTGTGCTACCCGGGCTGATCCGGGAGCAATGCGCGCTCCCCGCCTCTTGACTTTCACATCGAGCGCGAAGCAAGTTTTGGCTTCGCGCTTCAGCGCGAAGCTTTTATATTCTTTGGGACTATTAGTCCCACATCGCTCACAGAGCGATGTTTTTGTTGTTTAAAAACAACAAAGCACGCAATGTGCTTTGAATGCCTGTGGGCAGTCACCAATGTCGTAGCCTTTTGCCATCGATGATGCACGTGTAGATTGACACGTCACCTTCTCGGGCCACGCACCAGTGCCACGTCAGCATAATTTGCAGATCGCCACGTCACCTTCTCGGGCCGCGCACCAGTGCCATGTCACCTTGCCTCGTCAGCCTCCTCGGGCCACGTGCCAGTATCACATCGCCACGTGTCACGCCACGTCGATCTTGCACCTCGGGCCACGTGCAACAGATCGCCACCTCAGCTCTGCTTTGAGAATCGCGTCGGTGCCACGTCAATAGTTCCTCGGGAATCATGCGGATCTGCTGCTCCTGCGGGTCGCATCGTCCAGTTCCACCAGTGCCTCGAAAAATGTGCTAATCAGCTCCTACAAGCCATCTCGAGATTCGTGTCGCCTTAGCTCTTGCGGGCCACCTCAGGATCCGTGTCGCTGCCTCGAACTACGGGCCCCACCGCCTCGAGAATCGCATTGCTCTGATACCAAATGTGAAAGGTGAGTGATTTGCAAATAGGATTAATTGAATTAACGTTGAATCAAAGGTTACAAAGCTTAAATACAAGGTAAATAACCTATTCGAGAAAGAAAGGGGGGAAAGGAGAAATTGGGGGAAAAGAAAGTTAACTTGAGTTCTCTTGCCGCCCAAATGCTGTCGTCCACTGCCGTCTAGGTAAGGTAAAGGTAAGTTACCTTTACCCCAAGTAAAATCAAATATTTTTAACTTTTACTGATGGTAATTTCCAACAGAAATATGGCTCTAAGCCCAATGATGTAGGATGGGGATAGACTAGCAGTGGATATTCAAATTAAGTGTGAAGTAACATAAAATAGAAAGAAAGGTAGAAGAACCACTTATGGTTTGCGGAGATAACTTATGAAGGACATTCCAGTATTCATCCCGTAGTTAAATCCAGATGCATAATTTAAAATTAACCAATAACAAACATGAATATGAGTAGAAATGTTAAGTAGAAAGAAATCACACAAAACCATTAAAGGAATCAAAAGCCGAGTATCCTTCTATTTATGCAGAAAACTTAGTGTTTTTTTGCAGAGTGTCTATCCTCCTTTGTTACATAAAAATATGTAGTATTTATAGAGGATTTTGCCTCTTTCATTTAATACATATGAAGACAAAATGTCCATAGATAAGGGATCAACAAGAGGAATTTCCTCCTTGAAAATATTCCTTTGGAAGCAGTGATCCAACTTCAGAGGAAAAAAATCCTAGGAAATTAGCAAGCTTGGGCATCTGTGCATGAAAACAAGAAATCTGGTCATTGAATCTTTGTCATCATTGTACCTTGGAAATTCACCCTTGCCAAGAAAGTCTACCAGATATTATAGTTGTTTTTAAAAGAGGTTAGATTGATGGACGGTACTTTGAAAATAATAAAAATCACCCTTTAGCATTTAATCCTGCAAATATTTAGCTGAAATTCGGGCCCAAAACTATTTGCTTTGTCCCAAAAATTAAATTCTATCATCCCTTGGTCTTTCCCAAAAAATTCTACACAATTGATGTCTTTCAAAAATCTCTTTTGTTATTAAAATTAATTTCGCCCAAAAATGAGGCGATAGACCCTTCCAAAGCAATTTGGGCAAAAACACATTGTGCAAAGCTCTTCGACTTATTTTTTAATCCATTCTTTCATTTGGAGCATGCACCTTTTGTTGTGCTCTGAAAGTCACCTTTCGTTCGCTTTTGAACTATGCCTTGCACCATATTTGCATTGTTTCACCCCAAGGAGAGGTGAATGGGATTTTCACCTCTCACTTGAGGTGAAAGCTCCTTTTACAACCTTCTTTACTTCATCAAGGTGGGGCCCATGAGACACTCTTCTTTTGCAATGGGATTTTACCCCAAGGATAGGTGAAAGGGAGTTTCACCTCTCACTTGGGGTGAACTCAAGTTTGCCTTTTCAACCTTGCACTTGACATGTTTCATTTGCTTTCTAAAATACATTCACCCCAAAAGGAAGCAAATGGAGTCTTCGCCCCTCCTTTGGGATGAAAGTACTTTTGATTCTTTCATTTTCATGATTTTAAAATCGTGCTTTACATGCCTTCCTACTTTACACTGTGGTTTCACCTCAAGGGGAGGTGAATGGGAGTTTCACCTCTTACTTGGGGTGAAACCATGTTTGAATTTTCAACACGAAGCTACACACACACTTTCCAAAAGAATTTACTATGCTTTCACCTTGGCTATTTTATGACGGCCCCACAAGTTTTTAACCTTTTAAAATATGGTTTCACCCCAATGAGGGGCAAAAATGATTTTTACCCCTCACTTGAGGCGAAAGCACCTTTGAATTTTCAACTAAGGTCACTTCACTTTAATTTTTTGCTCCAAATTTTTAAATGACGTTCACCTCATAAAGAGGTGAATGGGGTTTTTGCCCCTCCTTTGGGGCGAACTCATCATTGACTTCTTCCTTTGGGCATCTTTGATAGTCCTTGCTTGCGCTTATAAAAATGAATGCATTTCACCCCTAGGAGGGGCAACAAGGGTTTTTGCCCTTCCCTTGGGATGAAAATACTTACATTCTTTTCCTTTTGCCTTTACGACTTTTCTTTCCAAGGAGAGAAAAATTACCTCCCTTCTCTATCTTGCCCATGCTCTATGCCTTTCGAAAATGTTTTAGCCCTGCTTCTTTGTTTATTTCAAATGAAGATATTAATTTTGCTTTAAAACCTCATTATTTCCTGGCGCAGTGTCCACGAAAATTAAAAGAAGAGGATTTAATACAAAAATCAATTTCAAAAAAATACATCAACAAAATTTTGGTATTATTCGTCATTATATTTTGTCAATTTTTTACAAAAAAACTATAGATAAAAAATCCCAACAAAATTTTCAATGTGGCAAGTTGTCAAAACTACCAACATTTCTAGTGGATCTTGGGATATACAACTCACATGAATGCAATCAACCCTAGGCCTTTATCCATTGGGCTCTAAGTTGTCCTCCTCATGGGCTGCATTGGTCAGTGCTTTTGATCCAAATATCTTTTCCTGATGTGCCTGCTCTACTACATCTTGCTCCTATTTTTCCAAACTCACAAGTAGCCTCATAAACTATAACTGTTTCAGTCCAAGCATCTATGGTGAACAGGGAAGGAAGACTAAGTGAATCAAATATGTACCGTAGAGTCTCAATATGCTCCAAGCTGATGCACTTGGATCTCTAAGCCAATTCAAATAAATATGACTCCATGCGGGTGAGCCTTTTCATGAGTGACAAAACCTGTACTTTTGTGATTGGCTCTACCCAACTATCAATTTCTAACGTATCTTGTACAAAAATTTTCCAGGACTCCTCTAACTATTCTTTTGGTAGGGGTTCACCATAATCATCTATGAAACCTGGGAATCCCATGTCATCAAGAGCCTAAAAATGAATAAGTGCAATGGAGCACTCTTGTTCAACTATGGTAAGCAGCTTCCTGCCCTCCCTCATCAGGTCCAATCTATAAAAATAACTGCATAGAGTAACCTTGGCACTAGACTAGGCTTGGTCCATCCTACTCATGGGGAAAACATGAATGTCATACTGGAACAGAGCTTGAATTATTATTGTTGACTCTAGATGTGGCTCTAGAAAGTACTTCATATTCTCTATCAACTGCTCACTCAGCTGAATCAGTATTCAAGTCTCATAAATATACTGTAGAACCAGACTCACTTTTTATGCCATGTTCACACAAATTCTAGCCAAACGATGATGGGCCTCCTTGATTTTCTCTTTGGAGAAGCCTGTATTCTATGTAGCCTTCTCTACCAGTTGGTTTTGCATGGAGTCGAGTTGACTTTCACTATTTGCACTTTATGCTCCACTGCTTCCTTTAATTTTTTGTGGGCTTATTGTCACCACTATTCCACCTCCTTTGATGTATATTTCTACTACGCTCTACTCTCAGTTAGAGCTTCCTCAAGCTCAAAAATCTTTGCCTTAACCTCATATAATATCATCTTGTAGTGCTTATCGTGCAATTAGACTAAGCTCATGTCAATCTAAATGTTCCCCATATTCTTAGTAGTGTCAATATTTGTCAGGTCCTCTATTACAACTTCATAAGCATAATTACTCAAAGTCATTTCTTCTTGTGGCTTATGGAACTAGGGAATCATCTTGATGGTGTGGGCCTCCATCGCTTCTGGATCAAAGGAGACATTCTTGAGTGGCTTCACTGGAGCCTATACTTCTTTCCTCTTGTGTCTCTTCAACCATTGTGACAAAATCAAATGAGCTTGATTGATATTTGCTACGATTGTATGTTCAGGAATCACCTTTGTCTTTGACTTAGGCAACACATGCAACTCCAAAAATAGGAAGAAAGGGAACTGAATCTATGAAAGTTTTGGCTTGAAGGAAGAAGTGGAAATAAAAATGAGAGGTGGAATAGAAATAGTGGAAGGGATGGAAGTGACAGGTTCATCTGCAGTTACACTCACTCATGGAGGATCTTGTGTACTTACAGCTATCATAGAAGTGATAGGAACAAAATATGAAGGAAGTGAAAATAGATTTGGGATAGATGCAAATGAACTAAAATAAAGGGAGACCAAAGAGAAGGGAATAGAATATGGAGCAATAGTGACTAATGGATGAGAAGTGGGGAGCAAAATGGAAGAAGAGGGTATGCCAAATGGAGGAGAAATGGATGTAGAAACTAAGGGAAGAGAAGTAACATTCACTAACTTCTCATGAGTGGAAGAGGAAAAAAGAGACGTACCTTTGGATTCGGTGCCATGTGAGCTGGTGATGGAGGTGGTTGTGAGATAGGTTCATCTTGGGCTTGTTGTTTCTCCACCTCTGTTTCAATATCTATGACCTGCATCTGTTGGTCTAGTTGCTTCTCCTGAATCAATGGAAGACCCTAAGAAATGCTAACCTGAGCGACTAATACTGATGGAGGAGGATTGGCTATAGGTGATAAAATTGCACCAATTATTGGCTTCTTCATGGCCTTAGGAAAATGGAATTCCTCTTCTATATTTCTCTTTGTTTGTTGAGGCTTTCTTTTAAACACCAGCAGTTGTTCCTCTTCCACATGTATCGCTTCTTCATCTGTTGGGCGGTCTTCTTTGGCCACACTGATTCACTATTAGAATTTTGGAAACTTTGAGGCACAAACTTCAAAAAAATTATGGGCTTATTAACATCACAAAATTCATCATGTGCATTGAAGAATGCTTCATCCATATTCAACCCATAAGCTGATGTAGTTTTTCTGTGGTGGACCCTCATAATCCACCAGTTTGTGATACTTTCATCAGACCACATAGGTAGATGGCATTTCAACTTTTTGAATAGACCTGAAGGAGGAATATGATCTTTATGTATCATAGGATTACTCAGCTTCTTGCTCATAAAAATCATACCACAATGGAAGTAACATCATAGCCTCAACATGCCACTCCACATCATGCCCCTCTAGATTATTGCGATGTTGTTGAATATCATGTTGTGGGTAACAATAAAACCATTTGGCCTTGATTAAAGTTGTAAAATGACCCAATGGGTCATATCTCCACATCTGCGGTAACTCCACCAAGCCAAGATCTTGGAGAGACTCTATGATCAATTGGTTATGACTAACCTGGCTCACCTCAATACCATTAAATATTAAGGGCATTGTGCATGTTGTGCTTTTACCTTGGCCTACTCCATAAACATCATTAATATAATCATTCTATCACACCACCTCTATCACAAAGAGATGCTCTATGGCAAAGTACAAGAGCAAGAATGGCTTACCAGTGAAGCCAAAAATTTGCACAACTACACCCTATATCAACAAGAAAATGTCACCCTTCTCCTCAGTGATAACTACCTCTCCCATCACCCGTGACACTCTCTCACACTTGCTACAAATTAGCTCAATGGAAAGACCCAAAAAAAGTGGTTAAATTTATAAAATGACTCCCTCCTTGACAAACTAGGAGTCCACATGTAGACTAGCAAAACCTTGTTTACCTCATCAACCTACTTAATAACTATAAAGGAAAAGTGTCGGTGCATATTAAAGAAGAAATACCAGGATAGAAATTATGTGTGTCTGAATGATGTCACCTCTCTAGTATTCATCTTCTCCAACTGAATATGCATATTTCATGCTATAAAATCTACCCAGTCAAAATAAATCAGATTTTTATCTGCAATCATTGTTGTTGGGGCATAGAAATCAACCTGTGAGATGCACTACACCAGCACTGCTTGCCACTTAAAAACTATGGAACCTATGAGGAGGCTAGCAATCCATGCCAGCATTGAAAATAAATTTAGGCTCTTAAAATCTAAGAGTGGTTTCGATAAGTTTGGCAACTGCCCTAACTACAACTCCCTGATTAACTGCATCTCCATAAACTATCGCATTGACATTGTAGAAAAATACTTCTCCTCCTATTCATTGAGATGCAATTTTTTAAATACATGTCATAGGGAGGCTTCACCTCACAAGCAAATGCTTCCCAAACTATGTTGGAAGAAATGGTAAAAAGTACTTCCCCATTTGCTTTTTGAACAACCCTGGTAATTGGGTTATAAAATTTAGAAATTACCCTCACCAACTCTGGATAAGAATGGACAGGTACCAAAATAACTACGCATAATATACCATAGTTATTGGACTCTCCAGTTTCAATATCTTCCTGATTTTAAATTCCACATCCTAGCGTAGTTTGACCACACCTTTTTTGGTGATGACACAATCTCCAATTTCTACCATGGCATTAGAGTATGGGTCCAAATCAATATTTTTATTTTTTCAAGCCTTCTTGGACTTCTTTCCACCCTCTACTTTCTTCTTTGACCATTTTAGTTCAACGACACCTTTTGATTCTATATATTTTTTACCCATCATGAATATTCTGGCAACTTGGAGAGTGCTCTGTAAATCTTGCAATCACCAACTTTGAAAATGTACCGACAAACTTGAAAATTTTCTTCTTTGAAATTTTTTATCTTTTTCTTATTTATAGATGGCACCTCCAACCACCATAGTAAATGCGATGTATCTTCTTGGCAAAGTTGAGAAAATATGGGCCTTGTTTCACTTAGTTGGCACAACTATCAATTATTTTAAAATTGCTATTAATCCTCCTTTCACCCAAAATTATCTTTGGAAGTCACGCTCCACCGCATTAATCTTCAAAAAGTGCACCATGGATTTCCAACAGTCACTCCTAGAAAATAGATTCACCAAGTATGAACCAATGAATGCTTTTTCAAAAAATAGAGAGATATTGCTTCTTGGGAATGTCAAAACGTTGCCCAAGGAAAATCTAGGCAAAATCACTTTGCTCCCGGTGCTCCAAAAAAGTGATAGGACATCAACTAGCACTTTTAAAATTCATCTCTTGTCAAAAAAGTTGTTTTATGGGAGAAATAACCTTGGAAAGGTGTTTCCTTTATTCTCCTTTTCTTCCAAAAATTACCTTCAACCTGTTTGATGCCTTTTCATGCCAGATATCTCCTTTTTAAAACAATCCTTTGCTTTTATTTTTACCCCATTTTTAGAAAAAGCAAATTTAAAAATTAATTAACCTTATTTTTCCTGAAAAAGTTTTTTTTTTTCTTTGAGTTGCAAATTTTAAACGTTGCTTTTTGCCTTTCCTCCAATTTTAGTTTTTCCCTCCACTTTTTAAAAACTTCATGTGAAATTAAATAAAATCTCTCACTTTAGATTTTTCTCTTCTTTTTTTTATTTCTTCCTCTCTTTGCCCCTTTGATTTAAAAATAAATCAATTTTTAACTTTGGAGCCTTCAAACACTTGCTGAAAAAGTTTAAAATAATTAATTCTAATTTTACCCAAAACTCATAATATTATCCATAAAAAGGCTTTTTGGGGTAAAATTAATTTTTTGAGGAAGAAGAAATATCTTTGGGGCGAATATGATTTTTTTTTTTTAGGGTAGCATAGCACTTCCCTGGCGAAGTCATCTTTATCTCTTTTTTCTTTTCCTCTTATATATTTTTTTGTTTTTTTTATATTGACAAAAGCAATAAAAATACTTATGAAAAATAAATGGTTAACCAAACTCTATACATTTTTACATACTTGTATCCTTGATTTGTCACCCAAAATAGGCCTTTAGATGAAGACCATTAACTAGGATTGATAGTTCTTGACCATCCATATCCTCGAGGTGGTATGCATTGGCTGAATTTACTCCTAAAATATAGAATGGGCCCTCCCAAATTACCTCAAATTTATGGTAGTTTCTGGGCTTGGCTTTGTTCTCATTCCACTTAAGAACCAAATCTTTGATTTTAAATTTTTGTTCAGTCACCTTTGTGTGGAACCATTTATGTGTCATCTTGGCATGTTCAGTGAAAGCAACATATACCTTATCTCTTTCTTCCTCAAGCTACAAAATTTGGGCTAACCTTGTGCTCATGGGGTTAGATTCATCATCCTCATCACTGAGCATGTGCAAGGTCTAAATAAATGGGAGTTCAATGTGGGTAGGCAAAACCGCTTTCTTGCCATACACCAGGAAGTAGGGAGAACTTTTAATAGACTTCTTGATCGATATGTGATCCACCCACAAAGCTTGGTTCAACAATAGATGCCAACTCCTTTTTTTGCTTTCGAGTGTTCTCTTCAAAATTCGAAGCAAGTTCTTATTTGTGGACTCGACTAAGCCATTTCCCTGTGGGAAATAATTAGAAGATGTTTTAAGGTAAATTCCATACCTGCCTACAAACTCAGTAATCCTTTTTCCAATGAAGGGAGTCCCATTATCAGTCACAATGGTGTCTGGTACATTGAAATAGGTAATCAACCCCTCAAGGAAAGAGATGATTATTTTTTTATCTGCTTTCTTTATTGGGATGGCCTCTACCCACTGAGTAAATTAGTCAATTGCTATCAAAATATATTTACGTTTAGCAAATGAATAGGGATCAATGACCCCAATAAATTCTAAGCCCCATTGTTGAAACAAAGTTTCTACCTGGATTGATTATAGAGGTAAGGATACCTTCTTACACCTATTGACACTCCACTGACATTTATCATAGCTTTGACTTACTTTATGTGCATTTGCAAAAAAAGTGGGCCAAAAATATCCAAATCGGATTATTTTCAAGGCCATAGGACTCCCTGCATAGTGTCCACCAGACAAGCCAAAGTGGAACTCTTCCAAAATCTTCTATTTTTCATATTCCTTAATGCACATGAGGAGCACTCCATCTATGTTCTTGTGAAACAATCCAATCAGTAGTAAGAAATATATAAGGACCTTTAGTGTAAACCTTCACCTTTGTGAGGAATCAAGGTGAGATGGACATTTTACAGATGTGAAAATTTTGACTAGGTCCTCTGTCCAGTCGTGATTACCTGTTGCTTGGTTAGAAAGATTGCTCTCATTGATAACCTCATCATGTGATGGTTCTAGAGACTAATAAGCTACACTTTTAGCCAACTCTTGACAGAGTGCCTAACTGAGAACCAATTTAGTTGATCAAATCTCTACATCATACTCCTAAATCTTGGAGACCCAGCCTACTCTTTTATCACCAAGATCTCCCTGAATGATAAAATTCCTAACATCTGGATGAATAACATAGACAATTATATTGCTTTGTGAGATGAAATATCTAGATTTCTTTAGGGACTTCATAACCGCATAAACCTTCTTATCAATAAAAATGTATTTTTCCTTATACGACTGAAAGACTTGACTTAGAAAAGTGATTGGTTGTTCATTTCCATTATCTTGCTTCTACGTAAGGATGATAGTATAAATTTCCTACTCACCCACTATGTAAAGGATTAAATCTTTAGAATATTTTGGGTTGATCAATACTAGTGCTTGGATGATTCTCTTATTAATCTCTTGGAATGCCTACCTCCTCTTCTTTATCCATTTGAAATATATATTTTTCTTCAGGAGTTCATTCATTGGCTTCACTACCTGAGCGAAATCGATAATGAATTTTTGAACAAAATTGATTTAGCTAAAACTATAGGTCATTCTTATTGGCCAGCAGTGGTAATGTTAAGAGAGCTTCAGCTCTCGTAGGATTAATGACTAACCCTTCCTTTAAAATGACATGTCCCAAGAGCTTCCCCTCCTTAACAACAAAGATAGATTTCTTTAGGTTGATGGAGATACCAAAATCCTAATACTTTTCAAATATCTATCTTAGATGTGATCCATGCTCTTCCTTGTGATGTGAAAAACAATCATATCATCAAGGTATATCACAATTATTTGGTTCAGCAACTCACCAAATGTGACATCCATTGCTCTTTGAAAAGTGGTGCCAACATTAGAAATATTGAAAGGCATACTTTGATAGGTAAAAGTGTACCATTTGGTAGTAAATGCTATTTTATGCTAGTCCTCATCCTTTACCCATATCTGATTATAGCCAGAGAAACCATCAAGTAGAAAAAATCTTTGTGCTTCAGCAACAATGTGGAGGATCTGGTCAATCTACAACAAGGGATAATGGTCTTTCAAAGACGCCTGATTCAAATTATGAAAATCTATGCATAGGCGAATATCTCCATTCTTCTTTCGTATTGGAACTAATTTGCCACCCAAGTTGAGTGTTTTATGGGGTAAATTATTTTTACCTCCAGCATCTTCAACAGTTCTACTTTCATTAGTACTTCTATTTTCAAATTAACAGGTCATTTTTTCTACCGAAAGGGTTTTACTCCTTGCAATTCGATGGTGTGTTGAATCACATTTTTGTCATTTCATTTCAAATCATGATAACTTCATGCGATAATATCATGGAATCCATAACACAACTTGTTAATTTACTTTAGCTCTTCTAGGGTGCATTCTATTCTAACTTTGATCACCTTATCAAATTCTAGTTGTAATTCTCTATACTCCTTCTCATCAACATTAATATTGTGCTTCTTTGCTCTATTATTCTAGTCAAATAGGCTCTTGAGAAAAACTAATCCCCTAAGAATGTGATTATTTTTCAATTGGATTATCCCTTCATTTTCCTCCTGAACTAGTATTCTTTCTTCTGTGCTACTAGCTTCCTTAATCAATAAATTGACTATCTGCTCATTACTATCGAATACCTTCCAGTAGAGGTTTTTATTAGGGACCAAAGGTCTAAAAATCATCCTTACGGTCTTTGGTCTTCTTACCACTTGCTCAACGGGAGAGAAGTTAGCACCAAGGGATGCCAAGATGTCTATGTGTTTATTTTGTTCTCATGAAATCGCTTAAACATTCAATGTTGTAAAAGACTCAAAAAAATCCCATACCTTATTACGATAGGCCTTCAAATAATTTTGCTTTTATATGCATTTGTTCATAGTATGATTAACAATGAGCTCAAAATCTCCAAAAATCTACAATTTTTTTATTCCAAGTTTCTCTGCTTTCTTTAGGCCAAGGCACAGTACTTCATATTTGGTGGTATTATTTGTACAACACCAAGTTAACCGATATGAGTATGTTTTTTGTACCCCTTGTAGCACCCTAAAATTGGCACAGTAAAATTATAAAATTTACATTCACCTTAGTAAATAAATTTAAATTCAAATTTAACCTCCCAAACCGCCCGTTAACCGCCGGGAAATCCGTTTCCCCTTTTTCGTGCCATTTTTAGAGGTTGTTTTGACCGTTTGACGATATCGTCGCCGATCAGACGATATCGTCCCACATTTGACGATTTCGTCTGGACTAGGACGTCCGTACGATCTTGTCGCAAAACTGAATTTGCATAGTTGGAATCTGCTCCAACGGGTCTCCAATCTGGGCGTAAGCGTGTCCGCGCCGTTGGGACTCCTCCCCGTTGGAGATCTCCCAAATTGGGATGATCTCCAACCTCCTAACTACTCCCCCTAAGCCTATTTAATCTCTAAGATTTTCCCTCCCCAACCCCCGGCTGAAATTTTCTGCAAAGTGATTCCCTCTGCGTCAAAACATCCTAATCTTGCTTTTGCACTAGTCCCATAGCAATTTTGTTGTAGGTACATCACTGATTTTCAGCCGGAGCCAGCATCCATCGTCGCCGACGAACCTGTTCAGATCGGAGGCGATCCCGTCAAATGCGAGACGATTTCGTACTGATGCGAGACGATCTCGACTGCAGTCCACATCGAGGCAATCAGTGCCTGGAGTTTGCTTTTCTCAACCTTTTCTTTGTCATTTTATGCTGCAAATTAGATCATTTACTCAGTGTTTATATTATTTTGCATTTGGAGTTCACCCATTTAGCTTAGATTGCACATTAAGTTCATGATTTGTTGTTAAAATACAGAAATTGGCTAGGATTGCTGTTTTAAACTATTGCTCAATATTCATTTTATTATTTGGTGTAATTTGCCTCTGTTAGCACAGTAGAATTTCTTGTATTTTGCATCTGTTTTCTGTTTTGTAGGTCTCTGACGAATTCGTCTGATGAATTCGTCAGATCTCAGACGATTCTCGTCAGTTTCAGACGATTCTGTCAGATTGCAGGCGATTCTGTCAGATTACAGGCGATCCATACTGCTTCAAACGTTCGAATCTTCTTCGGACATCCGGATCGGTATTCTTCATTGTCATTCTATAAATTCTCTATTTTTTGCTTTCAAATCTGTTTGCCGTATTCATGAAAGTTGCATTTTCATGTAGTTTAGTTTAGATTCATTCGACCAAACCTAGGACTTGAATGCTTAAGATTAAAACGAACACATCAAAACACATTCCAAAACCTAGGTGTGGAAACCGCCGCCAAATGTTTCCCTGGTGAACCCACCATCCGTCGAAAAATCACCAAAATGCACCTCCCTTGAGAGGCGGGACCTTTGCAAAGTCCTCTCAGTCCGAGGTACCGCACCATCCTTTTCCCATCCTCCTTCTCGGCGCGGATCCTATAGCCTCGAAGGTAGGGATGCGAAAAATTTGGAGCGATACATTTTGGTGAACCCGACGTGAATGCATCATAACCTTTTGAAAACAAAAACAAAAACAAAAACAAAAAAAAATTAGAACAACTAAAACTTAGATGCATTTTAAAACATTTAAGGTTTAAAGTCATGTTTAGATGGTAGCTCCTAAAAAGAGGTTAGCAGTTACTATAAACGTAGAAAATCAATTGGCAGCTATAGAAGTTAATTCTGTCCTTAATATCCCTGAAACAAGTAGAAATCAATTCCTGTGGAACGAACTTGATAGGAGACTTAGTCTCATTTCATCTAGGTCCACACAACTTAAGCAAATTAAGAGGCTAGTCTTGGATAGAATCCTGGATCCTCATCAATTAGTTTTTTATCATGAACTTCAGAGAGCCTGCCATAGATGGTTAGCCTATAGGAGAGCTTTAGTATCTTCAGAGTTGTTCACCTTCGAGGAATACCTCGAGAACGTAGCTATTGTGCACCAATTCCTAGGCCTTGTAGAAGACCAAGAGGTTGTTCTTATAGATAGGGAAATATGGAATAGAGTTCCTCGTGCTGTGTTATATCGAGAGTATTGCCATGAGCTTTACTTCTATCAACCAGCATCTGAGACAGATAATATTACCATAGCCCTTTTCATCAAATTCTTAAAAGAAAACTTTCAATTTGAAGAAGAACATTTCATGACTCCTGAACAACTTGAACCTATTAATGATATTCATAAGTTATTCATAGAAAACTAGCTCATTTACTTTCAGTATTATTATTTCGTGCATTTATTGTGTTATTTGTTGTCTTTATTATATTGTTTCAAAAAAAAAAATTAAAGAAAAAATTAAAAATAAAAAAACTTAGCAAAAACTTAAACATTTCAATTTCAAATATTATAGTAGGTATATAGTAAATATATACCTCTTAATTTGTTGCATATATATATATATATATATATATATATATATATATATATATATATATATATATATATTTGCTGAAATCAAAACTTAGCACCATGCCTAAACTTAGGAATGGTAAAGAAACTTTAGGGGAAGGAGAAGATTGGTTACAAGATACAACTGAAAATCCAAATGTCCTTCTTGGAGATACAAATCCGGAAGGAGAAACTCTAGGTCAATCAGATGAAGACTTAGGTGAAGATAAGGAACAAGAAGCAAATGTTAAAGAGGATGGATCCTCATCCCCTAGAGTAGCTCCAAATGGAGCTATTGCCTTTGACAATGCAGAGCATTTCAAGAGATTTCTCATGGAAAACATTGATGACCTTAATGTGGCAATTCGCCTTGATAAAGGGCAAATTAGTAAAACTCAAGCAACCATGGAATATATATGCAATATGCAGACTAATCCCTTGTCTTTCATTGATCAAGAAAGTGACAAGGGTGGACCATCCAATACGGATATGGTCACTATAGCCCAAAGCATGTCAAAACAACAAAGTTACCCAACCTCCTAAGGAACCTCGTTACTCAACCTAAAATCACTCCCGCACAAAAGAAAATTCCCTTCACTACTTTGTTCCGCCAAACTATTGAACAAAATGCTTTAAATAAACAGAAACCTAAAACAAAGCCAAATACAAATTTTCAACAATCCGAAATACAACATCATCCAACTTCAAAATCCCTCCATAATACTTTTCCTACCAATACTTTACACAACAATAACATGGCATCTAACCTGCATGTTCCTCCATCATATGCCCATAACACTTATGTCAATGCCCTACCAAACCAATATGGGGGGCAAACTAGTAATTTGGAAGCTATGGTGAAACAATTGGCTTCACGTATGGACCAAATAGATCCCTACCGTCCCTCGTATAATTATCGAGAGATTTGTAGTCAACCTTTGGATCCCATAGTTGTAGCTCAACCATATCCTAAACATTTTCCCATGCCTGTTTTGCCTATATATAAAGGAACCGAAGATCCCATAGAGCATCTTCGCATGTTTAGGATAGCATGTCACGACATATCGCATGACGACTTGCTATTACTAAAAATGTTCCCCAAAAGTTTAGGTGGAATGGCATTAGAGTGGTACTACCAATTGCCCACTCACTCTTTGAGAAACTTTGAAGAAACAGTCTGAATCATTTGTCCATCAATTTAGTGCCTACATCGAGAGGCATGTAACTATTAAAGACCTATACAATTTAAAACAAGATAAGGATGAATGCTTTGTCGATTTCTTAGCTAGATGGAGGCAATTGACAGGAAAACCGCACTTTGTGCTACCCTATAGGGAAATGTTGGACATTTTCATCAACAATTTACAAGAACAACTTTCTTATGAGCTATCAACAACTACTTTGACTACCTTCGATCAAGCTATAGATTTAGCTCGAAGAGTAGAAGATGCCCTCATTAGGAGAGGCCAACTTAGGAAGAAGGATGACGAGAAAACATCTAGAAATCAATATAAAAACAAACAGGTTGTCGGTGACGGAGTCACTGACAGCAGAAATGTTGCTAATATCAATGCAACGAAGACAACAAAAAAATTCATATTGAAACCTCCTGACAAGCCTCCTCGAGAATTCACTAGATTAAACCAACCTTTGTCAACTATTTTACCTCAACTCGCTCGAAAGAGGTTTAATCCAATTGCCAACCATCCGGGAACCCGACCCAACTATACCCGGATATAGAGCCGATTTGCACCGTGATTTCCATAGAGGACCCGGACATTCTACCAACGCTTGTAAAAGGTTGAAACATAAAATACAAGATTTGATTGACAATAATGAAATGGAAGTGCAAGCCTTCCAACCTAAACAAAACCCTCCTAATAATACTCAAAAGACTGTTCCCCAAAATCAAAATCAAAATGCCAATCAAACTCTAGACATATTTCAACACCCTTTACCAAGACATGGTAAAGAGGTAGCCAATCAAATCGAACATCATAATGTTCCCCCTCCTACCCGATATGTAGGAACCATTAGCGGACAATTACCTGCTCAGGATCCTCAAATATTTGACACGACCTTATCCTTGGTTACGACCAGGACCTTACATAATTTTCAAACTTCGATTCTAGTGATATAGAGTCAGATAGTGAAAGTGAAGTAGACATTACTTCAAACCAATCGAATAGTTCTGAAAACGAATCAGATCCTATTCAACCTCGTCACAGATGATATGGTTCCAGAAGAACCATTTCCTAGAAGAGTCACTACTCGACCTTCTTCTAATATATTCCTTTCAAATGAACAAGCCATTAATGCTCAACCGAGACCAGTTCAACGTCTTCACTATAACATTGTAGGTACCATTGGAGTCGTTACTCGACAACAAGCTCAAAACTCTCAACAAGAATCAAACCAGAACGATGGATCAGCTCCATTCGTTCTAAAAACCCTAATAAAGGGAATCATGCTCCTAATATCCAATCTAAACCCCCTTACAACATTAATGAGCAATTGTCTAATACCACGGCCATAATTTCCCTCTTAGATTTATTAAGATCCTCTCCCACCCATAGGGATGAGTTGATGCTTACATTGAGTCAAATGATGGTGCCTCAAAACATTCAACCTGAAGCTATGGCCAATACTATCATCACTCGAGAGATTGATTGTATTGACTTCCGGGATAAAGATATCCCACAACACAGTTTACATAAGGACAATCCCTTATACATTACTGCTTTAATTGGAGATGTAGTCATCAAACGAGTTTTGATTGATAATGGCTCATCTCTAAACATTTGCACCTTTGACTTCTACCAACGATTTGGCTTTAGAAGTGATGAAATGAAGAAAACCGATATGATCATCAAAGCTTTTAATGACGAAACACAAGAAACATGTGGAGTTATTACCCTCCCATTGCAAGTTGGTCCTAGAACCCTAGAAACAACCGTGTTCATTGTACATTGCCCAAAATCGTACAATATACTTTTGGGTCGCCCTTGGATCAACGCCATGCGAGCGGTCCCATCAACTTTACACCAATGTGTTAAATTTGAGTTCAAAAATCAGTTGGTCACTATTCATGGTGACCCTAGACCTTTTGATATGTGTGCTTTGGCAGAACCAGTTGGAGTGCAATTTTGCCCAACTCTGTCATCCACACATTCTAGTTCTTCTTTTTCATCTAAAACTGTGAAACATAAACCCATAACTTCACCTAGTTCCCCTCCATTAACTTCATCCTCCTATATAGATCAACAACCCTCTAAACAAATTACTTTAGAACCTCAAAAAGATTTCAAATCTACAACCAATTCTTCAACTACTACCCCTACAAATTCAAAACCTCTAGACACATCTATCATCCCTTCCACATCTCAAGACATAGGTAATAAGCCTTCTACATCTTATGCCCTTTCTGATGAACTTTTACCGGATTTATCTACAACCTTAATATCAAAAAAATGAATGCTTTCATGCAAGATTCAAACCTTTTAAATAAATTATTGCCATCTCCTCGTACTTTGGGCCTCCCACAACCTCTCGGGAAGTACTTACCAAGTTGGGAGTTGTGCCTTCATTTATAAAGGATATGACCGGGGAAGAATCCCTCGGAATATCAAAACTCATCATGAGGGATACGCTCGGTGCTATTTTACCAATGATTATATTAAAGCTAAACCCATGATGCTTAAAATGGGATATAAAGGGAAAGGCTTGGGACCTTTCCAAAATGGCATGAAAGAACCTTTCGAGGTAGAACCGTGGCCTGCCCGCTGTGGTGTGGGCCTATTTCCTAGTAAGGGTCAACCCTTTCCTTTTGAGGATGATGATCATCTCATATGCTATCAAGATTATTTGGATAGGCATGTTGATTTGCCTCTTAATAATCAGTCATTTTCATGCAACATGCTATCCATAGCATACCCTGAAATGATTGCTGACCCCGATGAAGAATTGGAAGGAGATATCTTCCATGATGTCTCTCGTTGAAGAGATGCTACACAACGGATTTTATTTTGATGGTTCTATACCAACTATAGCCCAAATTGAGGCCACTGACCCTCATAATGAATTATCTAAATTAACCTTACAAGAATTACAAGAATTGGGCGTGTCACCCGCCCCACCTAACTTTGAAAGAGATCTACACATGGAGGTAGAAAATGTCATTAAAATTAACATTGGAACTGAGGACAATCCTCACATAATCAATATTGGAGCAGAACTAAGTCAAGAAAAACAAGAACAATACACCGCATTTCTTAAAGAGTATGAAGATGTCTTCGCTTGGACATACGAAGATATGCCAGGTCTAGACCCTTCCGTAGTCATGCATCATCTAGTGGTCCATCCGGATGCTAAACCGGTTAAACAAAAACTTAGAAAAATGCATCCCAAAGTGGCTCGGCTAGTCAAAGGGGAGTTAGAAAAACTCCCGAATGTTATCTTCATACAAGCTATTGATTATGCTGAATGGATCTCAAATGTAGTTCCAAGCCACCAAGAAAGAAGCTACCAAAGTTAGAGTTTGCACCGATTTTAGAGATATCAACGCTGCATTCCCTAAAGATGACTTTCCTCTTCCAAACATGGATCAAATTATTGACTTTACTTCCGGAAGTGGGATGATGTCCTTAATGGACGGATTCTCCGGTTATAATCGGATCAGATAGCTCCCGAAGATCAGAGCTAAAACAGCCTTTATTACCCCCTGGGGTACCTTTTGCCGGAAAGTGATGCCATTTGGCTTAAAGAACGCCGGTGCAACTTATCAACGAGCTATGACCTACATTTTTCATGATATGATGCATGATATCCTACATGATTATGTAGATGATATCATAGCTCGCTCTCTTATTGAAGATCATCATTTAGATGATTTAAGGAAAGTTTTTAATCGATTACGAGAATATCTCATTCGATTAAATCCAGCAAAATGCATATTCGGAGTTAAGTCCGGCAAACTATTAGGGGTTTTAGTTTCTTTACGTGGTATCGAAATTGACCCTCTCAAAATTGCGGCCATCACCGATATGCCCGCACCTACTAATATATCGGAATTACGAAGTTTACAAGGTAAGCTTCAAGCCATCCGTCGCTTCATCGATAAGCTGGCGGATAAAACTAGTCCCTTTCTTAAACTCCTTAAGAAGGATGTCCCCTTTAATTGGGACACATAATGTAGAGAAGCTTTTGAACTTCTCAAACAATATCTCCTTAATCCGTCGGTGCTTTCACCACCTAAATCCGATCGCCCATTTCTCCTATATATTTCAGCTTCATATTCTCGCCTTAGGAGCTATGTTAGCTCAACTTGATGATGAAAAGCGAGAATGTGCTAATTATTACATTAGCCGAACCTTCATCAGTTATGAAACCCGCTATAC
Source organism: Wollemia nobilis (assembly GCA_028583015.1). NCBI lineage: Eukaryota > Viridiplantae > Streptophyta > Pinopsida > Araucariales > Araucariaceae > Wollemia > Wollemia nobilis. Next base: position 638,691 of record JAQPPZ010002512.1, read on the forward strand.
CGCATTGGAAAAACTATGTCTAGCAATTGTTTTTGCTACGCAAAAATTATGACATTATATGCTTAGCCAAAAAACTTATGTCATTGCTAAATATGATCCCTTAAGATATCTCATGAGTCGACCTTATTTATCGGGTCGCACAACCAAGTGGGTTCTTGCTCTAAGCGAGTTTGATCTCACCTTCATAGGACAGAAGTCTTGTTAAGGGTCAAATCATAGCAGATCAATTAGTCGCTGCACCCTTAGAGTCTACTCATCCCCTCATCATCGAAGTTTCCAGATGAATGCCTTCAATTAGAGGCGGACCATCCCGAACAATGGTCCTTATACTTTGATGGCGCCCGATGCATGAGTGGGGTCGGTGCGGGTATTATTTTAATATCTCCGCAAAAACATCTTATTCCTCTCGTCCTTCAAACCGACCTTTGCTTGCACCAACAATATCGCTGAGTATGAGGCTCTAATCCTTGGATTACGAGCTGCTCTAGCGCTCAAAATTAAAAATCTCTTAGTTTTTGGTGATTCCCAATTGGTTATAAATCAAATTAATGAAGTTTATCAAACCCGAGATGATAAACTGTGCCCATATAAGGCCTATGTTTTACAACTAATGTCTTTATTTGATCAAGTCACCTTGGAAGCTATTCCTCGAACTAGCAACCGTGCAGCTGATGCTATGGCCGCAGCTGCATCTCTCCTGCCCTTGGAGTTAGACGACGAATACGCCACTATCATTATTCGTCGACTCCAGGAACCCGCTTCAAATAAGTCATGCTTAGAGCCTTTGGATGTGTTTCTAATCAATGAAACTACTCCTGAACCTTGGTACACGGACATATTTGATTTTCTCCAAAATGGGACTTTCCCTCGCTAATTCTAATAGAAACCAACGTCGGTTATTACGTCGACGAGCAAGTCGATTTGTAATAATTGGCAATACTTTATATAGGAGATCTTTTGAAGGTATCCTATTAAGATGTTTAAACTTAGAAGAGTCTAAATCAGCCTTGAGTGAAGCCCACGATGGATCTTGTGGAGGACACTTTAGTGGTAGTGCCATTGCTAAAAAGCTCCTTCGGATAGGATACTTTTGGCCTACCATGGAAACAGATGCACATGAGTATGTGCGCCATTGCGACAAGTGTCAAAAACATGCTGACCTTGTCCATGCGCCCGCACAAGAGTTGCAGAGCTATTTCATCTCCTTGGCCCTTTTCTAAATGGGGCTTGGATATTATTGGCAAAATCAATCCCGTGTCTTCTGATGGACACAAGTTCATCATAACTGCCACTGAGTATTTCACGAAGTGGGTCGAAGCCATGCTTTTAGCTTCTTGCACCGGCACACAAGTTTCTAAATTTATTTTTAATCAAATCATTTGCAGGTTCGAAATCCCTGCCAACCTCATCTCCTCGACAATGGAACTCCTTTCAAAAATAAAGATGTTAAAAAATTATGTCAAAAATATAAGATTCAACATCGCCGGTCCACTCCCTATTATCCTCAGGGTAATGGTCAAGCGTAAGCTTCTAACAAAACTTTAATCAAAATTCTCAAAATATTAGTCAATAAAACTGGCCGTGACTGGCATATTCAATTATATCCAGCCTTGTGGGCTTATCGAACTAGTGTTCGAACCCCGACGGGCACTTCACCATTTGTTTTGGTATATGGTGCTGAAGCAGCTTTTTCCATTTGAATTAGAAGTTCCTTCTTTGGCTCGACTACTTCAAGATACTGAAGTAGGAGATGAATATCATGTTGGCAGACTCAGTCAGCTGGAACTCCTCGATGAAAAATGCATCAATGCTTTGGAGCATCTCCGTGCTTACCAAAACAAGCTTAAAAGATCATATGCTAAGAAAGTTCGTCATCGATCCTTTGAGATTGGCGACCTTGTTTTAAAAGAAAATAAAAAAATACAAATGCAACCAAAGAACTTAAAGGTAAATTTGAGCCCAACTGGCTTGGACCATACATTATTACTGCAAAATTTGAATCAGAGCATATAAATTATCTACCTTAGATGGTAAAGAACTTAAAGAACCCATGAATATTTTGCATCTTAAACGTTACTATGCATAAACTTGGTCATTTCATCCATGTATATATTTGTTCAAAATTACTATCTTGTATTTCTTTCAATTTATTCAAAAACACCAAAAACATTCATAAATCTCCAAAAATCTTCAAAAACTATCTATTGCATTTGTTTAAGGCAGCTGTTAAATTTTTTGCTCAAAAATATAAAAACAACAATATGCTTGACTCTTTCGAAACCAAAACAATATACAAAAGAAAGAGAGAGTCAACATTCTCAAAAACTTTCTCACAAATCATTTATATATATTTTCTTACAATTATTGCAGCTTATATGTTTCAACTTATTTTGGATAAATTAGCATTTATTTTGAATCCCTCACTTGCACACTCACAACAATAAATATCTTGATTTTATTTGGCATGATTACTAATCTCTCTTATATCAAAGTTCACAAAATTCAATTAAATAAAGTTTGAGCATAGAGAATTGATCTTGTTATTTACTTAAACCACGCACATCTTTCCACAATAAAATGATTATATTTGTAATTTCCATGTTTTGCTACATAGTAGAACCGATTTCTTGAGTGAAAAAATTCCCCTGCTATCCTATCATGCACATGGTCTAGAATCTTTGAGAATTGGAAAAAGGACAAGCTCACCCCTACCCGGAATAAAAATCCCTTGCTCTACAGACTAATCCGAGCAAGTATCCCTAGCAAAGAAAAAAGAGAAGAAAAATTCAAGAAAGAAAAAGAGAAAAGAAAAATGTTATTTCAGCAATGTTCCAAGCATTATCAAGCAAAAGAAATACAAAAAGAAAAATAAGCAAAGTTCAAAAGAAAGCAAGAAAGCAATAAAATCCCTTTCCCTACCCTTTGAAAAGAAAAGAAGGGTTGATGAGCTTGAATCCCCGGAATTCTCAATTATTCGAAAACCGTGGAGGTAAGCCCCATAACAGGTGGTTTGTGCCCAACCCGCTTGGCCTTGGGTAACTCCTAGCGTGGCGATATGTCCGTCACATTAGCGACCTTCTTTTGTACAGACCTATGTCTCGCTTATGGATTAGCTAGCTCTTGATAATCCGACCTACATAGTAGTCTAATATGGTTATATGCATCTACATCATGGTTAATGCACACTTATTTGGTTTCTTCAAATCACTTGTATCATAGTATCTTGCTCAAAACTCGTAAATGAACAATGCAATTGCACACACATTTGTATTTGAGAGATTTTGTGTATCATTATGATAAATCAAGATCGGAAATGAATGCACATATGCACATGGGATTCCTTATAAATCTAACTTTTGTCTTCAAAATACTTTGAAATATTATTTTTGCAACTTGTTTGGAATAATCAAGTACAATTATTTTTCACAAAGACAACTATAGAATTAGAAAAATCAAAAATTTCTTCCAAATTACACAAATCAAATCATATATATCGTGTTGACTTTCGCGACGATGGTATAGTTTCAAAACCAAAATTGGAATTTTATGCCTAGCGCAAGTCCTCATTTTCATCTTTTCTCTTCATCAAAAATCAACCATGCAATAAAACTATTTTTTTTGGATTTTCGCGATGATGGTATAAGTCTATACCTACATATTCTATGCCTAGCGCAAACCATTGTAACAATTTTTATTCCCCATTTCTTCAAAATCATGAAAACCATATGACTTCATTTTACACAAATTATGCTTTTCAAAAGCAAACACATTATCATTATTTCATGTCATTATGTCAACCTTTAACTTTGCAATGATGGTATAATTCCTAAGGAATTATTCACAAATTTTATCACACTTAGGAATTTATGCCTAGCAAAAATCATTTTAAACAATATTTCATGCATAATATTTTTCATGAAAATCTGAAAACAAAACCAATCATCATCATCATCATCATTTGCACTATTGCACCAAAGTCTTAAGACAGTCTCTTAAGCACTCTTTTCCTTTTTAACAATATTTCTATAAATGGGATTAGCTTGACGACCGAGTGAGCAGCGACTCCATGAAATGGTCTATAATAGCGACAATGTCCTTTGAAATTATTGTTAGAAGTCTTTTTATTTTTATCACATTGCATCACAAACAACCACTTTGTTACATCAGATTATTTCATTTATAATGTTATAGCATGACATTCAAATTATAATATTTCCAACGACATAATTACATGAATCCTCAATGAATTATTAAATCAATCAATTAAAACATCTAAAAGCATCATAAAAATACATAACACAATATAAGTCATATGATCAAAAATATATCATCTTATATATCTCACAAAAATATATGTACATCATATCAACTAGATTAGTATGCCACAATCCATATCTTGGCATACTCAATCAAATACCCTCTGTGTAGTGTCTCGAGAGCCCCTCGAGCTCTCAGCCTCATCTCCTCCCCCCCGAGGTGGAGGAGGTGGCCCCATCGCAGTCCGTGTGGTGCCGTGAGTCCTGGATGCCGATCGTGATGATGTCCTAGATGACCCCATCACGACAGGCTCGCAATGTGTGCTGGTAATGGCACCCTCTCGCTCCGCTGGCACCGCCTGGTAGTATAGAGCCTGATAGAAAGTGATCCGGGCGATAGCGCGTGCTAAATCCCGAGTGCTCGCTCCTCCGCCCCGAGCTCTGAGCCGTGTAGCCTCATCCTGTAGTGTCTGCACCCGAGCCCACAAGCGGGCAACCTCAGCTCGGAGAGTCGCTGTCTCGCTGCTCTCCCTAGTGTCTACACCCTTGCCCTTATCGGGCGATGGTGGTCTCTCTCTCTGTGGAGATGGGGGTCTCTCCTCCCTCCTCTCCCGCTGCCGTGGCCTCTCCTGTGCCTGTGGCCTCCTCTGCTCCCTCCCGCCGTGACCCTGGGCCGCCTCTATCGCTGCTCGGCACCGCCTCCCTATCCGACGCACAACCGCGTGGATCGGACCCCGTGCCCTCGTCATCCGAGGAGGGCGGATGCCTACGTACTGCATCGTAGCCATCGGCTACTCTCGCATCATCCCCATCCACCGGCCGGATGGGGGCATCGCTCGCGTCCCGGCTCCGAAGCGCTGCATGTCAGGAGCCCCGCTAACCGTGGTGTTATCCCGGACAATCCGAGAAAACTCGTAATCCCTCAAAGATGGGATCCCTTGCTGCAGACCGAACTGTCTCAAAACTCGGTCATAGCGGTGGAGCTCCACCTCTCCTCTCTCCATCCATAGCCAGCAGACTCGCCTGATGCGAGCCAGCTCTTGTCCATCCTCGGCCCACCCTAGGTGCCCTCTCCATGGTCTCCAAGTGATCTGGTCTGGGACCAAATCATCCAAGTAGTCTCCCGGACATCGACAGGTCGATCCGCCGCTGTGACCCTCTTCGGAGCCACCAGTAGAAGACTCGGGGCCTCTCCCCGTCAATCCCTATCGCTGGAAGCCCTACCGGCCTTCGCACCGCAATGTGCTCCCAAGACCAAACCCGTAGGAGCGATGTCATGACCAGACATCGCCCGCCCTTGTACACGACCCCATACAGGATCCTGTACAACCGGCATAGAACAAAGCTGCCCCAAGAAAACCTGTACCCATGGTCCCGCATATCGTAGATCACATCTGCGAGCATCCATGGTACCCCGCATCCGCTCTGGTGGCACAGCAGAAGTCCACCAACCACTCCAGCCTAGTACTGTGTGAGTCCGGATGCCCTGCATCTGGCGTAGTGCCTCGATATTCACTCCGCCCTTCTCCAGGGCGAAGCTCGGGTCACCACACGTCGTCCCATAGCGTGGCCCCGATTGGCCGTAGGAGTGATCATCCGTCCTTGTATGGGGATTCTCATAATCCTCCATACGTCCTCTAGTGTGGGAGCCATCTCCCTGTCGATAACCAAAATAGGAAGAACCCGGATACCATCTCTCTGCTAGGGCTGTTAGAAGCCCCATGTCTCATGGATACTTGTGGCATCTCTCGCCACATGCGAAGTCGGCCTGTGCCAGTAGATCTCGCTCTACGTGTGTCAGAGCGGCCAAGTCATCTCTCAATCCTCCATATTTCCATTCTCTACTTTTTAGCAATCCTCTCTGCAACATAAACAATAAACAATCATTAATCAATAATTCAAGTAATCAATAATGCAAATTAAAAATTCAATTTTGTGCAATTGATGATATCGCCCACTATTGGACGATATCGTCCCAAATTTGAGCATAATCGTCTCCGATTTCGTAGTTCGAAATCGTCTCTAATTTGACGAAATCGTCCCCCTTTCGACGATTTCCCCTCGGGCGAAATTGTCGAAATTGAGACGATTTCGTCGAAATCGGACGATTTCGTCCCGACGACGTCGACGGCCCTAAAACGGCCGCGATGCTCAAAATTCATCTAAAATCTACCTAAAAAGCATGTAAAAATCAAATTAAAGCATTCTAAACTAAGTTTAGACTCTTACCCGTAGACCGCGCCGGACTTCTGTCGATCTGTGCGTTGTCTCCACCATTTTGCTTCAGAGCTCTAAAAACAGTAAAAATGAATTAGGGTTTTACCCTATTTTTCTTAATTTTATTCAACAATAATTTTTTTGCTTTTCCACCTTTTTACCTCAAACGTTCGATTTGGGTAAAAACACGGAGGGGGCACCATAGTAAGTCGTCGTACGATTCGACCAAGAATCGTCGCCTAAAAATGGGAATAATTTTTTGCTTTCTCGTAGATCGAGAAGAACTCATCTTTAACGCATTTTCTTCGAAAATTCGCTAAAGAGGGGGCAAAATGTAGCACCCTAAAATTGGCGCAGTGAAATTATAAAATTTACATTCACCTTAGTAAATAAATTTAAATTCAAATTTAACCTCCCAAACCGCCCGTTAACCGTCGGGAAATCCGTTTCCCCTTTTTCGTGCCATTTTTAGAGGTTGTTTTGACCGTTTGACGATATCGTCGCCGATCAGACGATATCGTCCTGGATTTGACGATTTCGTCTGGACTAGGACGTCCAGACGATCTTGTCGCAAAACTGAATTTGCATAGTTGGAATCTGTTCCAACGGGTCTCCAATCTGGGTAGCGTGTCTGCGCCGTTGGGACCCTCCCCCGTTGGAGATCTCCCAAATTGGGATGATCTCCAACCTCCTAACTACTCCCCCTAAGCCTATTTAATCTCTAAGATTTTCCCTCCCCAACCCCTGGGCTGAAATTTTCTGCAAAGTGATTCCCTCTCGCGTCAAAACATCCTAATCTTGCTTTTGCACTAGTCCCATAGCAATTTTGTTGCGGGTACATCACCGATTTTCAGCCGGAGCCAGCATCCATCGTCGCCGACGAACCCGTTCGGATCGGAGGCGATCCCGTCAAATGCGAGACGATTTCGTATCGATGCGAGACGATCTCGACCGCAGTCCACATCGAGGCAATCGATGCCCGGAGTTTGCTTTTCTCAACCTTTTCTTTGTCATTTTATGCCGCAAATTAGATCATTTACTCGGTGTTTATATTATTTTGCATTTGGAGTTCACCCATTTAGCTTAGATTGCACATTAAGTTCATGATTTGTTGTTAAAATACAGAAATTGGCTAGGATTGCTGTTTTAAACTATTGCTCAAGTATTCATTTTATTATTTGGTGTAATTTGCCTCTGTTAGCACAAGAGAATTTCTTGTATTTTGCATCTATTTTCTGTTTTGTAGGTCTCTGACGAATTCGTCTGATGAATTCGTCAGATCTCAGACGATTCTTTCTTTCGGACGATTCCGTCAGATTACGTGCGATTCTCGTCGGATTACGAGCGATCCAGATCGCTTCAAACGTCAGAATCTTCTTCGGACATCCGGATCGTATTCTTCATTGTCATTCTATAAAATTCTCTATTTTTTGCTTTCAAATCTGTTTGCCGTATTCATGAAAGTTGCATTTTCATGTAGTTTAATTTAGATTCATTCGGCCAAACCTAGGACTTGAATGCTTAAGATTAAAACGAACACATCAAAACACATTCCAAAACCTAGGCGTGGAAACTGCCGCCAAATGTTTCCTGGTGAACCCACCATCCGTCGAAAAATCACCAAAATACACCTCCCTTGAGAGGCGGGACCTTCGCAAAGTCCTCTCAGTCCGAGGTACCGCACCATCCTTTTCCCATCCTCCTTCCGGGCGCGGATCCTATAGCCTGAAGGTAGGGATGCGAAAAATTTGGAGCGATACACCCCTAAAGGAGAAACAAGAAAAATCCCAGCTCCTACACCATTATTGCATCTTGTGCCATCAAAATATAACTTCCATAACTGGTTGAAGATAGGGTCCTGGCAGTCAAAAGCTTTGGCTTCAACATTTTTAGGTTTGGTTATGGTGTAGCAACCGATCTTGGTCTCCACCATTGCATTAAAATCCATCAACAAAAATTCATCTTCCGAACAAAACTCAACAAGAGCTTCCTCCATCAAGTCCATTTCTTACAACTCTTCTATCATCATGTTGACTGAGCTTGTGGACTTTTCTTCTTCAAGTTTCTCTATATGAAAAGTGGAAGGCTTTTCATTACATATCTGAATTCTCCTTCCCTTAAAAGGAATATCCAAGTCTGAATAGTCTAGGAAAATATATCCTCTTAGCTTTATTGTCAATTCTATTAAAAGGTACATGCTGAAATATGGTTCTAAATCAACTATCACCACTTCATGAATGACAATAATCTATGGCATGTTGTATAGAACAATAGGCATATATTTAATCACACCCACCATTTTGACTAGGGTCCCATCCAACTGCAAGATGCCTGGACTACTCCTTGTGTACTCCATCCCCATAAACTCACATACCGCCTTTGGCATGACAGTAGTCATGGCACCAAAATCAATCATGCAATTATGCACAATCCACCCCTCCATCCTAAGAGATAGGTAGAATGGGGGTGGTCTATTCTTACCAATGGCAGAAGCTATCAGCATCTATGCTAACACTGTTTGGGTGGGGTTTTTCTTTTTATCCTTTGTAGACTTGAGAGACTCCTACAACAAATCAACCTATCCAGGGAGTTTCAATGCATCATACAAACTCACCTTAGTAGGGATTCTCTTCATCTCTTCAAAAATGTTATAGTCAGAGTTACCGGAGTCTTTTCCTCACTAGATGACATATTTATTTCGATACTACTGAGTAGCTTCTACCCTTTGACACTTGGTCAATGATGGATACTTGAGGTGCTATTTGGCATGTTCTTTTGCCTCAGCTTGTACTTGAGTAGCTACAATTTGTGAAGTTGATGCCTTTATCTACAACCTTTCTTGAGCTCATGCAGGAAAGAGATATTTCAACAAGACAAAATCTTATTGCTTAGGCATTGTGCTAGGTGCTTTTCCTTGCGGTTTCACCTTTTAATCTTGTACCTTCTATTCAATTGGGATATTCAATGACTCCATCTCTACTGGATCAATAGTTACCAACTTCTTCCCAGCCCTTGTAAGAACTAAGACTTGCTCCAAGGAAGGGACCATAAAATTATGATCGACTTTTGTGATTATATTCATTTGTCCACCAAATTTTTTTTTTTCTAATGTTTGTACATAGTTCAAATGAACCATGTATGTATCTTCACCATGAGGGTTGTTATAGGTAGAACACCAATATGTTCACTCTGATGTACCAAATTCTTCATTTATCAATACGGTTGTATTTCTTTTAGCATATTTTCTAGTTGAAGTTGGTTGCTCTCTAGTAATCAGTGGTGTTCAAAAGCTCCTTGATCGAAAGTCACTCTCAGCTTACTCCTTCTTAATGGCTATAATTTTGTTTGACATTTTCCTCACTACCAAATTAATTTATTGCATCTCCTATAGTAATTTCATTTGAGGATTGGGATTTGAGGGCACTGGAGGTACTAGCAAAGGTAGAGGTACTGGCGAAGAAGGCAATGCTATAATAGGAAGAGGAGCGAGTAATTGTGGAATAGTTGGAGTGGGTAATTATGGAGCTGGACCTAATGCAATTTGAGGTGAACTCAAGTCCCATGAAGGAACAAGATACATAGAAGGCATAGGTTGTGAAAATGCACAAGAGTACAGATGTTGTGGAAGATCAGGAAAGATAGACATTGTTACCTTTGGAGGTAGCTTACCTATGGTAATCAGATCTATTTTGACCTTTTGTGCCTATGTGTACAAATTTGTAAATGTATTGATATTGGCTTTTTGGATGGCCATATGAATGTTGGAGTTAAAATCTTGGAGATAGTAGAATACGGCTTGTTCAGAATTCAATTGAAGATCATCAAGAACTCTCTCCCAAGTTTGAGCGAACCTGACGTTGAAATCCACTATTTCCTCCTATGGATGTCTTTGGATGTTTGTGAATTTATATAGCAAGTAAAAAGTATTAGCTTGCTCATGGAAACTCTTAATCAATGGTTTTGCCAACTGGTCCCATGTGGTGATAGTAGCAGGCAGTAAATACTGGCACTAATACAACTTTCCTCTACGGGAAAACATGAGCAATATTACCATAATGTCTTCATCTGTGATGCTATGGATTATCGCCAGAGAAATGTTAGGACCCTGAAGGTTCTAACTTAGTTTTCAATAAATAATAAATAAATTAACATAAAAAAGAATCACTTTTAGGGTTGAATCACTTTTGCACTGGAATGGGGGATCCCTCCAATGGATTTCAAATATATATTTTAATATTTTATTTCATGGATGCCTTCGAATGAATGATTGGACAATAATATATACCTACCGTAACCCTAACCCTACATCACCTCATCATGATAATTCATAATAATTAATGTATTTAACTTTTATGACTATCTAACTTAACCCTAATAATATAATAATTAATTATTATATTATTAACTATACAGTATATTAAATTTATTATATTATTATTAATAATGAAGGTTAGGATATAGGATCCTAACATGCCACCCCTCCTAAAAATATCTTTGTCCTCAAAGTGAGAATGGAAGAATTTTTACAAAAATTACATCGCAACAATTTGCTGCAAAAATCATTGTCAAAAGTCATCATAACAATTTGTTGCATCGCCGCAAAAAATTACTGAAAGTTGTCAAAAATTACTGTGCAAAAATTGTTGGTTGCATGGCTAATTTTCTTGGTGGATTGAATAGGATTTCCTCCTTTAGTAAAAGCCATATGTATATAGAGTCATCAAATGGGTGGTAATGTATTTGACACAATATCTCAAACTTAGTTTTTTTTTATGAATACCAGTAGTTCCTTCAATCCAAACAATGACAATAATATGTATCGGTTCCTATACCATTTCTCCCATATCTTTCAATGCTCATGCTTGGTTTTATGCTAACATTGGTAAATGCACTCTTACTGTGATATTGGCCAAAAAACTCGTTATTCTCTTTCAAACTCTAGTTGTGATGAGCCCAGATTTGACATACTGATCACTTTTGCTAATATTTCATTGATTACACGCTATCCCTCTTATTTAATAAAAGCATGTGAACCCAAATCAAGAAAAACAACTTGGAATATAGAAGAGCATGTGCCAAATGTAGAAAATTGGTAATACTTTGTATTGCACTGAACGTTCAAATTATAATGCAGAACCTTTTGGATTAAAAGTAGTGCAACCTTTTATCATATGCTCATCATGTACTAGGAATGATAAAGTCTACCTTTTGATTCAAAATAATACAATATTCTATGTACCTTCTCTTTGTGTAATCGAGTATCGCTCTTCATAGCATATCCTTTGCTGGTGAAATTAATAATTATTGTGGCTATCTTTTGTGCTATAGAGCAATGTTCTCTAATTGCAAGAATAGTAGAAACCTTAATAACTTCATGGACCCCTATGAGTGTTCTCCTCTTATCTTATTCTTGTTGCTGAAAAACCAATCCACTATCACTGTTGTGTCTGCAGTCTTCTAGGCTTAATTTCAAATCAAAGGTGTAGTTTCAGGAAGACAGACTACCATTCATCACAAGGCCTCACTGAATTGAAACTGTGAATCTCCTCTTCAATCCATACCAATTTACCAGTATAGATTTCTATCAGACTTTTCCTGTAAATACTTCCATATGGAGGACAAGGAGGCTCCATTCATTGGCCACAAGCCCTCGATTTCTTTTCTTTTTTTTCCGTATTACTTGATTGCAAATTAATCTATGTAATGCTCAAATTCACATTCCTTGCAATTTGGTGGTTTTGTTGATGTGATCTTTGACTGGGCTTTGTTATGTTTAAATGTTTGTCATTTTTTGTCTCCCGTACTATTTTATTAAGATATTTATGTAGAGTTACAAATATTTTGAGTTATTGATCGGCCTATGCAATGTTTCTCTCATCCTTAAGGTTCCAGTGAGGTTTGTTAATTGTATGATTGGCTATTAGATAGGGCATTCTGACAAGTTTGACTTTTACTTGAGTAGATACTAAGAAACAACTCACTTTCTTTATTTTATGTTAACTTTGTAGCTTGTTTACTTTGTCATCACCTATGACGAGAGTTAAGAAAATTCTTTTGTTTTTTTAATAAATATTGTTGACCAGTCCTGAGAACATCAATTCACAAACAATATGTTATTTAGCAAGTGATACATCCCTAATGGGGTCTCAACGAAGAAGAAGAGCATATGTGGGTTTCTATAAGGGTTTATAAGTTTATGAGTGGGTGTCATCTAGCTACTAATTAGAGTACAATATTGTACAACCCTTAAATAAATAATATGTACACCTGAAAAAAAAATTCTTGAGTTTTGTTTACTACATGGTCATTTTTATGTTAGAAAAACGATTACAGAAACTGGTAACAGAAGTTTTGTTTCACACTCTATCATATGTTACATCAATAAGTTGACTCCAAATAAAATGACCACTAATTACTATGATTTTGAGCCTTTGGTTCCACATAGATCTACTAGGTGTTTGTTACCTTTGGGTTTGGATGTGGAAAGCCACCGTTAGTTCACCATTGCATTATCTCTGTGACTTGATTCAGAAGGTGTTCTTCCTCCACCTATGGGAAATACATTGTACATCCATTCACCAACTTAAGGAAAATTATATATATATTTTAATTTTTAAATGATATTGTATATGCATACAAAGAGTTCTATAAAATGATAGGTAGGGATACTGGCTATGAATAGGTTGTGTATAAATATTTATTAACATCAAAAATATGTGGTAAGTTATATACCGCATCTATATCTTATTCTTTAGAGACAATAATTCCAATGAGTGAGACAACAAAAGGAGAACTACTTATCATTGAATCCAACCTTATTTACTTCTAGGCATAGATGTTCAAAGTTTTGGTAAGATAATATTCAATTCATTGGAGTTGCTAAAATTTGTTTCTTGTCTATGGAAGCTCAGGTGTTAATAAAATGGAAATTTTTTTGTTGCTATCTAAAGAAAATCAAAATGATAGCATATCCGATGACTTGAGGATTAAATGGCCCTTGATGGAAAGCATGATTATAATATCTTTCATAGTTTCTTCTTGTGTACTGGCTATACCCAATTGTTGGCTTAAACACAACCACAATTGATGTGTAATTAGTAGGCAGCTAATTTTTTGCTAGTACTAATATTATAACATGCAAGTTTGTCATAATCATAATGGGATTTAGGTTTTAAATCTAATCCTGTTGTCATAATTAGGATTGGTGACATCATGGCCATGCCTAATTGTGGGTGTCTTTTGATGGTCAATCTTAGGATTATAATGTGAATATGGTGGATTGGAAGTAGGAATTTCTATGTTGAAACCTATCATGACTAATTCTATAGCATTTTTTACTTTTTCTCTCTATGTCTGGGCCTCTATTGTAGTCAAGGAATGAATCTAAAGTAGATGGATCTACCTTAACCATATTGATGAACTAGGGAGGAGGCCAAGGCGGAGGGCAAGTGCATAGAGGAAATTTAAAAATTTGTTACAATTTTTGCATTTACAAGTATGTTGCCTGGTTTCATATATTTCCAATTGAATTCTTTGAATCCTTTTTCTACTTTGGCTTTTGGGTGATATTTGTTTTTCTTGGATTTGGATTTTCTCTTATTAGCCATATTGTCTGCTTTAGTTGAAGCTTGTTGGGAGAGATCAGATGGCTTCTTTATAATTATATATTCTACTTTCGAGGTTGATTTTTGGAATAGAAGATTGAGTCCAGGCCTTTTTTGTACATATAAAATTTCAGGGTTATCATAGGAGTAATATTCTTTCTTTGCTAGAATTTTTACAGTGAAACCATACATTGGGAGGTATTCCTTTTTTAGAAGTGATTTGATGAATATTGGGTAGACAGAGATTTTACTGATCCAATCCATCTCATTATAATTTGGATAAACCCTGCACTTTGTTTTCTTGGAATTATTTGCCTCTTCCTCCTCGTACACTTCTTTTATGGGAAAATTTGCATTTTTAAGGTTTCGATAAAAATTTTGCATTGTGTTTTCACTGGACTTTAGTTCAGAAATTTTATTGTTTGAAATATTTTTTGTTCTTCAAGAAGTGCAACAGGTACCTCTTGGAATTCCATGGTTACGAGTTCCTTCGAAGAAAAAAATTATTAGTGTTGGATGCAACTTCTTCACTTGCAACTTTCTTAATGGTTTGGATTTCTTTATTTTCCTCAACTTCCACTTCCATTAAATACTTATTACAAATATTGTCAAAACATTGCCAATGTGTTTCCCACCACACTCGATCCCACATGGGTCTGATACCAGTTGTTAGGACCCTGAAGGTTCTAACTTAGTTTTCAATAAATAATAAATAAAATAACATAAAAAAGAATCACCTTTAGGGTTGAATCGCTTTTGCACTAGAATGGGAGATCCCTCCAATGGGTTTCAAATATATGTTTTAATATTTTATTTCATGATTGCCTTTGAATGAATGATTGGACAATAATATATACCTACCCTAACCCTAACCCTACATCACTTCATCATGATGATTCATAATAATTAATGTATTTAATTATTATGACTATCTAACTTAACCCTAATAATATAATAATTAATTATAATTAATTATTATATTATTAACTATACTAACCTTAGTATATTAAATTTATTATATTATTATTATTAATGAGGTTTAGGATATAGGATCCTAAAAAGAAGCCACATCTTGAACATACTCGTAAGCGGTCTTACCTATACCATCATAGGTGGTAAAACCTTCAATGCTGCTTGAGGAACTGGATTTTGAGCTTGTAGATTCAAAGCTCCTCATCTATTCCATGTTGGAAACTTTCTTGGTGGTTGTGGTGGTGGATTCTGACCCATATTGACTGGAGAATTTGCTTGAGATAGAGGAATGCTAGTAGCAATACTAGTTGGACTTGAAGGAACAGAAAACACACCAACAATATATGAAGATGCTATGAGTGATGTAACAGTTGGGGTGACTATCCTAGGGTGTTCTAATTTTTGGGTGTCAAGCTCAAATAACTCAATGGGGTTTTCAAGATTTTTGGCCTTTGATCTTGTGATCATGAAGTATAGCTTTCACCAACTTCACGTTCAGAGACTTTTGGGTATATCTGAGTCGCCAAATGTTCTAGCTTAAGAATAAAAAAGTAAACATCAATACCTTAATACTATGTATATTGCTTACTATGAGACATGTGAATCCCACTGGGCGTGCCAAAAACTATTGGTCAAATATCTACCTAAAATACAAATCATAAATTTGTTCGCCCTAGACACGACCAACATTGAAAGGCCGAAGGAGAGAAATGTCCTTCGAGCCAATCTCCAGAGAGGGCTAGCTCCCTTACTAATCCTACACCGGTTTTAAGCTTAGAGTTATAGGAAAGATATGGGAAACGATGGAAAGAGATGGGAAATATGGCTATAAGCCCAATGATGTAGGATGGGGAAAAACTAGCAGGGAAAATTCAAATTAAGTGTTAAGCAACATAAAATATAAAGAAAGGCAGAAGAACCACTTACAGTTTGTGGAGATAACTTTTGAAGGATATTCTAGTATTCACTCCCTCACTAGCAGTAGTTAAATACAGATGCAAAATTTAAAATTAGCTAGTGACAAACATGAATATGAGCAGAAATGTTAAGCAGAAAGAAATCACACACAACCATTCAAGGAATCAGAAGCCGAGTATCCTTCTATTTATGTAGAAAACTCAGTGTTTTTTTGCAGAGTGTCTATCCTCCTTTGTTACATAAAAATATCTAGTATTTATAGAGGATTTTGCTTCTTTCATTTAATACATATGAATACAAAATGTCCATAGATCAAGGACCAGCAAGAGGAATTTCCTCCTCAAAAATCTTCCTTTGGGAGCAGTGATCTATCTTCGGAGGAAAAACTCCCACGAAATTAATAATATTGGGCATTTGTTCATGAAAATAAGAAATTTGGTCGTTGAATCTGTGTCACCATTGTGCCTTGGAAATTCACCCTTACCAAGAAAGTCAACCGAATATTAAAGTTGTTTTGAAAAGAGGTGAGATCGGTGGATGGTACCTTGGAAATAATTAAAATAATTCTTTAACATTTAATCCTGCAAATATTTAGTTGAAATTCGGGTCCAAAACTATTTGCTTTGCCCCAAAAATTAAATTCTATCATCCCTTGGTCTTTCTCAAAAAATTCTACACAATTGATGTCTTTGAAAAAACTTTGCTATTAAAATTAATTTCACCCAAAAAATAAGATGATAGACCCCTCCAAAGCAATTTGGGTGAAAAAACACTGTGTAAAGCTCTCTGATTTCTTTTTAATCCATTCTTCCATTTGGAGCGTGCGCATTTTTTTGTGCTCTGAAAGTCACCTTTCATTCACCTTTGAACTGCATCTTGCACCATATTTACATTTTTTCATCCCAAGGATATGGGAGTTTCACCTCTCACTTGGGGTGAAATCTCCTTTTACAACCTTCTTTACTTCATCAAGGTGGGACCCATGAGGTGATATTCTTTTGCAATGGGCTTTCATCCCAAGGAGAAGCGAAATTTATGTTTTACCTCTCACTTGGGGTGAACTCAAGTTTAACTTTTTAATCTTGCGCTTGACATGTTTCATTTGCTTTCTAAAATACATTCACCCCAAAAGGAGGCGAATGGAGTCTTCGCTCCTCCTTTGGGGCAAAAGCGCTTTTGATTCTTCTATTTCCATAATTTAAAAATTGGGCCCCACATGCCTTTCTACTTTACACTGTGGTTTCACCTCAAGGGGAGGCGAATGAGAGTTTTACCTCTTACTTGGGGTAAAACCATGTTTGACTTTTCAACACGGAGCTACACGTGCACTTTCCAAAAGAATATACTATGCTTTCGCCTTGGTTATTTGATGACGGGCCCACACATTTTTAACCTTTTAAAATATGGTTTCACCCCAATGAGGGGTGAAATGGATTTTCATCCTTTACTTGGGGTGAAAGCACCTTTAAATTTTGAACTAAGGCCATTCTCTTTAATTTTTTGCTCCAACTTTTTAAATGACATTCGCCTCATAAAGAGGTGAATGGGGTAAACTCACTTTTGACTTCTTCCTTTAGGTATTTTTGATAAGCCTTGCTTGCACTTATAAAAACAAAGGCATTTCACCCCCAGGAGGGGTGAGAAGGGTTTTTGCCCTTCCCTTGGGGCAAAAATACTTACATTCTTTTCATTTTACCTTTATGACTTTTCTTTCCAAGGAGAGAGAAATTACCTCCCTTATCTATCTTGCTCATGCTCTATGTCGTAGCCCTACTTCTTTGTTTCTTTCAGTTGAAGACATTAATTTTTCTTTAAAACCTCATTATTTCCCGATGTAGTGTCCATAAAAATTAAAATAAGAGGATTTAAGACAAAAATCAATTTCAAAAAAATATGTCAACAAAATTGTGGTATTATTTGCCATTATATTTCACCATTTTTTTACACAAAAAAACTATAGATAAAAGATCCCAACAAAAATTTTCAATGTGGCAAGATGTCAAAACTGCCAACAGGTCCTTACTTTTCTAATATTGGTATGTTAATTCATATCACCTACCATTCTTGGGATCTTATGCACCATCAATCCCATTTTTACAACTTAATCTTACTTTCCCCTAAGTCAGTGACCTCTTGTACATAGATATAAATCTTGATATACTCTTGGTCTTCTTAGGTCTTGATGCACTTTTGTTTGCTTTTTGAGACTTCTTGTAGCTAATCCTTATCAGGATCTTCAAAACTTCCACCATTGAGTTAATCATCTAATCTAGAGAAACTCACAAAGAATTCTTCATTTATCCTTTCATAGAGTTTTTTTAGTGATCCATTTTTTGAAACTTTTCTCCCTATCACTTCATTGGTAATTTTATAACTTCTTATTATCATAATGTTTTTTCCTTAGGCTAACTAGATTTCTTTTTGGATTCTTACTTATGGACTTCATGACATGTGAGAACTCTAGGTTTTTCTTACCTTTATCTGCTCAAAACTTTTGCAAAATAGCGATCACCTCTGATCAAAGATTTTGTGCCTCCCGCGAGCTTGCATTTGTTTTTTTTTGGTTTTTTTGAGGTAAAAAATTCTAGTAGTGAGAAGTCACTATAGAACCATTATAGGTGTTTTATCTTCCAAGTAGATCTCCAAGATACTAGAGGAATATTATTCTAGGTATTACAATGAATATTTCACTCTAAAAAAAAAATGGTCATGATATTTTGAAGGTAGGATACTACTGTCCTTTGATTTTCAATGATTGCTATAAGAATTTTAGATCTAGTTTGGCTTGTCAAAAGTTTTTTAGAAGGGAATAGCAAGTTAAGCTTCCTTTAAAATCTATAATTATAAACTACCATCTTTAGTAGTGTGTACTCAATTTTTTTGGTCCTATCAATCCAAAATCTAACCAAAACCATGCTTATATACTCATGGTGACAAACTACTTCCCCAAAGAAGTTGAGGTCATCCCAATAAAAAAATTTGATTCTAAATATTATAAACTTTTTAGACTATCAAATCTTGTCTAAGTTTATATTTCCTCTTAGGTTTATTATAGATAATACCTCCTAATTTCTATTTAGAAAATATATTTATTTCTACACAACATCACATCTGATAATTCCTTTTATTACTATCCTTAAGAGAATGGTCTAGTTTAGTCTTATAATAAGAACTTGATCAAGATTGTAAATAGAACTATTTACAAAAATTATAGGGAATTACATCTGAAGTTACCTTTTTCTTTATGGTCTAATAAGATAAGCATTAAATATGCACTAGGAACTTCTCCTTTCTCTTTGTTATATAACAAGTTATGCTTCTAATCAACATTGAGCTGCCATATTTGGAGATGCTTAGGGACTATGAATTGATAGATGAATTTGAACCATTATAGTTGAGTTTGAATAATCTAATCAAGTTGGAAGAAAAAATGAAAACTACTCACTAACACTTCATTGAACATCAAAATCAGGTGAAAATAATTTTAAACTCCAATTTGAAGTAGAAGGAGACTAGAGTTAAGGACTTGGCCTTGTTATGCAACAGTAGGTATGAGAATACATGGCAACACTATGAGTTTTAATCACTATGCTTAGGGTCATTAAATGTTAGAAGATTGATTAACAATAACTCTTTCAAAATTGAAAAATAATATGGATCAAATTTATCATTGCCCTATAATGGGCAACACTTTAAACTTTTTGTTTCTTAAACTTTTAACATTTTCTTGTTTGTACATTTTTTTATTTCTTTTCTTTGTTTTCATTTTGAATAGAATAAGATTTTTTAAGTTCATTTCCCTATATTAGGCAAGGATCATTAAACTTGGATTTTTTTTATGTTGGTTTTTAATAATTCCCTTCAAGTTCATTTCCTCACACAAAGTGGAGATTGGAAAACTTGAGACCAATATTGCATTCAATAGAAAATAAAAGCCTTAAAGCTCATTTCCTCACATTAGGTGGGGATTAGAAAACTTAGGATTAATTTTTTAGAATTTTATGTTTAATAATTCCCTTTGATTTTATTTCCTCACACTATGTGGGTATTAATGACCTTAGGGCTAGTTTTGAATTTAGTAGAAATAAATTCCTTATAAGTTCATTTATCCACACCATGTGGGGATTACAAAACCTAGGATCAATTTTGGTCTAGTTTTTGGACAATTGGATGATATTATACAAGGCCCAATGTATAATGCATTGATATAAATCTAGGTTCTTTTGCTTATCTCATGGATGAGCATCCCCAACCAGATCCATAATGGTTGGTAGAAATTTTTGACATTCCTATTTTTTCCATTTAATTTTTAAAATTTAGAAAAGTAGAAGTTTATGAAATTTCAATATTGTAGAAAATTATGAATTTATATTTTTTAGAGCATTGTCATTGAATCTTTAAAGTCCTTCTTAGGAGAATTATCATCTAGGAAAAGAAGATTGAAATTATTTTTAAGGCATGTTGAAGGAAAAATTGACTATCCCACCTTTATAGGTGAAAACACCCATAATGGAGGTCCTCTTTCTCTAATATATCATCATAATGGCATTTGTAGTTCCCTAAGTCCCCACAAGTAGTTGTTTATATTTATTTGCCTAAGCATTCCCCCTCTATGGTTGGGAGTCTCTCTTTGTATTGAACATATTTATTCAAATTTCTTGAATCTCATATTTCTACAACTTACCATCTTCAACTAATAAAGGAAACCTAATTTCTTCTAAGTGTTTTCTCCCTTTATGAATATGAAGAAATAAAAATGAATGTCTTCTAAGTCATATAGGAAGAAAGTTGTTATAAAACCTCGTTGACTAATGGTTTACTTCCAAGATAGGACCATTGAGCTACCATATAATACGTGTCCAATATATTAAATTCATGTGGACATTCCCTATTGTTTACCATTTAGGTAACCCATCACATCAATAATTTATCAAACACCATCTCAACATATGATACTGGTGAGCTTTGAATCACTATACAAAAATGAGGTGCCATTAGTACTATTAATGACAACTTTCTACCCATATTAATGGTCATTAATAAACCCCCTTAAAACCTCAAATCTTTATTTTTTTCACCATTTTACCTTTTTGTATTGTAAAATAATTCTATAACCAATTTTCTCTTTAATGTTCATCCTATTTTTCACTATCAAATTTCAAAATTGCCTCATACCTATTTTCTAACTTAATGTCCTCTCACTAGCAATTGTCAAATTTAATTTTTTTTTTATGGTTTTATTTACAACTACAACTACTATACTAGTAGATTGGATCAATAGTTAGGGCATTTTAATTTTTCCTTGTCCATGGTCTTTTCTTTGAACTCGTTACAGGTTTAACTCCCTAATTTATAGGTTTGGAGGATAATTACATTATTTGAGTTTATGGTGTTGTTTCTCCTTTTTCCAAGAAGGTTTTAATGCATGTTATAGTCTATAAAGTCAAATATAATATTTGAAGTAGTTTAATTATCTAGATAACAAAGGTTTCTTTTGCTATTTTTTTGGGATTTCTATGGATGGAATGAACAAATATACTTAAATTTTGACCTAGTTAAATTCTTAGGCCTTGTAATGTTTAATATTTTTGTTGAACATCCAATATGGTAAAATTTCTATTTAAGCACCACCAAATAAAAGGAATTAATCATATTTGATATTCATAGGTATAAAAATTTCAAGGTGTTATCGATGTGGACCAAGTTCATTAGAGCCTTTTGATCTAATGTATAAACTTTGTCTTGCCTTGGTTCCATTTATTGGCATATAAGTTGTCATACTTCCTTGATGAGTCTCTTGTCATTATCACAAATGTGCCTAAGTATCATCGTTTGCATAATTAATAGACCAAAACTAATCTTTATTTTTTTTATTTGGTAAATAAATGGGTGGGTTTTTTTAATAGGGTCCCCAAACCTATTTACAATTTTTTTTCATAAATCCACATAAAAATAGCAAAACCCCCACAATACTTTAGCAAAACCAAAGCATAATAAGTTACATATATTTATAATACCACAAAAAAACCCAACAAAACTGAATCATACCCAATCAAAATAATATAAAAATGTAACACCCCAAAAACTAAACCCAAGGAGAGATTTTTTTCAAGCAAGGTTCTCAAAAGTCCCAATGTTTTTCTTTTTAGCATTCAAGGCTTAACCACATTTGAGTTTAATGTCACTATAGATGACACTCAATGGAAAAGAGTGGCCAACATCCCATAGTATCTGGGGTTCACCTTACTAAACCTACTCATTTATAAGGATGCCAAAGTGGTCCTCCCACCTTTCCTATACCCTCATTAGTATAGGACAATTTAACCACAACGTAGGGATTATCCTTTAAATCCCATAACACTTAAATGGGGATGCCTATTCCCTAACCTTAACCTAAGTCCATCTAGGTAGGTTAATTAGGCATAAATCCTTGGTGCTTAGTTACCACACCTCCATGGGATAACTAAGGTCATTACCTTTTTAAAAGGGCAATTATCATGGTCACCTAAACCTACACATTTGAGGCACCACCACTATCTTGTGAATGATTTTGCTAACTCCATGGTTACCAAAACACCCTATCCTCACCATTCAAGGTGCATCAAATCACAAGATATATAGCTATTGCATCATTGCAACTCCTTCCATATCTGTGAATACCTAGCTATTGCATTCTCACAACTCCTTCTAGATCTCACTTCTACCTAGTTATTACAACCCCACAACTCCTCCCAGGATTGGATAAATTCTTTGACATAGGTCCTAAAGGATGATCTAGATTTATCCAAGAACCCCTTTTAACCCATGATCAACACAATAAAATATAAATCTCTCAAATGCTTCAAAACATGATTATGCTATAGTTCTATCTTAAATATGGAAAAATAGATTGAAACATTACAACATAAAAGCTTCAACATCAAATTACCAATTCCAAGGTTAATTTACTTTTTAAAAGAGAACTTATCAAAGAACACAATCATGCATTCATAAAATATTTTCAAACTTTTCACATAAAATTTCCATTTGAACATAGATCACAAGATCATTTGTCTATTACAAATAGTACAACACTTTGGCATGATCACTATCATATTACATCACTTTATTTACCTTATTGTTTCAAAACAACTATCCCATTTTACAAAATTTTCATTTTCTAACAACATTAGAGGTTTCCATTTAAACCATACTAAGCAAATGCTCATTTACATATCCACTTTTCATTCCAAAGTACATCAAATCCATTTCGCCTAAGTGATCTTTGCACCATCTTCTTTCCATGATCCTCCTCATGTAAGGAATTACCCTTGATCTTGAGGGACACTTAGGGATCATGATAGCTCAATATGTAATGCAACTAATATACACTATGTAGTTGCAATTTTCCATGCACAATACAAATAATAAAAGCAACCAATAAGAGAATCCCATACTTCTATCTATAATGGTTTCCCTACCTACTCAAGTCTCAGGAAACCATTATAATTATTTTCTATAAACCTTCCCAAAATACAAGCAACAAGTAGAAGAATATTCTCTACTAGCTATTCCATAGCAAAACATTATCCATAGCAAAACCAACTTTTCACTACTAACATATATATCAAGTAAACATCAACTTAAATAAGGGAAACTTAATCAAATTTCTCTTTATTTTTGGAGTTCCAAAATTTAACTTATGTTAGTCTAAATACCAAAAAGAACAATCCTTACTATTCTAAGTACTTCCCAAATAGAATCTTCTTTCCCTAAAATAATCTACATTTTCATTTAGAGAATTCAAACTTAATCCATTTACTCATTACATCCATGCCTACATCCTCCATAAACTTTAGATATTCATACCTACATAACTCATTGTAGAATGCATTCATGATTTTATATATTCCATTTCTTAATACATCCATGCCTATGTATTATAAATGCATATTTCATTTATACCTATGTATTCATTGTTTATTTCATTCAGGCCTATGAATTAATGACCATATTAAAGGTATTCATGGCTCTAACGAAAAGACAACTCCAAACAAGCCTTCACAACTTCCATGCATGCCTCCCAAACATGACTTACATAGGAACTAACTCAACAAAACCCAATATGCAAAGGCTAACTCAAGTTAACAATACATGCAGTAATACTAAATCGAAACATAGCAAAAACAATATAATTATCTCAAGCAAATAGGAACACCCCATGCATGGCTAAAGTAAAAGTAAAGTTGAACAAATGTATGCACACCTGACTAGTTCTACTAACCTCCACCCCAATGTAAGGTCTCAAGGAGCTAAAATAACCTACTAGAAGGTACAATAAAAACTTAACATAAATATAGATAAAATCCCACACTCTAGAGTGTTCTAAAAGCTTATTTAAAGATGGTATTCCCTTACTATAGAAAACAACACATTAGGAATTTCAAAAATACATGAGGTTGTTCCATCATCAATAAAGCCAAACGTAAGCCAAGACAATCTCACCAAGCATTCACAATAGCAAGCTTTTAAAACTAATTCAATAATCAAGGGAGGGAAGCTAAAAACACAAGCAACATGAACTAAAGAGCAAGGTGAAACAACACACAAGGCAACAACTTTCAACAATGGAAAACCTTCAACATCAAAGGAACTTACTACGCTTATTCTGGATAATTCCTCTAATGAGTGTGTCTCCCTTCCACTCTCAGTTCCTCCTTTCCACCTCCAAAAATTAACCCAAAACTCATTCGAGGCTCCCTACAAATCCCTTGATGTGCTTTACTCCAAGAACCTAACGTTCTTCCCATGAGCTTCATTTGAGTTGGCCACCTTCAATTCATAACATTCTCTTTAGAACATTGTCATTAATGAAATGTTCATGAGGAATATTAATGAATGGATTATTATTATTAATTTTCTTAAATGATTTTTCACACCCATAAAGCAATATCCCTTAATTTTTTAACATTATAAAAAATAATGTAATAATTGAAGCATCCTTATGAATTAATTTAATAGTTCACTTTATTAGTTTCAATTGCTAATATTAATTATTAGAATTGATCCTAATATTGATAAGCGTTAATGTTACCAAAAATTAATAATTTAATAGTTCTCATCCATAAATCTATGCATACCACACATAAGCATATATGTCATTCATACCAATAATATTACACACCATTTTTATATCCCTAAGTAGGTGGTCCCTTTTAACATAGTCTATTGCTATTGCCAACCTATTAAGGAGATTCATTGCACAAGCAACTTCTCAATCCAATGGTATGAACATTAAATAAGCATAATGCAATGCATTTATATGATGGTTAATTTGTTATCTTGAGCTATCGATGAGAAACTCATCACCATCATTTTCCAAATTTTCTCTCAACTTCAATAGCTATCCTCATTGATCCACTGATGAGAGCACTTGATCCTACAACCACAAATGCATCAGTAGTACCATATTCCAATAGTAGAATCAAATTATAAATTGTAATTACCCAATCATATTGACATCATAAAATAAAGCTATGCATTAGACATCCACACCAATACATAATTCATTGTCAATAATAAGTTCTACCAAGGAGGGTTGTTACATACTCCCCCTTGGACTAAACATAGTCCTTTGTGTTTCCTACAAGTGAGTAATTAAATGTTTCATTCAAATAAATATGGGAATTAGTGTCTTATTTCTCCAACATCTTTCCATGTTGCATAATTTTTAGAATATTTATCCCATTGGACCTTACATTGATCTAGGGTTCATTTCCTCAAAATCTTGGAATGAAACCCTAGAATCTCTACTAGTATCACCTCAATGGTTGAGGGATATACCATCTACAATTTAGAAATATTCCAAACATGAGTAGGATAAGGAACATATTTCCTAAGCAAGGATATGTGGAAAGTATCATGCATCTCTAACAGGTCGAGCAACAAGGTGAGCCTATGGCTATAGGACAAATATCATCAAAGATCTCAAAGGGCCCAACATAATGAGGATCAAACTTAGTTGACTTGATGGTACTTTTCATTGGTCTTACCCTTAACAAAATTCTATCTCCCATAGAGAATTCTCTTGGTGATCTTTCCAGATCAGCATATCTCTTTTGGTGATTGACCACTTCCTTGAGCCTAAGCCAGATTGCTCTAAGTTGTTCCTCCATCTCTCTGATAGTGCCTAGTCTGATTATCACCTGATCCTCCATATTATCCCATGATAGAAGTGTTATACATATTCTATCATATAAGACTTCAAATGGGGTCGATTTTAATGATGAATGGTAACCATTATAATATGCAAATTTTAAAATATGCAAAAAGGCCTCCCATTAGAAATTTTCATCCATGTAGTACATGTAGAGCATATCTTCTAAAACATGGTTTACCCTCTCTGTTTGACCATATATTTCTAGATGATATGTATAACTTATATTCAGCTTAGTATCCACTACATGGTGAAGAGCCTACCAAAATTTTGATGTGAACCTAGAATCCCTATCTGATATGATCACCTCAAGAAACCCATGTAGCCTAAAAATTTCTTTGGTAAACTTATTTTCCACCATCGATGCATCATACTTGATGTTTCTCATTATATAAGGCATCATTCTTGATGTTCCCTAGTATAAAATATGTAATCTTGGTCAACCGATCAACCACTAACAAGATGGAATCATGCTAGTACCTAGTCTTAGGTAAACCCACAATAAAATCCATAGATATTACCTACCATTTCTGCATAGGTATACCATGAGGGTATAATTTTCTCATTGGGTTTTGATGCTCTACCTTAACCTTATGGTATTCTAAATATCTTACAATGAAACTAGTGATATCCTACTTCATTCCTAACCAATAGGTCTTTTTCATGTTTTCCTCATTTTTGACCCTCCAAGCTGAGTAGAATATAGTGAATTATGTGCCTCCTACATAATCAATCTCCTTATATCACCAATTTTGCATATAACTATCCTATCCTTGAAGCATACAAGGTCACCTTTTATGTTGAAATCCTTACTTTCTTCAAGGTTTCTTGTTTTATCCCAGATTTATATACAATATGAATCCTGTAGTTGTATTTTTTTACTTTGTCCATTAAGTCGATATGACTCTGGGTTAGCACTTCTATGTGCCTTCTCCTACTCAAGGCATTTACAACCTTATTTTATTTCCCTCTAATATACTCAATACAAAAGTCATATTCTACTAAGAAATCTATCCATCTTCTTTGTCTTATGTTTAGCATAGGCTGCATAAAAATATACCTCAAACTTTGATGGTCTATCCTTAGCTCAAATGATTTGTATGAAAAATCATGTCTCCATACCTTTAGGGCATGCACAACTACTTCTAATTCTAGGTTATGCATAGCATAGTTTATCTATACTTCTTGAGTTTTCTAGTCTCATAGGCTACTATAGCCTCTTCCTAGGATAAAATATCTCCCAAACATTCTAAGTAAGCATCTATACACATTGTGTAATTTCCAAGAGGATATAGTATCTTGAGAATCAGTATCATAGTTAATTTATTCTTCAGAGCCTCAAATGCAACTTCACACTTATCCTTCCATTTGAACTCTTTTCCTTTTCTCTGAATGTTGGTGATTGAATAGAAAACCTTAGAATATTTACAAAATACCTATAATAACTCATGAGTCCCATGAAACTCTTGACTTCTATCACATTTTTGGTGTAGGTCAACTTAATATGATCTCAATTTTATTTAGGTCCATAGCAATTCCTTTGGCTAAGATGATGTGTCCCAAATACTCTACCTATAATGTATAAGACTCACACTTGGACAACTTCCCATTTAACTAGTTTTTACTCCACACCTCTAACACCAACCTCAATTTATGGTCATGTTCTTCTTTGGTGTGAGAATATATCAAGGTATCATATAAGAATACCAAAAAAAACTGAACTAGGTATTTTGGGAATACACTATTCATCAAGTTCATAAAATTTATTGGTACATTCATTAGACCAAATGGTAATACTATGAACTTGTAGTGTTTTTATCTAATCTTAAATTTTATCTTATGAGCATCTTCTTCTCAAATCATTAATTGATGATACCCTGACCTCAAATATATTTTTGAAAATATGGTAGCATCCTTTAGCTAATCAAAGAGATTGTCAATCCTTTGCAAAGGATACTTATTCTTAATAGTTATGTAACACCCCTCCTTGGCAGAATTTTTATGGATAATGAACTATGTATTGATGTGTTTATGTAATGGCATAGTTCTTTTAATATGATTTAACAATAGAATTATTATTTTCTTTAAGCATGGAAAATGGTACTATTGATGTATTTGTGGATTCAAGATCAAGTACCTTCTCCTTGGTGGAGCTTCAGGTAAACAACCTACCATAAGGATACCTAGGGAAATGATGATGATGGCTTGTTCATCAACAACTTAGGATAAAAAGAAAAATTAATCTTCATATATATGCATTGCATTTTGTTCATTCTCATGATTCGTACCATTGGACAAAGAAGTTGCTTGCAATGAGCCTCCTTAAAATGGGTCGATGATAGCATTAGTCTATATTAAAGGAAATCATCCATTTTATGATAATACAATGGTGGGAAGCATTGATGAGTGTATTCCTATGTTTATCCATGTTTTACTTAAGCTTTATTAAACTTTGTTTGGTATTCCTATAGTTTGGTTTAATTATTTTGCTCAATTAATGGTTTTAATACTTTAGGTAAGAAAAAGCATTATATAGCCTACTAATATTAAGGTTTTAAGGAGAAATTAATCCTTTGAATTAAATCAAGAGGTAAATGATTTTATAAGCATGTTTGTGGCTTATTAAGGAGCATGCCACCCTAAGGGTGATAAGGGTGGTTAAGATCTTTTACATAATGCTTTCTTAGAAATTACAATGAGTGATCCCCCATGCACGTTGGGGAGGCTTCACCCTTATTTATAATTTGATGGAAAATCGAAGGTTTGGGTTGGAAAGAGAAGAGGAATCTCAAAGGAAAAAAGAGAGGAGATATTCCAAATTAGAGAGGTATTCATTAACAAGGTGCTTCTCTAGTTTTTATGTTTAGAGGTAATATTTTTGTCTTGTTGTTCCTACCCTTTTTTGTTTGATTTGGGCCTGCATGGCATGTTGTCTTGATGTTGTGAAACCCCCATATTGATCTCCTTGTTGTGGAATTTGTGGTGTGGATATACATTGCTCCCTTGGTTATGCTTGGCCTCGTTTAACTTACCTTTTTCGTTACAAGTTGTGGTGTTGTGGGTTGTCCTTCTTGCATGTTGGTAGTGTTTTCTGTGCATGGCATATCTTCTTAGAATTCATATTTTGTTGTGCACCTCTGGTGTTTTTTGTTGTTCTATTCACCTGTGTCAATCCAACGTTAGTAAATATACCCTAACCCTATGTTGTTTGAGCTACATCTACCTTGTTGTGTGTGCATTAGTTTTAGGGTTGTATGAGCCATAGCCTGGGTGTTCCTATGAATTCCTTTGTTTGGATCTGGTTTTTAAGAGCTCATCTATGTTCAGCATTGGTAGTTTAAGCTTGGTTGAGGTTTATTCAGAGTCTTGTTCTATCTTGTGTTTATTCATTTAGCTTGTTAATGTGCTTTATAATTTTTTATTAATGTAATTTGTATTAATATTATTAATGCTTGGATTATTATTGTGGTAACAATGCATTAGGGTTGGAGTAATATTATTAATACTTTTGACTATTATTATTGTAATAAAGAATTCGGTTTGGATTAATATTAATAATGTTTTGTCTTATTATTATGGTAATTAAGGCATTATGCTTGGATTAATATTAATAGTGCTTTTATTTTTATGTTTTATTGAAGCAATTGATTTGAATAAATATTAAATATGCTTTGAGGTTTTATTAAAGCACTTTGATTCAAGAAAATATTAAAAGTTTACATGTTTACTAGGATTTTAACTAGGTGCTTATGCTTTGAATAATTATAGTAGTATGCTTCAGTTATTTTGGCAAAATGTAGTTTTGGTTGGAAATAAAACATTTAAAATGATTACTAATATCTCTATGCATTAAGAGATCACTGTAAAATATAAGTATGGGCTTAACCTGGTTTGATTAAAAATTGTTTTGGTTGGAAATAAAATGTTTATAATGAGATTTATGTGGATTAAGGGGTCATTGTAAAAGAGAAGTATGGGCTTCTCCAAGTTTGATTAAATGTTGTTTTGATTGGAAAAAATATTTATAATGATTCCTGATATCCATGTGGATTAAGGGATCATTGTAAAAGAGAAGTATGGGTTTCTCTAGGATTTTCTAAATGTTGTTTTGATTGAGAAGAAAATATTTATAACGATTCTTGAGATCTATGTGGATTAAGGGATCATTGTAAAAGAGAAGTATGGGCTTATCTTGGATTGTTTTAGAATTATTTGACTTTTGATGGTTTAAAAAGGGATGCTTGTTTCTTATAGCTTGATTTATGTGCATGGTTGTTTGCATAATAAAGTAAGGCATAAGCTAATTTTCATTGAATATAAAGTTATTATGATTCCTAAGTAAACTTCATAATTGATGTGTGGTTTTCCATTAAAGAAGCTTGTGGACTTAGTTGGCAGAAAACCTTGGAAGATGATCATAAGCTCTACTAATTGATATTGTTGTAAAATAGTGTTGGGTGGTAATTTTACCCAATTGTAAAATTACACTTTCCCTTAGGATTTTGATCCCAAAACCCTCTCTTGCAAAGAAGTTAAAATAAAACTTCTCCAAGGTCTCCACTATATTAGCATTTGCACATGTGTGTTAGTAATCTCATAAAGATATATCAATTAATGCTAAGAACACCTTAGTGATTGCAAGTAACTGTTAACAAGGGGCATGTGTTGGTTCATTTTACCATGCTAAATTAATGATTGTTCATGAAACTTAAATAAAAGCAAATGTGAATTGGCCCTCATATGACCACGATGTAAGCCTTAGTTATTTTTATCTTGAGGATTTTAGATAGATTTTAAACAAGTTTTTATCTTGCATTAAATCCTACTTTAAAACATGAAATAGAAGATTAAATCTATCTATGAATGTGAATCCGAAATGATGGAAATACTCATTAAATGTAGCTTCTTATAATGAAAATAAAGAAAGCCTTTGATATAATTCATAAACTATCCCTCTTTGATGAAATTAATTTTCATAAAGAGAAACAATTTATTGCTTTGAAATCATGACCTTAAAATGTCATCATAAATTATCCCTCTTTTATAAAATCAGAATTTTCATAAAGAGACATAATTTAATGCTTTAAAACACTAGCCTTTGATGTAATGATAGATTACCTCTCTTTGATGAAATCAGAATTTTCACAAAGAGAAGGCACTTTAAGGCTCTAAAATGGTAGCTTGTGAAATGCCATTAAAATTTACCCCCTTTTTATGAAATTGAAATTTTCATAAAGGGAAGTTCATTTTATGTTTGTAAATGAAATATAAAACTGAAAAAATCTGATTTGGCTTCAAAATATAAAAAATCAAATTTCGAAATTATAAATATCTTCATTAAAACAACTTTAAATATTTTTTATAAATTCGAAATGACTCTGGAGAAAAAACTTAAATGTGCAAAAATAAACTTTGTAGTTCATTCTACGCAGCTATGTAATTATTTTTGGATTTTGAAGTTTTTTTAATTTTTATTTTAATCTCTGAAAATTAAAAAAAATATGCAAAAATAAAGTTAGAAAAATAAACAAAAAATAAAAAATGAAGCACATAATTGTTGCAACTCCGAATTTCTCCACAAACCCTATAGGCATGAAAATTCTACACAAAAACCAGCATTAGCGTTACCCAAATTTACGTAGTCAAACAACTAATGCGGTGCAAGCTTCTAAGGAAAAGGGTGCAATAAACTGGAAATAAAACAAAATTACCATAAAAAATGCATAAAATCTGCTATATTTCCATTATATTGCAACAAAAAGAGTATTCAATCTTTACAATGTGTGCAAAAAATTTACCCCGAAAATAGGCATCATGTGGAAACAGAAAGTCCAGCAGTTGGCAAACAACATTAAGAAATCTGGCCTCCAACATGGTCTAGCCAGGTCCCAAAATATCTAGCCCCTCTATCTTCGTTTGGATGAGTTTTTAAAATAATTTTCAAAACCCTTTTT
Organism: Wollemia nobilis; assembly: GCA_028583015.1. Classification (NCBI taxonomy): domain Eukaryota; kingdom Viridiplantae; phylum Streptophyta; class Pinopsida; order Araucariales; family Araucariaceae; genus Wollemia; species Wollemia nobilis. Next base: position 670,807 of record JAQPPZ010002512.1, read on the forward strand.
GTCTCTTCGTTTCACATTTTCATCCATGGACAACCCTTCATTTCCTTTTCCTTTGCTTTGTTTCTTTACACAGTCTAATACTCTGTTTTAATTTTCCTTCATTTTCATAACTGACTTGGCTTGACTCTATGAAGTTTGTGGTAGTAAGCCAAATGGATGATTTCATAACCATTACTACCTTTTGGTAATTCTTCATCTATATTTGGAATCATACACCATGTGTTAAACTAGCACCCTCATAACCCTTTTACATACCGTGGCATGTTACACTTATAACAAAACCCTGCCCCTTTGTCTCTCTGTGGTTACTGGTGTCTATTTGTTCTGTGAAACTTTCCTGCATTAGTGTAAATCACGAACTGCTCCTTTGTGACATGAATATTGCACTACCATATGTTCATGTATGTTTCCATCTTATTCATCTCCTTCACCCGGGTGAATATTGTGCTACTTCATTGGGTCTCACTCGACATCACCGTTCATCGCAATTCACCAGGAGATGAAGTCCACGTCTTCATTATCGCTTGGGATCAAACGCTATCCACGTCGAAACCCACTATATCATATAGCCTCCTTTTTGAACTATCACATGGGTTCATGCAACTCAGCTAAAATTTGATGATCCCGGTCTTAATGCTCCCCTAAGATAGACCACGTCACCCGATTTTGAATCTCAAAGGTGCTATCTCTTCAAAACACTTGCTTCATCCTGGTAATCATCGAATCGATGCCTTGAGAGCTATGTTGGTCTGGGCTTGTTTATCAGAGTCATCTCCTCACCTCGATGTGGCCACCGTTCCATCGTCGTCCATGGTCTTCGTTCTACACAAAGGAAACAAGATGATTAACCTAAAATGAAACCCACAATAATATAAACAAAGCTTTAAAACATAAATCAAATAATACTAAGCATAATGTGGCCATTATATATATATATATATATATAATATTTTATTCCTTTATTATATTTTATTATAAACATATATATATGTATATGAATATATATTTTAGATTTTTTTTATTTTTTATTTTATTTTTAATAATAATATTATTATTACTTATGTAAAGTATATAATAATAATATATTAATATTTTAAATTTTTATTTTATTTTCTTTTTATTGCATAAATCTATAAATAAATAATATATAGATATATATATATATATATATATATATATATATATATATATATATATATATATATATATATATATATATATATTATTTAAGTAATAACTTAACTAATGAAACTCAAACTAAAAGAGAAACAAACAAAACTTTAACATTTAACAAAAATTAAATTTATGATTTAATGCAAAACATTAAACACTTTAACAAACCTGCAAAGCAACCCTGACAAGAAAATCTAACCAAAGAAGACCCTTGAATACTACATTGCAAGAACAATCAAGACAATGGGTAAGCACCCATCAAACTACTACTCAAAGGTAATGCAAATCCTAAAGAACCAAATTTAAAAGGTGGGTCCCCAAATTTTGGGGTACGTTGTGGAGCAGCCACAACAAATGGTGACTCTGCTAGGAAATGCTCCTGAGCATTTCGGGTGAAGAACCCAACCTGAAATGAGAACACACAAGATCAGTGAAACATACATTATTTAGCGATGTCCCGAGAAGGTGGGGGTAAACAACTTCAGAATGAAAACAACTAATCCATCTGCCTTTGCTCAGTGTGTGCAAAAGTGATTCATTCTTGCATCTCTAAAAATCCTCCAGATTCCATCATCCCTTTCTGCATTAGGCTATGAAGTATCGCTCATAACGAAATGGCTATAGATAGAGCCCCACTGCCAGTCAAGCATCTATAGCCCCGGTGGGGTTTATCTAACTCACCCTTGTGTTTGCTTAATGCTTTGCAAAGCCTTTCCTTTTACCCGAGCTATATCTAGACAGAGCCCTACTATCGGTCAAGCGTCCATAGCCCCGGTAGAGTTTATCTAGATCTTGTGACTGATTTGATCAAGCTTTTCAATGCTTGTTCTCTTTTTTTTTTTTTTTTCTTTTTTTTTCTCTTTTCAAAAGAACAACCTTGCAAAGCTTCAAGCATCACTAGGGTTAGGCAGCCTACAAGTGAAGCATTTTAGATTTTCGCCTAGGGTTGCAAATCAAGATAACTTCATCCTTCATAATTCTAGAAACACCATTTAATGTGTGTGAGTTACATGTGGAGCTTTAGCAAAATATTTCATTGTTCCACTTTCCACCATTTTAGTCCCAAAATCTGAGCATGATCACCAAATAACTCATCCCCATTTTCTCGGGTTCATCAATTTTTAGATCAGGTACTCCAACCTACTAAATAAAGGAGCTTCAAAAGGGCCAGAGACCAAAAGTTAGTGACCATGAAACATTACCTCAAAACAAGGGAACAACCCAAAACACAAAACTAAAAACAAAAACCAAAACTATATACAAATGTACAATATGGTACAAGATGGTGCAAAGCTTGAGCTATCACTTCCCTGGATCCCAAACATGATTAGCACATTTCAAAAGACATATAACATGATAAGCATGCCAAGTTTTACAAGAATCCAACGAAAACAAGATTAGGCCAAACAATACAACAATCTTCAACTTGCCTCTCTCACCCCACCAATTTAATTTAGTTCCATTAATAATCCCATAGGTGAGCTTCAAATTATTAAATTGATTAGACAATAATTGATCTTCAATTCTTTCATGTCTATTCCTTATTATGTCAATTTCACAATTCAATTCATGATTTAGAATTAGGCTTTCCTTTTCAAATATGAGATCTTGCAAACAAGAGCCTATTTCTAAAAACTTTAAAGCCAAATCATTTTTCAAATTTGTAGGCCAATCAAACTTATGCAACCACTTGCAAGCATCTAGGATATTTATTAAATGAGGATCATCATGAGTTTGTATCCTAGATTCAATAATTAATTGATTATGAACTTGATTTAACACTTCAAGCATATCAACTTCTTTTTCATTCAACAAAGCAATATCATTAGTGGTGTGAGGAGAAATTAACTCAAATTCTTTATCAACCACAAATGGCATTTCATCATTGATAGTATTTGAATCCAACAATCCATTAGACAAACCTTCACCTGGATTTTGAATGGTGGAACCCAAAAGGTGAGATTTTACCTTTGGCACATTTCCATTTACCATTACTTGGAGAGGATTTGTAACTTCCTCTTTTCTCTCATGATCTTTATCATCATCTTCTTGTAGCACTTCTTCTTTGTCCATGACCTGTTTATCAAAGACACCAAAATTAGGCACCCAATTAAAAACATGTCCATCCTTTTCAAACCATGAGTCTTGTCTATCTAGGGATGGGTCAACTAACACATCTCCATGATCAATCACTTGGGTTGTTTCAGATAACGTGATATTTTCAATTGGATCATCAATGATATCAAACCCAAACCATTCAGGTTCTAAAATTTCCTCATTTTGAGATGGCATAGACATTGTAGAGCCAATAGGTGGATCAAGATTTTTAATTCCATGTCCCTCAAAGGGGACCAAAGCAAATGGTTCTCCTTCTTTATCCATGGTTGTAGAATCATTATCACTTTCCAATACTTGATGAGATTCGAACCCTTCTTCCAAAACTTTCTCAAATTGTACAAGACTTGTAATATCCTCATGTGAGGAAGCAATTGTATTATCCTGCATATCAATTGACACAAAAATTTCATTAGAAGGTTTGGAGTGAGCATATTCTTCCCATTTCTTGTTAACCATCCATACTATTTCTTCCTCAAAATCTTCAAGAAATTCTTCTTCAAAATTTTCCTTGTCATCATCTCTAGGATGTTGAAGGCTTTGATCATCAAATTTAATCACCTCATCCAAATTTATGGAAGGTCCTGATTCATCACATGTTTCAAAACCAGTCCACTCTAGGATCCCTCCATTGTCCGAAAGAATATCACTTTTAGTATCTTCGATCTTTGTCTCATGAGGATGATTTGGAGCATCATCGAGATATGCATCTTGAGGCCTTTGTTCTTGTAGTTGAGAGATGTTTCCTTTAAGTTGTAGAACTAGCCTTTGCAACTTATCCTGCATATCAAGTGAAGTGAGTGCTTCATTAGAAAGAGTGGCAAAGTTCTCCCATTTATTCCACCAACAATGATCATCTTCCAAAATTGGGGTGTGATGCTCAACTATACCTTCACATTCTTCAAATTCATCAATGGGTTGATCCTCAAACTCACCTTCACCTTCCTTAGATGGTTCAATCATTTCCAAAAGTGGGTTATTTCTTGTATTCAAATTTGTAAAGCTATCATAATCCACATTGGTAACCCATGATTCAATTTTATCACAATTTGGAAGGTGTGGGTTTTCTTGGCCATCAATTTCAACAATATCATCCAAAGTATCTTCCGAGAACAAGTGGTGAAACTCTATTATGTCTTCGAATTCATTCATTGATTTTCTTTCAACATTACTTTCAACCACTTTTGATGGCTTAGGGGTTTCTAAAATGGGATCATACCAATCCTCACTTGTAAACCAAAACTTTGATTCACTCATCTCCAACTCATCACTACTTGACTCATGTTGGCTTTCTTGATCTTTACAATGGTCATCTTCCAAAAATAAGTGATGAGATTCTATCATATCTTCAGATTCATCTCTTGACTTCTCAAATTCAGTCTCAACCACCTTTGGTGAGTCAAGGGTTTGTTCAATAGGATCAACTCTTGTATCTTGCTCCCAATAGTTGTCCAAATCTTCCTTTTTGAGTAAACATGACCAAATCATATCCTGATGGGTTTGTTCATCCCAATCCTCATTAATGGACCTTGGCTTTGAGACTTGCACATCCTCTTGGATGAAATCTAAGGTGGTTGTAATATTTGGACATTCAACTTCATCCCATTGATTGTTCACCCTAGGGTTAAGCAATGATGGTTGATCCACCTTTTCTCTTTCCGAAATGGCCCATTGTTCTAATTCTATCATGGCCTCATAGACTCTATGCAAATATGGGTCATCAAGATTTTCCCTTAAAAATGTAGCCACTACGGGTTGTATAGCTCCCATGTATATTTCAATAGCTCTCTCTTCTAAAATGATGAAATGGGGCACCACTTCAGTATACAACTTATGAAACCTATCATTGAATTCACTCATGGACTCATTAGGTTCCTTAGAGATAGAGACAAATTGATTTAACATCAAAATAGGGTCAACTTGTTTTCCAAAATGGCTAGTAAATGTTGCTTCTAGTTGAGCCCAAGAAGTGATGGAATCTATAGGTAGGTGTAGGTACCACTCATATGCAACCTCATCCAATGTGTATGAAAATAATCTACAAGGAACATCTCCTTTCCATATTTGCAATTGCCTTAAGGTGTCCTTGTATCTTTGAATATGTTCCTTAGCCGAGGTCACATCATGCTTAAACATGGGTAAATGATTTTCTACACCTTGAGGAATTTGATGAGTAGGCCTGTCCAAGTGACTATAATAGCCAACTATCCACAATGAAATTTCTGCCCTAGTTGGAAAAATCGATGCCATTAGTGAAACTCAAAGAATAACTTCAAAACCAATTTGTTAGTCAAATAAAGATTTCTTACAAAGAAGCATGAAATGACTAACCAATCTCAAATGTTTAACATATGAATCATCATGTTAGCATCAACCAAGAGATATGTATCCATTAAACCATGAAATTGAAGAACATTCTCAAATTTACAACATGTTAGTATTAATGCATCATCAAAAATAGAGAATGTTAGAATCAATGAAAGTAATCATATGGAAACAAAACCTCGTTAGTCAAGACCAATGTTTTTAAATAAATATTTCAAGTAACATGAACAATTTAGCATCTAAATAGCAATAAAATAAATCAATTCAAATCCTCCTAGCTCCCAAAGTGTTGAGTGCTAAAGGAAGCCAAAGATGCTAATCAAATGGACTTGAAATATTTAGCAATTCAAAACTTTCAAAGTTACACACATTATTTCTTATGAACAATCCAAAAGTGTTAGATCAATGAATACCAATTCATGCCCTCCTTCTAGCGCCAAAATGTTGAGTGGTAATTTTACCCAATTGTAAAATTACACTCTCCCTTAGGATTTTGATCCCAAAACCCTCTCTTGCAAAGAAGTTAAAACAAAACAACTTCTCCAAGGTCTCCGCTATATTAGCATTTGCATATGTGTATTAGTAATCTCAATAAAGATATATCAATTAAATGCTAGGAACACCTTAGTGATTGCAAGTAACTGTTAACAAGGGGCATGTGTTGGTTCATTTTACCATGCTAAATTAATGATTGTTCATGAAACTTAAATAAAAGCAAATGTGAATTGGCCCTCATATGACCATGATGTAGAGCCTTAATTCCTTTTATCTTGAATATTTTTAGGTAGATTTTATCTTCCTTTGATTAAGTAGATTTTAAACAAGTTTTATCTTGCATTAAATCCTACTTTAAAGCATGAAATAGAAGATTAAATCTATCTATGAATGTGAATCTCAAATGATGAAAGATCCATTAAATGTAGCTTCTATCATGAAGATAAAGAAAGCCTTTGATATAATTAATAAATTATCCCTCTTTGATGAAATTAATTTTCATAAAGAGACAACAATTTATTGCTTTAAAATAATGGCCTCAAAATGTCATTATAAATTATCCCTCTTTAATGAAATCATAATTTTCATAAAGAAGAAATAATTTAATGCTTTAAAACACTAACCTTTGATGTAATGATAAATTACCTCTCTTTGATGAAATCAGAATTTTCATAAAGAGAAGGTGCATTTATTGCTCTAAAATGATAGCTTATGAAATGCCATTAAAATTTACCCCCTTTAATGAAATTGAAATTTTCATAAAGGGAAGTTCATTTTATGCTTGCAAATGAAATATAAAGCTGAAAAAATCTGATTTGGCTTCAAAATGTAAAAAATAAAATTTCGAAATTATAAAAATCTGCATAAAACAACTTTAAATAATTTTTATAAATTCGAAATGACTTCGGAATAAAAACGTAAATGTGCAAGATGAAACTTTGAAGTTCATTCTACGCATACGTGTAATTATTTTTGGATTTTGAATTTTTTTAATTTTTATTTTAATCTCTGAAAATTAAAAAAATAAATCTGCAAAAAGAAAGTTAGAAAAATAAAAATAAAATAAAAAATGAAAACATAAATGTTGCAACTCCAAATTTCTCCACAAACCCTACAAGCATGAAAATTCTGCACAAAAACCAGCATTAGCGTTACCCGAATTTACGCAGTCAAACAACTAATGCGGTGCAAGCTTCTAAGGAAAAGGGTGCAATAAACTGGAAATAAAACAAATTAACCATAAAAAATGCATAAAATATGATATATCTCCATTATATTGCAAATAAAAAGGTATTCAATGTTTACAATGTGTGCAGAAAATTACAGCCCCTAAAATAGGCATCATGTGGTGAAAAAAAGTCCAGCAGTTTGGCAAACAACATTCAGAAATCTGGCCTCCAACATGGTCTAGCCAGGTCCCAAAATATCTATCCCCTCTGTCTCTATTTGAATGAGTTTTTAAAGTCATTTTCAAAACCCTTCTTGTATCTTCGTTTCACATTTTCATCCATGGGCAACCCTTCATTTCCTTTTCCTTTGCTTTGTTTCTTTACACAGTCTAATACTCTGTTTTAATTTTCCTTCATTTTCATAACTGACTTGGCTTGACTCTATGAATTTTGTGGCAGTAAGCCAAATGGATGATTTCATAAACATTACTACCTTTTGATAATGCTTCATCTATATTTAGAATCATATACCCTATATTAAACTAGCACCCTCATAACCCTTTTACATACCGTGGCATGTTACACTTATAACAAAACCCTGCCCCTTTATCTCTCTATGGTTACTGATGTCTATTTGTTATGTGAAACTTTCCTGCATTAGCGTAAATTATAAACTGCTCCTTTGTGACATGAAGATTGCACGACCATATGTCCCTGTCTGTTTCCATCTGATTCATCTCCTTCATCTGGGTGAATACTGTGCTACTTCGCTGGGTCTCGCTCGATGTCGTTGTTCATCGTAATTCACCAGGATATGAAGTCCACGTCTTCATCGTCACCTGGGGTCAAACGCTATCCACGTTGATGCCCACTATATCATATAGTTTCCTTTTTAAACTGTCACATGGGTCCATGCAACTCAGATGAAATTTGATGATCCCAGCCTTAATGCTCCCCTCAGACAGACCACGTCACCCGATTTTGAATCTCGAAGGCGCTATCTCTCTGAAATGCTTGCTTCATCCCGATAATCGTCGAATCGATGCCTTGAGAGATACGTTTGTCTGGGATCATTTTTTAGAGTCATCTCCTTGCCTTGATATGGCTACCGCTCCATCGTCGTTCGTGGTCTTCGTTCTGCACAAAGAAAACAAGATGATTAACCTAAAATGAAACCCACAATAATATAAACATAGCTTTAAAACATAAATCTAATAATACTAAGCATAATTTTTCCATGATATATATATATATATATATATATATATATATATATATATATATATATATATATATATATATATAATTTAAATCACTCAACTAGTGAAACCCAAACTAAAAAGGAACACACAACACTTTAACACTTAAAACAAAAATTTGAATTTATGATTTAATGCAAAACACTAAACACTCTAACAAACCTGCAAAGCAACCTTGAAAAGAAACTCTAACCAAAGAAGAACCTCGAAGACTACATTGCAAGAACAATCAAGACAATGGGTAAGCACCCATAAAACTACTACTCAAAGGCAATGCAAATCCTGAAGAACCAAATTGGAAAGGTGGGTCCCCAAATTGTTGGGGTACATTGTGGATCAGCCACAACAAATAGCAAAAGCTTGTTTTGCTTGAAAGAATTGTAATCTTGACTCTTGTATCCAAAGATGGTTTATGATGCTTCCTTTATGCAATGAAGAGTTGCTTTAATCTTGTTGAATATTGTTGCTTTAAGTGTGGGACTTTGAGATCTTGTGTTGTTTAAGTTAAGCATTTGAATGTTGTACAAATGATATATATTGTTAATGTTAAATTGGAGTTGCACTCTTGAGTAACCTTTGGAGATGGTTATTAATGTGTTCCATTAACTATTTGAAATGCATGCTTATGTTAGAGATATTGGTTATCTTGTAATGCATATATGTTGATGGAAAGATTTTAAGATTCAAGTTTTGTTAAGAGCATAATTTGGTTTATGGTTAAGAGGAATATTATTTTTATAATGCTTTACCTTTGAGATGAATATTGCAATGTGCTTAATGCTTTGGTTTAGCTTTATGGTGATTAGTGGTTGTTATCTATCCTTGGGGTGGGTAGAATTTCCTCTTGTAAACCATGAAACCCAATCCTAGAAGGAGTTGCATGAATGCAATAGCTAGGTAGTCAAGAATCCTAGAAGGAGTTGCGAGAATGCAATAGCTAGGATCTCATGAACCTGGAAGGAGTTGTGTGTATACAATAGCCAGGGTACTTGTGAGTAGTCACACCTTGATCGAGTAGGATTGAGTGTGTGGGAAAACCTATTCACAAGACAACAGTGGTGACTCCTTGATCATGTAGGATCCGGAGATCATGTTAGTTGTTGTCAAAGTGACAATAACCTTAGTTAGCCCGTGGAGGTGTGGTAACTAAGCACCAAGGCTCTACGTCGAATAACCTATCTAGGAGGAGCTAGAGTCAGGTTAGGGAATTGGCATCCCCCTTTAAGTATTATGGGCCTTAAAGGGTAATCCCTACGTCGTGGTCACATGGTCCTATATTGAGAAGGGTATAGGAAAGGTGGGGGGACCACTTAAGGCATCCTTAAAAATGCATAGGTTTAGTAAGGTGAACCCCAGAAGTTATGGGAGTTGGCCTCTCCTATCCACTGAGTGTCATCTGTAGTGACTTGGAACTCAAATGTGGTGAAGCCTTGTATGTTGAATTAATTATTATAAGGGTGTCTCCCTTGAGAGCCTGTGTTTTGTAAGTGCTCTTCAAATAAAATTTGGGTTGGTAGTTTTGGGTTGTTACAGTTGGTATCAGAGCTCTAGGTCATAGGACTAGAAGCTTTCATAGAGTGTGCTTAGGTTGAGCCTTGACTTGATGTGCAATTTGGGTTATATACCTTGCAAGAAGGCAAGGGTGACCCTAGAATGATAATTGAGATTGTTAGTTCATGAGTAGAATGAAGCTAACAAATGTAAGTACAATTGGGGAAAGAATTGTAGCTTACCTAATTCCTTGTGTGAATAGGAAATGGCACATGTTCAAAAGGGAAGTTCATCGAAGAAAACCAAAATAGTTGCACCATAGGGTAATACTGTACAAAGGGTAGGATAAACTTTAGACCCTAGTAAGAAGACTAGGAAGTCAACAACTCTAGGTAAGGGGCCTGAGATGGCAAGGAACTCAAAAAGGAATATTGGAGGAACATCAAAATATGGTAGAGGGACAGAAGATCTTTCCTCCCTAGTAAAACTACTCCAAGAGCGATTGGAACAACAAGAAAAGTTAATAGACTCTTTGGTCAATAGAGAGGCCAGTACTAGAAACAGAGAGGATCAGCAGGAAGAAAATCTTGTCCAAAGAAGCCAAGAGGGTAGAGCCCAAATTGAGGTTGAGTTAGCAAGAGACCTTAAGGGTGTTAAGGTAACAAAATTCAATGGTAGAATAGGAGGAGATGCGGTCGAGGCATGGATGAAAGAGTTAGAAACCTTCTTCTCTTTGAAAAATTACTCATATGAGACTAAGACTATGTGGGCTACTATACATCTCCTAGAAGTGGCCCTAGAGTGGTGGGACACGTACAAATTTGACAAAAAAATTGAAGCCATAGATCTTAAATGGGAGGAGTTCATTGAGGCTTTTAAGAAAAGGTTTCTCATAGACTAGTTTTATATTGAGAAATTTGAAGAGTTCTCTACCCTTCAACAAGGGTCACTATCTTTAGAAGTATATTATCAGAAATATGTGAGACTTTTGAAATATGTTCTAGAATATGAGAACAATGAATGTCTTAAGGTGCATAAGTTTATCCTAGGGTTGGATCCTAAGATAAGGATAGTGATTAATCTGCTCAAACCAAAAACTTTGCAAGAGGTATACGACCTAGCTAGGTAGGAAGAAACCAACCTTCAAAAAAAAAGGACCTTCTTCAACTACTCAAGGATGATAATAAATGAAAGGTAAGAATTGAGGAAAAGAAAGAGTGCAGGATTCATGAAATGGGACAAAGATCAGAATAAAAGAAATAAAAACAATCCCAAGTTCATTAATAGGAACAATGGAAACTTAGGGCAAAACAAGAAGTTCCATAAGAAAGATGGATCCAATCCCAATCCCCAAAACTACTTGAATTGGCACAAAAAGAGGAGATAAGGGAAAGGATATAGGAGAAATCTTAGGCACCTAAGGTAGGATGTTACATCTATGGGGGTCCTCACTATGCCCAAAAATACCCTCAAAGAGCAGAGTCTAGTCACAGAGTAGAGGAGCCATCACACCAAATCTATGCTACCACTAGAAATCAGACCTTAGATGGCCAAGCAACACCGATGCTGCTAAATGGTAAGTTGTTTGCTAGAGATATAAAAATTTTGATAGATAGTGGAGCCACAAATAGTTTTATTTCCACTAGTATTATTGAGGATATGCCAGAAAGACCTAGAATTTTGGCATAGGGATGGAAAGTTGAGTATGGTTCTAGGAAAACCTACTCAGTGGATCAATGTTTACCTACAATAGAGATAACTCTACCTAAAGGATCTACTATATGGCACTTGTATGTGGCACCTCTTCATGCCTTTGACATTATCCTAGGGATGGATTGGTTGAAGGTACATGGAGCCTTAATCAATTTTCAAGATAGGTGGATGGATTATATTGACAAGGATAAGAGGAGAGTAAGAGTTCAAAGTGGGTGAGGTTCTTTCCAACCCCACTTGCTTTTAGCTATGCAATTAAAGAAAGCAATCAAAAGAGGTAGCTTGCTCTACATAGTGAAGATCAATGGTAGGACTGGAGAAAAAGGAGATGAGGAAATTTTTAAGAAGCATTCAATTCTTCATGAGTTTTAGGATGTATTTCTTGAAGACCTTCCAGGTCTACCCCCTCGAAGGGAATTTGATTTCACTATTGAGTTAATACTAGGAGCTGAACCCATTTCAAGGACACCTTACAGAATGACTCCTATTGAGTTGTAAGAACTAAAGGTTCAACTTCAGGACTTGTTGAAAAAGGGTTTGATCAGACCAAGTGTGTCACCTTGGGGTGCTCCAATGTTATTTGTGAAAAATAAGGATGGTTCCCTAAGACTATGTATAGATTATAGAATGTTGAATAAGGTAACCATTAAGAACAAGTATCCTCTACCATGGATAGATGATCTCTTTGATTAGCTAAAGGGTGCTACCATATTTTCAAAAATAGATCTGAGATCAGGTTATCATCAACTAAGAATTAAAGAAGAATATACCCATAAGATGACCTTTAAAACTTGATATGGACACTATGAGTTCATGGTGTTACCATTTGGGTTAACAAATGCATCGGTTGCCTTCATGAATCTAATGAATAGTGTGTTCAGGAGGTATCTAGACTAGTTCATCTTGGTATTCTTAGATGATATACTAATCTATTCTCAAACTAGGGAAGAGCATGATCAACATCTCAGATTAGTATTGGAAGTGCTAAGGAAGAATCAACTTTTTGGGAAACTATCCAAGTGTGAGTTCTATACTCTACAAGTATAGTATTTGGGGCACATTATCTCAGTAGAAGGTATTATTGTGGATCCATAGAAGATTGAGGCTATATTAAATTGGCCTATACCTACAAATGTGATAGAAGTTAGGATTTTCATGGGACTCATAGGCTATTATAGGTATTTTGTGAGAAATTACTCAAAAATTGCCTATCCAATCACCAACCTTCAAAAAAAGGGAAAATAATTCAAGTGGATGGATAAGTGTGAGGCCGCATTTGAGACTCTAAAAAATAAGTTGACAATGACACCAATTCTAAATATTTTGGACCCTCTTGGGAAGTTCACTATGTGTACTGATGCTTCTCTAGAAGGTTTGGGTGGAGTTTTATCTCAGGAAGAAGCTACAGTGGCATACGAGTCTAGAAAACTCAAGAAGCATGAGGTAAACTATGCCACTCATGATCTAGAATTGGTAGTAGTTGTGCATGCCCTAAAGGTTTGGAGGCACTACTTGTTGGGCCAACCTTTTGAGCTAAGGATAGACCATCAAAGTTTGAGGTATATTTTTACCCAACCTTTGTTGAATGCGAGACAGAGAAGATGGGTAGAGTTCTTAGCAGAATATAATTTTGGTATTTGATTATATCAAAGGGAAAGAAAATAAGGTGGTAGATGCCTTGAGTAGGAGAAGGCACATAACCACCTTAACCCGAAGCCATGTAGATTTGATGGATAGGGTCAAGAAAATGCAACTATAGGACCCATATTGCTTGGAACTTCGAAAGAAAGTAGAAGGAACTTTGAAAGAAAGCAAGGGTTTCAACATAAAATATGGGCTTTTATGCTTTAAATATCAGGGTAGTCATACCCAAAGCTAGTGACCTGAGGAGAATGATCTTATAGGAGGTACATAATTCTCCCTATTTCACTCATCCAAGAGGGTCAAAAATGAGGGAAAATATGAAAAAGACCTTCTACTAGGTTGGGATGAAGCAAGATATCATTGAATTCTTATCAAGATGTTTGGAATGCTAGAAAGTGAAGGTAGAACATCATCACCCAGCTAGAAAATTGTACCCACATGAGATACCTATGCAAAAATGGTAGGTCATATCTATGGACTTTATTATGGGATTACCTAAGAATAGGTTCCAACATGATGTCATCCTGGTAGTGGTTGATAAGTTGACAAAGGTTGCACACTTCATACCAAGGAACATCAAGGATGATGCACCGATGGTGGCACATAAGTTTACCAAAGAAGTTTTTAGATTACATGGGTTTCTAAAGGTAATCATATCTGACAAGGATTCTAGATTCATGTCAAAATTTTGGCAAGCTCTACATCATGTAGTGGGCACTAAGCTAAACATTAGTTCTGCATATCATCCTAAAATAGATGGTCAGACTGAGAGGGTAAACTAGGTTTTGGAAGACATGCTACACATGTACTACATGGACCAAAAGTCAAAATGGGAGGACTTCTTGCATCTCGTGGAGTTTGCTTACAATAATGGATACCATGCATCATTAGGGATGGCCCCCTTTGAAGCCTTGTATGGTAGGAGATGTAGAACTCCTCTATCATGGGATAACCTAGAGGATCAGGTGATGATTGGACCTGATACTATCCAGGAGATGGAGGAACAACTCAGAGCAATCTAACTTAGGCTCAAGGAAGTGATCGATCACCAAAAGAGCTATGCATATCTAAAAATATCACCAATGGAATTCTCTATAGGAGACAGAGTCTTCTTAAGGGTTAGACCCATGAAAAGTGCCATCAAGTCAACAAAGTTGGATCCTCACTATGTTGGGCCCTTTGAGATCATTGGGAAGGTTAGCCCAGTAGCTTATAGGCTCGCTTTGCCACCCAACCTATCAAAAATCCATGACACTTTCCACATATCCCTGCTTAGGAAGTATGTTGTTGATCCTACTCATGTGTGGAATGTTTCTAAATTGTAGATGATAGATTTTATAACCATTGAGGTGTGACCAATTAAGATTTTAGGGTTTTATTCCAAAGTGCTAAGGAAACAAACCCTAGATCAGTGTAAGGTCTAGTGGGACCAATATTCAAAGAATTGTGCTACATGGGAAAATGTTGATGAGATGAGACAACAATTTCCATTTTTATTTGAATAAATTTATGTATGCTACTTTTTGCAGGAAACATAGAGGATTGTGTTTAGTCCAAGGAGGAAGTATGTAACACCCCTCCTTGGAAGAACTTTTGTGGATAATGAACTATGTATTGATGTGTTTATGTAATGGCATAGTTCTTTCAAGATGATTTAATAATAGAATGATTATTTTCTTTAAGCATGGAACATGGTACTATTGATGTATTTGTGGATGTAGGATCAGGTACCTTCTCCTTGGTGGGGCTATGGGTAAACCACCTACCATGAAGGATACCTAGGGAAATGATGATGATGGCTTGTTCATCAATAACTTAGGGTAACAAGAAAAATTACTCTTCATATAGATGCATTGCATTTTGTTTGTTCTCATGATTCACACCATTGGGCCAGGAAGTTGCTTGCAATGAGCCTCCTTAAAATGGGTCGATGATAGCATTAGTCTATCTTAAAGGAGATCATCCATTTGAGGATAAAACAATGGTGGGAAGCATTGATGAGTGCATTCCTATGTTTGTCCATGTTTTACTTAAGCTCTATTAAGCTTTGTTTGGTATTCCTATAGTTTGGTTTAATTAATTTGCTTGATTGATGGATTTAATACTTTAGGTAAGAAAAAGTATTATATAGCCTACTAATATTAAGGATTTAAGGAGAAATTAATCCTTTAAATTAAATCAAGAGGCAAATGGTTTTATAAGCATGTTGGTGGCTCATTAAGGAGTGTGCCACCCTAAGGGTGATAAGGGTGGCAAAGATATTTTATGTAATGCCTTCTTGGATGTTACAATGGGTGACCCTCCATGCATGTTGGGGAGGCTTCACCCTTATTTCTAAGCTAGTGGGGAACCAAAGGTTTGGGTTGGCAAGAGAAGAGGAAGCTCGGAGGTGATGAGAGAGGAGGCATTCCAGAGTAGAGAGGTATTCATTAACTAGGTGCTTCTCTAGTTTTTATGTTTGGAGGAAGGCTTTCTTGGTTTATTCTCTTTGGCTTGTTGTTTTTGCCCTTTGTTGTTTGATTTGGGTCTGCATGGCATGTTGGCTTGATGTTGTGAAACCCCCTATTGATCTCCTTGTTGTGGCATCGGTGGTGTGGATCTATATTGCTCCCTTGGTTATGCTTGGCCTAGTTTAACTTACCTTTCTCTTTACAAGTTATGGCATTGTGGGTCATCCTTCTCATGTTGGTAGTGTTCCCTATGTGCATTATCTTTTCTTAAGCTTCATATTTTGTTGTGCACCTCTAGTTTGTTTGGTTGTTTGGTTGACCTACATCAACCCAACATCAATAAATCTACCCTAACCCTACATGTTGGTTGAGCTACATCTACCTTGTTTTATGTGCACCAATTTTAGGGTTGTGTGAGCCATAGCCTAGGTGTTCCTACACATTCCTTTGCTTGGCTCTAGTTTTTAAGAGCTCATCTATTTTTAGCATTGGTAGTTTAAGCTTGGCTAAGGTTTATTCAAAGTCTTGTTCTTCCTTGCGCTCATTCGTTAAGCTTGTTAATGTGCTTTATAATATTTTATTAATGTACTTTGGATTAATATTATTAATGCTTGGATTATTATTGTGGTAATAATGCATTAGGGTTGGAGTAATATTATTAATACTTTGACTATTATTGTTGTAATAAAGCATTAGGTTTGGATTAATATTAATAATGCTTTGTCTTATTATTGTGGTAATTAAGGCATTAGGCTTGGATTAATATTAATAGTGCTTTGATTTTTATGTTTGATTGAAGCAATTGATTTGAATTAATATTAAATATGCTTTGAGGTTTTATTAAAGCACTTTGATTCAAGTGAATGTTAAAAGTATACGTGTTTACTAGGCTTTTAACTAGGTGCTTGTGCTTTAAATAATTGTAGTAGTGTGCTTTAGTTATTTGATTAAATGTTGTTTTGGTTGGAAAGAAAATATTTATAATGATTCCTGAGATCTATGTGGATTAAGGGATCATTGTAAAAGAGAAGTATGGGCTTCTCCTGGTTTGATTAAATGTTGTTTTGGTTGGAAATAAAATATTTATAATGATTCTTGAGATCTATGTGGATTAAGGGATCATTGTAAAAGAGAAGTATGGGCTTCTCTTGGATTGTTTAAATGTTGTTTTGGTTGAGAAGAAAATATTTATAATGATTCCTGAGATCTATGTGGATTAAGGGATCATTGTAAAAGAGAAGTATGGGCTTCTCCTAGATTGCTATGGAATGATTTAACTTTTGATGGCTTAAAAAGGGATGCTTGTTTCTTATAGCTTGCTTTATGTGCATGGTTGTTTGCATAATAGAGTAAGGCATAAGCTAAGTTGCATTGCATATAAAGTTGTTTTGATCCCTAAGTAAACTTCATAATTGGTGGGTGGTTTTCCATCAAAGAAGCTTGCGGACTTAGTTGGCAGAAGACCTTGGAAGATGATCATAAGCTCTACCAATTGATATTGTTGTAAAATAGCAAAAGCTTGTTTTTCTTGAAAGAATTGTAATCTTGACTCTTGTATCCAAAGATGGTTTATGATGCTTCCTTTATGCAATGAAGAGATGCTTTAATCTTGTTGAATATTGTTGCTTTAAGTGTGGGACTTTGAGATCTTGTGTTGTTTAAGTTAAGCATTTGAATGTTGTACAAATGATATTGTTTTAATTTGGAGTTGCACTCCTGAGTAACCTCTGGATATGGTTATTAAGGTGTTCCATTAATTATTTGAAATGCATGCTTATGTTAGAGATATTGGTTATCTTGTAATGCATATATGTTGATGGAAAGCTTTTAAGATTCAAGTTTTGTTAAGAGCATAATTTGGTTTATGGTTAAGAGGAATCTTATTTTTATAATGCTTTACCTTTGAGATGAATATTACAATGTGCTTAATGCTTTGGTTTAGCTTTATGGTGATTAGTGGTTGTTATCTATCCTTGGGGTGGGTAGAATTTCCTCTTGTAAACCATGAAATCCAATCCTAGAAGGAGTTGCATGAATGCAATAGCCAGGTAGTCGAGAATCCTAGGAGTTGCGAGAATGCAATAGCTAGGATCTCATGAACCTGGAAGGAGTTGTGTGTATACAATAGCCAGGTTACTTGTGAGTAGTCACACCTTGATCGAGTAGGATTGAGTGTGTGGGAAAACCTATTCACAAGATAATAGTGGTGACTCCTTGATCAAGTAGGATCCGAAGATCATGTTAGTTGTCATCAAAGTGACAATAACCTTAGTTAGCCCATGGAGGTGTGGTAACTAAGCACCAAGGCTCTACATCGAATAACCTATCTAGGAGTAGCTAGAGTCAGGTTAGGGAATTGGCGTCCCCCTTTAAGTGTTATGGGCCTTAAAGGGTAATCCCTATGCCATGGTCACATGGTCCTATACTGAGAAGGGTATAGGAAAGGTGGGGGGACCACTTAAGGTATCCTTCTAAATGCGTAGGTTTAGTAAGGTGAACCCCAAAAGTTATGGGAGTTGGCCTCTCCTATCCACTGAGTGTCATCTATAGTGACTTGGAACTCAAATGTGGTAAAGCCTTGTATGCTGAATTAATTATTATAAGGGTGTCTCCCTTGAGAGCCTGTGTTTTGTAAGTGCTCTTCAAAAAAAAATTGGGTTGGTAGTTTTGGGTTGTTACAATTCTCCTAAAAAACTAACATGGACCATTGTCACTTAATTGATAATGATCAAGGTCACACTTGCCTTCCTATAAGGTGTCTTTCCCAATAAGAAACTATACCCTCTAAGATTTTTACTCCTTGGTTTGACTGGTCCCAATGGTGTGCAATACCCATTATATCCCAGATCACGTTAATGTCCCTAGAAAAGTAAGTCTCCCCAAAATCATTGTAGATGATACTCAGAGTATAGGAGTGGATAGCATCCCATATTATCTAGGGTTCACATTACTAGACCTACTTATTTATAAGGATGCCAAAGTTGTCCCCTACATTTCCTATACACTCACTAATGAAAAAATAAACATTGTGAAGTAGTACTCTAAAAATGTAAACTAGTTTTTATTCACCAAATCGTAGATGTACAAGTTAAGACCATACTCCTAGTGTTGCAGGATTTTTAGTTTACTAGTTCACATTAAGCGCAAGTGAAGAGCATAATACCGGTAGCAAAGACATATTAGAAAACAAAAGGAAGAAAAAATAGGGATTATAAAATTAAATAAAGAGATGAATTAAGAGAGGAACAAAAAATATTTGATTGAATTATTATTCAAAAAAATGAAGTGAACATGTTTCGTGAGCTTCGAAGAGGTACAACCTTTCTTTCTAAAGACCTAACTCTAGGGGGAGTTGAAGAGTAATGCATGTGGGATAAAAACATCCAAGCATTATTACAAACCATAGTTTTATAGACCAAGATGATGAGAAGAAGAGAAGTCTCAGGCTCAATCCCCAAAAAAACACCCACCCTAAAAAGAGAAGAAACACATTAAAAAATGTGAAAATACAAGGTGGAAAATAGAGTCCCTCAAACAATTTTGGTTTTACAAAGATATGATCGAAGAGGTTTTTGGTTTCTCCAAAAAATGATGCCTCCAGCGATGTGCTTGAGCTCTCTATATTTACTCCATTTTTCAAACATTGGAGAAATAATATCTAATAGATTCGAAATTTTTTGACAAAAATACAATTGTCTAGCTTCAAAATAAGAGGAACTATTTTTATTTTTGTTCCAAGTCTGCATGCTACTCGCTCTAGAACTCTAGCCAAAATTGAAGGCCTACCATCAAATTTAACTTTCTCAAACAAAGGTAGGAGAAAATTAATTTGATATCCCCTAGCTTTGAGTCTATTAAAAATTTTATTTTTAACATAAATAAATCCATCCTTGGAGCTTTCTCTAACCAAAAATCTATTGATTTCACTCATGATAAAGGTCTTTTGTTGATGAACTAGATGATGGGAGGAAGTAGGGATGTATTGATAAGCATTCATTGGATTCTAAAATTATTTGGTGCAAAGAATTCTAGTTTAAGAAAAATTAGACCCCTTAAAAAATATAGTATCTAGAAGTGTTACTTCAAAATCAAAAACAAAGGAAGTAATTTTAATAATGTCATCAAAGGAATCATAGGAAACAAGAAAACCATTAAGATACTCCTTAGGGTCATGCCAAACTCCAATGACATCATAAATTTATATTTAATAAAATAAAAGATTTTCCATAGCAACATTATTAAATACATGTTTCTCTAGATGACAAAGAAATAAACAAGCATAAGCCACAACAAAATTACTTTCCATGGTCGTTCCTCTATCTGCCTATATGTTTTACCTTTGAATTCTAAGTACTATAGTGTTAACACTATCTCTGCAAGCCTTACCACAAAATTTGTCTTGGCCAGATCAAATTTATTCCTTAAAAAATGATAGAGGGTTACCAGTCCTTGAGAGGTGGGGATGCTAGGATAGAGGCTCTCAACATCAAAAAAGAAAAGAATGATATCCTAAGGAAAATTATGGCCATGTAGATCTTTACTTAGAGATATGAAGTCCAAGAGATAATTTTTTTGCTTCAACAAAATTTGCACAAGCAAATAACGAAGTCATTTGGTGGTAGGTTCAAGAATGAAACCATAGTAGGAACAGATAGGTCAACCAAAAAGCCTAGGCTTGTGGATTTTGAGGAGCAGGTAAAAGACACACACTCTGGCAGAGGATGGTGTTACCTGGAGCATAAATTTCTTGTGGTAGTCTGAAAGTAGATTCCTTTTAAAATCCCAACCAAGCAAGTCTTGGAGCTGATAAAAAATATCTTGTCAAGGGACTTTGTTTACTTCATAGTACACATTTTAATTTGAAAGCTGTAAAAAGCCTTCTAAAATGTACTAATCATGGATAAAATACAAACACCCAAGTTTTTATCTATGGGCCTAATGACAATGTATTTGTCATTGGTAAAGGAATGAATGATAAACTAGATATAGGGAAGAAAGTCACATTGGTGGGTGGGATTGGTAGTAGATAATTTTTTATTGATGAATCTTTCGCCAAGGCCAATAATTTCTTCCAAATGCCTATAAAACTATGAGGTATTAAAACATGGATTGGAAACACAAAATGGATCAATGGGCTTAGGTGGTTTTGGAGGGCCACCTCTTGGTCCAAAGAACCATTTGATATGAAGACTATAGTTTTATCTTTAAAACATGTTTATGTTATTGTTTTATCTTAAATATGGAAAAATAGGTTGAAACATTACAACATAAAACCTTCAACTTAAAATTACCAAATTCTAAGGTTAACTTACTTTTTAAAAAAGAACTTATCAAAGAACGCAATCATGTTTGCATAAAATATTCTCAAATTTTTCACATAAAATTTCCATTTGAACATAAATCACAAGATCATTTGTCTATTACAAATAGTACAACACTTTAGCATGATCACTATCATATTACATCATTTTCTTTTCCTTATTGTTTCAAAATAACTATTCCATTTTCTAACAACATTAGAGGTTTCCATTTAAACCATACTAAGCAAATGCTCATTTACATATCTACCTTTCATTCAAAGTACATCAAATCCATTTTTCCTAAGTGATATTTGAACCATATTCTTTCCACGATCCTCCTCATGAAAGGAATTACCCTCGATCTTGAGGGACACTTAGGGATCAAGACAACTCAATATGCAATGCAACTAATATATACTATGTATTTGTAAGCATCCATTCACAAAACAAATAATAAAAACAACTTATGAGAAAATCCTATACTTCTCTCTATAATGGTTTCCCTACCCACTCAAGTCTCAAGAAACCATTATAATTAGTTTCTATAAACCTTCCCAAAATACAAGCAACAAGTAGCTCTACTAGCTATTCCATAGCAAAACATTATCCATATCAAAACCAACTTTTCACTACTAATATATATATCAAGTAAACATCAACTTAAAGAAGGGCAACTTAATCAACTTTCTCTTTATTTTTGGAGTTCCAAAATTTAATTTCTTTTATCGTAAATACCAAAAAGAACACTCCTTAGTATTCTAAGTATTTCCCAAAGAAAATCTACTTTCCTTAAAATAATCTACATTTTTATTTAGAGAATTCAAACTTACTCAATCCATTTACTCATTACATCTATGCTTACATCCTCCATAAACTTTAAATATTCATACCTACATAACTCATTGCATAATGCATTCATGATTTATATAATCTATTACTTAATATGTCCATCCCTATGTATTATAAATACATATTTATTAACACCTAGGTATTCATTTTTTATTTCATTTAGGCCTATGAATTAATGACCATATTAAAGGTATTCATGACTCTATCAAATAGACAACTCCAAACAAACCTCCACAAATTCCATGCATGCCTCCCAAACATGACTTATATATGAACTAACTCAATAGAACCCAATATGCAAAGGTTGACTCAACTTAAAAACACAAGTAGTAATACCAAATTGAAACTTAGTAAAAACAATATAAATTTCTCGGGCAACCAGGAACACCCGATGCTTAGCTAAAGGAAAAATAAATTTGAACATACGTATGCACACCTAATTGGTTCTACTAACTTCCATCCCAATTTAAGGTCTTAAGGAGCTAAAATAACCTGCTAGAAGGTGCAAGAAAAACTTTACATTAATGTAGACAAACTCCCACACTCGAGAGTGCTCTAAAATCTTATTTAAATATGGTATTTCCTTACTATATAAAGCAACACACTAGGCATACCGAAAACTCATGAGGTTGCACCAATATCAATAAAATTGTATGCAAGCAAAGATAATCTCACCAAGAATTCACAACAATATTTTAAGAAGGATTTTATAATCAATAGAGGAAAGCTAAAATACAACCAACATGAACTAAAGAGCAAGGTGAAAAAATGCACAATACAATGACTTTCAACAATGGAAAACCTTCAACATCAAATAAACTTACCTTACTATGCTTGTTTTAGATAATTCCTCTAATGAGCACGCCTCCCTTCCACTCTCGATTCCTCTTTTTTGCATCAAAAATGTTACCCAAAAATCATATGAGGCTCCCTATAAATCCCTTGAGGTGGTTTTTTCCAAGAAGCTAACATTCTTCCCATGAGCGTCATTCAAGTTGGCCACCATCAGCTCGTAATTTTCTCTTTAGAACGTTGCCATTAATGAAATTTTCATGAGGAATACTAATGCATGGATTATTATTAATTTTATTAAATATATTTACACCCATAATGCAATATACTTTAATTTTTTAACATTAGGAAAAACAATGCAATAATTAAAGCATCCTTATAAATTAATTTAATAATTCAATTTATTAGTTTCAATTGCTAATATTAATTATTAGCATTGATCCTAATATTCACAAGTATTAATGTTACCAACAATTAATACTTTAATATTTCTCATCCATAAATCTATGCATACTACACACAAGTATATAAATCTTTCATACCAACAATATTACACACCATTGTTTTATCCCTAAGTAGGTGGTCCATTTTAAGATAGTCTATTGCTATCTCCAACCTATTAAGGAGACTCATTGCACAAGAAACTTCCTGACCCAATGGTATGAACATGAAATAAGCACAATGCAATGCATCTATATGATGGATATTTTTTTACCTTGAGCTATCAATGAGCAAGTCATCACCATCATTTCTAAAATTTCTCTCTACTTAGGTGGTTATCCTCATTTGTCATGACCCTCCCTAGCAAAATTTTTGGCACAAAGAGACAGTGTACTAATCTATGATGCTTTAATACCTAAGTTGAGAAATTAAACTATGTGATGTTTAGTTGATTTTAAAAAGCATGATATTACTAACATATTTCCAAGATGTGCAAGATCAGGTACACTCATAGGTGGAAGAAGCAGAATCATTCACCAGTAGCGACGGTACTTAAGAATTGGAAAAATGATGATTAAGGCAACTCGAGGGTAACATTGATGGATACCTTCATATAAGCATACATTCAATTAGGGATAATCAGCCATATTGAGACCCAAATTGATATCCTAGTAGCTATCGTATATTCTTGAGGTTGAGACAGGTGACTAGATTGATAGAAATATTCTCTCTTTGTTTGTATATATGTTTTATTATCTTTTACTTCATCACTATCTGCATAAATGGTTTGGAAAGCATTCAGAAGTTAGTTGTTTTGAAAATATCTTGTTTTGCTAAACCTTTCAAAAGAATGGCATGATGTTAGTATTGGATAAGAAAACTTAGTCTTCAATAGTATGGCTTTTATTTAATTGATAATTACAATTCATTAAATAAATAGTAAGGCTTTTATTTAATTGATAATTGAAATCCATTAAATAAATAGTAAGGCTTTTATTTAATTGATAATTAAATTTTGTATTGATAATGGGGTTTTAACAGGATCCCCAAACCGTTACAACCAACAACAGAGAAAGGTTCCTGACTAGGGGAAGCACTTTACTAACCAAAAAAAGGAAATCTTGACCCCAACAAGGAAAACTCCATAGTCACCTAGGAAAATAAAACTGTAGATTAAACTGAAAATAGAAAACACTACCATAAGGAAGAAGGGCACAAGGACTACAACAAGAAATGAAGATAGAGAAAATCCAAAAAAAGAACTAAGAACTCAAAATGCAAAGATCATTCCACCTAGTTAGAGACATAAAACTATTCCAAGAGTCTATCCTCGACTGTAGTCTCATCCTTAGTTTGCCTAGCTATCAACCATCCTTTGATTTGGTTTATCATTTTTTTGACACGGATAAGCATGATGGTGGTGAGAGAATTCACATACACCGAGTGGGCCAATTTATTATTACCAAAAATATTATGGAGGTTAGGCATAGAAGATATTGTTATTGGTAGTACATGTGTGCATCAAGCATTAGGGGAAGGGATATTTCTAGATCATTAGAGTCTCTTATAAAAGCCTATGATTGACAATGATGTCGGCTACTCTATTTCCTTCTTGATACACATGTTCAACCACAACATTGCTGAAAGTTTAAATAATAGACTTCAACTCTTCAATGAGAATGGCAACGTTCCACGGTAGGTGGGTAGACTCTTTTAGGAAATTAATGGTGTTGAGGGAATCACCCTCCACAATAACATTCTGGATATGGATCTCTTTTGTTGCCAATAAGCCCTAAAACACTCCTATAGCTTTGGTGAAGTTGTTAGACTGGTATCCTAAGTTTTCTACAAAAGCAAGGATAATTTTACCTTCATTATATCTTATCACTCCACAACTGGCCCTACCAAGGTTATCTTTTGCTGACCCATCAAAATTAAAGTTTAGCCAACCTCATGGGTGTGGTGTCCAATACACAAAAGACCCATTCACAGTGGGTCGAATATGAGTACTGGGGTAGGGAGACAAATTGAGGGCACTCACCAATCTAGATTAAAAAATAAATTCATTAAATAAATAGTAAGACTTTTATTTAAATAATATTGATAATGCATTTTATAATTATCTAATTTTATTAATAAGATAATAGAACCCCATTTAATTCAAATAATCTTGTAGTATTCGATTTGGTGGAACCACCTCTTAGAGAATTTGATCGTGCTCGCTTGGTGAAGCTTCTAGCTGATGTTTGGGAAGATGGCTTCATTTATGGCCAAACCTTGGGGGAAGGGAGGATGGAAAATATCTTCCTCTATCACTTGATAGATAGATAGAGAGTAATTATGAGTGGGCGGAGTGGACTTGAGACAAGGCAGTGGCATGAGAAAGAGGACTCATAGTCCATAGCAAGGAGGCAGAGGAATGGAGATTGAAGTTATCTTTCGCAAATGAAACTAGAAGAAGGTAGAAAAGAACAATAGGAGGAAAACATTGCAGAGAGGATAACGTCACCCATGAAGTATGAAAGCATTCTAAAGGACTCATAGGTTGGTTTCCACCACCTGTAGTAGTAACTTTTTTTAAACATTTTGCTATGTCTAGTTTTTTTAAGCTTGTTTCTCATTTGACAACTTGTTGGATTTCCCCTCGAATACTTCATTTTTTCTTGATCTATCCTTTGGTGTTTCCTTGCTTTAGAGAGGAAGTAAAGCCCCCCCTAAGATTTTTGGTGGCTTATTTCATAATAGCTATGTTATTGCCAGTCTTTTAGAAGTACACCTTAGATCCACAATGAATAAAATCCAACGATAACCTTTGTAGGTAGACTTAGCTTGGCATCATCGACCAATAGGATCATTGCTAGAACCTCAGGTGGAGGAGGTGAAGTGATGATTGTTCTACGGTTGAACCCTCTCCTCACCACCCAACCATTCATTTAGCATTTTGAACTAGTTTGTGGTTAAACGCCTCCCTTTTGGTGTCGATATCATCGATGTTACTTATGTTGCAAGACCCCCTTAGGTGGGTGTTGATCAGACTTATTGTGCCATTCCTTTGAATTCGGTGTGTCCCGACCCATGGTGGGATGATTTTGTTGTCCACCTATGATAGATGTTGTGAACCCCAAGTATTGCATAGGGTTTGGTGAATCTCTGGGCATTGCTTAGCCGATGGATGGGTCTTTCTCGAGGTCCTTTGCTTATCTAGTGGTCTTAAAGCCTGTTATTGGTTAGACTGTAGTCTAGGTTGGTCACCGCCACCCACTCTTCTCTATTAGTTTTTTCGAAGCATTCCAACTTAGTTGTTAAAATGAGGATCTCCCTTGTAAAGTTGTTAATTAAGTCTAACAATGCATTAAGGGTGAAGCAAGTGTTTTATATTAAATAAAAGGTTATTTTATTTAATTAATAAGAGAAAGAGAACTTTAGATATATTAAATAAAAGGTTTTTTTATATAATTAATCAAAGAAAGAGAACTTTAGATATATTAAATAAAAGGTTGTTTTATTTAATTAATCGAAGAAATAGAATTTTAGATATATTAAATAAAAGGTTGTTTTATTTAATTAATCGGAGAAAGAGAACTTTAGTTATATTAAATAAAAAGTTGTTTTATTTAATTAATCGAAGAAATAGAACTTTAGATATATTAAATAAAAGGTTGTTATATTTAATTAATTAGAGAAAATAAGAGAACCTTAGTTATATTAACTAAAAGGCAGGCTTATAGATAGATTAAACTAGATGGCTTTGATTTATTAAATAAATGGAGTTATTTTTTTTTGTAAATTAAGGGTATAGGACTTTAATTTATGAGATGAACAAAAAATGTTTATTTAAAGATTAAAGTAGATGGCTTTGATTTATTAAATAAATAGAATTAGTTTATTTTGTAAATTGACGGTATGGTACAGGGTCTGAGGGCTGGGTTCAGTGGTCAAAACACTTCTGTAGGAGCGCGGAGACCAGGGTTCTAATCCCTTGAGCCTTGTGGTACCGGTGGGCGTGTCGTGTCAGTGTAGCCGACTATGTAAAGAGGTTTACCCGATGCAACTGGAGGTTATAGTGGTGACAAGGAGCGAAATTCAAACCCACAAAGAGACATAGACAATTGTAACGAGTTATTGATTCCTCTAGTATAATAAAAACAAAATTAAGGGTATTAGACTTTAATTTAAGAGATGAAGGAAAAAATATTTATTTGAAAATTAAAGTAGATGGCTTTGATTTATTAAATAAATAGAATTACTTCATTTTGTAAATTAAGGGTATGGGACTTTAATTTATGAGATGAAAGAAAAAGGTTTAATTAAAGATTAAAGTAGATGGATTTGATTTATTAAATAAATAGAATTAGTTTGTTTTGTAAATTAAGGGTATGTGACTTTAATTTATGAGATGAAGGAAAAATGTGTATTTAAAAATTAAAGTAGATGGCTTTGATTTAAAATAAATGGAATTAGTTTGTTTTAAAAATTAAGGGTATGGGACTTTAATTTATGAGATGAAAGAAAAATGTTTATTTAAAGATTAAAGTAGATGGCTTTGATTTATTAAATAAATAGAATTAGTTCGTTCTGTAAATTAAGGGTATGGGACTTTAATTTATGAGATGCAGAAAAAAGGTTTATTTAAAAATTAAAGTAGATGGCTTTGATTTATTAAATAGATGGAATTAATTCGTTTTGTAAATTAAGGGTATGCGACTTTAATTTATGATATGAAGGAAAAAGGTTTATTTAAAAATTAAAATAGACAGTTTTGATTTATTAATTAAATAGAATTAGTTTATTTTGTAAATTAAGGGTAGGGGACTTTAATTTATGAGATGAAGGAAAAAGGATTATAGATAGATTAAAGTTAATGGCTTTGATCTATTGAATAAATAGAATTAGTTTGTTTTGCATACTAAGGGTATGTGACTTTAATTTGTAGAACAAAGGAAGAGCATGGTTATTTCTTGATTGAAGGAACCTAGTTGTTGGTAATTAAAGGTATGAGACTTTAATTGTTGAACAAGGGTTGAAGGAATTAATTAAGTAGAACTTTGAATCTTGTTGTAATTTTTAAAGGACTCTCTATGGAATAAGGTTGTTTTATTTAATTAATAAGAGAAAGAAAATTTTAGATATATTAAATAAAAGGTTGTTTTATTTAATTAATAAGAGAAAGAAAATTTTAGATATATAAAATAAAAGGTTGTTTTATTTAATTAATCAAAGAAAAGAGAACCTTAGTTATATTAACTAAAATGTAGGCTTATAGATAGATTAAATTAGATGGCTCTGATTTATTAAACAAATGGAATTAGTTCATTTTATAAATTAAGAGTATAGGACTTTAATTTATGGGATGAAGGAAAAAGGTTTATTTAAAGATTAGAGTAGATGGCTTTGATTTATTAAATAAATAGAATTAGTTCGTTTTATAAATTAAGTGTATGGGATTTTAATTTATGAGATGAAGGGAAAAATTTTATTTAAAGATTAAAGTAGATGGCTTTTATTTATTAAATAAATAGAATTAGTTCGTTTTGTGAATTTAGGGTATGGGACTTTAATTTATGAGATGAAGGAAAAAGGTTTATTTAAAGATTAATGTAAATGGCTCTAATTTATTAAATAAATAGAATTAATTCATTTTGTAAATTAAGGGTATGGGACTTTAATTTATGAGATGAAGGAAAAATGTTTATTTAAAGATTAAAGTAGATGACTTTGATTTATTAAATAAATGAAATTAGTTCGTTTTGTAAATTAAGGGTATGGGACTTTAATTTATGAGATGAAAGAAAAAGGTTTTTTTTAAGATTAAATTAGATGGCTTTGATTTATTAAATAAATGGAATTAGTTCATTTTGTAAATTAAGGATATGAGACATTAATTTATGAGATGAAGGGAAAAGGTTTATAGATAGATTAAAGTAGATGGCTTTGATCTATTAAATAAATGGAATTAGTTTGTTTTGCAAATTAAGGGTATGGGACTTTGATTTATAGAACAAAGGAAGAGCATGGTTATTTCTTGTTTGAAGGAACCTAGTTGTTGGTAATTAAAGGTATGGGACTTTAATTATTGAACAAGGATTGAAGGAATTAATTAAGTAGAATCTTGAATCTTGTTGTAATTGTTAAAGGACTCTCTATGGATAACAAGAGGTGAAAATAAAAATAGTGATTTTTATGATATTAACTATGCATTAGATGGTTAGATACTTGATTTAAATTGTATAGTTGCAATTTGGCAATAAAGTAAATAAATGCATTCAGAAGCATGCCTATCATGGAACCATGAGTTCCCTGATCCCCTACTATTCTCATCTAATCGAGGGAAAGCTAGGAAGGACCAATGACGTAGTTGGGGCCAATGCATCAGTTTGATTCTTGATGAGGATTGAAGGTTCTTGATCGAGGGTAAACTTCTCCTATAGTTCCTAGCTAGGTTTGCATAGTTTATTTCTTACAAATTAATAATTGTAAGTGAGTCTCCTTCTCACATGCACTTGTGGGCACTAGTTATCTTCTAGTTGTCATTTAGAGTGTTAGTTAGTAAGTGTGAACTCAAAGTAGGAAGTGTGTACTTCAAGATAGTTAAAATGGATCTTCTAGTTAGCATTATTCCTTTTCTCTTAACTTAGAAGTTACGTGCATTCTCCTTTGCACTTTTGTAGCTTATGGTTAAGAATATTTGATCAAATCCATGATTTGATGGGTTTGGTTATGTATTTTGGGCCATTAGTGCCTATATAATGAGTTTGTAAATAATATGAAGTTAGTTGGATTTTTAATCCTTTTCATTGGTATCAGAGCCTAGTTCAAGTTTACACTAGGGCTTGTGAGGTGAGAGGATAGGAGATAGATTAGTTTTTCTTATGAGAAACTTGTTTTCATTGAGGACTCGGCTCAAGCTCAAGGGGAGCTTGAAAACCATTAGCAGAAGGAAGTTCCTTAGGCATCAAAATCCTTGTTCCAAATTTCTCCGTATGCTCAAGAAGTATAGGAGAAGTTTACCCTGATTTCTTTCTTACAAGGATCCCTTGGCAGGGTTGGATTTCTCCTACGGTGAAATGCGAATTAGGGAGCCTGTTGTTCTTGAAGTTCCTGCCATTTTAGAGTCTTGAAGATCGAGCATCATCAAACTAGGTCGTGTGTCGACTTAGATCTAGTTGCCTTTCAAATGCTGGTCATGTGTCAACTGGATCTTGAAAGGAGAGCTACTGAAGGAGTCTTGGGATAATCAAGATAAATTAGCAATTTTTTTTATTTGAAGGTAATTTGCCTTCAAAAATTGCTCACATTTGTAACAATTCTCGTTTTCTATGTTTTTAAATTAACCCTCCTGGTTAATTTTTAAACTCGATATTTTAATTGTATATATATATATATATATATATATATATATATATATATATATATATATATATATTCATTAAAATTTGATTGTAAAAAAAATATATTATTTTTTTTGCAGTCCCTCGGCCCCATCTCAACAGGCGCCGAGGGCTAACTTGTGCAGGCGGCTCGGCTGAGTCAGCGCCATCGCCTGTCGACGTCGACCACCGAACGCCCATCAGTCGACAGTATTTACCTATTGGTTGACATTAATTTATGAGATGAAGGGAAAAGGTTTATAGATAGATTAAAGTATATGGCTTTGATCTATTAAATAAATGGAATTAGTTTGTTTTGCAAATTAAGGGTATGGGAATTTGATTTATAGAACAAAGGAAGAGCATGGTTATTTCTTGTTTGAAGGAACCCAGTTGCTGGTAATTAAAGGTATGGGACTTTAATTATTGAACAAGGATTGAAGGAATTAATTAAGTAGAATCTTGAATCTTGTTGTAATTGTTAAAGGACTCTCTATGGATAACAAGAGGTGAAAATAAAAATAGTGATTTTTATGATATTAACTATGCATTAGATGGTTAGATACTTGATTTAAATTGTATAGTTGCAATTTGGCAATAAAGTAAATAAATGCATTCAGAAGCATGCCTATCATGGAACCATGAGTTCCCTGATCCCCTACTATTCTCATCTAATCAAAGGAAAGCTAGGAAGGACCAATGACGTAGTTGGGGCCAATGCATCAGTTTGATTCTACTTGCAATGATTTATTTATGCTAATTAGATTAATCGTGTGGAAATATTTCCTTGGTGAATTGATGTAATATATTATTCTTTAAGAGTATGGAAGATTTACCATATTGGCTTATATGTAATGATTATTGATTGATGGAAGATGTACTTTTAAATTACTATTTGAATTATCTATATATTTTATTCATTTTCTTTCTATTTTAAGTTTACTATCTCTTATTCATTGATTTCCCTTGGTCTTTTGTATGCTGTGAATTTACTTTTGTTAGATTTAGTATTTGATCTATTCTTGTTTTTCTTGCTAAACATTAGAGACTTAATTAATAAGTTCTAGGTTGAACTTAGAGGATGACCTAAGGGATTGAGATTCCCTTAGGGTTAACATAGTAGACCTAAGGGATTAATACCCTTAGGAAGAATTATAACTAAGTTTAGGAAGGACTACATTTGAGATAAGATAGTCCATCATGGAGATGGGATTGATAGCTTAACTTGCAATACGTGTAACATACCTACACAAACTATTTTGTGTATGGTATGGTGATGGGTGTATACCTTTTACTAAAAAAAGGTGATAAGTTTAGCTCATCCAAGATGATGAGAGGGATAAACTTATTTGCAATAACACATGATACATCTACACATATGGACTTGTATTATAGGTATCTGGTGATATGTAGCTCTTCAGGAAAAATTAGGGGATTTATACAATAGAAGTCGTTTAGGGGTTTATGAACTCCCTTGTCTTTAGTTTTAAAAAACAAAATCATTTATTTCTATGTATTTTTTTTGTAGTTGGATTTTGGGTCATTACATTTGGTATCAGAGCTCTAGGTATGAGGGTATAGAGCTTCTTATGTACTAAAGTGATTTGGATGTTTCCAATGAAGGCTTGCTTAAAGTATAAGCTAGAGCTGGGATGATCTATAATACCCTATTTGCTAGAATCTAATGGGAGTTAACCCCAAAGGTGAATGGATGTTATGGTACCTTAGTATGGGATTTGGTATTAGTGATACATCATAACCTTGGAATGCCATCCTAGTTAGATTATTTATGCTTTTAACAAGAGAAATTTGTATTATGGCTTGAATCAGTGATGTAGTTTAAGGTGAAACTATAGTCTAATATTTTCTTAGTTGTAACTAGGTTAAAAATGCCACTTAAGGCCAAAAGAGAGAGGCCTACACCTAGGCAGACTTGACAAAATGATATCAAATAAGGGACTCAAGATAGAAGTTCAAGGAGTTTAAGTAAAGAGGTGAATATTGTTATTGCTATTACTACAAAATTGCAAGGATAGATAAAACAACAAGGGGAACTAATAGACCAATAGAGAAAACAATTAAATTAGTATAATAAGTACCGAGGTGTTGTAGGTAATTTGGAGAGGAGAGGGCAATCCTCCAAGGGAGGTCCCAGGTTCGAATCTCCAACCTACCAAAAAGTTGAATTGGGAAAACCAAAATTGATCCAATTTGGGGGGGGGGGGGGGGGGTGGGTGCGACTCCCGGGTGACTTTGACGGTGTAGAACACCCTGTTCGTGGTCTCTCAGACCAAGGCGACCCCGTAAGGGGTTTTTTTCTTTAAAAAAAAAATAGTACAAGAAGTTGAATGAGTCCTTTTTGAAAAATCACCCAAAGGTGAACCAACAGCCCCAAAAGAGAAGAATAAGCATTGGCTTCCTAAAGTGGAAAAACCAACGAAAGGAGCAAATAAGCTAATCTCAACCAGTCATTGATATTGACTTAAGAAAATGGATATCACCCCAACTCATCTACAAAAAGAGTCAAAGACAACCTTGGACACCTTTAGCAGGGCAAATCAGGAAGTAGGCTCAACAAAAATGCATAGGCTCTTCTAGAGGTTGTTACGTGTATCTGGGATTGCATTATGCAGTCAACTATCCAGGTAAAGAGATACCAAATATTTAAACCAAGGAGAAAAGCCTTGGGTTGCAGATGGTAGGAAGGATTCAGTGTTGGAATAGAACACCCCTACCACAAATTTGGGAGTGTAACTTATTCTCATTTGTTATATAAGTTATTTATCTAGTTTTATTTCTCCTAGTATGACAAGGTATATGCCAGAACGACCAAGATATTTGACCCATGGATGGAAGGTTGACTATGATTTTGAGCAAACCTACTCAGTAAACTAGTGCTACGTAATGGCATAAATTGCTTTAACTAGTGGAACCATGAAATGTTGTTTATATGTAGCTCCATTTCAAGCCTTTGATGTAATCCTAGGATGGATTGGTTATAGGACCATAAATCCTTGATCAATTTCCAATATTGATGGATCGTGTATTCATATAAAGGAGGGGAAAGGATAATAATTCATATTAAATGAGGGGCGTTCAAACCCTAGATATTGTCTGCTATGCAATTGAAGAAATCCCTCAAAAAAGGGGGGATAGTTTATGTTGTAAAACTTAATGAAATAAGTGATAAAAAGAAAAGAGAAGTGCTAGGAAAGCACCCAATTTTACAAGATTTTAAGGATGTATTTCCAAAAGAATTACCTGGACTACCTCCTGTATTAAAAATTAACTTCATAATTGATCTTATGCCAGGATAATAACCTATCTATAAATCACCCTATAGGATAAATCCTATTGAGATGTAGGAACTAAAGATCCAATTACAAGGGTTATTATAAAAGGGACTGATAAAACCAATTGTATCACTGTGGGATGCACCAGTTTTATTTATCAAAATGAAGGATGGTTCTTTAATATTGTGTATTGATTGTAGGATGCTAAATAATGTTATAAACAAGAACCGATATCCTTTACCTAGGATCGAAGATTTATTTGATCAACTAAGAGATGCCACGGTGTTTACTAAGATTAATTTGAGATTAGGGTACCATAAATTAAGAATACGTGAGGAGGACACTCACAAAATGATATTTAAGACTAGATATGGGTCTTACAAGTTTATAGTTCTACCCTTTGGATTGACTAATGCCCAAACTACATTCATGAATCTAATGAACAATATTTTCAGAAGACACCTAGATCAGTTTGTCCTTGTACTCCTAGATGACATATTAATATACTCTAGGAACAAAGAAGAGTATGATAAACATCTCAAAATCATGTTAGAGTTGTTAAGATAAAATTAACTTTATGGAAATATAACTAAAAGTGATTTTTATGTTTTAGAGTATGATATTTGGGACATATCATATCAGCAAAATGAATCATTATGGATCCTGATAAATTAGAGGTCATCCTGAATTAGCCACCCCCTACTAATGTGACTAAAGTGCAAAGCTTCATGGGGTTAATGGGATACTATAGATGATAGATCAAATATTACTCCAAGATTAGCACAGTAATAACTAACCTTCAATAAAGAGAGAAAGAAATTCAAGTGATCAAAAAAGTGTGAAGTTGATTTTGCATTATTGAAACATAAGCTCACTAGTGTACCAATACTAAAGATTCCTGATCCTCAGGTGTCTTCTTAGTATTCATGGATTCATAATTAAAATGGTTAGAAGGAGTTCTCTCTCGGGAGGAGTCAGTGATGGCATATACTTCAAGAAATCTCAAGAAGAATAAAATTAATTATGCTACACATGATTTAGAGCTAGATGTAGTGGTGCATGCTCTAAAGTTTTAATGCCACTACTTGGTGGGAAAGCCATTTGAATTATGAACTTACCATCAAATTTTGAGGTACATATTCACCCAACCTATACTCAACACGAGGAAGAGGAGGTGGATTGAATTTCTTGCTGAGTATGACTTTGAGATTGAGTACATTAAATGGAAAGAGAATAAGGTTGTTGATGCCTTGAGTAGAAGGAAATACATACTAGCCATAACCAGAAGTCACATGGGTTTGATGGATCAGGTAAGATAGGACCAATCTTGGGATGGGTATTGCCAAGAAATTTGAGCTAGAATGAATAGAGATACATAAAATAACAAGGAATTTGGCATGATATATGACCTTTTATGCTACAAAGGTAGAGTTGGCATACCAAGGATAGGCGATCTAAGGAAGCTAGTAATGCAAGAGACACATAGATCTTCTCATTATGCTTATTTTGGAGGATCCAAAATATGAGAAAACATGAAAATAACTTTATCCTGGATAGGTATGAAGAAGCATATCACCTATTTAATCACTCAATGCCTTGAATGTAAGAAAATTAAGTCTAAACACAAGCATCTTGTAGAAAATTATATCTGCACGATATACCTATGCAGAAATGGCAAGTTATATCTATGTATTTTATAGTAGGGTTACCCAAAAATAGGTATACACATGATGCAATCCTTGTAATAGTTGACATATTGACTAAGGTTGCACATTTTATACCCGAAAATATCAAGGATGATGCTTAGGTAGTGGCTAATATATTTTATAGAGAGGTATGTCGTTTGCATGGATTTATTGAGGTGATCATTTTAGATAGGAATTTCAAGTTTACTTCTAAATTTTGGAAGTCCCTACATCGTGTAGTGGGTATAAAATTGAATATGAGCTCAACATACCACCCTAAAATAGATGGTCAAATTGAATGGGTAAACCAAGTACTAGAGGACATGTTGTGCATGTATTGCATGGATCATAAGTCTCATTGGGAAGATTACTTACATCTTGTGGAATTTACCTACAATAATAGACATCACTCATATTTAGGAATGGCTCCTTTCGATGTCTTGTATGGGTGAAAGTGGAAATCATTATCTTGGGATAATTTATAAGATCAAGTTGTTATTGGACCATATATGGTCAAAGAAATGGAGGATCAATTAAAGTTAATTAGGCAAAGACTTACAAAAGTTTTTGATAAGTAGAAGAGTTATTATGATCTCAAGAGAACTCCAAGAGAGTAATCAATTGGATATAAGGTATTTTTAAGGGTTGAACCGATGAAGAGCGATATCAAATTCATGAATTTAGATCCATAATTTGTGGGGCCCTTTAAAATCACTAAAAATATTAGTTTGGTTGCATACCAACTTACCTTACCACCTAACCCATCCAAGATCCATGAAACCTTCCACATATCCTTTCTTAGGAAATATGTTGCTGACCCTAAACATGTGTGGGATGTTTCTAAATTGTAAATGGAAAATTTGAAGGCTTTTGAATTTATGTTGATAAATATCCTTGAGTTGCAATACAAGTCTATGATAAATCAAAATCTTGAGCAATGTAAGGTCTAGTGGGACCAGTTTTTTGAAAGAAATACCACTTGGTAAAAAGTGGATGAAATGTAAAAACATTTTCCTTTTTATTTGAAAATATATAATATAATAATTTTTTTTTTTGTAAAACTGAAAACACCTAGGATAGTGTTTAGTCCAAGGAGATAGGATATCATGACCCTCTCTAGTGGACTTTTTGACACAAAGAGACAGTGTATTAGTATATGATGCTTTAATACCTGATTTGAGAAACTAAACCAACTATACAATGTTTAGTTGATTTGAAAGAGCATGATGTTGCTAACATATTTCCAATATGTGTAGGATCAGGTACACTCGTAGGTGGAAGAATCAAAATCATCCAATAGTAGTGGTGGTACTTGAGGATTGGGAAAATAATTATTAAGGCAAATGAGGGTAATATTTATGGATATTTTCATATAGACATGCATTCGGTTAGGTATAATCGTCAAAAGCTAGCCACCTTGAGCCTTAGATTGATAGCCTAGTAGCTATCATAAATTCTTGAGGTTGATACAGGTGACTAGGTTGATGGAAATATTTCCTCTTTGTTTGTGCATATGTTTTATTGTATTTTACTTCATCACTATCTGCATAAATGGTTTGGAAAGCATTCAGAAGTTAGTTGTTTTGAAAACTCCTTGTTTTGCTAAACCTTTCAAAAGAATGGCATGATTTTTTTTTTATCGGTCAAATGGATTAAAATTTATATATCAAGTGGGTTTTGATAGGGTCCCAAAACCTGTATACAAAAATACAACCATGACCAGAGAAATAGAGAAGAGAAAAATAAAATAACAAAAGAAGAACAAGCAAAAAGGCTATCCTCAGCCAGCACCAGAAACCAAAAATTTAGGCAAAAATGATACATGGAACAAAAGACAACAAACTTTGAATAATATCCCTTAAAACTAGAGTGGGCGCCCTTAACCTTCAAGATTAGGATTGATATTAGCATCTTGGATTCTGACATTAGGGTGTCTATATCAATAGTGTTGTCCTTGGTAAGGATGTCCTCAGTTTTAATAGTCACCTTCCTCAACTTTTTAGTAGGAACTTCTTCCATTATTTTAGTAAAATACTTCTTAAAAACCATAAGTGAAGAGCATTACGTAAATCAACTAAATGGATAATGCAGTTTGTTACAGACTGGATTATGAATGTATGCATGCAGTGATCAGGGTTGTCCTTGTCTTCATCATCATACTCAATGACCAATGACTCTTTTTATTTAGCTTTGTTATTCAGTCAACCAGAGAAGCATAAGGAGTTTTTTTCAGGCTCAAGCTCACTCTTAGGTTCAGGTGAAGCACTTCTTGGTCTCTTTCTTAATTCTTGGACATTTTCAATAATTTTCTACTTTTTGGTGGATAACCTTGGAGTACAAGAATATTGAGGTGTGGTTTGGGATGAACTAGGTTTCAGAGGACTTTGTTTGGGTTTGGAGGAGGAGTAACAACAATACCCTTAGGAAAATTAAGTAGCCAATGTTTGAACATAACATTGAAAAGGCCACGGTGGGTAGGAAGTATTGACCCATTTTGCTCCCTACAATATTCAATGGTGTAATTGATAGAATTAAAAATAAATTGAGGTATATTGACTATACATACATGACAAAAATGGTTGTAAAAGGAGAAGTGAAAACTGCGTAGAGGCCTGTTAGGGTCATTCATAGTCACATACTCCATGATCGGTTTGAGAACACTCCCCCATGGAAAAGGCAACTCATCACATCGTATGCCAAGACGAGCCCTTTTGTAGAGCTCCTTATCCCTAACGTCCTTCAATTTACCATCCCAATTGTGCTTCTCTATTTTAATTGATCTTTCTTTTGGTTTTTATCTAGTTAATTTGACAAGCATTTTAATATCTAGAACATAGGTCTTGCCTTGTATGGTAACCTTACCATTGTCCCATGTCTCCATGAAGGCCAACATAACTTTATGGTCTTCACCTTTGAACTTGTGGAAGAATGGGAGAAACCCTTTACTAGTAAGGATTCCCTCAGCAATGGAATCCATACAAGGCTTAGAAGGTTTGACGAAATCCATGATGATCTCATAGAGATGGGAAGGTTTCTGGATGAACAACTGAATGATAGACCAACGAAGGAAAATTTGGGTAATATAAAAGGAAATAGCCGAGACAGACAGAATAGCAACGAGTGCCACCTAAGGTTTTGAAAATAAAAATTACACACATCAAAGCCCTCTCGGTATACGCTATAATTTTTATTGCTATAGGAGATCGTGTGAGAATCATAAAAAAAAATCCCACAAATGGGTAATATCAAAGAGGTACATCAAAAAATGAGGATAGACACGCAAAAGGATGATGACATGGAAGGACAAGGTGGGAGGATGGACAAGGGTAACGACTATGGATTGGTGATATTTGAAATAGGTAAGTACAATAAGGGTAATGCTTTGGAGGAAGGATAAACGATATCGCTTTTCGAGACGAGGGAGGACACCAAAAAAATTTCTTTGAAAAATGTAAAATCGACTTTCTAGGTTGACAAGACTAAAAATCACGTGAAGCCCATAGCCCAAAAATGCAAGGGAATTATTGGTAAGAAAATTAAGACACGTTGGCATGAGGATCATGAGGAGGATGGCCGACTTGCTCCACGTTAGCAGGAATATTGCTTGAAGTCAAATTTTCTTGATCAATGACTTGGGCTAAAAATTGAGGAATGTCAGTGGTCCAACTCATCAATTTAGTGATTTGGGTTCCAAAACTTGCTAAAGCATCGAAAAATTTGTTATTCTCTCTAAATGTGTGCTGGAAAATGATTTCTTAAAATTTTTTGTTGAGATGTCTGGCTTCTTTTATACAGTTCCTTATTTTCCATGAAGGAATTTTGGAATTTTTTAAGTGATTAATTATGGTAAGGGAATCCCATCAACAAGAATCCTATCATAAATGTATTTTTCCAACACCATACCATGGCATAGAGCCCGAGCTTCAATATTTTTGTTTAACTGGATTCCTAAAAACTCAGCAAAATCAAGGATTATCTTACCTTTATTGTCTTTTAGAATACCACAAGCTCCTGACCAAATAGGGTTGCCCTTTGCAACACCATAAAAAATTAATTTAATCCATCCTGGTGGAGGAAGGATCCAAGAAGACTGATCTCTATTGGAAGTGGGATGAGGACCAAAATTATTTACAATAGGGAACTTCAAAACCTGCCCTAAAGAGGCTTCAAAATTGGAAGTAGGTTGTGAAGGTAATGGGCAAAGGGTAACATTTTTGATAGCACATGAGAGGATCTTATTGAAGACAAAATTAGTTTTTTGACTAATATTGGAAAACACTAATTTCTCTCCAACCATATCTGTCATAAGAAGTGATGAATACAGAACTGCCATAACGTCTTCAGACGAGGATTCCTAAAAGGGTTGGGCCATTGAGTAAAAATATCAGATATAGAGCAAGGTCTAACCCAAGAAATGTGGAAGCAAGCAAAAAGGCTATTAAGTACAGAGGTAGCATAAGGACAATAAAACTTATTCTTCAATAGTAAGGCTTTTATTTAACTAATAAATGAAATACATTAAATAAATAGTAGAGCTTTTATTTAATTGATAATTGAAATTCATTAAATAAACAGTAAAGCTTTTATTTAATTGGTAATTGAAATTCATTAAATAAATAATAAGGTTTTAATTTAATTGATTATTGAAATTCATTACATAAATAGTATGGCTTTTATTTAATTGATAATTGAAATTCATTAAATAAATAGTAAGGCTTTTATTTAATTGATAATTGAAATTCATTAAATAAATAGTAAGGCTTTTATTTAATTGATAATTGAAATTCATTAAATAAATAGTAAGGCTTTTATTTAATTGATAATTGAAATTCATTAAATAAATAGTAAGACTTTTATTTAAATAATATTGGTAATTCATTTTATAATTATCCAATTTAATTAATGGGATAATAGAACCCCCTTTAATTCAAATAAGCTCACATAGAACCACCTCTCATAGAATCCGATCACACTCGCCTGGTGAAGCTTTCGTCTAAAATTTGGGAATATGGCTTCATTTATGGCCAAACCTTGGGGGAAGGGAGGATGGAAAATATCTTTCCCTACCACCTGACAGATAGATAGGGAGTAATGACGAGCAGGTAGAGTGGACGTGAGACAAGCCAGTGGTGTGAGAAAGAGGACTCGTAGTCCCCAATAAGGAGGTAGCGGAGGGGAGATTGAAGTTATCTTTCACAAGCGAAACCAAAATAAGGAAGAAAAGAATGGCAGAAGGAAATAGTTGCAAAGAGGATAATACCACCCATGATGGATGAAAGTATTCTAAAGGACTCATAGTTTGGTTTACACCGCCTATAGTAGTAACTTATTTTGAAATAAACTATTGTGTCTGGTCTATCCTTTGGTGTTCCCTTGCTTTAGAGAGGAAGTAAAGCCCCTTAAGATGTTTGGTTGTCTAGTTTGTAGTAGCTATATCACTATCAGCCTTTCGATAGTATAATTTAAAGAAACTATGAATAAAACCCAGCTCTAATAGTGCTGACCTTTGTAGGTAGACTTAGCTTGGCATCGTTGACCAATAGGGTTGTTGTTAGAACCTTAAGTAGAGGATATAAAGTGATGATTGTTCTATGGTTGAACCCTCTCCTCACCATATGGATATTTATTTAGCATATTGAACCAATTTGTGGTTAAACACCTCCCTTTTGGTGTTGATATCATCAATGTTACCTATACCGTGAGACCCCCTTAGAAGGGTGCTAGTCAAACTTACCACACCTCTCCTCAGAATTTGGTGTGTCTCGATACATGGTGGGATGAGTTTTTTGTCCACCTATGATAGACGCTATGAACCCCAAGTTCCATGTAGGGTTTTGTGAATCCCTATTCATTACTTAGTCGTGTTGACAAGTCATCACATTCATTGATTGCATATTGCTTTAATTGATAATTCATTGATACTAACATTTTGTAAATTTATAATATTTCTTGTTGTTATGGTTTAATTGATGCATTGTTAACAAAAAATTATCATTTTCATTATTAATATGGAACCTAAGGGTATCATTACTAGATCTAATACTGTAGAAGATACCATTTTCCAAAGCCTATCTTCTACTCAGAGACATAGAAGATCCAAAAGTGAAGCAATTGTTATTTCACCTAGTGGGGTTTCAGTTGAACCACCTATTGTTCCCATTCTTCCTATTGTTCCTTTAGTTACCCCATAGCCAAATATAATGGCTACAAATTTTTCTTGGTATGAGATGCACAAAAATCCTTTGAACATAGCTAGAGTTTCTCATGACCTACCCAAGAAAATAGAGAAATTTTTGTCCAAATACAAGCATGATGGTACAAGACTAGTAGAGGAACACATTTGGGCCTATAAGGACACCTTAATTAGATTGCAAGTTGAACATGAATATGTGGCTTACAAATTTTCTTTGAGCCTAGATGACCTGGAGTATGATTGGTACATCAGTCTACCTACCAGCTCTATTACTTCCTAGGCCCAATTAGAAACCACTTTTGTGAATCAATTTAGGTTACCCTTAGATCTTGCTATAATTTATCATCAATTTGTAACTTGCAAGAGAGCACCTAGTGAACCAATAATAATTTTTAACATATATTCCAAAATCTCTATGTGAGATTGACTGGTCCTTTTGTTGTGGCTATCGATATTGCTCTTCAAATATACTTTGGGGTATTAGATCCCTTTATCGCCATGTTTGCTAGGAGAAATCCTTTAGTCACTACTCTTGCCTTAGCATACATGGAGGCCATGAATATTGAGTAGCAATTGATACCACAAGTCTATGGGATAGGAAAAATACCTACTATAGGACAACCTAGAGCCTACAATTAAATCCTAATGATAAACCAGGTGTTGCTACAACAGACTTCAATGTTGAACACTTTGCCCTATAATCAATGTTACCCTACCATGCCCCATTTTCCTCCCACACTCACTTATCCCACTACATCCATCCATCCGACCACTCCATTACTCTTAGAGAATCAATTGGCCACTCATGGAGTCACAACAATGAATGCTCAAGCCTAACCTACATGCTTGAACCCAACACCCATACAAAGTTTGAATCCATTTCAAAACCTAAATTTTCAAACTCAAGGCACCTTGCAAGATCAAAATGTTCAAAATCAAAACGTGGTACCAAATCAGAATATTCCAGGTGTCTAGAATCCAACTAATCCTACCACTACTACTGTTCAACCTAATGAGCCTGATTCAGAGGTGAAAGACCTATGGAGGCTTGTCTAGAAGTTAAGTAGTGACATGGTTCAGTTAAAAAAGTAGGCTCCACAAAACCCACAACAAAATAGAAACTATAGTTTTCATAGGAAATAGTGGAACACAAGACCAAACAATGGGGGTGTGTCGATTCTGATTACTAATCAGAATAATGCATCTACTAGTTCTATTCAACCTCATTCAACTGTTAATCTTTCAGATTTTACCATGAAAAACTGGTGTAGGATGCATTCCACTAAATAGCACAATGAAAATGAATACCCGAAGCTTCATAATACCATAGATATCTTTCAACAAGAGATGGATGATTTGGAACTAGTGCCTAATGAGGATTTTTCTCATCAAGCTAGTTCAAGCAAAGGTAAGGGAATGGATTTAGTTGTTGAAAATTTTGATCCAAAAAATGAGGATGATGATCCCATAGAAGAAGTTTAGGCCTTTAGGCAGTTTAAAAATGGGAATCATAACTACCACTTGAGAAGTAAGAGTAAGACCCCAAATACTTCTTATGCTCCTCTAAACAATTCCATAATTCCACCAGATACTATGGCCAACAATAATCCTCCACCTCCATTTAATATTGAGTCATCCAAACCACCTCAAAAGTTGCAAAGTCTTTCTAAAATTGCTTATAATACTATTGATGATTTAAAGAAAACAAAAGCTATTATCACTTTTTTTGAAGTGGCATAGTTGACGAATCAACACGATTATTTGATTAAGGCTTTGGGTGGATTAAGAAAAACTGATGCTAGGAAAACTACAGAGTCGCATTTTACCTTGCAAAAGGAGAAAGGAGAGGTTCCTCCATGTAGGAAAGAATTTGCACAAATATCTAGTAGATTCAGGTGCATCAGGTAATGTAATGCCTTATGTTACTTGCCAAAGGTTGGGTTTGAAACCCAATCCTTCAAACATAATGGTGTTACAATTAGACATATTTGAGGTGAATGTGGTAGGAATGCTTCATAACATCCA
This sequence comes from Wollemia nobilis, assembly GCA_028583015.1. Classification (NCBI taxonomy): domain Eukaryota; kingdom Viridiplantae; phylum Streptophyta; class Pinopsida; order Araucariales; family Araucariaceae; genus Wollemia; species Wollemia nobilis. Next base: position 714,586 of record JAQPPZ010002512.1, read on the forward strand.
TATTAATATTTCATCAAAACCTAGAATTCAACAATACATTGATATTCATGTTGTTGATATTCCTGATAAATATGGTATGTTATTGGCTAGGGATTGGAGCAAAAACTTGAATGGCTATATGGCCACGGACTGTTCACACATGTGGTTACCTTGGAAAGGGGTAGCCAATCAAATCTGAATTGAAAGAGAGCCTAGGCTCAAATATTTGATCACAAAGGATAATAGAACAAATGAAACTTTTTATAATGAGTCTGAGTTGGGAATTTACACATTGGATACCAAGTTGGTTACAAATAAATCTAATGCTAAAATTCTATCTTGTGACCCACCTAATGATGATCATCTTGTTTGGACACTTAAATTTGATGGATCTAAACCCAAAAAAAGGTAGTGGAGTTGGGGTTGAACTCATTATCCCTAAATGTAGGTCTTCCCTCATTGCATTTAGATTACAATTCCCATGTACTTGCAATGCAACGAAATATGAAGAATTAATTTTTGGATTACGATTAGATCTGAATAAGAACATTAAATATCTAAAAAAATTAGGGGATTTAGTGTTAGTTGTTAGGTAATTCAAGTGACAATACACATGTTATGATGAAAGGCTAATTAACTATAGAACAAGAGTTATCGAAGCCTTTAAAGTTTATCTAATTTCTAGAAAGAGTAATTGTGTTGCAGATTCCTTGGCAAATACGACAAGTACGTTAAATCCCATCAATAAAATAAAATTCAAAAAAATTTCAACAAAATTGGTGCTAGAAGGAGGGCTCAAATTGGTCATTTAATTGTTGTTGCAAATTCTAACTTTTTCATTGTTACTTGAAGGCTATTTCTAAGATATTAGTTTGGACTAACAAGGTTTTTTTGACAGAATGAACTAGGCAAAAAATAAGGAAAGTGGATGTCTACCTTATAGGAATTTGATTTGGAGATTCATCCAATGAAGCTAGTTCAAGTACAAGACTTGAAAAGAACACTTGTGCAGATTTAACCTCAAATTTCTTGTCAACAATATAATGTAGAGGATATCACACAAGACGACTCGAAGAATCACGAAGGAATCTTTCTTCATTGCTTGAATAAGGAAGAATCCACTCACATATTACATGAGTTTCATGGTAAGTATGGGATAGGGCATGGTTCTGCAAATACCACAACACACTAGATCTTGAGATCTGACTACTATTTGCCATATATATTCAAAGATACTCATTCCCATGTGCGGTCTTGCCATATTTGTCAGCTTGCAGACAATAGAGAGAGATAAGTACCTATGCCATTACAACCTATAGTTGAGATAAGATCTTTTGCTCAGTGGGACCTAGATTTTGTAGGGGTCATAAAATCTAATTATTTAGCTTCTCATAAGTTAATTCTTACCACATGATTATTGTACTATATGGACAGAAGCTATCCCCATCAAAAATTGTACTACTAAGGTTGTTATTCATTTTTTGGAAGAATACATTGTCACTAGGTTTGGAATGCCATATTCAATTGTTTGTGATAATTAACATGCTTTTACCTCACTTTATTTTGTATAATGGACATATTATAACAAGGTGGGTATCAAATATTCTTTTAATTATTATCCTTAAGGTAATGGCTTAGTTGAATCATCTAATAAACTTATTGTCAATTATCAAGAAATTGCTTGAACATAATCCTTGGGATTGGCATAATAAATTTAAGTTTGCATTATGGGTGGATAGAATAAGAATTAAGGAATTCATAGGAACATCACCTTATCATCTAGTGTATGGTCAAGATCCAATTTTTCTCGATAATCTTAAATTGCAAACTTTACAATTCATGAAAGAATATCTTGAAACAGATGATAAAATTGAAGCTCGTCTCACTCACCTCATGCATCTAGATGCAAAAGAGAGGATGCCTTGCTTCACTTTAGTAAAAATTAGGATATTATTAAATAATGGTTTGATAAACAAGATAAAATTAAATATTTTAGGGTTTTTGATTTGGTTTTGCTCTGGGATAAGACACATGAGAAAAAAGGTGAACATGAAATTATTTTGTAATCATTCTTAGATTTTGGACTAAGATGGTGGAAGGTGGAACAATGAAACATTTTGCTAAATCTCCACATATAACTCGTATATTAAAGGGTATTCTTTAAAATTTTGAAGGATGAAGTCATTTTTGTTTGCAAATTAAGGCAAAAATCTAATACACTCCATATTTAGATTTAAGTGGTCTCTAACCCAGGTGGCAGGTAAATTTGCAAAGCAATACAATGCTTGATAAAAACAAAAAGAAAAAAAAAAAAAGGAAAGAAAAGCCAAATAAAAAAAAAGGTTTAGATAATCTTCACAGGGGCTATGGATGCTTGACTGGCAGTGGAGCAATGTCTAGAAAAAATAAAATAAAATAAGTAATGCAAAATTGATCTGATGCCTAGGTGATTCAGATAATCTCTACCGAGGCTATAGACGCCTGGTTGGCAGTAGAGCAAAGTCTAAAAGAGATCAAGGTCATCTCCACTGGGGTTATAGATGATTGAATAACAATGGAGCAATGCAGAGGTGCATGTTTAATGAGTGATGCCCTATAGCCTAAATGCAAAACAAATTATGGCATCTAGATCATTTCAAGAATGCAAAATGAATCACCATTCACACACTAAGCAATGGAAAATGGTTTATTTATTTTCATTTGAAGCTATATACCCCCATATTCTCTAGATATTATTGAATAATTATTATTTTTTTAATCTTTGTTTTTTTTGTTTTACATCGGGTTCTTCATCTAAAATGCTTAGGAGCATTTCCCAACAGAGTCACCATTTATTATGACTGTCACACAACTTGCCCCAAATTTGGAGACCCACATTTAATTTTGGTGCTTTGGGAATTTTGGATTTGCTTTGAGTGATAATTTTGATATGTCCCTATCCATGAGCTTGCCATATAGATTCCAAGGTTCATTGTGGGGTAGTGTCTTCTTGTATTCTTGTAAAAAAATAATTTTAATGTTTCTTATTAGAATCATTGTTTGAGTTTTAAATGTTGGTTTTAATATTTTCTTCTTGTTTCTTTTGAATTTCAATAATTCAAACATTTAAAATTAATTAAATTCAATAAAATAAAAAACAAAAGAAAATATAATAGTGTAATAATAAATAAAACAAAAAATAATAATAATAATAAATAAAATAAAATATAAATAAGTATATATATAACTCAAATAAAATCATCAATATAATTATGTTTTTGAATGGTTTGATTCAATATTTTATTAATGGCTTCATTGAAAAGGTTAGTTGATGTGCCCCTTGCATGGTAGGTTATTAAAATTGTTTGGGCACAAGGTTTGAGATGAGCCTTAACCCAGCCAACTAGTAGAGATCATATCCTGACAGTGCAGACCTAGACAATGACCACACGGACCCTAGATAGTGTAGCTATGGTGTGGACCGTCAGAGTGTAGCAATGATGTGGATTATCAGATGAACATGAACTAAAGACACATGTGAGCTATGTGATATCATGGATAGATCAATGTGGGGATGGATAACATAGATTTGGATTGACTTGGACACCTTATACTGACATGGACTGACGAAGCTAGGTGATTACGGACTTGACGTGGCTACGATGTGGCAATGTCAAATTACATAGTAGATAGATAGAGGGACAAGGTAAGCATGTTCAATGGAGGCATTGAAGGAGCTATTAACATAGTGGATATTTTTTAGGATGAAACTGATGCAAACATCATCAAATATTTGTGAGAAGGCCATAGTGGAGGAGACGTGGCTCGGTAGTTTCTGGCATTGATGTCATGGCAAAAGATACCATGCTATTGGATATAGATGCATTATATTTTGACCATCAAGTACTCTTTCAAGGTGTTACTACTAAACCATTTTAACAGCAAAGAGTGCTACAACCAAGGTCCCTCGGGCACATCAAGTACAACCACTATTTTTTGAATGTGACCAAGTATGATCTGGAGGGTAGCGACATCATCCACATCGTGGACATCATCAAGAGGAGCATGTTAGTGGACATGGGATTCTTTGACACTACCAATGAGCTCTCTACTGGCACAATGCAAGGGCTATAATTACCAAGAATCACTAAGATATGTCGAGGAAGATAATGGGAGATACCTAAAGTTTAAAATGATACTCATCAAAATCACCAAGCCTTTGAATTGATTGGAATCGATGAGACAATAGGGTGATACTATGAAAGGGTGATGCATGAGGTGTTGTATTCAATATCTTGGTATGATGGAAATAGGAGTTTTGGTCATGAAACATTGAGTTAATTTATCAAAAATATGCTACACAGTAATGCTATTCATCAGGATCGTGGATGAAAGAATACATACAAAATTGAATAACTTTGGGGGTATAGTGTGAATAACCAGAGTAGATAGAAGGAGATAACATCGTCCATGAAAGGATCTCAAAAATTGGTCTATGATACTAGTTGTAGCTCCTGCTATAACATTGGACTCATTGATTGCACCCATGGCATGGGAGTGGTCGTTCCATTGTTGGAACTAGTAACTTGAGGATCTTTTAGCTAAGAGCAGGATTTATTGTACGTTTTAGCCTTGATGTCTCTCATAAAGCAACATAAAAATAAGGTTTTTTCATCTCGATCTTGGAGCTCAAATACCAATTCCAAAAATGTAGTGTCAACTGCATACCATGACACGTACGATGGGAGGACGATGTCCAAGAAGGATGCAAATATGGATTTGTGAGTTGTTGGGTGGTGACAAGCATCATATTTGTAGCTCATTTCCACATAGTTTTGCTACTTACCTTGAGATATCCTAGTCACTCAAAAATATTTACGTAGGTGTCTACAACAATGCATGAAATAAATCAATATGTGGAAATTCATATTTACCAAAGAATTCCACGTGATTCAAGGAAAAGGAAGAATCAAAACCAAACAGTAATAAAGTGGTGCAATTTTATTTTATTTTTTAACTCTAGAGAGTCAAATTTTAGTTTGTTTGACCTTGAAACAATCATTACAAAGAAGAAAAATCTTATTGGTAGCAATGTATGTTTTATGTACATAAAGGGTTGTTTTAAATATAAAGGCATTTATCAAAACAACTTTAAAACAATCAATGACATTTTAGTTACAAAGAAAATATGGCCAGAATACGAATGCAAACATATGTACATTGAAATCTATGAAACCAAACGAGGGGAAAGAAAAATGAAGGGTATTTCAAAAAAATTTAAAAACTGATTAAAGCTCACGAATCAGGGTTGGAATTTTTTTGAAATAGGGAAGCGCAAAGGAGGATTGGAAGGCTCTTAAGCTATTGCAACTGATTTTTCCACCTTGTATGTAGCAAAAATAAGGTTCTAAATATAAATTTTTCATTGCACATCTTTCTCATGCATGTATTGAAGTTATTTAGTGGTGTTTTATGCATAAAATGGCAGCATCATTTAATTTTTTAATGCTTACTTTTTTTCCTCAAAATATTACACTTAATCGGATTTAGATTGTGTGGATGCAGGTCTAACTCAATTTTTTTTACTTTTCATAATCTTCATTTTTTGTAGAATAGGAGAATTAGTTTACAATAGTCTCTTTGGTCGTTTTTCCGCATCTTGTTTTAATATTTATTTTAGATTTTTATATTTTTTCTAACCCTAACATTTGTCATTTTTTTTTGTTTATTTTCTTTAATTTTCATCAAGCACTCAAAGCCCCAAGGGTTACATAATTTATGCAAAATAAAATAAAATAAAATATCATTAATGAGGATTTTGAGGTAATTAGAAAATCCAAATCATATTTTTGTTTAAGGCTAACTTGTTAAATTTATTAGACACATTCAATTAAGGCAAATTCATTTTAAGGTTCCAAAACAAATTTTTGCACTTCAAAGGTTATATCATATCCAAATAAGCTTAACAAAGTTCACTTTTTTAAATAAAATCTGTAAATTTAAGTTCTGCACAAATTCATTTTTAAAAGGGAATACTACATTCAAACTTTGCACTATTAAAGACAAGAAAATTAATTTCATTTAATGTGAAAGATAGAAATTTTAATAACTTCCAAAATTTTATTAAAATGAATAATTAAGGTGTTATTCCAAAGCTACTGCATTGCAAAGTTAGATTTTAGTTATTTTTCTTTTATGCTCAAACAGAGCTTAACAAAGCAAGATAAAATAGATCCAATCACAATTCAAGATTCACATTTCAAATATAGATTTTAGTCTTTTCTTTTGTGCTCAAAGCAAAATTTAACAAAGGAAGATAAAATTTGATTAAATCTTCCTAACAAAAGAAGATAAAATCTACCTAAAACACTTCAAGATAAAATGAATTAAATCACCGTTATATGATGGTCATATGAGGGCCAAACACATCACATTTTCTTTCTTTTTAAATTTTAGGAAAAATAAAAAAAATGGCAAATCCAAGTAATACCAAAACACAGGCCCCTTTTTTATCAGTTACTTGCACCTCTAAGGTAATATTGTACTTACTGCACATTTTTATAAACACTCAAACACACATAAAGCACATAAGAACCTTGGAGAAATTTGAATTTCTTTGAAATAGTGGGTTTTTTGACAAAAATATTGACTGTGAGTATGATTTTGTAATAGGGTAAAATTATCACTCAACAAGCCAATGGATGGGTCTTTCTCGAGACCTTATACTTATCTAGTGGTTTTCAAGTCTATCATTGGTTAAACCGTAGTCTAGGTTGGTCATCGTCGCCCACTCTTCTCTGTTAGTTTTGCTGAAGCATTCCAACTTAGTTGGTTAAAGGAGGATCTCCCTTGTAAGTTTTATTAATTAAATTTAGCAATGCATTAAGGGTGAAGCAAGTGTTTTTATATATTAAATAAAAGGTTGTTTTATTTAATTAATCATAGAAAGAGAGCTTTAGATATATTAAATAAAATGTTGTTTTATTTAATTAATCAAAGAAAGAGAACTTTAGATATATTAAATAAAAGGTTGTTTTATTTAATTAATAAGAGAAAAAGAACTTTAGATATATTAAATAAAAGGTTGTTTTATTTAATTAATCAGAGAAAGAGAACTTTAGATATATTAAATAAAATGTTGTTTTATTTAATTAATCAAAGAAAAGATAACATTGGTTATATTAACTAAAAGGTAGGCTTATAGATAGATTAAAGTAGATGGCTATGATTTATTAAACAAATGTAATTAGTTCATTTTATAAATTAAGAGTATGGGACTTTAATTTACGAGATGAAGGAAAAAAGTTTATTTAAATATTAAAGTAGATGGCTTTGATTTATTAAATAAATAGAATTAGTTTGTTTTATAAATTAAGTGTATGGGACTTTAATTTATGAGATGAAGGAAAAAAAAAAATTTAAACATTAAATTAGATGGCTTTGATTTATTAAATAAATAGAATTTGTTCGTTTTGTAAATTTAGGGTATGGGACTTTAATTTATGAGATGAAAAAATGTCTATTTAAATATTAAAGTAAATGGCTTTGATTTATTAAATAAATAGAATTAGTTCATTTTGTAAATTAAGGGTATGGGACTTTAATTTATGAGATGAAGGAAAAAGGTTTATTTAAAGATTAAAGTAGATGACTTTGATTTATTAAATAAATGAAATTAGTTTGTTTTGTAAATTAAGGGTATGAGACTTTAATTTATGAGATGAAAGAAAAATGTTTATTTAAAGATTAAAGTAGATGACTTTGATTTATTAAATAAATGGAATTAGTTCGTTTTGTAAATTAAGGGTATGGGACTTTAATTTATGAGATGAAGGGAAAAGGTTAATAGATAGATTAAAGTAGATGGCTTTGATCTATTGAATAAATAGAATTAGTTTATTTTGCAAATTAAGGGTATGGGACTTTAATTTATAGAACAAAGGAAAAGCATGGTTATTTCTTGATTGAAGGAACCTAGTTGTTGGTAATTAAAGGTATGGGACTTTAATTATTGAACAAGGGTTGAAATAATTAATTAAGTAGAACCTTGAATCTTGTTGTAATTTTTAAAGGACTCTCTATGGATAATGAGAGGTGAAAATAAAATTAGTGATTTTTATGATATTAAATATGCATTATATGGGAAAGAAAATTGAATTCAGGCTCTGAGGTGGGAAGCGATGAACTAGGGTTTCTGGAGCTAAGGAAAATCTAGGGCATCGGTTGGGTTTTCGAAGAGATTTCTAGTTACTGTGGATCTGAAGGCAAGATTGCTGCCCCAGGAGGGTCCAATGGGGACTTCTCCGGATCCTCTCCTAGGGAGAAATAGCTCTTATGCAGATATGCTAAAAGATAAATCTCCATCCAAGACAGACGAAGCTCAAAGAACCGCCTTTAAAATGCTCTTTACGGCTGCGGGAAACAGATCAACAGCGCATCGAGTCAATGGATGCCCTGCCACAGTCCGAATCACGGCCCAAGATTGTCATTGAGCCAAGGATGGTCGAAGAAACAGTCTTATACAGAGCCAATCACGATTTGATCTGCAAATTCATGGGTATTCGCCCTACCCTGAATTTTTTGCACTCTTGGGTCCGGAAAAACTGGGAGCCTCATGGTGAGTACTCTTTATGGTTTATTAGCAATGGGTATTTTATTGTTAGTTTTTCTTCTCTAGCCGATAGAAATAGGGCTTTCGAATCAGAGAAGAGGAATTATGGTCCGACAGGATTATTTGTTCAACCCTGGAGAGTGGGATTCGATCCTCGAATTGAACCCACTGTTGTCTCGGTCTGGATCCGTCTGTATGCACTTCCAATGGAGTTTTGGAGTGAGCAGGTTTTGGAGATGATCGGTAATTCCCTTGGAAGACATTTGGGTGTCTCCAAAGACACAATAGAAGGGAACACAGCTTGTTTACGCAAGAATATGTGTGGAAATGGATCTTAGCCAGCCTCTACTAGTAGAGGTGGAACTTGAACTTGTAGGACTATCATGGATTCAACAGTTGGATTATGAGGCTCTGCCCTTTAGATGCAGAGTTTGCCACAAATACGGGCATTTGGCCCGATTTTGCCCAAATAATATGAACACAAAAATGGAGGCTCCTCTAGGAATGTCAAATCTTCCTAAGGAGGGTAAGGCAACAATAAACAAAGAACAAGCCAATACTTCCCAGGGCAATGAAGCTCAGAGAGATGGTTTTGAACAGCCCAAAAGAAGGAGAAGGCAAAAGAAAAAAGATGGCAAAGAGCAAACCCAACTCAAGCCCGCCAATAGGTATGAGATATTTAAGACACTAGTGGACCAAGAGGAACAATTCATGGAAGGAGTGGATGGTAATAGTGAAAATAATAATATCCACGTTCAAGCTCCTCTTTCTTCTCCCCCCGTCATAGAGCAGGTAATTGACCACAGTGGGTTACCACAGTCTGAGAGTGTTGGGGCATTGATAGTTCATAACCAAGAGCAGCCAATGATCAAGGATGTCAACATGGGAATAGCGAGAAAAGAATAGAGAAAAGGCCAACTTTAGGGATAACTCGGGTGGAAAAGAGATCAAAGAATGGCAACTCTCAAGGAGTGGGTAGAAAATCAAATAAGGAATTGCTAGCGAGCTCAAGGAGACAAACTGATCACTGGAGGATCGGTGAGGCCAATAGATTCTTATTGCTCTCAAGGTAACTAATGATTATACAATCATGGAATGTTAGGGGTTTAAACAGTAGAACCCATCAATCTGTTGTTTGAAGACTCTTAGAAAAATGTAAAACAAATTTTTTGCTTATTCAAGAGACAAAAATGTCGTTAGATCTTATGTGTAAAACAGTTAACAAAATTTGGAGGGGTGTTGGTCATATGGATGTGGCTGCCCAAGGGGCCTCGGGGGGGATTGTTACTCTTTGGAAATCTCTTGAATGGACTGCAATAGAACATCTAGCCCGGAGGGGTGTTCTCACATCACATTTTAGGAATAATATCACGAGCTGAACATGTTTTAATCACAAATTTTTATGGGGCTCAAAACCTTGATGGTCAGCGGCTTCAATGGAAAGTTGTGCATAACATGAGAATCTCAAGGGAAGATTTAGACTGGATTATTGCTGGGGATTTTAATGCTAAATTATCCTCTAGAGATCAGGAAGGGGGAACCCCAATTTTGGACCCAGGGGATCGACTTATGATTGCCCAAGTCCAGGCTTTACACTTAGTGGATATCAAAGGCCCTGGAACCAACTATACTTGGACTAATAAGAGGAGGGAGCCACATAGCGAGGAAGGTAAAGTTAGACCATTTTTTGGTTTCAGAGGAGGCATTTGTAAAATGGAATACAAGATTTCAGATTTTGGAGGGTCTAGTTTCAGATCACTTTCCCATTTTGTTGGAAGGAGGGACTAAGACAGGGCAACATCACAAACCATTTAAATTTGAGAATTTTTGGTTACAAAAAGAGGAACTTCGAAAGAAAATTCCACAGTGGTGGGAAGAAGGCCGCCTAGCCTATGGGACAACAATGTTTAGATTCCACAAACAACTTCATTATGTCAAAGCTCAACTGAAACTTTGGAGGCGAGCTAACAAGACAGACTTCCAGGTCCAAAAAGCTCCTTTGGTGGCCAGATGGGATGAGGTTCAAAAACACTTTAGGGAAGGAACAATTACTGAGCAGCTCAAAGCCGAGGATGATGCCTTGCATAAAGCGGTTGAGGACATTGACAACCAAGAGGAGACCTTCTGGAAACAGAGAGCAAGAACCACTTGGTTATTAGAAGGTGATAGAAATACCAAATTTTTCCATCGGACTGCTTGTGCTAGGAGACAGATGAATAACATGGAAGCCCTTCAAGATGAGAATGGACACTCCTTTGATACTCTTCCAGGTATGCATTCCCATGCAATGGATTATTTTTCTAAACTTTTTAAGGAAAGTATGGTGCAAGATGAAGAGGCTCAAAACGACGTTCTTGTTGTCATACCTTCCATTATCTCTGAAGAAGAAAATCAGTCCCTTCTCAAACCCATTGATAGAGAGGAGCTGAAGGATGTGGTCTTTGGAATGAGCACCGAAAAAACTCCAGGTCCAGATGGCTTTCCAATTGAGTTTTTTCAGGCCTTTTGGGATAACTTGGAGGAGGATGTAATGGTTGTTATAGAGGAGTCCGAGAGGTAATAAAAGAATGCTTAAAGCATTAAATCATACTTTCATCACCTTAATTCCAAAAGGGGAGAAGGGGGTTCATATTTCAGATTATAGACCTATTGCCTTATGCAATGTGATATATAAAATAATCACAAAGGTAATGGCTGAGCGGCTAAAACCTCTTTTACATAACATTATCTCCTCGAGCAAGGGGGTTTTGTAGAGGGTAGACGGATCCTGGATGGGGTGGTTCTAGCTCAGGAGGCAATCCATTCAATGCAAACATCTGGTAATAAAGGAATGTTCATAAAATTAGATATGTCAAAGGCTTATGATAGGGTGGAGTGGAGCTTCTTGGCAAGGATGATGGCAGCCTTTGGTTTCTCTCAGGATTGGATAGAATGGGTCATGAGTTGTGTCTCTACTCCGACATACTCAGTGTTAATCAAGGGTCTTCCCTCGCAACCATTTGGAGCCACTCGAGGCCTTCGTCAAGGGGATCCTTGCTCTCCCTATCTGTTTCTCATTTTGGCTGAAGGACTAGGTAGACTTTTCTTGAGGAGAAGACAACAAGGTTTGCTAATAGGTATCAAGGTGGGTGAGGAAGTTTTGACTCACCTACAGTTTGTGGATGATACTAGATTGGTGGGAGTGGCCAGCTTTAGGGAAGCAAGAATGATCAGAGATACTCTTAGTGTCTACCTTAGGGCTACAAACCAAGTCATCAATGATAAAAAATCCAAAGTGGTCTTTTTCAATCTTGATCAGAGGCTTCAGGACAGAGTTTTAGAGATCTTGGGATTCACAAGGACTTCTCTCCTAGTGGTTTACTTGGGGGTCCCTTTGCACTTCAAAAAACTAAAAATAGATATCTGGAGGAATATTTTGGATTGTATCAAGGATAGAATTAATCATTGGTCTCACAAATGGTTAAGCTATGGGGGTAGATTAACTTTTTTATAGTCAGTCATTCAGGCCATGCCAATTTATAAATTCTCTATCCTGGCTGCCCCACATACTATATGGAAAGAGTTGGACAAGATGGCTAGAAAATTTTTATGGGAAGGAGTAAAAGGAGAGAGGAAATGGGCCTTAGTTGGTTGGGACAAAGTAACCCAGCCCAAGGTAAAAGGAGGTTTGGGTCTGAGAAGATCTAAGATAAATAATAAAGCTTTGGCTGGAAAGCTTTACTGGAGGTGGATTTCCCAGCCAACTTCCTTATTCAGTAGAATCCTAACCAGTAAATATTTGGGACATGTTAACCCAAATGAGGTGGGTCATTTCCCTTTGGATGGTACTGGATCCTTAGTGTGGCAGGCTCTCAAGTTAGGATCCCAGGTAGTAAAAGATCGATTATTTTGGAAAGTGGGGAGAGGGGAGAAGGCACATTTTTGGACAGATTCTTGGGATCAATACCCACCTATCATTGTTGAATTTCCTGAATTGCAACCAATAAAAGCAGCCATTGAAACCAAGGGATGGGTCCAAATTGAAAGTTATTTCACCACTAGTCAGCTGGGGGATTACAAGTTTAAGCAGTTTAAGAAGTTGGATGAGTGGCCAATTTCAATCCCTCCGGATTTGGCACCCATCATGACTAAAATCTTGACAGAAAGATTTCTCATAGGTAGAGATGAGGAGGATGAATTAGCTTGGGGCTATGGGAGCCTTGGTGTCTACACAGTGAAGGACGGATATGACAAGATCCTTCCGAGCCTCCCCGCATACTTTTTAGGTTGAGGATTGGAGAAAGATTTGGCACTCCAAAGGTTGGCTGAAAGTTAACTTTTTTGCCTGGCAGTTCATGCACAATGGAATTCTCACTTTTGATAATCTCAGATGTAAAGGAATCATCGGTCCTTCCCAATGTGTCTTATGCTACAAGAGCGAGGAAACAACTGACCACTTGATGTTTGAGTGCCCTTTCACGCGCCAGATCTGGAAGAGATGGTTTTCATGTTTTAAAATTCAAGTTAATGGTGACTTGAATCGGATTAATATCTGGGAAAGATGGAAGAGGGGTAGATTTAAATCTAAAGCTCTTCGTCTTGGTTGGGAGCTTGGATTAAACTTCATTTGGTGGCAAGTGTGGTTGGAGAGAAATGCTAGAATTTTTAGAGAAACTTTTTCTTCGTTAGATGGAGTTTGGCAGGTCATTTGGAGCAAAGTCACTGAAACTGTGGCCGTCTATGCTAAAGAGGAAACTCAGGTTGTTATTGGGGCAATGGAAGAAGGACTTGAAGTGCAAGAGGGATAGATCAGAGCTAGTTGGAAACCACCCCCAGCAGGTTGGATTAAAATTAATACTGATGGAGCTACAAAAGGCAACCCGGGTAGAGCCAAAATTGGAGTGGTTTGTCGTAATCATGTTGGAGCAGTGCTCTATTGGGAACTGCAAGGCTTGGGAAGAGCTACAAACAATGAAGCAGAAGCCATAGCTATCAAATCTGCTTCTATTTGGGCGGTTAAACGGGGCCACGGGAGGATAATACTTGAATCAGATTCTCAAATAATGGTTGGAGCTCTAGATTGCATGAGGAACTTTGCCTTGAAAGCTTGGAGGTTGAGGATTCTTGTCACTCAAATTAAGGAATTATGGAGGGAATTAGATGATGTGATTCCAGTCTACGTGAGTAGAGATTTAAACAAAGCGGCCGACTTCCTGGCTAAGATGGGTGCTTGAGAAGGAGGTAGGGGTTCGGTTGCACAGTGACATGGCTATTGAGGATGAGGTGATTAGGCAGGGTCTTGAAAGGTCCCTGAGCTAATGATCAAAGAAAAAGCAAAGGGTGGAAAGGTGTCACGATATCACGACATGCTGCTTCATCGCGGCCAAGGGAGGAATGGTGTCACGATATCGCGACATGTTGTTTCGTCACGGCCAAGGGAGGAAAGGTGTCGCGATATCGCGACATGTTGCTTGGTCGCGGTCACTGGAGGAAAGGTGTCGCGATATCGTGACATGTTGCTTGGTCACGGCCATGGGCGGAAAGGTGTCGCGATATCGCGACATGTTGCTTGGTCGCGGCCAAGGGAGGAAAGGTGTCGCGATATCGTGACATGTTGCTTGGTCGCGGCCAAGGGAGGAAAGGTGTCGCGATATCGCGACATGTTGCTTGGTCATGGCCAAGGGAGGAAAGATGTCACGATTTCGCGACATGTTGCTTCGTCGCGGTCAATGGAGGAAAGATGTCACGATATCGCGACATGTTGCTTCGTCGCGGCCGAAAGAGAAAAAGTGTCACGATATCGCGACATGTTGCTTCGTCGCGGCCGAGAGAGAAAAAGTGTCGCGATATCGCGACATGTTGCTTCGTCACGGCCGAAAGAGAAAAAGTGTCGCGATATCGTGACATGTTGCTTCGTCGCGGCCGAGAAAGAAAAAGTGTCGCGATATCGCGACATGTTGCTTCATCGCGGTCGAAAGAGGAAAAGTGTCGCGATATCGCGACATGTTGCTTCGTCGCGGCCGAGAAAGAAAAAGTGTCGCGATATCGCGACATGTTGCTTCGTCGCGACCGAAAGAGAAAAAGTGTCGCGATATCGCGACATGTTGCTTCATCACGGTCGAAAGAGAAAAAGTGTCGCGATATCGCGACATGTTGCTTCGTCACGGCCAAAAGAGAAAAAGTGTCGCGATATCGCGACATGTTGCTTCGTCGCGGTCGAGAAAGAAAAAGTGTCGCGATATCGCGACATGTTGCTTCGTCACGGCCGAGAAAGAAAAAGTGTCACGATATCGCGACATGTTGCAACATCGCGGCCAAGAGAGAAAAAGTGTCGCGATATCGCGACATGTTGCTTCGTCGCGGCAAAAGGAGGAAAAGGTGTCACGATTTCGCGACATGTTGCAACGCCGCTGCCCAAGGAGAAAAAGTGTCGCGATATCATGACATGTTGCTTCATCACGGCCAAAGGAGGAAAAAGTGTCGCGATATCGCGACATGTTGCAACATCGCGGCCAAGAGAGAAAAAGTGTCACGATATCGCGACATGTTGCTTCATTGTGGCCAAAGGAGGAAAAGGTGTCGCGATTTCGTGACATGTTGCAATGCCGCTGCCCAAGGAGAAAAAGTGTCGTGATATCGCGACATGTTGCTTCATCGCGGCCAAAGGAGGAAAAAGTGTCGCGATATCACGACATGTTGCAATGTCACGGACAAAAGAGGAAAAAGTGTCGCGATATCATGACATGTTGCATTTTCGCGGCCAAAGGAGAAAAGTGTCGTGATATCGCGACATGTTGCATTTTCACGGCCAAAGGAGAAAAGTGTCGCGATATCGCGACATGTTGCATTTTCGCGGCCAAAGGAGAAGAGGGTAAGAGTGTCGCGATATCGCGACAAGTTGCATCAACAGACCAATCCGATCCCCCTGTTAGCTAGTTAATGGTTCAGGAGATTTGGCTCCATTGCAAATCTTCTTTTACTATTGTAAGCATGTGTTCTCTCTGATTTCATCTAGGAAAATTCTCTTCCCAATTTGTAACTGATCTTTGTTTTAATACAAGTTTTTTCAAAATTTTCAAAAAAAAAACTATGCATTATATGGTTAGATACTTGATTTAAATTGTATAGTTGTAATTTGGCAATAAAGTAAATAAATACATTCAGAAGCATGCCTATCATGGAACAATGAGTGCCCTGATCCCCTGCTATCCTCATATTATCAAGGGAAAATTAGGAAGGACCAAGGAGGCAATTGGGGCTAATGCATCGATTTGATTTTACTTATAATGATTTATTTATGCTAATTATATTAACCGTGTGGGAATATTTCCCTAATGAAATTGATGTAATATATTATTCTTTAAGAGTATAGAATATTTACCATACTGGCTTATATGTAATGATTATTGATGGATGGAATATGTACTTTTAAATTACTATTTGAATTATCTATGTCTTGTATTAATTTCCTTTCTATTTTAAGTTTACTATCTCTTATTCGTTGCTTTCCCTTGGTCTTTTGTATGTTGTGAATTTAATTTTTTTAGATTTAGTATTTGATCTATTCTTGTTTTTCTTGATAAACTTTAGAGACTTAATTAATAAGTTCTAGGTTGAATTTAGAGGATGATCTAAGGGATTGAGATTCCCTTAGGGTTAACATAGTATACCTAAGGGATTAAGACCCTTAGGGTGAATGATAACTAAGTTTTTGAAGGACTATATATGAGTTAATATAGCTCATCATGGAGATGATATGGATAGCTTAACTTTCAATACACGTACCATACCTACATAGACTAACTTGTGTATGGTATGGTGATGGGCGTATACCTTCAACTAGTATAAGGTGATAAGTTTAGCTAATCCAGGATGATGAGAGGGATAAAATTATTTGCAATAACACATGATACGCCTACACAGATGGACTTGTGTTATGGGTATCTAGTGAGATGTAGCTCTTCAAGAAAACTTAGGGGATTTATATAATAGAAGTCGATTAGGGGTTTCTAAACTTCTTTGACTTTAGTTTAAAAATTTATTTTTATGTATTTTTTTTTGTAGTTGAATTTTGGGTCATTACATTATTGATCCATCAATGAGAGCACCTAATCATACAACCACAAATGCATCAGTAGTACCATATTCCAAGAGCATAATCAAATTGTATATTGTAATTACCCAATAATATTGACATCATAAAATAAATATATGCATTAGACATCCACACCAATACATAATTCATTGTCAATAATGAGTTCTACCAAGGAGGGTTGTTACAAAAAAAGAACCCCATTTAGTATGAGGGGACCAAGATCCCTCATAAAAACCTATGTAAACTCATTGAAAAAATCAAAACTAATATTTGTTATTATGGTAGTCAAGTATGTATTTTTTCAATGATCTATTAAGAAATTTGCTTCCCTTGAAATGCTTAATTCTTTCCCTTTGTAGAAATAATAATTTGAAAGGTTATTATAGAATTAAGGTGACAAGAGTCCTAATAGTCGTCCTTAGACCTACAATCTACATAGCCCTCTATTTCTTCTAAAAACACCTAACTATTGAATCCTCTATGGGTGTGGATAAGTCATAATCCAAGTTGTGCATTAGTAAAGCAAATATTTGTCAAGTTTTCCCTAGCCCAAAAATGCATAAGAATAGCTAAGTCTTTGTTTCTATAGGTGTGGGGTATGACCTCTTATTTTGCTTGCATCACCAAAATTTTCAAGCAACTTCATCTTCCACTTCATATAGATTTAAATGCCAAAATTATCTAAGTGTGTTCCCCTATGTAGATGCAAAACCCTTTATGCCAACTTTTCTTATGCTTCAATATTCTCATATACCTTATGATTTCCCACCCTAAAATCCCTAAATTAACAATTTATTCCCTATATTGATGGGAGTATCTCTAGGTCTTCATACTTTATTGCTAATGGTTTAAATATTGTCGTGTTCCAACTTCTTGCAATATTCAAATTTTCTCTAAGTCCAACCTCTTCAAGTGATAACATAAAGGAGATTTGAAACCTATTTTTCTAATTGCTTGTCAATCACTTCCCTTCTATATATCTCTCCTCTACCTAGTATAATACTTGAGCATTTTTATGTTGATACATTGATCCATTTGATCTCAGAAAAGAATATCTTAACAAAATTACTTAGAAATATTTTAACAATAGTTATTTCATGTTGTAAAATGCCTAAAGGTCAATCATCTATTTCTACTTCAAAAATCAAGAAAATTAAGTTCAAATAAGCTCCACCTTTAAATACTATAATCACTTTGAAATAGAAAAGGTGGTAGATAACAAAAGGGAAATGGGGGATTATGAAGAATTGACTTGGGTCATAAATTTGGAGTCCAAATATAGAGAAATATAAAAACATAAATATTATCAAGGCCATAGTTTTTGAGGTTGTTTTTCCTTATCCAACAACAAAATATAGTTTATTCTTGATGCTCAAGGGAAAAGGATGATCAATTTGGTCAATGCTATGGTCCCTTGTATTTTCAACATTTCACTAGACACCACCACTATCTACTTAACCAATAAATATGTCATGGATTATGGAAGAAGAACATATCTAAGAAATTTAATATACAGAGAAATAGATAAAGCCAAAATTATAGAATACCAACAAAAAAAGCCATATGAATATGCATGAGTCATTTTTTCAATGAAATAAGGGACATTTTTGTCCTACTAAATAGTTTGGAAAAATAACCTTGATCGTTAAGGTTCTTTTCCTTGATGTATGTCTTCTCTAAAGTTATGTTAAAAATTCTAAAATTGAATGGGCCTACCTAAAAGTGAGTATTTGTGTGAACAATTATTTCATTTGTAGGAGAAAATGGAGTTCTATATGATCTTCTATCTATTCAATATTCTTATTAGAATGACCCCCCAAGCAAATGGATTTGTGGTCCAAAAAAACTTGCATAGACAATTCCTACACTTGAATGCTTTTCCATCCTATTATGCCAAATGATGATATAAAAATTATTTCTTTATCAATAATAACTTCATAGCACCCATGATTTAGAGGTTGCTTGGGGATACAAACACCTAAATGTAATAGGATTATGTCATGGAATATTGATTCATTCAGGAACCATCCAAAATATACATCAAGGTTACCAATTAGGATTCCTTGCCATACAGTTTTCCCCATTTAATAATATATAAGTTCATCTTGATGGATTAAACAGCTAAAATTCATTGAAAAGATAAGTGAAAAGAGTTGTATTTATAAAAGCCTATAAAACTCCCATTCACCATTGGGAATAAATCACATGTAAGTTGAGCATTTATTCATAGAGATTAAAATTTATGAACTAGAATATACCCCATAAAGATGAAAGCATGATAGAAGGTAGATATCTAAGTGATTGATAGCCTTATCAATCCAATCTAACTTGTGACCATAATCCAACTATAACAACATGGATAGGGTGGACATGAGGTAGGTTGACTTTGTAGGATACCTACACTGAGCATTAGAATATGAAGAAGATATCATGGATGGGAATAGGATAGTCAAGGAGTCTTCCTCATCATAATTATGAGGATCTAATGATACTCATATCCTTCAAGAAGAGATAAAATATTTTAAAGAAATATAAGTAAAATAATATTTTAAGGAAATGCCTTAAGATTAAATAAAGAGTAGCTAGTAGAATATTAACCCACTACCAAAGCATCACATGTGTGCATGTTTTCTATAGCTCTTTTATTGAGTATGATTATGATTTGAATCCCCAACTACTTAACAAGGCAATGGACCTGTCGATATAGTAGAGCCTTCAAAAAGTGTAAGGACAACAAAGAAAATGATGTTTTCTTAAATATTTTTTCGTGCCCATAAAGCAATATCCCTTAATTTTTTAACATTAAAATGCAATAATTAAAGTATCCTTATGAATTAATTTAATAATTCACTTTATTAGTTTCAATTTCTAATATTAATTATTAGCATTGATCCTAATATTCATAAGAATTAATGTTACCAACAATTAATACTTTAATAGTTCTCATCCATAAATCTATGTATACCACACACAAGCATATATGTCATTCATACCAATAATATTACACACCATTTTTTTATCCCTAAGTAGGTGGTCCCCTTTAAGATAGTATATTGTTATCTCCAACCTATTAAGGAGACTCATTCCATAAGAAAATTCCTAACCCAATGGTATGAATATGAAATAAGCACATTGCAATGCATCTATATGATGGGTATTTTTTTACCTTGAGCTATCAATGAGCAAGTCATCACCATCATTTCTAAAATTTCTCTCTACTTAGGTGGTTATCCTCATTTGTCATGACCCTCCCTAGAAAAAATTTTGGCACAAAGAGACAGTGTACTAATCTATGATGCTTTAATACCTAAGTTGAGAAATTAAACTATGTGATGTTTAGTTGATTTTAAAAAGCATGATATTACTAACATATTTCCAAGATGTGCAGGATCAGGTACACTCATAGGTGGAAGAAGCAGAATCATTCACCAGTAGCGAGGGTACTTAAGAATTGGAAAAATGATGATTAAGGCAACTCGGGGGTAACATTGATGGATACCTTCATATAAGCATACATTCAATTAGGGATAATCAGCCATATTGAGACCCAAATTGATATCCTAGTAGCTATCGTATATTCTTGAGGTTGAGACAGGTGACTAGAGGAATGGAGATTGAAGTTATCTTTCGTAAGCAAAACTATAAGAAGGAATAAAAGAACGGTAGGAGGAAAGAGTTGCAGAGAGGATAACGCCACCCACAATGAACAAAAGCATTCTAAAGGACTCACAGGTTGGTTTACACCACCTGTAGTAGTAACTTTTTTTTAAAATTTTCTGTTGTGTTTCTCATATTAGGCCTCCTAACAAATCTCAACACCTATCCATGTCTAAAAATTTATTAAATTCCATTTTTCTTTCTTCCATATTGTCTAAAAAACACTAAATTCTATTTTTAAGGTACTATATGAAGGAATTAGGATTCGATAACACACTAAAAAATATTCAAGGCTTGTAAAAAATCCTTGCCACAACATTTTCCTCCTCTTTATCTAGCTCCATGAAAAATTTCAATTTGATCCAATGGTCATATCAAAATTTATGCCCTCTGGAAGATAGGCTATTATGGGCCATTTTTGAGATCCAATTAAGAGATAGTGAGAGGTCATCATTCAGCTCTGGTAATTGCAGTTATGAAAGATTATTATTATCAAGCTTTACATAACAAGTATTTTTGACCAATTGATACCACTATCACACAACAAATAAGAACTAGTACAAGGACAATTAATAATATGGGTCATCATGAAGACAGTTGCATTTATAGACCATCATCAAAATAGTTGCAATTTTTGTAATTATGGACCATCATCGAGCTTTGAATGAGAACCAATCTACAGGCTATATGAGAGTTTCTGCAATAGAAAAAATCATCAAGTTTTTACATAGTAATTTTTCAAGAGGTATACCAGTGTGTTTATCCTTGTCAGTTGTAATTTTATTTGTGTGTCTTGTCTAGTCACCCTTGTTTCTTCCCCATTATTGTGTAGGTTTTTTTGAGGAGGTGCCCAGTTTACTAAGATCATTTCAAGTGGATGAGGTTGGAAGCTAGGAGGCTCTTTGTTACATCATTTGAATAAAGAGTTATAGTTATCTATTGCATCATTTGAATGGAGAATTTGTTTGTACTGGTTAGTGATATTTGGTTATTCTGATCAGACTCCCATTGTAATTATTTGTTGTTTAATGCAATCATATTTTCTCCTTTAGCAGTTATATGTGCATTTACATTTTACATCATTTGAATGTGTAGATGGTGTCTTCTTTCGCTAGCATGTTGAATCATTTCTATTACATTATTTGAATGGATGTTATTGGTTCAATTTTATCTTCTTCCTCTTCTATCTTCATCATATTTTAAGTCTGGATACAATTACCCAATAGATAATGCATCGATCTATAGCTTGAAGCACTAGTTAGGAGTTACTTTCAAACTTGATCAAATTTTATATTACAGTTTTATTTTATTTTTGAAAATTTGGATGAGCATGAGCATATAAGAAATATTTTAGGCTCACCTCTAGGGTTTCCTTACCCTAATCAATATTTCTAGAGTCTTAGGATAATATTTTCCTGAATTAAAGAGGTGGATCCACCAAAGTCCATAGTTTTTATTGGATCAAGGAAGTCTTGCAGTGTGAGAAATCTATTAAGGATGCAGGAATTTCCCCCAACAGTTTTAGGTGTCATTGCTAGGGAAGACTCAATACAATTTTGAATTTATTTTTCTCATAGTATTTCCTAGAATAAAATTTGTGAGATTTGAGTGAATATCAGGTTGAGCAATCTTGTCCCAAGTATTGTTGAAGATTTTTTTCCTTCTTTGCACATTCGTGTTGGTGACTCCGAATGAACTCAAAAATTTAAAAATAAAAAAAGGAGGAGCTAGATCTGGCATCTACAAGAAGAAGTGGTAAAGAAGTGCTTGTTGGAGTGCCAAATCCTAAGGTATTATTCAAGTCTCATAGAAAATCTTCAATTCCAATTCATACTATTTTTGTTTCTAGCCTGAATATTAGTTTCAATCAGTCTTCTCCTACTGTAAACCAATTACCTATAGTGAATCAACCTGTAGTGAGTATGGCAACTCCTCATGCAAATTAAAATATTAATGTAAATCAAAATGTTAATCAAAATTCCAATGCTAATGTTAATAATTGGAGGACCAATAGATATAGATCCTTTGTTTTACCTATAAATCTAAATCCTCTCCCTGGTAAAGCTCATAAGTACTTGCCTAAATTTCAAGGGAACAATGCTATCACCGATGAAGATCATGTTAGGGATTTTATGTATGCCATGGATAGTCTTGATGTGGATGATGAAGATGTTGTCCTTAGATTATTCTTTCAAACTTTAGAGAAGGATGCTCAAGAATGGTTCAACAACATTGGAGTTGGTACTATCAATAATTTTCAAGAGCTAGAGCACACTTTCCTTAGAAAATATGGAGAGAGGAAGAATGAACAGTCCTTGTTGACATAATTGGCTACCATGAAAAAGAAAGAAAACAAATTAGTGTAATATTTTAATAGAAGATTATTTAAGACCAAAAATAATATTCCATTAGCATTAAGTCCAAATGATGATCATTCCATTTGTTTCTACAAAAATGCTTTCCCTGGAGATTTTAGTTATGAGCTGAGATAGCAAGCAACAACTACCATTGATATATGTATGGAAAGGGCTATTGAAATAAAGATACATATGATTGATAGTGGTAATATGAAATCATACTCTTTAGAGCCCAATCAACCTGAAAGGAAGCCCAAGAAGGTTGAGTTCTCTATCTCTAAGAAAATAGATCAGGATCCTATCAACAAAATAGCTAATCAGTTGAGTGAGATGTTTACTACTTTGAATAGCAGGTTGGCTAGACTTGAAAAAAGCAATAACAATAGTGTAGAAACTTCATAGGGTAATAATAGACAACAGGAAGATAATAGGCCTCCTTTCAGAAAGAATTTTAATATAAAATGGAATAACAATGGGAATAAAGAGTGAAATAGGAATCGAAATGGAAATTGGAAAAAAAAGTAGAGAGAGATCTAAATTTTATTCCAAATCCCATACCATCAAATAATATAACATCATATCATTCTTTTGTATTTCTCTACTTATGATGCACCACAAAACCCTATTGATTGTGGTATTTATCTAAGTATGCATTCTAATGTTGATTTAAATACTGGATCTAAAGATGAAGATATTAGAATTAATGTATGCTGAACTTAGGAGGATGAAACCAAAGAACATGAATTTGAAAGGGATATGGACATATGTTCCAATAATATTGAGCAAAGAGCATTGATCTTTGGAGAGGCATCATTCTCAAGCAGTCCTACTAATACTAGATTTGATATAATAAAGCAAGGAAAGCTTGTACCTACAACAAAAGAGGTTGAGTCTTTAGAAAGAATACATGCTATCAATCTCAGGAATAGAATAGTGGAGGACAAAGTTGATGAAGGGCCTGCACAAAAGGAAAAAGCTACAGGTGTGATTTCATGGAAAAAGGTAAATCATATGAAGTTGCAAATGATTCCTGAAAAGCCTAATATAGAGGAGATTATCCAAAAGCAACAAAATGACTTGGCTAATCATAAAATTATAAAAAGAATTGATGATAACAAATATCAATTTGATCTAGGTTTAGAGGTTGCCAAACAGAAGGTCAACATCACTTTTAGAGAATTAATGACTATTCCAAAGCACTGGTATCAGGCGTGTAGAGCCTTCAAATTAAATGATCAATTAGGAGGACAACCTAAAAATCCTATAGACCTTGTGAATAATGCAGTCAAAGCCCCATATCCAGTTAAGCCATTTTACATCTCACTAAGCTATACATCAGGCTATGGGGACCAATATGTTATTCATAATTGCATGCTTTATAGTGGTTTTTCCATGAATGTAATGTCAAAACAAGTAGTTGATATGTTAGGTTTGATTTGTCAGAAACAACACCCTCCTATTTCTATCATGGATAACAAGAGATTACCTTGTGTAGGCATTATCACTAGACTTCTTGTCCATATTGAACAATATCCTAAGAAAGGAGTGGTGATGGATGTTGCAATTGTAGATGTGGATCCTTTATTTTCTATCTTACTTTCTAGGCATTGGGCAAAGCAGCCAGGTGGTACTATTCAATTAGATTGGCCATATGCCACTATTCCAATGCAGGGTAAGGAGAAAGTGATATTGAAGAGAACCCTTCAATAGGTATTCAGATGAATTTAGAGATCCTAATGATAATATGGTTAATGTCATGAATTCTATTGAGGAAAACGATATGGGGGTTTACTCTATCTATCATTCTCCTTTCTTATTGGAAGTACCTGATGCTGAGAATATGGATCCAAAACTAAAGGTTGAAGTAGATGTAGAAACTGACAGAATTCTAACTTCTAAGTTATGGACTATGACCTTTGATGGGGCAAAATCTAAAGTAGGAGCATGATCTGCAGTACTGTTGATAGACATCAATGGTAGCAATATTAGCATACCATAATGTTGTGACATCCTTTACAACGACCCCAAATTTTGGGGACCCACTATGAAAATTTTGAAATTTTATTGTTATGTTATTGGTTGGTTTTGATTGTTTCAGGTATTGGTATGATGTGGAAGAATGGGGTGGTTTATTATTTCTATTTTTTTGGTTTTCAGTTTCAAATGTTCTTTTAAAATAAAAATTTTAATTAATTAAATTATAAAATTTTATAATTTAATATATTTAAAATGGTTATTTTATAAATTTGTTTTAAATTAATTAAATTATAAAGTTTTATAACTTTATAATTTAATATATTTAAAATTGTTATTTTATAAACTTGTTTTAAATTAATTTAATTAAATATAGTTAGAATGGTTATTTTATAAATATGTTTTAAATTATAAAGTTTTATAACTTTATAATTTAATTATATTTAAGAAGGTTATTTTATAAATGTTTTATATTCTAATTAATATTTGTCTTGTTGGTAGGATTATTAAAATATGTTGAATAGAGGATGTTTTGGTGGGTTTCATGGGCATGTCTTAACTTTAATTTTTGAATGCCAATGAGGAAAAATATTAAATCCTTTGAAAAAGGTATTTAAATGAAAATAATGCGGCACCCATGAGATCATTATGAAGGCCAACCGAATTCAAATAAATGAGTTGAAGATTATATAATTATAATGTATGGTTTAAATGAAACCCATATGTTATAATGTGAAGGCGTTGGTGACATTAGGGTTTTGTTAAGAATTCGTTTTTACAACTATATGGAAACCATAATGGAACGGGAAAGAACCAACCATATAACGAATTATTCAAACTATAAATGGAGAATGAAAAGCCAAGAACGGGGTCGGACAATTGTAGGGCAAAGGAAGGATAAGAGGATTGAAAGGAGCAAAAGGTGAAAGCGAAAGAAGACTACAGAGATTTGGATTTACAGAGATTTCAGAGGCTTTATTGTAAGATCCAATAATTATATCAAATTATTTTTTTCAGATATGTGTGAATACGATATTTGATTTTAATTAAATGATTTGATATAGTTTTAATTTAAATTTCCATTGAAGATAGCACCATTTTTATTGTTGTACTATGTGATTGTTGGTTGGCATAAATTTGGTTTTTAAGTTTCTGTGCATTCCATTCTGTAGTTATTTGTTCAAGATTTACTTTATTTCCCTTACTTTAAACTTTTGAAATTTATTTCATATTAAATTTGCAAGCATTTAACCTAGTTTGATTTTATAAAGTTTAACTTTATAACTAGGTTTTAAATTTATTTATTATTCAAATATTAAATTCAATTAATATTTGAATAAAATAAATTTACCGAGGATAAATGATTATTTGGATTTCAACTTTAATTTCATAAAGTTGGGAATTCATAATTGATATCTATTCATATTAAAGTTTGGCTTATTATAATTTTATGTTAAATCATTGAAGAATCCAAACTTTACATTTGAGATTCATATTTATTTTCAAAAAATATTACGGAAAGGAAAATTTTTATGAACTTTATTTTAATATCATAAAATTTAAAAGTTCATAGACAAGATTTACATTAAACCCTATTTTCATAATTATTAAGGTTCAAAACCTTATAATTTGGGTTTAATTATTTTTACATTTGTTCATTCTTCAAATATTTAAATTTCAATTTCATATTTGGATGAACAAATATCTATATTAAATAAAACCTTAATTTTGAATATTATAAAGTTCAAACTTTATAATTAAGGTTTATATTTAATTAATTTTATTAAAGTTTCATAAACTTTAATTTTATTAAAGTTTATTAAATTTTAATGTTAATTAAAAATGCTAAATTAAAATCTATTTCAAAATCCTTTGAAGCATTTTAATTAACCATTGTTTTGAAGTTATAGAATAAGTTTGCATAGTTTTCAGGATTAAACTCAAAAGGTAAATTTATTTATTATTCATTAGAGAGAGAATTTGATTAAAGGATGCATAGCACATGATGAATTTAAAGTTAAATACCTGAATTCCAGGCCCCTTGTTATCAGTTACTTGCAAACCATTGAGATAGTTCAAGCACTTATTTTAACACATATGCATGATACATAAAGACATTAAGTGAAGGAACCTTGGAGAAATATATTTTCTTTGCAAGAGAGGATTTCGATCCTAACTGTCGGGTGATTTTGTAATTGGACAAAATCATACCTCAACAGAATTGGCGCTAGAAGGAGGGCCTGAAAGGTAAATATTTGATTTTCATTTGTAGTCATTCAAATCTTAGTTTAAAAAAAATTGCAAATTGAAGGATGTTATTTAATGCCAAGGTTTAATTGATGCATATATTTTGATTAATTATTAGTCATTTCATGCTTATTTGCAAGATATATTTCTTTGACTAATAAGATTGGCATTAAAGTTGTGTTCTTTAAAGTTCACTAATGGCATCGCTTACTTCAGTAAAGAAAATAATGGCATCTTGGATAGGTGATTATTATAGCAGTTTAAACATGCCTATTCATCAAATTCTTGAAGGTGTAGAAGTTTGTTTACCCAGATTTAGGCATGATGTGGATCAAGCCAAGGAACATATTCAGAGATACAAGAGTGTGTTAAGTCATTTGCAACTTATGTAGGGAGATGTTCCTTGTAGATTATTTTCATACCCATTGGATGAGGTTGCGCTTAAGTGGTACATACAATCACCTGTAAGGTCTGCTACTTCTTGGGCTAAACTAGAAGAAGAATTTCTCAAACATTTTGGAAAGTTGGATGACCCAGTTATGATGTTAAATCAATTTGTCTCTATCCACAAAAAAATTAACGAACCCATGAGATCATTTAATGATAAATTCCATAGGTTGTATACTGAGGTGGGGATACATTATATCATTTCAGAAGAAAGAGCTACTCAAATATACATGGGAGCCTTAGATCACGTTACTTCTATGTTTTTGGGAAAAGGTCTTAAAATTACATCATTACCTAGAGCTTACAATGAGGCAGTAACATTTGAACAACAATTGATCTCTCAAGGTGTTAATATGGAACAACTATACAAACTTAGACCTAAAACTCATAATCAAAGATCACAAATGAGTCAGGTTGAGATTGATAGTTTAGATGTCACAACTACCTTAGATGTTGAGAATGAGGTGCAGGTTTCAGAGTCAATACCCATCAATGAACATTGTGATGATCAAGTTGATAAAAATGTAGAAACTGACTTAGAGCCATTATTCACAAAGGAGGATTGGGATGATCTTATAAAACAAAATACAAAAATTGATTCCACTGAAGAAACTCTTGTCTCACCAAAGGATGAATCTGAGGAAGATGAATTCTTTGAAATTAAAGAAAATGAATTTGAAGATGAATATAAAAATATCATAAAAGAAGATATGGAATTTCACCAGGTGCTTCAAAAATATAATGATGTCCTTATTTCAGATAATGAAGAAGAATCATTCACTTCTTTCGCAATTTCCAAAGAAGATTCTATTTCAATTGATGTGCAGGAAAATGAAAACCTTATCTCATCTAAGGATTCTATAATATCTATACAACAAGAAACTAGTAGGTTTTCACATCAAGTGATTGATGAAGGGGAATGTGAAAAGGAATCTATAGATATATCTAAATATTGTACAAAAGATATGGTTGAAGCTCACCCTTTAGCTATAGAAGATAATTATTATAATGGTTGGGGAAGATATGATGAATATTTTTCTTTTATGCCTACTGATAAGAATTTTTCTTCATATGATATGCAGGATATTAAAATTGATATCTTACATGAAGAGCCTACAACTCCTATACAGTCAAAGAATCACATGTTTTCTAAAGCCACGATAAAATCTCACCCCTTAGCTTTAGAAGATAATTATTATAATGGATGGGGTATGTATGGTGAATCATTATTTTCTCACACTCCTACTGATAAAATTTTTGTTTCACTTGATATGTAGGATGTTGAAACTTCTATTTCAAAAGAAGATTTTGCAATTCCTATGCAATCAAAAAATGACATGCCAATTTTAGAAATAGAACAGATTCCAAAATTTGATCATTTTGAACATGAGTTTGTAGAACATCTTGCTGCAATAGAAAGAGAAGAAATGGTCATTGATGAAGGAATACGAAATGATGATGATGATGATAGAGATCATGAAGAAAAATAAAATACTATAATGGCTCATCAAGTAGGGGTAAATGAAAGTGTACAAAAGGTAGAATCTTATCCTTTGTATTCAAACATCCAAGAATCAGGTAAATTTTTGCATAATCATTTATTGGATTATGTTGTTATTTATGATGAGATGTCATTAGAGGTTGATGAAGCAATAGAATGGATTCTTATTCCCACCACAAATAGAATTGCATTGCTAAATGAAAAAGAAGATATGCTTGAATCATTGAACCAAGTTCATCAACAATTAATAATTCAATCTAGGATACAAAATTATAATGATTCTTATTTTATAAATATCCTAGATTCTTGCAAATTCTTGCATGAATATGATTGGCATAAAAACATAGATGATGATCTTGCTTTAAAACTTTCAGAAATAGCTTCTTATTTGAAAGAAATTCTATATGCTTGTGAAAATGAAAAGTTAAGTCAGAGTGATGAATTAAGGTTTGAAATTCACATTGCATTGAATAAACAAAAGATAATTGAAAATCATGTTTTCAATTTTAAGTTTAATGAATCAAATCTTAAACATGGAATTGCTTATCAACTTGAATCAAATCAGTGGGATGAGATAGGCACAATGAGAATTTCTATTTTTGGCCTAATCTTATTTTTATTGGATTTCTATAAAACTTGGCATGCATATAATCATATATGTCTTTTATAGTGTGCTAATCGTATTTGGGATCCAGGGAAATGATGGCATAAATTTTGTAGCGTCTTGTACATAATGTATATTTTGTAAATAGTCTTTTGGATTTTGTGTTCTAGTTTTTGTGTTTGTACATAAGTGGTTGTTGTGATGTTATTTGTTGTTGTTGTCAATGTTGTTATGTTTAGGAAGTAGGTTTACTCGCTTTATCAACTTTGCAATTTTGGTTTTGGAAAATTTGTGTTTGTATAGCTTATTATTTTGTGGCTGTTTTTGTGTTAGTTATTTGCTTTTTTGTTGATGTTTTCGGTTTTTGTGAAGTTTTGGATGTGTTTCCATTGTTGTTTCTCAATAATTTTGGCTTATGCTACAGTTTTGGAGTTTCAAGTTATCTGTGTTGTTGAATTTGATGAGAGTTTTGGTATGGTTTTCTCTATTGAGGTAGTTGTTACTTGGACACTAATCATTTGATGATTTTGTCTGGTATTTGGTCTTGGGTCATATAGGATAAAATTACCTATTTTGAAAACATGTAAAACCTGAAGAAAAGGGAAAATGAGATGTTAGTATATATCTTCATGAATTTGAACTAAGATAAGGAAATTTGAAATATTAGAATCATATTGCAAAAGCTTCACAAGTACTACAAACACATTAAAGAATATCTTTTGAAATTTTGGAAGTATGAAGTTGTCAATTTTACAAATTAAGGTGAAAAATCTTATATACTCTTTCAACCTTACCTGATCTCTAACCCAAATGGTAGGTGGATTTTTTTGCAAAGTACCATATTACTAGATAAAAGAAAAAGAAGAAAAAAAAATGATGAATACGAAGAAAGTAAAGTCAAATCTGTCACCATAAACTAGATAACCTTCATCGGAGCTATAGACGCTCATATGGAAGTGAAGCTATGTCTAGAATAAAAGGGAATGCAAAATACAAAATTCACCTAATATATGGGAGATTCAGATAATCTCTACCGGGGCTATAAACGTCTGGTCGACAGTAGAGCAATGTTTGAAGAGAGCAAGGTAGAGGTATACTTCAAAGAGAAAATGTTCATAACCTAAATGCAAAACTGGCAATGGAAAGCTGAATGGTTTCAGGGATATAGAATGAATCACTTTACACACACCAAGCAAATGCTGATGATTCTACTATTTCATGTTGAATTGGTCTGTTCACATTCTCTAGATATTATTGATGCTCATGGTTCTAATATTTGGGTTTTGTTGTTTTTAAAGTTGGGTTCTTAAGTCTGAAATGTCTAGGGACATTTACCAATAGAGTCACCATTTGTTGTGACATCCTTCACAATGACCCCAAATTTTAGGGACCCATTGAGAAAATTTTGAAATTTTATTGTTATGTTGTTGGTTGGTTTTGATTGTTTCAAGTATTGGTATGATGTGGAAGAATGGGGTGGTTTATTATTTCTATTTTGTTGGTCTTCAATTTCAAATGTTCTTTTAAAATAAATTTTTTAATTAATTAAATTATAAAATTTTATAATTTAATATATTTAAAATGGTTATTTTATAAACTTGTTTTAAATTAATTAAATTATAAAGTTTTATAACTTTATAATTTAATATATTTAAAATTGTTATTTTATAAACTTGTTTTAAATTAATTAAATTATAAAGTTTTATAACTTTATAATTTAATATAGTTAGAATGGTTATTTTATAAATATGTTTTAAATTAATTAAATTATAAAGTTTTATAACTTTATAATTTAATTATATTTAAGAAGGTTATTTTATAAATGTTTTATATTCTAATTAATATTTGTCTTGTTGGCAGGATTATTAAAGTATGTTGAATAGAGGATGTGTTCGTGGGTTTCATGGGCATGTCTTAACTTTAATTTTTGAATGCCAATGAGGAGAAATATTAAATCCTTTGAAAAAGGTATTTAAATGAAAATAATACGACACCCATGAGATCATTATGAAGGCCAGCCAAATTCAAATAAATGAGTTGAAGATTATATAATTATAATGTATGGTTTAAATGAAACCCATATGTTATAATGTGAAGGCGTTGGTGACATTAGGGTTTCGTTAAGAATTCATTTTTACAACTGTATGGAAACCATAATGGAACGGGAAAGAACCAACCATATAACGAATTATTCAAACTATAAATGGAGAATGAAAAGCCAAGAACAGGGTCGGACAATTGCAGGGCAAAGGAGGATAAGAGGATTGAAAGGAGCAAAAGGTGAAAGCGAAAGAAGACTACAGAGATTTGGATTTACAGAGATTTTAGAGACTTTATTGTAAGATCCAATAATTATATCAAATTATTTTTGTTCAGATATGCGTGAATACGGTATTTGATTTTAATTAAATGATTTGATATAGTTTTAATTTAAATTTCCATTGAAGATAGCACCATTTTTATTGTCGTATTGTGTGATTGTTGGTTGGCATAAATCTGGTTTTTAAGTTTTTGTGCATTCCATTCTGTAGTTATTTGTCCGAGATTTACTTTATTTCCCTTACTTTAAACTTTTGAAATTTATTTCATATTAAATTTGCAAGCATTTAACCTAGTTTGATTTTATAAAGTTTAACTTTATAACTAGGTTTTAAATTTATTTATTATTCAAATATTAAATTCAATTAATATTTGAATAAAATAAATTTACCGAGGATAAATGATTATTTGGATTTCAACTTTAATTTCATAAAGTTGGGAATTCATAATTGATATCTATTCATATTAAAAAGTTTGGCTTATTATAATTTTATGTTAAATCATTGAAGAATCCAAACTTTACATTTGAGATTCATATTTATTTTCAAATATTTAATTCAATAAATATTTGAGAAATAAATATTACGGAAAGGAAATTTTTATGAACTTTATTTTAATATTATAAAATTTAAAAGTTCATAGACAAGATTTACATTAAACCCTATTTTCATAATTATTAAGGTTCAAAACCTTATAATTCGGGTTTAATTATTTTTACATTTGTTCATTCTTCAAATATTTAAATTTCAATTTCATATTTGGATGAACAAATATCTATATTAAATAAAACCTTAATTTTGAATATTATAAAGTTCAAACTTTATAATTAAGGTTTATATTTAATTAATTTTATTAAAGTTTCATAAACTTTGATTTTATTAAAGTTTATTGAATTTTAATGTTAATTAAAAATGCTAAGTTAAAATCTATTTCAAAATCCTTTGAAGCATTTTAATTAACCGTTGTTTTGAAGTTGTAGAATAAGTTTGCATAGTTTTCAGGATTAAACTCAAAAGGTAAATTTATTTATTATTCATTAGAAAGAGAATTTGATTGAAGGATGCATAGCACATGATGAAATTAAAGTTAAATACTTGAATTCCAGGCCCCTTGTTATCAATTACTTGCAAACCATTGAGATAGTTCAAGCACTTATTTTAACACATATGCATGATACATAAAGACATTAAGTGAAAGAACCTTGGAGAAATATATTTTCTTTGCAAGAGAGGATTTTGATCCTAACTGTAGGGTGATTTTGTAATTGGACAAAATCATACCTCAATAGAAATGGCGCTAGAAGGAGGGCCTAAAAGGTAAATATTTGATTTTCATTTGTAGTCATTCAAATCATAGTTTAAAAAAATGCAAATTGAAGGATGTTATTTAATGCCAAGGTTAAATTGATGTATATCTTTCAATTAATTATTAGTCATTTCATGCTTATTTGCAAGATATATTTCTTTGACTAATAAGATTGGCATTATAGTTGTGTTCTTTAAATTTCACTAATGGCATCGCTTACTTCACTAAAGAAAATAATGGCATCTTGGATAGGTGATTATTATAGTAGTTTAAACATGCATATTTATCAAATTCCTAAAGGTGTAGAAGTTTGTTTACCCATATTTAGGCATAATGTGGATCAAGCCAAGGAATATATTCAAAGATACAAGAGTGTGTTAAGTCATTTGCAGCTTATGTAGGGAGATGATCCTTGCATATTATTTTCATACCCATTAGATGATGTTGCGCTTAAGTGGTACATACAATGACCCAGTTATGATGTTAAATCAATTTATCTCTATCCATAAAAAATTTAATGAACCCATAAGATCATTTAATGACAAATTGCATAGGTTTTATACTGAGGTGGGGATACATTATATCATTTCGGAAGAAATAGCTACTCAAATATACATGGGAGCCTTAGATCATGTTACTTCTATGTTTTTGGGAAAAGGTCTTAAAATCACATAATTATCTAGAGATTACAATGAGGCGGTAACATTTGAACAATAGTTGATCTCTCAAGGTATTAATATGGAACAACTATACAAACTTAGACATAAAACTCATAATCAAAGATCACAAATGAGTCAGGTTGAGATTGATAATTTAGATGTCATAACTACCTTAGATTTTGAGAATGAGGTGCAGGTTTCAGATTCAATACTCATCAATGAACATTGTGATGATCAAGTTGATCAAAATGTAGAAACTGACTTAGAGCTATTATTCATAAAGGAGGATTGGGATGATCTTATAAAACAAAATACAAAAATTGATTCCACTGAAGAAATTCTTGTCTTATCAAAGGATGAATCTAAGGAAGCTGAAATCTTTGAAATTGAAAAAAATGAATTTGAAGATGAATCTAAAAATGTCATAAAAGAAGATATAGAATTTCACCAGGTGCTTCAAAAATATAATGATTTCTTTATTAAAGATAATGAATAATATCATTCACTTCTTTCGTAATTTTGAAAGAAGATTTTATTTCAATTGATGTGCAAGAAAATGAAAACCTTATCTCATATAAGGATTCTATAATACCTATATAGCAAGAAATCAGTAGGTTTTCACATCAGGTGATTGATGAAGGGGAATGTGAAAAGGAATCTATAGATATATCTGAATATTGTATAGAAGATATGGTTGAAGCTCACCCTTTAGTTGTAGAAGATAACTATTATAATGGTTGGGGAAGATATGATGAACGTTTTTCTTTTATGCCTACTAATAAGAATTTTTCTTCATCTGATATGCAGGATGTTAAAATTGATATCTTACATGAAGAGTTCACAAGTCCTGTACAGTCAAATAATCACATATTTTCTAAAGCCACGATAAAATCTCACCCCTTAGCTTTAGAAGATAATTATTATAATGGATGGGGTATGTATGGTGAATCATTATTTTCTCACACTCCTGTTGATAAAAAAATTGTTTCACTTGATATGCAGGATGTTGAAACTTCCATTTCAAAAGAAGATTTTGCAATTCCTATGCAATCAAAAAATGACATGCCAATTTTAGAAATAAAACAGATTCAAAAATTTGATCATTTTGAACATGAGTTTGTAGACCATCTTGCTACAATAGAAAGAGAAGAAATGGTCATTGATGAAGGAATATGAAATGATGATGATGATGATAGATATCATGAAGAGAAATAAAATACTATAATGGCTCATCAAGTAGTGGTAAATGAAAGTGTACAAAAGGTAGAATTTTATCCTTTATATTCAAACATCCAAGAATCGAGTAAATTTGTGCATAATCATTTATTGGATTTTGTTGTTATTTATGATGAGATGTCATTAGAGGTTGATGAAGCAATAGAATGGATTCTTATTCCCACCACCAATAAGATTGCATTGCTAAATGAAAAAGAAGATATGCTTGAATCATTGAACCAAGTTTATCAACAATTAATAATTCAATCTAGGAAGCAAAATTATAATGATTCTTATTTTATTAATGTCCTAGATTCTTACAAATTATTGCATGAATATGATTGGAATAAAAACATAGATGATGATATTTATTTAAAACTTTCAGAAATAGCTTCTTATTTGAAAGAAATTCTATATGCTTGTGAAATTAAAAAGTTGAATCAGAGTGATGAATTAAGGTTTGAAATTCACACTGCATTGAATAAACAAAAGACAATTGAAAAACATGTTTTCAATTTTAAGTTTAATGAATCAAATCTTAAACATAGAATTGCTTATCAACTTGAATCAAATCAGTGGGGTGTGAAAGGTAAAATGAAGGTTACATTGTTTGACTTAATCTTGTTTTGGTTGGATTTATGTAAAGCTTGGAATGCATATAATCATATATGTATTTTATAGTGTGCTAATCATATTTGGGATCTAGGGAAGTGATAACATAAATTTGGCATCATTTTGTACATAGTGTATATTTTTGTAAATAGCCTATTGGATTTTGTGTTTTGTTTTGCTTTTTGTACCTAGGTGGTTGTCGTGATGTTATTTGTTGTTTTGGTCAATGTTGTCAAGTTTAGAGAGCAGGTGCTTACTTGCTTAGTCAATTTTGTAAATTTTGGTTTTGCAAATTTTTTGGTATATAGTTTTGTCGTTTTTGTGTTAGTTATTTGCTTGTTTGTTGATGTTTTTAGTTTTTGTGAAGTTTTGGATGTGCTTCCATTGTTGTTTCTCAATAATTTTGGCTTATACTACAGTTTTGGTTTTCAAGTTATCTTTTTGTTGTTTGTGAGAGTTTTGGTATGGTTTTCTCTATTGAGGTAGTTGTGGTTGTTACTTTGATACTAATCATTTGATTTTTTTGTCT
Source organism: Wollemia nobilis (assembly GCA_028583015.1). Lineage (NCBI taxonomy): Eukaryota > Viridiplantae > Streptophyta > Pinopsida > Araucariales > Araucariaceae > Wollemia > Wollemia nobilis. The sequence continues at coordinate 750,655 of JAQPPZ010002512.1, forward strand.
GGTATTCATTTTTGGGTCATATCGGATGTTAGGATCCTATCCTAATCCAAATTATTAATAATAATATAATACCATTACTATCCTAAAGTTATGTAATTGATAATATAATAATTAATTATAAATTAATTATTATATTATATTATTAGGGTTAAGAAGTAGCATAGTCATAATAATTAATTATATTAATTATTATGAAGTGACGTGATGGTTAGGGTTAGGTAGGTATATATAATTGTCCAAATCATTCATTTGAGGGTATCGATGAAATATAAAAACATATATTATTTAGACCCATTGGAGGAATTTCCCAAACCAATTCAAAAAGTGATTCGTATCTAAAAGTGATTTTATTTATTTTTTATTTATTAAATTATTGTGCTAGGAACCCTTGGTTCCTACCATCTGGTATTAGAGCCTTATGGATCTATGGGACCAAGAAGTTCATAAAGAAGCTCAGAAACTGAGGGAAGAATTTCAAGAATTGGGGAAACCACACTGGCAATGTTTAGAAAATATTTTTAGTGTGCAACGTTTCGAAAATATTATAGAAAAAAGTTTAGAAAACATTATAGAAAACACTATTAGTAAAAAAAATTCGGAAGAGCACGGAGCCATAAATTTCCAAATAATACAAAATGCACTTTCGGAGAAAAAAGAAGAAAATAATGCAAACCCTAGAAATGCAATTTTTTTTTAAATAAGTGAACAACGAAGAGGATTTTTGGGACAACAATGCACATATTTTGAGGTTTCCAAGAGTGATCAAGTTTATGGAAGGAGAAAAACTTGAGAAAATTAAAAAGTTCCAGTTCACACTAGAGGAGTCTTCAACCATCAATGAAACCCAACTTCATAAATTAATTAAGTCTAGAGGAGTCTTAATTAATAAATTTTATTAATTAAGTCATCTTAGCATACTATCGCAGTAATCAACCTATCCAAATAACAAAAATAACTCTCAAGAATGTTCATGATGTTTATTCTCATGCTTATTCACAAAGGCTATAAAATGAAGCATGTGGAGGGGTCAGGTACTTCATCACCGTCTTAACTTGCATGCTAGGAAATAGTTTAACACCAAAGAGTTGTGAATATCTTAATAAATGAAAAAAATATTAAATTAATTAATTAATTAATACCATAGATGTTTTGACATAAATGTTCACCTTGGAGTATTGTTTATTTATGGTATATTCCATCGCCAAATGCAAATACAATGAAAAATTATGGTTAAGAGTTCCTAGAAGGCTAGAATTATAATGATAATATTTAAAATTATAATTGATATGAAGACTGTAATTTTCCTAAAAATTGTAAATCATCATCCTCAACATCGAATTTTGGATTAACAATAAGATTTATTTTGTCTTATCCAAGCCCGAAGATACTCACAGTTGAAAACCTATAGTGTGATTTAGAATTTTTTTACCTTCAATAATTGGACAAGAAATCAAAATAAAAGGAGAAGATATGGCCATGGTGAGGAGATTTGAAGAGAATTAATTGGTTTTGCTATCATTGAGCACTTTGGCTTGGAAGGAATTTTCGTTGTGCCTCCTCCCACAAGTAGAGAAACGTAGAGGAAGCGATGGAGAAGCTGTGAAGGAAAGGGATCGATCTACTAGGCATACCTTGCCAAGTCTTCGATCGTGATCAGAGAAAATTCCTTATCCAATCTACTATTGATAAATATGGTCACATAAACATTTTGGTCTCAAATGCAACTGTTAATCCAACAGTGGATTCCATTCTTGAGATTCAAAATATGTGCTTGATAAACACTAGGATATTAATGTCAAATCTGCTATTCTTCTTGTTTAGGAGTATGATCCTCATATGTCAAAGAAGTCATCAATGAGCACATTAATTCCAAAAAATCAGGAGCAAGAAGATCGTCCTAAAAATGATGGGTGAGGCTTGTCATGAGTATCCTCATTCGTTGGAAGTGATATTGTTCCTTTTGATACAATTACTCATATTTTTTATGGTATGCGAAATGATCTACATAATATGTTTCTCATCATCAATCACGTGATTGGGGATCCCAACATCAATGTCTGTTACAAATTGAATGTCCTTGGACATACAGATAAATTTTGCAAGTCTCACTACAACTTTCAGCATTGCAAGGAAATGGAATGAGTGTAACTCGAGCCATCAAAGTGTTAGCTTTAAAGATAAAAGCATCCAATATGCTATTTACAGCTGTACAGAGAAGATTGCTACTGCTGGTCAGCATTTCAACAAGCGGTTGCTGTTCAATTTTCCAGTTTTTGACCTGCAAAATAGAAGAAAGGGCATAAATACAGTGCATGGGTACTCTAGCTTGATGATTGATCACTCTTTGATAAGAATTTTTGTGGATTTTGGTTAAAAAAAAATAGGAGAAGTGTCGATGTTTACCAGTGCATAAAAAGGAGTTGTATAAGGCGTTACAAACACCTTAGTCATCAACCGTAGCTACTAGTTGCTACCGAACACACAGATGAGACAAAGACAATCATGTGTGAAAGAGCATCAAAGTAATTGGTGCTAAGGAGGACAATATCACAACATATAAAAAAGGTTCATTAAAGGTATTCAAAATTATCCACTCCTCTCTAACGTTACCTGGATCTGACGGCACACTTATTTGACTTTGGTATTGCTAGGAATATTTCTCCTAATAATGAATCTCGACATCCTCACTACCTGTACTAACGTCCTTCTCTCTATTGCATTGCAATGGTCTAAAACCTCTTTTAAAAATTTGTCGTGTTGATCATTTAATCTTCAAAATGGTTATCAATATTGCAAGTCTACCACATCAACGAGGTGGAACGTGTTTTTGAATAATGACTTGCAAGTGATAGCATAATAAAAGGAAGTTCGTATGAGAGGAGTCATACCCAGTAATTTCAGGTCAGATTCAAACTATTTTTACTCCATTTTAATCCCAAGCTAAACAGATTTGGGAAAGAATGAACACTGCATGCACGCACTTTTACTCCTAAGCTCAAAATATTTGGGAAAGAACAAGCACTACTTGAATGAAAAACTTACACCCAGTACTTTTATTTAAACAACATTATTATTATGCTTACAGAGCCATAAAATAGTACTCCCCTTGGTTTTGGTTTCTTCAGACCAAAAAAAGGTAGGCATTGATACAGTCCAAAATTACAGCTAGAGCAACCACAAACAGTTGATCGAAGCCTTCCTCCACCACCACGCTCAGCACATCCTTGGCCATAGTTGTACTAGCCATTTGATATTTTGGTGATACCTTCATTCACAAGTAAGGAAAACAAGTCCCCTCAGCTTAACATACATTTAATTTTTTACATAACTGACCAAAATAACGATGAGAGAGAAAGAGATTAGCAGACCTGAGTGGTGAGATGGCCCCTACGGGTGTAGACAGCAAAATAATGTTGGACAAAAGAACCTTTCACTGAATATGAAAATGAAGATGAAGATGAAGAATATCCTCCACTTATATTTTTGTTTGTCCCTGCAACTTCTACATACAAGCAGCACCTTATTGTCAATGTTTTTCTCGCACTAAAAACCATTTTAGTAGCTGCACCATTAGTCATTTTTACCTTTCATTGGCTGCAAAGACTAATCTCTTGCTCAACACCAACACCTCATTAACATGTTATTATTCGGATGAAGAAGACATACCATTTTTTAAAGAAAAAGTAGGAGAGACATGAGACTATACCTGAGGGTGCATAGAGAGGAGAGGTATATGCCCTTCCCATATTTTACAAGTAGTATTTTTTTCAAACATGTGAGAGTTTGATCAACTTGATAAACTACACTTCCTACGGTGTCAATCACCATGAACAATCCACCATTGAATTGCAACAATTTACTGGTTATCATTAGCTCTCTCTTTACATTTGTACAAAATTTCTTGTCCACTACTGGCCATTCTTCAAGAACATAAACAACAGGAACTAAAATAAAAAGATCTCAAAGTTTATTTTACAAAATGAGCTTTACCCCAATGATGTGGGGCAACTTGGAAGAATGGTGCTTCCCAAGGTGAAGTTCATTTTAGGATGTTTGTAGCTATTTTGATAACGTGAATATCATTTCATCTGCATATAAAGAATGGGCGATGCAGCATAGGAATTTCAGTCCAACTTATTTCCTATTTTATTTTTTTGCGTTTGAAATTCATCTTTGAAATATAGGAGGCATAAGCATGCAATTCTGCATCATAATTTTTTACTAATAAAATATGACAGCCTCTACGTGCTTACACTAGAGGAAAACTATATGGAGCAAAGGTGGAAGTTTAGAAAATGTGACGAGATTAAACAAATGTTGAATTAACCTTATACACTATGAATGCATATTTCAATTCATTGGCATGTACGGAAAAATTGGATGATTCGTAGGAATTCTTGTCACCATAATTGTCACACTACATTGATTTTATGAAGACTCTGCCCTTACTCTCCAACGTTGATAAATATTTGGTCACAGAGACCGGAGTAATGGTCGTCAACTATTGAACACCGTGGGAAAAATCCATAAGTCATAAATATATTGGGAGCTTCATTATAAGAGATTCAAGAAAATAAGGTTCAACATTCATACTTGTTTACTCTTCTAATTGGGAGCTTCATCTCATATTCAAATATGTCTGTGAAAGGATTAGAATCGACATTGTTGAAAAAGGAGGATGGCCTATTCGATCCACCAAGAAAACTAGCCACATAGACAACAAATTTTGCCTAGCACTTTTTGATGATAACTTTCAGCAATTTTTGTGACGATTTTTGTAGCCAATTGTTGCGACGACTTTTGATGATGATTTTTGCAGCAAATTATTGCGATGAATTTTTGCAACATTTCCTCCCTTCTCGCTTTGAGGACAAAGCTATTTTTAAAAGGGGTGGAATGTTAGGATCCTATCCTAACCCAAATTATTAATAATAATATAATACCATTACTATCCTAAGGTTATGTAATTGATAATATAATAATTAATTATTATATTATATTATTAGGGTTAAGAAGTAGCATAGTCATAATAATTAATTATATTAATTATTATGAAGTGATGTGATGGTTAGGGTTAGGTAGATATATATAATTGTCCAAATCATTCATTCGATGGTATCCATGAAATATAAAAACATATATTATTTAGACCCATTGGAGGGATTTTCCAAACCAATGCAAAAGGTGATTCGTATCTAAAAGTGATTCTGTTTATTTTATTTATTTCTCATTTATTAAATTATTATGCTAGGAACCCTTAGTACCTACCTTAGGATAAAATTACCTGTTTTGAAAACATGTAAAACCTGAAGAAAAGTGAAAATGAGATAGTATATATCTTCATGAATTTGTACTAAGATAAGGAAATTTGAAATATTAGAATCATATTGCAAAAGCTTCACAAGTACTACAAACACATTAAGTAATAGCTTTTGAAATTTTGGAAGTATGAAATTGTCAATTTTTCAAATTAAGGTGAAAAATCTTATATACTCTCGTAGCCTTACCTGATTTCTAACCCAAATGACAAATGGATTTTTTTTGCAAAGTACCATATTACTGGATAAGATAAAATAAGAAAAGAAAAAAATGATGAATACGAAGAAAGTAAAGTCAAATTTGTCACCATAAACTAGATAAACTTCACCGGAGCTATAGATGCTCAGCTGGCAGTGAAGCTATTTCTAGAATAAAAGGGAATGCAAACTACAAAATTTACCTAATATATGGGAAATTCAGATAATCTCTACCAAGGCTATAAAAGTCTGGTCAACAGTAGAGCAATGTTTGAAGAGAGCAAGGTAGAGGTATACTTCTAAGAGAAAATGTTCATAACCTAAATGTAAAACTGTCAAAGGAAATCTGAACAGTTTGAGGGATATAGAATGAATCACTTTACACACACCAAGCAAATGTTGATGATTCTACTTGTTTCATGTTGAATTGGTTTGTTCACATTCTCTGGATACTATTGATGCTCATGGTTCAAATATTTGAGTTTTTGTTGTTTTCGAAAATTGGGTCTTAAGTCCAAAATGTCTAGGGATATTTACTAGTAGAGTCACCATTTGTTGTGATGTCCTTCACAATGACGCCAAATTTTGGGGACCCACTGAGAAAATTTTAAAATTTTATTGTTATGTTGTTGGTTGGTTTTGATTGTTTCATCTAATGATATGATGTGGAAGAATGAGGTGGTTTATTATTTCTATTTTATTGGTTTTCAGTTTCAAATGTTCTTTTTAAATAAAAATTTTAATTGATTAAATTTTATAATTTTATAATTTAATATATTTAAAATGGTTATTTTATAAACTTGTTTTAAATTAATTAAATTATAAAGTTTTATAATTTTATAATTTAATATAATTAAATTTTTTATTTTATAATTATAAAATTTTATAACTTTATAATTTAATATAGTTAGACTGGTTATTTTATAAATATATTTTAAATTAATTAAATTATAAAGTTTTATAACTTTATAATTTAATTATATTTAAGAAGGTTATTTTATAAATATTTTATATTCTAATTAATATTTGTCTTGTTGGCAGGATTATTAAAGTATGTTGAATAGAGGATGTGTTCGTGGGTTTCATTGGCATGTTTTAACTTTAATTTTCAAATGCCAATGACGAAAAATAAAAAATCCTTTGAAAAAGGTATTTAAATGAAAATAATACGGCACTCATGAGATCATTATGAAGGCCCGCCGAATTCAAATAAATGAGTTGAAGATTATATAATTATAATATATGGTTTAAATGAAACCCATATGTTATAATATGAAGGCGTTGGTGACACTAGGGTTTCGTTAAGAACTTGTTTTTACAACTGTATGGAAACCATAATGGAACGAGAAAGAACCAACCATTTAACAAATTATTCAAACTATAAATGGAGAATGAAAAGCCAAGAACAGGGTCAGACAATTGCAGGGAAAATGAGGTTAAGAGGATTGAAAGGAGCAAAAGGTGAAAGTGAAAGAAAACTACAAAGATTAGGAATTACAGATATTTTCAGAGACTTTATTGTAAGATCTAATAATTATATCAAATTATTTATATTCAGATATGCATAAATACGGTATTTGATTTTTAATTTAATGATTTGATATAGTTTTAATTTAAATTTTCATTGAAGATAGCATCATTTTTATTGTTGTACTATGTGATTGTTGGTTGGCATAAATCTAGTTTTTAAGTTTCTGTGTATTCCATTATGTAGTTATTTGTCCGAGATTTACTTTATTTCCCTTATTTTAAACTTTTGAAATTTATTTCATATTAAATTTGCAAACATTTAACCTAGTTTGATTTTATAAAGTTTAACTTTATAATTATAACTAGGTTTTAAATTTATTTATTATTCAAATATTAAATTCAATTAATAGTTGAATAAAATAAATTTACCGAGGATAAATGATTTTTTGGATTTCAACTTTAATTTCATAAACTTCAGAATTCATAATTGATATCTATTCATATTAAAAAAGTTTGGCTTATTATAATCTTATGTTAAACTATTGAAGAATCCAAACTTTACATTTGAGATTTATATTTATTTTCAAATATTTAAATCAATAAATATTTGAGAAACAAATATTACAGAAAGGAAAAATTTATGAACTTTATTTTAATATTATAAAATTTAAAAGTTCATAGACAAGATTTACATTAAACCCTATTTTCATAATTACTAAGGTTCAAAACCTTATAATTCAGGTTTAATTATTTTTACATTTGTTCATTCTTCAAATATTTAAATTTCAATTTCATATTTGGATGAACAAATATCTATATTAAATAAAACCTTAATTTTGAATATTATAAATTTAAAACTTTATAATTAAGGTTTATATTTAATTAATATTATTAAAGTTTAATAAACCTTGGTTTTTATTAAAGTTTAATGAATTTTAATGTTAATTAAAAATGCTAAGTTAAAATCTATTTCAAAATCTCTTTGAAGCATTTTAATTAATCGTTGTTTTGAAGTTGCGGAATAAGTTTACATAGTTTTCAGGATTAAACTCAAAAGGTAAATTTACTTATTATTCATTAGAAAGATTATTTGATTAAAGGATGTAGAGCACATGATGAATTTAAAGTTAACTACCTGAATTCCAAGACCCTTGTTATCAGTTACTTGCAAACCATTGAGATAGTTCAAGCACTTATTTTAACACATATGCATAATACATAAAGACATTAAGTGAAGGAACCTAGGAGAAATATATTTCTTTGCAAGAGAGGATTTCGATCCTAACTGTTGGGTGATTTTGTAATTGGATAAATCATACCTCAATAGAAGTGGCGCTAGAAGGAGAAAGTGTGTTTCAGTCCTGTTTTTTTTAGGTGATTAAGGTTTTAGTTTTTAGGTGATTAAGAAGTTCTTTTTAGGTGACTAAGCAAGTTTTTGAGTTTTTATGGTCTACTGGAGATTCTAGAAATCTTAGGTGATTCATTTTCAAAATCCTTTTTCATCACTTGTCCCATTCGAAGCCTATGTTGGATCCTAAAAATCCAACTTGAGTTTGCCCCCTTAAAAAAAAAATTACTTTTTTTGGGCAAATTGTTATTTTTGGCCACCCTATTTTTAGTAAGTCCCAAAAAATCTTGGATAGCCCCCTAAATTAACACTAACTATTGCATTTCTCATATTAGGCCTCTTATAAAATCTCAACACCTATCCATGTCTAAAAAGTCATTAAATTCCATCTTTCTTTCTTTTGGATTTTCTAAAAAAACACTAAATTACATTTTTGAGGCACTAGATGAAGGAATTAGGGCCCGATAATACACTAAAAAATATTCAAAACTTGTAGACAATCCTTGCCATGACATTGTCCTCCTCTTTATCTAGCTCCATGAAAAATTTCAAGTTGATCCAACGGTTGGATCAAAATTTATGACCTCCGAAAGATAGGCTATTATGGGTCATTTTCGAGATCCAATTAAGAGATAGTGAGAGGTCATCATTCAGCTCTGGTAATTGTAGTTATGAAAGATTATTATTATTAATATTTATATAACAGGTATTTTTGACCAATTGATACCACTATCACACTACAAATAAGAACCACTACAAGCACAATTAATAATATGGATCATCATGAAGACAGTTGTTATGGGTCATCATCGAATTACATGATGACAGTTGCTTCACCAAAGCACATGGAGGAAGCAAAACAAGGTGAGTCACTTATGATGAAGAGGGTATTGTTCAAACCCATCAAGAAGGTGCATGAACCTACACATGGAAGGAGCCTATTCAAAATAATTTATAAATAGAGAGGAAAATGTTATAAGGTGATTGTACATAGCAAAAGCACATACAACTTGGTATCAACAAAGACAATAGAGAAATTAGGTTGGAAAATAATTGAGCATCCATATTTTTCTAAAGTATCATGATTATAGAATAAAAACTATATTTTGGTAACCAAATAATGTATGATGAATTTTCATATTAGTTCTTATAAGGGTATAGTTCTATGTGACATCATGTCAATGGATGGATGCCATATTTTATTGGGAAAACCATGACAATTGGACAAGAAAGAAGTTCATAATGGTGATGAGTACTTATTCAATTGTCAAATATGGTCAAAGTTATGAATTAAGTCTATTAAAATACAAAGGAAAACATGTGGGTAGTAGTTCTGGAGTTTGCCTAATCTTGAAGGGGATGAAGAATGAGGAAGCATATTTTGCTTTCATTGTTAAATCCATAGAATATGGGATAGTGAATAAGATGGCTTACATTCCACATGAAGTGAAGGATTTTTTGGAAGAATATGTTAAAATTATTTTAAAAGAACTACTTGACGATTTGGTGGGTCTTTTAAAATTTTAATTTAATCTTTTTACACAAATAATAGGGTCATCATGAAGACAGTTGATGAAGCAGTTATATGTGCAATTTTGTGTGTTCTCCCATTTACATTTTACATCATTTGAATGTGTAGATGGTGTCTTCTTTCTCTAGCATGTTTAATAATTTCCATTACATTATTTGAATGGATGTTATTGGCTCAGTTTTATCTTCTTCCCCTTCTATATTCATCATATTTTAAGTGTGGCTACAATTACCCAATGGATAAGGCACTGATCTATAGCTTGAAGCACTAGCTAGGAGTTACTTTCAAACTTGGTCAAATTTTATGTTGCGGTTTTATTTCATTTTTGAAATTCTGGATGAGCATGAGCATATAAGAAATATTGTAGGCTCACCTCTAGGGTTTCCTTACCCTACTCGGTCTATATAGAGTCTAAGGATAATATTTTCCTGAGTTAAAGAGGTGGATCCACTAGAATCTATAGTGTTGATTGGATCTAGGAAGTCTTGCAGCTTGACAAATCTATTAAGGGTGTAGGAATTTCCCCCAATAGTTTTTGGTGTTGTTGTCGGGGAAGACTCAATACAATTTTAAGTTTATTTTTTGCATAGTATTTCCTAGAATAAAATTTGTGAGATTTGAGTGAATATCAGGCTGAGCAATATTGGCCCAAGTATTGTTGAAATATTTTGTTGCTTCTTTGCACATTTGTGATGATGACTCCGAATGAACTCAAAAATTTAAACATCAAAATAGGAGGAGTTGGATCTGGCATCTACAAGAAGTGGTAAAGAAGTGCTTGCTAGAGTACCAAATGTTGAGGTATTTTTTAAATCTCATAGAAAATATTCAATTCCAATTCATACTATTTCTGTTTCAAGCCCGAATCTTGGTTTCAATCAGTCTTCTCCTACTATAAACCAAGTACCTATAGTAAATCAACCTGTAGTGAGTATAGAAGCTCCTAATGCAAATAAAAATGTTAATGTAAAATAAAATTTTAATCAAAATTCCGATGCTAATGTTAATCAGTGGAGGACCAATAGATATAGAGCATTTGTTTTACATGCAAAACTAAATCCACTCCCTGGTAAAGCTCATAAGTACTTGCCAAAATTTCAAGGGAACAATATTGTCACCAGTGAAGATCATGTTAGGATTTTATGTATGCTATGGATAGTCTTGAGGTGGATGATGAAGACGTTGTCCTTATATCGTTCTTTCAAACTTTAGAGAAGGATGCTCGAGAAAGGTTCAATAGTATTGGAGTTGGTACTATCAATAATTTTCAAGATCTAGAGCACACTTTCCTTAGGAAATATGGAGAGAGGCATAATGAACAGTCCTTGTTGACATAATTGACTACCATGAATTAGAAATAAAATGAATCAATGGAATATTTTAATAGAAGATTCTTTAAGAAAAAAAATAATATTCCAGTAGCATTAAGGCCAAATGATGATCAGTCCATTTGTTTCTAAAAAAATACTTTCCATGGAGATTTTAGTTATGATCTGAGATAGTAAAAAGCAACTTCCATTGATATATGTATGGAAATGGCTATTAAAATAGAGGATTCATAGTGGAAATATTAAAGCATACTCTTTAGAGCCCAATCAACCTGAAAGGAAGCCCAAGAAGGTTGAGTTATTTGTCCATAAGAAAACATATCAGGATCCTATGAACAATATAGCTAATCAGTTGAGTGAGATTTTTACTACTTTGAAAAAAAAATTGTCTAGACTTGAAAAAGGTAAGGATAATAGTGCAAAAAATTCACAGGGTAATTATAGATAGTAGGAAGATAACAAGTCTCCTTTTAGAAGGAATTTTAATAGAAACTGGAATAACAATGGAAATGAAGAGGGAAAAAGGAATCAAAATGGGAATTGAAAAAATAAATAAGTAGAGAGAGATCTAGATTCTATTCCAAATCCCATACCATCAAATAATATAGCATCATATCATCCCTTTTATTACTCTATCTTGTGATGCACCACATAACCCTATTGATTGTGGTATTTATCTAAGTATGTATTCTAATGTTGATTTAAATGTTAAATCTGAAGATGAATATATTAGAATTAATGTATGCTAGAATTAGGAGGATAAAACAAGAGAATAGGAATTTGAAAGGGACACAGACATATGTGCCAATAATCTTGAGCAAAGAACATTGGTATTTAGAGAGGCATCATCCTCAAGCGAGCCTGCTAATACTAGATTTGATAGAATGAAGCAAGAAAAGCTTGTACCTATAGTAGAAGAGGTTGAGTCTTTAGAAAGAATACATGTTATAAATATCAGGAACAGAATAGTGGAGGACAAATTTTATCAAGGGCTTGCACAAAAGGAGAAAGATACAGGAGTGATTTTACAAAAAAAGGTAAATCAGATGAATTTGTAAATGATTCCTGAAGAACCTGATTTAGAGGAGATTATCCAAAAGAAACTAAATGACTTGGCTAATAAAAAAACTAGAAAAGGAATTGATGATAACAAAGATTAGTTTGATCTAGATTTAGAGGTTACCAAATAGAAGGTCAACATCACTTTTGGAGAATTAATTACTATTTCAAAGTACTAGTTTCAAAAGAAGATTTTGCAATTCCTATGCAATAAAAAAAATGACATGCCAATTTTAGAAATAGAACAGATTCAAAAATTTGATCATTTTGAACATGAGTTTGTAGACCATCTTGCTACAATAGAAAGAGAAGAAATGGTCATTGATGAAGTAATACGAAATGATGATGATGATGATGATGATGATGATAGAGATCATGAAGAGAAATAAAAAACTATAATGGCTCATCAAGTAGTGGTAAATGAAAGTGTACAGAAGGTAGAATATTATCCTTTATATTCAAACATCCAAGAATCAAGTAAATTTTTTCATAATCATTTATTGGGTTCGGTTGTTATTTATGATGAGATGTTATTAGAGGTTGATGAAGCAATAGAATGGATTCTTATTCCCACCACCAATAAGATTGTATTTCTAAATGAAAAAGAAGATATGCTTGAATCATTGAACCAAGTTCATCAACAATTAATAATTCAATCTAGGATACAAAATTATAATGATTCTTATTTTATAAATATCCTAGATTCTTGCAAATTATTGCATGAATATGATTGAAATAAAAACATAGATGATGATCTTGCTTTAAAACTTTCAGAAATAGCTTCTTATTTGAAAGAAATTATATATGCTTGTGAAAATGAAAAGTTGAATCAGAGTGATGAATTAAGGTTTGAAATTCACACTGCATTGAATAAACAAAAGACCTTTGAAAACATGTTTTCAATTTTAAGTTTAATGAATCAAATCTTAAACATGGAATTGCTTATCAACTTGAATCAAATCAGTGGGGTGTGAAAGGTAAAATGAAGGTTACATTGTTTGACTTAATCTTGTTTTGGTTGGATTTATGTAAAGCTTGGAATGCATATAATCATATATGTATTTTATAGTGTGCTAATCATATTTGGGATCCAGGGAAGTGATAATATAAATTTGGCATCATTTTGTACATAGTGTAAATTTTGTAAATAGTCTGTTGGGTTTTACGTTTAGTTTTTCTTTTTGTATCTAAGTGGTTGTCGTGATGTTATTTGTTGTTTTGGTCAATGTTATCAAGTTTAGAGAGCAGGTGCTTACTTGCTTAGTCAATTTTGTAAATTTTGGTTTTGCAAATTTGTTGGTATATAGTTTTGTTGTTTTTGTGTTAGTTATTTGCTTGTTTGTTGATGTTTTTGGTTTTTGTGAAGTTTTGGATGTGTTTCCATTGTTGTTTCTCAATAATTCTAGCTTATGCTACAGTTTTGGTTTTCAAGTTATCTTTTTGTTGTTTGTGAGAGTTTTGGTATGGTTTTCTCTATTGAGGTAGTTGTGGTTATTACTTGGACACTAATCATTTGATGATTTTGTTTGGTATTCATTCTTGGGTCATATAGGATAAAATTACCTATTTTGAAAACATGTAAAACCTGAAGAAAAGGGAAAATGAGATGTTAGTATATATCTTCATGAATTTGAACTAAGATAAGGAAATTTGAAATGTTAGAATCATATTGCAAAAGCTTCACAAGTACTACAAACACATTAAGAAATATCTTTTAAATTTTTGGAAGTATGAAATTGTCAGTTTTACAAATTAAGGTGAAAATATTATATACTCTTTCAGCCTTACCTGATTTCTAACCCAAATGGGAGGTGGATGTTTTTTGCAAAGTACCATATTACTAGATAAGAGAAAAGAAGAAAAAAAAATGATGAATACGAAGAAAGTAAGTCATATCTGTCACCATAAACTAGATAACCTTCATCGAAGCTATAGACGCTCGGCTGGAAGTGAAGCTATGTTTAGAATAAAAGGGAATGCAAAATACAAAATTCACCTAATATATGAGAGATTTAGATAATATCTTCCAGGGCTATAAACGTCTGGTCGACAGTAGAGCAATGTTTGAAGAGAGCAAGGTAGAGGTATACTTCAAAGAGAAAATGTTCATAACCTAAATGCAAAACTGGCAATGGAAAGCTATATGATTTCAGGGATATAGAATGAATCACTTTACACACACCAAGTAGATGTTGATGATTCTACTGTTTCATGTTGAATTGGTTTGTTCACATTCTCTGGATATTATTGATGCTCATGGTTCTAATATTTGGATTTTGTTGTTTTCTAAGTTGGGTATTAAGTCTGAAATGTCTAGGGACATTTACCAATAGAGTCGCCATTTGTTATGACATCCTTCACAACGACCGCAAATTTTGAGGACCCACTGAGAAAATTTTGAAATTTTATTGTTATGGTTTTTGGTTGGTTTTGATTGTTTCAGGTATTGGTATGATGTGGAAGAATGCGGTGGTTTATTATTTCTATTTTGTTGGTTTTCAGTGTCAAATGTTATTTTAAAATAAAAATTTTATTTAATTAAATTATAAAATTTTATAATTTAATATATTTAAAATGGTTATTTTATAAACTTGTTTTAAATTAATTAAATTATAAAGTTGTATAATTTTATAATTTAATATATTTAAAATTGTTATTTTATAAGTTTGTTTAAAATTAATTAAATTATAAAGTTTTATAACTTTATAATTTAATATAGTTAAAATGGTTAATCTATAAATGTTTTAAATTAATTAAATTATAAAGTTTTATAACTTTATAATTTAATTATATTTAAGAAGGTTATTACGCCGATAGGCATCCTACAATGGCAGCCATGAAGGTCAGACACGCCGTAAACAATATTAATATTTTATTAAAAAATCCGACATTAAGAAGCACCTCGAGATTGATAACTCTTGGCGTTTATAGATATATATATATATATATTATATATCTAAGCTAGTTTTATAAATGTTTTATATTCTAATTAATATTTGTCTTGTTGGCAGGATTATTAAAGTATGTTGAATAGAGGATGTGTTCGTGGGTTTCATAGTTATGTCTTAACTTTAATTTTTGAATTCCAATGAGGAGAAATATTAAATCCTTTGAAAAAAGTATTTAAATGAAAATAATACGACACCTATGAGATCATTATGAAGGCCACTCGAATTCAAATAAATGAGTTGAATATTATATAATTATAATATATGGTTTAAATAAAATCCATATGTTATAATGTGAAGGCGTTGGTGACATTAGGGTTTCATTAAGAATTCATTTTTACAACTGTATGGAAACCATAATGGAACGGGAAAGAACCAACCATTTAACGAATTATTCAAACTATAAATGGAGAATGAAAAACCAAGAACAGGGTCGGAAAATTGTAGGGCAAAGGAGGCTAAGAGGTGAAAGCGAAAGAAAACTATAGAGATTGGGAATTACAGAGATTTTCAGAGACTTTATTTTAAGATCCAATAATTATACCAAATTTTTTTTGTTCAAATATGCATGAATACGATATTTGATTTTTAATTAAATGATTTGATATAGTTTTAATTTAAATTTCCATTGAAGATAGCACCATTTTTATTGTCGTACTGTGTGATTATTGGTTGGCATAAATTTGATTTTTAAGTTTTTGTGCATTCCATTCTATAGTTATTTGTCTGAGATTTACTTTATTTCCCTTACTTTAAACTTTTGAAATTTATTTCATATTAAATTTGCAAACATTTAACCTAGTTTAATTTTATAAAGTTTAACTTTATAATTAGGTTTTAAATTTATTTATTATTCAAATATTAAATTCAATTAATATTTGAATAAAATAAATTTATCGAGGATAAATGATTATTTGGATTTCAACCTTAATTTCATAAAGTTGGGAATTCATAATTGATATCTATTCATATTAAAAAAGTTTGGCTTATTATAATTTTATGTTAAATCATTGAAGAATCCAAACTTTACATTTGAGATTTATATTTATTTTCAAATATTTAAATCAATAAGTATTTGAGAAATAAATATTACGGAAAGGAAAATTTTATGAATTTTATTTTAATATTATAAAATTTAAAAGTTCATAGACAAGATTTACATTAAACCCTATTTTCAAAAATATTAAGGTTCAAAACCTTATAACTCAGGTTTAATTATTTTTACATTTGTTCATTCTTCAAATATTTAAATTTCAATTTCATATTTGGATGAAAAAATATCTATATTAAATAAAATCTTAATTTTGAATATTATAAAGTTAAAACTTTATAATTAAGGTTTCTATTTAATTAATTTTATTAAAGTTTCATAAACGTTGCTTTTATTAAAGTTTAATGAATTTTAATGTTAATTAAAAATGCTAAGTTAAAATCTATTTCAAAATCCCTTTGAAGCATTTTAATTAACCGTTGTTTGGAAGTTACAGAATAAGTTTGCATAGTTTTTAGGATTAAACTCAAAAGGTAAATTTATTTATTATCAATTAGAAAGAGGATTTGATTAAAGGATGTAGAGCACATGATGAATTTAAAGTTAAATACCTGAATTCCAGGTCTCTTGTTATCAGTTACTTGCAAACCATTGAGATAGTTCAAGCACTTATTTTAACACATATGCATAATACATAAAGACATTAAGTGAAGGAACCTAGGAGAAATATATTTCTTTGCAAGAGAGGATTTTGATCCTAACTGTTGGGTGATTTTGTAATTGGATAAATCATACCTCAATAGAAGTGGCGCTAGAAGGAGGGCCTAAAAGGTAAATATTTGATTTTCATTTGTAGTCATTCAAATCATAGTTTAAAAAAATGCAAATTGAAGGATGTTATTTAATGCCAAGGTTAAATTGATGTATATCTTTCAATTAATTATTAGTCATTTCATGCTTATTTGCAAGATATATTTCTTTGACTAATAAGATTGGCATTAAAGTTGTGTTCTTTAAATTTCACTAATGGTATCGCTTACTTCACTAAAGAAAATAATGGCATCTTGGATAGGTGATTATTATAGTAGTTTAAACATGCATATTTATCAAATTCCTAAAGGTGTAGAAGTTTGTTTACCCATATTTAGGCATAATGTGGATCAAGCCAAGGAATATATTCAAAGATACAAGAGTGTGTTAAGTCATTTGCAGCTTATGTAGGGAGATGATCCTTGCATATTATTTTCATACCCATTAGATGATGTTGCGCTTAAGTGGTACATACAATGACCCAGTTATGATGTTAAATCAATTTATCTCTATCCATAAAAAATTTAATGAACCCATAAGATCATTTAATGACAAATTGCATAGGTTTTATACTGAGGTGGGGATACATTATATCATTTCGGGAAGAAAGAGCTACTCAAATATACATGGGAGCCTTAGATCATGTTACTTCTATGTTTTTTGGAAAAGGTCTTAAAATCACATAATTATCTAGAGATTACAATGAGGCGGTAACATTTGAACAATAGTTGATCTCTCAAGGTATTAATATGGAACAACTATATAAACTTAGACATAAAACTCATAATCAAAGATCACAAATGAGTCAGGTTGAGATTGATAATTTAGATGTCATAACTACCTTAGATTTTGAGAATGAGGTGCAGGTTTCAAATTCAATACTCATCAATGAACATTGTGATGATCAAGTTGATCAAAATGTAGAAACTGACTTAGAGCTATTATTCATAAAGGAGGATTGGGATGATCTTATAAAACAAAATACAAAAATTGATCCTATGGAAGAAATTCTTGTCTTACCAAAGGATGAATCTGAGAAAGATGAAATCTTTGAAATTAAAAAAAATGAATTTGAAGATGAATCTAAAAATGTCATAAAAGAAGATATAGAATTTCACCAGGTGCTTCAAAAATATAATGATGTCTTTATTAAAGATAATGAATAATATCATTCACTTCTTTCGTAATTTCGAAATAAGATTTTATTTCAATTGATGTGCAAGAAAATGAAAACCTTATCTCATATACGGATTCTATAATACCTATATAGCAAGAAATCAGTAGGTTTTCACATCAGGTGATTGATGAAGGGGAATGTGAAAAGGAATCTATAGATATATCTGAATATTGTATAGAAGATATGGTTGAAGCTCACCCTTTAGCTGTAGAAGATAACTATTATAATGGTTGGGGAAGATATGATGAATGTTTTTCTTTTATGCCTACTAATAAGAATTTTTCTTCATCTGATATGCAGGATGTTAAAATTGATATCTTACATGAAGAGTCTACAAGTCCTATACAGTCAAATAATCACATATTTTCTAAAGCCACGATAAAATCTCACCCCTTAGCTTTAGAAGATAATTATTATAATGGATGGGGTATGTATGGTGAATCATTATTTTCTCACACTCCTGTTGATAAAAAAATTGTTTCACTTGATATGCAGGATGTTGAAACTTCCATTTCAAAAGAAGATTTTGCAATTCCTATGCAATCAAAAAATGACATGCCAATTTTAGAAATAAAACAGATTCAAAAATTTGATCATTTTGAACATGAGTTTGTAGACCATCTTGCTACAATAGAAAGAGAAGAAATGGTCATTGATGAAGGAATATGAAATGATGATGATGATGATGATAGATATCATGAAGAGAAATAAAATACTATAATGGCTCATCAAGTAGTGGTAAATGAAAGTGTACAAAAGGTAGAATTTTATCCTTTATATTCAAACATCCAAGAATCAAGTAAATTTGTGCATAATCATTTATTGGATTTTGTTGTTATTTATGATGAGATGTCATTAGAGGTTGATGAAGCAATAGAATGGATTCTTATTCCCACCACCAATAAGATTGCATTGCTAAATGAAAAAGAAGATATGCTTGAATCATTGAACCAAGTTTATCAACAATTAATAATTCAATCTAGGAAGCAAAATTATAATGATTCTTATTTTATTAATGTCCTAGATTCTTACAAATTATTGCATGAATATGATTGGAATAAAAACATAGATGATGATATTTATTTAAAACTTTCAGAAATAGCTTCTTATTTGAAAGAAATTCTAAATGCTTGTGAAATTAAAAAGTTGAATCAGAGTGATGAATTAAGGTTTGAAATTCACACTGCATTGAATAAACAAAAGACAATTGAAAATCATGTTTTCAATTTTAAGTTTAATGAATCAAATCTTAAACATAGAATTGCTTATCAACTTGAATCAAATCAGTGGGGTGTGAAAGGTAAAATGAAGGTTACATTGTTTGACTTAATCTTGTTTTGGTTGGATTTATGTAAAGCTTGGAATGCATATAATCATTTATGTATTTTATAGTGTGCTAATCATATTTGGGATCTAGGGAAGTGATAATATAAATTTGGCATCATTTTGTACATAGTGTATATTTTTGTAAATAGCCTGTTGGATTTTGTGTTTTGTTTTGCTTTTTGTACCTAGGTGGTTGTCGTGATGTTATTTGTTGTTTTGGTCAATGTTGTCAAGTTTAGAGAGCAGGTGCTTACTTGCTTAGTCAATTTTGTAAATTTTGGTTTTGCAAATTTTTTGGTATATAGTTTTGTCGTTTTTGTGTTAGTTATTTGCTTGTTTGTTGATGTTTTTAGTTTTTGTGAAGTTTTGGATGTGCTTCCATTGTTGTTTCTCAATAATTTTGGCTTATGCTACAGTTTTGGTTTTCAAGTTATCTTTTTGTTGTTTGTGAGAGTTTTGGTATGGTTTTCTCTATTGAGGTAGTTGTGGTTGTTACTTTGACACTAATCATTTGATTTTTTTCTGGTATTCATTTTTGGGTCATATCGGATGTTAGGATCCTATCCTAACCCAAATTATTAATAATAATATAATACCATTACTATCCTAAGGTTATGTAATTGATAATATAATAATTAATTATAAATTAATTATTATATTATATTATTAGGGTTAAGAAGTAGCATAGTCATAATAATTAATTATATTAATTATTATGAAGTGACGTGATGGTTAGGGTTAGGTAGATATATATAATTGTACAAATCATTCATTTGATGGTATCAGTGAAATATAAAAACATATATTATTTAGACCCATTGGAGGAATTTTCCAAACCAATTCAAAAAGTGATTCGTATCTAAAAGTGATTTTATTTATTTTTTATTTATTAAATTATTGTGCTAGGAACCCTTGGTTCCTACCATCTGGTATTAGAGCCTTATGGATCTATGGGACCAAGAAGTTCATAAAGAAGCTCAGAAACTGAGGGAAGAATTTCAAGAATTGGGGAAACCACACTGGCAACGTTTAGAAAATATTTTTAGTGTGCAACGTTTCGAAAACATTATAGAAAAAAGTTTAGAAAACATTATAGAAAACACTATTAGTAAAAAAAAATCGGAAGAGCACGGAGCCATAAATTTCCAAATAATACAAAATGCACTTTCGGAGAAAAAAGAAGAAAATAATGCAAACCCTAGAAATGCAATTTTTTTTTAAATAAGTGAACAACGAAGAGGATTTTTGGGACAACAATGCACATATTTTGAGGTTTCCAAGAGTGATCAAGTTTATGGAAGGAGAACAACTTGAGAAAATTAAAAAGTTCCAGTTCACACTAGAGGAGTCTTCAACCATCAATGAAACCCAACTTCATAAATTAATTAAGTCTAGAGGAGTCTTAATTAATAAATTTTATTAATTAAGTCATCTTAGCATACTATCGCAGTAATCAACCTATCCAAATAACAAAATAACTCTCAAGAATGTTCATGATGTTTATTCTCATGCTTATTCACAAAGGCTATAAAATGAAGCATGTGGAGGGGTCAGGTACTTCATCACCATCTTTACTTGCATGCTAGGAAACAGTTTAACACCAAAGAGTTGTGAATATCTTAATAAATGAAAAAAATATTAAATTAATTAATTAATTAATACCATAGATGTTTTGACATAAATGTTCACCTTGGAGTATTGTTTATTTATGGTATATTCCATCGCCAAATGCAAATACAATGAAAAATTATGGTTAAGAGTTCCTAGAAGGCTAGAATTATAATGATAATATTTAAAATTATAATTGATATGAAGACTGTAATTTTCCTAAAAATTGTAAATCATCATCCTCAACATCGAATTTTGGATTAACAATAAGATTTATTTTGTCTTATCCAAGCCCGAAGATACTCACAGTTGAAAACCTGTAGTGTGATTTAGAATTTTTTTACCTTCAATAATTGGACAAGAAATCAAAATAAAAGGAGAAGATATGGCCATGGTGAGGAGATTTGAAGAGAATTAATTGGTTTTGCTATCATTGAGCACTTTGGCTTGGAAGGAATTTTCGTTGTGCCTCCTCCCACAAGTAGAGAAACGTAGAGGAAGCGATGGAGAAGCTGTGAAGGAAAGGGATTGATCTACTAGGCATACCTTGCCAAGTCTTCGATCGTGATCAGAGAAAATTCCTTATCCAATCTACTATTGATAAATATGGTCACATAAACATTTTGGTCTCAAATGCAACTGTTAATCCAACAGTGGATTCCATTCTTGAGATTCAAAATCTGTGCTTGATAAACTCTAGGATATTAATGTCAAATCTGCTATTCTTCTTGTTTAGGAGTATGATCCTCATATGTCAAAGAAGTCATCAATGAGCACATTAATTCTAGAAAATCAGGAGCAAGAAGATCGTCCTAAAAACGATGGGTGAGGCTTGTCATGAGTATCCTCATTCGTTGGAAGTGATACTGTTCCTTTTGATACAATTACTCATATTTTTTATGGTATGCGAAATGATATGCATAATATGTTTCTCATCATCAATCACGTGACTGGGGATCCCAACATCAATGTCTGTTACAAATTGAATGTCCTTGGACATACAGATAAATTTTGCAAGTCTCACTACAACTTTCAGCATTGCAAGGAAATGGAATGAATGTAACTCAAGCCATGAAAGTGTTAGCTTTAAAGATAAAAGCATCCAATATGTCATTTACAGTTGTACATAGAATATTACTACTGCTGGCCAGCATTTCAACAAGCGGTTGTTGTTCAATTTTCCATTTTTTGACCTGTAAAATAGAAGAAAGGGCATAAATACAGTGCATGGGTACTCTAGCTTGATGATTGATCACTCTTTGATAAGAATTTTTGTGGATTTTGGTTAAAAAAAAATAGGAGAAGTGTCGATGTTTACCAGTGCATAAAAAGGAGTTGTATAAGGCGTTACAAACACCTTAGTCATCAACCGTAGCTACTAGTTGCTACCAAACACACAGATGAGACAAAGACAATCATGTGTGAAAGAGCATCAAAGTAATTGGTGCTAAGGAGGACAATATCACAACATATAAAAAAGGTTCATTAAAGGTATTCAAAATTATCCACTCCTCTCTAACGTTACCTGGATCTGACGGCGCACTTATTTGACTTTGGTATTGCTAGGAATATTTCTCCTAATAATGAATCTCGACATCCTCACTACCTGTACTAACGTCCTTCTCTCTATTGCATTGCAATGGTCTAAAACCTCTTTTAAAAATTTGTCGTGTTGATCATTTAATCTTCAAAATGGTTATCAATATTGCAAGTCTACCACATCAACGAGGTGGAACGTGTTTTTGAATAATGACTTGCAAGTGATAGCATAATAAAAGGAATTTCGTATGAGAGGAGTCATACCCAGTAATTTCAGGTCAGATTCAAACTATTTTTACTCCATTTTAATCCCAAGCTAAACAAATTTGGGAAAGAATGAACACTGCATGCACGCACTTTTACTCCTAAGCTCAAAATATTTGGGAAAGAACAAGCACTACTTGAATGAAAAACTTACACCCAGTAATTTTATTTAAACAACATTATTATTATGCTTACAGAGCCATAAAATAGTACTCCCCTTGGTTTTGGTTTCTTCAGACCAAAAAAAGGTAGGCATTGATACAGTCCAAAATTACAGCTAGAGCAACCACAAACAGTTGATCGAAGCCTTCCTCCACCACCACGCTCAGCACATCCTTGGCCATAGTTGTACTAGCCATTTGATATTTTGGTGATACCTTCATTCACAAGTAAGGAAAACAAGTCCCCTCATCTTAACATACATTTAATTTTTTACATAACTAACCAAAATAACGATGAGAGAGAAAGAGATTAGCAGACCTGAGTGGTGAGATGGCCCCTACGGGTGTAGACAGCAAAATAATGTTGGACAAAAGAACCTTTCACTGAATATGAAGATGAAGGTGAAGAATATCCTCCACTCATCTTATTGTTTGTCCCTGCCACTTCCACATACAAACAGCACCCTGTTGTCAATGTTTTTCTCGCACTAAAAACCGTTTTAGTATCTGCACCATCAGTGACGTTTGCATTCCATCGGCTGCGAAGACTAATCTCCTGCTCAACAACAACACCTCATTAACATGTTATTATTCGGCTGAAGAAGACATACCATTTTTTAAAGAAAAAGTAGGAGAGACATGAGACTATACCTGAGGGTGCATAGAGAGGAGAGGTATATGCCCTTCCCATATTTTACAAGTAGTATTTTTTTCAAACATGTGAGAGTTTGATCAACTTGATAAACTACACTTCCTACGGTGCCAGTCACCATGAACAATCCACCGTTGAATTGCAACAATTTACTGGTTATCATTAGCTCTCTCTTTACATTTGTACAAAATTTCTTGTCCACTACTGGCCATGCTTCAAGAACATAAACAACAGGAACTAAAATAAAAAGATCTCAAAGTTTATTTTACAAAATGAGCTTTACCCCAATGATGTGGGGCAACTTGGAAGAATGGTGCTTCCCAAGGTGAAGTTCATTTTAGGATGTTTGTAGCTATTTTGATAACGTGACTATCATTTCATCTGCATATAAATAATGGGCGATGCAGCATAGGAATTTCAGTCCAACTTATTTCCTATTTTATTTTTTTGCGTTTGAAATTCATCTTTGAAATATAGGAGGCATAAGCATGCAATTCTGCATCATAATTTTTTACTAATAAAATATGACAGCCTCTACGTGCTTACACTAGAGGAAAACTATATGGAGCAAAGGTGGAAGTTTAGAAAATGTGACGAGATTAAACAAATGTTGAATTAACCTTATACACTATGAATGTATATTTCAATTCATTGGCATGTACGGCAAAATTGGATGATTCGTAGGAATTCTTGTCACCATAATTGTCACACTACATTGATTTTATGAAGACTCTGCCCTTACTCTCCAACGTTGATAAATATTTGGTCACAGAGACCGGAGTAATGGTCGTCAACTATTGAACACCGTGGGAAAAATCCATAAGTCATAAATATATTGGGAGCTTCATTATAAGAGATTCAAGAAAATAAGGTTCAACATTCATACTTGTTTACTCTTCTAATTGGGAGCTTCATCTCATATTCAAATATGTCTGTGAAAGGATTAGAATCGACATTGTTGAAAAAGGAGGATGGCCTATTCGATCCACCAAGAAAACTAGCCACATAGACAACAAATTTTGCCTAGCACTTTTTGATGATAACTTTCAGCAATTTTTGTGACGATTTTTGTAGCCAATTGTTGCGACGACTTTTGATGATGATTTTTGCAGCAAATTATTGCGATGAATTTTTGCAACATTTCCTCCCTTCTCGCTTTGAGGACAAAGCTATTTTTAAAAGGGGTGGAATGTTAGGATCCTATCCTAACCCAAATTATTAATAATAATATAATACCATTACTATCCTAAGGTTATGTAATTGATAATATAATAATTAATTATTATATTATATTATTAGGGTTAAGAAGTAGCATAGTCATAATAATTAATTATATTAATTATTATGAAGTGATGTGATGGTTAGGGTTAGGTAGATATATATAATTGTCCAAATCATTCATTCGATGGTATCCATGAAATATAAAAACATATATTATTTAGACCCATTGGAGGGATTTCCCAAACCAATGCAAAAGGTGATTCGTATCTAAAAGTGGTTCTGTTTATTTTATTTATGTCTCATTTATTAAATTATTATGCTAGGAACCCTTAGTACCTACCTTAGGATAAAATTACCTGTTTTGAAAACATGTAAAACCTGAAGAAAAGGGAAAATGAGATAGTATATATCTTCATGAATTTGTACTAAGATAAGGAAATTTGAAATATTAGAATCATATTGCAAAAGCTTCACAAGTACTACAAACACATTAAGGAATAGCTTTTGAAATTTTGGAAGTATGAAATTGTCAATTTTTCAAATTAAGGTGAAAAATCTTATATACTCTCGTAGCCTTACCTGATTTCTAACCCAAATGGCAAATGGATTTTTTTTGCAAAGTACCATATTACTGGATAAGATAAAATAAGAAAAGAAAAAAATGATGAATACGAAGAAAGTAAAGTCAAATTTGTCACCATAAACTAGATAAACTTCACCGGAGCTATAGATGCTCAGCTGGCAGTGAAGCTATTTCTAGAATAAAAGGGAATGCAAACTACAAAATTTACCTAATATATGGGAAATTCAGATAATCTCTACCAAGGCTATAAACGTCTGGTCAACAGTAGAGCAATGTTTGAAGAGAGCAAGGTAGAGGTATACTTCTAAGAGAAAATGTTCATAACCTAAATGTAAAACTGTCAAAGGAAATCTGAACAGTTTGAGGGATATAGAATGAATCACTTTACACACACCAAGCAAATGTTGATGATTCTACTGTTTCATGTTGAATTGGTTTGTTCACATTCTCTGGATATTATTGATGCTCATGGTTCAAATATTTGGGTTTTGTTGTTTTCAGAGTTGGGTCTTAAGTCCAAAATGTCTAGGGATATTTACTAGTAGAGTCACCATTTGTTGTGACGTCCTTCACAATGATGCCAAATTTTGGGGACCCATTGAGAAAATTTTAAAATTTTATTGTTATGTTGTTGGTTGGTTCTGATTGTTTCATCTAATGATATGATGTGGAAGAATGAGGTGGTTTATTATTTCTATTTTATTGGTTTTCAGTTTCAAATGTTCTTTTTAAATAAAAATTTTAATTGATTAAATTTTATAATTTTATAATTTAATATATTTAAAATGGTTATTTTATAAACTTGTTTTAAATTAATTAAATTATAAAGTTTTATAATTTTATAATTTAATATAATTAAATTTGTTATTTTATAATTATAAAATTTTATAACTTTATAATTTAATATAGTTAGACTGGTTATTTTATAAATATATTTTAAATTAATTAAATTATAAAGTTTTATAACTTTATAATTTAATTATATTTAAGAAGGTTATTTTATAAATATTTTATATTCTAATTAATATTTGTCTTGTTGGCAAGGATTATTAAAGTATGTTGAATAGAGGATGTGTTCGTGGGTTTCATTGGCATGTTTTAACTTTAATTTTCAAATGCCAATGACGAAAAATAAAAAATCCTTTGAAAAAGGTATTTAAATGAAAATAATACGGCACTCATGAGATCATTATGAAGGCCCGCCGAATTCAAATAAATGAGTTGAAGATTATATAATTATAATATATGGTTTAAATGAAACCCATATGTTATAATATGAAGGCATTGGTGACACTAGGGTTTCGTTAAGAACTTGTTTTTACAACTGTATGGAAACCATAATGGAACGAGAAAGAACCAACCATTTAACAAATTATTCAAACTATAAATGGAGAATGAAAAGCCAAGAACAGGGTCAGACAATTGCAGGGAAAATGAGGTTAAGAGGATTGAAAGGAGCAAAAGGTGAAAGTGAAAGAAAACTACAAAGATTGGGAATTACAGATATTTTCAGAGACTTTATTGTAAGATCTAATAATTATATCAAATTATTTATATTCAGATATGCATAAATACGGTATTTGATTTTTAATTTAATGATTTGATATAGTTTTAATTTAAATTTTCATTGAAGATAGCACCATTTTTATTGTTGTACTATGTGATTGTTGGTTGGCATAAATCTGGTTTTTAAGTTTCTGTGTATTCCATTATGTAGTTATTTGTCCGAGATTTACTTTATTTCCCTTATTTTAAACTTTTGAAATTTATTTCATATTAAATTTGCAAACATTTAACCTAGTTTGATTTTATAAAGTTTAACTTTATAATTATAACTAGGTTTTAAATTTATTTATTATTCAAATATTAAATTCAATTAATAGTTGAATAAAATAAATTTACCGAGGATAAATGATTTTTTGGATTTCAACTTTAATTTCATAAACTTGAGAATTCATAATTGATATCTATTCATATTAAAAAAGTTTGGCTTATTATAATCTTATGTTAAACTATTGAAGAATCCAAACTTTACATTTGAGATTTATATTTATTTTCAAATATTTAAATCAATAAATATTTGAGAAACAAATATTACAGAAAGGAAATTTTTATGAACTTTATTTTAATATTATAAAATTTAAAAGTTCATAGACAAGATTTACATTAAACCCTATTTTCATAATTACTAAGGTTCAAAACCTTATAATTCAGGTTTAATTATTTTTACTTTTGTTCATTCTTCAAATATTTAAATTTCAATTTCATATTTGGATGAACAAATATCTATATTAAATAAAACCTTAATTTTGAATATTATAAATTTAAAACTTTATAATTAAGGTTTATATTTAATTAATATTATTAAAGTTTAATAAACCTTGGTTTTTATTAAAGTTTAATGAATTTTAATGTTAATTAAAAATGCTAAGTTAAAATCTATTTCAAAATCTCTTTGAAGCATTTTAATTAATCGTTGTTTTGAAGTTGCGGAATAAGTTTACATAGTTTTCAGGATTAAACTCAAAAGGTAAATTTACTTATTATTCATTAGAAAGATTATTTGATTAAAGGATGTAGAGCACATGATGAATTTAAAGTTAACTACCTGAATTCCAAGACCCTTGTTATCAGTTACTTGCAAACCATTGAGATAGTTCAAGCACTTATTTTAACACATGCATAATACATAAAGACATTAAGTGAATGAACCTTGGAGAAAGTGTGTTTCAGTCCTGTTTTTTTTAGGTGATTAAGGTTTTAGTTTTTAGGTGATTAAGAAGTTCTTTTTAGGTGACTAAGCAAGTTTTTGAGTTTTTATGGTCTACTGGAGATTCTAGAATTCTTAGGTGATTCATTTTCAAAATCCTTTTTCATCACTTGTCCCATTTGAAGCCTATGTTGGATCCTAAAAATCCAACTTGAGTTTGCCCCCTTTAAAAAAAATTTACTTTTTTTGGGCAAATTGTTATTTTTGGCCACCCTATTTTTAGTAAGTCCCAAAAAATCTTGGATAGCCCCCTAAATTAACACTAACTATTGCATTTCTCATTTTAGGCCTCTTATAAAATCTCAACACCTATCCATGTCTAAAAAGTCATTAAATTCCATCTTTCTTTCTTTTGGATTTTCTAAAAAAACACTAAATTCCATTTTTGAGGCACTAGATGAAGGAATTAGGGCCCGATAATACACTAAAAAATATTCAAAACTTGTAGACAATCCTTGCCATGACATTGTCCTCCTCTTTATCTAGCTCCATGAAAAATTTCAAGTCGATCCAACGATTGGATCAAAATTTATGACCTCCGAAAGATGGGCTATTATGGGTCATTTTCGAGATCCAATTAAGAGATAGTGAGAGGTCATCATTCAGCTCTGGTAATTGTAGTTATGAAAGATTATTATTATTAATATTTATATAACAGGTATTTTTGACCAATTGATACCACTATCACACTACAAATAAGAACCACTACAAGCACAATTAATAATATGGATCATCATGAAGACAGTTGTTATGGGTCATCATCGAATTACATGATGACAGTTGCTTCACCAAAGCACATGGAGGAAGCAAAACAAGGTGAGTCACTTATGATGAAGAGGGTATTGTTCAAACCCATCAAGAAGGTGCATGAACCTACACATGGAAGGAGCCTATTCAAAATAATTTATAAATAGAGAGGAAAATGTTATAAGGTGATTGTACATAGCAAAAGCACATACAACTTGGTATCAACAAAGACAATAGAGAAATTAGGTTGGAAAATAATTGAGCATCCATATTTTTCTAAAGTATCATGATTATAGAATAAAAACTATATTTTGGTAACCAAATAATGTATGATGAATTTTCATATTAGTTCTTATAAGGGTATAGTTCTATGTGACATCATGTCAATGGATGGATGCCATATTTTATTGGGAAAACCATGACAATTGGACAAGAAAGAAGTTCATAATGGTGATGAGTACTTATTCAATTGTCAAATATGGTCAAAGTTATGAATTAAGTCTATTAAAATACAAAGGAAAACATGTGGGTAGTAGTTCTGGAGTTTTCCTAATCTTGAAGGGGATGAAGAACGAGGAAGCATATTTTGCTTTCATTGTTAAATCCATAGAATATGGGATAGTGAATAAGATGGCTTACATTCCACATGAAGTGAAGGATTTTTTGGAAGAATATGTTAAAATTATTTTAAAAGAACTACTTGACGAGTTGGTGGGTCTTTTAAAATTTTAATTTAATCTTTTTACACAAATAATAGGGTCATCATGAAGACAGTTGATGAAGCAGTTCTATGTGCAATTTTGTGTGTTCTCCCATTTACATTTTACATCATTTGAATGTGTAGATGGTGTCTTCTTTCTCTAGCATGTTTAATAATTTCTATTACATTATTTGAATGGATGTTATTGGCTCAGTTTTATCTTCTTCCCCTTCTATATTCATCATATTTTAAGTCTGGCTACAATTACCCAATGGATAAGGCACCGATCTATAGCTTGAAGCACTAGCTAGGAGTTACTTTCAAACTTGGTCAAATTTTATGTTGCAGTTTTATTTCATTTTTGAAATTCTGGATGAGCATGAGCATATAAGAAATATTGTAGGCTCACCTCTAGGGTTTCCTTACCCTACTCGGTCTATATAGAGTCTAAGGATAATATTTTCCTGAGTTAAAGAGGTGGATCCACTAGAATCTATAGTGTTGATTGGATCTAGGAAGTCTTGCAGCTTGACAAATCTATTAAGGGTGTAGGAATTTCCCCCAATAGTTTTTGGTGTTGTTGTCGGGGAAGACTCAATACAATTTTAAGTTTATTTTTTGCATAGTATTTCCTAGAATAAAATTTGTGAGATTTGAGTGAATATCAGGCTGAGCAATATTGGCCCAAGTATTGTTGAAATATTTTGTTGCTTCTTTGCACATTTGTGATGATGACTCCGAATGAACTCAAAAATTTAAACATCAAAATAGGAGGAGTTGGATCTGGCATCTATAAGAAGTGGTAAAGAAGTGCTTGCTAGAGTACCAAATGTTGAGGTATTTTTTAAATCTCATAGAAAATCTTCAATTCCAATTCATACTATTTCTGTTTCAAGCCCGAATCTTGGTTTCAATCAGTCTTCTCCTACTATAAACCAAGTACCTATAGTAAATCAACCTGTAGTGAGTATAGAAGCTCCTAATGCAAATAAAAATGTTAATGTAAAATAAAATTTTAATCAAAATTCCGATGCTAATGTTAATCAGTGGAGGACCAATAGATATAGAGCATTTGTTTTACATGCAAAACTAAATCCACTCCCTGGTAAAGCTCATAAGTACTTGCCAAAATTTCAAGGGAACAATATTGTCACCAGTGAAGATCATGTTAGGATTTTATGTATGCTATGGATAGTCTTGAGGTGGATGATGAAGATGTTGTCCTTATATCGTTCTTTCAAACTTTAGAGAAGGATGCTCGAGAAAGGTTCAATAGCATTGGAGTTGGTACTATCAATAATTTTCAATATCTAGAGCACACTTTCCTTAGTAAATATGGAGAGAGGCATAATGAACAGTCCTTGTTGACATAATTGACTACCATGAATTAGAAATAAAATGAATCAATGGAATATTTTAATAGAAGATTCTTTAAGACAAAAAATAAGATTCCAGTAGCATTAAGGCCAAATGATGATCAGTCCATTTGTTTCTAAAAAAATTCTTTCCATGGAGATTTTAGTTATGATCTGAGATAGTAAAAAGCAACTTCCATTGATATATGTATGGAAATGGCTATTAAAATAGAGGATTCATAGTGGAAATATTAAAGCATACTCTTTAGAGCCCAATCAACCTGAAAGGAAGCCTAAGAAGGTTGAGTTATTTGTCCATAAGAAAACATATCAGGATCCTATGAACAATATAGCTAATCAGTTGAGTGAGATTTTTACTACTTTGAAAAAAAAATTGTCTAGACTTGAAAAAGGTAAGGATAATAGTGCAAAAAATTCACAGGGTAATTATAGATAGTAGGAAGATAACAAGTCTCCTTTTAGAAGGAATTTTAATAGAAACTGGAATAACAATGGAAATGAAGAGGGAAAAAGGAATCAAAATGGGAATTGAAAAAATAAATAAGTAGAGAGAGATCTAGATTCTATTCCAAATCCCATACCATCAAATAATATAGCATCATATCATCCCTTTTATTACTCTATCTGTGATGCATCACATAACCCTATTGATTGTGGTATTTATCTAAGTATGTATTCTAATGTTGATTTAAATGTTAAATCTGAATATGAATATATTAGAATTAATGTATGCTAGAATTAGGAGGATAAAACAAGAGAATAGGAATTTGAAAGGGACACAGACATATGTGCCAATAATCTTGAGCAAAGAACATTGGTATTTAGAGATGCATCATCCTCAAGCGAGCCTGCTAATACTAGATTTGATAGAATGAAGCAAGAAAAGCTTGTACCTATAGTAGAAGAGGTTGAGTCTTTAGAAAGAATACATGTTATAAATATTAGGAACAGAATAGTGGAGGACAAAGTTTATCAAGGGCTTGCACAAAATGAGAAAGATACAGGAGTGATTTTACAAAAAAAGGTAAATCAGATGAATTTGTAAATGATTCCTGAAGAACCTGATTTAGATGAGATTATCCAAAAGAAACTAAATGACTTGGCTAATAAAAAAACTAGAAAAGGAATTGATGATAACAAAGATCAGTTTGATCTATATTTAGAGGTTACCAAATAGAAGGTCAACATCACTTTTGGAGAATTAATTACTATTTCAAAGTACTAGTATCAGGTATATAGAGCCTTTAAATTAGTTGATTAGTTAGGAGGACAACCTCAAAATCCTATAGGTCTTGTGAATAATGCAGTCAAAGCCCCATATTTAGTTAAGCCATTTTACATCTCACTAAAGTATACATCACACTATGGGTACCAATATGTTATTCTTAATTGCATGCTTGATAGTGGTGCTTCCATGAATGTAATGTCAAAACAAGTAGTTGATCAGTTAGGCTTGATTTGTTAGAAAGAGCACCCTCCTATTTATGTCATGGATAATAGAAGAATACCTTGTGTAGGCATTATCACTAGACTTATTGTCCATATTGAGCAATATCCTAAGAAAGGAATGGTGATGTATGTTGTAGTTGTAGATGTGGACCCTTTCTTTTCTATCTTACTTTCTAAGCATTGGGAAGAGCAGCTAGGTGGTACTATTCAATTAGATTGGTCATATGCCACTATTTCAATGAGGGTATGGAGAAAGTGATATTGAAGAGAGAAACCTTCAATAGATATTCAATTGAATTTAGATATCCTAATGATAATATGGTTAATATCATGAATTCTATTGAGGAAAAATATATGGGGGTTTATTCTATCTGACATTCTCCTTTCTTATTGGAAGTACTTGATGCTGAGAATATGGATACAAAACTAAAGGCTGAAGTAGATGCAGAAACTGAAAAAATTCTAACTTTTGAGATATGGACTATGACCTTTTATGGGGCAAAATCTAAAACAGGAGGATCTGGAGTATTGTTGATAGACATCAATGGCAATTATCTTGGCATACCATACAAGTTAGAATTTTCTTGTACAAATAATATTGTATAGTATGAAGCTTTATTGATGAGGCTAAGAAAAGCCAAGGAATTGGGTATTAATTACCTCAAGGTTAGTGAGGATTCTGAGTTGATAATTCAGAAAATCAAAGGGAAATATCAAACAAAGCACCCTCAATTAAAGCAATATAAGCAAGCAATGTTGTATGAAATAGATAAATTTTTGGCTTTTGATCTGCATTTTATTCCTAGAGAATAGAATCATAATGCTAATATTTTGGCCATTAATGCTTTTGAAGTAGAAAACCTTGAGATAGACACTTGGTTTATGGAAAGGTTCCCAACCATATATGTTTATAAGTCATATGTCCCTGATAATGTGGTATATTTACAAGTTTTTCATGATAATATACACATTAATAATTTCATGACTATGCAAAATGATTTTTTTTTATGTTATTTGTGATGAAAGTGATGAATAAAAACTAAAGTATGTTAGTGGAGAACCCGCAAAAGTCATACAACTGAAGACCAATATGATCCCCAAGGGGTTGGTATCTTTGGATAGCATGTTTGATGACTTTGATAGAGCATATAAACCTATGGTTTAGGAATCTGAGATAGATTAAGTTAATATTGGAACAGTGGAAGAGCCCAAGGTTGTTAGGATCAATAAAGTTATGTCAGGAAAAGAGAAACAACAATATATCAAATTCTTGAAAAAGAACATGGATGTTTTTCCTTGGAGTTATGAAGATATAAAGACCTTCAATACAAATGTAATGACTCACATAATACCCCTTCAAAATGATACCAAACCTTTTGGGAAAAACAAAGAAAATTCAATCCTACTTTGCATCTGATTATACAGAAAAAAGTGCAAAAGTTACTAGATACCAAGATAATCAAGAAGGTGAGATTTTCTTCTTGGTTGGCAAATCTTGTTCCAGTTAGAAAGAATAATGGTGATATCACACTTTGTATAGATTTTAGGAATTTAAATAACAGCTCTCTTAAAGACAACTACCCACTTTAAAATATGGAACAGTTGCTTCAAGAAGTGGTTGGCTCATCAATAATGTCTTTATTGGATGGATTTTTAGGTTGCAATCAGATTGTAGGGAATCCAGAAGATAGACACAAAAAAAATTCACTACACCATGGGGAACATTTGAATATCTCATGATGCCCTTTGTATTGATGAATGCAGGGGCAACATTTCAGAGAGCAATGGATGTTGCATTTAAAGAATTGATGTTCAAGATAGTGGTAGTATATCTTGTTGACATTACAGTTTTCTTAAAAAATCTTGAAGATCATTTTGCACATCTAACTCAAGTATTTGACAGTTGCAAGGAGTTTGGCATATCTTTGAATCCTAGAAAACATGTGTTTGGGGCCACACAAGGTAAATTACTTGGACATATTGTTTCAAAAAATGGGATTAGCATTGATCCACAAAGAGTAGAAGCCATTACTAAAATTCTCTCTCCTAAGAATCTTAAGGGAGTTAGATCATTATTTAGAAAGGTTAACTTTATTAGGAGGTTTGTCCCTAATTTTTCTCATAATGCCAAACCAATAAATGACATGATCAAGAAAAATAGGAAAATAAGGTGGATAGAGGAAAATACTATAGCTTTTCATAATATCAAAGATGCAATCACTCAAGATCCAGTATTGAATTGCCCTGATTACTCCAAATATTTCAATATCTACTCATTTGCCTCAAGAACACACTATTTTTATAGTTCTAGCTCAAAATGATGAAGAGAAAAATGAAAGGCCTATAGCCTTTATGAGTACATGATTGAAGGGTGCTAAACTAAAATACTCTATTCTAGAAAAATAAGCTTATGTATTAATCAAAGCATTAGATCATTTCAAATGTAACATTGAATCCAACAAGGTAATAGCCTGTATTACCTACATTATTTTTAAAGATATTTTCACTCAACCTGAACCTTTAGGCAGTCCTGTAAGATGGATGGCTAAGTTATTAGACTATGATGTAGAATTCAAAGTAGTGTAAATTGTTAGAGGACACTGGCAAAGTATTTGGCTAAAGAGAAAATTATGAATAACACTATTGCAATGGACAAGTAGCAAGAAGCTAGAGCAGATGATAATTTTTATTACCAGTGGTATGATGGCATTATGTTTTACCTTCATAACTTTTCATTTCTAGAAGACATATCCAAATAGAAAATATCTATCAAGCAATTGACCCAAAGGTATTACATTCAACAAGGTAGATTGTATTGGAGGCATCCAGATGTTGTGTTGCTTCTCTATTTTTTTGAGAAAGATGCCCCTCAAGTGCTTAAAAAATATCATTCTAGATTTTATGGGGTTAACTTTTCTCCAAAGGCTACTGCTCACAAGATCATGAGAGCTAGTTATTACTAGCCCTCCCTATTTAAATATGTTTACCAGTTTATTAGAAGTCATAACTATCAGATTTTTATCGAAAAGAAGAATTTTCCAACCATGCCCCTAAAGTCAGTGATTGTGGAATGTTTTTTTATGCAATTGGGAATAGATCTCATAAGTGAGATTAATCCTTATTCTTCTGGAGGTCTTAGGTGGATCATTATAGCAATAGACTATTATACCAAGTGGGTAGAAGTAGCACCTCTCAAGAAATCCATTACAAAAGTGGTCATCACGTTTTTAGAAGAGCACATATTGACAAGATTTGGGGTTCCCAAGAAGATAGTCATAGATAATGGTAACTACTTCACTTCTTTTGATATGATTGAATTTTGTGCTAGGTACAACATAGAGCTTTCTCATTCTACAAATTACTATCCTCAAGGGAATGGTTTAGCATAATCCTCAAATAAGAATTTGATCACAAGAATCAGAAGATCATTAGGTATAAACAAAAGAAGTTGGGACAGTGAGCTAAAGTATGCTTTATGGGCTGATAGGATATATATCAAAAGAAGCACAGGAAAGTCTCCCTATGAACTAGTATATGGTGAGAGTGCTCTACTACCCCCTCAAGTGGAAAGTCATGCTTTATCTTTACTTCTTCAGGATCATGAAAATCCAATTATCTTGCAAAGAATATTTGATCAAATTTCAAGGTTATAGGAAGATAGAAAGAATGCATTAATGAATATGACTGAGAAAGCTAACAAAATAGTGCAGTTATTCAATAAGAAATCCAAACGTAAACCTTTTCAAGGAGATATAGTGCTATACTAGGACCACCAAAATGACAAACATGGTGAAAAAGGAATATGGGAACCTAAATGGCTTGGCCCTTATTAAATCCTCTAGAATGTAGGCCAACATACTTACAAATTGCAAACTCTAGATGGTGCAGAATTTTCAATTCCTATCAATGGCCAACATTTGAATTGTATTATTCAGCACTAAGGGCTTGAGAAGCCACAAAAAAAGTGTGTTTCAGTCTTGTCCTTTCTAGGTGATTAAGGTTTTAGTTTTTAGGTGATTAGGCATTTTTTTGAGTTTTTTTGGTCTACTAGAGATTCTAGAATTCTCAGGTGATTCAAAAAAAATGTGTGTTTCAGTCTTGTTTTTTTTAGGTGATTAAGGTTTCAATTTTTAGGTGATTAAGCAAGTTTTTGAGTTTTTGTGACCTACTGGAGATTCTGGAATCCTTAGGTGATTCATTATCAAAAGCCTTTTTCATCACCTATCCCATTCAAAGCCTGTGTTGGATCCTAAAAATCCAACTTGAGTTTACCCCCCTTTAAAAAAACAAATTACTATTTTTGGGCAATTTGTTATTTTTGGCCACCCTATTTTTAGTAAGTCCCAAAAAATCCTGGATAGCCCCCTAAATTAACACTAATTATTGTATTTCTAATAGTAGGCTAGAAAATCTCAACACCTATCCATGTCTAAAAATTCATTAAATTCCATTTTTCTTTCTTTTGGATTTTCTAAAAAAATACTAAATCCCATTTTTGAGGCACTAGATGAAGGAATTAGGGCCCGATAACACACTGAAAAAATCTTCAATTCTTGCAGAAAATCTTTGCCATGATATTGTCCTCCTCTTTATCTAGCACCACAAAAAATTTCAAGTTGATCCAACAGTCGGATCAATCCATTTGTTTCTACAAAAATGATTTCCCTAGAGATTTTAATTATGAGATGAGATAGCAAGCAATAGCTACCATTGATATATGTATATAAAGGGCTATTGAAATAGAGAAACATATGATTGATAGTGGTAAGATGAAAGCATACTCTTTAGATCCCAATCAACCTAAAAGAAAGCCCAAGAAGGTTGAGTTCTTTGTTCCTAGGAAAACAGATCAAGATCCTATGAACAAAATAGCTAATTAGTTGAGTGATATGTTTACTACTTTGAATAACAAGTTGGCTAGACTTGAAAAAGGTAAGGACAACAGTGCAGAAACTTCACAAGGTAATAATAGACAACGAGGAAGATAGACAAGTTTTAGAGTTTTTGTGATCTACTGGAGATTCTGTAATTCTCAAGTGATTCAAAAAAAAAGTGTGTTTCGTTCTTGTTATTTTAGATGATTAAGGTTTCAATTTTTAGGTGATTAAGAAGTTATTTTTAGGTGATTAGGTAAGTTTTTGAGTTTTTGTGGTCTACTGGAGATTCTAGAATTCTTAGGTGATTCATTGTCAAAAGCCTTTTTCATCACTTGTCCTATTCGAAGCCTGTCTTGGATCCTAAAAATCCAACTTGAGTTTGCCCCCCTTGAAAATAAAATAAAAAATACTACTTTTGGACAATTTGTTATTTTTGGCCACCCTATTTTTAGTACATCCCAAAAAATCCCAGATAGCCCCCTAAATTAATACTAATTATTGCATTTATCATATTAGGCATCCTAGAAAATCTCAACACCTATCCATGTCTAAAAATTAATTAAATTATATCTTTCTTTCTTTCATATTTTCTAAAAAACACTAAATCCCATTTTTGAGGCACTAGATGAAGGAATTAGGGCCCTATAACACACTAAAAAATCTTCAATACTTGTAGACAAGCCTTGCCACGACATTTTCCTACTCTTTATCTAGCTCCATGAAAAATTTCAAGTCGATCCAATGATCGGATCAATCCATTTGTTTCTACAAAAATCCTTTCCCTAGAGATTTTAGTTATGAGCTGAGACAGCCAACAACATCTACCATTGATATATATATATGGAAATGGTTATTGAAATAGAGATACATATGATTGATAGTGGTAAGATGAAAGCATACTCTTTAGAAATGGAAATGAAGAGGGAAACAGGAATCAAAATAGAAATTGGAAAAAGAAAGAAGTAGAGAGAGATATAGATTTTATTCCAAATCCCA
This sequence comes from Wollemia nobilis, assembly GCA_028583015.1. Lineage (NCBI taxonomy): Eukaryota > Viridiplantae > Streptophyta > Pinopsida > Araucariales > Araucariaceae > Wollemia > Wollemia nobilis. Next base: position 789,102 of record JAQPPZ010002512.1, read on the forward strand.
TACCATCAAATAATATAACATCATATCATCCCTTTTATTACTCTATATGTGATTCATCACATAACCTTATTGATTGTGGTATTTATCTAAGTATGCATTATAGTTTTGATTTAAATGTTGAATCTGAAGATGAAGTTATTAGAATTAATGTATGCTAGACTCAAGAGGATGTTAGGGACTTTTTGTATGTCATGGATAGTCATGAGGTGGATGATGAAGTTTTTGTCCTTATATTATTCTTTCAAAATTTAGAGAAGGATGCTCAAGAATGGTTCAACAGCCTTGGATCTAGTACTATCAATAATTTTCAAGAGCTAGAGCACACTTTCCTTAGGAAATATGGAGAGAGAAAGAATGAATAGTCCTTGCTAACAAAATTAGCTACCATAAAAAAGAAAGAAAATGAATCAGTGGAATATTTTAATAGAATATTATTTAAGACAAGAAATAAGATTCCAATAGCATTAAGGCCAAATGATGAGCAGTCCATTTGTTTCTACAAAAATGCTTTCCTTGGAGATTTTAGTTATGAGCTGAGATATCAAGCAACAACTACCATTGATAAATAAATAGAAAGGGCTATTGAAATAGAGAGACATATGATTGATAGTGGTAATATGAAAGCATACTCTTTAGATCCCAATCAACCGAAAAGGAATCCCAAGAAGGTTGAGTTCTCTATCCCTAAGAAAATAGATCAAGATCCTACAAACAAAATAGCTAATCAATTGAGTGAGATGTTTACTACTTTGAATAACAGGTTGGCTAGAATTGAAAAAGGTAAGGACAATAGTGTAGAAACTTCATAGGGTAATAATAGATAGTAGGAAGATAACAGGCCTCCTTTCAGAAGGAATTTTAATAAAAACTAGAATAACAATGAAAATGAAGAGGAAAACAAGTTTTGAAAAGGGAAATGGAAAAAGAAAGAAGTAGAGAGATCTAGATTCTATTCCAAATACCATACCATCAAATAATATAGCATCATATCATCCCTTTTATTTCTCTCCCTATGATACACCACATAACCTTGATTGTGGTATTTACCTAAGTATGCATTTTAATGTTGATTTAAAATGAACATATTAGAATTAATGTATGTTGGAATCAGGAGTATGAAACCAAAGAATAGGAATTTGAAAGATACATGGACATATGTGCTAATAATATTGAGAAAAGAGCATTGGTCTTTTTAGAGGCATCATCCTCGATCAAGCTTGCTAATACTAGATTTGATATACTGAAGCAAGGAAAGATTGTGCCTACAACATAATAGGTTGAGTCTTTAGAAATAATACATGTTATCAATATCAAGAACAGAATAGTGGAGGACAAAGTTGATGAAGCTCATGCACATAAGAAGAAAGCTACATGATTTATTTCATAAAAAATTTAAATCAGATGAAGTTGCAAATGATTCTTGAAGAGTCTGATGTAGAGGAGATTTTCCAAAAGCAACAAAATGACTTGGCTAATCAGAAAACTAGAAAAAGAATTGATGATAACAAATATTAGTTTGATCTAGGTTTAGAGGTTTCCAAAAATAAGATCAACATCACTTTTGAAGAATTAATGACTATTCCAAAGTACCGGTATCAGGTATGTAGAGCTTTAAAATTAACTTATTAGTCAGGAGGACAACCTCAAAATCCTATAGGCCTTGTGAATAATTCATTAAAATCCCCATCTTCAGTTAAACCATTTTACATCTCACTAAGGTATACATCAGGCTATGGTAACCAATATGTTATTCATAATTGCATGCTTTATAGTGGTGCTTCCATGAATGTAATTTCAAAATAGGTAGCTGATCAGTCAGGCTTGATTTATCAGAAAGAGCACCCTCCTATTTTTGTCATGGATAACAGGAGCGTACCTTGTGTAGGTATTATCACTGGACTTCTTGTCCATCTTGAAAAATATCCTAAGAAAGGAGTGGTGATGGATGTTGCAGTTGTAGATGTAGACCCTTTATTTTCTATCTTACTTTCTAGGCATTGGATAGAGCATCGAGGTGGTACTATTCAATTAGATTGGTCATATACCACTATTCCAATGTAGGGTAAGGAGAAAGTGATATTGAAGAGAGAACCCTTCAATAGATATTCAGTTAAATTTAGAGATCCTAATGATAATATGGTTAATGTCATGAATTTTATTAAGGAAAAAGACATGGGGGTTTACTCTATCTGGAATTCTCCTTTCTTGTTGGAAGTACTTGATGCTGAGAATATGGATCCAAAACTAAAGGCTGAAGCAAAAGTAGAAACTGATATAATTCTAACTTCTAATTTATGGACTAAGACCTTTCATGGGGCAAAATCTAAAGTAGGAGTAAGAGCTGGAGTACTATTGATTGACATCAATGGCAGTTATCTTGGTATACCATACATGTTAGAATTTTTTTGTACAAATAATATTGTAGAGTATGAAGCTTCATTTTTAGGGCTAAGAAAAGCCAAGGAATTAGGTATTAATTACCTCAAGGTTAGTGGGGATGCTGAGTTGATAATTTAGAAAATCAAAGGGAAATATCAAACAAATAACCCTAGATTAAAGCAATATAAGCAAGCAATATTATATGAAATAGATAGATTATTGGCTTTTGATCTGCAATTTATTCCTATAGCACATAACCATAATGCTAATATTTTGCCCATTAATGCTTTTGGAGAAGAAAACCTTGAGATAAAAACATGGTTTATGGAAATTTTCCCAACCATATATGTTTATAATCCATCTGTCCTTGATAATATGGTATATTTACAAGTTTATCATGATGAAATACACATTAATGATTTCATGACTATGCAAAATGAATTTTTGGATGTTATTTGTGATGAAAGTGATGAAGAAAAATTGAAGGATGTTATTGAAAAACCCACATAAGTCATACAACTAAAGACCAATAGGATCCCCATGGGGTTGGTATCTTTGGAGAGTATGTTTGATGACTTTTATAGAGTATATAAACCTCTGGTTCAAGAATCTAAGATAGATGAAGTTAATATTGGAATAGTGGAAGAGCCCAAGGTTGTTAGGATCAATAAAGCTTTGTTAGGAAAAGAGAAGCAATAGTATATCAAATTCTTAAAAAAGAACATGGATGATTTTTCTTGGAATTATGAAGATCTAAAGAACTTCAATATAAATGTAATGACTCACATAATACCCCTTCAAAAGGATACCAATCCTTTTATGTAGAAACAAAGAAAGTTCAATCCCACTTTGCATCTGACTATGTAGAAAGAAATGCAGAAGTTACTGGATACCAAGATAATCAAGAAGGTGGGATTTTCTTCTTGGTTGGCAAATCTTGTTCCAGTTAGAAAGAAGAATGGTGAGATCAAACTTTGTGTAGATTTTAGAAATTTAAATAAAATATTTCTTAAAGATAACTACCCACTTCTGAATATGGAACAATTGCTTCAAGTAGTGGTTGGATCATCAAGAATGTCTTTATTGTATGGCTTTTCAGGTTACAATCATATTGTAGTGAATTCAAAAATACACAAAACAACTTTCACTACACCATGGGGAACATGTGAATATCTCAATATGCCCTTTGGATTGATGAATGCATGGGCACCATTTTAGAGAGCAATGGATGTTGCATTTAAAAAATTGATGTCCAAGATAGTGGTAGTATATCTTGATGATATTACAGTTTTCTCAAAAAATCTTGAAGATCATTTTGCACATCTAAATCAAGTATTTGATAGGTGCAAGGAGTTTGGCATATCTTTAATCCTAAAAAATGTGTGTTTGGGACCACACAAGGTAAACTACTTGAGCATATTGTTTCAAAATATGGTATTAGCATTGATCTACAAAGAGTAGAAGTCATTACTAAAATTCCCTCTCCTAAGAATATTAAGGGAGCTAGATCATTCTTTGTGAATATTAATTTTATTAGGAGGTTTGTTCCTAATTTTTCTTAGATTGCCACACCAATAAATGACATGATCAAGAAAATTGGGAAATAAGGTGGACAGAGAAAAATATTGTAGCTTTTCAAGAGATCAAATATGCAATCACTCAAACTTCGATATTGAATTACCCTGATTACTCCAAAGATTTTAAGATATACTCTATTGCCTCATAACACACTATTGTTGCAGTTCTAGCTCAAAAGGATGAAAAGAAAAATGAAAGGCATATAGCCTTTATGAGTACATGATTGAAGTGTTCTAAACTAAAATACTCTATGCTATAAAAACAAGCTTATGCATTAATCAGAGCATTAGATCATTTTAAATGTATCATTGGATCCAACAAGGTAATAGCATGTATTCCCTGCATTTTTTTTAAAGCTATTTTCACTCAACTTGAACCTTTAGGTAGTCCTGCAATAATGGATGGCTAAGTTATTATAGTATGATGTAGAATTTAAAGTAGTTCATATTATTAGAGGATAGGAATTGGCAAAGTATTTGGCTAAAGGGGAGGCTGTGAATAACACTATTGCAGTGGATGAGCAGCAAGAAGCTAGAGCAGTTGATAATTTTGATTACCAGTGGTATGATGGCATTATGTTTTACCTTAAGAATTTATCATTTCCTAAAGACATGTCCAAAAACAAAAGGAGATCTATCAATAAATTGGCATAAAGGTATTACATTCAAGAAGGTAGACTTTATTGGAGGCATCCAGATGTTGTGTTTCTTTGTTTGTTTGAGAAATAGGTCCCTCAAGTGCTAAAAGAATATCATTCCGAATTTTGTGGGGTCACTTTTCTCTAAAGGTTACTGCTCACAAGATCATGAGAGTTGGTTATTATTGGCTCTCCTTATTTAAATTTGTTTACCATTTTGTTAGAATTTGTCATAACTATCAGATTTTTGTAGGAAAGAAGAATTTGCTAGCCATACCCCTGAAGCTAGTGATTGTGGAATCTCATTTTACCAAATGGGAAATAGATATCATAGGTGATATTAATCCCAATTCTTTTGGATGTCATAGGTGGATCATTACAGCAACGGACTATTTTACCAAGTGGGTAGAAGCAGAACCTCTCAAGAATCCACTACAAAAGTGATCGTCATATTTTTAAAAGAGTACATATTGACAAGATTTGGGGTTCCCAAGAAGATAGTCACAGATAATGGTAAATACTTCACTTATTTTGAGATGATAAAATTGCAAAGTTGTAGGAAGATAGAAAGGATGCATTAATGAAGATGACTAAGCAAGCTCACAAAATAGTGTAGTTGTTCAATAAGAAATACAAAGGTAAACATTTTCAAGGAGGAGATATAGTGTTGTATTGGGACCCCAAAATGATAAACATGGTGAAAAAGAGAAATGGGAACCTAAATGGCTTGGCCCTTATCAAATCCTCCATAATGTATGCGAGCATACTTACAAATTGCAAACTCTAAATGGTGTAGTATTTTAATTCCTATCAATGTCCAACATTTGAAATTGTATCATTCAACACTGAGGGCTTGAGAAGCCACAAAAAAAAAAAGTGTGTTTTAGTCTTGTCCTTTCTAGGTAATTAATGTTTCAGTTTTTAGGTGATTAAGGAGTCTCTTTTAGGTGATTATGCAAGTTTTTGAGTTTTTGTGGTCTATTGGAGATTTTGGAATTCTCAGATGATTCAAAAAAAAAGTGTGTTTCAATATTATTTTTTTAGGTGATTAAGGTTTCAGTTTTTATGTGATTAAGAAGTTCTTTTTAGGTGATTAGGTAAGTTTTTGAGTTTTTGTGGTCTACTAGAGATTCTGGAATTCTTAGGTGATTCATTGTCAAAAGCCTTTTTCATCACCTGTCCCATTCGGTGTCTGTGTTGAATCCTAAAAATCCAACTTGAGTTTGCCCCCCTTGAAAAAAAATTACTATTTTTGGGCAATTTGTTATTTTTGACCACCCTATTTTTAATAAGTCCCAAAAAATCTCGGATAGCCCCCTAAATTAACACAAATCATTGTATTTATCATATTAGGCCTCCTAGAAAATCTCAACACCTTTCCATGTCTAAAAAGTCATTAAATTCCATTTTTCTTTCTTTTAGATTTTCTAAAAAATACTAAATCCCATTTTTGAGGTACTATATGAAGGAATTAGGGTCCAATAACATGCTAAAAAATATTCAAGGCTTGGAATAAATGCTACCACAACATTATCCTCCTTTTTATCTAGCTCTATAAAAAAAATTAAGTTGGTCCAACGGTCAGATCAAAAGTTATGTCCTCTGAAATATAGGCTATTATGGGCCATTTTCGAGATCCAATTAAGAGATAGTGAGAGGTCATCATTCAGCTCTGGTAATTGCAATTATGAAATATTATTACTATCAAGCTTTATGTAATAGGTATTTTTGACCAACTAATATGACTATCACACTATAAATATGAACCACTACAAACACAATTAATAATATGAGTCATCTTGAAGACAGTTGTTGTTATGGGCCATCATTGAAACAGTTGCAATTTTCATAATTATGGACCATCATAGAGCTTTGAATGAGAACCAATTTGTAGGTTATATGAGAGAGTTGCTACAACAATAAAAACCAAGTTTTTACATAGTAATTTTGCAAGAGGTATACCAATGTGTTTGTGCTTGTCAGTTGTAATTTCCTTTGTGTCTTGTCTAGTCACCCTTGTTTCTTTCTCATTATTATGTATATTTTGCTAAGGAGGTGCCCAGTTTACTGAGATCATTTCAAGTGGTTGAGTTTGGAATCTAGGAGGCTCTTGGTTACATCATTTGAAAAAAGAGTTATAGTTATCTATTGCATAATTTGAATGAAAAAATTGTTTGTACTGGTTCAGTGAGATATGGTTATTTTGATCAGACTCCCATTGTAATGGTTTTTTTTAATGCAATTCAATTTCCTCCTTTAGCAATTCTATGTGCAATTTTATGTGTTCTCCCATTTACATTTTACATCATTTGAATGTGTATATGGCATCTTCTTTCACTGGAATGTTGAATCATTTCTATTACATTCTTTGTATGGATGTGATTGGCTCAATTTTACCTTCTTCCCCTTCTATATTCATCATCTTTTAAGTTCAGCTATAATTACCTAATGGATAAGACACCGGTATATAGCTTGAAGCACTAGCTAGGAGTTACTTTCAAACTTGGTCAAATTTTATATTGTAGTTTTATTTCATTTTTGTAAATCTGGATGAGCATGAGCATATAAGAAATATTGTAGGCTCACCTTTGGGGTTTCCTTACCATACTCAATCTGTCTAGAGTCTTAGGATAATATTTTTCTAAGTTAAAGAGGTGGATCCATCATATTCCACAGTGTTGATTGGATCAGAGAAGTCTTACAGTTTGACAAATCTATTAAGGGTGCAGGAATTTCTCCCAACAAGGTCATTGTTAGAACCTCAAGTGGAGGAGGTGAAATGATGATTTTTCTATGGTTGAACCCTCTTCTCACCACCTAGCCAGTCATTTAGCATCTTGAACCAAGTTGTGGTTAAACTCCTCCCTTTTGGTGTTGATATTATCGGTGTTACCTATGTTGCAAGAATCGCTTAGGTGGGTGCTGATCAAACTTACTACGCCTCTCCTCTGAAGTCGATGTGTCCTAACCCATGGTGGTATGAGTTTGTTGTCCACCTATGACATATGTTGTAAAACCCAAGTGTCACGTAGGGTTTGGTGAATCCATTATCATTTCTTAGTCGATGGATGGGTCTTTCTTAAGACCCTATGTTTTTCTAGTGGCCTTTGAGTCTATCATTGGTTAGATCATAGTCTAGGTTGGTCGTTGCCACCCACTCTTCTCTATTGGTTTCGTTGAAGCATTCCAACTTAGTTGTTAAAAGGAGGATCTCCCTTGTAAGTTTATTAATTAAGTTTAGCAATGCACTATGGGTGAAGCAAGTGTTTTTATATATTAAATAAAAGGTTATTTTATTTAATTAATCCGAGAAAGAGAACTTTAGATATATTAAATAAAATGTTGTTTTATTTAATTAATCGAATAAATTCAACTGTAGATATATTAAATAAAAGTTTGTTTCATTTAATTAATCATATAAAGAGAACTTTAGATATATTGATTAAAATGTTGTTTTATTTAATTAATCGAAGAAAGAGAACTTTAGATATATTGATTAAAAGGTTATTTTATTTAATTAATCGAAGAAAGAGAACTTTAGATGTAAGGAGAAAGAGAACTTTAGATATATTGAATAAAAGGTTGTTTTATTTAATTAATCGAAAAAAGAGAACTTTATATATATATATATATATATATATACAATTTGTGGAAAACATCCCAAAAGGGATGCCACTTTCGGGTAAGACCCAAGGAGGGAAGGGTATCCATTCCACCAAAAATGCCCAGGACTTGGACCTGGCCTACCACCTTTGACATACTCAAGGAGCAAACAAACACACAAAACCAATTTAAAAATAAGTAAATAAATAAGTAAATAACAACAAAATTAATAAAATAAAATAAAAAGCATGCTCCTTGAGTGTGTTAAAAACAAAAGCACAACTAAACACACACAATAAGATAAAAGAAACCACAACACGAACCACATAGAAAAACATAAGAACCACATAAAAAAACACAAACAAGACAATAACAACAGAACACTACAAAGACATAACCCAAAAAAAACATGAAAAATAAACATAACCAAAACCTAAAAATTTTTAAAAATAAAATAAAAATAAAAATAAAAAACAACCAATAACAGACAATAAACAAAAACAAAAATCATAGAAAACACTCACACATAAAAACACGAATTAACACAAACAAATAGAAACACAAGAACAAGAACGAAAAAATCACAAGAACAATAACAAAAAACATAAAAAAAAAACACAAAACAACAAAAACACAAGAACAACAAAAAACAACACAAAGAACACAAAAACAAAACAAAACAAAAGAACACACACACCTTAAAAAACTAAACAAAAAATAAATAAATAAAATTGAACATAACAATGACATATCTAGACCAGAAGACTATAAAAGCAAGAATCAACAAAGGAAACAAAAGAAAGAATAGTTTGAGCTAGGGAACTAAAAAAACCTGAATGAACCAAAGAGAAGCAAAAAAAAAAAACAAGAAGAAACTAGGTACCTTCAGAACTGGAGCCATCCAAAGAAATGATAGAAAGAAGAGCTTCCCTAGTTTGCGAAGCCCACCATCTAAGAGGGTGGCCATAACAAGTAATATCACCTTTATCCAAAGTCCAATTAGCTAAAGCATCAGCACTCTTGTTTTGATCTTTGACCACATGATTGTAATCAACTTTCAAAAATCCCATCTGGATTAATTGAATCTTCTCAATAATTCTTTTTATTCTCTAATCAACCTTATGATTCTTAGAAGGAGTCTTCAAGATATTAATCATAAGTTGAAATTTAGATTCAAATAACACCTTTTCCCATCCAACCTTAGTAGCCTCCTAAAGGCCTCTGAGGATACCATACCCCTTAGTAAGGTTATTAGAAAGAATACCCAAATTCTCAGCAAAAGTAAAAACCAAGGAGCCATCTGAAAGTCTACCAATTCCTCCCACACTAGCTTTTCCAGGGTTCCCTCTAGAGGCTCCATCAATATTGACTTTTCCAAAATCCTTAGGAGGAGGTTGCCAATTTCTTGTCATATCCATATTACTAATACTCACATTCCCTTTAAGTTGGTTGCCCTTAGAATATTTAATCTTGATCCCATCTTTGGTGGGAGTTTTGGGGGTGATTAAGGAGTTGATGGACTGATTCAACTAAGTTGGCTACGATTTTTTGCCAAATATAGTGAATAGCCTTCCTATCTTGATTAAGAATTCAGTTGTTCCTTTCATTCCAAACATTCCAAAGAAGAATGGTAGAACCCATCCAAACTAACTGCCTTATAAAATGATCAATACCCTCTTGATTAGGCCAATCCCTCCAAAGTTGTTCAAAAGTAAAAAAATTGGGCCACTGTAAGCCAAGTAAAGTGGCCATTCCCCTCCATAGCTTAGAGGCTAAAGAACACTTAATAAAAATATGGTTGAGTGTTTCTACATTCTCTTCACACATTTCACATCTAAAAGGGCCATGAAAACCACGCTTCATAAGTTGCTCACCAGTAAGCACCCTACGAAGCAATAAAATCCAATTAAAGAACCTCACCTTAGGCCAGAGCTTTTGAGCCCACAATTGAGAAAAGATGTCAGAAGAATGGTTGGGATTATTATGGCATAAGGTCAAATAACTTTGACCAACTGAATACTCACCCTTAGTAGTGTTGTTCCAACCAAAACAATATTTTTCATGGGACTAAGAGAGAGATCTCATATGAAGGATGCCTTGGATATCTTGTCTTTGCCTTTCTGGGATTTGAATAGGGTAGTCCTCAATAGGGATCCAATATCTATCAACCTTTGAATTAACAGTATGGTATCGACAATAATAACTTTAGATATATTGAATAAAAGGTGGTTTTATTTAATTAATCAAAGAAAGAGAACTTTAGATATATTAAATAAAAGGTTTTTTTATTTAATTAATTATAACTTTAGATATATTAAATAAAAGGTTGTTTTATTTAAGAGAAAATATAACCTTAATTATATTAACTAAAAGGTAGGCTTATAGATAGATTAAAGTAGATGGTTTTGATTTATTAAATAAATGGAATTAGTTCGTTTTGTAAATTAAGGGTATGGGACTTTAATTTATGAGATGAAGGAAAAAGGTTTATTTAAAGATTAAAGTAGATGGCTTTGATTTATTAAATAAATAGAATTAGTTCTTTTTTTAAATTAATGATATGGTACAGATTTCGAGGGCTTGGTTCAATGTTCAAAATGCTTTTATAGGAGCATTGAGACGAGGGTTCCAATCCCTTGGGCCTCGTAGTACCGATGGGCATGTCACATCAGCATAGTCAGCTATGTAAAAATATTTAACCGATGCAACTAGAGGTTATAGTGGCAACAAGGAGCGAGATTTGAACCCACAAAGAGGCGTAGAAAATTGTAACGAATTACCGATTCCTCTAATATAATAAAAAATTAAGGGTATGGAACTTTAATTTATGAGATGAAGGAAAAATATTTATTTAAAAAATAAAGTAGATGGCTTTGATTTATTAAATAAATAGAATTAGTTTTTTTTGTAAATTAAAGGTATAGGACTTTAATTTATGAGATGAAGAAAAGATGTGTATTTAAAGATTAAAGTAGATGGCTTTGATTTATTAAATAAAAGGAATTAGTTCGTTTTGTAAATTAAGGGTATGGGACTTAAATTTTTTTTTTTGGTAAATTAAAAAGAGATTTCCTTAAGAAGCAGGTTTTAAGGATCCCAAAATATTTATACAAAAATGGCATGAACTGTTGTAGGCAAAATAGAGGACCAACGAGAGGATCAGCCCCATACAAAAAACATCAGAAAGACTAATAGGGGATGCAAACCCAATCCAAGAAAAAATAGAGACCCATAGAGACAAATAGGCTCCATGTAGGGTAGTCATAAACTAGAATAGAAAGTGTCGAGGAAGTCAGTCCTCAGTGGCTTCCTCATCCTCATCCTTGTCCTCATCCTTCGCTTGATCCTTGGGCTCCTCCTTGATAGCAACCATATCCTCATCTGTTGAACAGGCTTCGGTCTCCTGCCCTATCTGCACACCAAAGAAGAGCGTGTGGAGGGCCTCTCTGAGGTCAATAATGGAGTTCACCATAGCATTCATCATGCTTGTCATTGTAGATATGATGAATTCCTTTAGTTGCCTAACTTCATCCTCCGCGTCCTCATCATCAACCTTGATTTCTATCACCTTCTATTTACCTTTCACAAACTGGTCCTATAGGCGGGCTGATTTTTTGATAGGTCCTTCAACTCTATCAAATTTGATGCTTTTCCTTGCCTTTAATTCATGCACAACTTCAATAGTCTTTCTTTTCCTTTTCAAAAGGGACAAGTGGGTAGGGGGTCCAAAAAATTTTATAGCTAGACTAGGTTTACTCAAGGAAGGGATGGGGTGGGCCTGGGGGCTATGAGTTAGGATATGACTATAGATGACTTTGAAAAGCCCTTGGTGGGAGGGAAGGTCAATACCTTTCTTTTTCCTATAGGAGTTGATGGAGTAATTCATGGAATTGATGAGGAACTGAGGGATATTGATGGGATTCACATCACAGAAATGGTTGACAAAAGCCAAGTGGAAACTACATAGGACTTTCTCAGGATCGTCAACAGTGATGAATTCCATAATGGGTTTCATCACATCATTCCAAGGCATGAGGAGATCCTTCCTGAAAATCCCTTGTTTCACCCCTTTGAAGATTCTTTCATTATCCTTGAACTCTTTCAGCTCAACTTCCCAGTTGTGCTTCTCCCGATGGATAGAACACCCTTTCATTAGCTGCCCTGTGATGGTTGACAAGAGATTAACATCAATGTGGAAGCTCCTCCCTTGAACAGTGATGCAACCATTCTCCCAAGTCTCCAAGAAGGCCATGGTTATGTCAATTTCATCATCATAAAAACATATGGAGGAAGGGAAAAAAATTCCTCTCAATCAAAATTCTTTCAGCTAGGATATCACACTCAACCTTACTTGGCTCAACGAAACTCATGTTGGGCAAATATTCGAGGATGGGGATAGGACCAGTAGGGTTGAGGTCAAAAACAAAGAAATTCTAGGTGGGAAACACCTACACTCTACACCGATGAGTAGGGGAAAGTTTAGAAGAGGCAAGATATTGGGTTCAGCTGTAGGGAAACTTGAGCACCTGAGTTAGATTTATGGGAAAAAACCCAATAAAATCGGGCAGTTTTCCAAGACTTGCCATTGTTGATGATCTACAAAGCACTTTGAAGATGGCAATGAAGATTTTGATTTCCCATAAATTTTTTGGTTATGATTACCTAGAGAGGGAGTATCCCAAGGATTATTTTGAATTTTGGTGATGATTATCCCTTGTCCTTCACTCTGATTGGGTATTGGCCCATGGAAATTGCTTTTGGAATATGAACAATCATCGATGTTGCCAACATTTTCCCTTGAGAAGATGTGCTCCAAAACCTAATGCACATTCTTGGACATAGGACCATTACCACATCCTATAAGGACCAACCAAATTTGAACTAAGTTGCCATTGGAAATTAGACCTTTGGAGAATGTGATATCTTGGTTCGGTCTATCTTGGACCTGGTTGTTGATTTATCCAATGCTGGCATAGCGATGATGGAAAGAAGTGGTTGAGGTTCTTGGAGTAAAGTTCTTCATGAAGCAGCCCACTATTGGAAGTTGGAGCACCACCTAAGTCACTAAACATGAGAAAAGAAACTTGCCACAATTTGAAAAAATAATTAGTGTGAGTTTCCAAAAAACCTATCAAATCAAGCATGACCTTATTGCGATGGAACTCAGTCTACATGGGAAAATTAAGCTCAATCATTTTGAATTATTTCTTGATCCATGATCCTTTTGAATTCTTGGGGAAGGTTTCTTGTCCACATGGTTAGCCCATTGGCAAGAGACACCTTTGTTGGCTAACCAATCAACAACCTTATTAGACTCATGGAAAGTATGCTGGCAGATGTTCTGAGGATGACTTAGGATGAGGATCCTGGCCTCCTTGATGCAATCCTCGATTCTCCAAGGTGGATTTTTGTTCATCCTGAGGTAATTGACTATAATCAAGGAATATCCCTCAATAATGATATTATTGGGATAATTATTTGCTAACTCTAGCCCCCTCCACAAAGCTCTAGCTTCAACAACATTGTTGGTTTGAGATCCAAGGAATTCAGCAAAAGCAAAAAGGACTCTTCCTAAGTGATCTCTGAGGATGCCTCCTACCCCTGCGATTCCTAGATTACCTTTGGCAGCTCCATCAAAGTTCAATTTGATCCACCCTCTTGGGGGGATCCACCTAGAAGAATTTCTCTGGTTGGGTCTAGGATTGATAGGTTTGTCCTCAATAAGGATATTCAAGGACTTTCCTAAGGATAATTCTAAGCTGGTTGTCAGATCTGGAGGAAGGGGGTATAAGCATGGAATTATCTTTAGAAAAATAGAGGATTCTATTAAAAATGGAAGAAGTATTGGAGCAAGTATCTGAGAAAGCTCTACGGTTTCGTTCAAGCCAAACTTACCACAAGAAGATGTGAAGATAGGAAGTCCAAAGGAATTTTAGTCTAGGATTGCAAAAAGGACTGGGCCATTGGAAGAACAAGTCAGAAATAGAATTAGGCTTTGTCCATGATATGGAGAAGGTCTAAAAAAGCTTTCTTAGGACATCCTCAGAGAAAGAGCAGGTAAGAAAAAGGTGGTGAACAAATTCCCAGTTGGAAAGACACAGGTAGCATCTATTAGGGGCAACAATGCCTCTCCTGAGTAAGTTTTCTATAGTAAGGATCTTGTTTTGAAAAACTAACCAGGATAAAAATATATCTTAAGCATGAGGTTCTTTGGGTAGACCATGTTGTGAGGGAAGGATTGATCCTCAGGGCTCAAAAGGACTAGATAGGCGGACTTGACTAAAAATTCACCACTATCATTCAGATCCCAAAACAAATGATCTATCTGATTTCCAGAAGGGATAATGGTTAAATGTAGTAAAGAATTCATAGTTGCTACTTCAGTAGGATGATTGTTGTTTTTGATTGGCTTCCAGGTTCTCCTATTGCCATTCCTGCAAATAAAATCAACAACTTTTGGCCCAAAGTTAACATCAAGGTAATTTTTCAGTGTAGACAAATTTTGATCTTCAATTAGAGGGTGGTCAGTGATCCACCTATCATTCCAAAAATCTATTTTTCTGCCATATCCAACTCTCCACCTGAGACCTTTTTCCAGAATAGTCCTGGTATTTAGAATAGATTTCTAGAAAGTTGATCCTCTAGAAGGGGCTTGTTCATCCAAGAAATTTGTTCTTTGGAGGTACTTCCTTTTGACTATCGAAATCCATTCATAGCTATTTGTCAAAATATGCCAAGCTTGTTTGGCCAGTAAAGCTAAATTGAGGAGATGAATCCTCCTTAGGCCTATTCCTCCTTTGTCCTTAGGTTTGCAAACCTTTTCCTAGGCAACTAGGTGAATGCGTTGCTTATTTTTTGAGCCAGACCAAAGAAATTTTTTTGAATTTTTTCAATATTTTGATAGACAAGGACTGGAGCTTTGAAAACAGACATAAAATAAATAGGGATGCTTTGAAGGCAGGCCATGGTGAGGGTAGCTTTAGCTACCTGGGATAGGAGGTTGCCTTTCCACCCTGCCAATTTTTTTTGAATTCTCTCTAAGACGTTGTTCCACATGGATTCTGATGGATTGCCATGAAAGAGGGGAAGGCCTAGATAGGTGGAGGGGAGATGAGCCACTGAACATTCCAAGATTTGGGCTATTTTATTCTACCTTTGAATAGGAGTATTGAAGAAGTATAACTTGCTCTTGTTGAAGTTAATTTTTTGGCCTGCTGCTTCTTCATATAGCAGTAAGATATACTTGATTACCTTAGCTTCAAATACTGAGGCATGAGTTGAGATGAGAGTGTCATCCATGAACTACTGGTGAGTGATAGGGGTTGTTTGAGAAGCTGCTTTTAACCCTAAAATAAGACCTATTCTGCAAGCAGCCTTTAAAGTTCTCCCAAGGGCTTCTGCCACAATAATGAAGAGTAGAGGAGAGATGGGATCTCCTTGTCTCAATCCTCTTTTGCTTTGAAAATAACCAGTTGTAGAGCCATTGATGATGATAGAAAACCAGGGTTGAATGATACACCCTTTAATCAACTCCACCCAATCAAGATGAAAACCAAACTTGAGGAGGACATCAATAAGAAACTCCCAATTGACATGATCATAGGCTTTGTTCATATCCAACTTAAGAGCAAAGGTAGGTTCTTTCGTTAAGGATATGGAATGAAAAACCTCATGGATAGTGATGACTCCGTCAAGGATGGACCTACCTTGGACTGTGCTTCCTTGACAAGGATCAATAAATGTGGGTAGGAAATCCTTCATTCTATTAGCAATGACCTTGGTTAAAATTTTGTAGGTCACGTTGCACAAACTGATTGGTCTGAAGTCCTTCATAGATTTGGCTATAGGGCCTTTGGGAATAAGAGCAAGGAAAGTGGAGTTGAAGCTACGAGGAATGGATTTGGAGATTTGAAAGTCCTTGATAGCTGAACACACATCATTCCCCACTATATCCCAGAAGGTTTGGAAGAAATAGGGGGGAATCCATCAGGGCCAGGGGCCTTGTCAGGATTCATGGAAAATAGGGCAGTCTTGATTTCCTCCTCAGTAAAAGGGGCAAGAAGTCTGAGATTAGTTTCTTCAAGAATGGAGGATGGGATGTGCTGAAGTAAGGAGTCTTTAGCAAAGGAAGTATCAGGATTCTCTTCACCTAAAAGGGTATTGAAATAAGAGACAACTTCAGATCTTATCTCATTAATATCTATTGTAAGAGTTCCATCTATTTTTACAAGTTCTTTGATTCTATTGTGACTTTGATTTCTCAGCGTTGATGCCTGAAAAAACTTTGTGTTTGCATCCCCTTATTTTAGCCAAAGAGCTCTTGATTTTTACCTCCAAAAGGTCTCTTCACAAGCAAGGATGTTATGAAATTCTACAAGGGTTGTTCTTTCTTCAAGTCTAGTCTGCTCATCATTATGACCATTTTGAATTCTATCTTCTATCAGTGCTAATCTATCTAAAATGGCCTGCTTGTTCTCAAAGAGATTGCCAAAAATTTCCTTATTCCAGACTTTGAGGTTCTCTTTGACATGTTTAAGCTTTTGAAACAAACTAGAGGCTAGATTTCTATGTCCTACTTGTTTCCACCACTGGGAAATTTTGTCCCTGAGGTCCGGGTGCTGAATCCACATAGCTTCAAATCTGAAAGGTTTTTTGAATTGATGACCTTTCTCCATTTCCAACAAAAGAGGGCTATGATCAGATCCTATCTTGGGTAAGGATCAAAGGTTGGCATCCCCAAAGGTCTGGACAACTTCCTGAGAGAAGAAGAATCTATCCAATTTAACCTGAATTAATTGATCTCCCAATATTCTGTTGGTCCAAGTGTATCTTGCATCCTTAATTTTGACATCCATGAGGTTGTTTGCATCCACAAAGTCACTAAACTCTTCCATACTTCTGATAGGTAGACCTGATCCCCCTTTCTTGTCTGAGTGGTAGAGGGGGGTGTTGAAATCCCCTACTACTATCCAGGGGATGTGATGAACAACCTCTTTGATGCTGCTTAGAGTCTCCCAAAGCAAAGATCTTCCTTGTAGGGTATTTGGTGCATAGACATTTGAGAGAATCCAAGAGGAGTTATTATCTTTGTTAGTGAATAGTACTATGATGATTCTATCGATTATATTTAGGACTTTACCTTCAATTTTCCTAGGATCCCATAAACACATTAGGCCTCCTGAGGCTCCTCTTGCCTGACTAAAGCTTATTTCACTTTTGTTCCAAATATTTTTGGCTATATTTACTGAAGCAACAACATCAAGTTTTGTTTCTTGCAACATGAAAATAGTGGGTTTAAGTTCTCTTCTCAATGAACTGACTATTCTTTGCTTAGTTAGGCCATTGAGGCCTCTCACATTCCATGAGAGGATCTTCATTTAGAATGCTTGGAGTTTTTCCTACCCCCCTTTCCTTGAGGTTGGGGAGGTTTGGTGATTTTGCTATCTTCCTGGGCTTGGCTAATGACTATGGGAAAAAGGGTCTTATGGATTACATTAGCTATGTCTTGCTTGACATCCTTTTTCCACTGATCAATGGCTGAGGTTCTCCCTCTTTTCTTATCACTACCACAATCTATGGGAGATTTCACTGAGCTTCTCGTCTACTTGGGACTAAATTTGTGTTGGATTGTTTTATCTAAAACAGGTTTATAAGGAACCATTTGCTCTAGGACAGGGCTAGAATGACCATTTTTGGATTGCAGATTAGCAGGAATACTGTGATCAGTTGCAAAGTGTTCTTCTTGGGGAGAAGATGTAGGAAACTCATCAGGAATGTGTGATGGTCCTGATTTGGTTGGGGAGTCTAAACTATTAGGAAGAGTTGTTGCAAGATCAAGATCTTCTTCTCCATCCTCTTCCCTTGTAATCTCTTCCTGAAAAAGTGTTTCATCATCAAGGATTTGAAATTTATTTGTGTCAGTGAAGGCAGAGCATACCTTATCAGTCTGTGATGGTTGGAAGATTTGTTTTCCTTTGTCCTGATGGATCTGCACTGCGTTCTCTCCCTTTTGAGGAAGCCCATTTCCTATGAGAGGGATTTGTTGGTTGTTCCTGGGTCTGAAGAAACCCTTTTGAGTAGGGCATTTGTTTCCTTGATTTTTGTTGGCCTCTCGAACTTTTGTGGTCTTATTTTTGGCAAGTTGTTGTTTAAGCTATGGGCACTGGCTTCTGAGATGGCCCTGTGTGTGGCATTCGATATAGAAATCTAGCTTGTTCTCGTATTCAATAGCTTGGCATCACAGGTAGGATCCATAGCCCAACTCAATGAAAGTGGGTAGTTCAGATTCAAGGTTTGCATTCACACAGAACCTGGCATGCGTCATCCTAGACTGGGCTAGGGTTGCATGGTCTATTGCTACCAGGTCACCAAAAATATTTGCTATTCCTTTCAAAATGTCCTCGTGCCAAAATTGGAATGGTAAATTTGGTAATCTAACCCATATGGGTGCAATATTGATGCTTTGAGTCTCAGGATCAAAGTCCTCTACCCATTTTCGAAGAAATAAACTTTGACATCCCAGGAACCATGGTCCTCCAAATAGAATGTGATTGACATCCTCTGGGTTGCTAAGACGGATGACAAAAAAACCTCTAGTGCAAGCGAGGATTTCCATGTTACCCAAAATTTTCCACTTTGAGAATGCCCATCTCCTGATAGTCTCAATATCTGGTCTACCACCAATGAGTTTTCCTATCAAGGAAAAACTTTCCACAACCAGGGAGCTTGCCATCCTTTTTTTAGGTACCATCAATCTGATACCCTCGAGAATGAGATTCAAAGAGCTATCAATAGGCTTGATGCTCGATCCTTTGAGAGTCTCGACATATGACTTTTGCTTAGAGGGGCCCTCAGATAGGGTAGGGTGGGCCTCCTTGTCAGGATTTTTTTTGGGGGGTTCATCTCCCCAAAACCTTTTGATTTGATTAGGAACCTTGTCCTTTATGATCTACCTAGCATCAAGAATCTTACCTACATCTAGATCCTCACCTGCATCCTCATGATCTCTAGAGCCTGCATTCCCACTCAACTAGTTTGAAAGATCTGACTCTTGCTTGCACTGTTCTTCTCGATCCTCCCGCTCCTCTGGGACTTAAATTTATGAGATGAAGGAAAAATGTTTATTTATAAATTAAAGTAGATGGCTTTGATTTATTAAATAAATGAAATTCGTTCATTTTGAAAATTAAGGGTATGGAACTTTAATTTATGAGATGAAGGAAAAAAAATTATTTAAAGATTAAAGTAGATGGATTTGATTTATTAAATAATAGAATTTGTTTTTTATGTAAATTAAGGGTATGGGACTTTAATTTATGAGATGAAGGAAAAAGGTTTATTTAAAAATTAAAGTAGATGGCTTTGATTTATTAAATAAATGGAATTAGTTTGTTTTGTAAATTAAGGGTATGGGACTTTAATTTATGAGATGAAGGAAAAAGGTTTATTTAAAAATTAAAGTAGATGGCTTTGATTTATTAAATAAATTGAATTAGTTTATTTTGTAAATTGAGGGTATGCAACTTTAATTTATGAGATGAAGGAAAAATGTTTACTTAAAGATTGAAGTAGATGGCTTTGATTTATTAAATAAATGGAATTAATTCGTTTTGTAAATTAAGGGTATGGGAATTTAATTTATGAGAGGAAGGAAAAAGGTTTATATATAGATTAAAGTAGATGGCCTTGATATATTGAATAAATGGAATTAGTTTATTTTACAAATTAAGGGTATGGGACTTTAATTTATAGAACAAATGAAGAGCATGGTTATTTCTTGTTTGAAGGAACCTAGTTATTGGTAATTAAATATATGGGACTTCAATTTTTGAACAAGAGTTGAAGGAATTAATTAATTACAACCTTGAATCTTATTGTAATTGTTAAAAGACTCTCTATGGATAATGACATGTGAAAATAAAAATAGTGATTTTTATGATATTAACTATGCATTAGATGGTTATATACTTGATTTAAATTGTATAGTAACAATTTGGCAATAAAGTAAATAAATGCATTCAGAAGCATGCCTATCATGGAACCATGAGTGCCTTGATCCCCTACTATCCTCATCTGATCGAGGGAAAGCTGGGAAGTACCAAGGAGGCAGTTGGAGCCAATGCATCAGTTTTATTCTACTTACAATGATTTATTTATGCTAATTAGATTAACCATATGGGGAGATTTCCCTAATGAAATTGATGTAATATGTTATTATTTAAGAGTATTGAAGATTTACCATACTAGCTTACATGTAATGATTATTGATTGATGGAAGATGTACTTTTAAATTACTGTTTGAATTATCTATCTTGTATTAATTTCCTTTCTATTTTAAGTTTACTATCTCTTATTTGTTGCTTTCCCTTGGTCTTTTGTATACTATGAATTTACTTTTTTTAGATTTAGTATTTGATTTATTCTTGTTTTTCTTGCTAAACATTAGATAATTAATAATTTCTAGGTTGAACTTAGAGGATGACCTAAGGGATTGAGATTCCCTTCGGGTGAACATAGTAGACCCAAGGGATTAAGACCCTTAGGGAGAATGATAACTAGTTTAGTAAGGACTACATATGAGTTAATATAGCCCATCATGGAGACAATATGGATAGCTTAACTCATAATACATGTAGTATACCTATACAGATTGTTTTGTGTATGGTAAGGTGATAGGTGTATACCTTCGACTGGCAGAAGGTGATAATTTTAGCTCATCCAGGATGATGAGAGGGATAAAATTATTTGCAATAACACATGATACATCTACACAGATGGACTTTTATTATGGGTATCATAGAAAGAGAAATTTAGGTATATTAAATAAAATGTTGTTTTATTTAATTAAACAGAGAAATAGAACTTTAGATATATTAAATAAAAAAAATTATTTAATTAATCGGAGAAAGAGAAATTTAGATATATTAAATAAAAGGTTGGAATGTTTTCAAGTAGAGTACAATAATTATGAGTGAAAGTATGAGTGTTAAACTAGTTGAACAAGAGATCTGGACTTGAGATGAGGAGAGAATATCATATTTTAAAATTTTAGGGTAAAAATTTTAGGGTTTCCTGCGACAAATATAGAGCTAAAATTAGTAGCAGTAATAGTGGTCATCACTTGAATGTAAGTGTGGTAGAGTGTGGATGGACAAGGGAAGGATTAAATAGCATTGGTAAAACTGAGTTTAGTAGAACAGCCTTTGAGGACAAAAGTGGCTGCATTGAAGAGATTTGAAGTTCCATTAGGGTTTACAGTATAAATTTAGGGTTTCTTACAGCTTTATTTTTTGAATTTTGGGATGGAGGGTTTCAACAAAGATGCATGCATTGAGCCAAAAATAAATTTTAAAGAAGCAATTCATGGAGGACCACCTCAAACAGGAGGGAAACACAATCAATAATTGCCAAGGAAACCACTAAGAATGCCAAAGGTCGATTTAAGGAAAATAGAGATGGGT
Organism: Wollemia nobilis; assembly: GCA_028583015.1. Lineage (NCBI taxonomy): Eukaryota > Viridiplantae > Streptophyta > Pinopsida > Araucariales > Araucariaceae > Wollemia > Wollemia nobilis. The sequence goes on from JAQPPZ010002512.1 coordinate 810,759, forward strand.
TGCATGAAAGCAACTAATGGATCTCCATTAGTGAAGTTGTAAATAATGGATCTCCAGGAAGGAATAGACAAGATGGAGAGGAGAGGGCTAATTTATTGATTCATGGGATTTCAATCAACTCTTACTACCTTCAAGCAATGGGTTATCAAAAATTGGAGCATTAAAGGTGAGTTCCAAATTTTACTTACCCTATGGCTGCTTATTTTTTTTCTAATGAATAAGATAGGGAGGACATTTTTCAAGGGGGGCCATGGTTTTCTAGTAGGGCAGGGCTCTTCATGAAGCCATGGCATACTAAGTTCAAAGTTGAGGAAGAAATACCATCAACTACCGATGTTTAGATCCATTTATTTGGTCTTCTAATAGAATACTGGCATCCAAAGATATTCACAACATTTAAAAATTCTTTAGGAGTTTTCATGATGATTTCTGATAGCACCCAACACTTAGAGCATATGATTTATGCAAGGATTCGTGTATTGATTTATTTTGACAAACCACTTCTAGAGAATATTACTTTACAATATGGGGAATAAATATGGGAGCAAGTAGTAGATTATGAAAATATTTCATTTGGATAGAGAATCTATCATGAATATGGCCATCTAGCCAAGGATTGTCCACATAAGGTCCCTAACAAAAAGAAATATGATGGGGACATGGAAGGGTTTCAAATCCCTAGAAAAAAACACAGAAAAAATAGTAACAAAAGAGAAATCAGTAATTTCACCTAATACCTTTGAAATTCTCTCCACGGATGAGCAAGCAAATGATGAGGATGATCCAATGGAAATAGCTATTATGGAAACACAGTTTGATGAAGAGAGGGAACAGGATGGTCAAATGAAAATAGTTATTATGGAAACACAGTTTGATGAAGAGAGGGAACACGAAGGATTGCATGATGAGAAATCACTAAAAGAACTTATCTTGATGTTGAGATATAATAGTAAAGGAAAAAAGTACAATGTAGAAAACCAACCCAAGTGCAAAACAAAAGTGCGGATTCAAACTACAAACAAATTGGATCCTCAAAAAGACCATATAAATTCCAATAGTAGTGTCGTGGTTCTACGTAACCAGCCTATAGTCCCATCTGGAATGAAGCAAGATACAAATAAAAGGATGAGGATGTCATAATCCTAAGGGTATATAGGATGGGTTCCTTCACCCTCTTGATTGCAATGTTAGAAGCTCTAGCTATTTTGCTAAGCGATTTTTGATATTTTTGGTAATTTATTAAGCTTTGGTTTATTTTTAGTGTTACTTTTTATTTTTGATTTGTCAATAGCTCCTTTGGCTTAGTTTTTGTTGTATTTATTTTTCATGTTTTTGTTTGTGGTGTATTTGGATCATTTTTTTGTTTCTATTTTGGTTATGTTTTGTTATGTTGTTTTGTGGTTTTTTGTGTGTTTCGTGTCCTATGTTTTTTTTTTTGTGTGGTGTATTTGTATTTTTTGTTGTTTTTGTTATGGTAGTATTTTGTTATGCTATGTTTATGGTATTTTCTATGTGTTTTGTGTTTTGGTGTTGTTTATTTTTGTCGTTTTTTATTTAGTTATTTTTTGTGTGTGTTTTTTTGTTTGTGTTTTGTTATATTGTTTTTGTGTTTATTTTATGTGGTTCATGTTTTTTTTTTCATTCTTATTATGCATGTATTTGGTTGTGCTTTTTCTTGCCGACACACTCAAGGAGTATGCTTTATTTTTTTTAGCATATTGTGTGTTTGTGTTTGTGTGTTCTTATTTTTTGTTGTTTCAGGGATACTCCTTGCATGTGTCGAAGGTGGTAGGCCAGGTGCAAGCCCTGGGCATTTTTGAAAAAAGAGATACCCCTACCTCCTTGCATCTAACCCAAAAGTGGCATTCCTTCTGGGATGTTTTCTACAAACAATTAATATATTTATATTAAATAAAAGGTTGTTTTATTTAATTAATGGGAGAAAGAGAACTTTATTATATATATATATATATATATATATATATATATATATATATATATATATATATATATATAAAGTGAAAAACCCCTTGCAAGGCTACCTTGGTTTGAGAGACCACGACTAGGGGGTTCTACACCATCAAAGTCACCCGGGAGTCATGCCCGACCCTGCCCGCACCAACATTATCAATTGGATTTTGGGTACCCAATTCAAATTTTTGGTAGGATGGAGATTCGAACCTAGGACCTCCCTTGGAGGATTACCCTCTCCTCTCCAAATCACCTACAACACCTGGGTTAACTTTAGATATATTAAATAAAAGGTTGTTTTATTTAATTAATCAAATAAAGAGAACTTTAGATATATTAAATAAATAATTGTTTTATTTAATTAATCGGAGAAAGAGAACTTTAGATATATTAAATAAAAGGTTGTTTTATTTAATTAATCATAGAAAATAGAACCTTAGTTTTATTAACTAAAATATAGGCTTATAGATAGATTAAAGTAGATGGATTTGATTTATTAAATAAATGAAATTAGTTCATTTTGTAAATTAAGGGTATGGGACTTTAATTTATGAGATGAAGAAAAAAAGTTTATTTAAAATTAAAGTAGATGGCTCTGATTTATTAAATAAATAAAATTAGTTCATTTTGTAAATTAAGGGTATGGAACAAGGTTCGAGTGCTTGGTTCAATGGTCAAAATGCTTCTACAGGAGCGTGAAGACCAGGGTTCCAATCCTTCAGGCCCCATAGTATCAATGGGCATGTCGTGTAAGCGTAGCTAGCTACGTAAAAGGTTTACCCGATGCAATTGGAGGTTATAGTGGCAACAAGGAGCGAGATTCGAACCCACGAAGAGGCATAGAAAATTGTAACAAGTTACTGATTCCTCTAGTATAATAAAAAAATTAAGGGTATTGAACTTTAATTTATGAGATGAAGGAAAAATATTTATTTAAAAATTAAAGTAGATGATTTTGATTTATTAAATAAATGAAATTAGTTCGTTTTGAAAATTACGGGTATGGGACTTTAATTTATGAGATGAAAAAAAAAAAATTATTTAAAGATTAAAGTAGATGGCTTTGATTTATTAAATAAATAGAATTAGTTCATTTTATAAATTAAGGGTATGAGACTTAAATTTATGAGATGAAGGAAAAAGTTTATTTAAAAATTAAAGTAGATGGCTTTGATTTATTAAATAAATAGAATTAGTTCATTTTATAAATTAAGGGTATGAGACTTAAATTTATGAGATGAAGGAAAAAGTTTATTTAAAATTAAAGGAGATGGCTTTGATTTATTAAATAAAAAGAATTAGTTTATTTTGAAAATTAAGGGTATGGGGCTTTAATTTATGATATGAAGGAAAAAGGTTAATTTAAAGATTAAAGTAGATGGCTTTGATTTATTAAATAAATAGAATTAGTTCATTTTGTAAATTAAGGGTATGGAACTTTAATTTATGAGATGAAGGAAAAAGGTTTATGTAAATATATTTTTTTTTGGTAAGTAGATATTTTATATACAAAATGGGTTTTTTAAGAGGATCCCAAAATCTTATAACATGAGAGGCCGCAACCCTTAGTAACAAAAGGATCCCCTTGGGCTAGTATAGTAGAAATCATAGTAAACCTTACAAAAAAAAAACATAGTAATGCCCAAGAGGGCTACATCAGAAACCTCAAACTGGAGGTAAAACATGCTGAAAAACAACAAAAAGAAACAGATGCATCCATTTTGACAACCGCTGCCTCTGACAGTGCGACATTCCCCATGCCCATCTGCCCAAGCCCGATCCTCTCTTCTTGATTATGTGGAATCATTAGCGATATCCTGGCTGGCGACCTTCTCCACGTCCACCGGAAATAACTACCACAACACCACTAGACATGTGGATAGTAATCCCTTATTTTCCAAGTGGTCGGCTAAACCATTACCCTCCCTATAGGTGTGCTTGACTTGGACCAGGTTCCTCCGGAGGAGGAGGTTCCTAGCCTCAGAAATGACATTGAAAACGTTCCACGCTAGATCCTGAAATTTATCATGTAGTTAATGATGTTCAATGAGTCCTCTTCAACTACCAAGGGTAGGGGATCATTTACGATGAGCTTGAGTCCTCTCAGAAGTACTTTGGCCTCCAAAACATGATTGGTTTGAAACCCCAAGTTTTCATAGAAAGCCATAATGAGTTGTCCATTATGGTCTCTAACTGATCCACCCGCAGTGGCCACCCCTGGGTTACCCCAAGAGGCCCCGTCAAAATTTAACTTCAACCATACTTAAGGAGGCCTGATCCACCTAACGTCCTTCCTAGATGACCGTGGATCCTCCTGCTCCTTGATCTTCCTTGATAACTTCAAGGATTTGAACAAACCCTCTTCAAACACATGCTTGGGCCATGAGCTGGGGATAAGCTTGGAGTTCTCAATGGCAAAGGTGATGGCCCTATGAGCGATTGAGGGAGTATACCTGGGAGGATTATCGAAGACCCAACCATTGCGTTCCAACCATATCTGCCACAAAAAATGATGGAAGCAAGCACTCCATAGGAAACGGAGCTTGGGATTTTTAAAAGGATTGGGCCATTGGAAGAAAGCCTCCTTAATGGTCTTTGGGGGAATCCATTGGATTTAAAAGGTAGAGAGGATGGAGCCAAGGACCGACCCAGTGAAAATGCAGTGCAAGAATAGGTGGTCTGAGGACTCACAGGCAGACTCACACAGATAGCACCTATTGGGAATAACAAACCCCCTCTTGTGAAGATTGTTAATTGTGAGAGCTTTATTCTGAAATGTAATCCACGAGAAGAAATTTACCTTTGGTATAAAACATTTCCTCTAGACCACGTTGCAAGGAAAGTCCGATTTCAGCCCTTTGCATTGGAATTCATAGGCAGATTTGGCAGAGAATCCACCATCATTGGTCCCCCTCCAAATCATTCGATCTAGACCTCTACTGGTGGGTATGATGATGTCCTTAAGGATGGAGGATAGGAATTCAGCCTCAGTATCTAGCCCCTCTGAATCAATGACTTTCCACTGTAGGGAGCCATTTCTCCATTTAATTAAATTGGCCACCATCTACCCAAAGTTGTTATCAAGAAAATTTTAAGATGAACCAACCCGATCTGCTCAGAGAGAGGGTCCTCTAGGTCCCACCTATCCTTCCAAAAATCTATGCTCTGGCTATCCCCAAGGATCCACCTAATGCTATTTTGGATCAGCTACCTGGATTGGACAATGGCTTTCTAGAAAGTCGACCCCCCAGTTGGAGTCCCATCCTCAAGAAAGGAAGTGTTAGTGAGGTATTTCCTCTTAACAATTCTAACCCATTCTGCCGATTCATCTACCAGGATCCTCCAGGTGTGTTTGGCAATGAGTGCTAGGTTCATATTATTCATTCTCCTAAATCCTAATCCTCCTTGCTTCTTGCTTCTACAAACTTTGTCCTAGACCACCAAAGGAAACCTGGACTTGTCTTCATTTCCTGACAAAAGAAATTTTCTTTGGGTCTACTCAATCTTGTGAAGAACCAAGGTAGGAAATCTAAAAATAGACATGAAAAATGTCAAAATACCTTGGAGGTACACCATAGTAAGGGTTACCTTGGCAGCTTGGGATAAGAACTTGCCTTTCCATGACGCCAATTTTTTATGGATTCTCTCGAGCACCATGTTCCACATCCCTTCCTTAGCACTCCCACAGAAGAGAGGGATGCCAAGATAGGTAGTGGGGAGGGAGTCAATAGAGCACCCTAAGATCCTTGCAATCTGAACTTGATGCCTAACATGGGTGTTGAGAAAAAAGATCTTACTTTTGATGTAGTTAACTTTTTGACCGGTAGCACTCTCATAGAGTCCTAGGATTTATTTTATGGATCTGGATTGAGCTATTGACGCTATGGTGGACAGGAGTGTGTCATCTACAAAGTGATTATGGGTGATTGCCTCAATCCTCGAGATAGGGAGGATGTCGATCACCTTATTTCATTGTTGGGCATCCTTGAGGGCTCTTCCCAAAGCTTCTGCAAGGATGATGAAAAGGATGGGGTACAGAGGATCCCCTTGATGTATACCTCTTGAGCTTTGAAAGAAACCACTAGGAGAGCCATTGACTAGGATAGAGAACAAGGGGGAGGAAATGCAGTCCTAGACAAGGTCAACCCACAGGAGATGGAAGTCAAACTTGAGGAGGATCTCCCGAAGGAAACCTTTTTCAACCCTATCAAAGGTCTTGTTCATATCAAGCTTGGGGAAAAGGGCAGCCTTCTTGGTCATTGAGGCAGAATGCAAGGTTTCATGGATCGATATAACCCCATCTAGGATGTTCCTCCATTTCATCGAACTACCTTGAGACTGATCAATGATAATGGGGAGAATGGGCTTTAGCCTGTTGGTCATAACCTTGGCCAACACTTTGTAGATGATGTTGCACAAGCTAATAGGCCTATAATCAGAGATAAATTTATAGTTAGAGGCTTTCAAGATGAGGTCCAAGAAGGTGGATTTGAAACTGTGAGGGACAACTTTGGTTGATTGGATCTCTCTAATGGTCTCTTAGACATCGTTCCCCACCACATCCCACAGGGTTTAAAAAACCTTGAAGAGAAACCTTTCGGTCTAGGGGCTTTATCAGGTTGCATTGAAAACAAGGTCTCCTTAATCTCGTCGTGGGAGAAAGGTTCCACCAGTCTGAGGTTCGCATCCTTAGGAACAATGCAAGGCATTGGAGTTAGTTTTGTAAATTAAGGGCATGGGACTTTAATTTATGAGATGAAGGAAAAATTTTTATTTAAAAATTAAAGTAGATGGCTTTGATTTATTAAATAAATGGAATTATTTCACTTTGTAAATTAAGGGTATGGGACTTTAATTTATGAGATGAAGGAAAAAGGTTTATTTATATATTAAAGTAGATGGCTTTGATTTATTAAATCAATGGAATTATTTCATTTTGTAAATTAAAGGTATGAGACTTTAATTTATGAGATGAAGAAAAAAGGTTTATCGATAGATTAAAGTAGATGGCTTTGATCTATTAAATAAATAGAATTAGTTTATTTTATAAATTAAGGGTATGGGACTTTAATTTATAGAACAAAGGAAGAGCATGGTTATTTCTTGTTTGAAGGAACCTAACTGTTGGTAATTAAAGGTATGGGACTTTAATTGTTGAACAAAGGTTGAAAGAATTAATTAAGTAGAACCTTGAATCTTGTTGTAATTGTTAAATGACTCTCTATGGATAATGATAGGTGAAAATAAAAATAGTGATTTTTATGATATTAACTATGCATTAGATGGTTAGATACTTGATTTAATTTGTATAGTTACAATTTGGTAATAAATTAAATAAATGCATTCAGAAGCATGCCTATCATGGAACCATGAGTGCCCTGATCCTCTATTATCCTCATCTGATCGAGGGAAAGCTGGGAAGGACCAAGGAGACAGTTGGGGCCAATACATTAGTTTGATTCTACTTACAATGATTTATTTATGCTAATTAGATTAACCATGTGGGAAGATTTCCCTAATAAAATTGATGTAATATGTTATTCTTTAAGAGTATGGAAGATTTACCATACTGGTTTATATTAATGATTATTGATTTATGGAAGATGTACTTTTAAATTATTGTTTGAATTATCTATCTTGTATTAATTTCCTTTCTATTTTAAGTTTATTATATCTTATTCGTTGCTTTCCCTTGGTCTTTTGTATGCTATGAATTTACTTTTGTTAGATTTAGTATTTGATCTATTCTTTTTTTTCTTGCTAAACATTAGAGACTTAATTAACAAATTCTAGGTTGAACTTAGAGGATGACCTAAGGGATTGAGATTCCCTTAGGGTGAACATAGTAGACCTCTAGGATTAATACCCTTATGGAGAATGATAACTAAGTTTAGGAAGGACTACATTTGAGTTAAGATAGCCCATCGTGGGGACGAGATGGATAGCGTAACTTGTAATACATGTAGTATACCTACACAGACTATTTTGTGTATGGTATGGTGATGGGTGTATACCTTTGACTAGTAGAAGGTGATAAGTTTAGCTCATCTAATATAATGAGGGATAAAATTATTAGCAATAACACATGATACATCTACACAGATGGATTTGTCTTACGAATATCAAAGAAAGATAACTTTAGATATATTAAATAAAAGGTAATTTTATTTAAGTAATCAGAGAAAGAGAACTTTAGATATATTAAATAAAACGTTGTTTTATTTAATTAATGGGAGAAAGAGAACTTTAGATATATTAAATAAAAGGTTTTATTTAATTATTCGAAGAAAGAGAACTTTAGATATATTAAATAAAAGGTTATTTTATTTAATTAATCAAAGAAAGAGAACTTCAGATATATTAAATAAAAATTGTTTTATTTAATTAATCAAAGAAAAGAGAACCTTGGTTATATTAACTAAAAGATGGCTTATAAATAGAATAAAGTAGATGGCTTTGATATATTAAATAAATGGAATTAGTTCGTTTTGTAAATTAAGGGTATGGGACTTTAATTTATGAGAAGAAGAAAAAATGTTTATTTAAATATTAAAGTATATGGTTTTAATTTATTAAATAAATAGAATTAGTTCGTTTTGTAAATTAAGAGTATGGGACATGGTCCGAGGGCTTGGTTCAATGGTCAAAACGCTTATGTAGGAACACGAAGACCAAGATTCCAATCCCTCGAGCCCCGTAGTACCAGTGGGCATGTCACGTCAGCATAGTCGGCTATGTAAAAAGGTTTACCCGATGCAATTGGAGGTTATAGTGGCGATAAGGAGCGAGATTCGAACCCACGAAGAGGCATAAAAAATTGTAACGAGTTATCGATTCCTCTAGTATAATAAAAAAAATTAAGGGTATGGAACTTTAATTTATGAGATGAAGGAAAATTATTTATTTAAAAATTGAAGTAGACGACTTTGATTTATTAAATAAATAGAATTAGTTCATTTTGTAAATTAAGGGTATGGGACTTTAATTTATGAGATGAAGGAAAAGGTTTATTTAAATATTAAATAAATAGAATTAGTTCATTTTGAAAATTAAGTGTATGGGACTTTAATTTATGAGATAAAGGGAAAAAATTATTTAAAGATTAAAGTAGATGGCTTTGATTTATTAAATAAATAGAATTAGTTCATTTTTTAAATTATAGGTATGGGACTTTAATTTATGAGATGAAGGAAAAAGGTTTATTTAAAAATAAAAGAAGATGGCTTTGATTTATTAAATAAATGAATTAGTTCATTTTGTAAATTAAGGGTATGGGACTTTAATTTAGGAGATGAAGGAAAAAGATTTATTTAAAGATTAACGTAGATGGCTTTGATTTATTAAATAAATATAATTAGTTCATTTTGTAAATTAAGGGTGTGGGACTTTAATTTATGAGATGAAGGAAAAAGGTTTATTTAAATATTAAAGTAGATGGCTTTGATTTATTAAATAAATGAAAGTAATTCATTTTGAAAATTAAGGGTATGGGACTTTAATTTATGAGATTAAGGAAAAAATTTTATTTAAAAATTAAAGTAGATGGCTTTGATTTATTAAATAAATGGAATTAGTTCGTTTTATAAATTAAGGGTATGGGACTTTAATTTATGAGATGAAGGAAAAAGATTTATTTAAAGATTAAAGTAGATGGCTTTGATTTATTAAATATATAAAATTAGTTCGTTTTGAAAATTAAGGGTATGGGACTTTAATTTATGAGATGAAGGAAAAAGGTTTATTTAAAGATTAAAGTAGATGGATTTGATTTATTAAATAAATAGAATTAGTTCGTTTTGTAAATTAAGGGTATGGGACTTTAATTTATGAGATGAAGTAAAAAAGTTTATTTAAAAATTTACGTAAATGGCTTTGATTTATTAAATAAATGGAATTAGTTCATTTTGTAAATTAATGGTATGGAACTTTAATTTATGAGATGAAGGAAAAATATTTATTTAAAAATTAAAGTAAATGGCTTTGATTTATTAAATAAATGGAATTCATTTATTTTAGAAATTAAGGGTATGAAACTTTAATTTATGAGATGAAGGAAAAAGGTTTATTTAAATATTAAAGTAGATGAATTTGATTTATTAAATAAATGGAATTAGTTCATTTTGTAAATTAAGGGTATGAGACTTTAATTTATGAGATGAAGGAAATAACGCTCACCTTGTTTTTTTTGCTAAATATTAGAGACTTAATTAATAAGTTATAGGTTGAACTTAGAGGATGACCTAAGGGATTGAGATTCCTTTAGGGTGAACATAGTAGACCTAAGGGATTAAGACCCTTAGGGAGAATGATAACTAATTTTAGGAAAGACTACATCTAAGTTAAGATAGATCATCATGGAGACGAGATGGATAGCTTAACTTGCAATACGCGTAGCATATCTACACAAAATTGACTTGTGTATGGTATGGTGATGGGCGTATAACTTTGATTGGCAGAAGATGATAAGTTTAGCTCATCTAGTATGATGAGAGGGATAAAAATATTTGCAATAATACATGATACACCTACACAAATGGACTTGTGTTACAGGTATCTGGTGAGATGTAGCTCTTCAGGAAAACTTAGAGGATTTATACAATAGAAGTTAGTTAGGGTTTTATGAACTCCCTTGCCTTTAGTTAAAAAAAATATATTTTTCTTCTGTGTTTTTATTGTAGTTGAATTTTTTGTCATTACATTTGATATTAGAGCTCTAGGTACGAGGGTATAGAGCTTCTTATATGCTAAAGAGATTTGTATGTCTCAAATGAAGACTTGCTTAAAGTATAAGCTAAAGTTGGGATGATCTATAATACCCTATTTGCTAGAATCTAATAGGAGCTAACCCCAAGGGTGAATGGATTGTTAGGGCACCTTAGTATGGGCTTTGGTATTAGTGATACATCATAACCTTGGAATGCCATCCTAGTTAGATTATTTATGTTTTTAATAGAATTAATAAAATATCTAACATCTACAAAATTATAATAAGGAAATCAACGTGACAAATAAAAACTATGTAAACATCATAACAAGAAAATAAAGAAATAAACGGACCATTATTATTGATATTCAAGAAACGTATTACAATGGGTTACAATAGATCCCTTTTAGGAATTCATTAAATTAATAGAAAATTACAATGAAACATTCAAAGAGTAGATGTCTTCAAAAGATCTGTAATCTCCTGAACTGATTATGGAGGATTTCCCTAGCGACCTCCACTTGATAATTCCAAGAAGGATGATCTTGATGATGACATGATCCTGCTAAGCCTTGTAACCTACGCACATAAGCACCTATAAAGCATCAATAGCATATGAAAGCCTCTCAAGATGAGGCCTATTTCTTGATAATGCAAACTGGAAAGCAAAAGCTAAAAATAGTGAAAAAATACATAAAATATTGAAAGAAATAATGTTAAAGAATATTAAAAACAATATTAAAAGCAACTAAGACTAATTTAACTATAAAATATAAACAAATTATATCACCACAAGGTCACCGTTAATCATAACGACTAACTTTGTTTGTTATCCTCAGGTTCGGTGACTACGCTTGTGAGCCATTGTTGAAAATAGTGGCCACCAAACAAAGACTATTCTCTAAGATCGATGTGTGGTGATGATCAATTTGAATGTTGAATTGATGTTCAAGGGTCTGTCTCTTAGATACATAGTGAAATTGTGAAATATTTACTCATAATCATGATGAATTGATGATTGAACGGTAAGGGGATTTGTCCTTCAAGTTCCAATGAACTCCATGGTGAATGCAATCTCCATGACACAAATTCGGTAGCACTTGGACGCTTATGAGATATTTCTCTCTCTGATCACAAAAGGGCAGCACTTCGTTACATTTAATTCGGGATTAATTATCTCCTTTGGTGAGGTTTTGGGGCACCTTATATAGACCCCCCAAATTAGAATCCTAGCTTGTTGAAGAATCCAATACCAAGATTCGATTATGCCCAAGGATATGAATTGTTGCTTTTGGAAGCTTCTCGAACATAATCACTCATAATTTGTTGCTTTATAACAGATTTGGTTCAGCTTAGGTAGCGCAAGGTTGTTATAGATGAGGTTGTCCTTAATAGACTCGACCTGCACAAGGGCCATCATCAAGTCTAGCAACCTCCATGCACCCATTAAGAGGGACAACAACCCCAAGTGAATAGGACTATGTTGCCCTATTTGAGTGGTTAGAACCATTATTAGGTCTTGGGAAGGTCCAAATGAATATTATGTCCTGAAAAGGTGTCCACATGAGTAGCCTTCTCAACATGATGTGTTTTAGGTGTCTACATATGCCTCTTTTTGGGATGTGTTGTGGGAAAACACAACATTGAGAAAAAATAGACAACCTAATGTCACATTGTAGGTTGATTGATGTTCATTGATCTGGTCAAATTTAGATGCCCCAATCATGGAAAGAGCATACATATTTGAATTATTACCTCCAACATAATAGATAGGCTTAATTTTATTAAAACTTGGATAGATATGATAGGCATATGGGTAGTTTTGTCATGCTACAAGGATCATAAGTTCAGACTAACAAAGGTTTAGATTATCATTTTTGCTTTTTCCCTAGCAAAAAGGGTAGTTTTAAGATATTTTTTAGCAATGACTCTTGGACAAACGCAGTTTGCATGATTAAGTGTTTTATTGTTGATTTTGATTATGAATTCTTTGATTATGACTACCCCCTCAAGTGATGAGTCAATGAGGAAATGGCAAGTGATGAAAGAGATGAGTTGCTTGACCAAGATGACTGATTTAGATGTTGCAATATGATAACCTTTGGAAATGGAAAGACCTATTACAATTATGATTTTAACTATTATTAGTAATTGTACATCTCTATCCCGTGGAGCAATCCGGCCACAATGGCCTTCTTAGGAAATCAAGATGATAGCAATTCAATTAAAGCATGTGATGAATCACTATGTTCAATGATTAAATGAAATTTCATAGAAGAATGAAATGAACACCTCGTTCCCATGGAGAAGTTCAATCACAATGGCCTTCTTGGTGAGTGAAGTGAAGACATTTTGATTCATCGATGAATGATTTGGTTCAAATGATATTATGGTAATTTATTCATCTTACCGGATTGCATGGAGTGCAATTCACTACAACTGCCAAGTGTATGGGATAAATTACTAGTTATGAGGTGCATTTGAGATTTTTTTTTATTTGATTTTTTTGTTATATTTAAAGTTTTTGATGAAAGTGGACCAATAGATGTGCTTAAATGTCTAATTTGATGCCAATGGTGCTCATAAAATGAGTGTATTTATTTCTAGTTGAAGGTCATCATGAGGAACAACGATGGCGATCTGTAAATTCTGGGGTCGTCATGAGGTTCGACGATCACAATGAAATGCAACCGCCCTTCAAAAGAACAGGTACCAAATTTTGAAAAATATAAAAGGATTTGTGGCAATTTTCGTTGTCATTTTACTAGTTGGCAATGAGAAGAAAAGTGAGCTCTAAGGAAGGAGAGATATAATTTGATATGAAAATCTACCAAAATTGAGATAAACCCACCATGGTGGATCAACCTAAGGCATCGACAAGCAACAAATCTGGAGCTTCTAAGGTATACTCTCTATCCAAATCTCGTGAATTGGTAAGTTTAAAAATGAACTTCATTAATTAATGGGTTAAATGAACCTCACTAAATAGTAGGTAATGAACCTCACCCCTAGTTTAGGATTTAGCTTAGGTTAGCTTAAGGGTAGGTAGGTTTTAAATTTTGGCATTTATGGGGTGGAAATCACCTCACATAAGGGCCACTACAGGGTCGTCCTAGGCAAGAGCAATACCCAACTGGCAAAAAGGGGGTCGTCAGCAAGGCTGGAAACAAGTTTTAAATTACAACAGTCAAAAAAATAATTGTTGGTGGTGGTCATCATGGGTTCAGCAACAGCGATTGCGACCGTCAGGAACCTGAGTGGTTGCTAACCTTATGCTCATTTTTTAAATTTTTTGATTATTTTTTTAATGTTTTTTATGTTTGTGATTAATTTTTTTTTATGTTTATGATTAATTTTTTTATTTTTTATTTTTTTGTATTTTTTATATGATTGGTTGATTGTTTTCTTTGAATTATGTGTTGTTTGGTATTAGAATCTAACAGCTCAAGATAAGGAGCTTAACTTGTTCTTGGAGTTACAACCATAACTGGATGATGATGACTGGAAGTGGTTTGAGGCGACTGGCCTCAAACAAGTTGTGTGATTGCCAACTGTAATGTCAAACCAGTATTACCTTACAATCCTAGCTCATCGATGGGATAACAGGACCAATACTTTCCATATCCCCATTGGTAATATGATTATGATGTTGGAGGATATCTACCATATTTTTAGGATCCCTATAGAAGGATTGGCTATCACTTATTCTCTGACTCAAGATAAGGAGAGGGTTTTGGAGTGATTTTTTGGTGACAGACTTGATGAGGCATTGGGGAGCATATATCATGGTAGGGTCCTATTCCAGATGTGGTATGATGAGCACATATTCTCTCGATGCTAGGTAGTGTTGATGCACATCATCTCGAATGTGCTACTACCAGACTCATCAAGAGTGAGGTTCCCTTGGAACCTCCTAGATATGGTGTAGGACCTAGTGGAGTGTGATGGGAGAGCACACTGTTAGCACAGCTCTATAATGAATTGTATGAGATATAGTAGTAGATTCAAGTGGGAGTTGGATACAGTCTACTGCTACAGATCTAGGTATGGGAGCACATATGGGTAGATCGACCCACTGGATTACCGATTTCCCAAGTGGTCTTAGATGATGATGATATTGGCTATGCAGTGTGATGGCAACAAGATGAGTAGGTTGGCCAAAGCTAGCCACATGCAGGTGTCCTAGCACACTATACTAAGTCTCTAGAGGGATTATAGTGTGGTCATATTATATGGAGGCCCTACTTAGATTATCTTAATTTTCCTAAGGTAGGGAGATACCTAGCCAAAGTTAGGCATGGCAGATGACTCGTGGGGTGCCACAGGAAGAAGAAAGAGTATTTTTATTACTCTCAGGTCAATAGGTAGTTTGGTATAGCCCAAGATGTGCTAGAGGAGCCAATCCTCTATTATCACAGGTATGCCAAGATAGTTTGAGGCATTGTAGGTGGAGCAGCTATCATAGGAGGTAGATCTTCCAGTTGTAGAGACTAATTTAGAGGATCCAAGGACCACTGTTGAGTATGACACTTGGTGGATCTCTTGAATATGGTATGGTGGCATACCTATGGGCAAACCCAGGGAGGTGGTAACATAGGAGGGTGGTAATGATGATGAGTGACGATTGTATCACAGGATGAAGGGTGAGTGGGGATAGGTAGTAGGATATCCAAATGAGCCCCAGGTGGAGGAGGACAATGAAAAGAATACCTTGAGTGATGAGGTAGCATAGCTACGAGTACAGGTGCAAAGTTTACAAGCACAACTATAGAATTATTAGAGGTAGTTGATGGAGTGAGATACATCTCTCGATACTACTTAGAGTTAGATGAGTGTTGGATAGTAGTTATGGTAGGGATACGCTAAGGAAAGAGCTCTCTTCAAGGCTCAGGTGTCGACAACACAGATAATTATTAACCAGGTCATGATAGAGAGGGATACTCTACCTCTATAATTGGTGGCCAGGACTACAAAGGTAGATCTCTATGGGTGCATCTAGCAGCTTTTGCTATGGATTAGGGTACACCTTCTAATCCAATAATTTAGGGGCCAATAGCATCGGGTGGTGACATAGAGATTAGTAGACTATGAAGCCTTGTAGCAGATACTATAACTCAGTGCCAAGCAAATGTGACATACATGTATGAGCCTTGGAGACTCAATTTAGGTTAAATGGTAGTAATTTACTAGAGAGATCTATAGTAGGGTACTCCCAATGGATTAGGAAGAGTGAGTCTGGGAAGTCATCAATGCAGCCCAGTCACAATTTAGGTGCACAATTAGAGATATCGATAGATACTAGCTCCAGGTAGCCTCACAAATATGGGGCTAAGGGTGGAGGTAACTCAGGGGGAGCAGGCCTAGTTTGATGTGCCATCATGATGTATTTACCATGTATTTATTATTTTTTAGTGTAAGGTCTAAGGACCTACACAGTTGTAGCCTGTGGGTATTTTATACCACTATGTACTCTAACATATTCACACACACACACACATATATATATATATATATGATACCTTCTTTTATGGCTCATTATGTGTTATGGTTTTGTTTATGTTTATGTTATGGATGCATGTATGTAATGCTTATATGATGATGTAATGTTCTACGTGCAATGTACAGATTGTAGACCCCAAAAGGCTACATACTTAGCCAAATTATGTCAATCTGCTAAGTAATTAGAAAAATGGCAAAGGCTATGTGAATTTTTTTCTGGAGATAAATTTTGTAGTCAGCGAGTTCAAATTTGGACAAGCGAAATTCAAAATGGTAGAAAAAATTGGAAGTGTATGGAAATTTTTCACGTCAAAAGGAGCAAAAGTTTAAAATTTACCAAAAGATAAATTTCGCACTTAGCATGGTCAAATAGCACAAGGTATAATTTGGGGTTGCGTATCTTGGAAAGTAGTGGTAACACCTTTGAAAGACCAAAGCAGAATAACAGTTCCATAGTCAAACTAGTCAAACCCAACCTAGAAAAAATCAAAGTAGAAGAGTTTGTAAGAAGCCATTAGTAGCCACATAAGCCAATTCCACAATCAATGCAATCAAACCTTACTCGGTGGAATTTGGAGTTGCAAATTCTTTGTAAGGTTGTAAGATATTTAAAAACTCATACTCCATAGTCAATATGGTCAAGCTAGGACTAGAGAAAATGAATCGATGGATTTCAAAGAAGAAAAAGGCAATGAAACCTAACAAAGGTAGCGAAAAATATTTGGGAATACCAAACATCATCGAAATCAATATTCGACTACATTTTTGGTTGCAAATCAATAGTAGAAGGTTCCTACAAGAATGAAGAACAATCCATATTGATCTGTAACCTCTCCAATCATGGAAATCAGTTGAGGAGCCAAGAATTTGTAGAGTGTAGAGAAATAGCATTAATGGAGTACAACTTAGTTCCCTTCTTGAATATTCATGAGAGGCCACCACCTCAGCACTTTTGTTTTTTAACAGGAAAAGTCCGTATAATGTTCCAATAGGTTAATCTTTGTAAAAATCTATATAAGGAGATCGAATCCCTATGTTAAAGGGTTAGCTCTGGAGTGTTTGCCTGATATATTACTATAACTAATGTGAGATCAATAGAAGGGAATTACTTGGATTTTTACCTCTAGCTTTTCATATTTACCAACTATGTATTCATTCTGTGAATGTATTTATGTTACTACTTTATGGTTAGTCAATTTTGTTGATATTGGATTGCTAATTTAGAACGTCTTGGAATGGTTTATACCTTAATAAATGCTATAGAAGACTTATATTTTTATTAGCTAAAGTGTTGATCTAATTTTTCTATTTGTATTATTAGCATTTAGATGTTTGAAATAGTTTTATGAGCATTTCCTTATTTTAATGGTGAATATGTTGAGTTTTAATTGTTGTTAGTCTCAAGTGTGGCATACTAGAAATGTGATTGATCAGAAAATTCTTGCTATTTGTCAATGTTGTTAGCTCTATCTGGCCATCCTTATTCTCAATTGTTTTCTAACCCTTATCTTATTTCTATCCCTAAACTTAAACTTTTAATTGAGCTTAATTGAGTCAACACCTGAAATACTTGACAAGGAATACCAGCTTACTCTAGAGGTTGGATTAAATTATATCTTTGATCCATCCAATATTAGGGTTTGAGTTGTGATTAGCGGGTATGCGCCTCCTAGAATTCATAGATTCAAAATTATAGTTCAAGGTTCCCTTGATGTCAATTCATACCCCAACATGGATGACATGCAATAGGTAGATGATATGATTAGATGTTGTGATCTAGATGTGTAGATGTACTACTATGTATGCTTATATGGATGCAGTAGTAAATGTTAAATGCATGTTTAAATTTGTTTAATTGATTATGCATTTAATCTATGTTTATATGATATGGTGGATGTAATGCATTAATTTCATGTGGATGGTCTAATGCAAATGAACTTGTATGCTTTAATCACTTAAAACATAATGAATGAATCTAATATGTGTTTAACAAACTAATGGTAGACACCACAAAATGTATGAAAATCATGAATGAAAATGTTAACTCTTATCATAAGAATTAATCATGTATACATCCATATGTGAGATGAAATGATGTGATATGTAGGGGCTTTCCCTATAAGCTTATGCAAACTAAAAGATATGCATAAAATAGTCAGTGGTCATCTAAATATCATTGTTGATATCCATCTGGTATCTATCCTATTCTATGAACACCCCTTAATAAACAAAATTTCATAAGGAAAAGTGTGATTGTTGATGAGATGATTTGTTGCTATGAGGGGATTTTTGAGGTTTTCCATGAGACTCAAACACCCTAGTTGATTGATCAAAAGTTGTATAATGACTACACAAGACTCCTGAAAGATATAAGCCTGTTAAGAAGACCCAGATATTCACTATCCCTATGTGTGCAAAGTGAATATATTAGATGAGGCATAAGACTACCTCATTGCTAGGTGGGTTTCATTCAACCCATTGTTGTAATGAGGATCACCATATGGTCATCATGATCCTAAGTTTGGACGTAGTTAGACTAGACTACTAGGCAATACAAGCCACCTAAAGCTAGCTCATCCATAAGCTGACATTGGTCTGTACAAAATAAGGTCGCTAATGTGATAGACATATCACCACGCATAAGGCTACTCCATTGCCAGATGGGTTTCATTCAACCCATTGTTGTAATGGAGATCACCCCATGGCTTTTGAATACTAAAGATTCTAGGGATTCAAGCTCGTTACCCCCTTCTTTTATTTTGATTGCTTGGGATACTTGCTCATGCTTAGTGGTGATAACCACTATTTATTTTGCATTTTTGTTTTGTTTTTGAGCAAGGGATTTTCTTAGTGATGAAAATCACTGTTTATTTTGTTTTGCTTTGGGAAATTTGCTCGTTTTGTGAGAGAGCAAGGGAATTGTTTGGGTAGGGGGGAGCTTGTCCTTTTGTCAATGATCAGCATTCTAGACCATGCGCATAATAATATGAGCAAGGAAAACCTTTCGCTTAAGGTGACAAGGACCACTTTGTAGTGTCATCCTTCCTTGTTCATACTCGGATTGTTAATGTGTAACATTGTGTTGGGATTTTGATATATGCAAGGTACTATCAAAACTAGACCTTACCTCTAAAAGCCAAGATAGCTTTCTACAAAATATGAAAAGATAACTAGGGATGGCTGAATGACCAAAAACCCTAGTATACACCTTATAGCAACTGATTAAATGTGTTGAAAAACATAGTTACTCACAATGAAAATATGAATGATAAGGATATGTGGATTCATGATTGACATACAAACATGGTGTCATTCGTAAGAATGTAAACACAACCTATCCTAATGCAAATGCAATGGATGAAGATGCCTAATGCAATGCAATTAATGAATGCATATGATGAAAATGCATAATATAAATGTTTTTGTATTTTAATGTTTTGAATTGTTTTTGTGTTTTATGTTTTTTTCTAATTTTTTTGTATTTTTGATGATTTTTATTATTTTTGTGATTTTGATTGTTTTATGATCTATGTATAAAATACCCATAGATGAATAATTTTGAGAGGTTCAGGCTCTTCAACACCTTCTAGCGAAGTTAGGTGATAAGTACTCGGTCCTATCTTCTCTATGATGATGAAGGGACCTAACCAATTGGCCATAAATTTATCTCGTAGATGAGGCAGCAGGTTTGAGTTCTGTTGGTTCTCTTTAAGCACAATATCCCCAACCTTAAAGTCTCTTGGATGGACTTTAGTATTATAAGCTCGTTTAATATGATCTTGGTAAATGCAGAGATGCTCAAGAGCATTCACTCATCGTTCATCAAGAAGGGTCAATTGATCGAGGTGAGCTTACCACGAAGTGTCATCATCGATGAACTCTTTCAATGAGACTCGCAGTGATGGAATTTCTAATTCCAAGGGCATAATGGCCTCAGCACCATATACTAGCAAAAATGGGGTTGCCCTAGTGGGAGTTCGAATGCTAGTGCGATAAGCCCACAAAGCTAGAGGTAATTGAAGGTGCCAATCCTTATGATTATCCTTAACGGTTTTCTTCAATATGGCAACTATTATTTTGTTAGAGGCCTCTACTTGCCCATTTGCTTGTGGATAATATGGTGTTGCAAAGTTGTGTTGAATATTATATTTGGATGTTAAAGCCTGCACATATTTGTTCTTAAATGAAGTTCCATTATCTAAAATGATTTTGGATGGAATACCAAAATGACATATAATATTATGGAGTATAAATTCCATAATACGAGGTCCAGTCATAGAGGTCAAAGGGATTGCTTCCACCCATTTAGTAAAGTACTCAGTGGTCATGATGATGAATGTATGATGGCCTCGATGAAGGAGGAGAGATCTTCCCAATTAGATCGAATCCCCACTGAGAAAAAGGCCAAGCTGATTGAATCGGTTGCAAGGCCTGAGATGGTAGGTGCATGAGATTAGCATGATGCTGACATTTAATGCATTTCTTGACATATGTGCAACAATCCTTCTCCATCATGGGCCAATAATAGCCCATTCTAAGGATGCGCTTAACGATGGCCATGCCGCTAAAATGGCCATCGTAGGTACCATCGTGAGCTTGCGAGATTGCCCAAGTAGATTCTTGGGGCTCGAGATAATGAAGGAGGACTCCATCATAGCTCCATCGATACAGAATGTCTCCTAGCAAGACATATCTAGTCACTTTCTATTTAAATGCTCTTTTTTAGCATGCGATAATCCCTGAGGGATAATACCAAGCTTCAAGTAATCTTTTAATTGGATGAGCCAATCCTGATAAGCTATAGCTTCAACTATCTGAACAACTTATTCCCATTATGATTTATTTTGCACAAATGTAGATTGGGAGATAACCTTATGATGAATGGTAGTACCATTCTTTGAAGGACCCTACGAGATCAAGGACCCCTAGGATGCCTATGTCAGAAAGTCTCATGCTTTGTAGAACCATTCATGGTTGGGTTCTATCTGAATCATGTGGACTGATTCCTTCTTGTTTGAAGCCTCACGCAACATCATGGATTGCGAGAGCATCTTGACCTGGATGGTAGTAAAATCAGTGAAAGGATTTTCAGGGATTAAGGATCCCAAAGAGGCCATTGTGTCTTGAAAAAAATCGATTAGATGTAGAGGCGGGAGGGACTACCTCGATGTCATACCAATCTAGTTGGGCTAGATATGTGTCCACAAGCTCTTTGTAAGCTTTTAGGATGGGACATCTACATTGATAAATTCCTTTCACTTGGTTTACTATGAGCAAGGAGTCACCAAAGATATTTAGCTTTTTAATCTTCATGGTGATAGCTATTTGGAGACCCAAGATTAGAGCCTCGTATTCAATATTATTGTTGGTGCAAGGGAAATCGAGTTTAAAATACAAGGGCATTGGAGCTCCTTGTGGCGTGAAAAACATGATCCCTATGCACCACCCCCTTGCTTGCACTTTGAACCATCAAAGAACAAAGTCATATCTGCTTTGTTATCTAGTTCTTCGAGTTTGGGTGACTCTGATAATGCAAATATTGCATCATTAGGTAGCTCTATGACAAGAGGTCTATCATCTTGAAGAGGTACCTCTACTAGTTGATCAGCTATGACCTATCCTTTGATGGACTTTTGACTGATAAATTCTAGGTCAAATTCTATCAATAGCATGATCCACTTTGTGGTACGTGTATTATGATAAGTTTGACTCATCATGTACTACAAAGGATTTTGTTTGGATATGACATATGTAGTATGACTTAGCATATAGTGGCACAACTTCTTAGTAGCAAAAACCATTGCTAAATAGAGCTTCTTGATGTATGCATATTTTAGCTCGTAGTTGACCAGGGTTCGACTAATGTAATATATAGCTTGTTCTTTGTCTTCTTTGTTCTTCTGGGCTAACATGGTTCCCAAGGGCAAATTCCATGGCTGATATATAGCAAAAAAGGTACATCTGGTCTAGGTGGAGCTAACACTAGTGATATCACTAGGTATTATTTGATCTCAGCAAAGGCTTTTTGATAGTCTTCATCCCAATTGAATGGGACCCCCTTATGTAGTAGTCGATTCATGGGTTGACATTTATCCGATAACTATGCTATGAAGTGCTTAATGGATGCTACTTTGCCCTGTAGGCTTTGAAGTTCTTTGATGTTTGTTGGGGGAAGCATTTCCAAAATAGCTTTGACCTTTGTTGGATCGACTTTGATCCCTCATTTAGAAATGATGAATCCCAAGAGTTTTCTTGATGTAACACCAAAAACACACTTCTTGGGGTTCAGCCTGACATTATGCTCTATCAAGTGATCGAAGACTTTTCATAGAACATCTGCGTGCTCTTCACGCAATAATGACTTGGCAAGCAAATCATCAATGTAATCCTCTAAGATTTTGTGCATGTAGTCATGGAAAATGTATGTCATGGCCCGCTGATATGTGGCACCAGCATTTTTGAGGCTGAATGGCATAACTTTGTAACAAAATGTACCCCATGGAGTGGTAAAGGCTGTTTTATGTTGGTCCTCGGGTTTGACCCGAATCTGATTATAGCCAGAGAAACCATCCATGAGAGATAACATCTCATGACCAGCGATTGCATCTACAAGAGCATCAATATTTGGCAATGGGAATGCATCCTTTGGTGTTGCCTTATTTAGGTCCTAATTATATTTCTCCCATCAGGTTTTCCTATAGGTACCATGTTTGATACCCATTTTGGATAGTCGATGGGTTGAATGAACTCT
This sequence comes from Wollemia nobilis, assembly GCA_028583015.1. Taxonomy (NCBI): domain Eukaryota; kingdom Viridiplantae; phylum Streptophyta; class Pinopsida; order Araucariales; family Araucariaceae; genus Wollemia; species Wollemia nobilis. The sequence goes on from JAQPPZ010002512.1 coordinate 833,684, forward strand.
ACATCCAACAACTTTTGCAATTCATCTTTTACCATCAAAGTGATGGTTGGATGCATCCTCCTAAGATTTTGCTTGATAGGTTTCATCTTAGGGTCCAATGAAAGGTTATGAGTAACCAATTTAGGATCTAGACCCGACATGTCTTTGTATGTCCAAGAAAAAATGTTAGGTCTATCTATCAATAGAGGTATGAGGATGGCTCATTCCTTAGGAGATAAACTTTCTCCAAACTTGACTTTCTTAGGATGGTTAGGATCTGAACTAATATCCACTTCGAAAGTCTCCTCTACTGACATGTGGGATCCCTCCTCAAGCTGGTGAGGCATAGGGATCAAATGAATGTCATCTACTAGGTTCAGGTGATCTACCATGTCAGGTTCAACCTCAATGTTATAGACATCATGAGCACAACCTAGGGAAAAATGGAAAGGTTGTAACATTTCTTCACAAGGGAAGAAATCCTCAAGTGATAAGGGTGATGCAGCATGATCAAAGTCAATGGCCTCAAGGTTGAGGTGCAAAGGCTTTGAAGGGTCACTTGGATTATGGAGTGGTGTGGTTAAATCAATGGAGATCATATTAATGGATGGAAGGTAATCTCCATGGCTGCATGGGTAGGACCTATTAATTATTGGTTGCTCTCCATGCTCCAAGTGTGGTTTAGGAGGTATGGGAATCTTGGGATCCACTCTAGGAGTAGATAGGACAATGGGATCCTCTAGGGGAAGCAACTATCTCCAATTAGGTGGAGTGGGGAAAGCCCTATGATAGATTTCATCTATGTCCATAGGGTGTCTAATAGGTTCAACATCTCCTAATGAGTTATTGAGATGATGAAGGTGGTGAGGACCTAAATAGGCAATCTCAGTTGCATCCTCATACTCATCATATTCATCTACCCAATCATTCTCAAAAATATCTTCTGATTCAGATTCCTCATCTATGATAGACTCTTGATATACTGCAAAATCATGATATATTGTAGGTGGTTCTATAGCAACCATGGTGACTGGGTGATGATCCCTCCATAAATGAGAAGGGTTGGGGTCAATGTATGGATTCCAATCAATGTCTTCCCCAAAGCCTAAGCTTAGGCATTGTAGGGAATCAGCTAGGAGCTCATCTAGTACATGAATAGAATACCCTAATCCAAACTTATCCATAGGTAACTAGTATTGTGGTTGGAAGGGTGTTCTATGACCCTGCTCATAGAGACCTAGACCATTGCCATGCCAATGGCAATGGTAAAAGTATCGTAGAGCATAATCAAGGTTTGACAGGTAATAGACATTTCCTATAAAAGGTTCATCATCATGATGGATAATAGGAGAATGATTTGAGGCTTGGTCAAAACCCCCATATATAAAATTAGTTTGGTTAGGTGGTATACCTAAAGGCACCACCATCCCAATGGGAAAAGAGGGTACGAGGGATCTCCCCATATCTTGCATAGACTCGATAATTGGCGTAAATATTATATTTTGAACCAAATATTCTATGAGTCTGGGATTGACTAAATGCACCATCACCTGAGGAGTGGATGATCCTATCGATGAAGTAGGGGATGCAGGTTGAGGTATCTCCTCCATCATATCAGGTGACTCTTCCTCTTCCATGGGAATAGGAATCTCTATGGTTGAGACATGGGGGATGACTTCAGGCTCATCGACCATGGGTGCCTTTAGCTTCTATTTATTCTTTGGATCAAATGATGAAGATGGTTTATCAGAAGTAGGTGTTATTTTAGGTGATGATGGTGGTACTGAAGTAGATGGGTCAACATGCACTAGTTTAGATTTATACTCTAGATGCTTAATAGGCGAAGTGGGTCTTATGTCCAGATGCATTGATGGTAAGATGAACTCTCCCAAATTGCTAACTTGGTTAACATATTTAAAGGGCTCATCATCTGAAGGGATGACATGAATGTTTCCTTCATGAACATACTTAATGCACTGATGTAGGATGGAAGGAATGCACTTCATATCATGGATCCAAGGTTGACCAAGTAGGATGTTATATTGCATGGAGCCTTCCAGCACATGGCATGAAATAGATATGGTTTTCAATCCTACTTGGATAGGTAACACTATGGTACCAACTATCGAGCATAATGCATCATTAAATGCTCACAATGTGAAAGTTGATGCCACTATGTGTGACTCTAGAATGCTAAGATGTCCTAAAGCATTCATCGTTATGATGTTAATTGATGAACCTGTATCGATTAACACTCGCTTGAATAGAATCTGATTTATACAAGTTATAATATGCAATGGTGGATCCGCTACATTAGCTAAAACCTGCTTGATTTCATGATCATAAAAAGTGATCATAGGCTCTTTGCATTGTTGGACATGCCCCACAAAATTAGTGAATGCATTGGGATCCTGAGGCTGAAGCTCAATGGATTTTAGAATTTCCATGAGCACTTCCCTATGCCTAGGGGATTGAATAATAAGCTCATAGATTGAGAGCTTAGCTGAGGTCATTTGCAGACTCTAAGTCAGTCTATTTTTTATAGTAATCACTCGGTTGTACCGATGGACCTAGCAGTGGATTTTACACTAACCTTTGTTGGGCACAGAGGTATTCTAATCATGCCAATGAACCCTTATGTGGGTGGGTAAGTGTGAATCTCATTGACATGCCTCATCTGATTACCTTTAACCTCATGGTTGGGCAAAGGCTCTTTGAATATTCCCAACTATTGATTATATGGGGCTAGAGGATTATCTATTTGTAATTGGTTCCTATCAAGCATATTTTATACCAAGTTTTTAAAATCATAGCACCCTTGGATATCATATCCATTTTATCTATGATAGGAGCAATACTGATCCTCTCTATACCCTTTCAGTTTAGGGTATGTTGGATCTAGCAATTTTATTTCGGGTAAGGTAATCGCCTTGGCCTCGCATAGTCTATTAAATAAAGATGCCAAAGACTCAGGCAGTGGTGTGTATGTGCGAGGTGGATGATGTTGTTTGTCCTTACCTTGATTCTTGTTGTGCTAGTTATTATATTATGCAAGAGGGGGTTGAGCCTGATAGTTAGGCTGCTATTGGGACTTCTCCACTTTTGGAACATTCAGAATAACCTGATTGATAGGTGCTGGTTTTTCTTGATGATTGTTATGGTGAGGGTTCTTGTTCCATTCTTTATTTTAGAGTTTAATATCACCCTCCTAGATTTTAATGTCTTCTATCACTTTGGCTTGCACCAAAGCTTCTTCAAATATCTAGTACTGCTACAATTGTAATAACAATGATATATGCTTAGAGTAACTTTTAGTGAACATCCAAGTTAACTCAAAAACAAGAATGATAAATGGTAATTTTGACATGATCTTGCACCATCTATTCCCATAATCCATGACTAGCTCATCATCAAATTGACATAGATTTGACAAGTCAGATAGGTTAGCCTTCTTCTTAACTTCAAAGGAGAAGCATTCGAGGAAGGCATTGGCTAGTTGTTCAAAGCTAGATATGTTGTGCCTAGGTAATTGATTGTACCACTCCAGGGTAGAACCCAAGAGTGTGATCACAAATGTGTGCAATAGCAAGGCATCATTGTTCTGGAGCTAGAAGCACAAGTTCATAAAACTTGTAACGTGCTCCTAGGCGTCATCATCCCCCTTAAATTTATCCAACTTAGGCATCTCAAAATGCTCTAGATAAGCTAGACTAGGCATTGATGGATTAAGGGGTTGATTATATAATTTATTCAAAGTGGGATTTTGGTAAATCGCTCCCTATTTCTCAAGTGATTGAATTCACTTAGTGAGAACTTTGTAGGCTTATGATGAAATTATTTCATTCTCTCGAAGATATTTCTTGGGAGCAGGTGGTGGTTTAGTTTTATCAAGTTGGTGGATTGTGATCATTCACCAAGTCTTCACAATATGGCTCAGGATATGTTTGGTCTTGTTCATCCACTTTTATCTCTTCATATTGTTCATATTCTAATGGGTTTGGTGGTAGGTACTATCTTTATTGAGAATTATGCATAGAGGTGTGAAGAGGATGGGTCTCTATCTACCTAGGAGGCAACTCCTGATGAAACACAATGCACCTCATGGTGTGTTGTTGCCTATAGGTACTAGGCGTAGGTATTTCTTCTTGAGCTATTCTACGAGATTGTTCTTCACATAACTTTTGCTCAAGGATTCTTTCTTCATGCAGTCGATGTTCATACAGATGTTGATGATGCAACCTCTATTGCTCTACGTACTCATGGTCTAAGCACTCTCGCTCATTACATAAATCCTCCAATTGATATTGGAGTAATTTCTCTCTTTAGTTAGCATTAGGTCTAGGTAGTCGATCTATGCGATCCACTATGTAAGGTCACTGACTTCTCACCTTGATGCGAGGGGTTTTAGCTATTTTAGTTCTTGTAGTGGGTGTGGCAACCCTCTTACCTCATTCAATTGAGGCTGCATTCACTCTATGTTCAACCCTAGGGGTTATGTCCTCATGTAATGAAGGTGTGGGAGTATGGTGTGTTTGCATAGAACACTCATCGTGGTCATGTGTAGGATGCACTATATCTTCCTCGCATCCACTCTCAGAATGAGAATGTGTGGAAGAAGGGGCTCTACGGGTTGCATAGTAGGACCATACTTATCTAAATGATTTAACTTATGAGTCTTCCAAGGTTGGTCAGGAGGAGTATCACCCCCACTTTGACTAAGCAAAGGCATGTACTCTGCACCCTACTCAAAAGTGTTTGTAGATCTATGGGGTACACGGATGTATGGAACCCCTCTATTAGGCCCCTCATTGGGTGGATTTTGTCTAGAAACAACATGTGATGAATGAGGTCTAGAAAGATCCTCATCCTGGTCATGAGGAGTTCCCACAAGAGTCCTCCTAGCAAGGGTCTCTCGATGAGTGGATCCCCCATGGGTAGAGTTATCTCCGTGAAGATTGCCTGAATGTCGTTTAGGTAAAGGTTGGTCATGTGGGCTATATCTAAGGCATTTAGAGCCTTCTCATGCATTACCAATTGCCTCAACCTGGGGTTGGACATGGCTTCGTGTAGTGACCATTTTGATTATGATTATGTATGTAATTAGGAAATAAACAATGTATACAAATGATTATCTCTTTTAAGGATTAATTATGTTCCTAAAACTGGCTTGTGTGTTGTAATTCATTGAATTTCTTGACTTGCTCTTGTTCGAGTTTGAAAATAGTTGATGTAATGCTCAATGTTTAAGGGTTTTCACCTGTACGCTCTCACACACTAACCTAGTGATGAAGTTCAAATTGTGAAACCCACTAAGATATGGAGATGAAGCCCATATCTAATGAGGGAGCATAGGTCCTACCAGTCCTCACCCAGTTCACCATGATCAACGATACACCTTTCGAAGAAGAGTGCATGCAATTTTTCATGGCTACGACGGATCTTGGAGTTGGCCTTGGCCAAGAATGGGGTTTAAAAAATCCACAATACAAGCCAAACAGGTGGTGATGAAGGCCACCATTGGTCTTGATCAAGTGGTTGGATGTCACTTCCAACTCACTTGATGTTAAATTTGCAACGTGAAGTGTGTGTGGTTCATTTTAATTCATGCAAAAGCAAAATGCAAAATAAAGCATACAATGAATTTTCACTAATGCATAAGGTATGTTTTAAATTCCCAAATATGAATAGAAATATTTTATTTTCAAAAATTTAACAATGCAAACCTAAATGAGAACAACCTTTAAGCAGGCCACATGTAGGTAAATCCTAACAAACAATTTACTCAAGGAGTGTTTTTGTGAACAACGATCTGCAGCAGAGGCTATTAGACACAAAGTCGGTCCAAAATGTGGGTTGTTATCTCCTAGGATGGCTAGAAGTAAAGGCCACTATTCCCAGTAGTGGTTTCCAGTAGAAAATAGAAACTTAAATTTTTTCTTTAAATTTCTCTAGGTTTTCTACTTAAATTAATATTCTATATTTTATCTAGAAAAGAACAGTGAAAACGGGCTCAAAAACACTTACAGGTGTAGCCATCATTTGAAGAAGATATTGTAAATTTTGTTTTCTAATTTTGCTTTGAGGCCATCAGAGATCAGAGCGGCAGCCCTACTAACCATCAAAGTCGATGGCGACGGCCATTGTTAACCATGCCAACTCAGAATGGTGGTACCTGCAAGTTCAAAAATGCAATAAAATAGCAAGTTAGAAATATTTTTTAGAAATCCTTATGAAGATCGAAATCCTTCCCCCTAGGAGAGGCGGATCGCTCAATCCTTAAATATTACTCTAGGCAAGAAACCTGTGTCTATCAAGGTCAATCCTAGACTAAATTTCAAGTGGAAACTACCCCCGGTTGGTTGGTTCAAGCTCAACTTCGATGGGGCCTCTAAAGGTAACCCTAGCAATGCAAGGGCTAGAGGAGCAGTGAGAGATCATCAAGGCAAGTTGGTGATGGCCTTTTCTGAACAGCTGGGAACTAGGACTAACAATGAGGTAGAAGCAAGAGCATTATGGAGGGGTCTTCAGTTGGCTCAGGAAATTGAAGGTAAACTAATTATCGAAGGAGATTCGATGTAGGTCATAAACCTTCTTAGCAATGGGAAAAATCCTCCATGGCAGTTTAAGACTGTCATCGATGAGGCTAGGATCCTTTACCATGCCAGGAACGATTGGAAGGCCTAGCACATTTTTAGGGAAGCAAATAAAATAGCTGATATCTTGGCAAATTTAGGGGTGGAAGCCGTGGGGTTGGTCACTTGGGAACATGGGATCCCAATTGAAGTGGATAAAATAATTCAAAATGATCACCAATGATGGTGAAGTTGTGGTGATCAAAAAAAGGGAGAGCAGTTTCAATGTGGGTTTGTCAGTATTGCTTCGGTCCTTATTATGATGGCTTTAGTTTTCTTTGCAATAGGGGAAGGATCCAGGTGGCTTGGTGGCTTCATTTTATGGGGTTAGGGGCAATGGCTGAGGCCAAATACCAATGTCATGATTTCGCGACTTGTTTGAGTTTCAGGAAAAACAATTTTCAGCAAGGAAGGAAAAGTGTAGCAATTTTACGATAGGTTGAGCTAGAAAGAGAAAGTGTCGTGATATCGTGACATGTTGAGTAAGAAGGAAAAAGGGTCATGATATCATGACATATTGAGCAATAAAGGAAGAGTGTCACGATTTTGTGACATGTAAAGCAAGAAAGGAAAAGTGTTGCAATATCGTGACATGCTAGAAAGAGTGTCGTGATAGCACGACATGTTCAGCAAGAAGGAAAAAGTGTCACAATATCATGACATGTTCAACAAGAAGGAAAAAGTGTCACGATATCGTGACATGTTCAACAAGAAGGAAAAAGTGTCGGGATATCGTGACATGTAAAGAAAGAAAGGAAAAGTGTCATGATTTCACGACATGCTAGAAAAAGTGTCACGATATTGCGACATGTTTAGCAAGAAATAAAAAGTGTCACGATATCGTGACATGTCGCGTTGTCGAGATCAAAAGATAATAGAAAAAGCAAGAGGGAAAAAGTGTCACGATATCGCGGCATGATGAGCAAGAATGAAAGAGTGTCGCGATATCGTGACATGTTGCATTGTCGTGAACAAAAAAGAAGAGAAAGAGCAAGTGGGAAAAAGTGTCGTGATATCGCAACGTGTCATTTTTTTGTGACTAAAAGAGAAGAGAAAGAGCAAGAAGGAAAAAGTGTCGCGATATCGCGACATGTCGTGTTGTCACGATCAAAAGAGAAGAGGAAAAGCAAGAGGGAAAAAGTGTCGCGATATCACGACATGATGAGCAAGAATGAAAGAGTGTCGCTATATCGCGACATGTTGAGGAAGAAAGAAAATGTGTCACTTTTTGGCGATATGTTGAGCATGAAGGAAGAAGTGTCACGATATCGTGACATGTTGCATTTTCGCGACCAAAAAATAAGAGAAAGAGCAAGTGGGAAAAAGTGTAGTGATATCGTGACATGTCATTTTTTCGTGACTAAAAGAGAAGAGAAAGAGCAAGAAAGAAAATGTGTCACGATTTCACAACATGTCATATTTTTGCGACCAAAAGAGAATACTAAGAGCAAGAAGGAAAAGTGGTGCGATATCGCGACATGTCGCATTCTCGTGACCAAAAAATAAGTGAAAGAGGAGGAAGGAAAAAGTGTCGCGATGTCACGACATGTTGAGCATAAAAGAAAGAGTGTCGTGATATCGCGACTTGGAAAAAGTGTCACGATATCACAACATGTCACATTTTTGTGACCAAAATAAAAGAGAAAGAGCAAGAAAGAAAAAGTGTCATGATATCACGACATGGAAAGAGTGTCACGATATCGCAACATGGTGAGCAAGAAGGAATTAGTGTCGCTTTTCAGAGATGTGTTGAGCATGAATGAAAAAGTGTCGCGATGTCACGACATGCCAAATTTTTGCATCCAAAAGAGAAGAGAAAGAGCAAGAAGGAAAAAGTGTCACAATATCGTGACACGTTGGTCTATCACGACCAAAATATAAGAGAAAGAGCAATATGGAAAAAGTGTCACGATTTCACGACATGTCATCCTTTCACGACCAAAAGAGAAGAGAAATAGCGAGAAGGAAAAGTGTCGCGATACCTCTACATGTCGCATTCTCATGACCAAAAGAGAAGAGAAAGAGGAGGAAAGAAAAAGTGTCATGATTTCGTGACATGTTCAGAATGAATGAAAGGGTGTAGCGATATCGCGACATGTCGCTTTTTCGTGACCAAAAGTGAAGAGAATAAGCAAGAGGGAAAAAGTGTCGTGATATCGCGACATGCCAGATTTTTGTGACCAAAAGAGAAGATAAATAGTGGGAAGGAAACGTATCATGATTTCACGACATGTCGCTTTTTCGCGACCAAAACAAAAAAGAAAGAGGAGGAAGGAAAAGTGTCACGATATCGCGACATGTCTCAATTTCATGACCAAATGAGAAGAGAAAGTGTTAGGAGGAGAACGTACCGACTGCCTATGTTCTAAGGTGTGTGTCATATTTTGTAAGGGTGTTGCTCTTTGTTGGCTATGTGGCCCCAGTAGGGGGCTATGAATAGACTGTCCCTATTGAGGTTTTGTTCTGTTTCAGCATTGTGCTGATTTTGTAATAGGTTTTGGGTCAACTTGTAAAACCCGGTTGTAATGTTTATGTACCTTAATTACCAAAAAAAAAAAAAAAATATTTTTTAGAAATTGTGGGAAGAGTCTTGTACGTGATCGCCACTGTAAAATTAACAAAATATATAACATCTATGAAATTGCAATAAGAAAATCAACTTGACAAATGTAAACTATGTAACCATCATAATAAGGAAATAAAGAAATTAACAGGTCATTATTATTTATATTCAAGAAATATATTACAGCAGGTTACAATAGATCCCTCTTAGGGATTCACCAAATTGATACAAATTTATAATGAAACATTCAAAGAGTAGATGTCTTCAAAATATCTTTTGTAATATTTTGAACTAATTATGGAGGGTTTCCCTAGCAACCTCTACTTGATGATGCCAAGAAGGATGATCTTGATGATGACATGCTCCTACTAAGTCCTGTAACCTGCACACATAAGCACCTACAAAGCATCAATAATATATGAAATCCTCTCAAGATGAGGCCTATTTCTTGATAATGCAAACTAGAAAGAAAATGCTAAAAATAGTGAAAGAATGCATAAAATACTAAAAGAAATAATGCTAAAGAACATTAAAAACAAGATTAAAAGCAACTAAGACTAATTTAACTATAAAATATAAAAAAAAATAGATGTCATCGCAAGGCCATCGTTAATCAGAATGGTTGGCTCCATTTATCATCCTTGGGTCTAGCGATTGCACCTATGGACCGTTGTTGAAAACAATGGTCACCAAATAGATACTTTATTCTCTAAGATTGATGTGTGGCAATGATCAATTTGAATACAAAATTTATGTTCAAGGGTCTATATCTTGGATACATAGTGAAATTGTGAAATATTTGCTTGTAAGCGTGATGAATTGATGATTGAACAATATGGGGATTTGTCCTTCAATTTCCAATGCACTCCATGGTGAATGCAAGCTCCATCATGCAAATTCAGCAACACCTAGATGCTTATGAGATATTCCTCTCTCTGATCACAAAATGATAGCACTTTGTTACACTCAATTTAGGATCAATTCTCTCCTTTGGTGAATTTTTGGGGTGCCTTATATATACCTCCCAAATTGGAATCATAGCTTGTCGAAGAATTCAAGACCAAGATTTTATTATACCCAAGGATATGAATCATCGCTTCTAGAATCTTCTTGATCATAACCGCTTATAATTAGTTGTTCTATAATGGATTTGGTTTGGCTCGAGTAGTGCAAGATTGTTACAAATGATGTCATCCCTGATAGTCTTGACTTGCTCGAGGGCCATCATCAAGTCTAGTGATCACCATGCAGTCGCTGAGAGGGACAACAGCTTAGGATGAATAGGACTAGGTTGCCCTATTTGAGTGGTTAGAATCATTTTTAGGTCTTGGTAATGTCCAAGATGAATCATATGGCCTAAAAAGGTGTCCACATGAGTAGAATCCTCAACATGACGTGTTTTAGGTATCTACACTTTTAGCAAGAGAACTTTTTATTATGGCTTGAATTAGTGATGTAGTTTAAGGTGAAACTATAGCCTAAAATTTTCTTGGTTGTAACCAAGTCAAAAATGCCACCTAAGGCCAGAAGAGAGAGACCTACATCTAGTCAGACTTGACAAAATTATGTCAAAGAAAGGACTCAAGATAGAAATTTGAGGAGCTTAAGTAAAGAGGTGAAGACTCTTTAAGATAGCTCATTGTGGAGATGATATGGATAGCTTAACTTATAATATATGTATTATACGTACATAGAATGACTTGTGTATGGTATAGTGATGGGCGTATACCTTTGACAGGTAGAAGATGATAAGTTTAGCTCATCTAGGATGATGAGAGGGAAAAACTTATTTGCAATAACACATGATACACCTACACAAATGGACTTGTATTATAGGTATCTAGTGAGATGTAGCCCTTTAGGAAAACTTAGGGAAATTATACAATAGAAGTCAGTTAGGGGTTTATGAACTCCCTTGTCTTTAGTTTAAAAAAAAAAAATTATTTCTGTGTATTTTTTTGTAGTTGAATTTTGGGTCATTGCATCATTGATCCATCAATGAGAGCACCTAATCATGCAACCACAAGTGCATCAGCAGTACCATATTCCAAGAGTAGAATCGAAGTGTAAATTATAACTACCCAACCATATTCACATCATTAAATAAATCTATGTATTAGACATCCACACCAATATATAACTCATTATCAATAATGAGTTCTACCAAGGAGGGTTATTACAAAAAAGAAACCCCATTTAGTATGAGGGTACAAACACCCCTCTTAAAAACCTATGTAAACTCATTTAAAAAAAGCAAAACTATTTTTTGTTATCATGGTGGTCAATTATGTATTATTTCAATGATCTATAGAGAAATTTGATTCCTTTAAAATGCCTAATTATTTCCCTTTGTAGAAATAAGGCTTTGAAAGGTTATTATAGAATTAAGGTGACAAGAGTCCTAATGGTCGTCCTTAGACCTACAATATACATAGCCCTCTATTTCTCATAAAAAAACCTACCTATTGACTCCTCTATGGGTGTGGATAAGTAATAAGCCAAGTTGTGCATTAGTAAAGCAAATATTGATCAAGTTTTCCCTAGCTCAAAAATTTATAAGAATTTATAAGTCTTTGTTTATATAGGTTTGGGGTATGACCTCTTATTTTGCTTGCATCACCAAAATTTTCAAGCAACTTCATATTCCACTTCATATATATTTAAATGCCAAAATTATATAAGTGTGTTCCCCTATGTAGATGTAAAACCCTTTATGCCAACTTTCCTTATGCTTCAATATTCTCATATGCCTTATGCTTTCCCACCCTGAAATCCCTAAATTAACTATATTATTCCCTATATTGGTGGGAGTATCTCTAGGTATTCATACTTTATTGCTAATGGTTTATTTATCATCGTGTTCCAACTTCTTGCAATATTCAAATTTTCTCTAAGTCCAACCTCTTCAAGTGGAAACATAAAGGAGATTGGAAACCTATTTTTCTAATTGTTTGTCAATCACTTCTCTTCTATATATCTCTCCTCTACCTAGTATAATATTTAGGCATTTTTATGTTGATACATTGGTCCATTTGATATCAGAAAAGAATCTCTTAATAAAATTACTTAAAACAATTTAGCAATAGTTATTTCATGTTGTAAAGTGCTTAAAGGTCAATCTTCTAATGCTACTTCAAAAATCAACAAAATAAAGTTCAAATAAGCTCCACCTTTTTTTTTTTTCTTTTTAAGCGAAAAACCCCTTACGGGGCCGCCTTGGTCTAAGATACCACGAACAGGGGGTTCTATACCATCAAATTCACCCGGGAGTCGCACCCAGCCCTGCCCGCACAAACATTATCAATTGGATTTTGGGTACCCATTTCAGCTTTTTGGTAGGGTGGAGATTCGAACCTGGGACCTCCCTCGGAGGATTGCCCTCTCCTCTCCAACTCACCTACAACACCTGGGTAAATAAGCTCCACCTTTAAAGACTATAATCGCTTTAAAATAGAAAAGGTGGTAGATAACAAAAGGGAAATGGGGTATTATGAAGAATTGACTTTGGTCATAACTTTGGAGTCCAAATATAGAGAAATATAAAACATAAAAATTATCAAGGCCATAGTTTTTGAAATTATTTTTCCTTATCCAACAAGAAAATATATTCTATTCTTGATTCTCAAGGGAAAAGGATGATCAATTTGGTCAATGCTATGGTAACTTGTATTTTCAACCTTTCACTAGACACCACCATCTATGTAACCAAGAAAGATGTTATGGATTATGGAAGAAGAACAGATATAAAACCTTAAATATATAGATAAATAGATAAAGCCAAAATTATAGAATACCAATAATAAAGGCCATATGAATATGCATAGGAGTGATTTTTTCAATGAAATAAGGGACATTATTGTCCTACTAAATAATTTGGGAAAATAATCTTGATCCTTAAGGTTCATTTCCTTGATGTATGTCTTCCCTAAAGTGATGTTAAAAAGTCTAAAATTGAATGGACCTACCTAATAAGTGAGTAGTTGTGTGAACAATTATCTCAGTTGGAGGAGAAAATAGAGTTCTATATGATCTTATATCTATTCAATATTCTTATTAGAATTACCCCCCAAGCAAATGGATTTGTGGTCCAAAAAAATTTGCATAGAAAACTCCTACACTTGAATGCTTCCACCCTATTATGCCAAATGATGACGTAAAAATTATTTCTTTCTCATCAACAAATTCATATCCCCCATGATTTAGAGGTTTCTTGGGAACACAAACACATAAATATCATAGGAGTATATCATGGAATATTGATTCATTCAGGAACCATCCAAAACATACATAAAGGTTACCAATTAAGATTCCTTGCCATACATTTTTTCCCATTTAGTAATATATAAGTTCATCTTGATGGATTAGACAACTAAAATTCATTGAAAAGATAAGTAAAAATAGTTGTATTTATAAAAGCCTATAAAACTGCAATTCACCATTGGGAATAAATCACATGTAAGTTTAGCATTTATTCATAGAGATTGAAATTTATGAACTAGAATATATCCCATAAAGATGAAAGTGTGATAGAAGGAATATTTCTAATCGATTGATAGCCTTATAATCCAATCTAACTTGTGAGCATAATCCAACTATAATAACATGGATAGGATTGACATGAGATAGGTTTACTTTGGAAGATACCTATATTGAGCATTAGAAGATAAACAAGATATCATGGATGGGAATAGGATAGTCAAGGAGTCTTCCTCATCATAATTATGAGGATATAATGATACTCATATCTTTCAAGAAGAGATAAGATATTTAAAGAAATAGAAGTAAAATAATATTTTAAGGAAATGCCTTAAGAGTAAATAAAGAGTAGCTAGTATAACATTAACCCACTACCAAAGCATAACATGTGTTCATGTCTTCTATAGCCCTTTCTATTGAGTATGATTAGGATTTGTATCCCCAAATTCTTAACAAGGCAATGGATCTATCGATATAGTAGAGCCTTCAAAAAGTGTAAGGACAACAAAGAAAATGATTTTATAATAAAGGTAAAGATCTTCCCTTACTCTAGAGAAGGAAAAAATAATCTAGTTAGAAGTAACCTCAATGGGAAAGACCCCTAATAGATGATGGTGATAGATATGAAGATGATGATGGCAGTGAAGAAGAAAAAAACAAAAGGAACATGTCTCTTCAAAATCCTCACCAAGAAAAAATGAGGGAGAAAAGGGAGGTGACACTGACTCTTCTCCATCCTGATAGGGTGATCAAACTACATAAGATAATGATACCACCAATGATGGAGAGAATCCAAATCAAGGAGACTAAAGAGAACTTCCTATACAAATCCAAGAAGACAATGGTAAAGTCATCATGGATTTAAGTCCATAGTTTCTTAACCAATTTTCTATAATAGAGAGATTGAAGAAGTAAATCAAGAATAATATAGACAAGTCTAATTTTTTGCTCTTTACCCTTGATAGACAAAGAAAAGAAGGAAATCTAAGGCATAATGGCAACTCAATCCCTTTGAAATCAATATGGTAATTAAAATAATTTATATCCATGGATGGGATACCACCTAATAAGAAACCCATTAGAGAATCCTATGAGTTAATGACCACATTCCTTCCTCTCATGGATATGTAAGGAATAATGACTCTGATAGACATAAGCACTATCATATCCAAGGGGATAATTAAATATATTAATGAGGATAAAAATACACTTAAGCAATATGTCAAGTACTTTCAATGTATAGAAAATAACATATTCAAGACCATGGACTCCTGCTAAGTCTTTGAATCCTTATAGTAAAGTGATAAACATGTGGTTACTAAAGCAGTAGTGAAAAATACTCCTAGTAAATACTCCAATGAGTAGCCTCAAAGATAAAGGATGGATGAACACTACATAAAGGTTGACAACATTGTAGGGACTATTAAACCCTTCAATGAAGTAGTAAGAAAGCAAAGGTATAATGCCACCAATTGGGGAAAGCAAGCCTAGGATTAGTTCTATAAAATTCACTTATTTGTTAGTGAGGTCAACATGGTCAAAGATAAACACACCAAATAAAAAAATACACTCAAACAATTTGCTAAATAAATAAAATCAGACTTGATGGAAAATAAAGAAGAGTAGGTAGCCACTTAATTTTTTATCAAGGAGCTTTAGGAAACCACATGGAATAGAAGGCCCTAATAAATCATAAGTAATCAATCACCAAGGAGGATATTACCTATTGTATATAAATTATACATCAAGTAAATGAATCCAAATATAATATGCATCTTACTTGGTAACCATGGGGACATACATGCTTAAAGATGAGGAAGTGCTAGACACACTACCTAAAGAATAAAAGTTTGAGAAGATGGAGAAATATTGGAGCAATGTCATCCTCAATTTTAAATATTACATAAAAGAAAAAGTGGATAATTTTATCGCTATAGACAAATTATTTGACAACATCCAGACTTGTAAATTATTTGATTCTTTAGAGCTTCAAAAGCCTCTTCAGACTCATCATTTTTCTTCAAACCATAATTCATTCAAGTTATGTTTTCTATAGACTATGGAAGTAATTATGGGCTCATAATGACTTAGGAATTATTGTTATTAGAAGCCAAAATATCTTGACTAGACTCACTTCACATTCCTTAAAGTCAAAAAAATAAAATCCCATAAGGAGGTAAGTTGAAGATTTTTCATAGTGACATCAGTAAAAACACCAAAAAATATTTGGCATTGCACAAATCTTGTGAAGTGAAGAGTTTTAGGTCAATGCAAGGACTAAAACAAAATGCAAGGGCCTTCCAAAGTGCAAGTTGAAAGAAACAACACCCTAGACTAGAATCTCCCAACAAGGAAAATGATGTCAACACTCAAAAGGTCTAGCACACTTACATAAAAGAAAGAAAGATAATCCAGAAAGTAAGTCATACTAGAGGACCTTGGCATGAAAGATGCCTAGCACCCCAAAAAATATTAGTTAGATCATGTGGTAGTTTTCAGAGTCTAAAAGTGACAACCACTCCAACAAAGCATTATTGAAGATCTTTCAATCATAATTGCTCAAAGCCTAACATAGAAGGTGTTGAAGATGTCAAGTGGTGCCAACTCATCCCTGATCATGCAAGGTTATTTTGATAATTATTTTACATAGTAGTTAGTTTTATTTTAGCTAATTAAAAGTTATAAATAGAGGAATACCCCTCATTGTAAAGGGTCGGATGTTTATTGTTTGCCTAGCATATGTTGTATGTTTATGCTATTGTAATTCAATCAAGAGTTGTTTGGTATGCTTCAATAATAGAAAGTTATTTGTTAGGCTTGAAGCTATTTGGCACATTTCAATATTTATGCTTACTATAATTTCTTCATAGCTTTGATTGAATAGTCTATTAGGATTTGCTTGTACTAGGTAGTTGATGCTTTTTCAGCTAAAAGCAATATTGTTAGCTAAGCTCTAGCTACATTTAATCAATATCTCTAACCCTAAATATTCCTATCTAATGCTTCTCTCTCTCAACCATATTCCATTTTTCTTTCTTTTATCTTGCATACAATAGGATTTAGATAAGTAACTGACCTTCTTCGAAGGTTTATCTAGAAGTAAATTTAGGTCATCCAATCTTGATATCGATAGAGGGTGCACATTCTATACCTAGTAATATTGAGCAATCAAGAATTTTGGCACACTCGATGGGACCAAACCAATATGGTTTACCCTAAAAACAATCATAGATGGGACAAATCAAGTCAAAAATTCAAAATACTATCAAAGCCACTGTGTGCACAAGAGTTCTGGGACACCCACATTTTTGGATGATCAAGATTACAATGAAGATCTTGGTCTCATTAGTAGATAAGAAGTCTATTCACTTGGTGACTCCACTTTGAATAACCTAAGAGTAAATCAATAACTCCATTGGAAGATATAGCCCTATAATCTTATCATCACAGGATCATAAGCCAATAAGCTAAAAGAGCCCTTGTAGTTTGTTAAGATTTTAGCCTTCAAAAAATCCAAAAAAGGTAGATCACTTTCACCTATCTAGACCTTCTCCATAAAAATACCAACTCCTTTGCAATCCATATCTCCATAACTACCTACTAGATACCCACCTAGAACCATGGTTGGATGAATCTACCCTAGTTGGAATAGTGTCATATCCCTCAATCTCCTAGATCTGGATGGTATTCCACAAGTTGCATTAAAAGCCTTACCCTCCTATGATGGTAGTGAGAAAATAACCTATGAACATTTCTAAGATATAGCCACTCTAGCCACCATGCATAATATCATCCATGACTATATAATGCTAAGGTTATTAGTCTTATCTTTCAAATGGAAGGTATTGGCCTGGTATCACTCTTTAGAAGAAGGTAGCATCAACACATGGGCTAAATTAGCTAAGTCTTTTATACTAGAATTCAATTATCTAGGGGATTCTTTTCACTCCTCACATAGTTTACCTCCATACAGGGGCATCCTTAAGAGAACATCATGGATTTCAACATCCAATTTAGCAAGACCTGGAGAAGAATCTCTTAGGAGGTGAGACCTTCTCAAGCCTAGGCTTACATCTACTACCTCTAGGCTTTCATTTTAGACATAAGCTTATTGTTGGGGGGCTAGAAGTGACCCTATTATGCTCCTCATGTTAGCATATGACATTATGCGTATATAATACATTATAGTTCCTAATTATATTTTAGTTGTTGTTGCGTTGGTAGTTGGGGTGGGTAGTTGTTGGTTGGTTGTACTAACCAAACCACTTTATGTTTTGTATTTATTCTAAAATCATTTCAATGGACAATATTTCGTGCATTCTTCACTTCTTCACATTGCTTTCATATGGTATCAGAGCTGAGTTGGGCAAGGATATGCAGATCCCTAAGTGGATGGGTAAGGTAGTATGTGAACTACTCCAACTTTCGTATTCTCTCTAACATTGGTAGTTGGCCGAATGAAGATGCAAATTCTTGGTAGACTCTAATGCAAGGACATAGACACACTGACTAGACCAAACATAGATGGTACTAGAGCAAGGTCGACAAATGCGATGGACTAACAGACTAGCGCAACGATTGTAGGTGGGAGAGGAGCGGGCATGCTTCTCTAGGAGGACATAGATACACTTTTTGAGGAGGATTTTGGGTGCAGGTGAGAGAAGAGCATAGCCCAAGTTGGGTATGCTTCCTGAGGTATATGTAGATAGGACAAACTTTTGTTTATAGGTGACTCAAACCAGATCGAAGACCAATAATTGACCTGGACGTAGCCCATAAGACATGCAGATTGAGACCATATTGATAGACAACACGTAGACTAATACTAACTCTAATGCAGACTGACAGACAACATGTAGACTGAGACTGACTCTGACATAGATTGATAGACAACAGGCAGATCGAGACCAACTCTGATGTTGACTAGATTATGCTGATGTGGTAGAAGAACACGTGGCGACTGACTGGATTGTGAACATGTGGTAGTTTGTGGCATGACATGGCATTGAGCGGTTGATGTGGCTATTGGATGTTGGTGGTGTGATGTGGCATATATTTATTGGTCGTTGGGCATGGTAAAATGGGTGATCAACCTAATTACTTGAAGGTAATCGATAATACAAGCATCATGTTTTGTTTTTAATCGATTGCAAGTGAACCACTCTGGTGCATGTGGGACAACAGTCCCATAATATTTTTTTTCTTCCACTCTTTTTTTGTGGAAGGTACAAGTATCGTGCGATCATCTTCCTTCTCTCCCACAGTGGCAGCTCGAATGGTTTATCGCTTGTCGATACGTTGCTCGGTTGTGCTAGATCATGGGGTCAAATCCTCCCACCATGTCGGGTTCATTTTTTTATCTCGTTATCAGTGCCATCTCCCATAAATACAAGAACCCTCTCCTTTATTCCCATCGGTGCTAGTGATCACGTTGGTCAAGTGGCTAGTGTGAAGGTGCTCGGGTGGGACCGGTTGGCAGTTCAAACCCCATGAGGTGCATTAAGAGCAATTTTTTTTGCTAAGAATTTTTCTCTACCAACATTTTTGACAAGAATTTTTTGCTGACAACATTTTTTTCCAAGACATATTTTGCTGATAAGGTTTTGAAAACTTTTTGTCAACCGATTTTTTCCACATAAGGGTCATTTTTTTGCAAAGAAGGGGTTTTTTTTTGTCAAAGGAGGGCAAAGAAGAGGAATTTTTTCTGCAAAAGCACCGGAGAGGTTCTTTAAGAGGTATTTTTTCCAAAATATTTTGTTTGTTCCTTTCAATCCATTTTGGAGGGATAAGTTTTTTTTTTCGAAATTTTGAAAGGGTACAAGCATAATTTTTTCATCCTTGTTTATTTTGCAACAAAAAGGGGGATCACAAGCATTCTTTTTGCAAAATTCTAATACAATGGGGGGAAGAAAATTTATTGATTTGAAAAGCATTTATGGAAGTGAATATCTTCATTGTAAAATTGGCATTGTAATAGGTGCATTTTCGATGGAAACCGACACCTAGTGTGTTTAAATTTTGTGGGCACTTGTGATTTTTTTTGCATTTCAATCATAAAGTAAAATATACAAAGCAAATAAAAGAACCCAAATTTTACACCTATTTTTGCAATTTATTGCACAACAGCGTTCGGTATATACAATACTAGTGGTCCACACTTACAGGTGATGTTGTCGTGCTTGGACTACTGTATCTAACGCTTAATATAGTTGCAACAATGACATCTGAGCTATTGTTATCTATCAATAATCGAGGATAAATAAGGTAAACTAGTTTTGCTTTTCACTCCATTTAATACCCTAATTCTTTCTGATTGCTTGGCTTAATTTCCTCCAACTCATCAACCTTCTTTTGAAGGGTTTTGAGGTAGGTGCCATCAATCTTGATCGAATTCCCTTTCATGTACTCTTGTAAGTATAAAGAAAGAGGGACCATTTTGTGTTATAAGGAACCTTCACAATGGCCACTATTCACAAATTTCTGTCAAATTCACAGTTGCTCAAAGGTTCTAATTTTATAGCATGGAAGACAAAGATGAGAGTTATCCTTCAGGTTGAAGATTTGTGGGATGTAGTGACTGGCACTACAAAACGACCTAGAATAGCAGGGCCATATCAAGAGGCTTTTAATAAAAAAGATAGAAGATATCTCATGTTTATTCTACTTGCTACTACAGATGAGGTCCAGCCTCATATTTGTGATTCCAAAATTGGTAAGGAAGCTTGGGATTCTTTGATTACCATTTATGAAGGTAAGAATCAGTCCACTATTCTCAACCTTCAAACTGAACTACATACACTCAGTATGAAATATGGTGAGATAGTTGATTTATTCCTATGCAGAGTGGCAAAATTGAAAGTCAAATTGAATGCTATGGGATAAATAGTGGAAGATGCTCTCTTGACCTTAGTCATCTTGAGAGCTTTACCAAAATCCTACAAGGTGTTGATTACCTCTCTTAATGTATCTGGTAGACAAGTTTCATTTGTGGAATTGGTGAATTTGCTTCAAACTAAGGAGGCAAATCAGTTTCAAAAATATGAAGTGCTAGATAATGCCCTCTACACAAAATAAGGGGGTAAGAAACAAGGTAATTTTCAAAAGGGAGGATCTTCATCAAAAGGAAAAGGGAAACAACATCAATAGAAAGACAAATAATATTTCAAGATTTGTGATATGAATAACCATGACACCAATAGGTGTTGGTTTAAGAACAAACAACAGAATGACCAAGATCACAAGAACAAGGGAAAAGAGAAATACAAACCCAAAATAAGAATAAGCAACCCAAGGAGAATGTTTCTTATGCTGAATCACACTCGAATTCAAATTTTGAGCGAGCACACAAGGTGCTCATGACTCACACTTCATCTAAGTAGAAAGATATAGTGTGGTATATTGATTCAGGGGCCAGTAAACACATGACTGGAGATAGATCATGGCTTGAGACATTTGAGGAAAAGAAAGGTAAGCCAGTGATAATTGTTGATAATCAGACCTATCGAGTGTAGGATGAAGGAAATGTTTCTATCACTCTTCCAGAGGGCAAATGTTATATTGAGAAAGTTCTCTATGTTCCTGAATTGGCTAATAATTTGTTGTCAGTCCATCAGATCTTGGATAGAGACATGAATATTATTTTTTGTGTTGAGGAGGGTAGAAAGAGATGTTTCATCACCAGAAAGGGAAAGCATTTAGCAACAAGATCATACAAGCATGGCTTGTTCATTTTAGATTTTGTTTCAATACCTCATGTTGCCATGGTAGCTACTAAAAATGAGGCTAATTCTCTTTGGAACAAGATATATGGGTATTTGAGTTCAAGATATTTGCTCAAGTTGAGCAAATATGAGATGGTGAAATGCCTTCTCAACCTTTCATCCATATTGCCAGTCTTATCAGATTGCTTAGCAAGGAAACAACATCGATACCATTTGATGTTAGCTCTTCAAGAGCTAACAAACCTTTGGAGTTGTTACACACCGATCTATGCAGTCCTATTCCAACCAGCTATGGTGGAAAGAGGTATTTTCAATTATTTTTTGATGATTACTCATGGAAGATGTGGGTTTTCTTTCTTTAATTGAAGTTAGAGGTATTTTTGTACTTTTAGTAGTTCAATAAGCTTGTTGAGGAGTTAGGATGTTCCATCAAAACCCTCCACTCAGATCGAGGGGGAATATACCTCCAAGGAATTTTCATCATTTCTAAATGAACATGGGATTAAGAGACAATTGACCATAGCCTATACTCCACAGTAAAATGGAGTTGCTAAAAGGAGGAATCGTTCCATTGTAGATATGGTTTGATGTATGCTTAAGGGGGCACATCTTGAGCATGAGTATTGGGCAGAAGTAGTGAGTATAGCATCCTATCTCTTGAATAGAGCACCCGCAAGAGATATACAGGGTAAGACTCCATAAGAAGCATGGAGTGGTAAGAAACCCTCCATTTCTCATCTAAGATTTTTTAGATGTAAGGCATTCATGCACATACCAAAACAGAAGAGGAAGAAGTTAGATGAGAAAACCCTGTAATATATTTTTCTTGGTTATGATGAGCATTCAAAGGGATATCGATTGATATATCCTATGACCAAGAAAACACACATAAGTCGATATTTGGTATTTGATGAAGCTTTCACATCAAATAACACTTCTACAGATATATACTTTGAGGAATATGAGTCTAAGAAAGAGGTTCCACCCCCACAAAATAATATTCCAAAATGGTATACTAGTACATTGAGAGATTCAAAGTTGACATAATTTCTAGATCTAACTGTAGATCGACCTTGTACTCATAGTATGACTCAGTAGATGAGAGCAGAGGCATCAACTTCACAGGTTGACGAGCTTTACCAATAATTTTATGAACTATCTGTAGATGCAGAGGAAGACAAAGAAATAGATATGGATGATGAGAGGGTTTATATGTCAGTATTGGATGAAAATTAACCTATAACGGTTCAGGATGCACTTGCTAAGCCTTAATGGAAGGTTTCTATGGAATAAAAACATACATCTCTCATGAAAAATCATACATGGAAGCTATTAAATTTGCCTTCAGGAAAGAAGCCCGTAGGCTACAAATGGGTGTTCAAAGTGAAGTATAAGGTAGATGGTACTATTGATAAGCATAAGGTCCATATTGTTGCAAAGGGCTATGCTCAGAAAGAAGGTATATATTATGAAGATACTTTTGCCCCTACTACAAAAATGACTACCATTCGAGTACTTTGTGCCATGGTAGCTCATTTTGGGTGGAAGTTACATTAGATGGATGTAAAAAGTGCTTTCTTGAATGGTGACCTACAAGAAGAAGTGTACATGACCCAACCAGAAGGATTTGTCATTTAAGGGCAAGAACATCAAGTTGGTAAAATCCTTGTATGGGCTAAAACAAGCTCCATGAGCTTGGTACATCAAAATAGACAATCACCTGGTGTAGCATGGATTCAAAAGAAGTCCTTCAGATGCAAATCTCTATATCAAGAATAATGGTTCTGACATAGTGAATTTTGTGCTATATGTATATGATCTTATCATAATAGGGAGTTCAGAGAGTATTATTGATGTAGTAAAAGATGATTTGAAACAATATTTTGAAATGATAGATCTAGGACTTCTTCACTATTGTCTTGGTTTGGAAGTGACTTAGAAAAAAATCATATCAGAGTAACATAAAAGAAGTATGCCAAGACATTAGTTGATAAATATCACATGACTGACTACAAGTCTAAGGCAACTCCAATGGAGCTTAGACTTAAGCTATCGTGATATGATAAATCACCACAAGTAGATGGTACTCTCTATTACCAACTGATTAGGAGTCTCATATATCTAATAAATACCATGATAGATATTAGTTTTACCGTGGGTTATCTAAAGTTCATGCAGGAACCGAAGGTGAGTCATTGGAAAGCAACAAAGAGAGTTCTTCATTATATCCATGGTACTAAAGATTTTGGCTTGGAATACAAGAAGAATAGCAAGTTCTATTTATAGGGATACACAGACTTAGACTATGTCGGATCCATTGATGATCGCAAGTCGACTTCTGGATACATTTTCCATATTGGATCTGGACCTGTCTCTTGGCATAGTAAGAATTAGTAGGTGGTTGCTTTATCATCTATAGAGGAAGAATATCATGCAGTAAATGGAGCAGTCTGTGAGATAATATGGTTAAGTTGCATTCTTACAAATATGGATCTTCCAAATAATCTTCCACTTCATCTGTTCTACGATAATCAATGTGTTTTGAATCTCATCAAGAATCCAATATTTCATGATTGTACCAAACACATCGACACTCGATGTCATTTCATTCATGATTAAGTTCCAAAGTATCACAGACAGCTCCAGTACATTCCCACTGATGAGTAAGTTGCTGATATTTTCACCAAGGCACTTGCACGTGTCAAATTTGAATTATTTTGAAATGCTCTTTGTATTTTCCAATAATGCAATAAGGGAGGATGTTATAATATGATATTATGCATATATATTACATTATAGTTCCTAATTATATTTTAGCCACTACTGCATTGGTAGTTGGGGTGGGTAGTTGTTGGTTGGTTGAACTAACCAAACCACTTTATGTTTTGTATTTATTCCAAAATCATTTCAATGGACAATGCTTCGTGCATTCTTCACTTATTCACATTGCTTTCACATAACCCCCCATGGTTGTATACTCAACATCTACTATCACCTTTGATCGAATGGGTGCATCTAGTGCTTTGTACCTCATGCGAGGGCACTAGTCTTGGGAAGTCTAGGGAAGCGCAGGATGTGGCTCTAGCTGGATGACCTTTATGTTTCTTTATACAAGGTTAGTTCTTTGTATTTAGATATCTCCTTTAGAACTCATCTTTCTAATCTACTCCTACACTAATCATTTCAAGTGAAAATGGAAAAAGAAAAGAAATCAAATGATGCAACGAAAAGTAAATTGTAAAAAAAAAACCTATCTAGACTATCTAACAAGGGCTATGTGCCAAAAGAGAGAGATTAAATTTCTTCCTCCACTCAATGGGATTTAATGAACACATGAACTATGCACAAACATAGATTGAACATAGATTTGCTCATACAAATAACTTTGCATAATCAAAGGAGGCTCAAGGCCTGTACATATAGCTAGCTCAAGGTTTGAGTCCAAACTAAGCAAGAGAAAGGAAAAGGGAGTAAGTAATTGTTGTAGGTCAGATGCTTGATAATAATAAATCCAAAAATTATATTTTACATACTAAGGGTAACTATTTATAATATTTACAATCAAAATTTGAAATTTGAAATCTCCCCTTCAAAATTCCCACTTGTGGTACTCTTGCATTGATGGTGCGTAATCTTGAGGTTGCTTGGACTTGATATTATTGTACATAAGGCCATGTTTCTCAAGCTAGAGATTTTTTGCATAGATCCCCTTCTATTACTTCTTTGAGATATATGGTTGCTCCTCTAGGGTTCTTAATGGTGTTTTAAATGTTGTACCTTCCCATAGAGAGAGAGGCATACATTTGGGAAACTATAAAATTTTACACAAGTTGTGTTTGGGTTAGCAGTAGCAACCTCAAATGGAGGTATGGGGGGGCAAAACCCCCCACAAAGGAGTTTGGGGTGAGAACCCCTGAAGCAAAAATTGACCTATATTTTTGGAGCATAGCTAGTGCTAGTTCTACTAAAATCTAGATGATTGTTTCTTTTTTGTCCTTTGTTCAAAATCTCGGTTTCCTATGTTTGATCTAGTTGGAACATTATGTTGATAACTCTTTGTATGCTTTATCTAGTTTTTTAGTTATTCCTACTATCTTATGATTACTGAATGTTCATGTCTAGAGGATGTACCCAAGTCATTTTTATTTTTTATTGTGTGCATTGCTTCTTTGGTATTCATCAAAACCCCAATTCTATTATTCTTTATTGTTAGCTTTGATTAAAAATCTTGGTTATCCATCTTGTGCACTTGCCTTCACTTTATTTTGGATCTTGGGTAGATTGCCTCCCACCAAAGCCATCTTTTGATTTTTTCCAAGATATCTTACTCCCCTGAATATAGTGATAATTCACTACAATTCTAGTGACTCACAAGGGATCCTTAGCTTGATGAGGACAAGGAACCCAAAGAATCCATCACCTTATTTGTTGGTCATAGAGTCAAATTTATGGGTGGAAGTGGGAGGTAAGTGATAGTAAGAGTTTTTACGACCAACCTACAATCTTGTATCTCTAAAATTTTACAACAATTAGGACCCTTTGTAAACATGGATAATTACCTATAGTAAATTGGAAACTATAATATATATATATATGTACAGTAGTGCTGGGTGGCATTTATTCATTGGGTATGAAGTCAACTAAGGCCCCCTTTAATATTTCACCTGAGCCTTTCATCCCTTCTTCCTCTTTTTCCATTTTTTGGATAAAATATCTTTACTTCTATGGAATTAGGATTTTTGAGCAACTTCTATGTCTCAAATAGGCTGGTATTGGGGACAAGCAACCCTCTTGGTAGAGGTAGACAAGTTTTGGTGTGTAATCCTTTATTATTGGCTTAGTTTAGAACATATTTTTCTCCTCCAATGCAAATCCTTTGCCTCCCTTATGCATTCGAAGATGGAGTCACTAGGTGGATTCATTAATTGGGTCTTTCCTTTGTAGTGGAGTCGCGAGGTGATGATTATTGCTACTAAATATATCCACTATAACCTCGATGTAGAGATGATGACTTATTCTTCATCTAGGTTCTTCTTAGTCATTGGAGTTACGAAATGAATCTTTGAAAGTGCTTCAATAAGTTGATGACCATGGCCTTCATCGAAACTATGGTATGACTTTTGGATCAAGAGGTGGATGTTCTAAAATTTGGGTCCCATCGAGCATGCTAGTCTAAACTATTGGGAGATTTTGAATGATCTCCTTACACTCCTCAGGTGTTGTAACCCCCACATGTTTACAACCTCAAAGTCTACCACCACCTCTAATTGAGCGGGTGTATTCAATGCACTGCACCTTTTGTGGGGGCACCAGTCTTAAGAAGTTTGGGGAAGCATGGGATGTGTCTCCCATCGGATGACCTTTGGGTTTCTTTATACAATGTTAATTCCTTGTCTTTAGATATCTTCTTAGGTGCTCATATTTCTAGTCTACTCCTCCTTTAATCATTTAAAGGGAAGAGGAAAAAAAGAAAAGAAATCAAACGATGCAATGGAAAGTAAAGTATATAAATAGAAACCTATATAGCCTATCTAACGGGGGTGATGCACCAAAAGAGAGAGATACAATTTCTTCATCCACTTAATGGGATTTAATGAACGCATAAAATATGCACAAACACATATTAAACACATATTTTCTCATATAAATAACTTTGCATAATCAAAGGAGGTTTAGGGCTTGTACATATAGCTAGCTCAAGGTTCGAATTTAGATCGAGCAAGAGAAAATAAAAGAGAGCAAGTAACTATCATAGGTCAGATGCTTGACACATAAACAAATCCAAAACCCCTATTTTATGTCATAAGGATAGCTATTTATAATATTTACAATCAAATTTTAAAATTTGAAATTCCCCTTCAAAATTTCACTCATGGTACTCTTGCATTGATGGTGTGTAATCCTGAGCTTGATTGGACCTGAGTTTATTGGATATGAGGCCATGTTACTCAAGCTAGAGATTTTTTTTAGATATCCCCTTCCATTAATGCTCTCAAATCTATGGCTACTCCTCTTGGGGTCTTATGATGATAATTTAAATATTGTACCTTCCCATAGAGAGAGATGCACACATTTAGGGAACCGTACAATTATGCACAAGTGGGGTTTGAGGTAACAATGGTAGCCCTATTTGGGGGTATTCGAGGGTTTGGGGATGATATCCACTGAAGCAAAATTTAACCTTCTATATTTTTGGATCATAGTTGGTGCTAGTTATATTGAAACTTGGATGACCATTTCTCCTTTATCCTTTGTTCAAAATCTTGGTTTCATATATTTCATCCAATTGGCACATCATGTTGCTAACTCTTTATCTACTTTATCTGGTGTTTCAATTATTCTCAATAGCTTGTTATTACCAGGTATTTATGTCATGAGGGTGTGCCCAAGTCATTTTTATTTTTGGTTGCACACATTGCTACTTAAGGTAGTCACCAAAACCCTAGTTTTTTTCTTATCTATTATTAGCTTTAAGGTAATGAGCCTGGTTATCCATCTTATGCACTCACCTCCACTTTCTTTCAAATATCAGGTAGCTTACCTCCCATTGAAGCCATATTTTTATTTTAACCAAGATATATCACTCCTCCAAATATAGTGAGAATTCACTACACATATATTTGGTAGTCAAATGAGGTGATATTTCCTCATATCTTTCAAGTTGTTATTATAATAAAGAACAAACTCATATTATTCGATAAACTACCTCCAACGGTTGTGATGCCATAATATCCAAAAACTCCCCAGCACAACCAACAAGCATTACTTCTAGTATTTTAGTTCCTGATCTACTTGCTCCACATGCACCTAAGGCATACCCTCAACCCGTTATCTCAACTATCATAATGTAGTCTTTGCCTACTCTAGAACCAGATGAGTCAAAAGAGATGTAGGAGCTTAAATCAATAATTATGAATCTAATAAATAATATTATTGTGATGGAGTGGTAAAATTTTTAAAGGGGATTCAAAGGGTATCTACAAAGGAGATACCCCTATATCACAAAGAACCAAGGGGCTTCAACTAGGAATGCATCCATAAAATAAATTTTTATCATTAAAAGCTAAGAAAAAGTGACATCTACAACTTGGGAGGGTTATAAGTTCTTGGCTTGCAATGATCCCCATAATATTGATACCTGCATGCTCTATTAGCATTAACATCAACTAGCTATAGCTTAGAAAGTTAAAAGAGAATCAAAATGGCTAGTGGGTATTCTTATGGATCTAGATTAGAACCTCTTAACTAAAAAACATATAACCTTTAAAATGTGTCACATTTGGACTAGATCCAAGAAGATACCTCTCCTAATGGATACCTAGAAGGTTGCTAATTTGAAGGCTTCAACTCATCCATAGAAGGAACAAACTAAATAATAGCCTAAATATTAACCAAATTTGGAAGTACCCAAATTTATTCATGAAGAGACTAGAAAATAATACCTAAGAAAGTTATCCCTTTAGTCCCCAAAAAATAAAGGCAAGAAGCAATACATCAATACCAAAATAGGTTTGAAGAGCCAAGCCAAAAGGAAGAAAAGATGTCAAAAATCTATAGATAAAGCATTGCAGAAGAGCTAAAGAAGAATCCCTCAAGAGCAAGCATGTATGAAGCTTTACTAATTCTTATATAGATTGATTTACTTGAGACAGTCCTAAAGAACACATCTCTAAGTGGGTTTGGTTGATGAAATTGAATCTGGCTTAAGATCAAAAAACTCCTAGGATGGGAAAAAATAGGCCTGTTCCCTTTTATATGTATTTGTGTATGGAGGGTTTGTTTGTGCACAATCTCATGGTGTATTCTAGAGCAGCTACAACAAATTATACCTAAGGCTATTTATGACACAATGGGAATGGAATATACCTAGACCAATTTTAGTGTGCTATAGTTAGATGAGACTCTAGTCCAAACTATAGGAGCATTCAAAGATGTAACTATGGTTTTGCATAGGATTTTGGAAGTCACTATGATCTAAGAGGTGTTAGTAGTTGATTAGCCTCTTATTTTTGGCCTATGATTGTTAAGGGAGTTCACCGCTAAGCTTGGAGGGTACTTATCTCTTGAGTACATGCATATGGTGATTCCCCATAAAGTACAAAAGGTTAAGATTTACATGGAGAATCCTAGCCCTTACCACATTGAAATACTAGAGGAAGAAAGTGTTAATATCATTGAAGATGATCCAAAATATCTAGAGGATCTAACTATATATCTTCCAATGAAAGATGAGTTTTCTTTGATTGATTTCAATGTAGTAATTTGTGTTTAATTGGTAGATTTATACACACTAGAGTTGGAGAAATATGAGCTTTTAAACATCACAAATTAGTCATTCCAAAAAGTAGATAGGTGGATGCATTAAAATTTTGGATTGCTATAGTCTGGACATTGCCAATTTTGATGAACAAACAAAGAAATATTTGAAAATAATGCACAAAAAAATGCACCAAACCCTTGTATCATATTGTAAATAAGCAACATTTAAAAAAAATCTAATTTTTTGAAGTTTTCAAAAGGTTATTAGCTAAAGAAGGTAGTGACAGTAGAGTGAAAAATAGATCAAGGTGAAGCCATCCAAGCTTGAATTGTTCTCTCTGGCTCGTAAGATCAAAAAAATGATTATTGCTCCTTCCCCTAAGGTGATGTCGACCCAATTCGTTGAGGATATTGACCCTATGATTGATCTGGATGACATTGTGTCTTTGTCCACTTCAAGCTCCTTTGGGCAGGAAATTTTATCAACCAAATCAAAAACTATAAGGTGTCAACTCATATTGAAGAAGCGTCCAATATGGAGGATGAGAACTAGGATCAAATCCATGTCTCTAACTAGTTGGGATGTTCTCTTTCCCATTTTGGTCTGGGATAATTTTTTGTTGTAGGTTTCAATTTTTTGTAACCCTGAGATGATTTCATCTTGTTTGTTTTGTTGTTTACTTTTTGTTGTTCCTCTATCCTTAGGTTGCTTTCTTTGTTATCCATTATTTTAGTGGCATTGTTGGTTGAGGTCTTCCCATTTTTGGGATCCTCCCATATATTAATTTTGTAAAGGTTTAAGTATCCTTTCAAAACCCCATTATCAATCAAAAAAATAAATAGATCAAGGTGCTCACAAGAACCAAAGCTTTGGAAAAAGCAATCAAGTTATGGCAAAAAGCATTTGAATTATGACACAAAGCATGCATGCATTAATTCTCTTGTGATGCTAATAGTGAGCAAAGGCTTATAAAAGGCACCCATAAGCTATATCCTTCTCACCAAAAGCATTCAATCACTTAGTCATTCTATGAGTAGAATCTAAGAGCAATTTCTTACCTCTAATATTTCAAAGCTTTGTGACAATGGTGTGGAACCTAAAGGGCTAGTTGACCACCTAGGAAATATTTTTGACCTAGTTCTAATTGGAAAAACAAATCAACTGAGGAGCATAACAAAGCAGAAGGCTACAAAATTTTTAATGAATCACATAATTGCAAGTGCCTAGTACTCTTTATTGGGATAATACATGCCTAGGAGTGTTGGGAATCCTTCCAGATTATCTCACAAGTCTCTTATATAGGATCAAAAATTAATTAAAAATATTAAATCCTAAAACTCTCTAGCAAATATTAATGAATATCATTCATAGAATGACAACAATATTTCTTAATAATAAAACTTACAATATTACTCATAAACCATCAAATATACAATCTTTTGGATCCTTTATGATACAATGCATGGAGCTTTACCTCCATATTATAACCTTAAAATTTACTCTTTAATACTTGACTATTGCTCTCCTCAAACATCTAGGATATGCATCCTTTCCTATTCTTCATATATGACAAAACTCTCGTGACTCTTGAATTTAAATCTTGTCACATATCATGTGATATTTCACTTGCATATTTGACACCCAACTCTATGACTCTTGACTTACATGACACTTTGCACACTCTCACACATTATTACATAACACTTGGACTCTTCTCACACATTGGCACATACTTTAGATATAATATAAACATACTATCTAATATAATATTTACAAATATACAAATGTACCATGGGGTACATTAACATTTACCAAATAATGTAATATCTCTAACACCCCCCTGTATTACATTATTTGGTTTTAAGACTTTTAGTATTTAATTTTTGGTTTTCATCTTCATACTTGTGTCCATCCATGGACCCTGCCTATTGAATCTGCTTGATAATCTTGCTGTTGCAGTCCAAACATAGCAGCGTCGGCTATGTTTCTCCAAGAGATAGATATTTAGTATATATATTCACCGTAGTTGGTTTAAATAAAAAATCATCATATCTTTTACATTTTTTCATCTGCTGCTTCTGCGCAAGGGTGTGCCCACCTTAAGTGGCCATTGTTTTATTTTATTCGTTCGTCGTAATTTCCTTATTTCTTATTCGTTCGTCCTCTGTCTGCATATTAATTGTTTATTTGTAATTCATTCTGCCAGAGATAGAAATATCTCTGCAAGTGGTATCAGATATCCATCTTACGAAACCTCGGGACCTCCATTGTCGCTTCTTCTTCGCACGTATCCAGGCGCCGGGGCAAGCGACGTCTTCACGAAAGGGAATTGGCGCCCACTGGTTTGCGTTCTATTTCTCCAGTCTCCACAGCGTTCGAACAGCAGGCATACATCCCACATTTTCCAAACAAATCGGCCAGCTCGCATTTCACGTTTCTTTTCGATCTCACGCCGCGGCCTGTGACGCCATTGCAGCCTGCAAACACAGCCGAAATAGACATTCACCCGGGGAAAACGCGTCGTCCAATCAGAATCAAGGAAAATATTATAATTAACGTTTCGCCTAAGGTTAAGTTAATTGCTGATGTCAGCGGTTATTTGTGTCGCGGGTGGGCTTAAATTATTTATCCCACACTCAACGCAGTATTTAGGTGTAACGGTTTAAAAGGTGAAAATCACACCTTCCATAGTGTGACTTCGGTCACACGGTGGGTTACTCCGCGCTTAGTTTGGTCCTTTCTCCAGTCGCCAGTTGTCTTGGTCAAGTGTCGTGTTCTTTCGTCTCGGTCGCGTGTTCTTTCGTTCGGTCGCGTGTCGAGTGTTCTTTCGTCTCGGTCGCGTGTTCTTTGTCTCAGTCGTGTGTCGTGTTCTTTCGGTGTCGTCGTGTCATTTAGAGTTCTGTCCGTTCGTTGGGGTGCTCGTCCGGGTCTTGTCCGATTCTGTCGTTTCCTAGTGTCGGGTCACCGTGTCGTTTAGAGTTCCGTCCGTTCGTTGGGTTGCTCGTCCGGGTCTTGTCCGATTCTGTCGTTTCCTAGTGTCGGGTCGCCGTGTGTCATTGGTTGGTTCTTGCAATCATTGGTCCCCGTGTCTAATCAAGTCGCGTTGTATCTGAAGTGTTCTCACGGAGCCCACAACATCCTCTTTCGTGCCACAGTTGGAGTGGCAATAAGGCGGACAACAAATTTTGCAAAAATTTTGAAGATCAAGAGCTAACCAGCAAACAAATTTTGAGCGGTGCATGAATAAAAGTTGGATCAAAGGTCCTAACGGTCGATTATCAAGCTCAAAAATGACCAATACCTACATAAGAAGAGCTAACCGCAGCCCAGGTACTAAAAATTCTCCTTCTCCTTTTAAAATTGGTAGTTATAATCCACATCATCCCCTAGTAGATCCTATGGCTACTAATCCTTCCCCAACTCATGAAAACATCACACAAGGAGACTCAAGTAATTCAGCCATGTCCGATAAGGAGTCTCTTCACAACATACTAGAGAGTCTTCACGACATGGGTCTCACCCTAAAAGAACTTGTGCAAGCACAAAAACAACCTAATCCCAATACTAATCCCCAAAATCACTCCCATGCCCAACAGAATGTAGAAATTGTCGATCCTAATGATGATTGGCAATAACAACGAGGTGATGCGAATAATTACAGGGATCCCTATCAAAGACAATGGTATAACCAAAATCAAGAAAGGGACACGGGTTATCACCAACCAAGAGGCCCTAATATTAACTTTCCACGAATTGATATGCCCACTTTTGAAGGTCATGATCCTCGTGGTTGGTTAGCCAAAATGGAAGGCAGCCTTGACTTATATCAAATCAGGGAAATTGATAGAGTTCCTTTTGCTGCCTCAAAATTAGGCACTGAGGCCTACCAATGGTTTGTATGGCTTAAACAAGAGAATGGAGCCATTATTACTTGGAGAAAATTTGCTACCTCTTTTTTAGAAAGATTTGATGACGGAGCTACATCATCCTACACAGTAAGATTGTTATCTCTTAAACAAAAAGGGTCAGTTAGTGAATTTGTTTCGGAGTTTACCAGTTTACTACCATACACTTCAGACCTTAGTCCCGACACAGTGGTAGGTGCCTTTCGCAATGGGTTGAAAGAAAGTATTCAAGTAGAGGTATACATGCACGATCCAACCTTGTTAAACAGTTGTATAAGAATAGCCAAGTTGGCCGAGAAGAGACACTAGTTGTCTCCACAGCAGGAAACTTATAATCGTCCTTCATATCGCAACAATTCCTTTCGTAGAAATGATCAACCATCAAGATATTTTTGTTATAAATGTCGCACTAATCACCCCAGGGAACAAGCTTGTGCCCAAAAACAAAACTTTCATATTGAAGGTGATCAAGGTGAAGGGGAAGAGGATGAACCTTACCAATCAGAAGAACCTATGCCAGAAGACCTACCAAGTACTATAGACAAAAAATAAGAGGATACAATGGCGATTTTAGTGCATGCTCTCATGGGTTTAACCGCCCACCATACCATCAAGGTACCACGCCAGAAAAAGGTGAATGTGCTAATTGATTCGGGTAGCACCCACAATTTTATCGACATAAAAACAGCAAAAGCCTTGAATTTATTCATTAACTCTTCCAAAAAAGACAAATTCCAGGTTTTAGTGGCCAACGGGGTGAACGCACAATGCGTGGGTCGCACATCTCAAGTTTCCATAAAGATGGGAACTTATACCGGTTAGGTTCCCTTTTTGTCATGAATTTGGGAAATTTTGATGTCATTTTGG
The DNA here is from genome assembly GCA_028583015.1 of Wollemia nobilis. Taxonomy (NCBI): domain Eukaryota; kingdom Viridiplantae; phylum Streptophyta; class Pinopsida; order Araucariales; family Araucariaceae; genus Wollemia; species Wollemia nobilis. Next base: position 868,087 of record JAQPPZ010002512.1, read on the forward strand.
GGGTTGAATGGTTGGAAACATTAGACACAGTTAGCTTCAACTTCAAAAAATTATTTGTGGAATGGAAGGAAAATGGACGAGTCATTCACTTACAAGGCATTACTACTCCTCCAACACAAATGGTGAGCTCTCATAGTATGGAAAAGATGTTAAAAAAGGGTGGATATGGGTTTATAGCTCAAATTAATTGTTTGGAAAAACAATCGGCAGCAACTTCGGATATTATTGCACCTGAGTTACAAGATATCATCACACATTACGATGAGGTTTTCCAAGAACCTCAAGGATTACCACCTAAACGATCTCATGATCATGCCATCCATTTGATGCTAGGAAGTGTCCCACCTAACAGTCGTCCTTATCGCTATCCTCAGCCACAAAAGACAGAAATTGAATAGATCATTCAGGATTTGTTGGATCATGGAGTCATTCGTCACAGCACTAGTCCTTATTCCTCACCTGTAGTCCTGGCTAGACGAAAAGATAACTCTTGGCGTATGTGTCCTGACTTTCGTTCTCTCAATAAACTCACTATCAAGGACAAATTTCCTATCCCTCGTCATAGATGACCTATTAGATGAGTTGCATGGTGCAAAATTTTTTACAAAATTAGACCTTCGCTCTGGCTTTCACCAAATCCGTGTTAGAGAAGAAGATATTCCCAAAACGGCCTTTCGTACTCATGAAGGTCATTACGAATTTTTGGTCATGCCTTTTGGTCTCACTAATGCACCATCCACATTCCAAAGTCTCATGAACCAAGTGTTTCGTCCACTCCTCCGTAAGTTTGTGTTAGTTTTTTTTGATGATATTCTCATATACAACAAAACTTGGGCAGACCATTTACATCATGTGGATAAAGCCCTTCACATCCTACACAAAGAAAAATTATTTGTTAAACGCTCCAAATGCTCATTTGGTGTTCAAGAAGTCGAGTATCTTGGTCATATAGTTTCACATGAGGGTGTCAAAGTCGATCCCAATAAGATTAAGGCAATTCAAGAGTGGCCTTTACCTAAAACCATCAAGAAACTTCGTGGTTTTTTGGTTTACCTAAAAGTCGATCCCAATAAGATTAAGGCACCTCTGACAGCACTCACAAAAAAGGATGCTTTTCGTTGGTCGGAAGAGGCTACTTTAGCTTTTGAAGCTCTTAAGCGAGCCATGTGTACAACTCCAGTCTTAGCAACTCCCAACTTTCACAAACCATTTATTATCGAATGTGATGCATCAGGAACAGGAATTGGGGCTATATTAATGCAAGAAGGTCATCCTTTGGCATTTGAAAGTAAACAACTTTGTTGATAAGCAACACACCCCCACTGAAAAATGAGATTCCATCCTTAGAAAATTATGAACTTCCATTTTTGCAGCAGGGACCCTCTTGATCTTTTCAGGTTTTAAATCCAAATTTGCTTGCCTCCTTTTTAAAGTTGTGCTTTTTCTTGCATTCTAGCTGTGTTATCCAAGAATTCACTTTTTACATGCTAGAATCATTCATGCACAAGCAAAATCTTGCACCGGTACCGAGAAAATCCAGAAAACAGCTTGCATAATTCACCGAAAAATCAAACTTTCCATTTTTGGTAGTGTCGCGATATCGCGACACTTCCATTTTTGGAAGTGTCGCGATATCGCGACACTTCCATTTTTGGAAATGTCGCGATATCGCGACAGGTAAGTCAAAATGCGGCTAAGTGCCAGAAAGGTCGCGATTTCGCGACATGTCGCGAAATCGCGACAGTTTTTGGGAGAGAGACGCAAGCTGTACGGATGGCGCGATTTTGCGACATGTCGCGAAATCGCGACATGTCGCATTTTCGCGGTAGGAGAGAGAAAATGGGCTGCAGGATGAAAAATCGGCTAAGTCAGAAAAATGTTCCAAAATCACGGTCAACGCGGTCAACGCATGCAGGTAAGGGAACTGTCGCGATATCGCGACGTGTTCTAAAATCGCGGCTGAAAATCAAGAAGCGTACGGAGGCCAGGAAGGGTCACGATTTCGCGACATGTCGCGAAATCGTGACATGTCGCGTTTTCGCGGCCGACGAGGGAGGAAGTTGCCGATGCTCTGGTAGGGTCGCGATTTCGTGACATGTCGCGAAATCGCGACATGTCGCAGAATCGCGGAAGGAGAGAGAAAGTCATAGTTGACCTGAAAGTGCATTCCGACGGGAAACAGAAGGCTTCCTGGGGTAGCGACACGTGTCAAAGCGTGAATGAGACAAACAGAGGCTGACATGCAAGCTTATTTTGCGGATTTAATCTGTTTTTAATGTTTTAAGCTTCTGATTTAATTAAAATGCTCTAATCTAATGCATCTTTTTGTCTTTCATGCAGGATTCCACCTGGCACTTACGGGACAACCGGGAAAGACCATAAAGGCAAAGATAAAGTGCGGATTTAGTCAAGGACCGCCATGCTAGAAGAGAGGCTGCCGGTAAATGCATTTAATGGAGATTTATTGCAGAATTGATAGCATGGAGACCATTTCAACTCGAGAGATGGATTTGCGGAGATCAAATTGATGGAGAAGTGGTGACTCATCCGGCTCACCAAGCAGAATTAACGGAGGCATTTATTTGCAGATGCGGATGAATGCAAGTTGCATTTGATTTTATCTTCTCCATTTATGGCAGCTAACTGCACTGATTTGCAGAAGGGTTAAGTTCTATCCGAACTTTGATTTTTAAATGGATTTTTATTGTAAAACCCGGGTCCTAGGGTTTAAGTGCGATAAGATTTAGGGTTTGAGCAAGATATTTTGGAAAATATCAGGGTCTGTCCTGAGTCTATAAATACAAATTCTAAATGTAATCGCAGGAGGCGAAGACTTAGAAATAAAGGCTTATAAGCAATTTCTTGCAAATTTTGTGAAATCCTTTGTTTCTGGACTTGGAGTTGATGTGCTTTAGCTTTTCTGTGATAGCATGGCCAGGAGCCTAATCTTTTGCAGAGTGTGATAAGTGTATTTTCTTTTGTTATCCGTTCCATTTAAAGTTTGTTAGATATATGCTGTAAATCTGCCATTGTCAAGATTAAATATGCTGTTAGGCTTCAGTTGTTCTATTGTCTGCTAGGGGAAATTACAGATTTCAGGTGTAAGTTTGTTCTAATTGCTCTGTCTTCACTGTGCGAGCTAGGCTGTCGGTGAAAGATACCAGTTTTAACCAGCTGCCCTTGGATTTATGATTTTCTGCTAGATCTGTTTCACTCTGCCTTGTGCTCTTAGTTGAAAGTGATCTTAGACCGATCGGACACTTTCTTCTCGGGGATTTGTTCTCGTTGTGAAGTCGATAGCATAGATAAGATTGATAGTTTGGGTTTACAATTGATGTTTGATAAACTTCTCTTTCTCGCCTTACCCTACCCTCTCTTTGCTTACTGTTAATGATCCATTTTTATTTTCTTTATTTGCCTTTTATTTAAATCTGCTGACCCATGAGAGCTAGATCAAGAATTCGAGTTAAATCTGATTGTCAACAACTTTTGCAACTACCGAACAAGTTCAGGAACCCCCTGTAAGGTAACAGAGCAGTCCATATTGAAATCTATTCCAGAAGTGGAAAAGAGTGAATTGCTATTCGACCCAACTCTGTAACTCACACCTTGGATAACCAGCTAGATCCTAAAGATGAGTGGGATCAGTCCCGTGGGTGTCTCCGGAGCTTTCCTTGCTTTCATCCTTTTTCCCGGGGTGTGCATGAAAGCCGGACCAACAAACTTTCCGGAAAAAAATTGGGAAGATCAACATATAAAAAAGAAATGTTGGCTATTCTTCATGCAGTAGAAAAATGGAGACACTACCTAATCAGTAGCCGCTTCATTATCAAAATAGATCATAGTAGCCTCAAGCATTTTTTGGAGTAAAGGTTTTCTTATCCAGAACAAAATAAGTGGTTAACCAAACTTCTAGGCTATGATTTCGTTATTGAATATAAGAAAGGGAAGGAAAATATAGTCGCCGATGCACTGTCCGGAAAATATGAAGATGAAGTAGTCATCAATGCTATTTTAGGTCCTTGTTCCCAATGGGTAACTCAATTACAAATTGAATGGTCGTCCAATAGTGAAACTGCCCAGATAATTCATGAATTATCTATAGGGTCTTCCAAACACCCTGGGTTCTCTTATGAAGATAACATCCTCCGAAAGAAGAACCGCATTTACATTCCACATAATTCAGAACTCAAATCAAAAATCCTCGACGAATCACACGCTTCTCCATCAACAGGACATTCAGGATTTTTGAAGACATATTTAAGGGTCAAACAATCATTTTGTTGGAAAGGATTAAAAGCGGAAGTCAAACAATGGGTAGCAGAATGTGAAGTTTGCCAACGCAATAAAGGAGAAACAATCAAATCACCAGGATTATTACAACCATTACCCATCCCTGAACGACAGTGGGAACATATATCCATGGATTTCATTGAAGGTCTTCCAAAATCAAAAGGCAGGACAGTAATCTTCATCATCGTAGACCGGTTATCCAAATATGCTCACTTTCAGGCTTTACAACACCCATTTTCCGCAAGCAAGGTGGCAAAGGTATTTATGGATTCAATTTTCAAATTACATGGTATGCCAAAGAATATTGTAAGTGATAGAGATCCCATTTTCACTAGTAACTTTTGGCGGGAATTATTTCGACTTAGTGGTACCAAATTGAACATGTCTTCAGCATACCATCCACAAACAGATGGTCAAACAGAAGTAGTTAACAAATGTTTGGGTACATACTTAAGATGTTTTCCTCAAGATAAACAATACCAATGGAGCCATTGGTTAGCATTAGCGGAATGGTGGTACAACACTTCTTACCATTAATCAATTAAGATGTCTCCATTCGAAGCATTGTATGGCACCAAACCTCCAAAAGTTGTAGATTAAGGGATCATCTAAAGTAGCTAAAGTGGATGATTGGTTCCAACAAAGGCAGTCTACGCCTACCATCCTCAAAGAGAATTTGGCCCAAGCACAAAATCGTATGAAACAACAACAAGACTTGCACCAATCAGAGAGAACTTTTAATATAGGATATTGGGTGTTCCTCAAGTTGCAACCTTACAAACAAGCCTCATTAAAGATAAATTCCAGCCAGAAGTTGGCCCCATGATTCTATGGTCCCTACAAAATTGTGTGCTGCATTGGAGAAGTAGCCTATCAATTAGAGCTACCGACATCTTCACAAATACACCCGGTATTTCATGTTTCTTGTCTCAAAAAAGTAATTGGTCAGAAAGTACAAAGTCAATCAGAATTACCAGTGCTCGATGAGGAAGGACGCATACATCTCCAACCAGAAGATATACTACAACATAGAGTCCGCAAACTGAGATCACGTCAGATTCATGAATTTCTCATTAAATGGCAAGATTTATCAGAGGAAGATGCAACATGGGAACCTGAAAGTATCTTCCAGACATTTCCAGCTTTGAGGACAAAGCTTTCCGAGGAGGGGAGTCATGTTGCAGTCCAAACATAGCAGCGTCGGCTATGTTTCTCCAAGAGATAGATATTTAGTATATATATTCACCGTAGTTGGTTTAAATAAAAATCATCATATCTTTTACATTTTTTCATCTGCTGCTTCTGCGCAAGGGTGTGCCCACCTTAAGTGGCCATTGTTTTATTTTATTCGTTCGTCGTAATTTCCTTATTTCTTATTCGTTCGTCCTCTGTCTGCATATTAATTGTTTATTTGTAATTCATTCTGCCAGAGATAGAAATATCTCTGCACTTGCACTATGGCTAGTCCACTATCATATTTTTTGTCTTTTGGAGAAATCAAAAAATTATTTATTAAATTGTTCTTGTGGCAAAATATGATCTAAAATTTCTTGTGATAATCTCATTATATCCAAAGCAAATATTCCATTCTTTATGGAACCCATTGCTTCAATTCTATTATAATTCTTTATGATACACTTTATATTTCCATTTATGTATTTGAATTCCACTATCCTACCTCTCTCAACCAATTGAGCTACTGAGATAAGGTTATTTGTTAATATTGGAACATATAATACATCATCTAGTATGAAATATGAAAATGAAAAGCTAGGTATAACATTTTTGGATCCTTGCACATGATAAATTTTATCATATGCTATTTTCAATGGAATGTTTTGTGTTACTTGTAATAAGTCAAACCAATATATGTTTCATGTCATATGATGACTGGCACTTGAATCTATGTACCATGTATCTTTTTCATTTATCATATTCTGATGAATTTCATGTAATCTTGCTTCATGCCTTTGATAAATTCTTTGACTTTGAATATTTCTTCTCATATTATTTGGCTCTTTGAATTCTATGTTTTTCATGATGCATTCATTCTTGTTTTTCTTCTATCCATGATAAAAAAAAATTAAAAAAAATATTCAAATTAATTTCCTTTAAAGTAGAATTCTTTATTTCTCCCAAATTCAATTAAATAATGTCTTTAATCAATTTCAATATTCAATTTGAAATTCTTCAATCAAGCAATCAATTTATCAACTTCTTATAACTCCCAAATTCAATTCCAGTTTCAATTTTAAATCTCTACTTATGTCTCCCAAATTTTCACATTCAATTTTATAAATTCACAATCTTTCAAAAAAGCAATCAACCAATCATTCATCATTCATTCATTTAATTCACTTCTTATCTCTCCAAATTTCAAATTTCAAATATTAAATTCCCTTCTTATATCTCCCAAAGCAAATTTCAAATTTCCTTTAATCAAATAATTTCTCATTCCCATTCATTCCATGCAATCAATATTAATATTCCCCTTATTTCTCCTAAAGCAAAAAATATATATTTTTTAAATACTTTCCTTATAACTCCTAAAATATGTGCCTAAATTTGAAATAAAGTCATCCCAAAATTAACTCAAATTCCTTACCTTATTAATAGTTACACACTTCAATCTTCTGACATCTTCAAACATGTCAGGGCAAGGATGAATTAATGATGCTTCTTGTCAGATGTAGACATTTCATAAACTTGTGCTTGCATGTCTTTTCCCTTCCTCATTTATTCTACAATATCTTTACTTTGAATCTCCTTTGAGGCTCCTTCTCAAGATTCTTGACATTCTATATATCATCTCCAACACTTTTTTTATGTCTCCTTGATACTCAACATTTCTTTGGAATCCTTGGTGCTCAATCTTTAGTGTTCTACTCCTCACAGGTTGTGTCATAGGTGCTCTACTTAATTTTTCTTACACAAATGCACTTCAACATTCTCTATATTTTCTATGCTTCAATGTAATATGGCTTTTTGATGCATTCCACCTCAGTAAATTTAAATCATAGTAACAATTTAAGTTGTTAGTCTTTCTTCACAGGTACAATTCTAGCTATCTTCTTTCTCCCAAATTCATAGAATAAGCCCTCATTTCTCATGTCCTCAAAAATAATTCTTCAATATTCTTCTCTAAATCATCCAACAGTATTCTTACTTCCTTATTTCAATAATTTCTTCTCTTTCAATATGGTCAGAGTGTAGCTCTAACTTGATTTCAATATCTTTTTTATCTTCTTTTCAATTTGGGTGACCTAGACCATTTAATCTTCTTTCTTTTAGCTTCCTCAACTTATTTTTCTCTCTATATAGCTTTAAAGTACAACTCCTCTATTTTCTACAATATAACTTCAATAATATCATGTCCTCATAGAAATACTTCTCAATATTCAATATTCTTAAATGACCAAAGTATAGGTCTAATATCTCCTTTCAATTCAATCTCTGGAACAATTTCAAATGGTTAGAGTGTAGCTTTGGTATCTCCTCTTAATTAAATCTCTTTAATAATTTTAAATGACCAAAGTACATCTCTAGTATACACCAAAGTGTAGCTCTGATGCTAGCTTCTCCAATCTACAACCTTCCTCTCCAATATTCTTTAAATTTACACCAAAGTATAACTATGATGTTAGCTTCTTTAATATACAACCTTCCTATCTAATTCTATTCAAATTCACATTAGAGTACAACTCTAATACTAGCTTTATCAACAATATCTCTAATACCATTGTTGGAAATCCTTCTAGATTATCTCATAGGTCCCTTATCCAGGATCAAATAGTAATCACAAATATTAAAGCATACAAATCTCTAGAAAATATCAATGAATATCATTCATAGAATAATAATATTTCTCAATAATATAACTCATAATATTATTCATAAATCATCAAATATACAATCTCTTAGATTCTTCGTGATACAATGCATGGAGCTTTATCTCCATAATATAACCTTAAAATATGACTCTTCAATACTTGACTATTACTCTCCTTAAACATCTAGGAGATGCATCCTTTCCTATTTTTCACATATGATAAAACTTACATGACTCTTGACTTTACATCTTGCCACATATCATGTGATCTTTCACTTGCATATTTGACACCTGACTCTATAACTCTCGACTTACATGACACTTTGCACACTTGCACACTTTATTACATGACACTTGGATTCTTCTCACACATTGACACATACTTTATATAAAATATAAACACACCCCTAATATAATATTTATAAATATACAAATGTACCATGGGGGTACATTAACAATTACCACATAATGTAATATTTCCAACAAGGAGAGTGCATGCCTTCCTAGAGCTGGTTGAAGCAGTAGTTGAACATTATGATGTAAATTCAAGGATTATAAGTAATGTTGCTTGCAAGGAATGAGATGTAGCTAAGCAATTTTTAAGTTTACAAGTTCAAGATCCTACAACTAGCACAGAGAAATGAAATTACCCTAAAGCAGAAGGAGAGGATTCTAGATTAGCATGGCAAGAATCTGTAGCCCAATAATAAGGCCATTTGGATTCATTTTTTTTCAAAAAAAAATTCCCTTAGATGTACCAATAATATAGCGAAATTTTTTGACAGTATTTAGACTTTCAAATTATGTGATTTTTTCAAAGCTTTAAAACCTTCTCCGAACTCATCATCTTTCTCTAAAATAATAATTTATTCAAGTGCTTTATTTTAGAGTCTAAGGAAGCAATTTTGACCTCATAATCACTTAGAAATTATTTTTATTAGAATCCAAAAGTTCTTATCTAGAATCAATTCATATTTCTTAAAGTTAGATAAACAAAAACCTAAAAGGAGACAAGCTAGAGATTTTTCATAGTGACGTCAGCAAGAGCACCTAAAAATCTTTGACATAGTGCAAATATTATGAAGAGAAGACTTTTCATTCTATAATAAAATGGACCAAAACTTTATGATTGATGATGATAATCTAGCCTTTGAAATGCTATGGCCTAATGCAAGGACTACGAAAGAATGCAAGGACCTCCTAGAGCACAAGTTAAAAGAAACAACACCTCGGACCAATATCTCCGAATAAGTATAGTCAATACTCAAAATATGTAACATGCTTACATCAAAGAAAGAAAGATAATCCAAAAATTAAGCCAAATAAATCAACATCCTAGACTAGAGGACCTTAGAATAAAAGGTTTTTGACACCTAAAAAAGAGTAGTTAGGCCACATGGCAGTTGTTAGAGCCCAAAAGTGACAACCACCCTGCTAAATAATTATTGAAGATTCTACAATCATAATTTCTCAAGGCCTAATACAGAACGTGTTGAAGATGTCAAGTGGTGCCAGCTCATCCCTAATCATGCATGGTTGTTTTGATCATAATTATACATAGTAGTTAGTTTCATTTTAGCTAAGCAAAAGCTATAAATAGGGAAATGCTCCTCATTATAAAGTATCATATGTTTTAGTGTTTACCTATCATAAGTTGTATATTTATGTGATTCTAATGCAACCAAGAGTTGTTTGGTATGCTTAAGTAACATAAGTATTATATGTTCCACAAGATGTTGTTTGGTATATTTCTATTAAAGTGCTTGAAGTGTAAATTTTGGAATATTTGTGCTTATTGTAATTTATTCATAGCTATTGAATAGTCTATTAGCCTTAGTTTGTATTTGGTAGTTGATGCTCATTTAACTAAAATCAATGTTGTTAGCTAATATCTAATCACATTCAATAAACCTCTCTAACCCTATGTTTTCCTCTCTAACCCTACCTCCTCCTCTCTAATGATGCCTCTTTCTCTCTAACCCTTTGACTGCATTCAATAAATCTCTCTAACCCTACGTCTTCCTCTCTAACCCTACCTCTTTCATTATAACACTTATCTATCTCAACACCATTCCCTTTTTATTTATTTTATCTTACACATAGTAGGATTTAGACAAGAAATTGACCTTCTCTAGAGGTTGATCTAGAAGCAATTTTGGGTCATCCAATATTGACCTCAGTCTAGGCACACATTCTATACCTAGGTGGATTGAGAAATCACTATTCATGACTATTTGTGTGATATAGAAGAGGAAATGGAAGAACCCAAGATGGTGCTTGATAATGTATAAAAAATAAATTAATCTCCTCTAATTAAATATCAAAAAGTATTCACACCAGTATTATGGAGGATGGCGAACAATTTATCTCAAGTGAGTTCTGGCAAGAATGCATCGGGCGCGACAACGGCTAGGAATCTCAAACCAAGTGATATTCCTATCTCTGCTACAGGGGAGGGCACTGATGAGTCAGGTTCTGAATTTGAAATGAACATTTCCACTAGGAGGGAGAAAGACCCGAGAAAGTATCCCCCGAACAAGATCAATGGTCATCCCAATGCAAGTGGTACTGTCGTTGGGCCCTCTATGTCTGTGTATTATGCTGAAAAAGTCACGGGTATCAAATCCCAAAAATCCACCAAGGACCGTAGTCCCTTAATTTTGGTTGAAGAAGATCTAGTGATTCCAAAAACCCTAATGGTTGAATATCTATCCCTAGAAGAATATTCTTTGATTGGGAAGTTTGTCGGTGAAATATCGAATATGGAATCCATTCGACGATGGACCACTTCCAGGTGGAAATTTTTAGGAAATATTGAAACGTTAGCCCTCCCTAGAGGGTTTTTTCAAATCCACCTAAATAATCATGAAGATGCAACCCGCATTCTAACTGGGGGGTTGTGGTTCTATGGGAAGAAAATTTTGTTCATTTGTAGATGGGGGGAAGATTTCAATGTTGAAACCTAATACATAAATTTGGTTCCAGTGTGGGTTTGTCTTTCGAGACTCCCCAGCCAATATTGGCATGATGATATCATGCAAGGAATAGGCAGATACATAGGGGAAATGGTGTCCATGGATCCAACCACCAAAGCTCACACCAGGTTGACCCAAGCCATAATATGCATCAACGCAAATCTTGATTCCTAGCTTCCAACTCGAATCAACCTCATTTATGGTTATTTTTGCCATTGTCAGGCCATAGAGTACAAAAACAAACTGGCTTTCTATATTGAATGTTGATCTCAAGGGAACCTCAAGTCCCACGGCCCTTCATTCAAGAAGTAGAAGGAATCAAATTCCACCAACCAATGCTTCAAAAATTAAGGCGTTCACTTCCCTAGAAGACCCCCGATGCAAAAGACTAGGTAAATCTACAATAGAAACCCTCTTCAGCAAGCAACAAAGAAAAACCCCATGGCAAAAAAAGGGAAGCAAAAATTGCAGTCAGAGCACCCAGAGGATCAATCCTGGGAAAGCTCTCTATTCACTCATCCCAATTGTTTTGATATTACAAAATATTTCACCCTCCTTGATTCATAAATAAACAAAGATTTTCTCTCTCAACAAGTAAATAATATGTCAGGATTCAAGTCAATCTCCAAATTCCCATCATCAAAGAAGTTATACAACATCCCCTTCCCACTAGCAGCCCTATTTTATCTCCAATCAAACCAAACCCCCTTGATCCTCCCCTTGAAAACCTTCCCCCCAAGAGGTTGTTGAGAAAATTAGAGCAGATTTCAGTCCCAAAAACACTCGAAGCTCCAAAAAATCTTGTGTGGATTTTGGCAATGACAAGAAAATGGGAAGGCCAAATCTCCAAGAGCAAATAAAAAGCCAAAACATAGAGGACATAGTCAATGGAGTTAAAACAACCTTTTTTCTTGAAATGTTCACCCACCCAAAGGACGATCCTAAATTATCCAAACCCCCTGTGCAGCTTTTAAAAGGGGGTAAGAAATATTCCAAAGTTTCCATATGAGGATTCTCTCGTGGAATGTGAGGGGCCTCAATAGTGTGGCCAAGAAAATACTGGTAAGCACTGTTAGAAAAGAAATCAAACCAATAATCCTCATAATACAAGAGACAAAGTTAGATTAGTCAAAAGTATGCAAGGCTACCAACACCATTTGGAAAAATAGTTATAACATCTTCAATCCCACCCAAGGCCCATTTGGGTTCTCTTGTGCCTTTGGGATCCAGATAAAGTAGATGGAAGAGTAATTTCATCCTCAGACAGAGTAATAAACATCATGTTTTTTTTCAAAGACAAGGATCACTGCTAGATCCTATCTAACATCTATGCCCCTAATAATCCCCTCGATAGGAGCTCTTTATGGGACCAACTAAGTCAAATGAGGCAGGCTTTAATAAATTACCCTTGGGTCTTGGTCGAGGATTTGAATTCCCCCTTTACCCATCAAATAAGGCAAGAGGTAGTGATATCCCTATCAAAAGCATTCAAGACTTCCATGGCTTTGTCATTGGAAATAACCTAATGGATATCCAGATCCAGGGAGCTCATTTTATTTGGAGCAATAGAAGAATAGGGAACAATCTAATTCAAGTTAATCTAGACAGATTTTTCCTATCTCAAGAAGCCATACACTTGTTTGGCAATGCCTCCCTCAACTCTCTACCCAGAATCGAATCGTATCATAGTCCCCTCTTGTTCGAATCTAACAAGACTCCCATTTTTAGGACCCCGTTTAGATTTGAGGCAATGTGGGTCCTCCACCCAAATTCATGTAATCAAATTGCAGGGTGGTGATAGTAACAGATTTTTGGATCCCCCATAGCTCAAGTTACTCAAAATAATCAAAGACCACATCAAAATCTGGAATAGGGAAATGTTCATTTTTGAAAATAAGGAGCAAATCACTAACAATCTCAAATCCATATAAGATCAAATTTAGAAATGGCATATGATCATCCAAATCAAAAATAAAGAGAAAAAGCTCCTTGCAGATTACCACAACATTCTAGCCAAAGAAGAAATGTTTTAGAGGCAAAATTCAAGAGCCCTATGGCTAAAAAATGAGGACTCAAACAATAAATTCTTCCATGCTTCCACTCTTCATCATAGAAGCTCCAACAAAATCAAGGAATTAACGAATAGATATGGCACAATTATGAGAGACATCCACCTCATTTGAGACGAAGCAATCACTTTCTTCGAAAGAATGCTAGAAGCTAATTCCACTATTTTCAAACAAGCTCAGGATCAGCTCCTTCAATATGTTCCAAACCTGGTCTCCCCTGAAATGAATACTATGCTCATTAAGGACCTCACCAATGATGAAATAAAACAAGATTTTTTCTCCATGGCCCCAGATAAAGCTTCGGGGCTTAATGGTTTCTCCTCCTAGTTTTTTCAAATCTACTGGGACATCATAGGGGTTGACATCTGCAAAGCCATTTTTCACATGCAAAAATCCAAAGCCATAACCAGAAGCACCAATTCCACTTTCATCACCTTAATTCCTAAAAATCCTGAGTGCAAATCCATGAATGACTACAGACCCATCAGTCTCTGCAATGTCATATACAAGATTCTTGCCAAAGCCTTGACAACTAGGCTCAAATAAATTCTCTCTCTCATCATAGATCCTTGTTAGGGCAGCTCTATCAAAGGAAGTTCCATCCATGATGGCATATTCACCTTGCATGAAGTCCTTCACTCAGCTTCCCAAAATAAGAAAGAAGCCCTTTTTCTCAAACTTGACATTAGCAAGGCTTTCAATCGAGTAAACAAGGACTTCCTCCTGGATGTTCTTCAAAAATTTGATTTTCACAGGGATTGGATTAATTTAATTAGAGGTTGCATCTCCAACCCGCATTTCTTAGTCCTAGTTAATGACTCACCTATAGGATATTTCCCAAGTGGTAGAGGCATTAGGCAGGGTGATCCCCCATCTCCCATCCTCTTCATCATGCTCATTGAATCCCTGGGAAGAACACTGAATAATGCTATCATTGAGAACACTATTACGGGGATTAGGGTTGCCTCTATTCTAAATACTTTATCACACTAGCAATTCATGGATGACACCATCCTTGCTATCCATACTTCAGTAGTGGAGGCCAATATGATCAAAAAAAATCTTGATTTATATGAGAAAGTGGCTGGGCAAGAAATCAACTACACCAAAAGCAAAAGTTTCTTCATCAACACCCCCCTTTCCAAGTAGGTTAAAATTGGGCGTATCCTCCAATGTAGAATTGGTGAGTTATCTACTCGCTATCTAGGGCTTCCTCTATGCCACAATATCCCCAAATTATCCATGTGGAGTCAAGTGGTTGAGAGGACAAATAAAAAATTAAGAGGATGGAAAGGGACTTTCCTAACCCAAGAAGGTAAAGTCATTCTCACCTTAGCATACCTTCAAAGTATCCCAACCTACTTCCTCTCCGTCTTCAAAGCCCCTGCTATCCAATTTTCACATAAACTGGGTTCAACCCAATTCCCTATTAAATTTTTTTACCTAGTGGTCCAATCCTTTCAAAAATCCTCGACTACAATATTTGTGGAAAATGTGCCTTCATCACTTATTATGGTAGGTGTGGCTAGAAAGAAAAAACAGAGTCTCCTCAAACACTCCCAAGGACCCTATCTCCATTGCTAACAAAACCATCAGTTTTGCCACAGATAATTCCTGGCTCATTCTTTGCACTAAACCCCCTGACCCAGGACTTGAGTTTTTTCTGTTTACCAGACTTAATATCCCCAGGGAAGTCATTCCAAGAGCTACAAGTCCTCATCCAAGACACTACATAATGGAAACCCCCCTGATAGGATGACTCAAGCTCAATTTTTATGGAGCTTCTAAAGGAAATTCAAGAATGGCAAGGGCAGGAGGACTGGTCAGAAATAACAATGGCAAAATTTTGTTCGCATTTGCAGAAAAATTAGGCATTCAAACTAACCATGTAGCAAAATCCCATGCCCTTTAGAGGGTTCTTTGCATCATTCAAAAGCACAAATGGAACTATGAAATTTAAGGGGACTCCATAACATCATAAACTACATCAATAATAGCTCTAACCCTTCGTGGATGGTCATGAATGCCATCAGAGAAGCCAAAAACATGATCAAAAGGTAGGGCAGTGTGATCTGTAGATATGTTTACAGGGAGGCAAACAAAATGGTGGACCTCTTATCCAATATGGGAATCAGATATAATTCTTTGTCTGTATGGAAAAACAATCTGCTCCTAGACATCGTCAATGAAGCCAATCAAAATTGGGTGAATCACGGGATGATCTGACTGTAAGTTCGAAGACCTGGTTGTCAACATCTTCATCAGCAGTCTTATCGGTACTCTATACAGTATTAGCGAGAAGCTGAAGCATCTCATTAATACCATCCCCGAGGAAAGCTCTACTAAGAAGGATGTTCCCAACGTATGATTGTTACAATACAAATATTATGAGCAGTCGACCATAATATTTGTTAAAATTTAAATTCATTTTTTTCATATTTAGATAGTTCCAAGTGTAGGATTTGAGGATCACTTTTTATATTCTCAATTTATCCTTTACGTTCCTCGCACAGGGTGAGCCCACCTTAAGTGGCGATCCGTTCACTTATTTCCAATCTCAATTCTGCTGCATATTTCTTGTTATTTAATTCTTGTTAATTGATTATTATCATGTACATTGCTGGATCTAAATTCATTGTTACGATTATAGAGTAACCCAAAAGATATTTCCTTCCAAGTGGTATCAGTCTCCATATTCGATCTTGTAGAAACTACATCCGTAGGCGTCCTTTGCATCTCCGTTCGGCGTTCCTCCATCTCAAACATAGTTCGTGGTCACAGCACTGCCTGTTTTTTTTCGTTGGCCACAACACTGCAGGCTTGAGGCGTTCATCAACAGCCGCGGTTCCATCACGAAAATTAAAATGCTCGTTCGAAATCATTTCGTCACCCAATCCCTCGACAATCCGATGAAAACAACTTTGCACTCCCTCCCGACGTCGTCAACCAATCAAAAAATTGTGATTTATTTAAAATTACTAGCAACTCTAAGGTTTTCTCTTTAAATTGTAGCGCTGACGTCAGCTAAATTAAATTTTACACGCGTCGTTCTTCTGGTTTATCCCACATTTACAGTGCTTGGAGTATAATAGGGTTTAAATAACTTACGCCCTCCTTCTACGTTGTGACTTCGGTCACACGTCGGGAGTGCCTCCGCGCGTTAATGTTTTGCAATCCAAAGTGTTCGATTATCTATGAATATTGATATCCAATATTACTATTTGTTCGGCAAGTAGTGGAGGTAGAGAAGAGTTTGTGCGAGTTTTGATGGCAGTGCATAGTTGAGATGAAGAGCACTCGATTCTATCCAACGTGGGTGGATAACCTAGTTGGCAAGCTTGGCTTGCGAAGCACGTTGCAGGTGGCAGGTTCGGCATTTGAATCGCGAAGAGTCCTTTTTCTTTGTCGAAAGGTTGTGCATCGATTTTGTTGAATAAATAGGAGCACATGCTCCTTTGTGTTTGTGTGGGTGGCTAGCCCATGTGGTGTCCACCCTTGTGCTAGGGCGTGGGGCCAGCGAGGAGTCATGGGTTTGAGTAGCGATGACAATGCTTGGGGCAAAGTTTTTTAAGGTATGCATATGGTGCTTGACTTAGGGAGTCATAAGGGTTAATTAATTAATTTTTATTGTTTTAAGGTGAAATCACTAGGGAGTCATAAGGT
Organism: Wollemia nobilis; assembly: GCA_028583015.1. Taxonomy (NCBI): domain Eukaryota; kingdom Viridiplantae; phylum Streptophyta; class Pinopsida; order Araucariales; family Araucariaceae; genus Wollemia; species Wollemia nobilis. The sequence continues at coordinate 884,916 of JAQPPZ010002512.1, forward strand.
GTTCTTTTTAGTTTTAATTTTGAATTAAAAAGAGGACAGTGTGGAGTATTTAAGGTTGAATTAGAAAGGAGTTTTTGGGCTAAGTGTTTTGTATGGTAAATGAAATCAATGATGCTATGGTCTTGTTGAAAAATTAAGGTGCATTAAAATATTTTATTTTAAGGAGGTATAAGGTGTATAAGAAATTTATGTGTGTAATTTCTGGTTTGTTGTGTTGAGTATTATCATGCAAGAATAGGAGTAATAAGGTGTTATAGTGGTTTGATATTTTATTGTAATGGTGAAATATCTTTTGAGGTGAAAATTCATGTGGATGTTTTGAGAAAGTATCTTGCAATCTAACCCTTGAAGTGGCATTAGAAAAATTAGTTATTTGTGAAGATAGGTTTTGAAGACATATATCCATAAGAGAAAATTAAGAGGTATGAGCATATCATATTTGTTTAAAGTGTTTGTTGAAGTGAATGTTTTGGAACATAAGGTGGAGTGAAAAGGATTGTTTGATAAGCATTGTTGGAAATATTTGAGTGAGGATTTTGTGCTTCATTGTTGAATATTTTGGAAATATTTGGGATAGAATTTGAGAACAATCTGTGCTTCTATTATTGAAAATGATTAAGACATTTATGCTAGATATTGCGAACTACTTGTGCTAGGGTTGAAGATATGTTAGTGCATCTTTGTGAAATCGTTTAAAAATTGGTTTAAGAGATATTGATTGCAATTGTGGAAGTGATTGAGATCAATTTTGTGAAGGAAAATTATGCATTAGTGTGATTTATCTTTGAGAGAAAATTTACAAGAAAGATAGATCATTTTTGTGAAACAAGTTATACATTGTTTTGATTTGATTTGAAAGGGATTTTGCAAGAGAAAGAGATTGGTTGATTGAGTACAAGATTTGTGAGTGTGAAACATATTGATATTTTGATAGAGCATATCATTCTCTATATGTTCCAGAGGTTAAATGAATTTTAAGTAGAATTTTTATGTGTGAAGAAATCTTTTCTGAAAGAGATTTAAGTTGTGTTTTGTATGTAAGATTTGAAAATATTTAAAGCAGGTTTTGTAACTAGCATTGAATGTAAAATTGAGAAAGTCTTTTGAGAAGACTTGAAGACATATTTGAGCAAGTCTTTTGAGAAGACTTAAAGGCAGATTTGAGCAAGTCTTTTGAGAAGACTTGAAGGTAGATTTGAGCAAGTATTTTGAGAATACTTGAAGGCATATTTGAGCAAGTCTTGTGAAGACTTGAAACATAATTGAGAGCAGGTTTGATTACTGATTTGTTTAAGCTTTGTGTTAAGGCTTGGGGTAGATTTGAAATATAATTAAGAGAATATTTGTGAGTAGAGTTAGAGAAAATTTATGGTAGAGCTAGACTTGGGATAGAGTTTGGTGCAAACTTGTGAGTAGAGTTAGAACATATTTGTGCTAGACTTGGGATAGAGTTTGGTGCAAACTTATGAGCAGAGTTAGAACACATTTGTGCTAGACTTAGGACATATTTTGGTATAGATTTGAGACTGAGTTGAGAGTAATATTTTTAGGTGATAGATTAGAGAGTAAAAAGGTATCTAGTGGATAGAGATGCATCAACCAGAGCAGTGGGGACAGAGGTCTCCTATGGAGAGAGATCCAAAAGCCAAAGCAATGGGGACATAAGTCTTCTAGAAGTTCACCAGCTAGAGAAGAGGGGATAGAATTCTCTTATGGATAGATATCCACAAACCAGAGTAGAGGGTATAGATTTCTCCTGTGGAGAGATATTCATGAACTAGAGAAAGGGGAAATATTATCCTATGGAGTGATATTTGTGAACCAGTTGGGGAGATAGAGTTCTTTTGTGGAGAAATATCCATGAACTAGTTGAGGAGATAGATTTCTCTTGGATCAAGTTCCATGAACTAGAGCAAGGGAATAGAGTTCTCCTGTGGAAAGAGATCCACAAATCAGAGCATAGGGGATTGGTGTCTCCTTTGGACATAGGTCCATAAACATTGTAATAGGAAATTAATCCCCAAGAGATTTGTTGAGAAAATTTAGAAGAAATATTTTCTCCGTGGAGTAGCTCACATTGGGTGAACCACGTTAAATTTGTGTCTCTCTTGTGTGTGATGATTTATGCATTTCTTTTATTACTGTTATTGATATTGCCATTGATAATATTGGATAATATTTTTTGGGAAATAAAAGTAAAAGTTGATCTTATATTGTTCACCCCCCTCTTCGTATAAGCTTGTGTTCTTCAGATATTACTTTGAAGTCAAAATATATACCCTTGTATATGCGTAAGTCCTCTACATGCAATGAAAAACACCCCTAGTTAATGAATTGTATATATTATAAATAAATGTTGTTTCTCCTTTTAGCATGTTAATATTTTTGTTACATATGTTAGATCCTAAAAACCTTTGAATTATTTTCATTGGAGCTATTCTCGATATTAGGTTGAACTTACTTCAAGTTTAGGTCGTTAGAGAAAATAAAACTAGTAAGGGCACCACCCTTCTTTCACATGAGCAAAAGGAGATTCATATCAAATTTACTAAATTGTGCTTACAAATCCAATTTACGAGCCAATAAAATTCCATGCACAAAAGATAATATTTGGATTGTGAATTTATCAAGGTAATCATTAGATAGACCACAACTTTATCCTAAAATTACGCTCTATTTTAAATGTAACTCATTTAAGTTTAACAATGTAATGGATATAAATAATTTTATACAAGGTTGTATAGGTGTGGGGTACGTAAGGTGCAAGTACAAGGTACCCACTTGTAGCATATCAGCTAATGCTTTTTAATTCCAAGAAATTAGCTAGAGAAAATGAATTTTACAAACCCAAGAATGACATTGCAAAAAAAGCAAAATGTGCAAAATTGACAAAATTTGGCTAAGTTGTTGCATAACTTTATTATCATTAACATAAATCATTCACCAATATGCAAAAATATCAAATCATTCATCCAAAAGTAATTATCCACAATAACAATCCACAAATGAGAGAGAGATAGATAATACCCTTAAGGTAGGGAAACACCAATAATAATCCTTAAGGAAGGAATAACTCCACAAGATCTCCCAAGGTGAGAGGCCACTTCGTGGGCATAGACGATTACATAAGATTCTTCTTCAATGATGATTACAATGACAAATATCTCTTCTTTATATATCCATATTCTTATTCTACTTTGGGGAGCCTACTACTAATATAATATTATAATATAATATAATATTATAATACAATCAACCTTGGGTTATGTGTGGCCCATGCCAACCCTTATACAATATAATAATATATCCCCAAATATCTATTCCTAGGTACCCTACCATGCCACCCTCCTTACAAATGTTTCATCCTCGAAACATATGAAGAAACATGATAATATGATTTGCTAAGCAAAGTTAGCAACTGGTACCAATCTCGATCATCCATCCATCCAAGTGAAACACGTTGATGTTGGTATGCCATTTTGTTACTTGAGTATCCAAATCTGCTTCGTTGGCTCCATGCTTTTGCTGTTGTATTTTGATAACTTGAATGATGGGTCCACTTTTTCCTTGATGCTGATGATCCACTCTGAAAACCAGGATCCCTATGCTTTCTCTGCCAAACACTACCATAGTTGGTGCCCTTTTGATTCCATGTAGAACCATAATATTGTTGCCTTGAACCATACCTCCAATATTGTTGATGCTCATGGTGGTGTGGATGGTGATATGGTGCAACCTTAACTTGATGTTCTACCTTCTTTGACTTCTCAACATTTGGCTCCATTGTTTTAAATTCTTCTACACATTGTTCTTTCATGTTCTCGTTGTTTGGTGTGTCCTTGTGCTCTTCTATCAAAGCTTCCTTGGACTCTGTTACTGTTGTTTCCATGGACTCAATTTTTGCTACTTCTTCCATGGACTCTGTTGTTGCTATTGCCTTCTTGGATTCTGTTTCAGGTTCTTCAATTTGTTTCTCTACAACCACTTCTTGATTTTCCTTGGATCCTTGCTCCTTAAACTGAGAAATATCCTACAATGTTATCTTCTTTTTCCTGTACCATAACTTCATAAACTTCTTTTGCACATTAATGTTAATAGTACCCAAAGAATCTAACCAAGGATAACCAAGAACAATATCCTCATCATCCATCTCAATAGCATAGAAATCTGAATGTAAAACATATTTATCCATGGTGATCTTCAAATCTTCAAAAATCTGAACATTCTCACCCTCTAGCTATATGTCCTTAATTTTTGTTGCTTGAACTTGCAACTTCTTAGCCAAAGCAATATTAATAAAATTATATCTGCTACCAGGGTCAATGGAAATAATAACCTGTTCCTTTTGAATGCTTCCATGAACCTGCAAAATAGACTTTTTAGATTCAAACAAATTCCTTTGTCCATTTTCTAATTTATCTTCTACCAAAGGTATGGTTTCCTTTGTCTGCATACTGACATCTTTTTTATCTTCCCTGACCTTTTCCTCTTTCTTCTTGAGTAATTTTATTTCTTTTTCATAGTCTTCATTCTGTTTCTTGAAAACTTCCCATTCTCCTTTTATTGCATTCCACTCATTTTGAATTCCCTGTAGTTTCTTTTCAAGGTCTTCGATGAAATCCATTAGGCTATCTATATAATATGGGTCCCATTTACTCAAGAATGCATGCTCCACTTCATCCCCAGTGTATTCATTATTCGTTTCTTTACAAAAATTTATCCACCAAGATAAAGCTTTCCCTTTAAGAGATAAATTAAGGGAGGATTTCCAGAAAGGATTATTATTAAGGGAGCAAAACTTTGTCCACCATTCTCTAGCATCAATATCATCTTCTCCAGAAAAACTTTGGAGTGCCATTGTTCATGCCCTAATGCAACTAGGGTTTTTTGGTAATATAGATCATGCCCTAATGCAAACTAGGGTTTTATGGAAATAAATAACTTCCCACTGATTTGAAGCTAAAAATCCACATAGACAACTAGATCTACAATTTTTCTTCCAAAAAAATAAAGTGCAACTGATTTGCTTACCCGAACTAAACAAATTTCATCTTTTGAAAAATTCGCGACTTGAAAATTCGTCACTACCCTTGTTCCATATGGCTAACTTCAGAAGGTCATAACTCCCTCAATACTACTCAAATTCCTTCATATGACCACTCATTTTAAATCTCTTCAAATTCTGCACAAACTGGTCCAAGAATCACCTAAATCGGATAAACTTTCATAGAGATATGGCTTCTGAAAGATGAGATATTTTTCCAAAAAAATCTGTGAAATTCATCACTATCCTTGTTATGGATGACTAAATTCAAAAGGTTGTATCTCCCTCAATACTGCTCAGATTCCTTCATATGACCACTCATTTTAAAGTTCTTCAAATTCTACACAAACTGATCCAAGAATCACCTAAATCGGATAAACTTTCACAGAGATATGGCTTCTAAAAGATGAGACGTTTTTCCAGAAAAATCTACGAAATTTATCACTATCCTTGTTTCGGATGACTAACTTCAAAAGGTCGTATCTCCCTCAATACTACTTAAATTCCTTCATATGACCACTCATTTTAAAGCTCTTCAAATTCTACACAATTTGATCCAAGAATCGCTTGAATTGGATAAACTTGCATAGAGATATGGCTCCTAAAAGATGAGATGTTTTTCCAAAAAAAAATTGCCCTAATTTTGCAATTTCACAAAAATCCCCACTTTGCCAAAATCGTTGCTCTGATACCACTTGTTGCATAACTTTATTATCATTAACATAAATCATTCACCAATATGTAAAAATATCAAATCATTCATCCACAAATAATTATCCACAATAACAATCCACAAATGAGAGAGAGATAGATAATACCATTAAGGTAGGAAAACACCAATAATAATCCTTAAGGAAGGAATAACTCCACAAGATCTCCCAAGGTGAGAGGCCACTTCATGGGCATTGACGATTACATAAGATTATTCTTCAATGATGATTACAATGACAAATATCTCTTCTTTATATATCCATATTCTTATTCTACTTTGGGGAGCCTACTACTAATATAATATTATATTATAATATAATATTATATTATAATACAATCAACCTTGGGTTATGTGTGGCCCATGCCAACCCTTATACAATATAATAATATATCCCCAAATATCTATTCCTAGGTACCCTACCATAAGCCTCCAAAATGGATCGATTGGCTCAAAGGAGTGATTCACTTGCAAAATGGAGCAATTCACTCGTAAAATGGACCAATGGCTCAAAGAAATAATTTATTCAAAAATGGACCAGTTGGCTTAGTAGACTATTTCAATCACAAAATAGAGCTATTTGCCCATAAAATGGTGTTGATTCACTCAAAAAAGGGTGTCAATTTGCTCAACAAAGGGTGCCAATTTGCTAAAAAAGGGTGCTAATTTGCTTGTAAAATATATGTGAATCACTTGCAAATATGAGCAAATCACTCAAAGAGATGCTTAAGTGAAAATCAACATAGATCATAAGGAAAATCTTCCAAAAACCAAAACAAATGGTATTTTATGGTGCACTAGCTTTTTTGGAGCCTTCTAATCCTATTAGACGCATAATTAGAGTCATGTAGCATTTAAAAGTGCACCATTTTGTTAAAATTTTTGCCTAAATATTTACTTTTACTAGGAGTAATTGTTTTTCACCGCAGGTAACTCAAGGGTAAACATTTTTTATAAATAGGTACCTAGGGCCCTCATTGTATTCATCTTTTGGCCACTGAGAATTCATAGCTACACTGTGAAAACCACATTGTGCTTTGTACTCATGATGTTATATGGAGTTGGTAAGTCCTTGTTCATCATGCTAAAGGTATTGTCCTCATGGTTTATCAAGTGTGTGGTGGTTGGGTATGACCCTTCTAGCCCATCTTATCATTTGCTTATCAATTTTATAATCAAATAGATAGATGGACATTGATATTAAGTTTTATTAATCACAAGTTATCCTTGATACAATGTAATAGTCATAGTTGCTTTCATCTCTCGCACTCTAAGAGCTTCATGAATTTATTTTTTTGTACTTTACTTTATACATTTCAATTCTACATTTTTAATTTTATATTTATTTTTATGTACTTCCTTTCAAGAATTTAATTTCATGATAAGAGATCCAATGAGGAAATTAGGGAACCATACTTAATTTGGAGGCTGGAGGAAGGCTATGGAAAACCCGTCCAACTTTGTTGAAATTTGGATTTGGGGGTGCAACACTTAAATTAGAAGTCAAACCAATTCCCCATATCAATATAGTTTCTAGCATACTTGATGGAACAAACCCCTTATTTTATGTATTTTTTATTTTTTGTTTCCAAAAATGTATTTTTCATGGATGGAGTGATTGGATCAAAATAAAAATATTTCACTAAGCCTAAGTTTGCAAGTGATTCGCTCATGAAAGCAAGTGATTTACTCAATTTTGGGTAAGTTCAAGATTTTACAAAAAAGTGAGTGCTTTGCTCCACTTAGAAAGTGAATCACTTGACTGATAAAGTCGATCACTCATTTTTTCTATACTTCTAGTGGGTTGAAATTGGAGTGATTTGCCTGATTTTTAGATCTAAACTTGGTTTTGCTTAAAATTTAATCCATTTTCAAATTTTGAGCTTAGATTTGGTTAGTACCTTGTAGATGGAGACTCTAACTCAAAATATAAAAAACTAAATTCCTATAAAGGTGACTTCAACAATATCCAAGCAATGAAAACAAACTTGAATCTAATATTATATATGCATCTACCATGGGTGGAAGCACTTAAGACAAATTTTGATTTAGTTTTACACAAGTTTGAGACAGTAAGCAATTCACTCAATAAAATGAGTGATTCACTTGATAGAAGGTGGAATCTAACTAGCATGAATCCAACAAGTGATTCACTCAAAGTGACCTACAAAGATAACTTTCTCCCCTTGTAAAAACTTTCTAAGTCCAACCAAACAAGCAAATCACTCAATAAAGTAAGCAAATTGCCTGACTTTATGAATGAATCATTCAATTTTTAAGTTTGCTAAAACATTGCATGAACACCAAGTGAATCACCTGAAATTATTGGAAAATTGATTTGATTTACAAGCAAATTGTTCAAATTAATAGTTTACTAAAAAAACTTTCTAGAAGTGAATTGCTTGAATTTTTTAGCAAATCACTCTAGTTTATGAGTGAATCACTCAAATAGACAAAATTCATGATTTTTTTTTAATTTTACATTTTTTTGACCCCAAAACTCTATCAGTGCAAATATATACACTAGAGGATGTAGGATGATGCTTTACATTATAAACTTCAATAAAATTAAGTGAGTGCTTTGCTTCCAAAAAAAAAAATGGGTGCTTCCCTAAAATTCACCCCTTAAATAGGGGAATCATACAAGCTTTGCTCCTATCTTTGATATATTTGATATTTGGGTAGCAATATTGTGGTTCAACCATGGGAAAATCCTTAGACAATACCAAATGTGTCATGGCCTCAAAGTCCTCAATACCTACAAAATTTCCAAGGTTAGCAATAATTTCTAAAGATTTCATAAAAGAATAGTCAACTATAGTGAACCAACGGTAGGTTTACCAAAACCTACCACTTGAAATACCCTCTATCTTATTATCCTATATATCCATACCCTTCATACCTACCTCATGGCTATGCAATGTACCCCTCCTCAACAACAGTATGGCCAACCTCCTCCTTATGAAAATAATCCAACAATGCTTCTTAGGACACAAAATCAGTTTCCTAGTTGGATCTACCAAGAACTGCTAAATTTGGATGCTTATTCTTATATTCTCTTGGAAACTATGAAAGCACTATCCACCTTCAATGGGAGTAAGGATAAGACAACACTGAACCACTTCAATAATTTTTTTATTCTCAAGTCAATCCACTGCATCCAAGAAAAAGATATAATTGTATAATTGTTGATCTACTCTCTTTGTGATAAAGCTACCTTGTGGTATAGGGGGATTACCAAATAATTTAGTCACTAGTTGAGCATCAACAGTGGAACCATTTATGCATAGATTTGAAATCATGGGAAATGGTTACATTATTTTGTTTTAATTAAGTGCAATCCAAAGACATTATTTTAATACTATATTCTTGAGGAGCTTGAACTTAATCTCACAAAATGTTAGACTAGGTGGAGAACAAGTATTAACATATTACATCAAAGATTTATAATTTGACTTTAGCTTTAATATTTTATTATTATAATCATTATATGCTAGATATAGCATTCAAATAAGTTCCTAGAGAAAATGAGGTTCTCACTCTAGTAGGAAAGATACCCCTAATCCACTAATAGCCTATGTAGCCCAAATTTCCTAGAATATTTCTATATCTCCACACCCAAAAAATTTCCTATTCCTAATCCCCAATCAAATGCTTTCATTCATCTTTCCTCATCACCATACAATATTAGTCATCCTCATCAAAACATGTAATCCACTCTAGTCCTTTAGCCATAACTTCCACCCCTCCTTGCTCCACCAAACCCAGGCAATGAGTCCAACACTGATTTTAAAATGGAGTGATCAAAATTTTATTAAATCAAATTAATGTTGCAAATAAATAGTGGTAACAATCACAAAATATGGTGCTTTCAGCGGCGTAAAAGGTTTAAAATGATTGTGGCATGGTGGTTATAGGGGCGGACTACGCGAAGATCTATGTGGCGGCTTAGGGCGAACAACGTAGAATACTGTGGCGGCCATAAAAAGCTGGACAGCCTACCCGGATTCATGGCAGCTACCGATTCCACCATGTAAATTCAAAAACAAACAAACAAAAAAAAACAATCACAAAATATGTAGCCTCTAAAGACTCCATAGTTGATAAAATATTAGGTGCCTTTGTATGGTGTTGATCAAGAAGAAAATTAGACTCACAATCATATGGTTATGACTAATATGGAGATGGAGCTAGCATGGTGTCTTCTTTGTAATGATAATCATGATCCCATAGAGTGCATTGGGGTTATCAAACCTTCTCAGACTATTCAATATATTCAACAATGTTAGGCTCAAAAAGCTACCATTATAGGTCAAATTATCCCCACAGTTGATATGATCATGTCCAACAATCATAGGTTCCACCATCAATACGAACCTTACCCAAACTCAATGATGCAATCCTAGCAAATTTAAGTGGTATATAAAGTGATGTGGATTTAGTATTTGAAGATGATGTTATATGCACTAATCAACGGGTTGAAACTAGAGGTAAAAGGAAATCTTCTAAAGAGCAATAAGTTGATACACAATGGGAGAAATACAAAGAGAATGAGAATATAGAAAAGGAAGTAACATATGAAGGAGATCATGGATTGATTAATCCTTACTTAGATACAAAACCAAATTTTATAAAAGAATACAAAATTTTTACTTATTCCTTATAAGGACAAGAGTCTAGATGGAAGCATAATCAAACCAAGATATGAGTGGCTTGAGGCCCATTTTGAGGATGTTCTACCTATAGGGATAACAAGGGAAAATGTACAATCATATCATCAAGAACCAATGCCTCCCTCAAGTGATGAATTCAATCATACAAGGGCAACATAAAAATAAACTGGGTTAGAATATTAAGAATGAAACACTACAAAATATGAGGAATTAACATGTTAATCACCTTTCATGAAAACAATTTACTTTCTTGATAAGGAATTTATAGAAGAAGAATATCAAGATCCTAATATTCCATGTGAGATTCAATTTTCTATGACACCTAAGATACCTAAGGTTGTTGAAGTCATTCTCCTATCTAAGATGTCATCATGTGTGATCCTTATAAATCACTAAAGGGTGGCAAAATATTTGCTCTTCTAGAATATGAGACTTGATTTATCTTTAGGGGGAGGATACTATAGAAAAAGAGGAGGAGATATTGCAATCATAATATGAGATATTTATATAGGAGGATGAAGGTGAAATAGAACAAGAAGGTAAACCAAAATATGAGACATACAATTTTGTATCAACAAATGGAGAAGGATTCACCTATAACTCTTGAGACTGCTCAAGTGGTTCCAAATAAGAACGCTACACTGAATAAAAGAAAATCCATGATCCTAAAAAAGGGGTATTTTCTTACAATATTGGGAAGTGCAACTAGAATACTAACTATTCTCCAGTATTTTGATTCTTTAAATGATGATTGATCTAGGCACAACAATGAAAAATTGATTGATGTTATATTGCTTAGTTGCATAAAGTTGATTATCCAAACCAAATATCACCACCAAATTTAATCTTAGAGTGAGGTAAAAGGTAGAGATGTTATCATAGTTATGTAAATGCTAATACATATTCATAATTCCCACCAATTCAAAACTTAAGGGAGGTATCAATTTCAAAACGGTTACCATCAAAAGGTAAATTTGGAAAGACTGATAAAAGAAAAGGTTGTTCTGACTTCCAAGATCACAACACCCACTCACCGTTTTGATTATTTTAGTGGAGAAACATACCATTTTCCAAAATTTCCCCACGAGGATCTAAATTAGGAAGCCCGCCCCTTAGAAAATTACCCCATATGCACCATTAATGTTATCTAACTTACTATGTTTACATAGGTATTGGAAAATCTTGAGCTAGAAAATCAACATCAAAAGGGCCAACAACTGTTTTCCAGAGTTGGTGAATACGATTGTAATTTGCTCAGAGAAATAGTTGTTTGTTTCTATAAATTATTTTATCCCCCCTAAAATAAGAAGAAAAATAAATAAAAGAAAGATAAAACCCCATCTCACTTGGAAGAAAATCTCACAAGAGATACTTAGGTCCCCAATTATTTATATCCCTTTCTTCTAAGATTAGTTGAATATATTTCTAAGATTAGTGGTTTCTTCTATAAAGCTAATAAGATGAAATTACAACTTATAAATATGATGATAGCAAGACAATGTCTAGGACTAGACTATTTTAGGGTAAGTAGGATTTTTCTTCATTTTGATCCCACAACCCAATCGACAAGGTAGAGTCTAAGACAAACCTTGTTAATAATATATTCTTAGGAATGATTACCGATATGCGTGCTGGTAAAAATAACTTAGTACATGAGACCTTTGATGACTCATGGAAAGGAAGGGTAAAAGGATAAAGATAAATGATAGATAATCCTAAATAGAAGGGCTCCAAAAACAAATATTTACAAATAAACAAGAAAAAGAGTGGCAAGAATGGAAGCCACTAATCTAGAAGTGTAAATTTCTTCTACAATTTTTTCCACAAACATCTTCATTTGACTTACACCCCAGTTTCTTGTATTCCTTTCTCTATTTTCTCTTTCTCTCTTATTTCATCTAATCCCACTTTTGTAATCCCTCTAACTTTTTCCATTGCATCCATCCCATCCTCAAATAAGCACAACCCTAGTCTTAAGATCACCAACATGTTTAGCTATTCAAAATATATGGTCATTTTATACATTATCTTTGCTCCAATTTTCGTTATCATCTTTCATATTGTCACTTATTATTCTATCAACCTCGCACTTAGACTTTGGTCCCCGACATCGTAAAGTATCATAGTGTCATCCCATGTATCATTATTTCAATCCATCTTCTCATTCATCACCATTTGATCCACATGATCATCCATGTTATTGTGTCACATTGGTATCCTTGTCTACATTGATCTAGTGGTTCTCGTAAGGTATAATGATACTCTTCCCCATATAGTGTCAAAGCTTTTCAAGGTAATTTTCATTATGAAGAAACATCTTGACATTGGTATCCATCAATCATTCCATCATTTGGTGAAAAATGATCTTTTAAGAGGAAAGATAAAGAGTAAGCATTAGATATTGTACAAGGGACAAGAAAGAAAATTGATCAAGATAACACCAGTGAAAATAGCTTCAACATATACTACACCTATGATCCACTAATTCTAGTTGATGAAAGGAATCAAGGTACTTTCAATTCAAAATATGAAAGTCAAGATCTTAGTGGTAGGTCAATTTTAGTCTCTTTGGGACCAAGTGCACTAAGGTGCACCCATCATTTCTTCGATCAAGTTCATTCATGCTATGATGCACTCCACGTGTCTCAATAAGTGTGATACCTTACTCTTCAAGGACAACCAAAATAGTGGAAGAGAAGATGACAACCAAGACAAAGTACACTAAAGAACTCCCCATCTAATAAAATAAATGAAGTATTTGGGTATATAGGAAAAGAATATGCTAACCATGCAGTTGAAGAACATATCCTATGTGAAAGAGAGACCCCAACAATACAAGCTACCTATGATACCCTTGGAATGATAGTTGAAGAACTTTGAAAGGATATTTAAGAATAGCTAAATAAAGGATTGCAAAGAAAACCAAAGTGGAGGTATCCATTGTATTGCATAAATCAAGCTTATCATCCCATATCATCAAAATAAATGTATTATCTTAGTCGTTGCCTTCTAATTTCAAGTAATTAGCCAAAGAAAATGGACAATATTACAAAAAAAAACAAAATGTGAAAAATTGATAAAATTTGGTTGTCTCCAAAGTGGATTGATTGGTTCAAAGAAGTGATTTTCTTGTAAAATAGAGTGATTTGTTTTTAAAATGGATTGATTGGAGGACTGATTCACTTGAAAAATAGACCAATTGGATCAAGGAAGCAATTTTCTTGCAAAATGAAGCAATTTTCTCAACAAAGGTGTCGATTCACTCAACAAAGGGTGTTTATTCACTTAGCAAAGGGTATTAATTCACTCAAGAAAGGGTGAAAATTTGCTCATTAAATGCAAGCAAATCACTTACAAATACAAGTAAATAGCTCAAATAGATGCAAAAGTGAAAATTAATGCAAATCACGAGGAAAATCTTCCAAAAAGTAGCATTTTTAGCATTTTACGCCTCATTAAGCATTTTTTGAGCCTTTTAGGCCTATTAGAGGCATATAACATTTGGAGATGCAACATTTTGCTAAAGTTACCCTCAAATATTTACTTTTACTAGGAGTATTTGTTTTTCACCTCAAGTAACTTAGGGGTAAACTTTTACTATAAATATGGGCCTAGGGTCCTCATTGTAGTCATCTTTTAGCCATGATAATTTAGAGCTACACTTTGTAAAACCTATAGTATGCTTTTTACTCATGAGATTGTAAGAATTTGCTAATTTCTTCTTCATCATGCTATAGGCACCATCCTTGTGGTTTTTCAAGTGCACAGTGGTTGGTTATGGCCCTTCTAGCTCATTTTGTCATTTGCTTATCAATTTTATAATTAAAAAATAGATGGATATTAATGTTATTTGATTTATTATGTGTTGATTGATCGTATTTTATCCTTGGTATGGTGTAACAATCATATTTGCTTTCATCTCTTACAATATAAAAACTTTGTGAATTTACTTTTTTGTACTTTACGTATTTTGATTTTGCATTTTTATTTCGCATTTATTTCATGTACTTTCTTTTAAAAATTTAATTTCATTCAAGTAGTTAGTTTAAATTAGAGATCGAAATGAGGAAAGTAAGGATCTTGCCTTAATATAGAGGTTGGGGGAAGCTTATAGAAAACACAACCAACCTTGTTGAAACTTGGATTTAGGAGCGCAACACTTAAATTAGAAGCCAAACAAATTTCCCAAAGCAACACTAGTATAGACCTATGAATTCGGATAAGGGTGTGTATCGCTCCAAATTTTTCGCATCCTTACCCTCAGGCTATAGGATCCGCGCCCGGAAGGGGGATGCGAGAAGGATGGGACAATACCTCGGATTGAGAGGCCCTTTGAAGGTCCCGCCTCTCGGGGGAGGAGTATAAGGGTGAATTTTCGACGGATGGTGGGTTCACCAAGAAACTTTTGAGTGGCAGTTTCCATGCCTAGGTTGGGAATGGGTTTGATGTGTTCATTTTTATACTCAATCATTCAGCTCCTAGGTTTGGCCAAAATGAATCTAAACTATTCTATATGCCAATAATGATTTAAATGGATACAAAAAATAGAAATGGTTGCTAAACACAGAGAATAGGCAAATTAGGACAGATCATACCTGATTTCGGATGTCTGATGAGGATTCTGAGTTTTGTAGCAGTCCAGATCGCCTCAGTTCATACGTAATCGTCTGAGATCAGACAGGATCATCTGATATCTGATGAATTCGTCAGACGAATTCGTCAAAAACCTGCAATCACAGAAATAGATACAAAATACCCAAGATGCAACTACAGAAGCGAAGGGAAATGATAGAAATAACTATAAATTTGTCTGAATGACAGATCCAAACAGTAATTAGAGAGGACAAGCATCAACTTCACAATCTATTTTGATTTTATCATGCATTTATACTAGATGAGGTGAACTCCAAGATGCATAAACATAATAACCTAAGATAATGCAGAATTATAATGGAAAAATGCAAAAAAGTTAAGAAGATGCAAACTCTGGACTCGGATTGCCCCCAATCTGGACTACAGTCAGGATCGCCTCCAATCGTACGCGATCGTCTACGCTCCTCGACAAAATCGTCCGTAATCGTCCGAGATCGTTTGCGACGATCCGAGCTATCTTCGACTGAAAAACAGTAGAGTTCCTGCAAGAAAATGCAAAATGCAACATACGATACAGGAGTACGAGGATGCTCTAGTGAATAAGGATCTGAATCTATCAGCTAAGGGGTTCGGGGGAATCAGAATCAAGGGGAGTCAGGGGGATAAACTAGAAAAATCCTAGTTTATATAGGATTAGGGGGAGGCTAGGAGGTTGGGGATCATCCCAATCTAGGAGATCTCCAACAGGGAAATCTCCAACTGCGTAGACGCGCTTCTGCCCAAGTTGGAGAGGCTGTTGAAACAGAAGCTAATTATGAAAATTTGGTTTTGGGACAAAATCGTCTGGACGTTCTGTCCATGACGATTTCGTCAGATCTGGGACGATCTCGTCTAATCTGCGATGATATCGTCCAACGGTCAAAACAAATCCTAAAAATGGCACGAAAAATGAGGAAACGGGTAACAGGCGGTTTTGGAGCGATTTTTGGGGTTAAAATTCAAATTTTTATCTTTTATCTTTTACTAAGGTTTTAACCGTGCCAATTTTAGGGTGCTACATTTTGCCCCCTCTTTAGCGAATTTTTCGAAGAAAATGCGTTAAAGACGAGTTTTTCCCGTTTTACGAGAAAGCAAAAATGTACTCAATTTTTTAGACGACGATTCTTGGTCGAATCGTACAACTGTTGACTATGGTGCCCCCTCCGTGTTTTTACCCAAATCGAACGTTTGAGGTAAAAACATGAAAAAGCAAAAATTAAAATGTTGTTGTTTTTAAATAAAATTAAGAAAAATAGGGTAAAACCCTAATTCATTGTTACTATTTATTATTTATTATTATTTTTGAGAGGATTGAGTATGCAGGCTATTGATTGTGGCATACCAGTCCAGTTTTGATATGATGTATATAATTTGTTGATATATATATATGGTCTTTTTGATGATATGACTTGTGTATATGTTGTATGATGCTTTAATGTTTGAATTGTTTGGTTGTTGATTGATGATTCATGTAATTATGTCTTTTGGAAATATTATAATTTTATGTCATGCCATAAAATTTAAATGAAATAATCTGATGTAATCAATTGGTTGTTTTGGTGTGATTTGATGAAAAATAAAAGGGACTTCTAACAATAATTTCAAAGGACATTGTCGCTGTTATAGACCATTTCATGGAGTCGTCGCTCACTCGGTCGTCAAGCTAATCCTAGTATAGAAATATTGCTAAAAGTAAAAGAGTGCTTAAGAGACTGTCTTAAGACTTTGTGTTGTGATGATGAAAATGATGATGGTGATGATTTGTTTTCAGATTTTTCATAAAATTATGCATGAAATATGTTTAAAAGTGATTTTTGCTAGGCATAAATTCCTAAGTGTGATAAAATTTTTGAATAATTCCTTAGAAATTATACCATGGTTGCAAGATGGAATGTTTGACATAATGACATGAAATAGAATAAGTGTTCGTTCGTTTTGAAGCACAATTGTGTAACATAATGATGTAAGCCATATGTGTTTATTTTTAAAATGGATGGGAAAATAAAATTAGAACAATGGTTTGCGCTAGGCATAGAATTTATAGGTATAGACTTATACCATCATCACGAAATCCAAAGATAAAATAGATATTTTAGTTTTATTGCATGATTGATTTTTTTATTTTTGATTTTTGATAAACAGAAAATAATAATATGATGAACATGTTGTTTGAAATCGTTTTGCAATTTTGTGACACAATGTATATAATTGTTTTTATACAAAACAAAATTCTGAAATAAGAGGATAAAACAGAAATATTTTAAATTATCTCAAAAACAAATGTAGGTTTATAAGGGATCCTCATGTGCAAATGTGAGTTCATTACCGATCTTGATTTATCATAATGATACAAAATCTCTCAAATACAAATGTGTGTGCAATTGTATTGTTCATTCACCAATTTTGAGCAAGATAATTTGATACAAGCAATTTGCCTTAACCAAATGAATGTTCGTTAACCATGATTTATATGCATATAACCGTACCAGACTACTATGCAAGTTAGGTTATCAAGAGCTAGCTAATCCATAAGCCGACATAGGTCTGTACAAAAGAAGGTCGCTAATGTGACAGACATATCACCACGCTAGGAATTACCCAAGGCCAAGCGGGTTGGGCACAAACCACCTGTTATGGGGCTTACCTCACAGTTTTCGAATAATTGAGAATTCCAGGGATTCAAGCTCATTCACCCTTCTTTTCTTTTCAAGGGGTAGGGAAAGGATTTTATTGCATTTTGCTTTTGCTTTTCTCTTTTGCTCTTTTTATTTTTTTGTATTTTTGCTTGATATTTGAGATAATGCTGAAACATTGTTGTGATGATACAAAATAACATTTTTCTTTTTCTCTTTTTTCTTGAACTTTTCTTTTTCTTCCTATGCTAGGGATACTTGCTCGGATTAGGTTGTAGAGCAAGGGATTTTTATTCTGGGTAGGGGTGAGCTTGTCCTTTTGTCAATTCTCAAAGATTCTAGACCATGTGCATGATAGGATAGCGGGGGAAACTTTTCGCTCAAGAAACCACGTCTACTATGTAGCATCATATTGAATTTGCAATGAAATCATTTTAATGTGAAAAGATATACTTGGTTCAAGTAAATAACAAGATCAGTTCTCTATGCTCAAAACTTTATTTAATGCCAATGTGGACTTTGATATAAGAGAGATTAATAATCATACCAAATAAAATCAAGATATTTATTCATGTGAGTGTGAAAGTGTGGGATTCCAAATAAATGCTCATTTATCCAAAATAATTGAAAATATAACTGCAATACTTCAAGAATTGACAAGTATGAAAATAAAAGATGTTTTTGAAGATTTTGATGATTTTGATGTTTTTTATATTTTGATTTTAATTGATGAATTGAGAAGATACACAATGTGATTATTTTTTAAAATTTTATTATTTTTTTTAATTTTTGATGATGGAATTGGTGGTATATACAAGATGATCTATATACACTATACAAGGTTATTTGAGTATAGCATGTCTAAGGTTGCTTCAAAATCAAAGGAGGTTTTGAAGGATAATTTGGTTGTGTTGAAGGTAAGAACAAAAGGTGATGAATAAAAGGTAGTGATAACAAAAGCTTTGTTATAATGTAGAATAATGTAGCAAAATATTTTACTTTTATATGTGTAAAATTGATCATGTTACAAAATAAAATGTCAGAAGGATAAGAAGGTTCTTCATTCTTATCACTATCTTCCAAGTCTTGATAATATGGAGGGAGCATATGTGAAAGATATGCATGGGTGTTATTTGGTAAACAAGGATGATCATATATGGATGAAGAAAAGTGATGGATAGAAGATAATTGTGACAATGGAGAATGTATAGAACTTGATGTTTCAACCGTTAAATATTCTTCAAATGGTGTTGGGTCATTATGTATGGTAACAATTTTATTTGCAAGTTCAAACTTTAAACATTGGTGAAGAGTGGAAGGGACAACCCTCATCGTATGAATCCAAGGACTTCTGAGAAGTAGGTTGTAAGGTGAAGGGCAATATGCTACATAAAACAAAGTATCCAGGATCTTGGATCCAATATTAAGGGGAAGAATTATAGTACCTTGAGCTTCTTGAATTTCATTGTTAAAATATTTTATAATAACATTTGATTCATTAAGATCTTCTTCCTTTAATTTGAGTTTTTGGAATAATTGATAAGTGCATAAATTAAGAGAGGAGCCATTATCTACCATGATAGTTTTAACAGGTGTTTCTTTACTAGATCCTGTAATGTAAAGATAGGAGTCTTCTTGTGGAGTAGAGGAAGGAATCTCCTCATCATAGAATGAAATATGGTTAACCTCAAGAGGGCTTACACCATTAATTATGTTCTTAGGGAAAATATGATGAGGAACAAATTGTTGGCTAGGTATCTTGAACAAAGTTTCCTTATGAGAACTTTGTAATACTTCTAAAAGGGATATCTTTGCTTGAGGATTAATCACTTGTTGTTGGCTATCAAAGTGGATTTCAGATTGAGATTTTGATTCTAAAGATGAGCTTTCTATGCTTACATTCCATTTTGGATCATTCTCTAGAGCCAAAGATAGTTTTGAAGGTTGGTCAAATGAGGAATCCATCTCTTGAATATCAGATTGAGTTGATTGAACTTGAGGTTGCTCATTTGTAGTTTCTATTACAATATTAGTAATATCATCATGATGGGACACATTAACATGCAATATTTGATTGGTTTCCTATTGTTGATAATTGAATAGGGGTTCTTGGGAGATCCCCATGTCTTGATTGATTATTGGTATTTGTTGTGTAGGAGTTTGATAGTTTACTTGGAGATTTATAATCAGTTGTAGATTGTAATTCCTTTATATTAAAAAGACCCTCATCAATCAAATCTTGAATTGCACATCTTAAATCTTTACAATTTTGTGTCATATGTCCATCTACTCTATGATATTCACAATGTAGCTCAGGTTTAAACCAATCTGTTGTGGTATCAAGTTGTCTTATGGAAGGGAGTTCAATCTTATTTGTATCAAGTAAATGCTTGAGAATTATATCCATTGGTTGATTGAGCTTTGTAAATGTACGTGATGAAGGTTTTCGAGAGGTTTTTGATAAGTGCCTTAGGAGTTCAGTCATAAAAGGACCTAATGGTTTTTTACCTCTCTTTTCTTTGTTATGGGTAGAATGATGATAGGAAGATTGTGAAGTATGATGTGAGTGCATGGTAGGATTGGAAGAATAAGTATTTTCTTGTTGAAATGGATGTGTTGTATTGAAAGAAGAATATTGAAAGGGTGGAGGAGGATTGTATGTGGATTGATAGACATAATATGGATATATGGGAGAATAGATAATATCGTTATGAAGAGGATTGGAAAAGGGATTGTCCTGTTGGGGTAATGATGAAAAATGAGAAAAGTGTGATGGAGGTGATGTTGAATAGGGATGAGGTTGGTCATAATCAACAAATGTATTTGGCTGAATTCTTCCAACATTACTGATGGGCTCATATTGATTTGAGTAAAAACTCATGGTTTCTTTAGTACTTCTAAAAGTAATATTTAGTATCTACTATTTAGAATTGAATCTAAAACATACAAACTTGAAATGATGATTTTGTTTTTGTTTTTCTTGTATACATATATATATATATTTATTTTTTTTTATATTTTTGAATCAGAAATATGCCTATGTTATTCACGTCGGGTTCACCAAAATGTATCGCTCCAAATTTTTTGCATCCTTACCCTCAGGCTATAGGATCCGCGCCCAGAAGGGGGATGCGAGAAGGATGGGACAATACCTCGGACTGAGAGGCCCTTTGAAGGTCCCGCCTCTCGGGGGAGGAGTATAAGGGTGAATTTTCGATGGATGGTGGGTTCACCAGGAAACTTTTGAGTGGCAGTTTCCACGCCTAGGTTGGGAATGGGTTTGATGTGTTCATTTTATACTCAATCATTCAACTCCTAGGTTTGGCCAAAATGAATCTAAACTATTCTATATGCCAATAATGATTTAAATGGATACAAAAAATAGAAATGGTTGCTAAACATAGAGAATAGGCAAATTAGGACAGATCATACCTGATTTCGGATGTCTGATGAGGATTCTGAGTTTTGTAGCAGTCCAGATCGCCTCAGTTCATACGTAATCATCTGAGATCAGACAGGATCATCTGATATCTGACGAATTCATCAGATGAATTCGTCAAAAACCTGCAATCACAGAAATAGATACAAAATACCCAAGATGCAACTACAGAAGCGAAGGGAAATGATAGAAATAACTATAAATTTGTCTGAATGACAGATCCAAATAGTAATTAGAGAGGACAAGCATCAACTTCACAATCTATTTTGATTTTATCATGCATTTGTACTAGATGAGGTGAACTCCAAGATGCATAAACATAATAACCTAAGATAATGCAGAATTATAATGGAAAAATGCAAAAAAGTTAAGAAGATGCAAACTCTGGACTCGGATTGCCCCCAATCTGGACTACAGTCAGGATCGCCTCCAATCGTACGTGATCGTCTGCGCTCCTCGACAAAATCGTCCGTAATCATCCGAGATCGTTTGCGATGATCCGAGCTATCTTCGACTAAAAAATAGTAGAGTTCCTGCAAGAAAATGTGAAATGCAGCATACAGACAGTAGTACGAGGATGCTCTAGTGAATAAGGATCTGAATCAGTCAGCTAAGGGGTTCAGGGGAATCAGAATCAGGGGGAGTCAGGGGGATAAACTAGAAAAATCCTAGTTTATATAGGATTAGGGGGAGGCTAGGAGGTTGGGGATCATCCCAATCTGGGAGATCTCCAACAGGGAAATCTCCAACTGTGCAGACGTGCTTCTGCCCAAGTTGGAGAGGTTGTTGAAACAGAAGCTAATTATGAAAATTTGGTTTTGGGACAAAATCGTCTGGACGTTCTGTCCATGACGATTTCGTCAGATCTGGGATGATCTCGTCTAATCTGCGACGATATCGTCCAACGGTCAAAACAAATCCTAAAAATGGCACGGAAAATGAGGAAACGGGTAGCAGGCGGTTTTGGAGCGATTTTGGGGTTAAAATTCAAATTTTTATCTTTTATCTTTTACTAAGGTTTTAACCGTGCCAATTTTAGGGTGATATAGGGTGCAAAGGTGAGGTTATATGGGACAAAAACATGCAAGGATATGAGTATGTTGGATTGAATATTAAAAGAACCTATTTATTGTCAAAATATGCCAATGTCTTATTGGTATACTTGGTGCATAATGGGTACATCATTTCGGATAAGGGTGCGAAGGTATGGGTTATATGGGGTAAAAAAATGCAAGGATATGAGTATGTTGGAGTGAATTTTAAAAGAACCTATGTATTGTCAAAATATGCCAATGTCTTATTGGTATACTTGGTGCATCATGGGTACATCATTTAAGGTGTAGTACATGCACTATTAGAAGTACACAACCCCAACATTCTTGGTATATTATCATAATCATAGATACACACAATAAGAAACATTGATTTTAGAACATATATCTACATAAAACAACTTGTAAGATAATAACCAATAATAACACCATGCCCTTATCTATTAAGTTATTCACCCCACACAAAGACACCGAGAGCTTTAATAAAAAATTTCATCGTTAAAAATATGTTTTCTAATCTAATATAAACCTCAAAATACAACCAAATATTTTACAAACATTTAAAGTATATGTATATAATCTATAATGTGTTATATTGAAACAGTAAACACACTAGTCACATAAAACATATAACCAACATAATTTAAAAAAAAAATCAAATAATCAAGTAAAAAAAAACATCACATTAAAGCGTTCCAAACATAAAAAGAGAACATAACATCAACCCTAAAGAAATTGTAGTTGTATATAACCAAATATAAAATCCATGGAAAATGGCTTAGTATGCTCCCTTCCAATAATAAATGAGAAAAAAATAGAATAAATAAATTAAGTATACATTGCCCAATAGGAGGACCTCCTATAAGAGGAAGAACCAATCTAGGATGAGGATCATAGGCAAATACAAGAATTCACAAAGGCTACAAAAAGAAGATGCACACTTATTTCTCATGAGAAATCATAAAATCTATGTGAATTGCTTCTTCACATTGTTAGAATATATTTGGCCTTATTAGACACATTGGGATACTCAAACATTAATTGCATTATCACATTTATGCTATGCTTTGAAGCTTCGAGAGGTTAAATGAGAGAATTCTTTATCCTATTTTTCTTTGGTTATCCAAAAAAGAATCTTTCATATTATAGTGTAATGTTGTGTATACATTAACAATAATTTTTCTAATGGATTTCATATAAATATGTATGTTATTTTTATTTTTTAAGGATAATATAGATAGATAAATATTAAGATGGAACAATTATGAAATATGACATTAGACTTGCATTATCACGTTAGACTTGCATTATCACATTAGACTTGCATCATCACATTAACCAATTAGAAAGAAAGAGGGCTAGCCCCCCACACACATGCCCTATAGTGTAATGTTGTGTATACATTACCGATAATTTTTCTAATGGATTTCATATAAATATTTATGTTATAATTTTTTTTAAGGATAAGATAGATAGATAGATAGGTATTCACGTGTAACAAAATTCCAATCATGAAATATGTCACTAGACTTGCATCATTATATTAACCGGTTAGAAAGCAAGAGGGCCATCCCCCCACACACATGCCCAAAATTTATGATAATAGGGGTGAGGAATCCTATAAAATAAGACGAAGGACTTGCACCTTTAAGCCTGCTACTCCATTGGCAAAGAGGATGGCAAGTGTTGGGGTTCATAAACCACTCAAGTTCCACAACAAGCTTAAAGAGGTTTGAAATTTGAACCTCTTAAAGAGAGGTCAAAGCCCTTTCCACCACAATAAGCTTACAATTCATAACACTTTGCAACTACAATACTAAATATACTCTAATATTTTGATGCTTTGAAGGATGATCGGTCCAGGCACAACAATGAAAAAATTGGTTGATGTTATATTGCTTGGTTGCATAAAGTTGATTATCAAAACCAAAGATCACTACCAAATTTAATCATAGAGTGAGGTAAAATATAGAGAGGTTATCATAGTTATAGAAATGCTAATACATATTCATAAATCCTACCAATTCAAAACTAAATGGAGGTATCAATTTCAAAATGGTTACCATCAAAAGGTAAATTAGGAAATACTGATAAAAAAAAAGTTGTTCTGACTTCCAAGATCGCAACACCCACTCACCGTTTTGATTATTTTAGTGGAGAAACATACTATTTCCTAAAATTTTCCCATGAGGATCTAAATTAGGAAACCCCCCTTAGAAAATTCCTCCCATATGCACCATTAATGTTATCTAACTTACTATGTTTACATAGGTATTGAAAATATTGAGTTAGAAAATCAACATCAAAAGGGCCAACAACTATTTTCCTAAGTTGATGAATGGGACTGTAATTTGCTCAGAGAGATATTTGTTTGTTTTTATAAATTCTCTTACTCCACCTAAAATAAGAAGAAGAATAAAAATAAAAGAAAGAGAAAACCCCATCTCACTTGGAAGAATATCTCACAAGAGATACTCAAGTCCCCAATTATTTATATCCCTTTCCTCTAAGATTAGTTGAAGATATTTCTAAGATTAGTGGTTTCTTCTATAAAGATAATAAGATGAAATTCCAACTTAGAAATACGATGATAGTAGTACAATGTCTAAGACTCGACTATTTTAGGGTAAGTAGGATTTTTCTTCATTCTAACCCCACAACCCAATCGACAAGTTAGAGCCTAAGACAGACCTTGTTAACAATTTATTCTTAGGAATGATTGTCGATATGAGTGCTGGTAAAAATAACTTAGTACATGAGACCTTGATGACTCATGGAAAGGAAGGTTAAAAGGATAACGAGAAATGATAGATAACCCTAAAGAGAAGGGCTTCAAAAATAAAGATTTACAAATAAACAAGAAAAAGAGTGGCAAGAATGGAAGCCACTAATTTAGAAGTGTAAATTTCTTCTACCATTTTTCCACAACCATCTTCATTTGACTTACACCCCAATTTCTTGTATTCCTTTCTCTATTTTCTATTTTCCCTCTTATTTCTTCTAATCCCACTTTTCTAATCCCTCTAAATTTTTCCATTGCATCCATCCCATCCTCAAATAAGCACAACCCTAGTCTTAATATCACCAACATGTTTACCTATTCAAAATATATGGCCATTTTATACATCATCTTTGCTCCAATTTTCGTTATCATCTTTCATATTGTCACTTATTATTCTATCCACCTCACACTTAAACTTTGGTCCCTCATATCATAAAGTATTATAATATCATCCCATGTATCATCATTTCAATCCATCTTGTCATTCATCACCACTCAATCCACATGATCATCCATGTTATTGTGTCATATTGGTATCCTTGTCTCCATTGATCTAGTGGTTCCCATAAGGTATAATGATACTTTTTCCCATATAGTGTCAAAGTTTTTCAAGCTAATTTTCATTATGAAGAAACATCTTGACATTGATATCCATCAATCATTCCGTCATATGGTGAAAAAGGATATTTTAAGAGGAAATATAAAGAGTAAGCATTAGATATTGTACAAGGGACAAGAAAGCAAATTGTTCAAGATAACACCAATGAAAATAGCTTCAACATCTACTACACCTATGATCCACTAATTCTAGTTGATGTAAGGAATCAAGGCACTTTCAATTCAAAATATAAAAGTCAATATCTTAGTGGTAGGTCAAGTTGAGTCTCTTTGAGACCAAGTGCACTAAGGTGAACCCAATGTTTCTTCTATCAAGTTCCTTCATGCTAAGATGCACTCCACGTGTCTCAATAAGTGTGATAACTTACTCTTCAAGGACAACCAAAAAAGTGGAAGAGAAGATAACAACCAAGACAAAGTACATTAAAGAACTCCCCGTCTAATAAAATAAATAAAGTATTTGCGTAGATAGCAAAAGAAGATGCTAACCATGCAGTTGAAGAACGTATCCTATGTGAAAGAGAGACCCCAACAATACAAGCTATCTTTGATACCCTTGGAATGATAGTTGAAGAATTTTGAAAGGATATGCAAGAATAGCTAAATAAAGGATTGCAAAGAAAACCAAAGTGGAGGTATCCATAGTATCGCATGGTGCTTCAAATGATATCATTAAACCAAATAGCCAATTATGAAAGTCAAGAAATTGAATAAGATCAAGGGAAGAGCCCTTGTAGGATAAATACAAGAAGTTGATGTTGAATACCAAAATGTAGATGATCGAGGTGGACCCTTGAACACTAATTAACAAGTAGTTTTAAACCTATTACCATGTAGCTAAATAAACGTGACCTACAATTTTATAATTTTGTAATAGGGATTCCAAATTTGAAGACTACATGCCAAGGATAAAGGTAATATTTGGGATATTCCACCAATCAAGCTTATCATCCCATATCATCAAAATAAATGTAGTATCTTAGTCTTTGCCTTCTAATTTCAAGGAACTAGCCAAAGAAAATGGATTTTACAAACCCAAAAATAATATTGCAAAAAAAGCAAAATCTCCAAAATTGATAAAATTTGGTTGTCTCCAAAGTGGATTGATTGATTCAAAGGAGTGATTTGCTTGTAAAATAGAGTGATTTGTTTTTAAAATGGATTGATTGGATCAAAGGAGTGATTCACTTGAAAAATAGACCAATTGGATCAAGGAAGCGATTTGCTTGCAAAATGAAGCAATTCGCTCAACAAAGGTGTCGATTCACTCAACAAAGGGTGTTTATTCACTTAGCAAAGGGTATTAATTCACTCAAAAGGGTGATATTTTGCTCGTTAAATGCAAGTAAATCACTTGCAAATACAAGTAAATAGCTTAAATAGATGCAAAAGAGAAAATCAATGCAAATCACGAGGAAAATCTTCCAAAAAGTAGCATTTTTGGCATTTTATGCCTCATTAAGCATTTTTTGAGCCTTTTAAGCCTATTAGAGGTATATAACATTTGGAGATGTAACATTTTGCTAAAGTTACCCTCAAATATTTACTTTTACTAGGAGTAATTTTTTTTCATCTCAAGTAACTTAGGGGTAAAATTTTACTATAAATAGGGGCCTAGGGTCCTCCTTGTAGTCATCTTTTGGCCATGATAATTTAGAGCTACACTTTGTAAAACCTATAGTATGCTTTGCACTCATGATATTGTAAGAATTTACTAATTCCTTCATCATGTTATAGGCACCATCCTTATGGTTTTTCAAGTGCACAGTGGTGGGTTATGACTCTTCTAGCCCATTTTGTGATTTGCTTATCAATTTTATAATTAGAAAACAGATGGATTTTAATGTTATTTGATTTCCAATGTGTTGATTGATCGCATGTTATCCTTGGTATGGTGTAATAGTTGTATTTGCTATCAAATGCAATTTAAAAACTTTGTGAATTTACTTTTTTGTACTTTACGTATTTTGATTTTGTATTTTTATTTCACATTAATTTCATGTACTTTCTTTCAAGCATTTAATTTCATGCAAGTAGTTAGTTTAGATTAGAGACCGAAATGAGGAAATCATGGATCTTGCCTTAATCTAGAGTTTGGTGGAAGCTTATGGTAAACACAACCAGCCTTGTTGAAACTTCGATTTAGGGGCACAACACTTAAATTAGAGGCCAGACCAATTCCCCAAAGGAACACTAGTTTAGACCTATGAATTCGAATAAGGGTGCGAAGGTATGGGATTATATGGGGTAAAAATATGCAAGGATATGAGTATGTTGGAGTGAATTTTAAAAGAACCTGTTTATTGTCAAAAGATGCCAATGTCTTATCAGTATACTTGGTGCATCATGGGTATGTCATTTCGGATAAGGATGCGAAGGTATGAGGTTATATGGGGTAAAAACATGCAAGGATATAAGTATGTTGGAGTGAATTTTAAAAGAACCTATGTATTATCAAAAGATGCCAATGTCTTATTGGTATACTTGGTGCATCATGGGTACGTCATTTACGGTGTAGTACATGTACTATTAGAAGTACACATCCCAAACATTATTGGTACATTATCATAATCATAAATACACACAATAAAAAACATTAATTTTAGAACATATATCTACACTAAGAGAATAACCAATAATAACACCATGCCCTTATCTATTAAATTATTCACCTCACACAAAACATCAAAAAAAAATTAATAAAAACACTGAAGGGAAAAATAATTTCTAATCTAATATAAACCTCAAAATATAAACAAATACTTTACATGTATATGTATATAATCTATAATGTGTTATATTGAAACAGTAAACTCACTGCTCACACAAAACATATAACCAACATAATTATATCATAATCGAGTAAAAAAACATCACATTAAAGCGTGCCAAACATAAAAAGAGAACATAACCTCAACCCTAAAGCAATTGTTATGCTCCCTTCCAATTATAAATGAGAAAAGAATCGAACAAAGAAATTAAGTATACATTGCCCAATAGGAGGACCTCCAATAAGAGGAAGAGCCGATGAGGCCGACAATAGGCAAATACAAGAATTCACAAAAGCTACAAAAATAAGATGCACACTTATTTCTCAGGAGCCATCATAAACTCTATGTGAATTGCTTCTTCACATTATTAGAATATATTTGGCCTTATTAGACACATCGGGATACTCACACATTAATTGCTTCAACACATTTATGTTATGCGGTGAAGCTTCGAGAGGTTAAATGAGAGAATTATTTATCCTAGTTTACTTTGGTTATCCAAAAAAGAACCTTTCATATTATAGTGTAATGTTGTGTATACATTACCAATAATTTTTCTAATGGATTTCATATAAATATTTATGTTATTTTATTTTTTAAAGATAAGTTAGACACATTGGTATTAACATAGAACATAATTTTAATTATGAAATATGTTCCACATAATTTTAATAATAGAATATGTTATTAAACTTGCATCATCACATTAACTGGTTAGAAAGCAAGAAGGCCAACCTCACACACACATGTCCTATAGTGTAATGCAAGAAGGCCAACCCCACACACGCATGTAACGCAAGAAGGTCAACCTCGGGCCCTATAGTGTAATATTGAAATATAACACTAGACTTGCATCATCACATTAACCGATTAGAAAGTAAGACCAGCCCCACACACGCATGCCCAAACTCGATGTTAATAGGGATAAGGAATCCTACAAAATAAGACCAAATACTTACACCTTTAAGCCTACTACCCCATTGGTAAAGAGTATGGCAAGTGTTGGAGTTCATAAACCACTCAAGTTCCACAACATAGTTAATGTGGGATTATTCACAAACTACACTAACAAGATAGATAGGGTAATAGATTAAATATGACATAATATCATTGTTTAAAAAATATATATTTGCAATGTTTTATCTTATAAATTGAATCTAAATATTTTATAGTTTTCTTGAAATAATAGTTTTTATAAAATTAAATCATAACATTTTTTTATTAATGGTGAAAAACAAGGTTTTAAAAGGTCCCAGAACCTTTTACATTAGAGGAGGAAGAGAAAGGTAAGGCTAATTAAGCACAGGTCAACCTTCAAGGCCAAAAGAGACATATATTAAACTAAAACAACCATTCAAAAGCAAATACCAACCCACCACTCAGCACGACATAAAGGACAACATCAAGATGTAGATAACAAAACTCCAAACTCAGAGAGCAAGGATGAAAGCAAAACATCAAGCATATTCCTTGATAATGGTAACCACCAGGGAGCAAAAGGGTCAGCCCCCCAAAAAACACCCCCCAAAGAGAGGATCACTAGAACACAATTGAGATCTCATCCAAGCAGAAAGATAATAAAACCTACTAGATAGGTAGGCCCAATGCTTCCAAAGCAACAATTGTCAGTAACGGTGAAGAAAAATTATCTTCCCAAATTCTGAATTGACCACTATCCACCCCCAAATTGGTCATAACATCGACAGCTTGGTTACCTTCCTTATAAATATGCTCAATTTTAACTTCTAGCATATCTTCTAGAATATTTGATGTGTCCTTAATAATATTCAGGATAAAACAATTATTAGTCTTTCCAACCTGCAGATCCCGAATGATGTTCAAGGAGTCACCTTGAATGAGAAGTCTTTTGAAGCCCCTCTCAAAAACCTGGTAAACACCCGAGAAAATAACCTTACCTTTAGCTAGGTGGTTGGTTTGAATACTATAATCTTCAGCGTAAACCCAAATGACCTCACCATTATCATTTCTGACAACACCCCCTCCATATATTTAGACAGGTTTTTATTAGAGGTCTTGGTTCCCTCATACTAAATGAGGTTTGAACTTTGAACCTCTTAAAGAGAGGTCAAAGCCCTTACCACTACAATAACCTTACAATTTATAACACATTTCATCTTAATTTATTGTTAAAATAATTTTTTTTCTCTCAGATTGTTTAAATATAATATTAAGACAACTCATAATTTATGTCAAAAATTTGTATAATTAAATTCATTTAAATTAATGTACCTCATTTATAATTATAAATTTTTATATAGATTAATATTATTATAAATTTGAAGTTGCAAGCTTACTGCAATGGTAAGGGCTTTGGCCTCTATTTGAGAGGTCCAAGGTTCAAATCCCACTCAATATGAGGGGACCAGGATCCCTCATAAAAACTTTGTAAACTCATTGAAAAACAAATATTATTTATTATAAATTTATTTGCTTTCATAATATAGATAATAAAGCTAGAAAAAAATATATTACCTTGTCAAATTTAATTTAATATATAACGATAGAGGAAAAAAGTTTATAGTTCTATATATATATATATATATATATATATATATATATATATATATATATATATATATATATATATATATATATAAAGATTTTATTACACAAAGTGAATAGTTACAAAGCATATAAGGAATGGAAAAATCACATTTGAGCTAGCAGATATGGTTTTATTGTCATTTCTTCTTACTATATTAAAACCTTAGGTCTTATCCATTGTCATTTAGTAGGGTTTTGCCAAATATACCATGTTTTAGGAGTCAAGTTCACTCTAACATTAGTCATCTTATCTGCTTTCTTGTTATATTTTCTGCACACATGATGTAATTCTATCTTGGAGAATTATTTCAATAGAATCTTGATAATCTTTGTTACATACAAGATGTTGATGGACTTACAATGACCAAATTTGATGGCATTTATAATGAGTTTCGAATCACCAAAGATCTAAATCAAGTCACATCCCTTTTCTTTTTCTAAAATCAATCCCAATTTCATAGCATTAGCCTCAACACTGTTGTTTGAAGAGAGGCTCAATCCAATAACAAACTTCACAATAATTATACCATTGAGAAATATAATACCTCCGCCTTCAGTAGCTCCTAGGTTTGTAACTAGTAAAGATCCAGGAGACGAGATCATAATATATTGTTTTCTTCTTGACATAAATTATTGGAGCAGTCTCATTTAAAAGGGCAACAATCTTTGAGGTCGTAGTCCATGGAGAAGAGAATTGGTTCTTGAATATGTCATCATTTCTTGCTTTCCAAACACTCTAGAAAAGATATTTAGGCATCATTTCTTGCTTTCCAAACACTGCAGAAAATATATTTAGGCATCATTTGCTTCACCTATATGGGACAAAGAGCAAAACTAATCAAACCCAAAATAAGAGAGTACTTGTTCATAGCTTATGATATTCACACAATGACACTGAGAGGGGGGGTGAATCAGTGTAAATATTAATTATCAAATCTACAACATTTAAAATGAAGCAAAGAGAACTTGAAAACCAGAAAAGCAAATTGAACAATAGAGCACACCACAACACTCAATATACCGAGGTTCACCAATTTGGCTACTCCTCAAAAATGACTGCTTGGACTCCAATCCAAATCCAGTCTTTGCAAAATACCAATTTTACAAACACTTTACCAAGCATCTACTGGAAGGAGCACCAACCCCTTAGTTTTCTGCCGCAATGAGATAGGAGCACCAACCCCTAGTCCCAAGCACCAACTTGGACTGCAATTCCGAGCAATTTAAAATGATATAAAAATGTCTTCACTTCTTACATGACCCTGACTGGTCTGCAATTAAACAAACTCTGCACACTCTCACGGCTCTGCTAATTTCTCTCTTGGCTCTCTTCTAACCCTCTTTTCACAGCAATTTCCCTCTAACAGCAGCCATAGTATTCTCTGTACGACTGTCCTTTTATAACCCCTTTTTCTCATCGGGACTCTTCGTCTTCTATAACTTTTCAATCCTGCATGCAGTCGAATGACATACTCTAACTGTTCGAATTCTTTTCTCCTCTCCATAAGCGGTTGTTCGAATCCTTGCAAATACGGTTGTTCGAATGCTTTTACGATCCTGCATATACGGCTGTTTTGAATGCTGCAAATACGTCTGTTCGAAAGCTTTTACGACCCTTCATATTCGGTTGTTCGAATTCTGCAAATACAACTTTTCGAATACACTTTCGATTCTCCATATGTGATTCTTCGAATGCTTTTCAATCATGCATATACAGATGTTCCAGTGCATGTCCAACACCTGTCAATGTGTAACTGCCGATCTGACTTCAGTTACTTCTTACGTAACTGGCTGCATGATGCTTTTTCGACACGTGTCACCTTGCATGTTCCTTCGGCATTTACCAACCAAACTGTTACCTATCGCGAATTCGTGACATTTCTGCCCATTTGACTTTTTCTGGGCTGTTGACCGTGAAAACCTGACCTGTCGCGATATCGCGACACTTTTTGCAGCCGTACGCCTTCATGCCCTTGCTGTCGCGAAATCGTGACCATTTTGGCCTTTGAAAGCTTTCCCACCGTTCATGTCGCGAAATCGTGACACTTCAAACTTTTGTTGACGTCATCCTTAATGTTGTCACAAAATCGCGACGCTTCCGGCTTCCTGAGGCTTCTCTTGCAACTTGTCACTGAAATCGTGACACTTTCAGCTTTTGACGTCATCCTCATCTTTGTCGCAAAATCACGTGACGCTTTCGCTTCCATGCTTTTCTTTCACCCTGTCACGAAATCGTGACACTTTCAATTTTGCTGACGTCATCCTCAGCTTTGTCACGAAATCGCGACGCTTTCGCTTTCCGTACAATCCTTGCTTCATGCGATAGCGAAATCGCTACAACTTTGTGCCTTGTGCTTTCGACTTGCTACATCTTTGAGTTTTGCGATTTTGACTGGTAGCGAAATCGCTACACCTTCGCATAGTGCACTTTTGGATTTGTAGCGAAATCGCTACACCTTCATGTTGAGCTTTTCAACTTGTAGCGAAATCGCTACACCTTTGCTTTGTGTATTTTCGACTTGTAGCGAAATCGCTACAACTTTTTCACTTAGCACTTTCTCCCTGCTTCGGCAGAAAATTCAACATGTAGCGAAATCGCTACAGTTACTCGACTTAGCTTCTTGGCCTCCGACATGTCACAAAATCATGACAATTTTGCTTGCGCCTTCTCTCTCCTCGACCATGTCACGAAATCATGACAATTTTTCCTGCACCTTCTCTCTCCTCGGCCATGTCACGAAATCGTGACCATTTTGCTTGCACCTTCTCTCTCCTCGACCATGTCGCGAAATCATGACAATTTGGCATGCATTTTCTCTCTCCTCGGCCATGTCGCGAAATCGTGACCATTTTGCTTGCACCTTCTCTCTCCTCGACCATGTCGCGAAATCGCGACAATTTGGCATGCATTTTCTCTCTCCTCGGCCATGTCACGAAATCGTGACATTTTGGCATGCATTTTCTCTCTCCTCTGGCCATGTCGCGAAATCGCGACATTTTTCTTTCTGCCTTCGGACCTCTCAACCTGTCGCGATATCGCGACAGAAAACATGTCGCGATATCGCGACAGTTTTCTTACTTGTCTTTTTCTGCAAATTTTTGAATCTGGGTCACTTCTGTTTTCCTGCAAATTCACTGTACTTGATCTGACTGACTTCAGAATTCTTGTCCATTGCTTCAACTGCATCAATTTCTGTCTGTGTTGACAACAATGACAATACTTTTGTTGCACCTTGTTCAACAATCTCCCCCTTTGGAATTGTTGGCAACACTTATGCACTCTCCTGTAATTCTTCTCCCCCTTTGACAATAATACCAAAGGGCTGTTGCAGACTCCCCCTGAGTCTATGCACACCACTCTCAGACAAATGTTGTTATAGTTAGCAAAAATCATGAATATAAGCAAAACTATAAGTATAGGCATAAATGCACCCCCTGAGAATGTGATCCCAAATGAAAGTCAGTTCTTGGGAATTGTGACCACTCCCAACTTATGTCGAAGGTACTCAAAAACTTCCTTGGGCAATGGTTTTGTGAATATATCAGCTACCTGCTCTGTAGTTGGAACAAAGTCCAATTTGACCTCTCCTTCAGCAACTTTATCCTTCAAGAAATGATATCGGATTGCAATATGTTTGGTTCTAGAATGCATAACCGGATTCTTGGATATGTTGATAGCACTAGTGTTATCACATTTTATTGATATTGGCTCTTTGAAGTGAATACCAAGATCTTTCAAAGTTTGTCTCATCCATAATATCCGTGTACAGCATGTTGTGGCTGCAATGTATTCTCGCCTCTGCGAGTGGATAGAGAGACTGATTCTTGTTTCTTGTTGTGCCATGCTACCAACTGTCTCCAAGATAAAATGCTCCTCCACTGGTACTCTTTCTGTCATCAATACATCCTGCCCAATCTGCATCAGAATATGCAATCAAAGTGAAATCTTTACCTTTTGGGTACCACAACCCATAATCCATAGTACCCTTGAGGTACCTGAAGATCCTCTTTACAGCTGTCACATGAGTTTCTTTGGGACTAGCCTGAAATCTTGCAACCATGCATACTGCTTGTAATATGTCTGGTCTAGTGGCTGTTAAATACAGCAGGCTTCCAATCATAGACCTGTACATTGTTTGATCTACATCTGGAGATTTGTCATCCTTGCTTAACTTGCAGCCTGTTGTCATGGGAGTGCTAACAGTTTGTTGTCTTCCATTGTGAACTTTTTCAGCATTTCTTTTACATATTTAACTTGAGAAATAAAAATGCCCTTTTCATTTTGATTGACCTGCAGTCCTAGGAAATAAGAAAGTTCACCAATCATAGACATCTCAAATTCTTTCTTCATTTTAGTTGATATGTCTTTGCAATATTCATCCATGTTGCTTGCCAAATATTATATCATCTACATAAACAACAAGAACAATAAGATGCCCCTTCTCTGTTTTGACATATAAATTGTTGTCCACCAAACCTTTCTTGAACCCTTGTTTAATAAGATAGTTATCCAGCCTTGCATACCATGCTCTGGGTGCCTCTTTCAAACCATATAATGCTTTCTTTAACCTGCAAACAAAATCTGGATTGTCACCAAGTTGGAAACCATCTGGCTGTTCAATGTAAACCTCTTCTTCCAGTTTTCCATTCAGAAATGCTGATTTTACATCCATTTGATATACTTTGAAATTTTTATGGACTGCTAAAGCCAGAAACATTCTGATTGCCTCTAGTCTGGCTACCGGTGCAAAGGTTTCCTCAAAATCAATGCCTTCAACCTGAGCATAGCCTTTACAGACCAATCTTGCCTTATTTCTGACAACCTGTCCATCTTCATTTAACTTATTTCAAAAAATCCATTTAGTGCCTATTATGTTTTTATTTGTTGGCCGTGGTACTAATTCCCAGGTATTGTTTTTCTCAATCTGATCTAGTTCTTCATTAATTGCCTTCATCCAACTTTCATCTGTGCTTGCTTCAACAACATTTTTAGGTTCAATGCTAGATAACAGAGAATAGTTCCGCACTGCTGCTCTTCTTGTCTGAATACCATCTGTGGGATCCCCAATAATCTGTTCACTGGGATGGTTTTTCTGCCAATTGCCTGTTTTAAATTTCTTGTTTTCTTCTTCTTCTGAGTCAGTTTTTACAACATCTGGATCAATTTTCTGATTCTCATCTGTTTCCTTTTCATCATCACCTTCAATGACTTCTTCATAAATAGGGTAGTTTTCTTGATAAGTAATTTCTTGTTCTCTACCTTCATCAACTTTCACATCAACACTCTCAACAATTTTCTTTAGCCTCTTGTTGTAACATGTGTAGGCTTTGCTTTTTGTTGAGTAACCAAGAAAGATACCTTCATCAACTCTATCTTCAAATTTATCGAGATTATCTTCGATCCGTTTGATGTAGCACTTGCTGCCAAATACTTTGAAATGTCTTGTTGTTGCCTTTCTGCCGAACCACAGCTCATAAGGTGTTTTGCTTTCATGTGGTCTTAGCATGCACCTGTTTTGAATGTAAACTGCAGTATGTACTGCCTCTTTCCAAAATCTGTCAGCTATTTTGTTCTCAGCCAGCATTGTCCGTGCCATTTCCTGCACTGTTCTATTCTTCCTTTCTACAACACCATTCTGCTGAGGTGTCCTAGCTGCTGAAAACTGTCTTCTTATCCCATATTTTTGACAGTATTCTGCAAATTCTTCTGAAATAAACTCTCCTCCTCTGTCTGATCTTAGGCATTTAATCCTTTTTCCAGTTTGATTTTCAACCTATTTTTTAAAAATCTTAAACATCTCAAAGGCATCTGATTTAAGCTTTAAAAATAATATCCATGTCATCCTGGAGTAATCATCTATTAACAGCATAAAGTATTTGTCACCATTTATGCTTTGTGTTCTCATGGGTCCACACAAATCGGTATGAATTATCTCCAAAGGTTTGCTGGTGAAGTATTCCTTTGATTTAAAAGTGGATCTGGTTTGCTTCCCTTTTTGACATGAAGCACGGATGCTATTTACTTGGTTTGCCAATGGTTGGTATATCTCTTATCGCCCTTTTTGAACTTATTTTTGCCAGATTGTCAAAACTAATATGACCGAGCCTCTTGTGCCACAGCCAATTTTCATCTTCCTGTCCAATCAAGCATGTTCCTTCTACAGCTTTCGAGAGAGTATATAGATTACCGAAGTCCTAGATCCGAGTAGCTATCAGCTTCCCACTGTGTGCTTTTCTCACTTCACAACCTCGCTTCTTAAAAATGACTTCATGACCTCTGTCACATATTTGACTTACACTCAGCAAGTTATGCTTCAGACCAATCACAAACAAGACTTCTTTTGATTTTATCTTTCCATCACTGATCTTGACTGATCCCTTTCCAACAATCTTTGCTCCATCATTATTTCCAAATTTCACATAACCACCTTCATAATTCTGTAAATTCTCAAATTTTTGCTTGTCACCTGTCATGTGACTGGAGCATCCACTGTCAAGTATCCATGGTGCAGATTTGTCTTGTGCTTTAAAAGCAGTCTGAACAATCAAAGATTCCTTTTCTTTCCATTCTGGTTTGATGACAGATTTGGCTACTTGTTTTGCCTTTGTCCTTTCATTAGCATGTGCCTATTTTTCAAGAAATTTCTTGTTTTGTTTCAACCCACTTGGTTGAGATTTTCTACCCTGATAATTATTTGATGCACAAGTGCTTCTACAGTTTCTAGCAATATGTCCAAAATTATGACAATTATAACATTCAACTGCATAATTCATTAAAGGAGAAAAAACATTTCTGCTGGTGAAATTCCTTTGAGATACATTATGCCTGCAATCTGAAATCATATGGCCATAAGCATTGCATTTAAAACAATAACCAGAAAAGGAATGATTAAACCTGGGTGCCGGTCTTTGCCAGTTTGAAGTAGGAGCCATGAATCTTCTCCTTCTTGGATGTGTGACTTTTGTGAATCCATCTTTGTCAAGTACTCTTCTTGAGTCTGGCATTATTGCTTTCTTTGGCATGATTTGTTTTTTCTAGGTCAACCCCGATCTTTTCTTCTTTCTTTATGGGTTCTACATTCAAGGCCTTTGAACCCTTTGATGATTCTCCTTCATCGAAGCCTAAACCAAATTTGATGCCGGAAGGCCTTTGGTTATTTAACATTTTATCCAGCTTTACAGTACTTTCTTCAAACTTATGAAAGCAGCTCAATTTTCTATTCATCTCCTCTAGCTGCATCCTTAACTTAACAATGTCTTCCTCTAGCTTGCTGCATTCAACTGTCTTTACAGTTAATTGTTCATCAAGAACTTCAGACATTTTCTTGAATTCCTCTGGTCTGTATTTTTAAACTGTTTATTATGTCAGTGGCATCCTCTAGTTTTCTTGAAAACTTTTTGTTCTTTTTCCTTTCTACACTCAACTCTTCAAGTGCAAGCAACCAATTCTCCTTCCAGATAAACTTCAGCCTCATCTTTAAAGCTTTCATCACCTTCCTGATTTTCTTCTGTTCTTTCCTCTTCAAGTGCCATGAACAGAGCTTCACCTGTTTCTTCTTCAGAATCCTCACCTGAGCTTTCTTCAGAAGAGCTGACATTCTTTGATATGAAGCTTTTCTTCTTGAGGTTGTTCTTTCTAAAATTTTGTTTCTTCTTCCAGTCACCTTTTTCTTGGAGTGACCCTTCACCATTTTTGGTTTTCTCATGCATTGGGCATTTGGCTGCAAAATGACCGACTCCTCCACAATTGAAGCACTTGAATGGTAGCTTTCCTCTATATTTTCCTTTTCCCTTTGTGAGTTTTCGAACAAAATTTGCTTCTGTTTCATCCAGTGTCTCTTCATCCTCAGATTCATGTTCAGTTTTTATATTCTTGTGTGCTTTAAAAGCAGCTTCTCTGTCTATAGGCTTAGTTTGTCCTATTCTCATTTCGTATGCGATCAAGGAACCATGCAGCTCATCCATGCTAAAATTGTTTAGATCTTTTGCCTCTTCTATTGCAGAAACTTTGGAGTTAAATCATTTGTGAAGGGTTCTGAGAACCTTTTTCACAACAACTGCATCATCCATTTCTTCACCGAGTCCTCTGATTGCATTGATGATTCCATTGACTCTCAGCATATAGGCCTCTATGTTCTCATCTTCCTTCATTTGTAATGCTTCGAACTGAGCTCGATGAGTTTGCAGCTTGGCTTCCTTGATCTTGTTGTCTCCTTCATGGATGCTCTTCAGTTTATCCCACATGTCTTTTGCCGATTTGCAGCTCATGACTCTTATCAATTCACTGTCTACAAGTCCACACATTATGGCATTCTTAGCTTTGGAGTTGTTCTCAAATTTTTTCTTCTCAACAGTATCTGTTGGAGGAGTAGTGGGTGCTGTGTATCCACTATCTACGTAATCCCAAATATCATATCCCAATGCACTCAGATATGTTTGCATCCTGAGTTTCCAGAAAGTGTAATTAGTTCCATCAAACAAGGGAGCTTTGTTGGATGAGAATCCTTCACCGCCTGCCATTGTTTCTTCCAAGATCACCTTAGCTGATTAAGCTTGTTCAAGGAACCTTGCTCTGATACCAATTGATATTCACACAATGACACTGAGAGGGGGGGTGAATCAGTGTAAATATTAATTATCAAATCTACAGCATTTAAAATGAAGCAAAGAGAACTTGAAAACCAGAAAAGCAAATTGAACAATAGAGCACACCACAACACTCAATATACCGAGGTTCACCAATTTGGCTACTCCTCAAAAATGACTGCTTGGACTCCAATCCAAATCCAGTCTTTGCAAAATACCAATTTTACAAACACTTTACCAAGGATCTACTGGAAGGAGCACCAACCCCTTAGTTTTCTGCTGCAACAGATAGGAGCACCAACCCCTAGTCCCAAGCACCAACTTGGACTGCAATTCTGAGCAATTTAAAATGATATAAAAATGTCTTCACTTCTTACATGACCCTGACTGGTCTGCAATTAAACAAACTCTGCACACTCTCACGGCTCTGCTAATTTCTCTCTTGGCTCTCTTCTAACCCTCTTTTCACAGCAATTTCCCTCTAACAACAGCAATCGTATTCTCTGTACGACTGTCCTTTTATAACCCCTTTTTCTCATCGGGACTCTTCGTCTTCTATAACTTTTCAATCCTGCATGCAGTCGAATGACATACTCTAACTGTTCGAATTCTTTTCTCCTCTCCATAAGCGGTTGTTCGAATCCTTGCAAATACGGTTGTTCGAATGCTTTTACGATCCTGCATATACGATTGTTTTGAATGCTGCAAATACGTCTGTTCGAAAGCTTTTACGACCCTTCATATTCGGTTGTTCGAATTCTACAAATACAGCTTTTCGAATACACTTTCGATTCTCCATATGTGATTCTTCGAATGCTTTTCAATCATGCATATACAGATGTTCCAGTGCATGTCCAACACCTGTCAATGTGTAACTGTCGATCTGACTTCAGTTACTTCTTACGTAACTGGTTGCATGATGCTTTTTCGACACGTGTCACCTTGCATGTTCCTTCGGCATTTACCAGCCAAACTGTTACCTGTCACGAATTCGCGACATTTCTGCCCATTTGACTTTTTCTGGGCTGTTGACCGTGAAAACCTGACCTGTCGCGATATCGCGACACTTTTTGCAGTCGTACGCCTTCATGCCCTTGCTGTCACGAAATCGTGACCATTTTGGCCTTTGAAAGCTTTCCCACCGTTCATGTCACGAAATCGTGACACTTCAAACTTTTGCTGACGTCATCCTTAATGTTGTCACGAAATCGCGACGCTTTCGGCTTCCTGAGGCTTCTCTTGCAACTTGTCACGAAATCGCGACACTTTCAGCTTTTGCTGACGTCATCCTCATCTTTGTCACGAAATTGCGACGCTTTCGGCTTCCAGCAGCTTTTCTTTCACCCTATCGCGAAATCGTGACACTTTCAATTTTTGCTGACGTCATCCTCAGCTTTGTCATGAAATCATGACGCTTTCGGCTTTCGTACAATCCTTGCTTCATGCAGTAGCGAAATCGCTACAACTTTGTGCCTTGTGCTTTCGACTTGCTACATCTTTGAGTTTTGCGATTTTGACTGGTAGCGAAATCGCTACACCTTCGCATAGTGCACTTTTGGACTTGTAGCGAAATCGCTACACCTTCATGTTGAGCTTTTTCAACTTGTAGCGAAATCGCTACACCTTTGCTTTGTGTATTTTCGACTTGTAGCGAAATCGCTACAACTTTTTCACTTAGCACTTTCTCCTTGCTTCGGCCAGCGAAAATTCAACATGTAGCGAAATCGCTACAGTTACTCGACTTAGCTTCTTGGCCTCCGACATGTCGCGAAATCGTGACAATTTTGCTTGCGCCTTCTCTCTCCTCGGCCATGTCGCGAAATCGTGACAATTTTGCTTGCACCTTCTCTCTCCTCGGCCATGTCGCGAAATCGTGACCATTTTGCTTGCACCTTCTCTCTCCTCGACCATGTCGTGAAATCGTGACAATTTGGCATGCATTTTCTCTCTCCTCGGCCATGTCGCGAAATCGTGACCATTTTGCTTGCACCTTCTCTCTCCTCGACCATGTCATGAAATCACGACAATTTGGCATGCATTTTCTCTCTCCTCGGCCATGTCGCGAAATCGTGACATTTTTCTTTCTACCTTCGGACCTCTCAACCTGTCGCGATATCGCAACAGAAAACATGTCGCGAAATCGCGACATTTTTCTTTCTGCCTTCGGACCTCTCAACCTATCGCGATATAAAACATGTCGCGATATCGCGACAGTTTTCTTACTTGTCTTTTTTTGCAAATTTCTGAATCTGGGTCACTTCTGTTTTCCTGCAAATTCACTGTACTTGATCTGACTGACTTCAGAATTCTTGTCCATTGCTTCAACTGCATCAATTTCTGTCTGTGTTGACAACAATCACAATACTTTTGCTGCACCTTGTTCAACAGCTTCTTCAAAGGAATTAGGTGCAGGAACAATCGGAGCAGTATTAGAGAGAATTAATCTCCAGACTTCCTTGACATAGGAACAATGCACAAGAATATGGTCTCTACTTTCTTCATCTACATGGCATAAAGAACATCGACTTGGACCCTCCAAATTTCTTTTTTGAATGTTGTCCCAGGTTAACTGCTTATTCAAAGACAAGAGCCAAAGAAAAAAATTGATTTTAGGAATAGCACCTTTGTGCCAAATGTGTCTCCATTTGGGCATAGAAGGGGAAGAACCTCGGATCAGTTTATAACCTTTGTTGATAGAATAAATACCCAAACCTTTCATACTCCCCCAAATTAACTTATCTTCAGCCAAAGGATCGAGAGGAGTTCTACCCTCCATTGAAGTAATAAAACAATTCTAGTCCTTAGTTAAATTTTGAGGTATTCTAAGATCATGGTAAGACTTGATTCTTGGAGGGGCAACAAAATTCACCACCTAAGAAAGAAATTGCAAGTTAGAAGAATTTAGCCAATCTCGTAATCTGTCTGAAATGGTAGGTCTAAAATTTCCCATGATTTTGTCTTCAAGAATTTTTATCTTTTCCCCATTTCCAAGCATCCAAGACAAATGCTTAGAGATAATTTCCATGGCTCTTTCAATATTTCTCCAAATTAGAGATTTCTTCCTAGTGTAAATGTTGAGAATTTTACCATTTTGGATTTTATAGTTATACTT
The DNA here is from genome assembly GCA_028583015.1 of Wollemia nobilis. NCBI lineage: Eukaryota > Viridiplantae > Streptophyta > Pinopsida > Araucariales > Araucariaceae > Wollemia > Wollemia nobilis. The sequence continues at coordinate 927,532 of JAQPPZ010002512.1, forward strand.
ATGAATCAAAAGGTTGGACCACCAACAATATTTGGCAGTAACCATATTCCAAACAAGTTTTTCTGCTAGAGCCTTTTGATGATAAAAAATGCATCTAAGACCAAGTCCCCCTTCCTTCTTACTTTTGATAATACAGTCCCACTTGACTAAGTGATACTTCCTTTTACTATCCTGTTTGCCACCCTCCCACATGAATGTTTTGAGAAGTTGTTCCATTTTTTCATGATGCCAATAGGAGCACATAGAATACTCATTTGGTAAATAGGAAGGGCAGCCAACATAAATTTTATAAGAAGAATCCTTTTCGGAGGGGTTAACCAGCAATTTGCCCAATCATTGAGCCTATTTTTCATTTTTTCAATTATTTTTTTCCATATCATCAAACTAGGTTTGGTGAAAGAAATTGGAATGCCTAGATAGGTAAAAGTGGAGTCCATACTCACTTTGAAGCCAAGAATTCTAGAAATCTTAGCAATGCCCTTTTGAGAGTGGTTGGAGAGATAGATAATCAACTTAGAGTTATTAATTTTTCTACCTATGGCCTCCAAAAAAACCTTGAGATATTTTGCAAATTTACGAGAAATTTGAGGAGAGGCATGCCCAAGTAACAATGTATCATCTACAAATTGAGAATGGTTGAGCTCTTTACCACCATTATAAGTGGGGATACTTGACAACAATCTTTGCACTCTTAGTTGTTCAAGATTCTTACCTAGAAGTTCAACAGTTAAAATATATAGGAAGGGGGAAAGAGGGCAGCCCTACCTCAGGCCATGAGAAAGCTTGAAGAAAGGTGTGGGGCTTCCATTGACAAGGGGTGCAATCCATGGGTTACTTATGCAAGCTTTGATCCATTCAACCATGTCCTCCTTGAATCCCATTTTGTACAAAGTTTCAAAGATTGCCTGGTGACTAAGTCTGTCAAATGCATTTGCCATATCTAGTTTTATGGCCATTATATTTTTATTTCCTTGCTTACAAGAGTGGATGGCTTCTTGTGTGAGGATTATTCCTTCATAAATATGATGATGAGGAACAAATCCCATTTGTTCTTTTAAGATCAAAAGTGGGATAATTTTTCCCATTCTCCTTGCTATTAGCTTTGTAATAATTTTGTAAGAAGTATTACAAAGCGAAATTGGTCTAAATATTTCCAATATTTCAGCTTGAGCTTCCTTAGGAACTAAAGCCAAGAAGGAAGAATTGATCCCACCATGAATTTTTTGCTTCTTTTTGGAGTCTTCAATCATAAGGAGAAGGTCATCCTTTATTAATTCCCAAAAGTCTTGATAGAAGTTAGCATTGAAACCATCTGGCCCTGGAGCTTTGTCACGCTTCATACTAAAAACCACTTGCCAAAGTTCCTCCATCATAACATCTGAAATACACTTTTTATTTTGCTCTTGAGTTACCAAGGAGGGAATGTTTGAAAGAAGTTTGTGTATCTGGGTAGATCTATCCTAAATTTCTTCCTTGAAAAGAAGCTAAAAATGATCAAAGACACTAAGTTTTATATCTTGCACAAAATCTAAAACCTGCCCATCTGAAGAGACTAGTTTGGAAATTGAATTATAATTTCTTCTTTGGAGAGTCTTCCTGTAGAAGTACTTAGTGTTCCTATCACCCTCTAAGAGCCAAGTCATTCTAGATTTTAATCTCCAAGAAGCTTCTTCAAAGTTTAAAGAATTTAAAAGAGAAGAAGAACATTTTTGTTGTTGCTTGATAAGATCCTCTATAGGGCCCTCAATCTCAATCCTTTCCTGAATTTCCTCTAACTATTGTTTTATAACTATTGATTTTTGAATTTTGTTATTTTCTTTAATCTAGTTTCTAATACTAGAATGAACACTTTGTATTTTGTTAACCCATTGTTGCCCTTGGAAAGGAGAGTATGCTGAATTAGACCAAGAATTCTTAACCATCTGAACAAACCCAGGTTGACTAAGCCAAAGTGAAGAGTATTTGAATAGAATGGGACCCCAATTGGTTCTTTGTTTTAAGAAAAGGCTAATGGGCTTATGATCAAAAATGGGGTTAGGGAGAATTGTTGAGTGGGCCAAAGGAAACTCTTCCAACAATTCACCAAAAATAAAAAATCTGTCCAATCTAGCTACAATATTAGCTAAACCAACATGCTTATTTGTCCAAGTAAATTTACCTTTACTGGGCTTGATATCTTCTAAGTAAAAAAGACTCACAATCTCTTCCACATCTTCTCTATCTCTATCTCTGATAGGCAACCCACCTCTTTTCTCATTTTGATTTAGAACCAGATTTAGATCCCCCAAGAATCCAATTTTTGGGCCTTGAGAAACAAGCATTTTCTTTGATAGAGCTCCAACAATTTTTCTTATCCATAGGGTGGTTGGGAGAGTAAACATTGGTAATAGAGACCAAAATATTAGAGGGAATATGACACAAGGAGATTCTAATCCAGTTATCATGCAAGAAACAATCCTCAAGGTGAAAATCAGTAGACCAACAAGTGATGATACCCCCTGAAGCACCTCTAGAAGAAGATGCTAGGCATTCACAAATTTGGCCAAATTTTATTACAAATGGATTTAGCAGTATTACTATCTAACTTAGTTTCTTGAATAAGCAAAATATCAGGTTTCTCAATATTCAAAAGTCTTTTAAGTAGATTCTTTTATTTTTATCCCCTAGACCTTTGATATTCCAAGATAGAACTTTCATTGCTTACCTTTTTTGGGTTTGGATTTTATGGCCAAATCCAACTTTGCTTGCTTGTTGGCTATAGTATTTTTAGTTGTTTCCTTGGCTTTAACCTCAATATTTTTCTTTTTGCCTTTTCTTGTTTGAGCTTTTTGACTAGGAGAAGGAAGTATGTCCTCTTCTTCCAATTCCTTTTCTTCTTTTTGAAGTGGAATTATGATCTCTATAGGTTGAGAAGATGGGGGAAGCCCAATCCCTTTTTCCTATTCCTGCACTGCTTCCTCCTCTACTGCAGTATTTGGTTTATCTATGAACCCAGTCCCTTTATCCTGTTCCTGCACTTCTTCCTCCTCTACTGTAATATTTGGTTTGTCTATGTTCTCATTTTCTTCTATCTCCAAAGCCTTAAAAGGATTAGAAGATGATGGATCTTTGTTAGATGGACCTATTTTTGCCATAAAATTTTGATTTCTTCATTTCACTTGTTGGAAGCCTTCATTCTGATCTTCTATTTTCTTTGTTTCCTTTGGTCTTTTGGGACAATCTCTCTAGAAATGGCCATGCTCATGGTATAAACTACATTTAAATAAAATCTGATTATGTGTAAAATCTGCTCGTAATCTAATTTTTATGTGAAGCTTACACAAATTCTAACAACCAAATAAATAAATAAAAACATATTGTTTTTACTTTTTAGTATATAATAATTTTTATGGTTTCTTTGTGGATTCTACTCCTTAACTTCACTATAACCTCCCATTATCCTGACTAAATTTTTTTATGTATCCAGCACGCCTTCCTAGATTTTTAACGTAGCTTACTCTAATATATTAGAGTTCTATGATTAAATTATTTGAAGTCTTTGGGTGATGTCTTCTAAGCAGCTTCCTAATCCAATACTTTTAAAACTCGCTTAAAATGACAGACGTAAATCCATGGCACACGTTAGAGCAGCGGAAATCTCTCATCATATTCTCTGGTGGACCTTTCTGCTGCTATGATGCAGCGTGTCTCTGGTGGCTTTATCAGATGAAGATGAAACGGATCCTCAGCGTGGAATGCTGCTACTCTACCTATAACTCCTACACTTAGTCATTACTAAATTACGGGACGCATGACAAAGAAATCTTGGTTTTGGTATCGGGGAAGTAAATTATGTGTACCTAAAGAGTGACGTAGGCATGGACACATCCATTATTGCTTTCTCTCTCTCTGAAATCAGGGGAACGGTAACTTCCTGTCTGAGAGCAGAAGGGTCTATGGCGATTCAGTCTGTTGGTTGGCTTTCCTTTGTGTAAAGGCTACTGTGACAAAAATGGAGGAAATGGATCACGTAAACAGGTTAAGTTCAAGTTCAGCATCTGTTGGAATTGAAGGCGATGGAAACCCAAACCGTGATGAGAAAATTGGCTCTTCTTCCATTGGGTTGGATCGTGAACAGCAACAGCACGCGGATCAAAAGCTCTGCCCATCACCACCATCGGCGGCAATGACATCGTTAAAGACGTATGTTTCATGTTTCAGATCGCATCCTCAACAATGCATTCATTCTTTCAGTATGAATTAGATTGTTATTTATTTGTGTTTACTGTGCAGGACATGTGAAGCGGAAGGGGAAAGAGAAGGAGAAGAGGAAGAGGAAGAGGAAGACCCAGGAGCGAGGACCATTGAATTTCTGCGTGCTCGGTTGCTGTCAGAGAGGAGTGTATCCAAGGCGGCAAGGCAAAGAGCTGAGCTGCTGGCCCAAAAGGTCTTTTTATCCTTCTCCTTGCCAATGCGGAATGAGCGTGTCTCTTCTGCAAATGGGTTTCTTTTGTATTTGCATGTTCTGTTTTAGTAAACAATAAATGCCTTCGGCATTTGGCAATAATATGAATCGTGTAGTTCAAAATTTTTAAGAAATCGATTGAAGTCAACTTGAAAGTTTCATTGCTCCTAAAAGCTGCTTCTTGATTTAGGTTTTGGAAGTTGAACGGCAGCTAGAAATTGTAGTTGAACAGAGAAAAAAGGCAGAGGAAGACACCCGACAAGCCCTTGCATTGTTGGAAGATTGTACGGTGGCTGATTATTCCGATGCTTTTGACTCTGGCGCGGATCAAGATGCAGCTTCTCTTCACTTGGAAATTTTTCAAAGAATAAGCACTTCCAGTTCTTTGAGCTTAACCTTCCCTGGTGAAGAAGATGAAATCTCAACCATGAGTAGTGCAAGTGAGAAAACATTGCAAAACTCTGAAGTTCATATAGATGAGCAAGACGGGCCTGAACGTTCACATCGCGTATGTAGAGGGTTGTCTTGGCAAGTACGAGGAAATTCTCACAATCAACATGAAAATAAAAAAGCCTTTCAAACATTGGAGTAAATATATCTAAAAATTATCATCATGGAGGTGTTTCAGATGCAAAGTCTGGTTCAAGAAGACGCGCCGGAAAGTCATGCCGCCAAATAAAAAGGAGAGAAACAAGGTCGGCTTATGTAATTTCTGCTTCTATTTCAATATTGTCCCATGATACGTGGAAACGTTCTGCGTAATTCACAAATTGCATTGATTTCTTCTTGCAGACCAGTGACAGAGGAGGAATTAAGGGTCTCAAGTGATTGTGGTGAAGAAGATAAAACTAAGAAACCTACAGAATCGATGTCAGAACCTATTTCAGAGAAGGATTCTGAAGGAAGCTCCCTGGTGAGAGACCAGAAAGTGATTTATGACAACACCTTAAATCAAGGTACAGAGGAAAGAGATGAAATCGATTTGAGGAATGATCAAATAGGAGAACAAACTTCAGGAGAAGAATGTACATCAAGGGTGCACCCAGAACGCTGTGTTCCCTACCCTTCGGAATATCAAGAGAGACAAATTGAATCAGGAAGTGATAAAGAGATGGAGATGGAAAGAGTACTAGAACAGCGCGCAGAGCTGATCGATCAGTATGAGGCAGAAGAGGATGCCCAACGAGAATGGGAAGAGAAGTTCAAAGAGCTTAATTGCCCACCTGAGCAAGGCATGGTAAATTCATTGATTTCTTTTTCACCCTTTCTGTATCCACTGTGATATTGGTGAGCAGCCATAGAGAAGTTACTTATCTGCTAGTTTGTATTTATTCTTTATTTGTTACCTGTCGAGTACCTACTATTTTGGTTCCACCGGGTGTATGTTTGATGATGTACATTGGGTTCTTTTGCATCAATGGAAAATGGGAATAAGTGTAAATTTCACTTTTAGTCATTTGAAACCTTCTATTTCCCCTGAAGGGAATGATTAATTCAGTGTCCTGCACTGTATCCTTTCTCCTTTTGCTATGTAGGATTGTTGCAGATATGAGAAGCAAATCAGGGAAAGAGAAGTATCCAAAGATCAGGAAGGAGGTTGTTTGAACAGGTCAAAGAATGTTGCTCCTACACTTAATGGTGAAAAGAAAGAATCGAATGAGAGGTCTTGTGAATCCACATCTGAGAAATCACATACAGTTTACAGCCATTGTAATGATGTTGAGAATAAAGCCATACATCAAATGGACACAAATGAATCACAAACATGTTATGTTCATGGAATCTGGCCCAATTGTTCTTGTAGATTGATTTGCAGCTGTGATGCTTCTTCTATTAGCAAAGTAGAAAAGGTAAAAGGATTGCCAGTCCTAACCAACAATTTTGTCCAGGATATTTCATTAGGAAATATGCAGGAGAGCCAGGGAAATGCATGTGCCAAGACCGTGTCAAAAGAAGAGAAACAAGAAGGGGGGATGCCAAATTATGATCTCAACTCTGTGACGGATTTACAAGTTTCTAATAAAGATGTGGAAACAACAGATTGTATTGCCGAGCCAAGTGATAATGTGGATGAAAACATGATTGGACCTTATTGCTGTGATATTGGACCGAACTTAACAGAAAAGGCAGTCCTACTTGAAAAGCACATTCCTATTGTTTCTCATGCAAATGAACTCTTGAAACTCTCTGCATCTCCAGTCCATGATAAGGCTCTTGATGCAATGCATGCAATGAGGGTGTCTGGAAAGGATGCTGTGCAAGGACTGCCTTATAATGTGCGACCAACTGGTGAAATGGTGAATACCGCGTCCATGACTCAAGCCCTGAAGTCAGAAAAACATTGCAGTGAAAGTAAAATGGCAAGAGGGGATTACAAAAGTAGCGGGGGGATGATGCTAGCTACAGGGAAGAAACCACAAAATATTTCTCATGGAAGTATCTTGAGGAACTCGGCAGAAATAATTACAGATTCGATTCCTAAGGAATGCAGAGGATACTCCCAAAGCTGGCATGGCAGCTCTAATGCTGACCACAGGCTTTCTCTTATGCAGGGACATAGAGCTGATCTGGTGGCAAACACAACTTGTGCTAGTATACATCCTTATGTTCCAGTGAATCCCATGAAATCTATGTCAAGTCTTAAGATGGGATCCATGGAGATGCAAGGTCAGAAAGAAAATGAAGAACACTTTGATAGAACTGATTATCATTGGAGAGCAAGTACAAGTGATGAAAACTCAATGACAAGGTCACAAGAAAATATACAGGTAAGGCCTTTCAATGGCCAACCTGAGAGAAGTACTGGCCTGAATGAAAGTAAGATGACAAATGTGGAAGATATCACACCCGGTCCAACTACACAGAATGTCAGAGGAGTTAGTTTTTCAATGCCTTATTGTGGAATTAGATCTTCAGATATTTTGGAAAGACGGAACACATTTGTAGCAAATCACATTCCTGAAAATAGGTTCTGTAGGACAAATATGCAAGATCCCTCCCATGTGATGATTAATAAGATCGATACATCTCCTGAATCTCGTGAATACTATGCTTCCCTTAAACACTCTGGCAGAGTTTCTCAGAGAACATCTGAAAGTAATGATTCCTCATTTCAAAAGAACATTAGCAGGCTTGACATAAATAACTGGTCATCAGCACATGAACTTACTGATAATTACAAGAATCATTCAAGGGGTTTATTTTGTGGTCAAAGGGTAAATCCGAGTACTGGAAACATGGGCAGTTCTAGCATGAGAGAGTTTGAAACTTATTCTGAGTTACATACTGGGAATGGGACAAGAGAAGAATCACGAATGTGCCAGATAAATCAAGACCATAATAGATATGCTGAGAGAGTTCAACTTGTTGCACATCATCAGAGTGATTCATCTAGGGATGTATTGATGGTACTTCAACTTGCAAAGTTAGAATTACAAAACACCTTGGATAAGACTCAGTCAGTGATTCAGCACCCAAAAATACGTGCAGGCTTCATGGAGGAAAGTAGCACACAGAAAGTGATGCAACCAGGCAATTTTGTTGGAGCTCCTCTTAGTTGTAATGAGCTTTTTCGGTTACCTCCTGAAATAGATTGTAAACTGCCTTCTCAATCAAGGCCTTACCTTCCTGATTTTAATCATAATAATTTAGTTGGTGTTCCTAATAATCTATCTGCTAGTGTTCTTAACAAATTATCTGCTAATACAAGTGGAAGAGAAAGGCCGAATCTCCATTTCAAACACAATCAGAGTGATGTAGATCTGTCTAGGAGGCAATGGCCTTCAGCAGGTAATCAACATGGACAACAGATCAGTTATGGCTTTGATGACCCGACTGTAGCTAGGGGACAATGGTCTTCAGCTGACAATAAAAGACGGGCAAGTGAAAAAAGTTGATGCTAGGTACAGTCTCATTAACAGCAGAGAACATAACAAGGTATTTTTGTAGACATTCTGTTCCATGTTGCAAATAGGTATCACTGCTTGGACATTCTCGTTGGAGAAATTGCAGATTGTTTTATAAACTAGTAATATTTGTTACGTTTCTATTGATACAAAGAATTATAATTTAGGAAGCTGATCTGCTTCTAATGAGTAGGTATGTTTTAAGTTTGAGCATGGTTTTATACCACAGAAAAATGGTTTGTGTAGATGTTATAACTTGGTTTTGATTGAATTATTGAAGATTTAGAGTGACCAAGCAGTGCTTATTTCTTATTACTCTTTCTTTTGTTGTCAACAAGCATGGCAATATTGGACACTGTATTGTTAAAATTGGGGATAGGCAACATACAATGGAAATCAATGTTTGTAAATGACCTTTAAATTCAGTCTCCACATCCTCTGAATAAAAAGGTTTAGTCATGCCCTTTCAAGAATTAGACTTTCTGGTCTCCATTATTAGCTACTTCTTCCTGTGATTTATCCCTTGCTTCTTATCTTTATATGGGCGTGTCTTATACGAAATTTATATGTGCAGTTTTGGGCGGTCCAAGAGGCTTGAGCTAGCGGGCTGTGGGAGAACTTATTGCTAGAAGCCAAACATGTTTCCTTGGCTATAGTGAGCCAGTAGATTGCTACATAGTGATCTGTAAAAGCTACATGGCAAGTACCAAAATTTGCAAGGCAACTGAAGAGTAAGCTTTCTACAAGAGGGTTACTCTGTCTTGTTGATTTGATACAATGATATGTTAATTGCCGTTGGCCTTGATCATTTCTGATCTACTCTTGCTTTATATGTCCATATGTGCATTCTTATATGGAACATGTGATGAGATGTGAGACTAGATAACATTCACAATTTAGATATTTCAGTAAATAATTGATAAATAGAGATCATAGAAAAATCAGGCATGCTCTTTTTTATTAGAGAAGAGATAACTGTTATACATTGGTGAAGGGCTTATTAGTTTCTGCCTTGCATTTTATCTTTCTTCTTAGGAAAGGAATTAGTGATATTTTGACTCTGCGCGTGAACTTCTAGCTGGTCTTCCTGATGAGAAATTTTCTTCTGGATCAGACATGGTTTGCAATATTTAATGATGTAGATCTGAGATTGTTATTTAAGGTGGTGGTTCCTTTTTCTCCCAACTAATGTTCTTTAAAGATAAATGTGTCCATGTATCATGGGCATTTTGGTATCTTGAGTAACTGTATTTTTTCTGAAAGATATTCCAAGTCTTGACTATATGCAAGCCGTTTTCTTTCCTTCACAAGCATTGGATGCCGATAGCATTTCCCATTCATTTATTTGAATTAATGAATTCTAAACTCTCTTCATTATCTCTGCATTCTGGTCTTCCTTACAAGAAGTTCCCCTTTGGTCAAACATTGTTCCCGATGTGAAAGTCGACAATTCTTTTATGACTACTGATGGGTTTTAAAGTTATAAGTGCCTGCAGAGCGTATAAAAACAATTTTATTTTTGTTGTCTTCTCAGTGGCATTTTTCAACAAGATATGCAACTATATCTATATGCATATAGTTTATTTTCTTCCATATGTTGGATACCCTATATTGTTTTGTATCCGTAAATTTGAATCTCTTTGGTCACTAAATGATTCAGGAACTAATTTTTGCTGAGAGATAAAAAAAGCAAAGCGTATACCAGATAAGTAGGCAAACAAGAAGTGCATGAAAAGATTGCTACATGGAGAATACATAAAGGTCCAAGGATAAGAAAGAGAAAGAAAGAAAGAAATCAACTGTGAGAGAAAACTATATCAATAATACAAGAAATTGCCTTTATTGTTGAATTCTTCTGGAGTTCCTCCATTGTGTGTTTTTTAATGATATTTTATTTTTATCTCTTCTTCTTGACCACTTTGAAAGCACAATCTCGTAGATGTGGAATAGAATTTAGGGAAAGAAGGCAAACAAAGTTAGAAATAGATGTTGAATGAATCCAAGCTTGTGGCATGTCCTTGGTAAAAGGCATTCATCTCTTATCTGCATTTCATATCATATGTAGTATTGGAGCTCCAGATTCTTTTCTTAGATGTTTAAAATGGCTTCCATGCTATTTTTTATTTCCTTGTTCAGATTTTTAGAGTTTCAGTTTAAGGGTTGGTTAAAGAGGCTCATATTTTGTTATTAACTCCAGTTGGCGTGGCAAATTAGGGTGGGTATCAAAATATTAGAATTAGGTCAGCTTTAGTCAAATGACAGTCATTTAAGGGAGAAAGTATGTAGGGTAAATGGTGACTTCTACTAGACACATCATGAAATTCAAATTATCAAATTCTGTGACTTGAACAGTCAAAGGAAAGATAGGCATGTGGACAACAGTTCCAAAAAGAAATAACAAAGTGTTTGACGAAATGTCCACACTATACATTGTAATCACGTAGGAAGCATGTAAATAGTCAATTTGGTCAAACACAATGTCGTTTAGCGCTTAATCATGCAAATTGCAATGTAATCAGACATGAGATTATGTAATGTTGGGAAAATGTATTCAGCCATCATGTAATGCATTAACTACTGTTACAATTGTTTTGTTAAGTCTGAAACACAAGATGGTTGGGGAAGTTGAGGCTTGGTTGGTTATTACGCAGAGAGGCGTTCCTACAATGGCAGACAGGGGGTGGGAGGCAAAGAGGTCATACATGTCACGCCGTAAACAAATTTTTTTTTTTATTAAAAAAGCCGACATTAACATTAACAAAAACATTTAAAATATTTAAACTAAAACAGTCGACTAACCAACTGTTGCAAACATTTAAAATATTTGGATTTCTAAGTTTCACTCGCATTATTGCAATAAATTCATTAAAAAATAATAAAGAAGAATATCACAATAAATTTATTAAAAATTAATTGTCGCCTTTATATATCTCAGGTTTATATACAATTTCATAACCTCGCTTCTCGCTTGTGTTAAGATTGCATAACATCAGATCCCCTCTCTTCGAAAATGCCTACGGGGAATAAAGATTGCGGTGCGGAGAAGAAGCAGAACCATACTTGCGGAGGTCTTTGCAGGCTGATGCAGCGCGTGCATTCCCTCGAAGATCTGCTGAAACTTGTGCGATGGGAACGAAATGCGGTGCAGGACAGCCATAAGCACACGGAAGTTCTCCCTTCAAATTATTCTGCTGTCCATGGCAATGACAAGAACCGATCAGAGGAAGGGCCCTCTGCGTTTCAGATGCCTCTGCATTACCCGCGGTACTCCAAGGAGGAATACGAATCCATGCCCGAATGGAGGCTGGACCTTCTCTTCCACCAGTATGGTTTGGCCGTTACAGGAGATGTTGCGTACAAGCGAAATTATGCGATCAGTGCCTTCGTTTGGCCTGACGAGTACTAATGACTTTCGAAGTTGGGATTACTTTGGCTTTGCTAGGGTTACCAATATGCCTTTTGTGGGGTGTATTAAGCAAAGACCGCTTTGTTGTCCAACCCCATTGGCTTAATCCGTGATCTGTCTCGTTAAAATTAGTAGCGTTATATTTTGTAGTTATGATGTGTGTTCCTTTGCGGTGTTTTGCTGCAAATCGGTGAAATGATTGCCATCTCTATGATTTATCCGTTTAATTTTTGGTTATAGAACTCTTTAAGACAAATCCTGTAGAAAGCAGAAGAATGCAAACATCAAAATGAGGGATCATATGTCTTTGATCTGGGAATTGAGATCCATTTTCTGCAATAACGATTCTTTTGGCTTGGTATAGTTGCATAATTTTAGAATTTCTTTGACTTGATTTTAATAATTTTAGAATTTTTTTGAATTTCTTGATTTTAATAAATTGAAGTCTTGACTCAAAGAACGGCTAGAAGATTCCACAACTTGTTTTACCATGTCTATTTTTCTTGTTAAGGGTCGGTTCAGAGATATGATGGTCTATTGAAGAAGCGTGGGTTCATAAAATATGATGGTTTATGGAAGACCTCTAAACGAATGTGAGATTCCTGAGGAGAATTTAACAATCCAAACAAGTTCAATGGGAAAAATAGTAAAACACATTTTAAAAAAAAATTGTCATACCTTATAGTTCTAATATTTTGAAATGAATTTTGAAAAAGTATAAGAGTAGAAGATTAAATTTTACATGAATATTGAATAAATAATATGATTAAATATAAACTCTCTTTTTGAAAGGTTATCTCAGATATTATATAAAAATACATGGCAGATATAGAATAAAACACATGAGAGGGTAAGAAAAGGGCGAAGGCAAATGGTTGAAGCAAATATAATTTTTTATTTTTATTTTCTTTTGTCCGTCTCTATAACCCCCACCGTATTCCGCTCTATCGACGTATTCCGCTCTATCGAAGCAAATATAAAATTGAAAGACAATTTTTCTATTATTTTTTTATTTTTTTCTTCTCTATGCTCTTTTTAAAGCTTTGAAAAGATTATAATTTTTCTATATCCGTTTTAAAGCTTTGAAAAAATTAGGTTAAGTATTTTTGAGTTTTTTTTGTTTGAGTAATATTTTTATATACAATCTATCATGGGATTAAACCCTGGTCACATATTTTTGAGGCTTTTAATAAGCCATGTATAGTTTTTATGGAGGTTATCTTATTAAAATAAAAAAGTATTCAACCCACAAGGATGTCAAGGACACAAGAATGTCAAGGACACCACTTGCATTATCGATTATGTGACCGAGGTTCAATCCCTATGGTAGATGTGTATAAAAAGTATTATTCAAATATATATATAATATTATTATTGGGTTAACTAGCTTAGATATAAAGGATAAATATCTAAAAACGTCGAGAGTTATCAATCCCGAGGCGCCTATCTTGGAGATCACACCCCCAAGAAATGAGATAGGCGCCTCAAGATTGATAACTCTCGACGTTTTTAGATATATATCCTTTATATCTAAGCTAGTAGTAACCATCAGAGCCACCCTATATATAGACTCCCCTTTCATTTTGTAAATCATCCATGATCGATCATCCATTAGTTGTCCATTGCATAGGAGAGCAGCTAGGAGGAAGTGTTGTATGTGAGATAGTTATAGTCACATGACTGAATGTAACCATTTCATGATAATGCAAGGATACGTTTTGGTGTCAACTTTGTCCCTATGAATATTTGCATGTTTTAGATCTATGCTATGTTACAAATCTGTAGGGAGGAGCGCATGTAGGTGAAGCATAGTGGTTTTAGGAACGCCATCGTTTAGCCTCCAGGGGAGCCGACATAACACAATTAACATACAACTAGTCGTCATGCTCAAAGTTGACATAGATTGAACAATCCGTCATCTGTCATTACCTGATATGTCATCCGTCATGCACTAACCAGACATCCGTCATAATTGATCCGTCATTTGTCAAGCCTTGAACTAACATCCATCATGCAGTGAATAGTCATCAGTCATGCAATCATCCGTCGTAGGTCAATCCGTCAAACATCAAATCCATCATAGTTGAACCATCTTATACTGAGCCGTTAGGGACTAGCTAATTAAATCATACAAACATGTTCTTAAGTTCTTATTGTCAATCTCCCTTCCTCCTAAAACTGTCATTCCCTCATCTCGAGAAGTACTCACCGCTGTCTAGATTTGGCATTGTTGCCTAGATCAACTTCAAGTCGAAAGAAGAAGTAAGCGTGATAAGACAAGGAAGTGAATGACAAATTCAAGGTTGTAAGGTCAAAGGAGGAATCAAATACAAACAATGGAGCAACCACTTAGGAGAAGCACGAGATTGGCAAAACAAAGAACACAAATTCGAGACGAAGTCACATAACCGGAAGTGCAGAGAGTGTGGAACCCCTTGGAGGACAAGAGTCCAAAAGCCAAAAGATAAAGGTGGTAGACATTGTTATTAACAACATAAAACGAGGTGCAAAATCAAATAGTTGAGGAAGATACTAGCGTAGTGGTAGAAGCTAACATTGGAAGCGAAGAGCGGATGGTAACACTTGAGCCATCAGAGAGGATTTTTCCAGTGGGTGTGGAAGATCAGAGCTTGGCACCAGAGCAACCATGCGAGGAGACTTGGGGAGGAAGACCAAAATTGCATATCGTTTATTCGCGAAGGTCGTCGCGAAGTAGTGACGTACGAAAGTTCAGAAGAAGACTATTTGAACAATAGGCATTTGAACAAGAAACACTTGTACCACCTACAACTGAGAGAGAGTGGGACACAACCATACAAGCATCGTCATCAAGTGACGAAGAGATTGGAGGAGTCCCAATGGCACACGTTGCTAATAGAGCAGGCAAACAAAAATACCCACCCTTCACTGGAGAAGGGAAAGAAGACCCAACACACCACATAAGTACTTGTACCACAATTTGGAAGGCGAATGGAGTGACACAATCAACATAATTGTTGCAATTGTTTCTTGCCACTTTGCAAGGTATTAGATAGGTACTTGAAGAGAGAAAGTACACAACCATTTGTGCTATGGGAGACCATGTAGGAAGCATTTATAAATGAATTTTGGCAATTACAAGATGATACAAAAATCATAACATAAATCTATGCTACGAAGCAAAGATCGGATGAGGATGTTAAGAATTATAACTAAAGATTAAAGGAGTTGGCTGACAAAATGCAAATGCCACCCGCAAATGGAGTAGTAAAACGCTGGTTAGTAGATGGACTTCTACCTAAGTACAAGAAGAAGATGAAAGTAGTGTCATCCTCCACATATGAGGAAGGTTTGGAAAAGGTGAAGAATTTTGAGAGCGAAGCAAAGCAAACAACTAGAATCATAGGACATTCGAAGAATGATGATTGGGATAGCGATTTAGAGGATAAGGTGCAAAGCGCTATCTATTCCTTTAGAAAGGAGTTTGACAAAATCATGAGGGAAGTCAAAGAAGTGTGGAAAGAACGAAAAGATATTTGGTGTTCAAATTGCAAGTCAAAAAGGGACACAAATAATAATTGCCCTAAGAGCGCGTATTGCAATATATGCAATGTAGAAAGACATTTGGTTTCAGATTGTCCATTTAACTTGAAGGGAGCAAGGCACCAAACCATGACGGTGAAATAGGAGGAACAAGCAAAGACATGGAGAAATGGATAAGGTGCAACTAGCAGCGGATATAGGAATAATCGTCGAGGTGGAAGGTAGGGTGGACAAAGTCGCCTACAATATGATTCCGATGGAAGACCTATTATCCAGTGTTGGAACTATCAAGAATGGGGACATTTTGTAAAAATTTACCCCAAACCATAGACTGGAGGAAATGCAAATGGTAACAATGTTACCCATATGTGTTGATGGTGTGGATCGAGTAACCACAAAGAAATAAATTGCTCGAACAAAGCAAGTACAAGTGGCACACACAATGTCAATTTGATTGACATTGGTGAACTAACAATGTAGAAAAAAACAAGAAGTTCTAGCGGTGACCAGAGCTCACACTAGAAAAATGGAACAATACCCAAACCCTACCAAGGAGGAGAGATGGCAGGAAGCCCACGAGTTGGTAAAGGAAGAATTGGAGAAGGAGAAGCAAGAAAGGCTACTCCAATAAAAAGCTTTGAAAAATATGGAGATCATAACAAGTAAATAGGCATCAATTGAACGCTTGGTGACAGATATTGAACACGACCACGGAGGTGAAGGTATTGAATCTGCTCAGTGCAGTACTTGAATTGTATGCTATGATTGGAAAAATGATAGACAAGAAAAAGAGAAGAAGTTCGGGAGGTAGCCAACATGAAGCAGGAACAATTCATTAATCCTACGATACTAATGATTGAAGTCGGGAAGAAGCCAACCTTGGTTCACATGGAGATATGTAGGCAACAAATCCACCTCCCAGAAGAAGAGATGTTCATTGGATCTGCACAATTTTGCTCAGTTTTGCCAATTTTGATTAAAATGTACAAGTGATCAAAATGTACAAGTGTAAATGTACAACTTGAAATGTCAATGAATTAAGGTGAAATGTGCATTTGGGATGAATTTGATAAAAATCAAATTAGACTTAGTAAAACCTTGTAATTAATTGTTTTGAGATAATTCGGGATGGCAGTTGTAAGTAATGTGATGTCTTAGGAACCGCTTTGGAACGGCCTAGGCATGCATTATATAGCCCCCCATTCAATTTTTCAGGTTGTTCATTGATGGATTCGTTCATTGATAAGTTCTTGGTTGTTCATGGTAGGAATTCCATGTTGTCATTGTTGATGTCCATTGTTGAGTCTCTAGCTATTGTGATCAATAATAATGGATATATTGTACAGGAATATCTATACAATGAATAAATCAGCAAAAGCTCTTTGATTCCAGGATTTTGTGAATTCCATTGTGTGTTATTATTATTGCATGTTGTAGATTTTGTGTTGAATTACTAAATGGTTATGTTAAGTTGATGGAATTACAATGGAAATGACTTATGATCGGCCCTGATGTGAGAGTGAGGAATGATTACATAATGAATTATGGTTGTACAGAGACATCATATGTCAGTTGTACGATTTCTAGAAACGTTGGTGATGATAATAATTCAATGCTATTGAATTAGGGTTTGCATGTTGGAAGGAAAGTTAACAATTGCAATAGGAAATCATCCCAAAACTTGTCCTAAAGAGATTTGTAGTGTAAATTGCCAAATCAGTGAATGAAGTATTCAGCAAGGGTTTATGCAAATCGTACAACCTGATATCTAGACCATACAAATGATTGTTAGCCTAATTTGGAAGTAAACTTGCATGATAAAATCTTGTCATTTATGGAAATTTGGTGTTTCGGAGAAATTGATTACAAAACTGATTAACATCACTTTTGGCAAATTGACTAAGTGGCAAATCGTACAAGTTGCAGTTTTGTACGATTTGGATCGTACAACTGTACGATTTGGTGATCATACAAGCTGTTTTGCAAGATTGACAAGTTGTACAAAGCAAATCGTACACCTTGTATGATTTGGGTAAGATTGTTCCAAAACCTTGGGAATCATTTCCACACCTTCTAAATCACCTCCCCCCTCCGAGAATACTACACTCCCGTGCTACAAGATATTAGACCATAAGCTGACTCAAGTCATTGTAGACAAAGGATCAAGTGTGAATGTGATGCCAAAATAGACGTGGCAAAGCGTAGGCCAACCCACTTGAGATCTCCAATTTTTAGGTTATATGAAATGAATCAGTACGAGACAGGCAAAGGGCATACTGATGAATCAAAATGTATGAATAGTAAAGCAAGATTTCATCTTGGATTTTGTAGTGATTACCATGTAGAAATATGCATATGATGCATTGCTTGGACATGGATGACTAAGAATGGAGAAAGTGAACCATAACTGGGAGAAGGAACACCTCACCTTCAAGAAAGGTCAGCATAAATATATGATCAACTTGAAGAACTAGTCCATAAGCTAGGACATTGCAACCTCAGATGAATCGGGAAGTTCATCATCCGATGGAGAAACATGATATGAGCTTGATGGAGTGTTGCAGCTAGAAGAATGCACTGAAGATGAGAAGGACGATGACAAAGGCCTACTTCACTGGCAAATGGAGGACTACGAAGTGTTCACACCTCAGTGCTTATGCATCCACACAGAAGACGAACTCAAGAAGAGAAAGAACCAAAGAAAGGTGAAAGCAGTAAGAAGAGATCAACAATACAGAAGGACCAAGAACATGAAAAGTGGATATCTTCAAAAAAATTTGCAAAATATACCATGGGGGATGCAGTAATCAAAGAGAAACCGACTCATCCCATCGACGTTCTGAAAGCAATCAAAGAACTTGAATCCATTAAATATGGACCAAGAATGGTACATGTTAACCTCGGTGAAGAAGGCGAGAAAAATATGATCAAGTGTGGAGATGATTGGGATCTTGTAATCAAGGCAACAACATTGAATATATTTATGGAATATAAAGATGTGTTTGCATGGACATATAAGGATTTGAAGGGAGTACTACTAGAATTGTGTGTACACAAGATTCCTCTAATTGAATATGCGCAAGCAGTGAGAAGGCGACCATATCAAATGAATCCAAAGTATGCAACTTTGGTAAATGCCAAAATAAAAAATATGCTAGATCCATATTTGTGTGGATTTCCAAAGTATTAATCCTGTAACTATAAAAAACCCGTTCCCAATCCCCTTCATAGATTCCATCTTGGAGGAAGTAGCCGTCCATGAGATCCATTCATTTTTGGACGGATTTTTAGGTTATAACCAAATCAACATTGAGGAGGACAAGTTGAAGACCACTTTTATAGTGGAAAATATACGCATATAACCACATGCCATTTGGACTATGTAATGCACCAATCACTTTTCAACGAATTATCTTGTACATTTTTGATAAAATATCCACAGGGAATTTCAAGGCCTTTTTGGACAGTTTGTCCCTGTATGGTCGAATATAGGAACACTTGAAAGCAGTGGAGGAATGCATGAGCTTGGGTAGAAAATCTTGACTTGCATTAAATCTAGGGAAGTGTGTCTTGATGGTGCCATATGAGAAACTATTGGGACATATTATATGTCAGGAGGGCTTGAAACCGGACCCAGATAAGATACACATAGTATTGCTGATGGAAGAACCAAAAAATGTGAGTTCCATGAAAACCTTCTTAGGAACGATGGGCTACTATAGGAGGTTTATTAAGAATTACACACAAATTGCATACTCGTTAGACACTCTTACATGCAAGAGTATTCATTTAAAATGGGAGGAGGAACACCGAGAGGCTTTTGAAGGCTTGAAGGCACATCTAATGAAAGCACCTATCCTATTTTATCCAAACTAGGAGAAGGAATTTCATGTCCATGTAGATGCCTCAAACTTTGCGATCGACTGTGCCTTAGCTCAAGAATGACAATTTAGATTGGATCAACCCATATACTTTGCAAGTTGGTTGTTGATAAGGGTAGAGAAGAATTATAGCATGATAGAACGAGAAGCACTAGGGATGGTTTACGCAGTACAAAAGTTCAGGCATTACCTGCTAGCCAATCAATTTGCTTTCTATGTAGACCATCAGGCACTGTTATACCTGATTAACAAATCGATGATTTACAGACGAGTGAGTAGATGGCTTGTCACACTATAGGAATCATGTTTTTTTAGTGGTAGTGAGGCCAAGAAAGAAGCATGTAATAGCTGTCATAGCCCTCCCTTGGCAGGTCTCATCGTTGATATAGAGTTTGTATGTTTAATCATGTTTTGTAGTTGCAAATATAATGAGTAGTTAAAAATATTTGATGTTTTGAATGTGGTACTGCTGATGTATCATTGATTTGTAGGAATAGCCACTCTCAAAGATGTCGGGGAAATCAACCACCAAAATCGAGACACTTGATAGAGATAAATTCTTGCAAAAGATTCATTAAAGAGGGAGAATGTCAATGTTAATGGACAAAATTAATAATTGACATTAAATTAACCTAATTGTCTTTAGTACCTAGATGGTAATCATTTAATCATTTTGTTGTTACAAAATGACAAAAATAAATAAAAAGAAATTAAGTGATTATTCAACTAAAGGAGATTCTTTTTTTTTGTTTGGAAGTCAAAGAAGAGGGGACTTCTAGAAGAAGAAAATTTGAGCTAGGTTCTAGAAGAAGAAAAATTGAACCAAGGGGGGCATTTTAGTCTTCATATAGGCGATTTATTCTACTCTTAGATCCTTCATTTTGTCTCTTCCTAGCATGACTTTTGAATGGAGAGCATATCAAAGGTCTATATATATATAACTGGAGGGAGTTAGGGGAACACGAAGGAGCAAGGAGAAATCTTAGAGATTGGGAAGAAGAAGCTCAAAGAACCTCACCTTACTGGAGCAATAGGTTGGAGGATCCCTTTTCTATTGCTTTGCTTGATAATTTTTTGTTTGGAATGAAATTTGACTTATGCTTGTTTGTAAGATTCATCCCTTTTATCTCGTGGGAATTGAGCCCTTATTTAATTGCTTGATATAGACACTAGTTTGAATTGGTTACAACTCATGTGAATTAAAGTAATGATCGTTTAGATCCTTTGCTTTGGGCTTATGAATGAAAATTTATAGTATTTTGATCATTTGATTTGAGCTTATATGTTTCTGAATTCACTTCACCTTAATCACGTTTTAGACCATGAACCCTATTATTGAAAGAGTAATGTCTTGGCGTTTATACTCGTGCCCAATTTGGACATGATTTTGCTACTAAAAATCCTCAGTGAACCACCTTGTAATCAACTTACTTCTATTTTTCTTGATTGACTTTTTCAAGCTTGGTTCTTCGCATCACAGGTGGATAGGAATTAGATCGCGAGTTAATGATTATTCCCTAGCAGTTTTAGATTATATGGTCATGTAATTTTCTTATGTGAAACCCTAAAAAAAAAATTGGAAGCAATCATGAACTGTCAACAATAGCAAGCGTAAACCTACTCTTTTCTTACTGCATAATCCTAAATGCAAAGCCAGGTTACAGAGGGTGAATATTGAATTTTCCACCATAGAAACCGCCTTGAAGGGAGTGAAATGTAATCTCACTAATGTATTATAATTGTAAGAATGGTCTAAAACCTTTGAGCATCAGCTCTTGAGCGATCAAAGTGTGTTGGTTTGTGCTCGGCCTCGCTCATGTGGAAGGTCTTATTGCCTTTCACAAGCATTATCCCACATGGGATATGCTCGGGCGAGAAGAGGCCTTAAATGGAGCAATCCTCCCTATGATCTTCGACCACCAAGTGGTGGTCAGAGACCAAACCACTTAGTGGTCATGTGGAACCATTTAAACCCTACATGGAGACCCTTGATTAAGTGTTAACCTTTTCTTAGTTTTCGCCACGTGGTTGCATGTTATTTGAATTATGTCAGATATTTGGGTGCATTAAGTCCAGTAAAACTTTTTGGAAAATCATGTGGTCTAATGTCCCACATGCTCCCTACAGGTTTATTTAAAGGGGAAGTCGCCCTTACTAAGGTGACTACACAGTGGTGGTCAGCCTAGCCGAGGAGGCTAGGGCATTGGTTGTTAGGCGCTGGCAGAGGTTTGGCTGGCAAAGATTTGACTTGCTTCCTGGCGAAGGCTTGAAAGATTGATTGGTTGGATCTGGTTGTTTGGCCTCAACCAAATTTTGGCAAATCATATTTGGAGTTCTAATATTCTATTTATTTGTCAAAATATATTTTTCCTAATAAGCTATTTGAGCTCTCTAAAGACATCCAACATAGTGGAATAATTGGATACAACCTTAGATCAAATTTTAAGGAAATTTTGATAGCAAATTGTGAAACATTTTGTGAAATAATTAATGCATTCTTAGATCAAATTTTGGGAGGAAAATTTGATAGCAATTCATGAAGCAAATAAATGCATCCATGGATCGAATTTTGGGGGAAAATTTGATAAAAATTTATGAAATAATTAAATGCATTCTTGGATCAAATTTTGAGAGGAAATTTGATAACAATTGGTGAAATAATTGAATGCATCCTTTGACCAAATTATTGAGGAACTATAGTACAAATTTGTGGAAAATTTGTAGGGAACTATAGTATAATTTTGTGGAAAATTATTGAGGAACTATAGTACAATTTTATGGAAAATTTGTAGGGAACTATAGTATAATTTTGTGGAAAAATATTGAGGAAAATTTGTAAGGAACTATAGTATAATTTTGTGAAAAAATTATTGAGGAACTATAGTACAAATTTGTGGAAAATTTGTAGGGAACTATAGTATAATTTTGTGGAAAAATTATTGAGGAACTATAGTACAAATTTGTGGAAAATTTGTAGGGAACTATAGTATAATTTTGTGGAAAAAATATTGAGGAACTTGTTGGTCCGGCTTTCATGCACACCTCGGGAAAGGATCAGGCAAGGAAAGCTCCGGAGACACCCACGGGACGGATCCCACTCATCTTTAGGATCTAGCTGGTTATCCAAGGTGCGAGTTACAGAGTTGGGTCGAATGGCAATTCACTCTTTTCCACTTCTGGAATAGATTTCAATA
This sequence comes from Wollemia nobilis, assembly GCA_028583015.1. Taxonomy (NCBI): domain Eukaryota; kingdom Viridiplantae; phylum Streptophyta; class Pinopsida; order Araucariales; family Araucariaceae; genus Wollemia; species Wollemia nobilis. The sequence continues at coordinate 949,884 of JAQPPZ010002512.1, forward strand.
TGGACTGCTTTGTTACCTTACAGGGGGTTCTTGAACTTGTTCAGTAGTTGCAAAAGTTGATCAGATTTAACTTGAATTTTGGATCTAGCTCTCATGGGTCAGCAGATTTAAATAAAAGACAAACAAAGAAAATAAAAATGGATCATTCACCGAAAGCAAAGAGAGGGTAGGGTAAGGCAGAAAAGAGAAGTTTATCAGACTTCAAACTGTAAAACTTAAAACTACCAATTTTATCTATGCTATCAGCTTCACAACAGAACAAATCAAAGAAGGAAGTGTCCAGTCAGTCTAAGATCACTTTCAACTAAGAGCACAAGGCAGAGTGAAACAGATCTAGCAGAAAATTATAAATCCAAGGGCAGCTGGTTAAAAGTGGTATCTTTCACCGGCAGCCTAGCTCGCACAGTGAAGACAGAGCAATTAGAACAAACTTAACCTTCAAATCTGTAATTTCCCCTAGCAGACAATAGAACAACTGAAGCCTAACAGCATATTTAATTTTGATATCTCAGATTTACAGCATATATCTAATAAACTTTAAATGGAACGGATAACAAAAGAAGATACACTTATCACACTCGCAAAATATTAGGCTCCTGGCCATGCTATCACAGAAAAGCTAAAGCACATCAACTCCAAGTCCAGAAACAAAGGATTTCACAAGATTTGCAAGAAATTGCTTATAAGCCTTTTATTTCTAAGTCTCCACCTCCCGCGATTACATTTAGAATCTGTATTTATAGACTTAGGACAGACCCTGATCTTTTCAAAATATCTTCTTCAAACCCTAAATCTTATTGCACTTAAACCCTAGGACCCGGGTTTTACAATAAAAATCCATTTAAAATCAAAGTCCGGATAGAACTTAACCCTTCGGCAAATCATGTGCGATCAGCTGCCATAAATGGAGAAGATAAAATCAAATGCAACTTGCATTCATCCGCAATTGCAAATAAATGCCTCCATTAATTCTGCTGGTGAGCCGGATGAGTCACCACTTCTCCATCAATTTGATCCCGCAAATCCATCCTTGAGTTGAAATGGTCTTCATGCTATCAATTTTGCAATAAATTTGTCATTGAATGCTCTCACCGGCAGCTTCTCTCCTAGCATGGCGGTCCTTGACTAAATCTGCACTTTAAATTTGCCTTTATGGTCTTTCCCGGTTGTCCCGCAAGTGCCAGATGGAATCCTGCATGAAAGACAAAAAGATGCATTAGATTAGCATTTTAATTAAATCAGAAGCTTTAAAGGTTAAAACAGATTAAAAACCGTAAAATAAGCTTGCATGTCGGCTTCTTGCATGTCGGCTTCTGTTTGTCTCATTCACGCTTTGACACGTGTCGCTACCCCAGGATGCCTTCTGTTTCCCGCTGGAATGCACTTTTAGGTCAACTTATGACTTTCTCTCTCCTGTCGCGATTCTGCGACATGTCGCGATTTCGTGACATGTCGCGAAATCGCGACCCTGCCAGCGCATCGGCAACTTCTTCCCTCGTCGGCCGCAAAAACGCGACATGTCGCGATTTCGTGACATGTCGCGAAATCGCGACCTTCCTGGCCTCCGTACAACTTCTTGATTTTCAGCCGCGATTCTAGAACACGTCGCGATATCGCGACAGTTTCCTTACCTGCATGCGTTGACCGTGATTTTGGAACATGTTTGCGACTTAGCCGATTTTTCATTCTGCAGCCCACTTTCTCTCTCCTGCCACGAAAATGCGACATGTCGCAAAATCGCGCCCTTCCGTACAGCTTGCTTCTCTCTCCAAAAAGCGTCACGATTTCGTGACATGTCGCGAAATTGCGACCTTTCTGGCACTTAGCCGATTTTCATGCATTTTCATTTACCCGTCGCGATATCGCGACATTTTCGAAAATGGAAGTGTCGCGATATCGCGACACTACCAAAAATGGAAAGTTTGATTTTTCAGTGAAATATGCAACTGTTTTCTGGATTTTCTCGGTACCGGTGCAAGATTTTGCTTGTGCATGAATGATTCTAGCATGCAAAAAGTGAAGCTTGGAATAACAATGCTAGAATGACTTGAAAAAGGCACAACTTAAAAAGGAAACAAACAAAACTGGATTTAAAACTGGAAAGGATCAAGAGGGTCCCTGCTGCAAAAATGAAAGTTCAAAATTTTCTAAGGATGGAATCTCATTTTTCAGTGGGGGTGTGTTGCTTCTCAACAGAACTATAGTACAAATTTGTGGAAAATTTGTAGGGAACTATAGTATAATTTTGTGGAAAAATTATTGAGGAACTATAATACAAATTTGTGGAAATTTTGTAGGGAACTATATTATAATTTTGTGGAAAAATTATAGATGAACTATGGTACAATTTGTGAAAAAATTGTAGGGAACCATAGTATAATTTTATGGAAAAATTATAGATGAACTATGGTACAATTTTGTGGAAAAATTGTAGGGAACCATAGTATAATTTTGTGGAAAAATTATAGATGAACTATGGTACAATTTTGTGGAAAAATTGTAGGGAACCATAGTATAATTTTGTGGAAAAATTATAGATGAACTATGGTACAATTTTGTGGAAAAATTGTAGGGAACCATAGTATAATTTTGTGGAAAAATTATAGATGAACTATGGTACAATTTCATGGAGAAATTGTAGAGGAACTACAAAACAATTTTGTGGAGAAATTGTAGAGGAAATTATGGGGTTTCCTCTTTTAATGTGCTTTTGTAAATTAAGTTGATAAATACATGGTTGCTTTAGAATTTCATTGATGATGAATGCATGATTACATTAGAGATTTCATTTTGTGGAAAAATGAATGTTTATAGAAAGAATGGATGTGGAATCCATTCTTGAAGGGATTATGGGGTCTCTTCTTGTATTATATGACTTTTATCCTATGATAGAAGACTTTCACTCCAGATTGGATTGAAGGATAAAATAACTTTTAAGTTTGAAGAATGAATGTGAAATTCATTTCGAGGGAACTATGAGGTTCCCTTCATTGACATTATTATATGAAACCAATGATCATTTCATAATTTTGGGACATAAGAATTATGATATTCTTATGTGATTCATTTGTATTGATGATAGGAATTAAGGGATATTCTTATATCATTATAATTATTGATGATTTGGAAAAGGGATATTTAGGATTCCTTTATATCATTGTAAATTGAGACAAATAAATTTATGAAATGTGAGGAGATATTTTTGAGGTTGGGTTTATTCCCCATGAGGGTTCCCAGGATATATGATGTGTTATGTATCTTTATCTTGTGATCTTGCAATTGATGCTTTATAGATCTAGTATGGATGTTGTATTTACATTTCCATAAGATGGTTATTAAAATGATATTCATTTGAATAATGATGCAATGATTTATGCTTACATGCAATGTTCAAAGAGATAATCTTTGTTTATAATCATATATGAATGAATGTGGCAACTTTATTACATTGTTTAATAATGTATGGTTTATGGAAATGGGCTAATTAGCATGTGATGATAATAATAAGTTCAATTAAGGATTAAGTTTCATGATTGATACTATGATTAGTTAATTAAGTATGATGACTTAATTAAACTCCCTAATTAAAAGAAAGAAGTAATCAAGGGATAAATTTGATAGACTATGATAAGTTTTATCACGCGAAGAGATAAATGTCTTGGCTTTCCTATATCATAAAGGTACATAAGGTTTGATAGGATTTGGTCACTCCTATCACAAGAGTTGACATTGACCATGTCATAAATCTCTTGGTGGATTATTACCTTAATGAATGGGAACGGTTTATTTTGAATGCATTATCCAATGATCCTTGATTATGAACTCTACCTTAAGGGTAGTTATGTTATGATAGTAAAAAAAATTTACTCTCTCTTGGGTTGATTTGAGTTGAGTAACGAGAGGATCATTACTCAACTCAAATCAATTATCGAGGATTCACTCTGGAGAACCTACAAAATAAGGGATACACAATGAATTTCCTAATGCACAATTATTTATGATAAGTGCAGTACCAACTTGGTATAAGCATTTTGAGGAATATCTATCGACAAGAGAGCTACCAAAGAAGATGACAACAACAAATAAAAGAAAAGTCATTACAAAATCAACACCCTTTATGTTGATTGTAGGGTTGGTATATAATATGGGGGAAGACCGCATTTTGAGAAGATGCGTGATGGAAGACGAAGTGCAACAAATATTAAAAAAGGCACATGAGGGATTAACAAAAGGCCATATGGGGACAAATGCAACAAGAAAAGTGGTGTTGGTAGGGTTGTAGTGGCCCACCCTTTATCACAATGCTAAGGAGTATGTGAAGGCATGTGATACATGCCAAAGGATAGGAAGTCGTTGAAACGGGACTTCATGCCATTACATCTTTCTCACCCTAGGAACTTTTTGAAATATGGGGATTAGATTTTGTGGGACCATTGTGAAAAAGCCGAAGAAGAAAATGTTTGTATATTATAGTGGCAACAAAATATTTGATGAAATGAATAGAAGCAAGGGCTTTACCGTAACTCTGCAAGGAGAACTACCTGTTTCTTGTATGAACAAGTTATCTTTAGGTTTAGAATTCCTCTCTAATTGACAAGTTATCTAGGAGGTCATTTTGTCAATGAAATTATCCAAATATAACAACAAAATTCAATATTTTCATTCTTTGTCTAGTCCATACTAACCTAGAGTGAACATGCAAGCAAAGGTAATGGATAAAGTCCTGGTTTCCATCATGTACAAAACATGTGGCGTGGAAGGCATCGATTGGGAAGAGTGGTTACCAACAGTTTTATGGGTATACAAAACAACTTTCAAACCAACTACGAATCGTACACCTTTCTAGTTGATATATGGACAAGAGGCGATTGTACCAATCGAATTCTTGGTACCAAGCTTAAGAATAGCAGTGGAGAATCTCTTAGGTGATGAGAAGAGCATGGAAGATATGCTTATAACACTTGTACAACTGGGAGAAAAGAGAGTGATGCACAATAGACAACATAGATTGCCCAACGACAACGCAAATATTGGTAGGAAAAACATTTACAAAAAAATGGATTTGAATACTGGTGACCTAGTGCTCAAATATAATGGAAAATGAGAAATCAAGCCAGGAAAATCAAAGACCCTATGGTTGGGACCCTTCTAGGTGGAAGAATTATTGTACAATGAGGTTTTCCTATTAAGGAATTTGGATGGCAAAGTTTACCCCGAGACTGTAAATGGCTCCAAGTTGAAGGTGTACAAGGCGCAGGCATAGGTGAACATAATCAACTTGGAATTTTTGGAAGAATGATAGAAGAACCACGCCCAAGGATACGATCCTATGAACATGAAGAACCAAGTGGAATAATTAGAGAAGAAGAACGTATGAACTTGGAATGGTTATTCAAAATAGAAGGCAAACCTATAATCGAACAAAGGGAGTTGGAACCTCAAGATAGGGAATGAAGGCGATTACAAGTTCATGTCAGATTTTTGAATAATGGATGAGAAGAGAGACTTTGAACCCTAACAAATATCACATTAAAAGAACAAGAGCTAGGAGTAGATGAAAAGGAGAATATGATTTATAATAAGTAATCAAGGGTTTTGCCACAAATGATCAAGGAGACACATAGATTGCAAGAAGAGTATGAAACCCTAAGAATGCATAATGCATGATTAAGAGAACAAGTGGTTCAAGAACTAGATGAAACAATGAAGTAAATGAATGAATGAGAAGAATTACGAAGAGTGGAGTCGGACAAATTTGATCAACAACTAGAGAGTCAACAGGAAGAGTTAAGGGGAAGCACAAGAGGCAATTAGGAGGCATCTTAAAAAAGTAGCTTATTCTCCTTAGACTCTAGTAGTTCCTCTTTAGATATGTTGAGAATCCAACTAAATATTGAAGATTATTCTAGTACTACCTCCCCATTGACAAGACGTTCTAGAAGACAAAGGAACGTGAAGCCATTAGAACAAGAAGAGCTAATGGAACCTCCAAGAAGAATTGAGGATGGACCTCAACAAGGTCTTGCTGATAATATAGGACATTGGATAAGAAAAGAACAAACAACTACAATGTTATGGAGGGATGTTAGATAAGTACCTGAACAACCTAGAAATGAAGGATGGTTAGATGAATATTATAATGATGAAAACATTCCTAGGGATCCTAACACTCCATACCCAAGTCTCAAATTGGAACGAAGAAGACAAAGGGATGAAGTTCAAAGTCAGCGAGCTAGGGTATGATTCATGGAAATGGTTCAAGTTATTAAAAATAACAAACCACTAATACCTCAACAAGAGGAATATAATAATTCAAGCAATGAGGATGAACCAATAAGAGGACCACTAGTAAGACCAGAGGTACAAGAGTATCGAGTCAGGATACATCAACTAAGAATACAAATGAGAGAAGTGAGAAGATTGCAAAGAAGGATGTAGGAGACATCAAGATGGCCTATGCATATTGCAAGGGAATGAATTGATTCAAGAACTGAATCTACCTTCTCAGATGAATATAGGGATGCCTTAGTTCAATGTGCACCATAGATATGCTTTGAAGAAGCAAGGTGGTGAAGGAGATTGCTAAGAGTAGATAGAAAGTTGAGGATCTTACCATAATTATCACCTGAAACCCAAAGTCACAAAGAACAACCCACAAGAAGAGAACTCATTGATCAAGCAAGGAACAAATGTAGCTTAAGTAATCCAAGGAGTTCAACAGGACTCCTGGGTAACCCAAGCATTCCAAACCAAGGGGGGAGTTTGGCTGGTCTCCTTCTTGGTAGCTCGAGGTGAAGAGTTTCTTTTGCTACCCATAGGTCGACTAGTCAATAAGATAAGTTGTAAGGACTATCTGTAGATGTAGTTCAAACCAAAAAACAACCATGAACTCATGGATATGGCCCATCAAGCCTACCTCATCGAGCTCATGGAAACTAAAGATATTGTCACGAACGACTGAGAAACCGATTAAATATATTGATATGTCAGGATGATGTCAGACCTAAGATAATTGATCATGATGACGTTAGAATAGAGAAGATCCGCAAAGATGATTACATGCAAAAGTTTCATCAGGATGAAAATAGGCCAAAGAGAGTCTGTCATGATGACAATAGAGGAACGAATCCTCGATATTTTCATTTGTCATTGATGGAAATACGAAGTTTACAGGTACATGTGGATAGGTTGGATTGGCATATAGTGAGGACTGGAAATAATAATCTAGAGGAACAATCACAGATAGAAACACATCAAAGTCGAGGGAATTGTTGGAATTACCAATAAGCAAAATCAACTTATGGTGATGATGAATTCAATAGTCAGGAGACTTGCAGTCATCAACAAGGAGGGTAGTCAAATACATTGGAAGTACATAAGCATCACCATACGCTTCACCCGATGTTGGTAAAAAAAGAAAAAGATAAAATAAGAAGAGGACAACAATCGCATGCAAAGGTGACATGTTGGCACACATGCGATAATTGAGGTAAGAAGTGATAGTTATTATATGGTTGCATGGGTGACAACAACAAGAGGAGGAATACTTATTGTTTACAGAGCAATGTGAGACATTCACATAGGGAAAGTTAGAGTTGGAGATTTAGGACAAGAATCATATATGCATCAAATGTTTCAAACAAGACAAGGTCTACTAGAATTCACATCCATTCGATAGATCTGAAGGCTTCGTGAAGATTTCAAGAACAATGCATTTGCAAAATATTTTTGCTCCAAAATTTGTAGTCAGATGAAACTAGTGAAAAGTAGACAAAGTGTAACAAGAACAGGCAATAATTTGTGACTGCAAGGAATTTCAACGGCCATCATACTTCCTCTCCATTAAACAAGTCGGTAGGAGAATCCATCAACCAAAATGGTAGGAGGATCCATCAACCATGTTAATAGGGAGGCACCATCATACACGTCGGCTAAGCACTGCCATTATAAGTCAACTATAGAATACTTTACATCGATCAACTAGGGAGTAGCCACCAGGTTGTCATGCCACCATCTGTCGAAAATAGGAGGAAGTCATCATAAGGTGCTAGTCGTAAGATAATTCATCATCAGTAGGAGAAGAATCGTCAATGCCACTACTGTCACAATATTTGGTGTAGGAAAATTGTTGTTATTAGTGGATGATGAATTGAAATAGATTAGGCCAGATCAAGATAGCTAAACTCGAATGGCCTCAAATGGCCTGACCAAATCAAGATAGATTAGGCCAAACCAAGAATGCCATTTTCTCCTTTGGCCTCGACGATGCAACATGTCGTGATATCGCGACACTTTTTCTCTTTTGGCCGTGACGATGCAACATGTCACGATATCGCAAAATTTTTTCTCTTTTGGCCATGATGTTGCAACATGTCGCGATATCGCGACACTTTTTCTCCTTTGGCCGTGACGATGCAACATGTCATGATATCATGACACTTTCCTCATTTTGTCGTGACGATGCAACATGTTGCGATATCATGACACTTTTTCCTCCTTGCTTTCTCCCTTTGCTTTGGACTGCAAAAATGCAACATGTCGTGATATCGCAACACTTTTCTCCTTGTGGTGTTTTGCTTTTTCTTTGATCTTTAGCATTTGGGCCTCTTCGGTCTTCTTGGAAAACATGCAAAAAAGTTCTTCTAGTTGGTTCCTCTGGGCGCCTCTACCTTAGGTAGCCCCTGCTATTTTTAGGATTTCTCGTTTTGCTGCCGTCGTTCTTCCCCTTTGCCTCCCTCTTCGGAGGCCCACGGCTGGTTTGTACAAGGTTCAGGGACCTTTCAACACCCTTTCAACCAATAAAAAAAAAAAGATATCTAAACTCGAATGTCCTAAAGGAAAAAAAAACATCAAAGGTTTCATGACAAGAAGTAGTATTAGAGTTGGTTTCTAAAAAAGGACTCTAACACCATCAGGAGCATTCTTGCGTTGAGGGAGAAGCACGTGGGAAAAGGAAAGGATTCAAGAAAATAAAACGCACTCACAAGGAGCGAAGCCAAAAATGTTAGAAAAGGAGTTTCAACTATCGGAGAAGGATCAAATACCCTTTAAGGAGATTATATTGATTCATTCCATGGGGGATTTCTATCAATAGTGGTGGGAAAAAAAACCATATGAGGATCCAATCAAGAAAAAGATCAAGGAGGTTGGTGTTCATTTCATTTTGCAGGTCCCTAATTTTTACAAAGACTTCTATAAGGAGTATCTATTGCAGATGCTAAAATATGACCTAACAAGACATAGTAGTAAAGTACAAGTGGGGGACAAGGAGATGGTAGCGGGATTATCAGTTGAGGAATTCAAGAGAATCTTCGAATTGTCAAGAGGGGGGTAAATTGTGCAAAATAAACAAGTTGACCCTGAAAAGAGTTGACCTTTGATTCAGAGAATCACAATTACGAAGAAAGAATTGGACACCCTGTTGTCACATGGGAGTCATGGGATCAAGCTGAATTAACTGTTGAATCCAGGACATTAGTGCATTATGAATGTATTGATGACAAGGCTATCTAGGGAACAACGAGCCTCAAAATTACCGATATGGTTGATCCTATATCTACAAGGCATTGAGAAGGGGATTGGCTACGATTAGACAACCTACTTGGTGAATCACATCCACAACTATTTGATGAGAACTACCAAGAATTTCTCAATGGTCTTCCATGCCATTGGATTATTTTTGGATTCAATGTATAGAGAAGGTGTATAGATTCTAAGATTAGACCCTCCTAAGGATTTACCTGAGTTAGCACCATCAATATTGAGATGGATGGTTGCTAAACTCCAAGTGCAGAAGAACATTCCACTCAAAAAGCAACAAGAGAAAAAATGGTTTAGCAAGGCTTCACTAGGAGAAGGCCTAGTTGAGGAGTTTGAAGAGGAGGAAGATGTACCATAGAGATGGGATGTAGCACAACTGAAAAAGGATATTGCACCATTGACCACATGAAGTGCACCTCCAATAAGAAAGAGGAGAAATGTTTTTCCACCCTTGCCATCATAGTTGTAGATGCAGAGAAAAATGTGTTGGTGTTTTCCTCTTAAAGTCTAATTTAATGTCAAGTGTGCATGGGGGAGATTCATTGAAATCTCTACTTCCCCACTTGAGGGTATCTTTCCAAAGGAGACCCTTAAAATATGAATATTCTCAACACAACTAGACTCCTACTCAATGTTTTTTCTCACGTCTTATAGAAGTCAATGTTATGCTTTTTTAATCGATGTTTTATGGGCTTATTCAAAGAGAACGTCTAAGATTTTGGATTGCTATCTATCTCGACTCTTTTTTGAGCCTTAACGATTATTTAAGACCTAAAAGTCAATTATCATCTAAATGCAATGCTAAGTCTTTTATCACACAAATGCAAAAATACAAGAGCTATTCTATGTGCTTTTCAAACTTGAATGAGTTAACTAGGAGATTTTGATATTTTAATGTGAAAACAAGAGGAGATGCAAGAAGATAAGTTAGCCTAAATGCGACTAAATTATTTTCGATTCTTTGCCTATGAGCTTGAAAATGATCAAAAAGCTAGGATTTGGTCTAAAGTTCCTTGATTGACTGATTTAGATATGTTTTTTAAAGAAATTGAGATGTTTTATAAAGCAATCGAAGCGTTTTGTAAAGCAATTAAGGCGTTTTGTAAGTAATTTGGGTTTCTACTTAAAATTCCTTAATTATCCAAATTAAATGTGATTTTCATACATGAAACAATAGAGAACAGAAGCAGAACACAGAAAAACCAAGATTACAGGGCTAGGCAAGTGACAAGTGGCAGAATTACCTCTTCTGGAGCCCTTTTGCCAAATTTTCCACTACAAAATTCACCACTAGAGATTGGCAATTTTGGTATCTGCATAAAAATACCATTAAAATTAGATTTTTTTGCTTTGGGGGGTCTGTCTAAGAGCTGGATAGGGTAAAAAACTTGTCTAAATAGCTTATCAGACCCACTATTGATAAAATTTTGAGTTTGCTTACCTCCTAGAGTGGAATTTTTGCAAATTAACAAATTTGCCACTGGGTCTTTGCCAAATTTGGTTAGTGGTGAATTTGGTTTTGTGCATTTCTGGAAGACAAGTTCACCATTGACTATGTAGGGTGGTGAATTTGATCATATTACGAGATTTTGAAGAATTTGGGGGTTGTTTTGAGTGGATTTTGATGGGTTTTGGGTTAAAATTACAAGGGGATGATTCTAACAGTGTTTGCTAAATCTGTAGTTGATAAAACTAGAGATCTAAGCCCCTAAATCATGCAAGTTAATGACTAAATTTTAAAATGTATGTGAAAGAGAATGAAGGTGCCTAAGATGATTGAAATTTTAATTAATTAGGTATGCAAGAGAGTGATAAATATATGTAATGATGTTAGGAATGATTTAGGATAGCTAATATAACCTCTAACAAGATCAAATTAGCATTAAATAGTGAAATATTAATGAAATTGATAAAATGTATAAGTGCTGCCCAAGATTTAGTAATCTACAACAATAAGTAGGAGAGTAAAATGACTAAAATTGTAATTAAAATAGCAGTGCAGAGGAGTGAAAAGTGTGTGTAATGGTGCTAGGACTGATGTAGAATAGCCAATCTAACTTCTAGTAAAGAAAATTAGCATTAAGTAGTGAAAATGAATGAGAATGCTAATATATGTAAAAATGCTACCCAAAAATTGCAAATCTAAAACAATGAACAAGAAAGAGAGGGAAATTATAATGGAGGGTGCTTGAAGCTGGGTAAGAGTGTGATATAACAAGGCAATAACAACCTTGTATCTTCTACACCTTGCCTTGAGAGATGAGAGAAGAGAATATCTAATGAATGGAGTATAAAATTACATAGAATGCATGGAAGGAAATTGTTAAAATAAAATGCTATATTATATTGATGCTTGCAAATGAAAGAAGCATTAAAGTAGATGAGCAAGAAAGGAAATAAAAGAGTATTTATGCCACCAATATAAACAATGTTACTGTAAATATAGGGACAAGTATTATGATATGTAATATAAGAAGGAAATGAAATAAAACCTTGCAAAAGAGAGGAATATGGTCAAAATGTGGAAGGAAAATGAATGTAAACCTACAAAAGAGATGTTAGATGATAAATAGATATAATATGCTTGAAGAAAGGGATGCAAACATAGTTTTAGATGGCTGCAAAAACGGTGTTAGATGGCTACAAATAAAGATTAGAATACTACAATAAGTAATTAGAAGCATGAAATGAAGAAATTCCAAATGAAAATGTAATGTCCCACCCCAAATCTGATTTTTCTTTCTTTTATTTTTTTGTTTGTTTTTTTATTTTTTTGTGTTTTTGAGTTTTTGACAATGCACAAAGTAAAATGCAAACAACTTTTTGAAAACTAATTGAAATTGCTTCAAATGGTAGGAAATGATAGATAATATCATAACAATAACATCTACAAAGAGATTTGCAAGAAATACATCAAATACAAATCATACCCGGTTGTTGTTATAACAATTTTTGATGAAATAATACGCTGTTACAACCACATAAAATGGACTGGAACTCATACAAATAATGTTTCTCCACCACAACGAAGTATGGGAATGAACAATACAATATAGACACCCAAAATGATAGCCAAGACCCTCTGAAAAGGGCAGCGACCAGCACACAATTTCCAATGCCTAGGCTGGAACTGTACAACCAGGTTATGTGGTACGACCAGCAATGAGAAACACAATAAATTCTGGTTTTTTGATAGCAACAACAGTATCTTCAAATCTGCACTCACAAACCCTCCAATTTCACCTTCCAAAATCACCCAACAATGCACTCTCCAAATGGCACGAACCCCAATGCAAATGGTATGGCCCAGTAGGAAAGAAGAATGCCACGACCAGCCAAGGAAATAAAGATGCAACAATAAATTCTCCAAACCCTTAGCAATAATCTCCAATGAATCTGAAAATGATAGTAATTTCTCTCCGTGCAAGCACAAATACAACCCCTATATGAAGTTGCCCTATAAATCACCTAGGAGTGATCTCTCACACTCGAAGATGATGTTCCCTGTGAAGGATTTCGTCTCCACAAAGCTGAGATGAACCAAGTTCAATCTCCCAAACCTCAAGGGTTTTCAATCATAGAAACTAGAGTAATAAGCATATCCCCAAATGAGCTCCCTCAAGTGCCTTTAATACATTTTCCCATCGAACTTTCCAGAAAGCACAATTAATAAATCACTTTATTAATTAAATAAACCTTATGTTCCCAAAAAAGTGCTTTATTCCATTATTTGAATTATTCTGGCATTAAAACCCACTTCATTCGTGTCCTATAATTTAGAACTTTACGTTATCTTTCCAACAAGCTATAATATAAGGGTAACCAATAAATTATTTTAATTAAAATATCAACCTTACTAACGAAACAATTGAAAAACATCGAAATCGTAAACTGATTGCACTAGAGCGATACTGATGATGAATAAAGAGAATCGGATCCGACTGGGTGACTTACTATTAATAGACACTCTCTCCAATAATCTTGGGTCCTCTAGACCATCTCAGTTTATTGGTAACATCAAATCATCCCTTTGATAAGGTTGACACACACCCAAAAGGTCAGTGCCAATTGCCATGCAAGAGAACACAAAAATGGGGACATTACAAAAAAACACAAGTTAGCAAGGCTACAACCTAGAGGAAAAAATGGACTTGAAGCAAATATGAATGGAGAGAAGAAAGAAGCTAGGAGAGCTATCTTCCTTACCTCCAAGGTGACCTCCTTTCCCAAAGCCCTCATTGCCTTGCTTGGCTTACCTCCAAAATGCTTGTAAGATGCCTCAAAAGCTTGGGAAATGCTTGGAAATGAAGAATACTATGGAAGAGCTTAGAAGGAGAATGTTATAAATATTAGCAGTGTAGCTACCTCAAAATTTCATGACCAATGCCTACCCAAGGGGCTATTTAAATAGGATTTGGAAGGAGGATTGAGGAGAAAATTGGATAAGATCAAATTGAAATCTATGCATCTAGTGCGTTGTTGGCACATGTGAGATCAGGGAAGAGCATAGAGGTATGCAATATGTGTGCTTCTATTTTGTGCCAAAATTTTATGAGTCGTTTGGCCAAATTCACCATTGGAAAATTTGGTAAGGAGTGGTGAATTTGGTTAGAGTTGATTTTGACTGTTTAGAACCTATTTTTGCAATTTTGCCAAATTCACCACTCATCTTGCCAAATTCACCACTGGAAAATTTGGTTGGGGTGGTGAATTTGGTTTTGGTTAAATTGATTTTTCAAATTTTGAAATTTGAACATTTATTAAATTCACCACTAGGCTTGCCAAATTCACCACTGGCAAATTTGGTCAGTGGCGAATTTGGTATTGGCCTATAATTTTTGTTTTGTAGTTTTAGGCATCAATATGTGTCCAAATATAGGCATATTTATACTCGTTGGAAAGCTATTTCTGAGCCCGATCTAATGGTGGTGGTTTGTTTTAAGTTTTAATATAATCTGATAGGTCAAAATTTGTTTCAAATATGACCTTAATTTTTAAGGTTAAAACACCCTACGTTTGGGTATGAATATGATTGATTTGATTTGTTTGATCAAGAGGCTTGTGAAGACAAGGCAATTAATGATTTTTGATAAGCTTGGATATTGATGAAATACACCAAATTTGATGTCCAATTTGACATGGTTAGGGTGTCTTGATGAGGTGTTGTTTTAGTGCCTTGATTGAGGATGTCATTGGCTAGGTGTATCAAAATTGGGTGTCTACATTTTACCTCAGTTTTGACGTGATGTCTGTGGGATTGCGTCAAAAAAAGTTAAGCAGTAAAACTCAATTTTAATAGTATGATGCATTTTTGTTATGTTGTAAAAGTTACCCCATGGATGTCTCCAAATTGAATTTGATGACATGATGATTTTATTTGTTTATATAATGAATCAATTATATTGATGTATTGATTGTTGAGATGTATTTACTATGTGATGGTAGTCTTGATTGATTGCTTAGCAGTGGTCTTGTAAAACCATAATGATGATCAAATGCTAAGGAAGGGTAGTTACTCTATTAAGAGATGCTTTAAGCCCTGAATGATAGATAACCATTTAGATTGTGAGTGATGGTCCTTAGACCTGATAGAGAAAATGATCTTGTGTTTTAGGATGCGATTGAAGAACACAAGCTTATACTGAGAGGAGGGGTGAACAGTATAAGATAAAACTTTTCACTTTATAATCCAAATGATGCCAACAATAATATCAATGTAGTAAATGAAACAATGCACAAATCATCACACATATGAGAGACATATTTAACGTGGTTCACCCAATGTGGGCTACATCCACGAAGAAATATTGCTTATAAATTTTTCAACACATTTTGTGGGCACAAACCCACAGGAGACACCAATACCCTATTACAATGTTCATGGACACCAATCCACAAGAGATACCAACCCCATCTCAAGTTCTGTGGACACCATTGCACTCTGTTTTGGTTTCGTGGATACCACTCCACTCTGTTATGGTTTTTTGGATACCACTCCACTCTATTTTGGTTTGTGGACACCAATCCATAGGAGACACCAATCCCCTCTGCTCTAAATACTACTCAGATATGCTCCCAAACCTGATCACAATAATGTTCACAACTCTTGCTCAACTCAACTCCAAAATCTGCTCACAATACTGCTCACAAATCTGCTCAAATCATCTCCATAACCTGCTCATAAATCCTGCTCATAACTCTGTTCAAATCAACTCCATAACCTGCTCATTAATCCTGCTCACATCTACTCCAAAAATTGCTCAAATATGCTCGCACAACCTGCTCAAATCTTCTCTCAAATATGCTCATAACATCTACTCAAATATGCTCACAAAACCTGCTCAAATCTGCTCACAACATCTGCTCACAAATACCTACTCAAATCTGCTCACAAAACCTGTTCAAATATGCTCATATCTTTCCCAAATATTGCATACAAACAATGCTCATATCTTTCCCAAATATTGTATACAAACAATGCTCATATATTTCCCAAATCTCGCATACAAACAATGATCATATCTTTCCCAAAAGTGTTTTCTTCAACTTAAAGTAATTCACACATATTCTACCCAGAGTTCTTTTATCTTCAAGAACATATAAAGAATGATATGCACTAACAAATGTCCAATATGTTATTATTCTCAATTAAATTCTTTCACTCTATTATTGCCCTTGTGTAACCCGCTTGACTTGTCTTAAAGCAATGTATGAGGTTATAATATTTGACATGTACTTCAAAAATAACAAACTCTTCTTTTCAAATTATCACCAAATTTTACCTAATGATTCCTTGTTACTCCACTATATAATGCCAACAAACATTCTTCTTCAAATAACAAAAACTCAACAATTTCTTTTCTAACTCATATTTAATGCAATGTACTTAATAGTTCCTTATATCTCCCAAACTCAAATGGTTTTCCTCAAATAATAAGCTCAAAATAGCAAGCTTTCATTTCAAAACAACATATTCATGTTGGAAATTTTGAGTAATTATGTTATCATTGATGTCAAGTGTTTGGTGCAAGGTAAAATTGATTTTTGTAACGCAAATTGATTCCCAAAATTGTTATAATATTATATAGTATAAGCCAAAGAGGTTGGTTAAAATGTGGAAGACAAAAGGTTTTGCCCATGGTTTTAAAGAGAAAAAGAAGATATTATAATATTTTAATATTATAATAATTAAGCCAAAAGGGCTTATTAAAAAGAGAAAAATTAGAATTGACGAAGGCCCCATGCAAAAGTATTATTTAATACTAAAATTAAATAATATAATATTTAAACCAAAGTTAAATACTATATTAAATAATAATTAAATTTGAAATTGGCAAAGGGCGCCAAAATTTGAATTTAAAATGGAGGCACTTAAGTTTTCCGTCGATGTCATGCAATTACCTTAAAAGCATATAAAAGGGAGAAGACAAAAATTAAAATCGATTTCGAATCATCCGAGGCAAAAGTGAATAATAAAATTGAACGAGGCATATAGCGAAATGTGTTGAAAATCCATTTATCGATCAAGTGACAAGGGATAAGGACAAGGCGGCATACGTCTTGGTTCATCGAGGGCTAGTAGCCCAAGTGGTAGGAGGGTCTTGCATAAGGCATGGGCAGAGGAAGGTTTGGGGTTCAATTCCCCCTAGCGCCAGTTTGAGTGTTTTATTTTAGATTCGTCAGAGGCAGTAGATATAAAATGTGGATACCAAGGTTATGGTCTCAACCGCTTGGCTAGCGCAAGCAGTCGAGCGCTGCGCTTGGAAGGTAGAGGTCGGAGGATCGATTCTCGTTCGCAAAAACAAAGATTATTTTTTTAAGGTATGCGAAAAAATTTGATTACTTTATGAGGTATGCGCCATGTTGATTAATTGTTGACTATAGTTGATATTTGGCAGATAATATTGACTTATAGTTGGAACATAGGAGGTATAATATGAGATGAATTTTTGGCATTATATTTAAAAGGATGTTGATATAATTTATTTTTATGCTAAGCTTTGAGTGATAAGTTTGTAAGTGGTTTATTTATCATTGTAATTCTTTGTTCTTGGACATTAAATTGGAGTGAAAATTATTTTGAAAGAGTGGAGATAAAAGGTGTAAAAGGTATTTTATTTGATTGTAATTCTTGCTTTATAAAAAGAGAAATTGTTGAGAGAGTTTTGTGAGCTTTAATGCATTGTCCATGAGAACTAAAGAAGAGTCCTAGAATATTATTTTCAGAATTCTTTGAGCATCTTGTTGAGGGAATATTCATGTGGAGGTTTTGAGATAGACTGTTGTTATCTAACCTTGTGGTGGCACACAAGAAATTGGTGAGACAGGTTTTGAAGGCATATCTCCATCAAAGCAAAGAGGTATGGGCACATCATCCTTTGTTTGAAGTGTTTGTTGGAATGAATGTTGTGAAACATAAGGTGGAGTGAAAAGGATTGTTTGATAAGCATTGTTGGAAATATTTGAGTGAGTTTTATGTGCTTCATTGTTGAATATTTTGAGAACATTTGAGATAGAGATTATGAATTATTTGAGTTAGGGTTTGAGACCTACATTATGCTCTTTGTTGAAAGAAGTGTGAAAACACTTGTTTAGGGTTTGTGGGCAAGTTGTGCTTCATTATTTGAATTATTGTGTGAAATTTTTGAGCATTGGTTAGAGTGTTTGTGAATGTCCAAACATTAGAAATCAGATTTGTGAAAACAAGAGTGCAAATCAGGAAGATAGGTGTCATGTGCTAGACTCGAGGTCCATAAATTGTTATAATATTATATAGTGTAAGCCAAAGAGGTTGGTTAAAATGTGGAAGACAAAAGGTTTCGTCCATGGTTTTAAAGAAAAAAGAAGATATTATAATATTTTAATATTATAATAATTAAGCCAAAAGGGCTTATTAAAAAAAGAAAATTTAGAATTGACGAAGGCCCCATGCAAAAGTATTATTTAATACTAAAATTAAATAATATAATATTTAAACCAAAGTTAAATAATAATTAAATTTGAAATTGGCAAAGGGTGCCAAAATTCAAATTTAAAATGGAGGCACTTAAGTTTTCCGTCGATGTCATGCAATTACCTTGAAAGCATATAAAAGGGAGAAAAAATAATTAAAATCAATTTCGAATCATCCGAGGCAAAAGCGCATAAGAAAATCAAATGAGGCATATAGCGAAACGTGTTGAAAATCATATTATGAATTATTTGAGTTAGGGTTTGAGACCTACATTATGCTCTTTATTGAAAGAAGTGTGAAAACACTTGTTTAGGGTTTGTGAGCAAGTTGTGCTTCATTATTTGAATTATTGTGTGAAATGTTTGAGCATTGGTTAGAGTGTTTGTGAATGTGCAAACATTAGAAATCATATTTGTGAAAACAAGAGTGCAAATCAAGAAGATAGGTGTCATGTGCTAGACTAGATCTATCTTTAAAAGAGCAATAAAAGTAAGACGTGGAAGCGAAAGACTTAATTATTGAGTAGAACATATTGAGCTATTTGCAAGTGCATATTATTCTCTATATGTTCCATAGGTTAAATGAATTTTGGATAGAATGTGTCTAAACTACTTCAAGTTAAAGGAATTAC
The DNA here is from genome assembly GCA_028583015.1 of Wollemia nobilis. NCBI lineage: Eukaryota > Viridiplantae > Streptophyta > Pinopsida > Araucariales > Araucariaceae > Wollemia > Wollemia nobilis. Next base: position 969,008 of record JAQPPZ010002512.1, read on the forward strand.
TTTGAAGATTAGACAAAGCATTTGATAGCATTATGTGCAATATTTGAGATTGATTGAGCATATCTTGTGAGTTGTTTTGATCCTGTGTTAAAGCAGGTTTGAGCATGTACTAGAGTAGATTTGAGAAATTATTTTGAGAAGGCTTGTGAGCAGATTTGAGCAAGTCTTTGTGAAGGCTTGAGGACAAAATTAAGCAAGTCTTTGTGAATGTTTGATAGCATATTTGAGCAAGTCTTTGTGAAGGCTTGAGGACAGAATTAAGCAAGTCTTTGTGAAGGCTTGAGAGCATATTTGAGCAAGTCTTTGTGAAGGCTTGAGGATAGAATTGAGAAAGTCTTTGTGAAGGCTTGAGAGCAGAATTGAGCAAGTTCTTGAGAGGGCTTGAAGGCAGATTTGAGCAAGTCTTTGTGAAGACTTGAAGATAGATTTGAGCAAGTCTTGTGAAGACTTGAAATAGCATTAAGAGCAGGTTTGATTTGTTCAAGCTTTGTGTTAAGGCTTGGGGCAGATCTAAGCAGAGTTGATTGGTGATTTGTTTAAGCTTTGTGTTAAGGATTAGGGCATATCTAAGCAGAGTTGATTGGTGATTAAATCAAACTTTGTGTTAAGTCTTGGGAATATATTTGAGACAGAGTTTGGAGCATATTTATAAGTATATTCATAACATATTTATACTAGACTTGGGATAGAGTTTGGTATAGATTTAAGACAGAGTTGAGAGCAAGCTTTGGAGGTGACAGAGCAAATAGGACAATAGTCTCAAGTGGATAGAGATCCATTAGCCAATGTAGTGGGGATAAAGGTCTCCTGTGGAGAGATATCCATAAGCTAGAGTAGTGGGGGTAAAAGTCTTCTAGAATATCACCAACCAAAGTAGAGGGGATAGAGTTCTTCTATGGAGAAAGATCCACAAACCAAAGCAAGGGGATAGAGTTCTCCTATGGAGAGAGATCCACAAACCAGAGATAGGGGATAGAGTTCTCTTGTGGAGAGAGATTCATGAACCAGAGCAAGGGGAAAGAGTTCTCCTATGGAGTGTGATCCATTAACCATCTGGGGAGATAGAGTTCTTCTGTGAAGAGAGATCCATGAACCAGTTGAGGAGATAAAGTTCTCCTAGATCAAGTTCCACGAACCAAAGAAAAGGATAAAGATTTCTCTTGTGGAGAGAGATCCATAAGTCATAGAATAGGGGATTGGTGTCCTTTGGACACAGGTCCATAAACATTATAATACGGAATTGATTCCCAAAAATATTTGTTGAGAACATTTAGTAGAAATATTTTCTCCGTGGAGTAGCCCACATTGGGTGAACCACGTTAAATTGGTGTATCTCTTGTGTGTGATGATTTGTGCATTTCTTTGATTACTTCTATTGATATTTCCATTGATAATATTGGATAATATTGTTTGGCAAAGAAAAGTAAAAGTTGGTATTATACTGTTCACCCCCCTCTCAGTATAAGCCTGTGTTCTTCAATTGGTATCAAAGCGAGTTCCTTCGGAAGAGTCTAAAATCTTGAAGGAAGAGTGTACAGGAACACAGATGATATCTCAAAGTGGATCTTTAGCAAATAAGGTACCATTGTTCGATGGGAACAATTATGCTTTCTAGAGCATAAGAATGAAGACTTACTTGATGGCACAAGGATATGAGACATGGTAAGTAGTTGAGGATGGATTAAGAGCTACAACTAATCCTCCCATAGATGAATATGGTAAGCTCTTGCATGTGAATAATACCAAGGCTATGAATACAATATTAAGTGGTTTACATGAAGTAGAGTTTGTAAAAGTTATGCATTGTGAATCAGCAAAAGAGATTTAGGAAAAACTGAAGCAAACATATGAGGAAGATAAAAAGGTTAAGATGGCAAAATTGCAAAATCACAAGAAGACATTTGAAGACTTGAAGATGAAATATGAGGAAAATATTGATGTATACTTACTTCATGTGGATGATGTTGTTAACACCATGCGAGGACTTGGATTTAAAATTGAAAACTCTGATGTTTCTCAAAAGAATTTAAGGTCACTTCCTATGAGGTATGATGGAAAGGTTTCAACCATAGAAGAAACAGGAGATATTAAAAATTTGACTATGGATGAGCTACATGGAACTCTCATAGCTTATGAGATGAGAAGAGTAAACGATCCTATTCCCAAGAAAGAGGTAGCCTTCAAAGTAGCAAAGAAGACAAAAGATAAGAAACCAGAATCAAGTGATGTGTCAAGCAGTGATGAAGAAGCTAACTATGGCAGAAAAAATAAGAAGGATTCAAGAAAGCAAAAAGGTACAAAAATAGTAAAGTGTTTCAATTGTGGTAAATATGGTCACTATGCATATAACTTTCCAGAAGCTGGAAGTAATAGCAGTGAAGAGAAACAAGATTAGAATAAAAAGGAAACAAGAAAATCCAGGTATGAAAAGAAAAATAAGTATAGACAAAGTAAGCATGAAAATGAGTTTTTTCAAAGTCATAAGAAGAGTTTCTATGCGGATAAGATAGTCAAGGTTTCAAGTGATAGTGATGAAAGATCCTCAGATAGTGAAGAAGAAGAAATTATCTTTTTAGCAATAGAAGAGGAAGGAAGTGATCCTGTTGAAGATAAATATGAAAAGTATGAAGATGCTCTTGAAGACCAAGAAGTAGAGAAAGAGTCAGAGAATGAAGAGGAAGGCGTAGTATATCTAGAAGCAAAACTTGTTGTTGCTCTCAAATAATTGAAAAAGGTTAGAAAGCAGAATTCAAGATTCAAGGCTCAATTTCAAGAATGTGATGAAGAGAAATGAAATATTATACAAGATATGACAAACTTAATAGCTAAGATAAGGATATTTAAAGAAACTCTAGAGGTAAAAGTCTTATAATGTGAAATATTAGAGCATGAGGTACTTTCTCTAAGGAAGGAAATGGAAGAGTCTAAGGATAAGCTACACAGGTTTGGGAAAAGTTCAAAGACTTTGGATAATATTATCAATATACAAATATCTTCATCAAATAGAACAACACTTGGTTTTGAAGAAGTACAAGGGAAACAAGAAGAAGGATCAAGTTCAATATCAAAATAGGAAGAAGCTTCAGAAGAAGAGAGTGAAGGAGAAATTGAGACTTATGAGAATAAGTTGAAAAATAGAAACTTCACCAAGAAAGGAAACAATAAACAAACAAGGAACATGGAACATCACAGGGTAGAAAGGACTAAGAGACCAATGGATCCAAGAAAATATTTATTCAAAGGACATTGTTTCTCATGTAACAAGTTTGGTCACAAGGCTATGCAGTGCAGGACTCATGGAAAGAAGGAGTATGGTATTACTAATAGGAACTTCAAAGATGGACATTTCTTTCAAGGGTATTGCTACTCTTGTAACCGATTTGGTCATAAAGCAATTCACTATAGGGTTCATGACAAAAATAGGTATGGCTTCACCAGGAGGAACTTCAAGATATTTGCACCTTCTAGGAACCACAACATTAAGTGTTATAAGTGCAATAATATTGGGCATAAGACCAAGTGGTGTAGAACAGAGCTTCTAGAGACAAGCAAGAACAAGGATACTCAAAAGAATCAAAAGGGTATGTTGATAAAGAAGGTTGACAAAGGAAAAGAGCATTGTATGCTAGGAGTAGAAATATTCCCACCCCAAAATTAACCACCTCAAGGAAAGGAGGTGGGGAGGGGGCTGAGCTAAGAGTCTTATATTTAGCCCCAAAGGATTCCCTTTGCCATTGATGTCAAAGGGGGAGAGCACTCAGTCAGGGGGAGCAAAATTAGAAAATGGAAAAAGGGATGTTTAGGAAAAAAAGGTTGCCATCAATGAAAAAGGCGGAGATTGTTGGAAATTTTGAGTAATTATGTTGTCATTGATGTCAAGTGTTTAGTGCAAGGCAACGTTTATTTTTGTGCAAGCAAATTGGTAAAAGAAATGGTTATAATATTTTATATTATAAGCCAAAGAGGTTGGTTAAAAGGTGGAATACAAAAGGTTTCGCCCATGGTTTTAAAGAGATTATAATATTTTAATATTTTAATAATTAAGCCAAAAGGGCTTATTTAAAAAGAAAAATTATAATTGATGAAGGCCCCATGCAAAAGTATTATTTAATACTAAAATTAAATAATATAATATTTAAACCAAAGTTAAATACTATATTAAATAATAATTAAATTTGAAATTGGCAAAGGGCGCCAAAATTCGAATTTAAAATGGAGGCACTTAAGTTTTCAATTGACGTCATGCAATTACCTTGAAAGCATATAAAAGGGAGAAGAAAAAAATTAAAATCAATTTCGAATCATCTGAGGAATATGTGCATAAGAAAATTGAACGAGGCATATAGAGAAACGTGTTGAAAATCCATTTGTCAAGCAAGCCACAGGGAATAAGGACAAGGCGGCGGACAACTTGGTTCATCGAGGGTTGGTAGCCCAAGTGGCAGGTGGATCCTGTGTAAGGCATGGGCAGAGGAAGGTTTAGGGTTCGATTCCCCCTAGCGTCGGTTTGAGCATTTTTTTTGGATTCATTGGAGGTAGCAAATATAAAAGGTGGAGACCAAGGTTTTGGTCTCAACCGCTTGGCTAGTGCAAGCGGTCGAGCACTGCGCTTGGAAGCTAGAAGTCGGAGGATCGATTCCCGTCTGTGAAAATGAAGATAATTTTTTTAACGTATGCCAAAAATTTGATTACTTTATGAGGTATCCGCCATGTTGATTAATTGTTGACTATAGTTGATATTTGATAGATAATATTTGGCTTATAGTTGGAACATAGGAGGTATAAGGTGAGATGAATTTTTGGCATTATATTTAAAAGGGTTTTGATATCATTTATTTTTATGCTAAGCTTGGAGTGATAAGTTTGTAAGTGGTTTATTTATCATTGTAATTCTTTGTTCTTGGACATTAAATTGGAGTGAAAATTATTTTGAAAGAGTGGAGATAAAAAGTGTAAAAGGTATTTTATTTGATTGTAATTCTTGCTTTATAAAAAGGGAAACTATTGAGAGAGTTTTGTGAGCTTTAATGCATTGTCCATGAGAACTAAAGAAGAGTCCTAGAATATTATTTTCAGAATTCTTTGAGCATCTTGTTGAGGGAATATTCATGTGGAGGTTTTGAGATAGACTGTTGCTATCTAACCTTGAAGTGACACAAAAGGAATTGGTTGTTGGTGAGATAGGTTTTGAAGATATATCTCCATCAAAGCAAAGAGGTATGGACACATCATCCTTTGTTTGAAGTGTTTGTTGGAATGAATGTTGTGAAACATAATGTGGAGTGAAAAGGATTGTTTGATAAGCATTATTGGAAATATTTGAGTGAGCTTTATGTGCTTCATTGTTGAATATTTTGAGAACATTTGAGATAGAGATTATGAATAATTTGAGTTAGGGTTTGAGACCTACATTGTGCTATTTTTTTAAATAAGCATGAAAACACTTTTTTAGTGTTTGTGAGCAAGTTGTGCTTCATTATTTGAATGATTGTGTGAAATGTTTGAGCATTGGTTAGAGTGCTTGTGAATGTGCAAACATTAGAAATCAGATTTGTGAAAACAAGAGTGCAAATCAGGAAGATAGGTGTCATGTTCTAGACTAGATCTATCTTTAAAAGAGCAATAAAAGTAATACATGTGAAAGTGACAGACTTAATGATTGAGTAGAACATATTGAGCTATTTGCAAGTGCATATTATTCTCTATATGTTCCAGAGGTTAAACAAATTCTGGATAGAATGTGTCTAAATTTCTTCAAGTTAAAGGAATTACTTTAAATATTAGACAAAGCATTTGATAGCATTGTGTGCAAGATTTGAGATTGATTGAGCATATCTTGTGAGCTATTTTGAGCATGTGTTAGAGCAGGTTTGAGCATGTGCTAGAGTAGATTTGAGCAAGTCTTTTGAGAAGGCTTGAGAGCATATTTGAGCAAGTCTTTGTGAAGGCTTGAGGATATAATTAAGCAAGTCTTTGTGAAGGCTTGAGAGCATATTTGAGCAAGTCTTTGTGAAGGCTTGAGGATAGAATTGAGCAAGTCTTTATGAAGGCTTGAGGGCAGATTTGAGAAAGTCTTTGTGAAGGCTTGAGGACAAAATTGAGCAAGTCTTTGTGAAGGCTTGAGAGCAGAATTGAGAAAGTTCTTGAGAGGGCTTGAAGGTAGATTTGAGAAAGTCTTTGTGAATACTTGAAGGTAAATTTGAGCAAGTCTTGTGAAGACTTGAAACAACATTAAGAGCAGGTTTGATTTGTTCAAGCTTTGTGTTAAGGCTTGGGGCAGATCTAAGCAGAGTTGATTGGTGATTTGTTCAAGCTTTGTGTTAAGGCTTAGGGCAAAGCAGAGTTGATTGGTGATTTAATAAAGCTTTGTGTTAAGGCTCGGGGACAGATTTTGGAGCATATTTATGAGCAGAGTCAGAATAGATTTGTACTAGACTTGGGACAGAGTTTGGTGCAGATTTAAGATAGAGTTGAGAGTAAGCTTTGGAGGTGACAGAGCAAAGAGGACAACAACCTCCAGTGGATAGATATCCATCAGCCAGTGTAGTGGGGACAAAGGTCTCTTGTGGAGAGAGATCCACAAGCCAAAGTAGTGGGGGTATAAGTCTTCTAGGAGATCACCAAGCCAAAGTAGAGGGGATAGAGTTCTCTTGTGGAGAAATATCCACAAACCATAGCAAGGGGATAGAGATATCCTATGGAGAGAGATCCACAAACTAGAGCAAAAAGGGATAGAGTTATCCTATGGAGATATATCCATGAACCAGAGCAAGGGGAAAGAGTTATCCTATGGAGTGTGATCCGTGAACCAGCTAGGGAGATAGATTTCTTCTGTGGAGAGAGATCCACAAACCACTTGAGGAGATAGAGTTCTCTTGGATCAAGTTCCATGAACCAGAGAAAAGGGAAAATATTTCTCTTGTGGAGAGAGATCCACAAATCAGAGCATAGGGGATTGGTGTCTCCTTTGGAAAAAGGTCCATAAACATTGTAATAGGGAATTGATTCCCAAAAATATTTGTTGAGAAAATTTAGTAGAAATATTTTCTCTATGGAGTAGCCCACATTGGGTGAACCACATTAAATTGGTGTCTCTCTTATGTGTGATGATTTGTGCATTGCTTTGATTACTGCTATTGATATTGCCATTGATAATATTAGATAATATTATTTGGGAAAGAAAAGTAAAAGTTGATCTTATACTGTTCACCCCCCTCTTAGTATAAGTTTGTGTTATTCAATTCAATAATTTCTTATATCCCCAATATGTAACCCAACAATATTCTTCTTCAAACAATAACACAATAAAATCTCTTTTAATTTATTTCTCTAATTCCTTATACCTCCCTAAAATATTTTCTTTTAAATAATTTCAACCACCTTAGAAAGAAATTAATTTTCCATACCTTCAAATTTGTTCAACAAAATTTTTTGCATATGCAGTCAACTCACAGCAAGTCAACGGATCCCGAATTTTGTACAGATATCCTCTACTCAATAGTCATGTCATAAATTACTCATAATCTGCCACGTGTCCCGTCCTCCAACTAGGTGATTCTATGTATGGTGCGCGAAGTGCCAACACCCTTTAGTTGGGCATCGTGGGCACCATGAGGTGCTCATAAACTTCCTATTGAGCTTGGACTCTTGTAAACTCCGTAACATCTCTTACAGGGAGGATGTGGGATTTAAATCCCCAACACAACCACAAAATAAAACCTTCCAAACATGATGACGTTGCCAACCTTTGCAAAAACAAATTAAATTATATCTTGCTTGATATTTTTTCCATGCAAGTCTTCCGAGATGTCTTTGTTTGGGCGATAAATTAACATCTGCCTCTGATGCTTATTATATTTGGTCTCACAGTCATGATGTCAATTTTCTATCCAATATCTTGTTTTTGCCACCACTACTTTTATCAACTTGAAATCTCTGTCACAACCCAGTGCAAGTTCTTCAATATTTCCAATCACTTTGGTTGACTCTTGCTGTGTGCAAATGTTCGTTGTGCTCAACCTTCACCATATGTACATCCTTCACTATGCTCAAACTTTGTTGTGATCAAACTCTATTGTGCTCAAACTTTATCATGCACTCACTGTGCTCAAACTTCACCGTGCTCAAACTCTATCATGCACTCATTGTGCTCTCTCACCGAGTGCAATGCCTTCATTGTGCTCTCTTTGTCGTTGAGTGCAATGCCTTCGTTGTGTGTAGGATCCTTCAACCTCCGATTGCACCTCCGATCGTAGGCTACAAATGTTCTTTCTCTCACAAATTTCTTCATGTCGCACTTCAAAAACATATCTCTGGATCACCACAAAGTCATAATATTTCCATGTATTTATATCAATTCCTTCAATCTTGTTCTTGGTGCATAGATAGTCGACTCACGATTTTCATTTTGATTTTATATATGCTCTTTAAATACGTTGGCGCCAAAACTTATAAACCCTTTTTATATTATAATATTTAAAAATATTATAATATATTAACTTTTAAAAACCTTTGCTCTTATTTTTAAATCTTTTTGTCCTAAGCCTTTAATTAAATATTTTTGTCCCAAGCCTTTAAAACTTCTCTTTATAATATTTAAATATGATATTTAAATATTATAATCCTTTACTTTGAGATATACTTTGCCTTGAATAATTATCCATGTTTGCTTTATCCAACCTTGTAAATTTCTCATCCTTGAAGAATATTTCTGCCTTGAATCCCATGCTCCTTTTGACCTTGAATACCATGCACCCTTTGACATCAATGGCAACTTAATATTTCCAATGATCTCCCCCTTTGTCATTGATGGCAACCCTACAAAAAATAATTCTTTTACTGCAACTGGATTCCAAATATGCTCCCCTTGATAAGTTGCTCCCCCTCACTAAATTCTCTCCCTCTTTGACATCAATGGCAAAGGGCTCCTTTTGGGACTAAAAATAATACACTTAACTTAGCCCCCTCACCACCTCCTTTTCTTGAAGTGATCATTTTTAGGATGGGATTAAAACTACTCCTAACTCATCTCATAGGTTGTGATAATTCCATGTAGCTCATTTATGCTTAAAGTTTAGAGATCCTTCATCTCTTCTATTGCTGAAACCTTTGGATCATAACTCATAGAGAGTGACCTTAATATTTTATGAACAATAGTATATTCCTCAATATTTGCTCCAATTCCATGAATGGTGTTGACAACCTCATCACCATGAAGTAGATACATAGCAATATCTTCATCATATTTCATCTTCAAGTCTTCAAACTTCCTCCAGTATGTTTGAAGTTTTTCCATTTTTACCTTGTCATCTCCTTCATATGTTCTCTATAACTTATCACATATTTATTTTTCTGAAGTGCATTGCATGACTTTCACAAACTCTGATTCATATAACCCACTCAAAATTGCATTCATCACCTTGGCATTATCTTCATATGGTTTCTTACCACTTGCATCTATAGGAGTTGTAGGTGGTGTGAACCCATTCTCAATGGATTGCCATATATCATATCCATGTGTCATCAAATAAGTCTTCATCCTCACACTCTAGAAAGTATAGTTAGTCCCATCAAATAATGGAGCCTTATTTGATGAAAACCCTTCCTTATGAGCCATGTGTGTTCCTGTAAGATCTTCCTTCAAGTTTTTAGGCTTTCACGAAGGAACCTGCTCTGATACCAATTGAATAACACAATCTTATATTGAGAGGGGGGTGAACAGTATAAGATAAAACTTTTCACTTTTCAATCTAAATGATAATAGCAATAATATCAATGCAGTAAATGAAACAATGCACAAATCATCACACATATGAGAGAAACAGATTTAATGTGGTTCACCCAATGTGGGCTACATCCACGGAGAAATATTGCTTATAAATTTCTCAACAAATTTCATGGGTACCAACCCACAGGAGACACCAATCCCCTATTACAATGTTTGTGGACACCAATCCACAGGAGATACCAACCCCCTCTCAAGTTCTATGGACACCACTCTACTTTGTTTTAGTTTTGTGTACACCACTCCACTTTGTTATGGTTTTTTGGATACCACTCCACTCTGTTTTGGTTCATGGACACCAATCCATAGGAGACACTAATCCCCTCAGCTCTAAATACTGCTTAGATCTGCTCCCAAACTTGATCATAATACTGTTCACAACTCTTGCTCAACTCAGATCCAAAGTCTGCTCAAAATACTACTCACAACTCTACTCAAATCATCTCCATAACCTGCTCACAAATGTTGCTCACAATTTTGTTTAAATCAGCTTCATAACCTGCTCATTAGTCCTGCTCACATTTGCTCCAAAACTTTCTCAAATCTTCTCACACAACCTGCTCAAATATTCTCTCATATATGCTCATAAAATCTTCTCAAATCTTCTCACAAAACCTGCTCAAATCTGCTCACAACTTCTGCTCACATCTGCTCATAAAAACCTGCTCAAATATGCTCACAAAACCTTCTCAAATCTACTCATAAAACCTGCTCAAATTTGCTCATATCTTTTCCAAATCTTGCATGCAAACAATGCTCATATATTTCCCAAATCTCGCATACAAAAAATGCTCATATCTTTCCCAAATCTCGCATACAAACAATGCTCATATCTTTCCCAAACGTGCTTTCTTCAACTTAAAGTAATTCAGACATATTCTACCCAGAGTTCTTTTATCTTCAAGAACATATAAAGAATGATATGTACTAACAAATGTCCAATATGTTCTTCTTCTCAATTAAATTCTTTCAATCTATTCTTGCCCTTGTGTAACCTTCTTGACTTGTCTTAAAGCAATGTATGAGGTTATACTATTTCACATGTACTTAAAAAACAACAAACTCTTCTTTTCAACTTATCACCAAAATTTACCTAATGATTCCTTATTACTCCACTATATATGGACAACAAACGTTCTTCTTCAAATAACAAAAACTCAACAATTTCTTTTCTACCTCATCTTTAATGCAATGTATTTAATAGTTCCTTATACCTCCCAAACTCAAATAGTTTTCCTCAAATAATAAACTCAAAATAGCAAGCTTTCATTTCAAAGCAACATATTCAATAATTCCTTATATCCCCAATATGTAACCCAACAATATTCTTCTTCAAACAATAACACAATAAACTCTCTTTTAATTTATTTCTCTAATTCCTTATACCTCCCTAAAATATTTTCTTTTAAATAATTTCAACCACCTTAGAAAGAAATTAATTTTCCATACCTTCAAATCTATTCAACAAAAATTCTTGCATATGCAGTCAACTCACAACAAGTCAACGGATCCTAAATTTTGTGTAGATATCCTCCACTCATAGTCATGCTACAAATTACTCATAATCTACCACCTGTCACACCCTCCAACTGGACGAGTCTGTGCATGGCACACAAAGCACTAGTACCCTTTAGTTGGGTATCGTGGGTACCCTGATGTGCCCACAAAATTTCTATTGTACTCAGGATATTTTAAAATCCTTAACATATCTTGCAGGGAGGATGTGGTATTTAAATCCCCAACACAACCATAAAATAAAACCTTCCAAACACAGTGATGTTGCCAACCTTTATAAAAACAAATTAAATTATCTCTTGCCTGATATTTTATCCTTGCAAGTATTTTGTGATGTCTTTGGATGGACGCTAAATTAACAATGTCCATCTCTGATGCTTATTACATTTGGTCTCGCAGTCGTGATGTTAATTTTCTATCCAAGATCTTCTTGTTTCTACCACCACTGCTTTTATCAACCTGAAATTTGTCACAACCCAGTGTAAGTTCTTCAATATTTCTAATCACTTTGGTTGACTCTTGTTGTGCACAAACGTTCGTTGTGCTCAACCTTCATCGTGTGCATGTCCTTTGTTGTGCTCAAACTCTATCATGCACTCGTTGTGCTCAAAATTTATTGTGAACTCGTTGTGCTCTCTCACTGAGCATAATGCCTTCGATGTGCTCTCTCTGTTGTTGAGTGTAATGCCTTCATTGTGTGTAGGATCCTTCAACCTCTGATTGCACTTTCGATCATAGGCTACAAAAATTCTTTCTCTCTCACAAATTTCTTCATGCCACACTTCGAAAATGTATATCTAGATCACCACAAATTCATAATATTTCCATGTATTTATATCAATTCCTTCAATCTTGTTCTTGGTGCATAGATAGTCGGCTCACGATTTTCATTTTGATTTTATATATGCTCTTTAAATACATTGGCGCCAAAACTTAAAAACCCTTTTTATATTATAATATTTAAAAATATTATAATATATTAACTTTTAAAAAACATCTACCCTTATTTTTAAATCTTTTTGTCCCAACCCTTTAAATAAATATTTTTCTCCCGAGCAAACTTCTCTTTAATATTTAAATATTATAATCCTTTACTTTAAGATATACTTTGCCTTGAATAATTGTCCATTGTTTGCTTTGTCCAACCTTGTAAACTTCTCATCCTTGAAGAATATTTCTACCTTGAATACCATGCTCCTTTTGACCTTGAATATGATGCACCCTTTGACATCAATGACAACTTAATATTTCCAACAACTATATCCCTTGCATGTTTTTGTAAGAGGAAACATCATCTCATCGTGTATAAATGGTGGCCTATGGATCCATATGAGGACAAGTATTTAGACTAGGACGAGGTACCTGTAATATGTACATGATATGTATATTTTTTTTCTTCTCATCAAAATTTAAGTGTTGCTCCCTGCAAGCACTTAACTGCGTAGATGAGGTACCTACAATATGTACATGATATGTATATTTATTTTCTTCTCATCAATATTTAAGTGTTGCTCTCTGCAGACACTTAACTGCGTAGATGAGTACTTGTAATATTTACATGATATATATTTTTTTTCTTCTCATCAATGTTTAAGTGTTGCTCTTTGCAAGCACTTAACTATGTAGATGAGTTACCTATAGTATGTACATGATATATGTATTTGTTTTCTTCTCATTAATTTTTAAGTGTTGCTCTCTACAAGAACTTAAATATTTAGATGAGGTGCTTATTTTATTTTCATTAGTGTTTAAGTGTTGCTCTTTGAAAGCACTTAATTGCGTAGATGTGGTACCTATTTTATTCTCATAAGTGTTTAAGTGTTGCTCTCTACAAACACTTAACTGCGTAGATGAGGTACATGTTTTCTTCTCATCAATGTTTAAGTGTTGCTCTTTGCAAGCACTTAACTGCGTAGATGAGGTACCTATTTTATTCTCATCAGTGTTTAAGTGTTGCTCTCTGCAAGCACTTAACTACATAGATGAGGTACTTATTTTCTTATCATTAGTATTTAAGTGTTGCTCTCTACAAGAACTTAACTATGTAGATGAGGTACCTATTTTCTTCTCATCAATGTTTAAGTGTTACTCTCTATAAGCACTTAACTACGTAGATGAGATAGTTTTTATTCTTATTAGTGTTCAAGTGGTATATTTGATAGAACTTGACTGTGTAGATAAGATAGTTTTGGTTCTTATCAGTGTTCAAGTGTTTCTCTCTCCAAAAACTTGACTGTGTAGATAAGATAGCTTTGATTCTTATCAGTGTTCAAGTGGTATCTCTGATAGCACATGACTGCATAGATAATATAGTTTTAGTTCTTATCAGTGTTCAAGTGTTTCTCTCTACAAACACTTGACTGCATAGATAAGATAGTTTTGGTTCTTATCAGTATTCAAGTGTTGCTCTCTGTAAGCACTTGACTACATAGATAAGATAGTTCTGATTCTCTTATCAGTGTTCAAGTGTTGCTCTCTACAGGAACTTGACTGGATAGATGAGATAGTTTTGATTCTTATCAGTGTTCAAGTGGTATCTTTGATAGCACTTGACTACATAGATAAGATTATTTACTTGCAAATGTTTTTACAAGGGTTTTGAAATGATTTGATGCTTGCAAACGTTTTGCAAGGTAATGTGATATTTTTCGTAATGTCCCTTTGCACATGTTTTTGCAAAGTACTAGAATGATGTTTTGCAAATGTTGTGCAATGATTTTGAAATATTTTGTAATCGATGTTATCTTTTCAAATGTTTTGCAAAGTGATGAAATATTCTTCTAGTTCATTTTGTGATCTTTGCAAACATTTTTGCAAAGTGATGAAATATTTTTGTAATTGATTTTGATGTTTGAGATGTCATGTAATGCTCTGATGTTTTTGGTAGTATTTTTTAGAGATATAGCTAATGTAATCTTGGAGTGCTTTTGAAAGGATGATATAATGTTTATAATATTTGCAAGGTGATCTAGCAAATAACTTTTTATTTTTCTTTTGCCTCCATTGTTTGGAAGCAAAAGTTTTAGTAAGATGATGGTTTGATATTTCTAAATTTATTAACACATGAGAGAGGGTAACAAGAGTATATAAGTATGTTACCTAATGCATATATAAAGACTTACATGTATGTGAGGAATCAGAATAATACTCGTTGCCACCTCTAATGTGTTGAAATATTTGAGAATTTGTACGGTAAACAAAATATTTCAAACTGAGTGTAACACTTCATGTGGATGATCTCAAGAAAGAAGAATCCCTTATCCCTTGCCCTATGTGTGTACAAAGAATTGTGTATGCATAAAATATAGGAAAAATAAATCCTCTTTTCTAGGAGGTCCATGTGATAAAATGGCCCTTAGTTTGAAGGATATTGTTGCATGAGAAATAGATAATGTCTGTTCTAGCTTGTATACCATTAGGAAGCATAGGTATATGATAATCAACTGCTTGACATAGTCATAAATGATTATGGGTATGTGAAGTGCTAATTACCAAATCCTAATGTTCTTGAAGGGTCCATTAGTTAGCCTGGATGTTTTTTTTTTGTTAGATTTTGGAGAAGAAATGATATCTTGTTGTCATGCATCAATATGGAGTAAGTTCTCTATCTATTGAATGATATTTTGTACAAATAGATAAAGAATATCTAGATTTTTTTTGTATTGATAAAAAATGGGGTTGAAGGACCCTGACCCTTTACAAAGATATCAAAATATGTACAAGAAAAAACAAGAGCAAAAAAATGACATTGTCTCATCTCCATGAAGATCAGACCATGTTACATGCTATCTCTACTGCTCTTCTGTAATGGTTTCATCACCTTCGTGAGGAACTGGCCAAGGATTCGTCATTGTGAACTCATCCACATTATCCAAGAGGATCATCATTCCCATCCTGGTTATGTTTTGGATGGTTAGAATTTAAGGTTTTATGACCATTTGGTTGTTCCATATGAGTCTCACATCAAGGACCTTCAACAAGAAATGCATGCTTCTCCCATAACTGGCCATTCATATTTTCTCAAAACATATACCCAAACCAAGCATACTTTTTTTTGGAAGGGAATGAAATAGGACATCAAAATATTTAAGGTTGAGTGTGATCATTGCTAGTGCATGAAAGGTGAAACTATGTGTTTTGCAAAGGCACTTCAAACTTTGCCCATTCATGAGTAGGTTTGGATTGATATATCTATATACTTCATCAAAGGGCTACCAAAATTTGAAGGTAAATTAGTTATTTTGGTGATAGTGGATCGTCTTTCAAAGTATGCTCACTTATATTCCCTCTCCCACCCTTATACTACATCCATTGTCATTCAAATATTCCTTGACTCCATATTTTGCCTTCATGGGATGCCTAAATCCATTGTATCTAATCGAGATCCTACCTTCACCTGTCGCTTTTGGTAGGAACTGTTCAAGTTGTAGAGGACACAACTCAATATGAGTTTAGCCTACCATCCTCAAATCGATGGCCAAACCAAAAGCATCAATAAATGCTTGGAGACCTACCTTTGCTACTTCACTTCTAAACATCCTACTTATTGGGCTAAGTGTCTTTCTCTAGTTGATTTGTGGTACAACACCACCTATCACTTTTCCACTAAGATGACTCCATTTGAAGCAGTCTATGGTTAGCTCCCATCGACTCTAACTTCTTATATTTCGGTTAGCTCCAAGGTTTAGGCAATGGATTCCACTATCCACTAGCATGACTCCATTCTACACCAACTCAAGCTCAACTTGGACATGACTCAAAACCATATGAAACAACAAGCAGATAAACACCATACCAAATGTAGCTTTATCATTGGTGACATGGTCTTTCTTCACTTACAACCCTACAAACAATCATCTCTCTAGTTGCATGGTTGTCAGAAACTTACCACCAAATACTAAGATCCTTATTAGCTATTGTAGAGGCTTGGAGCAATGACATACAAACTAGCCCTTCTATCTAGTTTCAAACTTCATCCAATTTTCTATGTGTTATCTCTTAAGAAGGTTATTGGCAATAAGGTGCAAGTGTAGTCTACACTTCTAGAGTTGGACAAGGAAAGGTCCATTATTCTTGAACCAAAATGTATTCTTGATTGTAGGTCATGCAACCTTCATCAACGTATTATCACAGATGTCTTGGTCCAATGGTGTGGCTTGCAACTAAAAGATACGACATGAGAACCTCTTCACCAAATCCAACAATGGTTCCCTCACCTACAACTTTGAGGATAAATCTTTTTGAAGAGGAAGAGCATGTTATGATCCCATACTAACACTTGATATAATAATCCTTATGAAATGTGGGTAGTACCCATGATAATATTTTGTAATGTTTTATTATAGTTTTGGATTACGAAGCACCTATGCCATATGACATCCTTCTCTGTAATCATTTTTCAAGAATGTAACTGATTGTAGGTAGGAGATTCTAGCCCAAGTGGCATTTTGCATGTAAGCCAACCTTGGGAGTTAGGTGTTAGAGAAATTTCTTAAAACTATGAGGGGCGGTATAGTATGTATCTTTTTTGCATAATTGACTGAAGTATTGAAGGAGGTTACTCTCTCAAAGAGGCTTGTGATTCAATGCTATTGTGAGATTGTTCCTTTTCTGCACTTTATTTCCATAGTGTGTTGTGAGCATTTATGTTTATTTTTTGTATTTGTGTGAGTGTTCTTATTTTTAATAGTATGTTCCCACTAGATCCCATCTAAAATTTCCCTTCCAACCACAAACCCACTCTAATAATTTTCAATAATTGAAGGAATAAGAGATTTCAGTCTATTAGCTAGAAAATTTATTAAAATTTTGTGAACAATATTAAACAAGCTG
Organism: Wollemia nobilis; assembly: GCA_028583015.1. Lineage (NCBI taxonomy): Eukaryota > Viridiplantae > Streptophyta > Pinopsida > Araucariales > Araucariaceae > Wollemia > Wollemia nobilis. Next base: position 986,139 of record JAQPPZ010002512.1, read on the forward strand.
ATAGGTCTGTAGTTACAGAAATATTTGGCACCCGATAATTTGGAGATGAGCATGAGGAACATAGAATTCATCCCAAAAGGAATAAAATTTGAGCTTTGACTCTTAAGGCCTCAAAAATCTCCTTTCCCACAATGTACCAAAACTTTTGAAATAAAAGGGGAGGGAATCCATCTAGTCAAGTAGCTTTCAAACCCTCCATAGAAAATATAATTACCCTGATCTCATCATATCTAAAAGGAGAATCCAAATTCTTATTCATAAAATTAGAGACTAAGTTGAGGATATTTTGGAGGATTTTACATTTAGCTTATTGATATCTATCAAAACTTGAACCAATAAAGGATACAAAAAAGAAAATAGCTTCAGCTCTAATATCTTGAATCTTCACTAGTCTAGAACCATTCTCTTTGGATATTTCCTTAATCCTGTTAGCACTCCTATGCCTTAGCGTTGAAATATGGAAAATTTTAGAAATTTTGTTGCATTTCATGAGCCAAAGAACCCTTGATTCTAGTCTCCACATTAATTCCTCACTAGCTAAAGTGTTATGTAGCTCCGAAAACACCTCCTTATCCTTCTTATTGGCTTCTAATGAAACACAACCAAATTCCATTTTAGACTACAACACCTTGAGCTAGCATTTAAGGCTCTTTTTATTTTGCAAGACATGCCCAAATACATCCTTATTCCAAATGTTGAGATTACTCTTAATGAATTTGAGCTTGGCCACCACTTTGGATAACCCCCTACCCAGGATAAAGACAGACCATCAATCCTTAATCCTAGCTTCCAAATCTAGGTGTTGACACCACATTGCCTCAAATCTAAATTATTTAGAAAAAAAATCAAAATTTAGAGAAAATTGAACCACATTGGTTTATGGTCTGGCCCCACCTTAGGAAAAGAACAAAGATAAGCATCCCCTAGAAAAAAAACCTTGCTTGGAAACCAGAACCCTGTCCAACCTAGAGAGAATGAGCTAATTCCCAATTCTCCTATTGCTCTAGGTGAACTTCGATCCCTTCAACTCCAAGTCCATGAGGTCATTATGATTGATGAAATTTGCAAAGTCGTCCATGCTTTTGACATAGGGAGAATTACAACCTATTTTATCATAAGGGTACAATGGGTAGTTAAAATCATCTACAATGATCCAAGCTTCTTGCTTGAAGGTATCCCTCATCAAAATCAATGAAATCCATAACAAACATCTATTAGAACCCATGGTAGGAGCATAAACATTGGAAATGATCTGTATAAAATTGGAAATTAAAAAAAAAGCAAAATATTGATAACTCTATTTGAGGAGAAAATGACTGCACCATCCAAACTCGAAGGGTCCCATAGACACATCATCTCCCCAAATGAACCAATTGTTGGACACACAGTAAAACCAGCTCTAGACCAAATAGATTTTTTGACAAGATTTAAATTGCTAGAATCAATCTTGGTTTCTTAAAGGAATATAACATCTGAAAATTACTCTTCTAAAAGAGGAAACCAAAACATTGTTTTAAGGAAATATTTAATCCTTTTATATTCTAGGAAAGAAGCTTTATTTAAGAGATTTAGAAGAGATTTTTCTAACTCCAGCCAAGAGCTAGGAATATTAACAAAAAGTCTCAAGATTTAGTTATTTCCTACCAAATTCCAAATGGTCCTCAACCAACAACAAGGATTGAGAACCACTAGCAATATCAAAGTTGATCTCTTTCTTTCTAAGAGTTTTATTTGAAGGCTTTCCAATATTCCTCTCGACCCTCTTATGGCTATGAGTTTTAGGACCTAGAGAACCTTTTTCTAAGATAGGTTTAGAAAAAGCCATCAGATTCACAACAGCCTCAATTGCTAATTGAACCATAGGTTCTTCCTTACTTTGATTAGAAATCAAACCCAATAAATTGAAAGAGTTTTGAAGAATCTCGTTAGAAACTAGTATGTTAGTTAAAAGATCAGCTGGTCTTACCTCCTATAAAGAAGGGCCTGATGACGGAGCCTCTGCAACTAGACTAGGCATCTTACCAACCTTAACTTGGGAAATATTTTGTCTTAATATCCATGAATTTATTTTCCTTTTTGATGATCCTAAACTTACTACCTTTTAGCAGAGACTCCAAGGATGGAGGGGCCTCCACCCCCATCCTTGCAATAGGAATAACATTTCCCCTTGGACATCTAAAAAACCTTCCTTCCTAGCCTTAGGTCAAGCAAATTTAGTAATCCATTTCTTCATCTTTCTTCTCCTTTTGTCCTTATCCTTTGGGAAGGGCAAAGATCCAAGCTATGGCCATGAATTTTACAACCTGAACAAACAATTTGTCTATTTTCATACTCGATAGGTTGCACCCATGAGCTCAAGTCTTATATGAGTTCAATCAAATATGGGAGGTCCATCTCAATATTTGCATGATGTATATTCTACCATATACCATTCTTTATTTAGCTCTAATTGCTGCATCAATTGAGATAAGGTCATTAATAGCCTTCGAAAATTTGGACATCCACATACTAGAAGTGAAATGGCAAACCATGGAGCCTAACCCAAAGAGGGACTAAGTTAACTTTCTAAGTACTCAGATTAAAATCCATCTCCCACTTCCAAAGTAAAAGTACATTTTTTCATAGAACTAGGGTCCCTCTTCCAAAATACACCTGGAATCCTCTTCATAATTAAGTTTAATTAAAAAGAAATATTTTGGAACAACCACAATGTCTAGATAACCCAAAGGTTTCCACTTGGTAATCGCCCACCTTCTAAAAGAATCCAATTCTAGCCTCACTCCTTAAAATTTACCCATAATATTCCAAGACCCTTCCCCCAAAGTAATATTAAGGAGGTATCCTAGCATACACATTTGATTACAACTTAGGGTAAGATAAAATTGAATCTATGACCTGCTAAAACCACCACCTTTGGATGCTACGATAGCATAAGATCTACTTGGGACTAAAGACTTGGCAAACGATTGGTGAACCAATGAAAATGGGCCACCATCCTACTTACCTAGATCCCACCCATGACCCTTCATATGAGGAAAAGGACCACAACCTTGCTTACCTGTATTCCACTCAAGACACTCGATAGGAATAGATGGACCTCGAAGTTCAAAATTAGATCCATCCACACCATCTGACCATCCAATAATGGAATCCATCCACAAGGAACTAAAACCTATCCCCACGCTCGACTACTCTCGCAGTTGGTCCACAAGCCCACACACACTTATTTTTAAATCTCCATCATCAAGATTGAATTATTTTTAATTCCCATTTTTAAATTTTATAATTCCTAAGGTTCTTAAATCTTCAATTATCAACCTTAGAACTATATTCATGCATCAAATATAAAAATAAGATAATGTTTCTTACCTTTAATTTAACTTGTCAAATTAGGTCTCATAAATTTTGTTGACCACATCGCATAAGGAACAAAGGCGCTCCAATGTAACACTTTTTTAGGGTGCTCTGATTAAAGATTTTAATAAGGCATTTAATAAAGGTTCTTAGTTCAAAGATACATTTTCTAGTGCACCCCTTCCAACTGTATCTTATATACATTACACTAATGCTCGATGCATATCAGGTGGATGCAAATGATGTGCTTTGCTTTTGAATGTAAATTTCCAAATCATTTCACTTCAGCCTTTAGCAAAACACTCGATATTCCTTTATCTTTAATTACAAAGGATTGCAAAATAACCCTAGTGAACAACTTTCATCTAAGCTTGGCTCAATTTATTATGAGGTTTTAGGTAACACATTCCTGTTTGGATGGCTTGACTCAACACTAGTACTCAGGTAGCATATTTTGGCTTGGATGACTCTACTCAACACCAACACTCATACAACATGTTTTGGCCTGGATGGCTTCACTCAAAAATAACACTCAAGTAACACTTTTTGCTACTTTAATAACTTTGTTTGCTTGTACTTCAAAATAATCTAGTCATGAACTATTTTTTTTTATAAATGGACCTTTCATCCTCTAATATTCTAAAAGCTATTGGATACTTTATATAGTACAATATTTATGGAATTTTTATCCTATAGTATTCTCAAATCTATTGGTCACTTTGTCCAATGTAATATATGTGGACTTCTCATACTCTAATATTTTGAAAGCTATTGGACACTTTATCCAATGCAATATTTATGGACTTTTTCAAGATTGGTTTTAAACCACTATAATCTTCTACTTCTTGGTGACTTTATGCCACTTCTTATGTGGTTCTTTTTTTTCAGAGAACCCAACTAATATCAAGCTTACTTTGAATGTCCCCTCAATCAATCTTTAAAAATATAAGCTTGTGATAATAGACATTATCCTTTCAAATAATATCTTTGAATAGAGTCCTGGTATTCACTGGTTTTAAAACCAAATGGATAGACTCTAACATATAATGAAATGTTTCTCAAATATTTTCAAATGTTGGAATCTTTGCAATAGCTCCCTATATTATATCAATATGCAAATTCAAAATTTGTAGTAATATGAGTCTATGTTTTCTTCATGTGACTCTTAATATAAATTTACACTAAATACTTTCTCTGATGCTAGCGATAGAGGCTACTTGAAGTACCTCTGATACCACTATTGGATTTTAAGCCAAATTATCTTAGATTCCAATATTTTGGATCTTGAATAGTCTCAAATATAAGAGCAATCAATATATTATATGGCCAAAATAATTAACAATAATATTTATAAAAATGATAATAATATGAATATAAATGGCCAAAATCATTCATGCAATAACATGAAGAAAACTTATAGTATAATTACTCAAATTGTATACAAGCTTCTTTGTATGATGCTTGAAATACATATATTCCTCAATGATACATTACATGGAGCTTTATCTCCATAATATAGCCTTACAAATATGACTCTTCAATACTTGACTATTGCACTCCTCACATATTTAGGAGTTGCAACCTTTCCTATTCCATACATAAGATAAATCTCACATGTCCCTTGGCTTCTCATCTTGCCACTTGTATACATGACTCTTGAATCTCTATTTACTTGCACACTTAACTCTATAAAACTTACACACTCCTACACGCATACTTTCACACTTTACTAAATTACATTTACACACTTCTACATGTACACATAATACATGTGCACTTTCTCACATTACACACTTGCACACTTACTTACTTGACACTTGTGCACATCTTGCACATAAATACTTATATAAAGGGGAAATATAAATCACACTCCTAAACTATATTCTCAAACCCTATTCTAATATTTGCATTGTACCACAAGGTACCATATGGGTATAATAGCATGTACCAAATAATGTAATACTATCCAACAAATATACTAATCATTGTAAATTCCAACAAAAAAAAGTAAGGTATCATTAATAGATTTTCCTCTTCATGGAAATTTGAGCTCGTGTGTCATCATCTTTCAATAATTTGGAGAGAGCTTGCTATTGATCCAATATGATGTGGGCCCTAACTCTTCTTACATTGGCTGCCAAGTCTTCGTCTTGTTTGATTCGCCATTGGGTTTGGTTGGCATTTGTGCTATTTGATCCTCTTTTCTTTTGGGGCTAGATCATTGGACTTCAAAATTAGCCTTGGACTAGGGACTACCTCTGATACGCGATTGCTCTAGTAACATTCCTCTATATTTCAAAGTCTTAGGATGAAATTCCTTCGATCAAGGTTCCAGTTACTACCTTACATATGGTTTCCCTATCCATTTTATGTTGCCTTTGTTGTTGTTCTATCTCATGCATGATTGTTGGTGCTTCAAAGTTGCTTCTTTGTAGATACTACTAGGCTTTTCATTTGGTGAGTGTACCCTGAGATATTCTCTTTGCCTAGTTTATCCAATTTGTTCCCCTATGTCTTTTACCAAAAACTTTGGGGGACTTTCATATTGCCTAGAAATATTTGACAAGCTTACCAACCTCAATCCTATAAACAGTGTCCCTCTTCTTTTCTTCTTCTTTGATCCTTGGGTTTCATTTCATGGACATGATGTTGGTATAGCTACATGATATCCCTAGGATACATTTCTCTTTGAAAATCAATTTCTTAGAGAGGGCATTTCAATTCTTAGACCCATCCTTTTGGTTGAGGGATGGATCGAGGATTATCAAAAAAATAAAGATCTTGTCAACAATGAAGCCCCATAAGTTACCACCAAAAAGGCTCTAGGGTCCTTATTTTAGATGGAGCTTGACTTACTCTTTGTTTGTTTGGTCTAGGTGGTTATCCTTACCTTATGGCATAGGAAGATTTGAAATTGCTAGTAGCTTTCAGTGTGGGATTTCTCTTATTGGCATCTTTAGCATCTTTCTAGCATCAAATATTTATTAGGCAAAGGGAGCTTGTAGTCCCCTCATCCTACTTGGTTCTAGGAAACAACCTTGCTCAAGATTCCCCCTTTAGGATGGTATTACCTGCTATGAACTTTTTAGTATAGAACCCTTCATCATCATTATAATAATCATGCTTAAATTTGTTTTAAAACTATTTGTTCCATTCTCAGAGATAGTAGTGTCACCAGACTATAGTTTAGTGGTGTTATTTCTCTCTATATTACATAGAGTAGAAATGCAAATAACAATAGCATATGTGGCACTATTTCCTAGTGGTGCTTCTACCATTCAAGCATTTATTTCAAGATTTATGTCATTTTCAACATTTTATCAAAATTAATCATCTAAATAGGGTTTTGATATTCATAGCAAGGAAGCTATTATCCTCTACCAAATTAGCGAGACCCATCTACACTAATCCTAATTTGTTTTTGTTTCTCCTATAGGTTCTAACTATAGTTCCCATAGTGAGAACTCACTACACTTCATTTTTTATTAGCATCCAAAGGGATGTAGGGCCCAAGATGAAATTTGAAGCTTTGCAGCCATTCCCAACTTCCATAAACCTTATGTCCAGATTCACCAAGTAGATATCTCTAAAGGATGAAGATAAATGTAAAAACATGTATGTTATGTAGACATGAATATCATCAAAAAATCATATGCAAAATCTATGATAGTCCTGTTAAGCCATTTCAATGATATCTAAGAATAACTCTACAATAAATGGTGGTTGATTGACCTTTTTTATGATAATTGAGAATGTCCCATCATCATTGGAGCTTCAACCCAAAGGAAATCCGTAAATGATTTAGCCAAATTTACTTTCATTCACATTTAATAGGGCACACATCCTCCTCCACCCCATATATTATCTCTCCATCACACACTTAGAGTAATATCCAAGAGGGAGAAATAACTTAGTGGAGGTCACAAGCTAGGGAATGAGGATAAGGACTCACCAAAACTTTGTACTAGGAGACCTTGTGGGACATATGCTTCCTCAAATTCATCATAAAATATACCAATGTGAAGCTTCTCTACAATGATCACCTATCCAACATAAGGGTCGAGCCATCATGATAAGCAAAGATATTAACATGGAGATATGTTGAGAATCAATCCCATAGAATGAAACATCATCATTTTATTTGCACTATGCAAGATCTCAAATACCATTGCCTTAAATCAAGCTGAGGAGGATATCCAATCACAAAGGTAAAAATTTGGTAAGCTATGAAGACAAAATGCATGAGCAAGGAGTAATAACAAGTTTTTAGGGAAGCCGATCATAACAAAAAGAAAAGGTTTGATAAAACTGCCTATCAGGACTTAGAAAAACTTCAAGAACTGAAAGGAATAAAAGTCTCAATTGGTGGATGTTTTCAATAATATGTTAGGATCCCATCCTAACACTATGATGTAACGTTCTTTGTGAATGTGGGGGATATCCATAGGCATATTTTGTAATATTTTATGTGGGGAACACCCATGATAATATTTTGAAATATTTTGTAATAGTTGTGGTTTTAGAAGTGCCTAGACAAGTGGCACCATATATGCAACTGTTATTAAGAATGTAACTATTTTGTAGGTAGGATATTCTAGCTCATGTGGCATTTTGCATGTAAGCTAACCTTGAGGTTTCGGTGGTAGATCAAATATTTAAAACTATGAGGAGTAGGAATGTATGTATCTTTTTGCATAATTGAATGAAATTAGTGAAGGAGGTTGTCCCCTTGAAGTGGCCTACAATTCTGTGTTATTTGTGAGATTTTTCATTTATGCATTTATATTTTGTAATTGTGTTGTGAGCTTTTATGATTATTTGCAATATCTGTGTGAGTGCATTTATTTTTAGTAGTAGGTTCCTAACAAGTGGTATAAAAGCACTTTAAGGGCCATGTTCTACTATGACTATGACAATTCCTTCCATTCTGATTGTTAGGTATAAGATTTTGTGTTTTTTGTTTTTTCTAGTTTCCTTTAAAAATAAAAATAAAAAAATCCTAGCCTCTATTTTTTTTTAATTAGTTATTTAGGTTAGAAACCCTATGGTGGCAGTTTTAAAATATCATGGAGGAGTTTTTATTGGCTAAGCTAGATTGCCCATAAAGTGTCTAATGAAGTGAGGGGCGATCAAGCCCCATTACCCAGGCCTCAAACAACATCCATCTATGGAATTGAGCTCCCATGTATCTTTGGGTATATCAGGAGACCCCCTAGGATTAGGAGAGACCTTTAGTCCTTAGGAATATTTTTGGTCTTGTATTCTCCATAGTGCACTAGACATAACATTCAGGAATATTACCCTCGCATACTGACAAAGAGGTAGGTAATGTGCTCAAGGGTATGTGTAGAATCCTCCTTAGGTAGTGGCCTGAAATATTTGTCCAAGCACTAATGTTCATCACTAAAATATAACATAGAGCCTATGGGAAGTGCATACACCTTGACTTAGTATACCCTGTTATATTGAAAATCAAGCTACAACAAAAATATGTATAATTTTTATTTTGTAAATCTTTAACATGTACCATAATCCTAGTATAGAAATTGAGACTACAAAGAAGACATCCCTATCCTAGAATTCCTACATGCAAAATATTCACACAAAAAATTATAGAAGAATATAATAGGTGGGAAAAAACCATCAGAATCAGTTGAGTAGGAACAAGGGGGTTAGTGTCAGTAACAGTCAATAAATTCCATTAATAATAGTTGATACAAGATCATTATTATCAATGTCAAAACAGTTATCTATGATAGTCAATTTAAAAATGAGAGAATATCTATGATAGAGATAGACTAGATATGTGCTAGTACAATGTTAGGAGTGGTCAGTAGTCAAAACAAATAGTATAGAGATTCATAAATGGTTGGTCAACACAAAATCTAACTTTTGAACCTAGTCTCGAGAGGAAAAACTAACCACACTAGCAAGCTTGAAAAAAAATAATATAAAAAAAAATTGGGGGTGTCCAAAACTAGTGTGATTTATAACTCATTGTGATCGCCTTATCAAGCTGATCATTTTGATATATAGCACCCAAACCACCTTTTGAACTTCTTAAAATAGAAACACTTTTAACCAGTTTCTATTTTTAGTACCACCGATAGGACATAACTCTTAGAACATGGCTAATGGTACTCATCAACAAGAATTAGATAACAAAATTTCTTAAAAAGTGGATACTATGGGCAAAATAATATGGTCCTCAATTACCCACAACTCAGACGAGATAAAGAAACAACTCCAAAACTTCTAGGAAACTATGAGTGTGGCCACTGAGGCACATAAAAAAATGAAGATAGATTTGGATAGTTATATTGACTCATTTGGTCATTAGGATCAACAGGATACATGTACAAGTCACCACCAATAGAATGTACCAGATCATAATGGATTTAAATTTCCAAATTTAGACTTCCCAAAATTTGATAAAAAAATCTTGAGGGGTAGATTTTTAAGGCCAAACAGTATCAGTCTTCACAATAGCCCACGTTACATGTGGTTGACCATCGCCTCTTTCAATCTTGAATCAGATGCACTACATTAGTTTCTATGGCTTAGGAAGGCCAAAACTGACCTTTCTTGGCAAGATTTTGAACAATGTCTACTCACTCACTTTTGTCCTAGTGAGTTTGAAGATTTTACAGGAGCTCTTTTTAAACTTAGACAAATCTCCAACATTTGAGAGTATTAAACTCAATTTGAAAAACTTACCAATTGTACCACTAGTATAACTATTGACTATGAAAAAAGGATGGCACTTGACACTTGTGTGTGGATTATCGAGACCTTAATAAGATCACTATTAAAGATAAATTCCCAATTCCAATGATTTATGAACTACTTGATGAGTTGCATGGGGCTCAATAGTTTTCCAAGTTGGATTTGTAGTTAAGGTATCATCAAATTCGAATCAAGGATGAAGATATTCCAAAAACAACTCTTAGAACTCGTGAAGGGTATTATAAATTCCTAGTTATGCCATTTGGATTAACAAATGCACCATCTACCTTCTAGAGTTTGATGAATTCTATTTTTTCTATTTTCTTTGCAAATTCATTCTAGTCTTTTTTGATGATATGTTGATTTACAATCATTCATGGGAAGAGCATCTTCAATATTTAGATCAAATACTCAAACTTTTGTTTGACCATCAAATTTATGCAAAGATGTCCAAATGCTCTTTTGGCCAGCAAGAGGTTGAATACTTAGATCACATTGTCACTAAGGATGGATTTTAGGTTGATCCCAAGAAAATTAAGGTTGTCCAAGATTGGCCTAAGCCTTGTACCCTAAAGGAACTTTGTGGTTTCTTGGGACTCACAAGCTATTATAGGAAATTTGTGAAGAATTATGGCAAGATAGCGCCCCCCTTGACCACCGTGTTCAAGAAGAATTATTTTTTGTGGACCAAACCTATCAAAAAGGATTTTATTGATTTGAAGTATGCCATGACCACTACCCCCATGTTAGTAATACCATATTTCTCTAAATATTTTTCATTGAAAGTGATGCATTGGGAACTGGTATTGGGGTGGTTTTAATGCAAGAAGGTAGACCTTTGGCCTTCACTAGCAAGGCACTCTTAGGCTAGAATTTGGGTAATTCTACTTATGAGAAGGAAATACTTACCATTTTATATATCTTCAATCATTGGTGATCGTATCTCATTGGGAAATATTTTTCTATCAAGATTGATCATTAGAGTCTCAAATATTTCTTAGAACAAATGGTGACCATACCATAATAGCAAAAATAGATTTTCAAATTGTTGGGTTATGACTATGACATCACCTATAAGAAGGGTAAGGAAAACGTGGTGTTGGATGCTTTGTCCTGATTACATGAACAAGTTATGCTACATGTTATATCCATGCCCCATCCTTCGTGGATTCATCAACTACATGAGGAACTAATAAAGGATTACTCTTTGGAAACTCTCATTTGTAAACTTCAATCAGATCCTCATTCATGCTCTAGCTATACTTGGGATGGTCATGATTTATAGTACCATGATCATATTGTCATACCCAATCAGTCATAGATAAAAGACCTCATTCTTTAAGAAATGCATGCTTCTCCAACAACTAGCTATTTGGAATTTCTTAAGACTTATACAGGGACCAAGCGTACTTTTTTGGTGAGGAATGAAAAAATATATTTATACTTTTATGGTTAAATGTGATCATTGCCAACATATGAAAGGTGAAACTATGAGTTCCCCTAGTACCCTTCAACCCTTACCAATTCTTGAGCAGGTTTGGATGGATATCTCTATGGATTTCATTAAAGGGTAGCCTAAATTTGGAGGCAAATCAGTTATTTAGGTGATAGTGGATCATCTTACAAAGTATGCTTATTTATGTTCCCTATCCCACTGATACACCACATCCATTATCATTCAAAATTTTCTAGACTCTATCTTTCATCTCCATGGAATTCTTAAGTCCATTGTCTCTGATAGGGATCCTACCTTCACTAGTTATTTTTGGCAAGAATTGTTCAAGTTGTAGGGAACACAACTCAAGATGATTTTGTCCTATTACCCTCAAATTGATGGCCAAACTAAAATTGTGAATAAATGCTTGAAATATATCTTTGTTACTTCACTTTTGAACATCCTACACAATGGGCCAAGTGGATTCCTTTAGTTTAATGGTGGTATAACACAACATACCACATTACCATTAAGGTGACTCCCTTTGAATTAGCCTATGGTCAGCCTCCACCAGTACCATCTTCTTACATTCTAGGCAGTTCCAAAGTTTAAGCAGTGGATTCAACTCTTTGCCAACATGATTTCATTCTTCACTAGCTCAAGATCTATTTGTACGTGGCTTAGAACCATATGAAATAACAAGTTGATCAACATCACATTGAATGTAGCTTTAATGTTGGAGGCATGGTTTTTCTTCACTTGCAATCGTATAAAAAATTCTCTCTCCATATTCGAGGTTGTCAAAAACTTGTTGCCAAATATTATGGATCTTATTAGGTGTTGCAACGGATCGAGTCAACAACATACAAACCAGCCCTTCTAGCTAGTTTCAAAATCCATCCTATTTTCCATGTGTCTTCACTCAAGCAAGTTGTTGGTAACAAGGTCTAGGGGCGGTCTACACTTCCTAAGCTAAACGAGGAAGGTTCTATCATTATTGAACCTGAATGCATTCTTGACCATAGATCATGTACCCTTCATCGACATGTCATCACCAATGTTCTTGTCCAATGGCATGGCTTACAACCTAAAGATGCTATGTGGGAACCTCTTCACTAGCTCTAGCATCAGTTTCCTCACTTTCAACTTTGAGGAAAAAGCTTTTTTAAGGGGAAAGGAATGTTAGGACCTCATCCTAACGCTATGATGTAATGTTCCTTGTGAATATGGGGGAATACCCATAGTCATATTTTGTGATATTTTACGTGGTAAACACCCATGATAATGTTTTGAAATATTTTGTAATAGTTATATCTTTAGAAGTGCCTAGACAAGTGGCACCATCATATGTAACCATTATCAAGAATGTAACTATTTTGTAGGTAGGAGATTCTAGCTCGAGTGGCTTTTTGCATGTAAGCCAACCTTGAGAGTTAGGTGGTAGATGAAATCTTTAAAACTATGAGTAGTAGGAATGTATGTATATTTTTGCATAATTGAATGAAAGTATTGAAGGAGGTTTCCCCCTTGAAGTGGCCTACAATTTTGTGTTATTTGTGAGATTGTTCATTTTTGCATTTATATTTCATAGTTGTGTTGTGAGATTTTATGTTTATTTGTAATATTTGTGTGTGTGTTTATTTTTAATAGTAGGTTCCTAACAAGATAAAAATTCAAAAAGTGGGAGAAAATTTTTGATAGGGCAACATATGGATTTGATAAATGAAAACTCTTTGAAATGAAAATAGGAGATATAAATAATGGCATACATATTCCTAGAAAAGTAGTTGAGCCCAATCGGTGTACCATTACTAAGAAATGACGTAATCATCCTCCAAAGACATTGTAGCCTAGACAATGTAGCCTAATAATGTAGGACAAGTAGATGAGATATTAAAAGCAAGGAGACAATACCTAAAACAATGACAACTCTAGACTAACACAAAATATGACAAAGGATACCCACATTTAATTTTTAGAATCCTCAAAATAGGTAGCTGAGAAGGTCAAATTCTTAAGAAATTTTGGAGAAAAAATATTCTCTATTGTAATCTATAAATAGTAGTAGTAACTATTATAGAAGAGATCAAGTTTACAATTGTATTCACTTGTGTGCTCTCCTTTCATTTTATTTTGTGTAACAGTCAGTTCTTGAGCGGCTTATGGGTAAATCAAACCCTTATTCTCAACACATTTCTTGTAATTGCACTATTTGGATATATATAGATGCCTATGCCAATTTTTAAATTAGTCATTTGTGACTTCTTGCGGACCCATTTCTATGTGTGTGTGCTTAAATTCTTTATCTACTTTGGGCTTTGTTGATGTATGTATGTGTGAGAGGTCTGCATCAATTTTTGGATCAGACATCTATGGCTTCCTACAAACTTGTCTTCTTTATGTGTGCCTATGTTTACAATTCTCATTTATGCTTAACTATGTTGGGGACTAGAAGAGTTCACTGCTAGAACATAGCATTCAAGCCTATTGTGTAAAGGGATATTTTGGTGCATCACCATCCTTTTTCTTTTGTTGAGTTATTTTATTTCTTTTTCTCGCATCCATTTTCCCTTTTGAGTCCAAGTTCACCACAAAGATCACATCTTAACAAGGATTTGACCTTATAAAAAACCCTAGAGGTCCTCGATTGAGTTGAACCCTACACTCTTAGTTGTGGCCTTGCAATGTCACTTCTTATGAGGCACGATTCTTTTGATTTATGTAATAGAAAACAACAACAGTCTAATGGCACTCGCAACGGGATCCCAATGACACATCATTCATCCTAGAATTATAACAAGTTAGTCTAGAAATGGTGAGGATCTAAACCTACCCCTACTTGTTGAAGTACCTCTCACTCACCTAGTGACTCTGTCCCAACGAAAAACATAAAAAAAATTTCCACTAGAGATACTATATTGAGGTTTTGGTGAAGGCCTCAATCTACCTACTTTCAAGAAGCACAAAGTTGCATTCACCTAGTGACTCTTCTCAAATGAAGAACCCAAAAATATCTATCCAAGGAACCTTTTGTTAGGTTATGTGCTAAATGTTTTTGATAAAGAGTTGCTTCCACCATTTGCAACCATTCTATGAAGAAGAAGATTTGTGGACCATAATATGGTTGCTCAACCATCCCCAAAACATTCCTTGCTTAGAATTATGGAGGTCCACTAACACCATCGATGTTGCATAAATTATGGGATGAGGTTCCCCAATTTGCCTTGAATTCTCTCACCTATTTCATTAGAGAAGACCCGCTACCACCATTGTGCATATGAACCATGTGGTAAGCCTAACAAAAAATTATAATATATAAGAGTAAAACATGGCTCTAAGATTATTGGCAACTTATTTTAGGGGAAGAGCCTGAGAATGGTACCTCACACTCTAGTTCAGATCAATAGCCAGCTAGGACTAGCTCAACAATATTTTTTTGAGAGAATCAAGAAAAGGTAAATGAAGTAGCACTCCTAGAATAATTATCAACCATCAAGAGATATCCCATGGAGGAAATAGAAGATTTCAACCTCAAATTTCACAAGTCTTGACATAAAATACTTGAGGAGTTGTATCCCCCCTAGGTATAACACCCATATACTATTTGAAAGCCTTGGACTCTAAAATATTGTTGATGGTTAAAGTTAGAGATGGAAATTCTCTATCGAATGCTTATGGAATTGCCACTCAAGCTAAACATGATTTAATTCAAATTGGAAGGCTATCCCCTAGTTCACTTATGCCTTTGTATCCCAATTCACAATATTCCTATCAACTTGCTTTAACTATTTAGTTAGTGACCTCTTAGGCATCCTCAATTTCTCCTATGGTTGCTATTGCCCTACGAAATCCAACCCCACCTACCCCAAAGGAACATAAAAAGGATGCATCCCACAAGTTGCTTACATTGATATCCAATGAAATATTAGCCATAAGGAGAGAGCAAAATACCCCAAGGTAACCCTATCCAAACAATCTAAGACCTTTCCTACAAGGGAATCAAGGTTGTAGAGTTCCATCTAAAGGGTATTCCAAACCTCAATTCTAAAGCAATTGGGAGAATGGTCAAACCCAACTCCAAAGTCAACAAATAGTCCTAGTGGCAACTCTACAAATAGAATTCCCTAACCATGCTCAATAAATTGTTCCTATAAATAACAATTATGTAGAAGATTCTACCTCTTGGTATTGCTCACCCCTCAAAAATATCCACAACCAGAGCAACATATGAGAAATATCTCAACTCCTAGCTATTGCAACAACTAATATAATATCATCCTAGGTGTTTGCTTCACACTCTAGAGTTGAGGATCAAATACAAGAGCAACATATCCCCATCCCTTTTATTTTAGAGCCTAACTATGCTCCTCAAGAGCGAGTATTAGTAGCTTGGGACAAGGAGTAAATTTATGTAGTATTTGACCACATGGGTAATCTAATGGCCAAGATGTGGTCTAAAATATGAGTAATGGAGGAAAGAGATAGGGGTAAACCAACAACCACTAGCAATTATCACAGACTAGCCCAAGCGATATCCAAATGTGATACCTCAATGACCAAGGGAATTTGTGCCTACTATTGTCACTTAGTAGAACAATCAAAAGGTTCTAGGCAACTAGGACAAAGTAGTCAATAGTGGCTTGGTACTTCTAGTAGCCCCTTCATTAAAAGTCCTGATATTTGTTAAGTAAAATACCTAAATAGTCCCAAGGGAGTATCCCTCACTACCAAAAGCACCTAATTCATTGGAGAGAGATTGAGATTTATCCCATAGAATATGGTATCCCTTGGATCCTTTGACATAGTGGGCTACTTAAAAAGGTCCACAATACCAGCCTTAGTCTGGGAGATTCCAGCCATTCTAAGACAAAGGGAGCACCTACAAAATATCCTAAAAAAAGAAGAAAAGAGATAAAGGTAACTATGAGCTACAACAATGTTACAAATATCATCCCCCAAATCTAGCAAGCCTAAACCCCTCATTTTATCTAACTCTTGTATTCTAGGACAAATTGATTTACAACTACATCATAGATTTTGGGGGAAACACTTTTGTCATGCCAAAAATATTAGTAAAAGAATTAGGTTTAAGATATCAACCTACACGTAAAAGGGTTGTGTAGTTAGATGGAAGCCCTATTCAAATATTAGAAATCATAGAAATACTTCCACTCTCTATGTATGTCTGTCTAAGAAATAATTGTGCAATATGTATCTATAATTGAGCTTCCCCTATCCTTTGGTATCTATCTATCAAGGTATTTTACTGCAAATCTAGAAGGGTATTTATATTTGGATTGGTCCTTTATGGCCTTGAGAACACCACACAAGACTAGGATTAATATTCCAATAGAGCCCTTATATCCTTATCATATGTAGTTACCCCCGTCAGAATAGAACATTGATCAAATATTGATAGCTAAGGTATGACCTCCCCCTTATGTGATTATGGATGAAATACAACCATACATTCAAGAGGACCAAATGATCCAATGAGCAACGGAAAGCTAAGATTCAGATCTCCCAAAGGTATACAAAAAAACAAGAATGGGATAGAGAGAAATAAGAGAAGAACCCCTACCTTCAAGGATAAGGGAGGGGTGATGTAATTATGTAAAAAATAAATATACATACTATATATATATATATATATATATATATATATATATATATATATATATATATATATATATGTATTTTTTATGTTCTTAACCAATTTTGATGTAGGGTGACCTTTAGCAAAAAGGAAAGGATCACTTAGCCATTAATAAAATCACTCTTGAGAATATTATCAAAGTAAGTAAATAGTTATATCAAACAAGATGACAAATCCTCATAAGCCTAAAAATTTGATAAAGGAAAAAAATTACGCATCATAAGATCTCATTGCATCATCTTCAAAGATTGAGGCATGCCTAAGCTGAAGGGAAAGGACAATGAAAAGAAAGAAGGTAGACTCAACATAATTATTAAATGTAATTATCATACATCTTCAATAGAGGGTTATAAAAAAATGGGGAGTCCAACATTCTAAAGAAGAAATTCACCTTAGAGACTTCATACCCAATGGATGAGGCCTTATGATCTAGGTTCATCTCCTCTTGCAAGTAGAAGGTCCCTTGTGAGTTGTCAAAACTGTAGTGAGAACTCACTATACTTCAATTTTTTTGAGCATCCAAATGGATGTAGGACCCAATATGAAAGCAAAAGCTTTGCAACCATTCATAACTTCTAGAAACCTCCTATAAAAATTCACCAAGTAGATATCTACAAAGGGTGAATATGGGTGTAAAAACCCTCATGTTATGTAGCCATGACTATCATCAAATCATCACATGTAAAATCCATGATAGTCCTATTAAGCCCTTTTGGTGATATTTGAGAAGAACTTCATGATGAATGGTGGTTGATCAAACTTTTTGATGATAACTAAAAATGCCCCATCATCGATGGAGCTTCATCCCAAAGGAAAGCCACGGATGAGTTAGTCAAACTAACTCTCACTCACACTTAATTTGGCACATAGCCTCCTACACCCCATAAGTTATCTCGCCACCACACCCTTAGAGTAACATCTAAGGGAGATAAATGACTTAGGGAAGGTCACAAGTTGTGGAATGAAGATAAGGACTCATGGAAACTTTGCACCAAGAGACCCCGTGAGACATATACTTTCCCACATTTAATAGGAAAGATGCTAAGGTGAAGCTTCTCTACACCGATCACCCATCTAGCATAAGGGTTAGGTCATCATGATAAGTAGAGTTTTTGACATGGAGATATATTAAGGAGTAATCCCATAGACTAAAGCATCATCATTTTATTCACACTACTTGGGATCCTAAATACCATTGCCTTAAATCAAGCTAAGGATAATATCTGATCACAAAGGAAAGAAGTTGGTGAGTTGTGAAGACAAAAGGCATGAGTAAGGAACAATCACAATTTTTTGGGGAAGTTGGTCATAGTGAAAATAAAAGGTTTGATGAGACTGCTTATTGGGACTTAGGAAAGATTCAAGTGCTAAAAAGGAGAAAAAAATTTGATTGACAGATGCCATCAAGAATAAATATCTAAAAATCAGAAGAAAATTTATGATAGGGTGACACGTTGCTTCAACAAATGAAAACTATTTGGAACAAAAATGGGAGATATAAGTAATGGTGCACAGATTCCTAGAAAAATAGTTGAGCCAAAATGACACACCATTACTAAGAAAGGATAGAATCATCCTCCAAAGACACTATAACCTTATAATGTAGGGACAAGTAGATGAAATACTAAAAGCAAGGAGACAACACCAGTAGCAATGGCATCTCCAAACTGACATAGAATATGGTAGAGGATGTTTGCATTTAATTTTTAGAATCCCTAGAATAGGTAGCTAAGAAGGTCAAAGCATTTTTGGAGGAAAATTCTTCGTTATTGTAATATATAAATAATAGTAGCATATACTATAAAAAATATTGACGAGTTTGCAATTGTGCTCTCTTGTAGGCTTTTCATTTTCTTTTGTATAACAATCAGTTCCTGAGTGGGTTGTGGGTAAATCAAACCCCTCCTCTCAGCACAATCCTTGTAATTGCACTATTTGCATATATAGGTCTGCATCAATTTTTGGGTCAATTATCTGTGACTTCCTACAGTTTCATTTCTATGTGTGTGTATGCTTGAATTCTTTACCTTCTATGGGCTTTGTTGATGTATGTATGTGTGAGGGGCCTACATCAATTTTTGGATCAGTCATTTGTGGATTTCTACAAACCCACCTTCTTTATGCATGCCTACATTGATAATTATAATTTGTACTTAATTGTGTTGGGGAGTGAAAGATTTCACCATTGGCACATAGCATTTAGGTCTATTGTGTCGAGGGATCTTAGCAAATCTTTTGGCACATTATCATCCTTTTTCTTTTGTTGAGTTGTTTTCTTTTTTTTCTCGCATCCATTTTCCCTTTTGATTCTAAGTACACCACAAAGATCACATCTTAACAAGGAGTTGACCTTGTAAAAACTCTTGGAGGCCCTCGATTGAGTTGAATCCCATTCTCTTAGCTACGGCCCTACTATGTCACTCCTCATGAGTTGCATTTGTTTCAACCACGATAATTAGAGACGACAACAATGCCAACTATAGACAATAGCACCAATTGTGGATGATATCACTAACACTTTCATAGGTAGACAAACACTTCTATAAGTAGACCGATGTTTTTATCTCTATTGTAAAAAAAAAAGTATCATTGCTTTATCATTTTTAGCATCTAGGCTTACAATTTTATTTTTTGTTTGTATAGCTTAGGTTTTATTTTCTATTTTCACTAAAATCGATAAAGAAGAAATAACAAACCTAGTCTAACTTTAATCACATAGGGAATATATCTAATATTTTGAATTTAACCATTAAATCGAACTTGTATGTAGTTGCATTAGGCTAAACCTTGTTATTTGCATTTCCTCATGGACCCTTTCTCAAAAGAATTGAATACAAAATCATTCTAGTCATAGGTTTTGAGTGTTGCATCTTTGCGTGTTATATTTAGATATAGATTAAGGTTAGGCTTTACAAAAATGGGATCTTAAAAGAAATATATTTTTTATTTCTTCTACACTTTCCTAAGTAGTAAAATTTTTACTATATTGGGTCCATTGTACTAGAACTTGATCAACATGTCTATTCTACAATTTCCTTATCCTTCTATCTAGGAAGCAATAGGGCTCCATGTTGATGTCCTTGTCCATGTCCACATGCAAACAATTCCAATTCAATACATCTGATGAATCATACAATTACTTTCTCAAAAGTGATACATAAAAAACATTGTGAATATTTAATAAGCTAGGTGGTATACCTGGTTAATAAGCTATAGGTATAATCTTCTTCAAATTATTTAAAGGACCAACAAATCAAGGGGAAAACTTTGATCCTTTCTTAAACTTGAATGAATTTTTATGTGGTCATTCTTTGGTAAAGACCTTATCTTCAATTATGAATTCCCTTTTACTCCTATGCCCATCAACATAACTTTTTGTCTATCCTATGCTTGTTTTAAACATTGTTTTATTATGATCACATGTTCCTCCATGTTTTACAAATTTTTACTAGTGATAACTTGATACTTAAGTTGATCCCAAATCAAATACGTGCTACAAGATAGTCCATAAAGGGATTCATATGGAGCCCTCTCAATTAAGCTACAATTGTTATTATTATATGCAAACTCCATCAAATTTATATATTTCTCCCATTGGTTTTTTATCTGTAGCATACATTCTTAACATATCTGTCATGCCCCACCTTGGCAGGAAATTTTTCCATATAGACTATGTACTAAAAAATGACTAATTGATGCTTATTTTTTATACTTTGAATGACTATGATTGTTTATAATGATTTATCTTTGTAGAATATGGTACTACTAATGTTTTATCGATGTGCAACATTAGGTACATCCATGGGTGGAAGAGGTAGAATTGACCATTGAGAATGGAGTACTTGAAATGGGAAGTTATAATCTAGATAGCTCAGGGTAACATGAATGGCTACCCTCATATAGGCATGCATTCTTGCTTTTAGGGATGACTATCATTGATTTGAACACCTAGATCCAAAGTTGGTAGCCTAGAAGCTATCATAAATCCTCAGATAGGATAGGTGACTGGGTTGATGATAAATCACCTGCCTTGTTTTGATGCACCTGATTGTTTGATTTGTTTACATATTTACTATGTGCAAAAGGGTTGGTAAAGGAACACTTTTGGAAAAGGGATTAATGGTCATAGAGGATCCATTATCCTAAGTCTGCTTAAGATGCCATGCTAATATTTGATATTAGCATGAGTATCTTATTTAAATAAATAAAAAGTTTTTATGTTAATAAAATAAATAAGAAAGGGGATATTTTATTTGAAATATATATATATATATATATATATATATATATATATATATGTTTAAATAATAAATTACTTTATTTAAACGAAATATTTATATGTTAAAATAATGAGAAGGTATATTTAAAGATAGGAGACTTTTTCATAATAGAATGCTCTTTGGATAAAAGCTACGTTTTTATTTAAAGACTCTTTAAATCATAAATTAAGAATGCATTTAAAATTTTGATAGTTTTAAGGAAGGAAAAATAAAATTCAAAAATATCCCTAGCCGCCTTAGGTGGATAAGAACGCCTTCAATTTGGTGGATGGCATTGATGAAAGGGAGGACTTTTAGAAAATGGGTAGATGGAGGATCTCGATTAAGGAGGATGCAGAGGAGAGTAGTAGGGGTCGACATCAAGAGGGGCTTCGAGAAAAAGAAAATAAGTGGAATCTTAGGAGGATAGCAAGAGTTTTCAGCAAAGAGAACCATCACTAGATAAGGACTCCACATAGAAAAAGGTTGGAAATCATAGCTAAATTCATTATCTCCTAGAATTCAATGAATGGCTATGTCAACCTGTGTTATTTTTAAGCTCATAGACTGGTTGATGGCTTTTCTACGACATTTGGTTTAGTGTTTCCCTTTAAGTTATATCTACTATTTGGGGCTTTATTTTTCTTTTTTTTCAATCTTGTAAGCATCGTAGGATTGATTTTTATCTAAGGCACCCCTTTTTCTCCCCTTGACGTTGCTATGCACACCTAGTTGGAAACTTATTGTATCTTGTATGTCTTAGCATCATTGTAGTTGCCTAAAAACCTTTGTATATCTCCGCATGTTGCTTACACCACCCACTGCCCCTACCTGACGTCTTAAACTTCTATGTCACTCAACTCGATGGTCATTCTTCCAGCACTTCCATTGTGTAACAGTCATCCTCGCCCCTGTGGTGGACAATTTGACTATGGACTATAGACGGGTTTAGTTTTTATCTCTACTCTATCCACATGCTAAATGTGGTGTTAAACTTCTATCCACCACCCTTAGAGATTAATTAGAGGGTTGCCTAAGCTTTAGCCTTAGGCTCCCTTGAACATTTTTCTCCACAGTTGGTCCACCGAGTGCATCACCATAGCGTGACACTGTCACACTCAGGAGGATATGAGTGGAGGGGAGGGTGGTTCGGCCCTCCCACCACATATCCCACATGGGATATGTGGGAGGGCCAAGCCACCTTGCAAAGCCCTCTTCTTAGGGCTAACCATCGCTCGATGGTTAGGAAGCCACTAAGTGAATGGTTGCCTAGTGCCAATTGACGCATAATAGATTACGTGTGGCACCACTTAGTCTCCATTGAACTTGTTATCGTGTTTTACTGTCTATTTTGTGTGTGGTTCACGTATGGTTGATCCCCTATGCTTATTCTTTGACCATGTTTTTAGTTGACATTTAGTAGAGATAACATTTTTGTTTGACTATAAGAGAGGATAGTTAAATAGTTTGAAGAATAATGATTTACTATTGAATGTTTAAATAGTTTAAATAATAATGATTTACTATTGATTGTTTAAATAGTTTGAAGAATAATGATTTACTATTGATTGTCAAATAGTTTGAAGAATGATGATTTAATATTGATTGTTCAAAGAAGTTTTTTATAAAAAAGGGGAATGATTGTGTATTGTGGTTTTAAATTAGAACGGTTGTTCATAAAGTTTTAAATATAATTGTAGAGAATTTATATTTGAATGATGGATATTTTTAAGTATTTAATTGATTAGGGTTTATGGGGCCTTAATTAGTTAAAAAAAATGAATGTTTTAAAGTATTTAATTGATTAGGTTTATGGGGCCTTAATTACTTAAAGAAATGAATTATTTTAAGTATTTAATTGATTAGGGTTTATGAGGCCTTAATTAATTTAGAAATGAATGATTTTAAGTATTTAATTGATTAGAGTTTATGGGGCCTTAATTAGTTAAAGAAATGGATGTTTTTAAGTATTTAATTAATTTAGGTTTATGGGGCCTTAATTAGTTAAATAAATGGATGTTTTAAGTATTTAATTAATTAGGGTTTATGGGGCCTTAATTAGTTAAAGAAATGGATGTTTTAAGTATTTAATTAATTAGGGCTTATGGGACCTTAATTAGTTAAATAAATGGATGTTTTAAGTATTTAATTAATTAGGATTTATGGGGCCTTAATTAGTTAAAGAAATGGATGTTTTAAGTATTTAATTAATTAGGGTTTATGGGACCTTAATTAGTTAAATAAATGGATGTTTTAAGTATTTAATTAATTAGGGTTTATGGGGCCTTAATTGGTTAAAGAAATGAATGTTTTCTTTTAAAGTATTTGATTGATCTAAAGGATGGTTTTTATGTTAGAACATGAAACTTTGATTGATAAAGGGATGGTATACTGAATTGAATTTCCTTTGATATCAAGTGAATGATTCATAAATATGTATTGGTGATTGTATAGTTACAATTTGGCATATGGAATTATAAATGCATTAGATTAATGAATCATCTAGTAGATGCATGCTTCATAGATCCATGAGTTTTCCTGATCCCTTACTATCATCAATTGAACAATGGGCAAGAAAAAGGACCAAGGAGAACACCTAAGAACCAAGATAGTTACCTTTAACCTGTTGTGATAAAAAATAATGGGTAGACTATTTTTAAGCAACCTCTATTTGATTTATTGATGTAATGATTTATTCTTTAGAAGTATGGATTATTCCTACCATACTTGAACTATGTAATGATTGATTAATAATGGAAAATGTATTCCATACTAGTTATGTAATAAGAAATCTTGAGATTATAGTTTCACAAGCTATTTTAATTATTTATGTTTTAGTTAGATCTTGACATTTCTTTAAGCATTTTTTAATGTTTCTTTATAGTTATTATTTTCCATGCTTGATCTAATTAGATAGTCTTAGTAATTATCCTCCTATGATTTGAAGGATCTTAAATGTTTAAACTTAATAAATAAGCTAGGCATATATTTTTTTATGGTTGAGTTACATTAGAAGTAGAGAAGAACCTAAGATATTATGGGGTCTCTTAGGATTGTTGATGGATAAACTTCATTTAGAAAACATCTTACAAGAAACAACTGAATAAACTATACAATAGAGTAGAATAAATGAAAATGACTATCTATGAAAGGGTTAAGTTATTTCATAACAAATATGAGATGAGTAGCTTATTTGCAGTATGCATAGTATACCTGCACAAATAGACTTGTGTATGATATAGAGTTGGCCATACATTTTAATTGAAAAGAGATAAGCTAGCCCTCACAAAGCCATGGCTAGTAGCTTATCGCAATACATGTAGCATACTTGCATATATAGACTTGTGTATGGTATGGATATGGGTGTATCCTACATAGACTTAAAAAATAATGTTAGTTTATTTAAAGAAAGGCCAAACAACTTTAAACATTAGGTTAGCTTAGATATATATTTCAAGTTTGTGTTAGTTGTTGTTTCCAATAAAATACAACCCCCTTAGATTTTTGGGTTGTTACATTTGGTATCAGAGCTCTAGGTACAAGGAACTAGAGCTTTAGGAAATGTGCTAGGGATTTGGGTATCTTCTTATGCAGGCCTTGATTAGTTCTTAAGCCAAAGATTTGGGAAGACCCATAATTCCTACTTGCTATAAATCTAAATGGGATTAACCCCAAAGGTAGTTAGTATGTTATGGCACCTTACGTATAGTAACCGTGGACATTGGCATTAGATTTACATAGTATCTTAAGAGAACCACCCCATGTAGAGTAAGGGTGGTTTTAACAAGAAGTTCTCTATTTTTAGTTACAATTAGTAGTGCATTTGAAGGTAAAGTTGTAACCTAATCTACTACTCTTTACTAGATGTGATCAGGATAAATGGTACCAAGAACAAGAGGAGGGAAGTCCACTCCCTCAAATAAACGAAACCCTTAGAATAATATTAAGGGGAAGGCCAGGGTCGAAAGCTCAAGTAATTTGAGCAAGGAGGTAAAGAGCCATGTTGCTACTATATCCTTGTTATAGGAACATATAGACCAACAAAAAGAGCTATTAAATCAATAGAAAGAGATGATATATCAACTCAAACTAGCAAATAATACCTACCTAAATTTTCTAAACCCACCCAAGGAAGATCGATGATCCCTAAAGAAGGTAAGGAGAGTTGAAATGAGGAAATGGGAACCCACTCAGCTTAAGACAAGTATAGCTAAGCCAGGGTATGAAGAGAACCAAAGATAGATGAAACCACGTCAAGTAGAGCAATTTGGAAAGTAGATTAGAGGAAAACACCTAGGCCCCAAGAGAGGTTGCTACTGGTGTGGGGATCAACATTATGTAGTTGACTACCCAAGTAAGGAAAAACTAGGTTTGTTGACAAAAGGAGTAAACCCTGAGATCCATGCAACCCTAGAAAATTGGATTAGGAGTAGTACAACCACCCCATAGATTTGGGAATGTAAATTTTATTTCCTCCCTCTAAGAAATTTGCATTAGCTATAGATAGTTTTATTTTTTGTTAATTTTTATTTCTTCTAGATTATCCAAGGATATGTCGAAAATATCAAGATATTTGGCACAAAGGTAGAAGGTTGAGTATGGTTCTGGGTAAACCTACTTAGTGGATCAAGGATCATTCAAACCCCAATTAATATTTCAAAGGAAGGAAAAATATTTTTAAATTCAAAAATATCCCTATATTCCATAGGCAAATAAGAATACCTTCAATTTGGTGGATGAAATTGATGAAAGGGAGGACTTTTAGAAAATGGGTAGATGGAAGATCTTGTTTAAGGAGGACGTAGAGTAGAGTAGCAGGGGTTGGAATCAAGAGGGGCTTCAAGACAAAGAAAATAAGTGGAGAAAACCATAGGAGGAGGATAGCAAGAGTTTTTAGCAAAGAGAACCATCACTATATAAGGACTCCACATAGAAAAAGGTTGGAAATCATAGCTAAATTCATTATCTCCTAGCATGTTATGAATGGTTATGTCGACCTATGTTAATTTTAAGATCATAGACCAGTTGATGGATTTTTTGCAACATCTATTTTAGTGTTTCCCTTTAAGTTCTATCTTCTATTTTGGGCTTTATTTTACTTTTTTTTGAGCCCACAAGCACCGTAGGACTAGTTTTTATCTAAGTCACCCATTTTTCTCCCCTTAATGTCACTATGTACACTCAGTTGGAAACTGATTATATCCTGGATGCCTTAGCATCATTGTAGTTTTCTAAAAACCTTTGTAGACCTCTGTAGGTTGCTTACACCATCCACTACCCCTACCTGACGTCTTAGACTTCTATGTCGCTCGACCTAATGGTCGTTCTTCCAAAACTTCCATTGTGTAACAATCATCCTCACCCTTGTGGTGGACGGTTTGACTGTGGGTTGTAGATGGGTTTAGTTTTTATCTCTACTTTATCCACAGGTCAAATATGGTTCCAAAATTCTATCCACCATCCTTAGAGATTAATGAGAGGGTAACCTAAGGTTTAGCCTTAGGTTCCCTTGAATATTTTTCTCCATAGCCGCTCCATCGATTGCATCACCATAGCGTGACATTGTCACACTCAAGAGGATATGATTGGAGAGGAGGATAGTTCAGTCCTCCCACTACATATCCCACATGGGATATGTGGGAGGGCTAAGCCACCTTAAAGAGGCAAAGCCCTCCCCTTACGATTAACCACCGCTCGATGGTTAGGGAGCCACCGAGTGAATGGTTTCCCTATGCTAGTTGATGCATAATGGATTATGCATGGTGTCACTTGGTCTCCATTGAACCTTTTGTAATGTGTTGTTGTATGTTTTATGTGGAATTGTGTATGGTTGACCCCCTATGCTTGTTATTTGACCATGTTTTTAGCTGATGTTTAGTATAGACAACCCTTTTGTTTGACTATAGGAGAGGATGGTTAAATAGTTTGAAGAATAATGATTTACTAGTGATTGTTTAAATAGTTTCAAGAATGATTTACTATTGATTGTCAAATAATTTGAAAAATGATGATGTAATATTGATTGTTCAAAGAATTTTTACCAAAAAGGGGAATGATTGTGTATTATGGTTTTAAATTAGAACGGTTATTCATAAATTTTTAAATATAATTTTAGAGAAGTTATATTTGAATGATGGATGTTTTTAAGTATTTAATTAATTAGGGTTTATGGGGCCTTAATTAGTTAAAGAAATGAATGTTTAAGTATTTAATTAATTAGGGTTTATGGGGCCTTAATTAGTTAAATAAATGAATGATTTTAAGTATTTAATTGATTAAGGTTTATGGGACCTTAATAATTTAAAGAAATGGATGTGTTTAAGTATTTAATTAATTAGGGTTTATGGGGTCTTAATTAGTTAAAGAAATGGATGTGTTTAAGTATTTAATTAATTAGGGTTTATGGGACCTTAATTAGTTAAAGAAATGGATGTGTTTAAGTATTTAATTAATTAGGGTTTATGGGACCTTAATTAGTTAAATAAATGGATGTTTAAGTATTTAATTAATTAGGATTTATGGGGCCTTAATTAGTTAAATAAATGGATGTTTTAAGTATTTAATTAATTAGGGTTTATGGGGCCTTAATTGGTTACAGAAATGAATGTTTTCCTTTAAAGTATTTGATTGATCTAAAGGATGGATTTTATGTTAGAACATGAACCTTTGATTGATAAAGGGATGGTATATTGAATTACTCATGTTTAATAGATGACTTTCCTTTGATATCAAGTGAATGATTCATAAAGATGTATTGGTGATTGTATAGTTGCAATTTGGCATATGGAATTATAAATGCATTAGATTAATGAATCATCTAGTAGATGCATGCTTCATAGATCCATGAGCTATCTTTATCCCTTACTATCATCAATTGAACGATGGGAAATAAAAAGGACCGAGGAGAGTTCTTGAGAACCAAAATTGTTACATTTGACCTGTTGTGATAAAAATTAAGGGGCAGACTATTTATGAGCAACCTTTATTTGATTTATTGATGTAATGATTTATTCTTTAGAGGTATGGATTATTCCTACCATACTTGAACTATGTAATGATTGATTAATGAATGGAAAATGTATTCCTTACTAGTTATGTAAAAAGAGATCTTGAGATTATAGTTTCACAAGCTATTTTAATTATTTATGCTTTAGTTAGATCTTGATATTTCTTTAAGCATATTTTTAATGTTTCTTTATAGTTAATATTTTCCATGTTTTATCTAATTAGATAGTGTTAGTAATTATCCTCCTATGATTTGAAGGATCTTAAATGTTTAAATTGGATAAATAAGCTAGATAAATATTTTTTATGGTTATGAGTTATGCTAGAAGTAGAGAAGAAGAACCTAAGATATTATGGGGTCTCTTAGGATTGTTGATGGATAAACTTCATTTAGAGAACATCTTCCAAGAAACAACTGAATAGACTATACAATAGAGTAGTCTAAACAAAAATGACTATCTATGAAAGGATTAAGTTACTTTGTCACAAAGATGAGATGAGTAGCTTATTTGTAGTACATGTAGTATACCTACATAGATAGTCTTGTGTACAATATAGAGATGGACATACCCTTCGATTAATGGAAAAATATAAGCTAACACTTATAAGAACATGGCTAGTAGCTTATTGTAATACGCATAGCTTACCTGCACAGATAGACTTGTGTATGATATGGAGATGGATGTATCCTAAATAGACTTCAGAAAGAATGTTAGTTTATTGGAAGAGAGAACAAATAACTTTAAACATTAGGTTATCTTAGATATCTCTTTCAATTTTGTGTTAGTTGTTGTTTCAAAAAAAACACAACTCCCTTCCTTTGATTTTTGGGTTGTTACAATATTCTCTAATACCATGTTAACTCTTCTACTATGGCCATCAGTCTTTAGATGGTATGCAATACCAAAATTCAACTAGTGCCCAAAGAAAGTCTTCCAAAATCTAAAAGTAAATAAGGAATCCCAATCTAGAATTATTTTATTAGGAACCCATGCAATCTCACAATTTGATCAACATACAATTGAACCATATATTTTTCCTCATAGGTATCCTTAGTGGGAATTTAATATGCAACCTTTGTCAACTTATTGACTACCACTAAAATTACATTATGCCTTCATTGAGATAAAGGAGTACCTATAATAAAATCCACATATATAACATCCCATTTCTATTTTGGGATCGTATAAGGATATAAAAGTCTTATTGGATGGTAAGAAGTGAATTTTATTTGGTGAATTCCATATTACTTGACATATCATTCTATTACTTTGGAAGTAAATTATGATCCTTGATTTGTAATAATATCTTGAGGTACATAATATTATGTAAATATTTCTTCATGCAAAGACTGTTAATCCCAAGCATGTTTGAGTGCTTTCACCTCTACATATTTGGTTACCTATGTTGTATATTACATTATTTGGTACATGCTAATGTACCGCCATGGTACCTTCATGGTACAACTTATAAATAATATATTAGGGTTGAGTTATAGTTTAGAATGTGAGTATTATTACCCCTTTATGTAAGTTTGCATGTTTAGGAAATACACAAGTGTCATGTGAGTGAGTATACAAGTGTAGTTGAGTCAATGTGCACATGTGTCGTATATGTATGAGATCAAATATGTAATGTAAAGATATGCACAAGTATCTTAGATTAGAGTATGCAAGTTATGGAAGTGCAAGATTCATGCATAGGTGTGCATACATTATAGTGTCAAGTGTTCATCAAGTATGCAAGTGTCAATTAGAGAAGCCAAGAGTCATGAGACTTGACATATGGAAAGGAATATTCAAGTATCCAAAGAGTCATACTACTATGGCTATATAGTACTCCATAGAAGGATCAAGTCATATCACATTTACATATCACATTATAGAGAAGAGCACTATCATTGTAAGGGAAAGTGGAGTAATAAAGATTGCATACATTTTGAGCAATTAATATTGTAAGTTCTTCATGCATAGTACATGAATGATTAATACTATTACATTCATTTTGTTGTTTATTATTGAATTTTATTTGAGTTATTAGAAGCCTTAATCTACATATTAATTTGCTCATATTATTCTACTCACATTATTATATTGACCTTATTATATTGTGGGTATATTATATTTGATCATGTAGTATTTAACCTGTGAGTTTTCTAGTAGTATTAAGGCTTAAAATTCCATCAATGGTATCAGAGCTACTATAAAAACTATCACCTAACTAGGTTAATAGAATTAATTTAGCTACTACAAAAATTAATTTTTTCTAGTTTGATAAAATTGATTTAGATTTGGTCTACTTTAAAGGCAGAGAGACTCAGATTCTATTTTAAGGTCATAGTGAGTAGTAAAGCTAGAGTCTTTTCACGGTTGGAGAATAACTAGTGAATACCAAGACTCATCTATAGATTTTATTCACGGTTATAACCAGTGAAGACTAGGACTAAGTTATATTGGAAGGCGTATCAACTTTAATATAGTTGATCATTCAGGGACATTGCCAACCCTTGACATTGATTTTAGAGATAGAATAATCAGGGATACAAATATCCCTTGACATAAAAAATTAATAAGAATTCAGGAGCATTCAATCCATATTGACATCGAGAAGCATTTAGGGATATTCAGAGTCACCTAGATATAATAGGAACTTCTCTAGAAAGGAGGATAATATTATTGAGTTCTTATGAGTTGAAATAGAAGTGTGAGAAGCTTCCTACAATTGATAGAGAATAATTTCATCTTCTATTTACAGTAAAAAATTTAGCAGCGGAGAAAGGAAGAAAGAAAATTTGAACTGAAGAAAGATACATCAAGTCTTGAGAAAGTTATGTCAAGTCTTGAGATATATATATTAGTCTTAAAGTAATATTTTATGTTAGTCTTGAGTTAGAAGATATTTAGTTTTAGGTCTTGGAGATAAACATTGACATAAGGATAGATTTAGGTCTTGGAGATAGACCTTGACATATATTATTTTCAGATCTTGAACATAGATCTTGGAATACATAAAGTTTTAGGTCATAGTGATATTGGACCAAAAGATAAGTTTTAGGACCTTCAAAGACTTTGATATTGAGATAAATATCCAGGTCATTCAGAGACCGTGACAGTGAAGACTTAGGTCATATAGATCTTGATAGAGATAGTGATTCAGGTCATATCGACCTTGACAAGGATTCAAGATAAGTATTAGAAGAAAGTGGTTTAGGTCACAAATACCTTGATTTTGGTAGAAAAGGATACAACAACCATACAATAAAGAAGGATAGAGCAGATAAAGGAGAGAGGCACTCAGCTCAAGATAGAGCATAATAGATTGAGAGCCATTTGATTCATAGTAGATAAACTAAATGTAGAATAAGAACTTCTAAAATTAGAGACATCTATCGAGCTAGCCTAGAGCAAGGGATAACTAGATGAATGTTAATATATTAAAGATTCAATCAAAATTTGTTGATACAGAACTAACTATAGATATTAGCTATTTAGTGAAAGTCTACAAAGAAAAATCAAAGGAATATTAAGCATTGCTCATAGAAGGTTGGAAGTATCAAAAATCTTAGAGCAACGCTTTGATAAGGTTGAAAGTAGCATTAATATAAGAGCAATACCCCAAGGTCACCCTAAGAACATTGAGAGCAGCACTAATCTAAGAATATGATTGAATAGCACCAATCTAACATTAAACAATGTAGAGCCAATTTGTGAGAACATTGAATAGCAACAACTTAACGTCAGAAAGGTGCCTAAGAATATTGAATAGTAGCAACTTGATGTCAAAAATTTACCTGATAATGTTGAACAATAACATAGTCAAAAGGTGCCTAAGAATGTTGAGCAACGCTTGTCCTGAGAGAAACAATATCTAGATAATACCATGTGTTCTCCAAACAACAAGAAGTCAGATCATTTGAGAAGAAATAAAAGAATTGGTTAGGTATGAGTAATGAAAGGTAGCATTGGCACCAATAGAGTCAAAAAATGCCAATACACTCAGCACATCATTTGTTTGTAATGTAAAGTACTCAAAAGTTGTTTATGCCTGCAACTTGGAGGTGTAACTTCTCTACACATATGATGATAAATGCCTAGAAATGGAATGCCTTGGCATGTGTGGAAGTGAAACATTCTAGCATGCATGGTGATATGCTTTTCTTATCTAAGCCCATTAAAATTATCCACACGAGTAATTCTTGGTGCAATATTTGTATAGCACCATCGTGGAGAAGCACACAAAAGTAGGATAATTCAAAGGTAAATTAATTTTAAAGTTTTTCATATTCTAAGGTTTTTATTTTTTCAAAGTGATAATAGGAGCTATAAGGTTTAAGTTTATTCGAGTGGTAAGTAGAATAGAATTCATTTAATTTAATTTTATATTAAGTTTGGAGCCATAAGGTTAAGTAGGGAATATTTAATTATTTATGCTATTAAATTTTTGGAGTGATAAGTAGATTCTTTAAAGTTAATTTAGATTTATATTAATGGAGAGATAAGTTTGTAAAAGTTTTTTTAATTTGAGTTATTGGATAAATAAGGATTTTAATATTTTTTAAAGCTTTTTAAATTTGAAGTTTATTTAAATTGATTTCATAGTTTTTTGAGAAAATAGAAAATTATTTGAATTATTTGCAAATTTAGTTATTTGGGAGATAAAAGGGTTTCAACCTCAAAATTTAGGAAAATATAAATTTGCAAAGAATTATTCTTAGTTTCTAGAACTAGGGAGACATAAGGATTTCTACTTCATAGGAATTAAAATTTGAAATTGTTTAACTCAGGAGCTATACGGTTGTCTACTTCAAAGGAAACAATTACATATCATGGAAGAAATTAAAAATGCATTCAACATAGTGTATCGCTCCAAATTTTTCACACCCTTACCTTCAGGCTATAGGATCCGTGCCCGGAAGGGGGATGTGAAAAGGATGGCGCGGTACCTCGGACTGAGAGGCCTTGCGAAGGTCCCGCCTCTCGAGGGAGGTGTATATTGGTGATTTTTCGACGGATGGTGGGTTCACCAGGAAACATTTAATGGCAGTTTCCACGCCTAGGTTGGGAATGTGTTTTATGTGTTCGTTTTAGCCTTAAGCATTCAAGTCCTAGGTTTGGCCAAAATGCGTCTAAGCTATTCTATATGAAGATGCAGATTAAATGAATACAGAAAATAGAATTAAGACAGAAAACAGAGAAATTAAGGAATGTTAAAAGGAAAATACCTGATCCGGATGTCTGATGAAGATTCGATTCTTGAAGCGGTCGGGATCGCCTACGATTTGACAGGATCGTGCGAGATCGGACAAGATCGTACGAGATACGACGAATTCGTCAGAGACCTACAAACAGAGAAATAGGTGCAAAACACAGAAAATGCAACTATTCTAACAGAGGGAAACAGTGTAAAATGACAGTAGCAATATCAAACTGAAACTTAAAAATAGAAACATGAATGCATTATGCTAATTTAATAATAATTATGACTTAATTATGCATTTGATCTAGATGGGTGAACTCCAAAATGCAGAATAGCATAAAATAATGAATAAGCTAGCTAATTACAGAATAAAACAGCAGATTGAAAGGGATGAAGAAATGCAAACTTTAGGCACTGATTGCCTCAATGTTGACTGCAGTCGAAATCATCTCGCATTGGTACGAAATCGTCTCTGATTCGACAGGATCGCCTCCGATCTGAACAGGATCGTCTGCGACGATGTAAGCTTGCTCCGGCTGAAAAACACTAAGGTACCTACAACAAAATTGGTATAGAACTAATGCAAATATAAATTTGGGATGTTTTAACGTGTGTGAAGTCAAGTTATAGAGAATTTCAGCCAGGGGGGTGCTAAGGGAAGGGCTTAGGATTAAATAGGCTTAGGAGGGAGGTTAGGAGGTTGGAGATCATCCCTATTTGGGAGATCTCCAACGGGGGAGGGTCTCTAACGGCGCAGACACGCTTACGCCGGATTAGAGACCCGTTGGAACAGAAGCTAATTGTGCAAAATCGGTTTAGGGACAAGATCGTCTGGACGTCCTAGCCCAGACGAAATCGTCGGATACGAGGCGATATCGTCTGATCGGCGACGATATCGTCAAACGGTCAAAACAACCTCTAAAAATGGCACGGGAAAGGGGGAAACGGATTAAGCGGCGGTTAACGGGCGGTTTGGGAGGTTAAAATTTGAATTTGAATTATTTACTAGAGTAAATGTAATTATTAAGATTTCACTGCGCCAATTTTAGGGTGCTACATTTTGCCCCCTCTTTAGCGAATTTTCCGAAGAAAATGCGTTAAAGATGAGTTCTTCTCGATCTACGAGAAAGCAAAAATTATTCCCATTTTTAGGCGACGATTCTTGGTCGAATCGTACGACAGCTTACTATGGTGCCCCCTCAGTGTTTTTACCCAAATCGAACGTTTGAGGTAAAAATGGGAAAAGCAAAATTTGAAAAATGTTTTTAATTGTTTTTTGAATAAAATTAAGAAAAATAGGGTAAAACCCTAATTCATTTTTATTGTTCATTTTTCTGGTTTCTGGAGCTCTGCAAGCAAAAATGGTGGAGACGACGCACAGATCGACAGAGGTCCGGCGCGGGCTACGGGTAAGAGTCTAGACTTAACTTAGAATGCTTGAATTTGAATTTACATGCTTTTTAGGTGAATTTTGAATGAATTTTGAGCATCGCGGCCGTTTTTGGGCCGTCGACGTCGTCGGGACGAAATCGTCCCGATTTCGACGAAATCGTCTCAAGTTCGCCGATTTCGTCTAAGGGCGAAATCGACGAAAGGGGGACGATTTCATCAAATTAGGGACGATTTCGGCTTGCGAAATCGGAGACGATTGTGCTCAAATTGGGGACGATATCGTCCAATAGTGGACGATATCATCAGTTGTATAAAATTGAACTTATTTTAACTTGCATTTTTAATTAATGAGTGTTATTAATGATTGTTATTAATGATTTTTTATTGTGTTGTTGTTTTATGTTGCAGAGAGGTTTGCTAAAGAGTAGGGAATGGAAATATGGAGGTTTGAGAGATGACTTGGCCACTCTAACACGAGCGAGAGCGGGATCGGTTAGCACGAGTCGGCTTACGGCATGTGGCAGAAATGCCACAAGTGTCTACAGACATGGGGCTACGATGGCCCTAGCAGAGAGGTGGTATCCGGGTTCTTCCTATTTTTGGCTACCTACGGGGAGATGACTCCCACTTTGGAGGATGTATGGAGGATTCTAAGAATCCCCATACAAGGACGGTTGATCACTCCTACGGCCAATCAGGGCCATGCTATGGGGCGGTTGTGTGGTGACCCGAGCTTCACCCTGGAGAAGGGCGGAGTGAACATCGAGGCACTACGTCAGATGCTTGGGGCATCTAGACTCACACGAGTTTTGGCTGGAGTGGTTGGTGGACTTTTGCTGTGCCACCAGAGCGGGTGCAGGGTACCATGGATGCTAGCAGATGTGATCTATGATATGCGAGACCATGGTTACAGATTTGCTTGGGGCAGCTTTGTGCTATGTCGGTTGTACAGGATCCTGCATGGGGTCGTGTACAAGGGCGGTCGATGTCTAGTTATGACATCGCTCCTACAGGTTTGGTGCTGGGAGCACATTGTAGTGCGGAGGCCGGTAGGGCTTCCTTTGATAGGGATTGATGGGGAGAGGCCCCGAGTTTTCTACTAGTGGCTCCGAAGAGGGTCACAGTGGCGGATTGACCTACCGATGTCTCGGAGACTACTGGATGACCTTGTCCCAGACCAGATCACCTGGAGGCCATGGCGAGAGCACCCAGGGTGGGCCGAGGATGGACAGGAGTTAGCTCGCATCAGGCGAGTTTGTTGGTTATGGATGGAGAGGGGAGAGGTGGAGCTCCATCGCTACGATCGAGTTTTGTGATAGTTCGATCTACAATAGGGGATCCCATCTCTCAGGGATTACGAGTTTTCTTGGACTATCCGGGATAACACCATGGTGAGCGGGGCTCCAGACATGCAGCGCTTTTGGAGTCAGGACTCGGATGATGCCCCCATTCAGCCGGTGGATGGGGATGACGTAGGGGTAGCCGATGGCTATGATGCATGGTATGCAGGCATCCGCCCTCCTCGGATGATGAGGGCTCGGGGTCTGATACACGTAGTTGTGCATCGGATAGGGAGGCGATGCCAGGCGGCTATGGAGGTGGCCCGGGGTCACGGAGGGAGAGAGCAGAGGAGGCCACAGGCGCAGGAGAGGCCGCGACAGTGGGAGAGGAGGGCGGAGAGACCCCCTTCTCCATAGAGAGAGAGGCCACCATCGCTCGATAAGGGCAAGGGTGTTGACACTGGGGAGAGTAGCGAGACAGTGACTCTTCGAGTGGAGACAATCCATCTCCGAGCACAGGTGCGGACCCTGTAGGAGGAGGCTGCACGACATCGAGCTGAGGTGACATAGCTCAGAGATGAGATTGCATGCCTTAGAGCACGGGGCGGAGGAGCGAGCACACAGGAGCTGGCATGGTCGATTGCTCAGACCACGTTCTACCAGGGCATCTACTTCCAGATGGTGCCAGAGGGTCAGAGGGTACAGCTGCCAGTCGGCATTGCTGACCCTATCAGGATTGGGTCATCGAGGACTTCTTCTCGATCGACGACTAGGACTCGTAGTACCACTCATACTGTGATGGGGCCACCTCGTCCACCTCAGGGCGGGGGAGGAGATGAGGCTGAGAGCTCGAGGGGTTCTCGAGACACTGCATAGAGGACATTTGATTGAGGGGATTGAGTATGCCAAGATATAGATTGTGGCATACCAATCCAAGTTTTGATATGATGTACATATATTTGTGATATATATATGAGATGAGATATTTTTTGATCATATGACTTGTGTTATGTATTTTTATGATGCTTTTATGTTTGATTGATTTGATGATTGGATTTGATGATTCATGTAATTATGTCATTGGAAATATTATGATTTTGATGTCATGCTTGTAAGAATTTAAATGAAATAATCTGATGTAACAAATTGGTTGTTTGTGATGTAATGTGATAAAAGATAAAAAGAGACTTCTAACAATAATTTCAAAGGACATTGTCGCTATTATAGACCATTTCATGGAGTCGCCGCTCACTCGGTCGTCAAGCTAATCCCAGTATAGAAATATTGTTAAAAAGTAAAAGAGTGCTTAAGAGACTGTCTTAAGACTTTGGTGCAATGGTGCAAATGATGATGATGATGGTTTGTTTTCAGATTTTCATAAAAATAATATGCATGAAATAATGTTAAAATGATTTTTGCTAGGCATAAATTCCTAAGTGTGATAAAATTTTTGGATAATTCCCTAGGAATTATACCATCATTACAAAATTGAAGGTTGACATAATGACATGAAATAATGAAAATGTGTTTGTTTGTTTGTAAAGCATAATTTGTATAACAGAATGATTTAAGTCATATGGTTTTCATGATTTTTAAATAAATGGGGAATAAAAATTGTTACAATGGTTTGCGCTAGGCATAGAATATGTAGGTATAGACTTATACCATCATCGCGAAATCCAAAGAAGAAAATAGATAGTTTTATTGCATGGTTGATTTTTAATAAACAGAAAATATGAAGATGAGGACTTGCGCTAGGCATAAAATTCCAATTTTGGTTTTGGAACTATACCATCGTCGCGAAAGTCAATATATATATATATATATATATATTTTTTTTTTTTTTTTTGTGTTTTGATTGTATGGTTTTGAAAGAAATTTTGATTTTTCTATTATGCATGTAGTTGTCTTTATACTAAACAATTGTACTTGAAAGAAGAAAATGAATTATTCCAAACAATTTTGCAAAAAATATTTCAAAGTATCTTTGAAGACAAAAGTTAGATTTATAAGGAATCCCATGTGCATATGTGAATTCATTTCCAATCTTGATTTATCATAATGATACACAAAATCTCTCAAATATAAAATGTGTGTGCAATTGCTATGTTCATTTACCAGTTTTGAGCAAGATACTATGATACAAGTGATTTGAATAAACCAAATAAGTGTTCATTAACCATGATGTAGATGCATATAACCATACTAGACTACTATGTAAGTCGTATTATCAAGAGCTAGCTAATCCATAAGCGAGACATAGGTCTGTACAAAAGAAGGTCGCTAATGTGACGGACATATCGCCACGCTAGGAGTTACCCAAGGCCAAGCGGGTTGGGCACAAACCACCTGTTATGGGGCTTACCTCACGATTTTCGAATAATTGAGAATTCCAGGGATTCAAGCTCATCAACCCTTCTTTTCTTTTCAAAGGGTAGGGAAAGGGATTTTATTGCTTTTGCTTTTGCTTTCTTTTGCTTTTCTTTTCTTTTGTATTTCTTTTGTATTTTTGCTTGATTTTTGAGATAATGTGGAAATAACTTGTTTCTTTTTTTTTTTTCTTTTTCTTGAACTTTGCTTTTTCTTTTTGTGCTAGGGATACTTGCTCGGATTAGTTTGTAGAGCAAGGGATTTTTATTACGGGTAGGGGTGAGCTTGTCCTTTTGCCAATTCTCAAAGATTCTAGACCATGTGCATGATAGGATAGCAGGGGAAACTTTTCGCTCAAGAAACCACTTCTACTATGTAGCAAAGCATGGAAATTACAAATATAATCATTTTATTGTGAAAAGATGTGCTTGGTTTAAGTAAATAACAAGATCAATTCTCTATGCTCAAACTTTATTTAATTGAATTTTGTGGACTTTGATATAAGAGAGATTAGTAATCATGCCAGATAAAATCAAGATATTTATTTTGTGAGTGTGAAAGTGAGGGATTCCAAATAAATGCTAATTTATCCAAAATAATTTGAAACATATAATTGCAACATTTGTAAGAAGATATATATAAATACTATTTTGAGAAGTTTTGAGAATGTTGACTCTCTCTTTCTTCTTTATATTGTTTTGGTTTCGAAAGAGTCAAGAATATTGCTGTTTTTATTTTTATATTATTTTTGAAAGAATTAACAAGTGCCATAAATAAATACAACAAATAGTTTTGAAGATTTTGATGATTATGAATGTTTTTGGTGTTTTTGAATTTATAAATTGAAAGAAATACAAGATAGTGATTTTGAAATATTTTAAACAAATATATACAAGGATGAAATGACCAAATTTATACATAGTAACGTTTAAGATGCAAAATATTCATGGGTTCTTTAAGTTCTTTACCATCTAAGGTAGATAATTTGTATGCTCCTGATTCAAATTTAGCAGTGATAATGTATGGTCCAAGCCAGTTGGGCTCAAACTTACCTTTAAGGTCCTTAGTTGCATTAGTATTTTTTTATTTTCTTTTAAAACAAGGTCGTCGATCTCAAAGGATCGATGACGAACTTTTTTAGCATATGATCTTTTAAGCTTGTTTTGGTAGGCACGGAGATGCTCCAAAGCATTGATGCATTTTTCATCTAGGAGTTCCAGCGGCTGAGTCTGCCATGACTCGATATTCATCTCCTACTTCGGTATCTTGAAGTAGTAGAGCCAAAGAAGGAACTTCTAATTCAAAGGGAAAAACGGCTTCAGCACCATAAACCAAAACAAAAGGTGAAGTTCCAGTGGGGGTTCGAACACTAGTTCGATAGGCCCACAAGGTTGGATATAACTGAATGTGCCAGTCACGGCCAGTTTTATTGACCAATATTTTGAGGATTTTGATTAAGGTTTTGTTAGATGCTTATGCTTGACCATTACCCTGAGGATAATAGGGAGTGGACCAGCGATGTTGAATCTTATATTTTTGGCATAATTTTTTAACATCTTTATTTTTGAAACAAGTTCCATTGTCAGAGATGAGATTTGCAGGAATTCCGAACCTACAAATGATTTGATTAAAAATAAATTTAGAGACTTGTGTGCCGGTGCGGGAAGCTAAAGGCATAGCTTCAACCCACTTCGTGAAATACTCAGTGGCGGTTATGATGAATTTGTGTCCATCAGATGACACGGGATTGATTTTGCCAATAATATCTAAACCCCATTTTGAAAAGGGCCAAGGAGATGAAATAGCCTGCAGTTCTTGTGCAGGCGCATGGACAAGGTCAGCATGTTTTTGGCACTTGTCGCAATGGCGCACATAATCATGTGCATCATTTTCCATGGTAGGCCAAAAGTATCCTATCCTAAGGAGCTTTTTAGCAATGACACTACCACTGAAGTGTCCTCCACAAGATCCATCGTGGGCTTCACTCAAGGCTGATTTGGATTCTTCTAAATTCAAACATCTTAATAGGATACCTTCAAAAGATCTCCTATATAAAGTATTGCCAATTATTACAAATCGACTTGCTCGTCTACGTAATAACCGATCGTTGGTTTCTATTAGAATTGGCGGGGAAAGTCCCATTTTGGAGAAAATCAAATATATCCGTATACCAAGGTTTAGGAGTAGTTTCATTGATTAGGAACACATCCAAAGGTTCTAAGCATGACTTATTTGAAGCGGGTTCCTAGAGTCGACGAATAATGATAGTGGCATATTCGTCATCTAACTCCAAGGGCGGGAGAGATGCAGCTGCGGCCATAGCATCAGCTGCACGGTTGCAAGTTCGAGGAATAGCTTCCAAGGTAACTTGATCAAATAGAGACATTAGTTGTAAAACATAGGCCTTATATGGGCGCAGTTTATCATCTCTAGTCTGATAAACTTCATT
Organism: Wollemia nobilis; assembly: GCA_028583015.1. Classification (NCBI taxonomy): domain Eukaryota; kingdom Viridiplantae; phylum Streptophyta; class Pinopsida; order Araucariales; family Araucariaceae; genus Wollemia; species Wollemia nobilis. The sequence goes on from JAQPPZ010002512.1 coordinate 1,027,261, forward strand.
AATTTGGTTTATAACCAGTTGAGAATCACCAAAAACTAACAGATGTTTAATTTTTAGCGCCAAGGCAGCTCGTAATCCAAGGATTAGAGCTTCATATTCAGCGAGTATTGTTGGTGCAAGCAAATGTTAATTTGAAGGACGAGAGGAATAAGATGTTTTTGTGGGGATATTAAAATAATACCCGCACTAGCCCCACTCATGCATCGGGCTCCATCAAAGTATAAGGACCATTGTTCAATATGGTCTGCCTCTAATTGAAGGCATTCATCGGGAAACTCAATGATGAGGGGATGGGTAGACTCTAAGGGTGCAGCGACTAATTGATCTGCTATGATTTGACCCTTAACGAGACTTTTGTCCTATGAATGTGAGATCAAACTCGCTTAGAGCAAGAACCCACTTGGTTGTGCGACCCGATAAATAAGGTCGACTCATGAGATACCTCAAGGGATCATATTTAGCAATGACATAAGTTTTTTGACTAAGCATATAATGTCGTAATTTTTGCGTAGCAAACATGATTGCTAGACATAGTTTTTCTAATGTTGTATAGCGGGTTTCATAACTGATGAAGGTTCGGCTAATATAATAATTAGCACGTTCTCTCTTTTCATCATCAAGGCGAGCTAACATAGCTCCTAAGGCGAGAATCTGAAGCTGAAATATATAGGAGAAATGGGCGATCGAGGTTTAGGCGGTGAAAGCACGGGTGGATTAAGGAGGTATTGTTTGAGAAGTTCAAAAGCTTCTCTACATTCGTCGTCCCAATTAAAAGGGACATCCTTCTTAAGGAGTTTAAGAAAGGGACCAGTTTTGTCCGCCGACTTATCGATGAAGCGACGGATGGCTTGAAGCTTACCTTGTAAACTTCGTAACTCGAATATATTAGTAGGTGCGGGCATATCGGTGATAGCCGCAATCTTGAGAGGGTCGATTTTGATACCACGTAAAGAAACTAAAACCCCTAATAGTTTATCGGACTTAACTCCGAATATGCATTTTGTTGGATTTAATCGAATAAGATATTCTCGTAATCGATTAAAAACTTTTCTCAAATCATCTAAATGATTATCTTCATTAATAGAGTGAGCTATAATATCATCTACATAATCATGTAGGATATCATGCATCATATCATGAAAAATATAAGTCATAGCTCGTTGATAGGTTGCACCTGCGTTCTTTAAGCCAAATGGCATCACTTTCCAACAAAAGGTACCCCGGGGGGTAATAAAGGTTGTTTTAGCTCTGATCTTCGGGAGCTATCCTGATCTGATTATAACCGAGAGAATCCATCCATTAAGGACATCATCCCACTCCCGGCAGTAAAGTCAATGATTTGATCCATGTTTGGAAGAGGAAAATCATCTTTAGGGCATGCGACATTAATATCTCTAAAATCTGTGCAAACCCTAACTTTGGTAGCTTCTTTCTTGGTAGCTGGAACTACATTTGAGATCCATTCAGCATAACCAATAGCTTGTATAAAAACAACATTCAGGAGTTTTCTAACTCCCCTTTGACTAGCAGAGCCACTTTGGGATGCATTTTTCTAAGTTTTTGTTTAACGGGTTTAGCATCCGGATGGACCACTAGATGATGCATGACTACGGAAGGGTCTAGACCTGGCATATCTTCATATGTCCAAGCGAAGACATCTTCATACTCTTTAAGGAATGCAATGTATTGTTCTTGTTTTTCTTGACTTAATTCTGATCCAATATTGATTATGTGAGGATTATCCTCGGTTCCAATATTAATTTTAATGACGTTTTCTACCTCCATGTGTAGATCTCTTTCAAAATTAGGTGGGGCGGGTGAAACGCCCAATTCTTGTAATTCTTGTAAGGTTAATTTGGATAATTCATCTTGAGGATTAGTGGTCTCAAGTTGGGCTATAGTTGGTATAGAACCATCAAAATAAAATCCATTGTGTAACATCTCTTCAACGGAGACATCATGGAAGATATCTCCTTCCAACTCTTCATCGGGGTCGGCAATCATTTCAGGGTAAGCTATGGATAGCATGTTACATGTAAATGGCTGATTTTTTAGAGGCAAATCAACATGCCTATCCAAATAATCTTGATAACATATGAGGTGATCATCATCTTCAAAAGGAAAGGGTTGACCCTTACTAGGAAATAGGCCCACACCACAGCGGGCGGGCCACGGTTCTACCTCGAAAGGTTCTTTCATGCCATTTTGGAAAGGTCCCAAGCCTTTCCCTTTATATCCCATTTTAAGCATTATGGGTTTAGCTTTAATATATTCATTGGTAAAATAACACCGAGCATATCCCTCATGATGAGTTTTGATATTTCGAGGGATTCTTCCCCAGTCATATCCTTTATAAATGAAGGCACAACTCCCGACTTGGTAAGTACTTCCCATAGGTTGTGGGAGGCCCAAAGTACGAGGAGATGGCGGCAAGTTATTTAAAAGAATTGAATCTTGCATGAAAGCATTTGTTTTTTTGATATTAAGGTTGTGGATAAATATGGTAAAAGTTCATCAGAAAGAGCATAAGATGTAGAAGGATCATTCCCTATATCTTTAGATGTGGAAGGTATGATAGATGTTGATAATGTGGAAGTGTTAATAGATGGGTCTATAGGTTTTGAAATTATAGGGATAGAACATGAAGGATTGGTTGTAGATTGAAGATCTTTTTGAGGTTCTAGAGTGATTTGTTTAGAAGATTGTTGATCTATATAGGAGGATGAAATTAATGGAGGGGAAATAGGTGAAGTTATGGGTGTGTGTTTCACAGTTTTAGATGAAAAATAAGAATTAGGATGTGTGGATGACGGAGCGAGGGCAAAATTGCACTCCAACGAGGTTACGCCAAGGCACACATATCAAAGGGTCTAGGGTCACCATGGATAGTGACCAACTGATTTTTAAATTCGAATTTAACACATTGGTGTAAAGTTGATGGGACAACCCGCATTGCATTGATCCAAGGATGACCCAAGAGTATATTGTACGATGCGGGGCAATGTACAATAAACACGGTGGTATCTAGAGTTCTAGGACCAACTTGCAATGGGATGGTAATAACTCCACACGTTTCTTGTGTTTCGTCATTAAAAGCTTTGATAATCATATCAATTTTCTTCATTTCATCACTTCTAAAGCCAAATCTTTGGTAGAAGTCAAAAGTGCAAATGTTTAGAGATGAGCCATTATCAATCGAGACTCGTTTGATGACTACATCTCCAATTATAGCGGTAATATATAAGGGATTATCCTTATGTAAAGCTGTGTTGTGGGATATCTTTATCCCAAAAGTCAATACAATCAACCTCTCGAGTGATGATAGTATTGGCCATAGCTTCAGGTTGAATGTTTTGAGGTACCATCATTTGGCTTAATGTAAGCATCAACTCATCCCTATGGGTGGGAGAAGATCTTAATAAATCCAAAAGGGAAATTATGGCTATAGTATTGGATAATTGCTCATTAATATTGTAAGGGGTTTAGGTTGAACATGGGAAGCATGATTCCCTTTATTGGGATTTTTCAAAACAAATGGAGCTGATCCATCATTCTGATTTGGTTCTTGTTGAGAATTTTGAGCATTGTTGTCGGGTAACGACTCCAATGGTACCTACAATGTTATATTGAGGATGTTGAAGCTGGTCTCGGTCGAGCATTTATGGCTTGTTCATTAGGGAGGAATTGATTAGAAGAAGGTCGAGTAGTAACTCTTCTAGGAAATGGTTCTTCTAGAACCATAGCATCTGTGATGGGTTGAATAGGATCTGATTCATTTTCAGAACTATTCGATTGGTTTGAAGTGATGTCTAGTTCACTTTCAGTATTTGATTCTACATCACTAGAATCGGGAGTTTGGAATATTATGTAGGGGCCTGGTCGTAACCGGGGATAAGGTTGTGTCAAATATTTGAGGATCAGGATTAAGTAAATGTCCACTAATGGTTCCTACATATCGGGTAGGAGGAGGAACATTATGATGTTCGATTTGATTGGCCACCTCTTTACCATGTCTTGGTAAAGGGTGTTGAAATATGTCTAATGATTGATTAGCATTTTGATTTTGATTTTGGGGAATGGTCTTTTGAGTATTATTAGGAGCATTTTGTTTAGGTTGGAAGGCTTGCACCTCCATTTCATTATTATCAATCAGATCTTGTATTTTATGTTTCAACCTTTTACAAGCGTTGGTAGAGTGTCCAGGTCCTCTATGGAAATCACAGTGTAAGTCGGCTCTGTATCCGGGTATAGTTGGATCAGGTTCCCGGATAGCTGGTAATTGGATCAAACCTCTTTCGAGTAATTGAGGTAAAATAGTTGATAATGGTTGATTCAATCTAGTAAATTCTCGAGGAGGCTTATCAGGAGGTTTCAATATAAATTTTTCTGTTGTCTTCGTTGCATTGATATTAGCAACATTTTTTTTGTCAGTGACTCCGTCACCGACAACTTGTTTGTTTTTATATTGATTTCTGGATGTTTTCTCATCATCCTTCTTCCTAAGTTGGCCTCTCCTAATGAGGGCATCTTCTACTCTTCGAGCTAAATCTATAGCTTGATCGAAGGTAGTTAAAGTAGCTATTGATAGCTCATAAGATATTTGTTCTTGTAAATTATTGATAAAAATGTCCAACATTTCCCTATAAGGTAGCACAAAGTGCGGTTTTCCTATCAATTGCCTCCATCTAGCTAAGAAATCGGCAAAACATTCATCCTTGTCTTGTTTTAAGTTGTATAAATCTTTAATGGTTACATGCCTCTCGATGTAGGCACTAAATTGATGGACAAATGATTCAGTTGTTTCTTCAAAGTTTCTCAAAGAATGAGTGGGCAATTGATAGTACCACTCTAATGCCATTCCACCTAAACTTTTTGGGAACATTTTTAGTAATAGCAAGTCATCATGTGATATATCATGACATGCTATCCTAAACATGCGAAGATGCTCTATGGGATCTTCGGTTCCTTTATATATAGGCAAGATGGGCATGGGAAAATGCTTAGGGTATGGTTGAGCTACAACTATGGGATCCAAAGGTTGACTACAGATCTCTCGATAATTGTACGAGGGACGATAAGGATCTATCTGGTCCATACGCGAAGCTAACTGTTTCACCATGGCTTCCAGATTACTAGTTTGCCCACCATATTGGTTCGGTAGGGCATTGATATGGGATTTGTGAGCATATGATGGAGGGACATGAAGATTAGATGCTATGTTGCTATTGTGTAAATTGTTGGTAGGAAAGGTGTTATGAAGGAATTTTGAAGTTGTATTATGTTGTATTCCAGATTGTTGAAAATTGGTGTTTGGCTTCGTTTTAGGTTTTTGTTTACTTGAAGCATATTGATCAATAGTTTGGCGAAGTAAAGTAGTGAAGGAAGTTTTCTTTTGTGTGGGAATGATTTTAGGTTGAATAACAGGTTCCTTAGGAGGTTGGGTAACCTGTTGTTTTGACATGTTTTGAATCATAGTGACCATATCTGTATTGGATGGTCCAGCCTTATCACTTTCTTGATCAATGAAAGACAAGGGATTAGTGCGCACATCAAACGTATGTTCCATGGCTGCTTGAGTGTCACTAATTTGCCCTTTATCAATACGAACTGCCACATTAAGAGCGTCAATGTTATCATTGAGAAATTTTCGAAAATGATCTACGTTGTCAAAAGCAATAGTTCCATCTGGAGCTACTCTAGGGGATGAGGGTCCATCCTCTTTAACACTTTCTTCTTGTTCATTATCTTCACCTAGGTCATCTTCTGGGTGATCTAGAGTTTCTCCTTCCGGAATTGGATCTTCAGGAAGGACATTTGGGTCTCTAGTTTTATCTTGTAACCAATCTTCTTCTTCTCCTTCGGTTTGTTTACCATTCCTAAGTTTAGGCATTGTGCCTTAATTTTAGATTTCAGCAAATATATATATATATTTTTTATATATATATATATATATATATATATATGCAACAAGCTTAAGAGGTATATATTAATTATATACCTACTACAATATTTAAAATGAAATGTTTTTGGTTTTTGTTATGTTTTTTAGTTTTTCTTTGTTTTTGAAATAATATTGTAAAGATACAAACAACACAATAAATGCAAGAAATAATACTTGAAAGTAATGATCTAGTTTTCTATAAACAATTTATAAATGTCATTAATGGGCTCGAGTTCTTCAGGAGTCATGAAGTGTTCTTGTTCAAATTGAAAGTTTTCCTTTAAAAATTTAATGAAAAGAGCTATAGTGATATTATTTGTCTCAGATCTTTGGTTGATAGAAGTAAAGCTCGTGGCAATACTCTCGATATAACACAGCTCGAGGAACTCTATTCCATCTTTCCCTATCCATAAGAACAACCTCTTGGTCTTCTACAAGACCTAGGAACTGGTGTACAATGGCTGCGTTCTCGAGGTATTCCTCGAAGGTGAACAATTCTGAAGATACAAGAGCTCTCCTATAAGCTAACCATCTATGGCAGGCTCTCTGAAGTTCATGATAAAAGACAAGTTGATGAGGATCCGGGATTCTATCTAGGACTAGCCTCTTGATTTGTTTAAGTTTTGTTGACCTAGATGAAATGACACTAAGTCTTCTATCAAGTTCGTCCCACAAGAGTTGATTTCTATCTGTTTCAGGCACACTAAGCACAGAATTGATTTCTATGGCTGCCAATTGGTTTTCAACATTTATAGTAACTGCTAATATTTTCTTAGGAGCTACCATCTAATATGCAACTTATTAATTTGAAATGATTTGAAATGCATCTATGTTTTAGTTGTTTTATTTTTTTTGTTTTTGTTTTCAAAAGGTTTACAATGCATTCACGTCGGGTTCACCAAAATGTATCGCTCCAAATTTTTCACACCCTTACCTTTAGGCTATAGGATCCATGCCCGGAAGGGGGATGTGAAAAGGATGGCGTGGTACCTCGGACTGAGAGGCCTTGCGAAGGTCCCGCCTCTCGAGGGAGGTGTATATTGGTGATTTTTCGATGGATGGTGGGTTCACCGAGGAAACATTTAATGGCAGTTTCCATGCCTAGGTTGGGAATGTGTTTTATGTGTTCGTTTTAGCCTTAAGCATTCAAGTCCTAGGTTTGGCCAAAATGCGTCTAAGCTATTCTATATGAAGATGCAGATTAAATGAATACAGAAAATAGAATTAAGACAGAAAACAGAGAAATTAAGGAATGTTAAAAGAAAATACCTGATCCGGATGTCCGATGAAGATTTTGATTCTTGAAGCGATCGGGATCGCCTCTGATTTGATAGGATCATACGAGATCGGACAAGATCATCGAGATCGACGAATTCGTCGAGAGACTTGAGACACATGAGAGAAATAGGTGCAAAACACAGAAAATACAACTATTCTAACGAGAGGAAACAATGTAAAATGACAGTAATAATATCAAACTGAAACTTAAAAATAGAAACATGAATGCATTATGCTAATTTAATCATAATTATGACTTAATTATGCATTTGATCTAGATGGGTGAACTCCAAAATGCAAGAATAGCATAAAATACTGAATAAACTAGCTAATTACAGCATAAAACAGCAGATGAAAGGATGAAGAAATGCAAACTTTAGGCACTGATTGCCTCAATGTTGACTACAGTCGAAATCATCTCGCATTGGTACGAAATCATCTTTGATTCGACAGGATCGCCTCCGATCTGAACAGGATCGTCTGCGATGATGTAAGCTTGCTCCGGCTGAAAAACACTAAGGTACCTGCAACAAAATTGGTATAGAACTAATGCAAATATAAATTTGGGATGTTTTAACGTGTGTGAAGTCAGGTTACAGAGAATTTCAGCCAGGGGGTGCTAAGGGAAGGGCTTAGGATTAAATAGGCTTAGGAGGGAGGTTAGGAGGTTGGAGATCATCCCTATTTGGGAGATCTCCAACGGGGAGGGTCTCTAACGACTGCAGACACGCTTCTACCCGGATTAGAGACCCGTTGGAACAGAAGCTAATTGTGCAAAATCAGTTTAGGGACAAGATCGTCCGGACGTCCTAGCCCGGACGAAATCGTCAGATCTGAGGCGATATCGTACGATCGGCGACGATATCGTCAAACGGTCAAAACAACCTCTAAAAATGGCATGGGAAAGGGGGAAACGGATTAAGCGACGGTTAACGGGCGGTTTGGGAGGTTAAAATTTGAATTTGAATTATTTACTAGAGTAAATGTAATTATTAAGATTTCACTGCGCCAATTTTAGGGTGCTACACATAGATAATGAGGATATTGCAAATAAATTGAAACTTTATTTTCAAAGAATGATAAATGACCTTGATAGTGAGGAGAAACCAACAAGATCACAAAATATTCATGAGGATTCAAAATTGGATCTTGTTACTACAAAAGCTTATTCTAGTAGTTCATCAATAAACTCCATTACAAAATCAGAAACTACTAACAGTATTGAAGACCTTCATCATCTACAACTTATCTACATGGAAAATAAAGAAAGAGTAGCTTTGGAAGTACATAAATGGTTATGTTATTTTACTAAGAAAACATATGAACTTGAAACTCTAAGAAGGATGAATAAAGCAATAAAAATATCTTCAAGGTGCATCTATTGTAATAGAATTGGTCATGAAAAAGCAAATTGTTGGAGTCTTCATCCATGTAAATATTATGGAAGAAAATCTCATTCTTCTATTTTTTGTTGGTACAAGGACAAGTATTGTAGAAGATTTGAAAGAGCATTAGTGTTCAGATTAGATTATCTTTTTCAAATACTCATTTTTGAAGCATCTTCTAACAATGGATCCAAGTGTACAATCTCTAAAGTACAAGAAAATAAATTATTCAAAAAATAAGTAAAAGGAGAATGGATCAAATATGGTCCAAACTTGTCTTACAAAGAAGGTAGATCTCATAGTCATTCTAAGAGTAAAGGTAAAGGAAATATTCTTATGCAACCATCTAATAACAATGAGAAATTTCAAGAAACTTGTAATCTTGAAGCTACAAATATTGAATAACATGAAGATGATGATGAACACAAAACAAAAACCAAGCAAGAAGATTAACCTGATAGAGCTCAAACAGAAGAACACTTGCAAAGTCACTTGAAGATTGAAGATCAAGATGAATACCATGATTGAAGACTAAAGTCTTCAATAACCAAATAATGTAATACAGGGGAGTGTTGGAGTATATTACATTATTTGGTACATGATATGTACCCCCATGGTACCTTCATGGTACAACTTGTAAATAATATATTAGGGTTGAGTTATAGTTTACAGTGTAAGTATTATTACCCCTTTATGTAAGTTCACATGTGTAGGAAATGTAAAATTTTCATGTGAGTGAGTGTGCAAGTGTAAGTTGAGTCAATATGCACAAGTGTCTTGTATGTATGAGATCAAATATATAATGTAAACATGTGCACAAGTGTCTTAGATTAGAGTGTGCAAGTTATGGGAGTGCAAGAGTCATGTATAGGTGTGCATACATTATAGTATCAAGTGTTCATCAAGCATGCAAGTGTCAAGTAGAGACGCCAAGAGTCATGAGACTTGGCATATGGAAAGGAATAATCAAGTATCCAAAGAGTCATACTAATTGGCTATCTAGTACTCCATAGAAGGATCAAGTCAAATCACATTTACATATCATATTATAGAGAAGAGCACTATCATTGTAAGAGAAAGTGGAGTAATAAAGATTGCATACATTTTGAGCAATTAATATTGTAAGTTGTTCTTCATGCATAGTACATGAATGATTAAGGCTATTACATTCATATTGTTGCTTATTATTGAATGTTATTTGAGTTATTATAAGCCTTATTAATTTGCTCATATTATTATCTTGACCTTATTGTATTGTGGCTATATTATATTTGATCATGTGGTATTTAACCTGTGAGATTTCTAGTGGTATTAAGGCTTAAAATTCCATCAACATAATCAATACATACAAGGATGTACTCCTCCTAATTGAAAGGTGGGTCAATGGGTCCCACAAAATCCAATCCTCATTTTTAAAAGTTCTAATCAAAATTTATGGTTATAATAGCATCTCGTCTGAATAAGTTGGTCTTCCCATGTTTCGATACTAATCATACCAAGATATATAGTTAGCATCTCTAAATAAGGTTAACCAAAAGTAACTTGCATTTAGAATTTTGGTAGTTTAATTTCTACTCTCATTATGACATCCCCATATAATGTTTAATACCTCATACTCTCGAACACATCACCTAATCACATTATCTAGTCTAGTTTTGGAGAGATGTTCTTTTATCCATGTGTAAGGAGCACTTTATCTAAACAATTGATGAGTCTCCAGGGGAAAAGTGTTGGGTACTTTTTCTATAGCCAAGTAATTTGCAAATTATTGCAAACAATAATATATTTTATTGAAACTACAAAAATACTTATTTAGAAACGCATCCTCTGCAAGAGAGTCATCTGAACTATTTTAAAGCCTAGAAAGAAAATGAACAACATTCTCTCTTCTAGGATTTTCAAGTATTGTGATATCAAATTATTGCAATAGTAGCAACCACCTAATAATTCTACCATTTAAATAGATTTACTCATTAAGTACTTGAGAGCAACATGATCACTATACATAGAAGTAGGATAACCTGTAATATAATGGTGAAATTTGTTAATAGCATGCACTACTGCAAGGAATCCTTTTTTAGTAATTATATATTTTTGTTAGGGTCTAGGAGATTTTCATTAATATAATAGATGGCATAGATATTCTTGTCTTCCTTTTCCCAAATAATTGCTCCTAATGCATTGTCAAAAACATCAATATAAATATGAAATGGTGAGTTGCAATTTGAACTTATTGGAATTGGTGTCAAGATGAATTTTTCCTTCAAGGTTTCAAAGGATTTTTTATATTCACATATCCAAATAAATTTGGCATCCTTAGACACTAGGGTAAATAAGGGATTTGTAATTTTGCTAAAATCCTAAATGAGTTTTCTATAGTATCCTACATAACCTAATAAACTATAGACATGTTTTTATTTTTATGGGATAGGGGGTTTCTTTATAACCTCAACTTTTGCATGATTAACTTTAATACAATCAACAAAAATGTGGTGTCTTAATGCTATCACCTTTATCATCATCATATAACATTTTTTATTGCTTAATGAGAGGTTAGTATCTTGATGCATTTGGAGTACTTGTTTTAGATTTGTTACCATTTCTTCAAAAAAAAATATCATAAATAGTGAAAGTATCCATGTAAATTTTTATACATTCTTTGGCTAAGTTATAGAAAATGCTAAGTATTTCCCTTTGGAAGGTTATAAGTGCATTGCATAGTTTGAAAGATAAAACACAATAAGAAAATGTATCCCAAGGACAAGCAAAAGTTATATTATCGTGGTCTTTGGGTACAATTTGGATTTGGTTATATCCACTAAAACCATCTAGGAAAGATAAGTATTTTAAACCAATAAGGGTATCTAGTACTTGATTTATGAAGGTGAGTGGAAAATGGTCTTTTATGTTGGTTTTGTTAAGTCTCTATAATCAACAAATTCATTATTTTCCTTCCTTATTTAGAACTACTACTAGAGGATATACCCTTTGACTATAAAAAATGGGATACATGAATTTGGCATTTAGTAGCTTTCGTAATTCCTAAAAAATTTATTTAGTGTGGGATTCATCCTACATTGTGGTTGTCATACAAGTTTGGCATTACATTTCATGTAAATGTGATGTGCATAAACAGTCTGATGGATTCCCTTCATGCCTTGGTTATCCCATGAGAAGATAGAACTATGTTCTTTAAGCATCTGAATTGGCATATTTTCTTTCTCTTACGTCAATTGGTTGTTGATATTAAGATTTTGTTCAAGTGCAATTTCAACAAGCTTGACAAGGAATTCCTCGCCATTGCTAAGGATTTCACTGATGCTAAATGTGTGAGGTAAAAGCTAATAAAAAATAATATAATTCCTTCTTGGGTTGAAAGGGTCTTCGGGAACTATGTCCTTGATAGGATATTTATTAGAAATCTTATTTGGTTAAGAATTTCATAATGATATATATTTTGAAAAATTGTCAATCATGGTGTCCTTATCTGCTTATTTAATTTTGGGGACTCAATCAATTATAAGAATTGGTTATATGGTTGTTTCATCATTTTCATCCTATCAATTATTAGGTCAGCAAGTTGTCCTACTAATTGAATGGTTTTAGGATCCTTTTTCTTTCTAGGCTTTTTTAAACATAATAATAGTCTTTCTATAGATTGGGACATCTTTAATGGCTTTAAAAAAGAGGTATGTAAATGCATACATTCTATACTTCTTCTAGAAAATCAAATTTTAATTGTGGGAGCTCCTTTTAATTTAATATTTCAAAGAAATAAGTGTTTTCCACTTATTTATTACTAAAACTAGGTTTACTAGTGGGATTAGGTTTTTTAAAACTTCCAAAAGTAAAGATAATGTTTATAAAATTTAGAAATAAACCTTACTATAAGATTGACATCTTATAATAAGAAATTGTTTTATAACTAACTTGTAAAATTGATATCCCATAGACTAGCTTTACCCTCGGTGAACCGAAGAAAACTGTTTTTTTTAAGACTTTGAAGGTAATGTATACAAAGTTTAGAAATGCATGTTATTATAAGATTGACATCTAAGGATTGACTGAGCAGTTCTCAATAATAGTATATTATATGAATTTTGTCAGAAATATTGAAGATCTATTCGTGACATGGATAGAATGATTTCTCAAGATGACTCTTATAATAAGAAGAACTTAAAATTGCATCGCTTAACAAGATATAACACGAAGAGACAGCAGCCATAGTTAAATGGAATGCACGTAAACAGTCATCCTTTTTGCAACATCCAAACTCGTGGGATTTACGAGATTTATTGATGTCTTTGTGTCTTAACCCCATATTGTCAAATTAGTTTATATCGTCATTTCCTAGGGTCGTAGGCTTGTTGCCCTAGGCGAAAGATATTGACGATGCCCACATTGTAGACTCGACGGAGTTTGTCATGCTTACAAGCTTGTAAAATACACCTTGACATCACCTAGTCTTTTGACGGGAATTTCAACTGTTCAGAGATGTCAAAATCACACACAATCACATTATTTCTAGCAATTGATAATTGTAGGGTTTAAAAGGGATAGTTGGTCACAACAACACTATTTTTTAGTAATGACACCGGTGGGTTCAAACCAAGGGTTTTTTCTACCAAACTTATTCAGCTTCGTTATTATTGAGGTAGCTTGAGGGGACCACTAATTGGGATTTGTACCATCATCATCAGTCTTGATCATATTACTACCTTTGCAAACAAGCTGCCTCCTAAATTTGAACCTAAGTATCTTCTTAATAAATATGACGAAACAAACATTTACCAATCCATTAACCTAAAGATCAATCCATTAACCTAAAGATTTAAACATAAATTTAAAAACAAACTAATTGTAAATCCACTAGCCCTCATGGAAAACATAAATTTAAAAACAAACTAATTGTAGTCTTGAGAGTTCTTTGCCACCATGAGAGCCCTTTCCATCTTAAATTCCCAAAGTGACCATAGTTATGGAAGATAAGCTAGATTTTGAATAAGTTGATTGATAGAATCTAGCAACGCTTTGTGTTTGTTTGAGAGAAGTAAGTCGTCAATTCTAACTCCCGTTTCCACCATGGGAGGAGAAGACAGCTGCTATTCTGATGCAGTGGGTAGCTGCTACCACAAGCAGCTGGCACTGCGGTTGAGGATTGGAGCATTATTTTCGATTCTCTTGGCAGGCGCTATAGGCGTAGGGATTCCCATATTAGGGAGGTCATTCAAAGCTTTGAGACCCGAGAGCAACAAATTCCTGATAATGAAGACCTGCGCAGCAGGGGTGATTCTGTCTACAGCTTTCGTCCATGTTCTGCCAGATGCTTTTGAAGCTCTCAACAACGAGTGCCTCAAGAAAAATCCATGGGCCAAATTTCCCTTTGCAGGATTTGTGTCCATGCTGGCACCACTTCTCACTCTTGTCATAGACTTTACTGCTACGTCTTATTACGAGAGGGTTAAATCCATCAAGGAACACAATAGCACTATAAACACTGACTCTCATGCTAACCATCACAGCTACCAACATATCGAAGGAGAAGAAGAAGAGGCTGGAGGAAACGGAGATACTAGAATTCGACAACGTGTGGTTTCTCAGGTTGGCATCATATCATATCATATCGTAGTATACCATAACATTGTATCGTATTCTTCTCTTTTTTTCAGACAAGTTCACTCTCTCACACAGCACCACACACCATTCTCTCACACACCCCGTTACATATACCATTCTCACTCACACCAAGCCACACATACCATTCTCACACACATTACGTTTTACAGTGATTTGAACCTGGATTTTACAAGTTCATTCTTTTTCACACACCACGCCACATATATCATTCTCACACACGTTTCATAGTGGTTTGAACCTGGATCTTACAAGTTCACACTCTCTCACACCACGTCTCACAATAATTTGAATGTAAATCTTTCAAAAGAAAATCCAAAACTTTAACTATAAAGATCGACAGAACTCCAGTTACTTGAATTTACCTTGCCTTTTGTAGCAGTAGAGAAATAAAAAGCATTATATTGATTGTCAGGTGTTAGAGTTGGGAATAATGGCGCATTCGGTGATAATAGGGATAGCATTGGGAGCATCCCAATCTCCGTGCACGATAAGACCCCTATTTGCAGCCCTTACATTCCATCAGTTTTTTGAAGGCATGGGTCTTGGATCCTGCATAGCTCAGGTATGGTATGATAAAACCATGTTTTTTTTTTTTTTTTTAAATAAAATTTCTGTTTTTGATGTTTAATCTCAAAATTGCATTGCAGGCGGGTTTCAGGGATAAAGTTGCAGGTTTAATGGCGTTGGCTTTTTCGCTAACAACACCGTTTGGAATAGCGGTAGGAATTGGCATCTCGTCTTCGTATAATGAGAAGGGTGAGACGGCCTTACTCGTTCAAGGGCTATTCGATGCAGCTTCTTCGGGAATTCTCATTTACATGGCTCTCGTCGATCTCCTGGCTGCTGAATTTCATAACCCCCGCCTACGTAAGAATTTCAACCTTCAAATGTGGGCCTATGGTGGCCTCTTTTCCGGAGCAGGAGCCATCGCTTTGTTGGCTTTGTGGGCTTAAAAATGGCATATGGCTTTGTTGGCTATGCGGGCTTAAAAATGGCATATGGCTTTGTTGGCTATGCGGGCTTTTTTTTTATATATATAACGGTTTCCCCGTCCTTTTGAATTATCCATTACTGGTTTCAGCTCAAGGTTATATTGCAGCATTAAAAAGTTCCTTTGTAAGAACAAGTTGGTAGTGAATTAAATTTTATGCACTGTTTCCCAATTAAATTTGGCGTGGACAGGCATACTCTACTTCCTCCTCGTTTGCTATATGTTGCATGGACAAGCATACTCCTTCCTCCACCTTTGCCTAATATTTATCTAAGGATTAAACCTAGATCACATCACTCCACCCGAATAATAAACTTTTCATTAATACTTTTTAATAATTTATTATTTATTTTTTTTTAAGTTTTTTAATTATTAAAATCAATAATAAGCTTTTCACTAATACTCTTTAATAATTTCATTATTTTTTTGGTCTCTTAACTCTATAACTCTTTATTTATAAATAAACAAATAAATAAATTAGGAGTTCCTAGTTTTGAGAGTTTCACGTAGTAATTAGTATAATTAAGGATTATGTGAATAATAAAAGATAATATTAATTATTTGGTAGGATGATTTTTATATAAAGATAGTTTTTATTATTGCATAAATTTTAACTATTTATTTTTATAATGTTTTGGATATAATGTTTTGGATAGATAAAGAAGGGATGTTGAAAGGTTCCTGAACCTTTTACATTTAGAATATATACAAGCAATGGAAACAAAAGATTGCCAAAGATCTCCATTACAACTCATAACCATCTTATTATAACTAGTATTAAGAGACAAAAAGATATGGCCAATGAGGATCTCAACACAGAAATCCTTCCATTATAATCTAACACATAGAAAGGGAAACCTATAGAGAGGGTCTAAGAAGAAACCCACGCTATCATGTTGCCACCCAAAAAGAGTCGTTGGAGACCCAAAGTCACACCCCCAACTACACATCCATTCAGTTCTTAGGGATTGCATAGTCTCGGTTCTCCCATTCCAAAACCAGTTTCATAATCTGCACTCCATGGTCTATACCCATTTTATAATCTAGACTTCGTGGTCCACACCCATTCCAAATCCGCACTCCATGGTTCATATACGGTCTGATTCCGTCTGCCAGAGATCCATAGTATATTTGTTGGAGATCTATAGTCCATCTATCAAAGATCTATAGTTCGTCTATAGGAGTCCATAGTCTGTTCGTCAAAATCAAGTAATCCGCCTAGATCAGTCAACCCCCCTTGAGAAGCAATGGTTCCCATTGTATCAAGTTTTGACATCAAGTGTAAAAGCTCCTTTTTTATCTAGGTCTTTATGAACCACTTGGCTTGGTGACTGAGTTGACCTACTCAGACTACTCTATAGAGCTATGTGGATTATATCCTAGTGGTTTTAGTCCATGTGTCAACTATTTGATCCTCTTATGTCAGTGCAAGACCTTTAGGGTTGAGCTCCTCAATCACCAACTTCTTTGTTGTTGTGGAAGTGTCTAGCAAAGGTGGGTAATATGGTTTTAGAAGCTCAACATTGAAAATAGGATGTAAACCAAGGTAAGGTGGTAGATCTAGCTCAAAGGTATTCTCTCCCACTTGCTTGGTGATGGTATAAGATTCATAGTGTAGGGGTCTAATTTTCCTGTGTGGACTTGCAAGACGTTTTTTTTGTAATCGCAACCAAATCTTACTCCTACTTTGAAAGAGTGTGGGGTGCGACGTTGGTCATGACATTACTTGTGTTGTGTTCATCAAGTGTAGAAGGTCATGAACTTGTTGTATATGTTGAATATGCTTGACAAAATTCATTATTTTTTCCTATGTGATGTGAAGTCCATGGGTGAGATTGAAAGAGCCATGTCCATGGGCTCCAATTTTGAAAACCAAAACACACATAAAAGGGGTTATGTTTGGTAGAGTTGTGCAAAGCCCTATTACACCCATGTTGGATGTATGGTATGCTTTGAACTATATATACACAACATATGCACAATCAACCTATTGACAACTTTTGTTTATCCATTAGTCTAAGGATTGAATATTGTGGATCGAGGGAGCTTTGTGTTCATCATCTCCCATAGAGTGTTATAAAATATACTAAAAAATATAATGTCCCTTTCTGAGATAATGTATTTTGGTAGACCAAAATGAAGCCATAAATAGCTAAAATACAATTTTACAGTTTCTTTAGCTATAACATTCTTCTTACAAGCAAACATGACAAACATTTTGGAAAAGTGATCAACCACCACAAAAGAATAATCATTTCCATGCTTGAAAGTAAGTAAACTTGAGAGGAAATCCATCACGATAGAATGCTTTACCTCATAATGGAGTGGCACTCTAGTAGGTGATTTGAAGATATCAACATATTCTATTATGATCTGGTCCATTTGTTGTTGTTATTATGATGATTGTGTAGTCATGATAGTAGCAACCGTCTTCTTGGTAGATTGAGGTTTGATCATCAAAAGAACAAACTCCTTTATTTTTTTATCATCCTTTTGCATTGCTTAGCATTGATGAGGGAGACAAAGGTAGGTGATGCAGGAGCATCCGGTGGCGAAGCTGCAATCTTGCATCACCCAAAATGTATTTTTTTCTTAAGTACTAAAACTGTCGCGATATCGCGACGCTTTTTGAAGGTCACCAGCGGGCCAAACTGTCGCGATATCGCGACGCTTTTTCAGGGAAAGGGCCAAGGCGTGAAACTGTCGTGAAATTGCAACATTTTTGAAGAAAAGCAGCTTCAACGCCAAACGGTCGCAAAATCGCGACATTTTCAAAGGAATGCAGCTTCAGCACAAAACGGTCGTGAAATCGTGACATTTTCAAAGGAATGCAACTTCAGCGCCAAACGGTCACGAAATCGCGACAATTCCGGAGGAAAGCAGCTTCAGCGCCCAACGGTCGTGAAATCGCGACAGCTCCGAGGCAAAGTCACTTGAGCGCCAAATGGTCGTGAAATCGCGACGCTTCCGGGAAGCAAGATTTGAAAGCACAGGGACATCTTCGGCAAAATATTCTAAGGCACAAGAATGGTCGCGAAATCACGACACCTTCGAAGGCAAGCTTAAAGGACGTCGCGAAATCGTGACACCTTCGAAGACAAAGTTTAAAAGACATCGCGAAATCGTGACACTTCTAGGAGGCAAGACTTGAAAGCATAAAGACATCGCAACACCTTCGAAGGCAGAGCTCAAAGACGTCACGAAATCGTGACACTTTCGAAAGAAAGGTTCTTAAACGCAAAGTGGTCGTGAAATCGCGACACTTCCGAGCCAAAGACTCAAGGGCGTGAAATGGTCGCGAAATCGCGACATGTCGCAGTTTCGCGGCCCAAAGGAGGAAAGCGAGTAAGAAAGGCCTAGACGTCGCGATTTCGTGACGTGTCGCAGAATCGCGGCCCCAAGGAGGAGAGAGAAGCCTAACGCCAAAAATGTCGCGATATCGCGACCAAAGAGGAGAGAGAAAGTATTGGAGCAAAAACATCGCGATATCGCGACCAGAGCTCTCACGACGTTGACCAACCGACGATTACAGAGACCAGTACAGAGGGACACGTGGCGTGAAGTTACAGGTGGCCCGAGAGTATGGAGCGGTTACAGGGACTCTGGCAAGGGGACGCGTGGCATCAAATTACAAGTGGTTGTGACGCATCCCTTTGAATGATGAATTGGCGAAAGGATTGACAGGCGGCCGTAGCGCACTCCGCCACCCTAGACCATGATAATACGAGGCACCTGGTAGCATGTTGCAGGCGGTCATAGGACATTCGTGCGAAGGGTTATAGGGAATCCCGCACTTGATGTAATTATGGAAATAAGTTGGGGCCGGTGATATAAAAAAAAAAAACCGCGCATGCATGGTATGGGAGGACTCCTGGCCATTTATTTTGGGAATTGCTGTGTATTCGAATTAAGACCTCTGTTTAATGAAACTTGCTGGAATTTTGGCCTGTGCATTGTTGATCTCGGCACTCTTGTTGTGTGTTGTTTATAGCCCTATATCAGTAGGTGTTACCTCTGGTATCCTATATTTTTGGTCCCCAAGGATGATGGTGACTTTGTAGGGTCTTGACTTATACACATCATGTTTCTGCCACATGTATGGTTGGACAAGGAGCACATCACAAACATCTAGTGGAGCCCCATCATATAAAACTTCATCTTTGATGGTTTGATGACATAAAAGAGAAGCCACTGTAGAGTGACACAACTATATCTCCCTTGATTCAACCATTTAATGTTATATGGTTGTGGGTAAGACTTCATGGGCATATTTAGAGCCTTCATAGTATCAACTAAGATAAAATTCTTATGATTTCCATTATCAACAATAAAATGTAAGGGCTTATCATTTACCTAGAATTATGAGTGGAATAATTTCTCCTCCTTAGGCAAACCCTTTGCTTTGATTTGTGTAGTAGCGGTAGAAATATTCATGTGTGGTTTAGCCTTCATAATCTACTTACCTTTATCCTTGGTTGGGGGACATGTTGGTGTTGTGGATATAGAGGGATGTGTCTCACCAAATAGATACTGAATTAACCATCACTCTTCTCTAGAATGTCAATTGCTCTTATGGTAGTCACACCATTTCCAGTCTTGTTCTTCTAGGGATTTTTGTCATGTAACTCTTTTTTCTGCTTTTAATTTTGATTTTATTACTGATCTCCTTTGTCTTGTTGCTTTTGGAAATTACCTTTTCCTTTCTGGGGATAACCCTTGGTATTTTGGTTCTTGTCATTTAAACAATATTCCTTCTTGTTTTTGCATTTGTACTTTTACTCAATCTTCATGGAATTGTTATACGCTTTACCTAAGGTCTTAAACTCAAAGAAGTCCATGTCCTCCCTTATGTACCAATGTAGTCCACTATGGTACTTGAGAACTTGATGTTGAAGGATGAAAATTTGCACCATAACAAAATACCAATGAAACATAATGATTGAAAAAATAAAATGAAATTTTTATATTTATATTCATATTTCAAAGTGTTACAATAAGATCCACTTTGAGATAATTTTACCAATGATAAAATGATTACAATATCCCAAGTAAAGTCTCCAAGTGCAATCTAGAGATCTTTGTGCCAGCACAGTTGTAGGGGAGCGGGTTTGCTAGGGACCATCGTGCGAGAGTCAGATCCTGAGTCTTTCACTCTCCTTGAGTCATGTTATTTGCATGCAAAGAAAATAAAAGTGGATTAGTAGCATATGAGAGGCCCACCGAGGTTGGACCCATGTTAAATCTAAAAATGCAAAAAGTAAACAAAAAATAGATGCATGCATGTGATATCTAAAATCTAAGCTAATGCATAAAGATAAAAAGCATAGATCTAAGCTAACATGCAATAAAACACTAAAAACTAATCACTTGACCGTGACGATCTCCGGTTGAGATGGTTTCTATTTGTAAACCATCTCGAGGCAAGACAGTCATTATCATGGGCCTACGCCTCAATGTAACAATATTTAGATAGTATTCTAGGTTGCATGAAGTGTCATTTCAGGTGGACCTTCGTGAGTGTGAGAGTGGATGAAAGGATGTGGGTGATTAATGGGACAATGCGGGTAATCATTCAAGAAAAATTAAGGTGGCTTCAAATCCAAAGTGGTAATCTCATAGCATCGGGTTGGCAGTGGGAGAACCTAGCAGATTTTTAATAGCACTTTGTGGCTTTAAAATTTGAAATCTTCCCTCTTAAAACAAGGAGGAAGAGCATCATTTTATAGGCTCTTAGGGAAAATGCATAGAGAGTGACAAGTGCCACTCAGCGGTAGCTTGATTGGCTACCACCAAATAACTGCATGTGATAGATGCAACTATTTTTTGTAGGGCATCTAAAATTGATGTGATTTCATGCATCATGTTGATAGGCAGTTTTGCTGCCAGTTATTTATTTATTTTTAACTTTTGGTTTTGCGCGACCATCTCAGGTTGAGACACTCTTGATATTGAGACCATCTCGGGTTAAGACGATTAGGCTTTTCATAGGGAATGTTGCCTACTACTAGAGAAAATCACTATATAAACCCTTAGGCTATCCAATATGGATTATGTAAGTTAGTAGGGAGGCTTTTTGTGAGTCTCCTTGCAATGACACATTTTGGATGCCTATAGATACATCTTTTTGGGATGCTTTGTGTGAAAGCACAATGTGGAGCAAAAATAGATGATCTAAAATGGTTGAGTTGGTGATGGATGATGTTAATTGAAAAAGTCAATGTGAGATACCCCAAGCATGGAAAGGGCACACATCGTTGAATCATTGCTTCCAACATATTGATATACTTGATTTGATCTTGGTAACTGTAGAGGGGGAAAACCGCCCTACCGCGTACAATTCCCAAAAAGGTTGGATCCACAAGAGAGAGAGAAGCCTTATGGGGTGAACCATGGGGGCTGTGTTGTTCTCTACACTTAGGTGTGAAGTAGGGGGAAGGGTTCACCAAGAATGGCTTTAAGGACTCGCTCCAAGTCCATAGGAATTTTAGGAATGTTTGATGTATGAGATTCAAGACAAACACCTAGATTTGGCCTTTCTAGATCTATGCTATAAAAGATAAAGGACAATGCAGAAATACAAGAAATGCAGGAATACAAGAGCTAACCCTAGAATGATTCTTTCTTTGAATGCTTTTCTAACCTAGGGTTCTAAACAAACAACCTTTAAGCAAGGGCTCAAGAAGAAATGCACAAACATAATTAACCCTAAGTGCACACTATATGTTGTTTATCTTTCAAATGCCTAGAACTTAATTAAATATATTTCTATAAAATCAGATCTAGGGTTTACAACAGAAATATAAAGCACTCAACAAACAGCCTAAAGACTAATCAGAATACTTAGCTTATCCGGTGATTTATCCTTGCTTTTATCCCTTTGTCCAATGCTATCAATAATCCATGTTCCTGCAAGATAACTCAACAAACACTTGAAAATGGGATTAGCGTTAGGGGGCTACTTAGGCCACTATATAACAATACTTGGAGGTACAACAATCAAGCCCCCTAGGTCCTTTTAGCTGAAATTTGATAATTAAAAGTGAAAATTGACCTTTGGAGAAAAACAAACATAATACAATATAACAAAAAGAATGAAGAAATCATAGAAATAGAATATGCCACTATGCTCTAAATGCAATCTAGAATGCAATGAAGAAAATAAGAACAATAGATTACCCCCAGTTTTAGCTCAGGAAAAATTATACCCCATAATAGGCAATTATGATAATGCAAGGTGAAGTCATACCCTATAGCAAGCCAAGTACGATTTCACATAAACTATGCAAAAAATAAAAGATAAGTGCAGAAGCTTGATCACATCATTCAAAAAATCCAAATATGCATGGAAGAGTGAATTCACCTAGCAGAGAGTGCAGAAGCAAAACAGAAGGGTTTTAGATCTCCTGGATGGTCAATCTCTCCTTAGGGCTCCAACAACAATCCACCAAGAGTGAACAACAACAATCCAATGCAACAGACAATCAATCAAACTCCACACTTCAAAGTTGCTTGCAAAAGAAGAAGAAGGATGCAGACCGAATAAAACACTTTGTGAGAAATCAAATTTAGCGAGCAATAAATCATCAATCTTAGAATATCGATTATGTGAGCATGTGTAATGTGAAAAGTGAATTCAAACCCTCCTTATATAGCGGATTTGAAGGTGAAAAGAGTGGGAAAACCAAGGAGGGCCGACGTAAAACATGCCAACCCTAAAAAATTAGGGTTTTAATGTGTCAAACCCTAAAAAGGTGAAATCTGCATCCCGTTCAGGCTGACCGTGATATCGCAATGCGAAGTCATGCCCCATCAAGGATCGAGCACGATTTTGCATAGAGAGGGAAAACAGGCAAAAAAAGGGGGAAGAAGCCTTACCCTTGCCCTAGGCAAGTCTAAGGGGTCCCCTAGAGGGCTCAAGGAAGATTGCCCACTAAAGTGGGTCAATTTTTTGTCTACATTTTACCCCCTCTTTGACGCATTTATGGCCTAATAAATGTGTCAAAGAAAATATGTAAACACTCGCAAACAAAAAACGACAAGCAAAAATGGGGTGGTTAGTTTAGAAGAAAGGGATGGTGCAAAAATAATGTTATTCCGAACACTTTCAAATTTTACATGTAAATCGAGGTATTAGGGACATTAATACCTCTAAGGCCAGGGTGCCCCCTCGAGTTTTATGGGACACGTTCCTCAAAAAAATTAAAAAAGGAAATTAAAAAAAAAAAAAAAAAAAAAAAAAAAAAAGAAAAAGAGGGATAGGGTTAAAAGTGAAAAGGGGGAAAACCCTAATTCATTTTAACCACGTGAGGGAGAAGAAAGGAGCTCTAGAGAAATGGAGGATATGGCACTACCGATACACCATTCAATGATCATGAGGGGTGAAGCCGACATGAAAGTAGAGCGAGCACAGGTAGGGTCAAAAACCACTTCTTGCATTTCAAATTTTCAAATTTATGCAATTTTTTGGATGGTTTTCTACCAAATATAGCAGTTTTACCACATACAACCCAAGCATGATCTCTCCCAACCTATTTTTCCTAGTATAGAAAAAAACAATTCAAAACGCACCTAAGCATGATTTCACCAAAAAGAGAAGAAAAAGAAGAAAAAGAGAGAAATAAAAAGCAAGGAAGAAAGAAGGAAAAGGAAGAAGGAGGCAAGCAAACAACTTTAAAGATGTGAAATTTAATTGTGCAATGATTAATTTTAATTAATTAATTAATTTTTAAGTTTTTAATTAAATTTATTAATGGAAAAAATTATTTTGTTGTTATTGTAGCTTAGGGTACTCGAGAGCCATGAGTGGAGAGCAACTCCTTAGAGGTGGAGCTAGAGGCACTCGAATAGGTAGAGAGGGATACATTGGTAGTGGTGGGGCTAGACCACCTAGCTAGACTACCTCGGGTAGAGGTAGATAGGGCTCTACTGATAGCACTAGCAGAGAGATGGTACCCAGAGTCATCTACCTTCCGGTTACCCATGGGAGAGATGATCATCACACTAGAGGATGTGTGGTGCATATTATACATCCCCATTAGAGGGAGAGTAATTTATAGAGTATGAGGGAGACCAATGACCTTGCAATGATTTTTGAGAGGTTAGACCCACCAGGTGTGGGAGAGCACCATAGTCATAGATGACCTAGTGGGGTAGTATGGGGTAGACCCATTGATGACCATGCTCTATAAGGTGGTTATGAGTATGCTGATGTGCCATACTAGTAGGTAATATCTACCATGGGTGATGGTGGATGTAGTGGTAGACATGCGAGACCAGAGAGTTAGGTTCACATGGGGTCCATATGTGTTAGCCCACTTATACAGGATATTGTACAATATCATGTACAAGCGGCATACAGGGATAGTGTGTATAAATTTGCTCTAGGTATGGAGCTAGGAGCACATAGTGATGCAGAGACCGGATGCACTACCAAGTCCATTACCCAATCTAGAGTGACCAACAACATATAGATGGTCCAGATCCCTAGAGTAGATCATGAGGACCTACATCGAACATCTACCACTAGTGAGGTGGATAGTAGATGAGTTAAGGGAGGCCAAGATAGTATGGTAACCCTAGCATCTACACCCAAGATGGGCTAAGGATAGGATAGAGTTAGCGAGGATTAAGAGGATCAGGTGGTTGATAAAGAAGGAGGAGCCTAGAGGTATTCTAATTTGATCGAGTCCTAAGGTAGTTTAAGATCTTGTAGGGCATCCCAGACCTAGGGGATCACTAGTACCAGAGAGTCTACCAAGACCCAACAGGGGTAGGAGGTAGACTCAACCTGACTAGGTGGGCCGAGGAGGACCTAGATGATCCTCCTTACATGGATCCTAGGGTGGATGATATAGGAGTGGCCTTCAACTACTAGTGATGGTACAGAGGAGTCATGCCCCATAGGGTCTCCCTACCAATTTTGATATAGAGGTACCAGGTGATGGGCTCAAGTATGTAATGAGATTTTTAAGAGGTAGCTCATAGAGCCATAGAGAGGGCTTAGTAGGGACCAATAACCTCTAGATAGAGGTAGGCTCGAGTTAGGATTGAGTTGGTGATAGAGGACACCAAGAGCTATAAAGACTAGGGAGATAGGGGCATCTAGAGTTACCCCCATAGAGTCTAGGGTACTACCAGGTGGAGGATCGAGAGAGGCCTCCACATCAGTAGTAGCTAGCCAAGGTTAGGCTCCAGGATGAGGGGATCCAAGGGAGGAGGTAGAGGCGCTACGAGCATAGGTGGTGACTCTATAGAGGTAGGTGGACCTACTCTAGGAGGATAGGTCCAAGAGGATCGAGGGACTATGAGGCTCATTGAGCATCGTAGAGAGGGAGAGGGATGCAGCTTGAGTAGAGGTTGATCATCTTCAAGGAGAGGTGAGCCATCTAGATACAGAGCACCAGAGGGCTCGGGTAGAGGGGATGGCTATCATTAGGAGCAGCCAGGCTAGCGATGAAGTCTACCTTCTATAAGTAAAGCTACAGAGGGTAGGGGAGAGGCTAGAGGTGGCCATTCAATGGGCTACCTTTTATGAGACCATGTACTACTAAGAATACCAATGGAGTAGAGAGTGACACTCCCTCCATCTCTTCAATTAGCTAGTAGGTCATGATCTCGATCATAAATATTCTTGGCATCACCATCCATGGGTATGTGGCTGCTTGGACCACCTCCTCCTCTAGGTGGAGTAGAGGAGATAGGCTCTCAGAGCTAGGGCTAGGGATCGGGATGACATGCCAATTTTTATTATGGTATGCACCCCTAGGGATTGGTTGAGTGTACCGAGACTAGACTATGGTACACCAACCAGACACTAATGTATCTCTCTCTTTTCATCGAGTAATACATAGTTACTTTCTTTTTATATTTTGTGAATGTGTGCATGTGATTTTAATTGTTATATTAGATGTTCTTTAATTTGATATTTTATGTATGCAATCTATCTTAAATGCAAGGCTATATGAAATGCATGGATGAAAATGGATGGAAGAAAAGAAAACATGAGAAAAAGACAAAGAAAGAAGACCAACAATACGAAGAAGAAGAAGAGAGAAGATGAAGAAAGACAAAGAAGAAGATAATCCAAAGGTCAACCATATGAAATAGAGAAGGATGGGTGAAACATAGTATTGAAATCAACGTAGGTCGCAAGGGACCAATGTGACTAAATACTATGAATCGTACCAAAAAAGAGGGAGCTAAACCCACTATGGGTGTAGTGCTCACCAAGAGGGATGAGGTGTTGGAGTCTAACCCACTATGGGTGGTTGCTCACTTATTGACTATTGTGGGGTGATTACCCACTAGGATGTATGCCGAGGCCTACTAAAAATGGCCAAGGAGCTTATCCTATAATGGGGTGTTGAGCCCATTGAGTCAAAAGGGAGTATAACCCGATAGAAGATCATATCCAATAAGATACCCACTAGGATGTATAGCTATCCCATGTGGGGTGTAATATAAGGATAAAATATATATTAGGTGAGTGCTACCCTCGATAGGGGTTTAGAGAAGAAAACAAGATAGTGAGTGTGTGCAATTGTGTTGAGAAGACAACTTAAGAAGGAAGAAACAAAATGCATGTATTTCCTTATCAAAAGCAAAGGAAGACAAAGAAAAAGAAGAGCAATGAAAAAGTGACAAGGAAATATTAATGAACTATCATCCTTGATCTAAGAGATACTCTCACTATTTCCAAGACCAAGGAAGATAAAATTTGAAGAAGCAAAAAAGCAAGAAAGAAGACTGAAGAAGAAAGCCCTAGGTGGGGATCTTACTAGGCATTAGAATCCTAGAGAGAGTGCAATGCATGTGAGCTATGACCTAACTAGGTATCATCACATGCCATTGTCGCAAGATCCCCAAAAATCTATATGATCAAGCAGTCATGAACAAGCAATCATGCAAAATATGACATTCAAGCATGCAAGTTGAATTAAATGTTAGGCAGACAATGCAAAAGGATGACAAGCAACAATGCAATATGAGCAAGCAGATGGATGCAATGGAAATGCAAATGCATAGCTAAATGATGATTAATTGATTTGATGCAATTTTTATTTATTTTTATTATTTTAATTAATTAATTAATTTAAGCAAGCAGAATGAAAGTCGACACAACATCTAAGTGTGTCACCTTTCTTAACAAAAAGAATAGGCATGCCATGGACTATTTTATCAAAGAAATCTCTAAAAGGTAAGCCTTCTCGATAATTAGAATTATGGAGAGGCTCCTTCATAGCTCTTTCTTTGGTAGCCATAGCATGATAATCAATGCACTCTCGAACATAACCATTATTTTTAACATAAGGAGGAGCAATTCCTAACTTTGCAAGATCACTATAGGACAACGAAGTAGGATCCTTTGCTAAAACAAAAGGTTTACTTTTAGAACACACAAAATCAATCATATTGTAAAACAAGACATCAGAAGAATAAGGGGGACCATCATCCTCATCACCCACTCCTGACTTTTGATAATCCATATATTCAACATAAGTCATAAGATGATCATCATTGTCAAATGGTAAAGGTTGGTCTTTACTAGGTATAAAACCTATGCCACATCTCCCAAGCCAGATCTCGACATCCAAAGGCTCTTGAATGCCCTTATGTTGTGGCCCCAAGCCTTTACCTACATATCCCATACTAGATAGGATCTGTTTAGGAAGTGGGTAATCATTGGAAAGGTAACAATGAGCAAAAGAATGCTCAATGGGAGAGGGGTTGCTACCATGTATCTTATCCTCGAAGGTAGTTCCTATGAAGACAAAGGTACACATGCCAAAGTGTACAACATCACCTTTCTTATGGGGTAAACCCATGGTTCTTGGTGATGGTGGTAGCTTAGCTAGATCCAGAAGAGGTTCTTGAAGAAACTGATTATCATGATCCTGAGATGAAAAATTTAAGATATGTTCCTCACTCATTTTTAAATTTTGAAATTGTTCTGATATTTGAGATGAGGAACATGGAGAGACCATTGAAGAGATTGAGGGACATAGGTTGAACTCAGATCGAGCTCGCTCTACATTTGAACAAAATTCAAATGGTCGAGGGTCACCCGAAATGGTGATAACTTGATTCTTAAACTCAAACTTGAGACACTGATGAAGAGTAGAAGGGATGACCTTCATTGCATGAATCCAAGGTCGTCCAAGAAGAAGATTAAAATATGCAAGACAATGTACCACATAAAACAAAGTATCCAATATTTTAGGCCCAACTTTGAGAGGAAGAGATATGACACCACAGGCTTCTTGGGACTCATTGTTGAAAGCTTTTATAATGATATCAGATTTTGTTAAGTCTTCCTCTTTTAATCCAAATTTTTGAAAGAATTGATATGTACACAAATTGAGGGAAGAACCATTATCAATCAAAATTCGCTTGATAAAAGTATCCCCAATAAGTGCAGTGATGTAAAGTGAAGAATCTTCTTGCAAGTTTGAGGAAGGTTTATCATCATCCAAGAATGAGATATGATGTATCCCAAGAGAACCTACGACATCAACTATAGCATTGGGAGAAATATCTGAAGGAACTGATTGTTGCTTTAAAAATTCCATCAAAGCATCTCTATGGTTGGGAGAAGTTTGAAGGAGTTCTAAAACTGAAATCTTTGTTGGAGTACTAGCCAACTACTTTTGAAGATCAAATGAAACCTTAGGTTGTGGTCTCAATACAATAGGTGGAATCCCTATATCTAAAAATTTTCCTTGATTATTCTTCAATAATTAAATCGGGTTGTAATACAGAATTCTATCCTTGCTGAGGATGTTGAGTTTGAGCTTGTCTTCTTGTAGTTATCCCAACCATGCCAACCATATTACCATAGGGAGGAGGCTCATTCTGATGAGCCACCTAATTTGCTACTTGTTGATTATGTTTTGGTAATGGATCTTTAAATATTCCCATATCTTGATTGGTAGTCACATTTTGTTGGATAGGTACTTGATTATTCACTGCTTGAGAATTGCTTAAGTCAATGCATCCTGCATCAATCAGATCCTGAACTACATGTTTCAACTTCTTACAAGAATTCATCCAATGTCCTTCCACTCTATGATATGCACAATGTTGACCTACCTTATACCAATGAGTTGTAGTATCTGGTTGTCTAATAGGAGGTAACTCAATTGCCTTAGCTTCTAAGAGTTGTTTCAAAGCTGCTTCCATAGACATATTAAGCCTTGTAAAATTCCTTTGTGGAGGTTTTTGAAGTACTATCTTTTGTAGGTTGTTAGTAACATTATTAACAGGCCTACTATCCATTCCATTATCACCTCCTATATGCTTATTCTTATGTTGAGACTTAGTAGGTTTCTCTTCCTTAACCTTGAGTTGGCCTCTCCTGATGAGAGCCTGTTCTACTTTTCTTGCTAAATCAATTGCTTGATCAAAATATGTAATAGTAGTAGTCTCTAATGCATAAGATAATTGTTCTTGTAAATTACCAATAAATATCTCAAGCATATCTTTAGGAGGTAAAGTATATCTCAAACATCCAACTAAACTTCTCCAACGAGCCAAAAATTTTGAAAAGCTTTCTTCTTTACTTTGTTTTAAATTATAAACATCTTTCATTGTCACTTCTTTCTCAATGTAAGCACCAAATTGTTGAACAAATAATTATGTTGTCTCTTCAAAACTCTTTAAGGAATAATTAGGCAACCGATAGTACCATTCTAATGCCATGCCACCAAGACTCTTAGGAAATGTTTTAAGTAACAACATATCATCATAAATGAGATCATGGCAAGTTATTCTAAATCTTCTTAAATGCTCTATTGGATCTTTTATACCCTTATAAATAGGTAAAAATAGCATAGGAAAATGCTTAGGATAAGGTCTAGTAGCAACAATAGGATCCAATGGTTGATTACACATTTCCTTATAACTGTAAGTAAAACTTGAAGGCTGAATCATCTCAACTTTTGAAACCAATTGCTTCACCATATTTGCCAAATTTTGTACTTCTGGATTACTGTTATGCATTGTTCCTAGATTCCCATATGTGTGTTGAGGAACCAATGCTTGATTCAGGTTGGAAGTATGGATATTATTGTTATATGTGGCACCTTGTGAAAGTGGACAACTAACATTGGGTAGAATAGAAGCAAAAGTGTTGATATTAGAATATTGAGGAAGAAATTGAAAACACTTTTGAGTGACACTACTAATTGGAGGAGCTTGCATATTCCTTCCAATGTTGGTGGTAGTAGTAGTATCAATAACTGAGTTCAACTTATCAAGATGTACTGATTTAGGCAAGGGGTTTTCCTAGTTAAGCATAGGGGAGCTTATTGGAGGAGGTGGAGGAGTCTCATCTCTTTCGAGGTGAGCTTCTCGCTCCATGCCTCCCAATATCCTATCCCTATTAGCTTTCATAAAGCCCCAAATATGCTCAAATGATGAAAAGACAAAGCTACCATTAGGTCCCTCATAAGGATCAAAACTCATCTCAGTATCCATGTTGTCTTGTTCTTCTAGATCTATGTTAGGATCCTCTCTATCAATCTGATCATATTCCAGAGGAATACAATCAGATTCAAGATGCTTTCACTGACTTCTAAGGATAGGAGCCATTAGAAAAGCGAAAGGATAGAAGAGAATGCTAACAATAGAAACAAAAATATTTTTAAAGATATTATTAAGATTCTCCAATCACACAAATAAATTTAATGATCTTGCTTAAAAGTTTTAAAAGAAAAGGAGGTGTTCACATCGGGTTCACCAAAGATGTAGAGGGGGAAAACCGCCCTACCGTGTACAATTCCCAAAAAGGTTGGATCCGCAAAGATAGAAAGCCTTATGGGGTGAACCACGGGGGTTGTGTTGTTCTCTACACTCGGGTGTGAAGGATGGGGAAGGGTTCACCAGGAATGGCTTTAAGGACTCGCTCCAAGTCCACAGGAATTTCAAGAATGTTTGATGTATGAGATTCAAGACAAACACCTAGATTTGGCCTTTCTAGATCTATGCTATAAAAGATAAAGGACAATGCAAAAATACAAAAATGCAGGAATACAAGAGCTAACCCTAGAATGATTCTTCCTTTGAATGCTTTTCTAACCTAGGGTTCTAAATAAACAACCTTTAAGCAAGGGCTCAAGAAGAAATGCACAAACAAAATTAACCCTAAGTGCACACTATATGTTGTTTATCTTTCAAATGCCTAGAACTTAATTAAATATATTTCTATAAAATCAGATCTAGGGTTTACAACAGAAATATAAAGCACTCAAAAAATAGCCTAAAGACTAATCAGAATACTTAGCTTATCCGATGATTTATCCTTGCTTTTATCCCTTTGTCCAATGCTATCAATAATCCCTGTTCCTGCAAGATAACTCAACAAACACTTGAAAATGGGATTAGCGTTAGGGGGCCTACTTAGGCCATTGTATAACAATACTTGGAGGTGCAAAAGTCAAGCCCCCTAGGTCCTTTTAGCTGACCTTTGATAATTAAAAGTGAAAATTGACCTTTGGAGAAAAACAAACATAATACAATATAACAAAGAAGAATGATGAAATCACAGAAATAGAATATGCCACTATGCTCTAGATGTAGTCTATGATGCAATGAAGAAAATAGGAACAGTAGATTACCCCCAATTTTGGCTCAAGTAAAATCGTACCCCGTAATAGGCAACTACGATAACGCAAGGTGAAGTCGCGCCCCATAGTAGGCTGGGCACGATTTCGCATAAACTATGCAAAAAATAAAAGATAAGTGCAGAAGCTCGATTACGTCATTCAAAAAATCTAAATATGCATGCAGAAGAGTGAATTCACCTGGAAGAGAGTGCAGAAGCAAAATAGAAGGGTTTTAGATCTCCCGGATGGTCAATCTCTCCTTAGGGCTCCAACAACAATCCACCAAGAGCGAACAACAACAATCCAATGCAACAGACAATCAATCAAACTCCACACTTCAAAGTTGCTTGTGAAAGAAGAAGAAGAAGGATGCAGACCGAACAAAACACTTTGCGAGAAATCAAATGTTAGCGAGCAATAAATCATCAATCCTTAGAATGTCGATTATGTGAGCGTGTGTAGTTGTGTGAAAAGTGAA
This sequence comes from Wollemia nobilis, assembly GCA_028583015.1. Lineage (NCBI taxonomy): Eukaryota > Viridiplantae > Streptophyta > Pinopsida > Araucariales > Araucariaceae > Wollemia > Wollemia nobilis. Next base: position 1,059,572 of record JAQPPZ010002512.1, read on the forward strand.
TTCAAACCCTCCTTATATAGCGGATTTGAAGGTAAAAAGAGCGGGAAAACCAAGGAGGGCCGACGTAAAACATGCCAACCCCAAAAAATTAGGGTTTTAATGTGTCAAACCCTAAAAAGGTGAAATCGTGCCCCGTTCGGGCCGACCGCGATATCGCAATGCGAAGTCGCGCCCCATCAAGGACCGGGCGTGATTTCGCATAGAGAGAGAAAATGTGTAGTTGTTAATATTACAAAAAAATTCTCTTATTATTTTTTTGGTAGGTAATAAAATTTATTAATATCACTGGGTTAAAGGGTCCCAAACCCTATTTACATAAGGCTATTATCTAGCACTGAAGAAAAAAAAACAAAACAACCTCCATATACATAGGGAAGAGTTGTGCTAGTTCCATGGGAACACAAAAAAACAAAACATAAGATTCCAATAACCTTTTTCGACAACAAAAAGAAACTAGGGATATACCCGAAAAAACAAGGAAGGTTCAATAATAGAAACTAAACTCAAAAATCCCACTAACCCATAACCTAGGACTACTGGGCTTTATCACCATCTTCAGTAGCATTATTTTGTTGATGAGCGAGAAGAGCACTGAGCGAAGTTGGAAGATCCTGCAATTCCTTAAAGTTAAGAGAGAAGATGACCCCATCTTCCTTGATCATATTGGCTCATGCCAGGAGTTGGTCAACCGCCCTCAAGACAGGGTTGATGATTTTAGAGCAACAAAAGGCTTCAGCAACATAGCTAGTAATATTTTTAGTTGCATCCATGAACAAAATTTGAAGCCCTTTAACATGAACCATTACATCATTCCACAAATTAACAAACTCGTCAGATGGAGAAGGTTTTGCACAGAGGTGAAAACAATAGCTTTGTGATGAACACCACAATTCTAAGAAAGCCCACAATTTGAAAGGAAACATGTGGGATCCTGAAATGGACAAGGAATGGTGTTGACAAAATACCAAAAAAAAAAGAAACTGGGTGTTTACGAAACACCTTATAGCATTAGAAAGAACGCCTTTGTTGGAACGAACAATAGTGTTGAAAAAACACTTGAAAGGAAAGACATCGATGTTGATAAAACACCTTATGGCATTGAAAAAAATACCTTTGTTGGAATTTCTATGATTATTAAGAAACCTGCTCATTTTATTTTTGAACAATGTTGATTAAATCCTCTAAAAGCAGTCTTCCCAAATAATGCAATCATATTGGTTTACTTCCAAATTAGCCAAAGTGTCAACAACTACGTTAGCTTAACGGAAGACATGTTGAACTGTACTTAAGGGAAGCTACCTAAGAATGGCTTGACTTTCCTTAATAACATTTTGAATTTTCCATCCTGGTTTCGAGGAACCTTTTGCATGATTAACCACAACAAGGGAATCACCTTCAAATATGATTGGGTTAAGAAAATCTTTGCACAGAACAAGACATCTCCACAGGGCACGAGCCTTAGCATAATTATTTGATTGAATCCTCAAATTTTCAATGAAGGCCTTGATGATCTTTCCTTTGTGATCCCAAATTATACCACCAGCCCCAGCATCCCTAGGATTGCTTTTAGATGAACCATTGAAGTTTTCTTATAGCCAACCCAACGGTGGAGGTTTCCTCTTAGTATTGATCATGTCATTGATGTGAATTGGTTGCTTAGAAATTTCGATGGAAATATTGAGAACTTTAAACAAAAGCATTTCTAAACCTAGATTAGGGGGTTCGTTACACTGAATTAAATTGGTGTTCTTGACAGCGAACCTGACTGCTCTGTTGGCTACCATCACTGTATCCATGCTCTGATTATTGAATACTCTGTTATTTTTCTCTGACCAAATCTTCCTTAAGGTATGATGGAGGGAAGCTTTCCAAAAAAATTTCTTATTATTGTTCAACTTGTGATGCTCCTCATAACCCAGATTATTGTGGAATATATCTAGGCATGCATAATAATATAGATTTAGATGATGAATCTGAAGAAGATATAAGAATTAATGCATGTTGGACTCAAGAGGATGAATCTAGAGAGAGGCTATTTGAAGAAAATATGGACTTGTACACCTCAAACCATTGTCCTAAAATCCTAGTAGCAAAAAATACTAAGATCTTGCAAAGACCACAGGAATCTAGGTATGAAAATATGAAACAAGGGAAATTAATCCCAACAACACAAGAGGTAGAAGAGCTAGAGGCTACTCATGCCTTAAATTTGAAGAACATAAATGTACCAAATAGGATTGATAAAACATCAACTAGTGACACTAAAGGATAGTTTGCTATAAATAGAAATACTTATAAAGAAAAAATAGAAAAGAATAAAAAAATAGTTATTCTTTAAACAATAGAAATAGAAGAAGTACAAAGAGAGGAATGTACAAAAACACTTGATGTCAAGAAAATAGAATTTGATGTTGGTTCGAAATTGAGTAGAAAGAAAGTTAATATAACTTTCGGTGAGCTAATGAAAGTCCAAAATACAGAGAACAAGTCTATAAAGCCTTTGGCTTGATAGAACAAAAGGAAAGCAAATCTTGTAAATGCAATCAAACCCACTAATCATAAGACTAGAACTCCCTCATCAGTAAGACCATTTTATGTATCTCTTAGATACAATTCAGATGAAGGAGAGAGGTATGTTATTCACAATTATATGCTTGATAGTGGTGCATCCCATAATATCATGCCTAAATAGATAGCAGATCAGCTAGGGCTAATTTGCATAAGAGATTCCCACCTATGTCAGTAATGGATAGTAGGCAGATACCTTGTGTAGGAATAATTACTGGCTTACTTGTTTATCTAGACCAGTACCCCAAAAATGGTATAGTAATGGATGTTGCAGTGGTAGATGTGGACCCCTTCTTCTCCTTACTCCTGAGAAGACATTGGGTAGAACAATTAGGTGGTTCTATTCAATTAGATTGGTCTTATGCAACTATCCCCATATTAGGAAAATAAAACATCACTCTTAGGAGAGAACCATTTAACAAGTATTCAGTTGAACTGATAAAATCATATGATACTATGGTTAATTTGGTAAAATCTATAGAAGAAAAAGAAATGGGGGTATACTCAATTTGGCATTCTCCATTCCTAATAGAAGTTCCTGATGCAAAGGACATGGATCCCAAAACTAGAGAGATAGTAGATGTCGAATCTACTAGGATTCTAACCCAAGAGATGTGGACCATGACATTTGATGGGGAAAAGTCTCAAACTAGGGCAAGTGCAAAAATTAACTTAACAAACATTAAAGGTAATTACCTCGGTATTCCTTACAGGTTAGAATTCCCTTACACCAATAATGTTGTTGAATATGAAGCCTTATTGTTAGGACTAAGGAAAGCAAAAGAACTAGGCATAAATTTTCTAATTGTCACTAGAGATGTAGAACTGATTATCCAACAAGTTAAAGGTAAATATCATACCAAACATCCTAGACTAAAATAATATAAATTAGTCGTCTTAGCTAAAATTGATAAATTCTTGGCATTTAATATTTCTTACATTCCTAGAGAACAGAATCACATTGCAGATTTATTAGCAATAAATGCATCAAGTGTAGACTACCCTAAGATTGATATGGAATACATGGACATATTTCCCACTATTTTTATCTACAAATCTTTTGTTCCTTACAATGTTGTCTATCTATAAATATTTCAGGATGATGTAGATATTAAAGACTTCATGACCCTCCAAAACCATTATGTTGATATGCTATGTGAGGAGAAAGATGAAGAAAAGTTGAAAGATATCATTGGAGAACCTATAGAAGTAATTCAACTTAAAACAAACAGAATTTCGAAGGGGTTAGTTTCTTTAGAAAGCCTATTTGATGATTTTGACAAGGCATATAAACTACTTCTCAAAGAAACAAAGGTTGATGATATAAATATTAGGATGAAAGAAGAGCCCATAATGGTCAAGATTGATAAGGTTTTGCCAAAAGAAGAGAAAGAACAATATATCAACTTTATAAAGAAAAATAAGGAAGCTTTTGCTTGGAGTTATGAAGATTTAAATACATTCAAAACTGACATCATGACTCACATTATTCCTCTTAAATAATATGCAAAGCCATTCAGGAAAAAGCAAAGGAGATTCAACCCCACTTTGCATCTAGTCATGCAAAAAGAAGTTCAAAAACTATTGGATGCAAAAATAGTTAGAAAAATAAGATTCTCTTCTTGGATAGCAAATTTAGTACCAGTGAGGAATAAAAATGGAGAAATTAGACTTTGCATTGACTTTATAAACTTAAATAAAAGTTCACTCAAAGATAACTATCCTCTTCCCAACATGGAACAACTATTACAGGCAGTAGTTGGCTCAACCAGAATGTCATTATTGGATGGATTCTCAAGATATAACCAGATTCAAGTCAACCTAGAAGACAAACATAAAATTGCCTTTACTACTCCTTGGGGAACCTTTGAATACCTAAGAATGCCATTTGGGTTAATGAACGTAGGTGCAACATTTCAGAGGGCTATGGACTTTTCTTTTAAAGGCTTAATGTTCAAGATAGTTGTTGTCTACTTAGATGACATAACAATATTTTCAAAAAATCTAGAAGATCATCTTGAACACTTAGCCACAGTATTTTCCAGATGCAAAGAATATGGGATATCTTTGAATCCAAAATAAATGTATATTTGGAGCAACACAAGGAAAATTATTAGGTCATATAGTGTCATAAAAAGGGATAAGTATTGACCCTTTAAGGGTAGAAGCCATTGCAAAAATTCCTCCTCCTAAGAGCCTTAAAGGAGTTAGATCCTTCTTTGGAAAAATTAACTTCATAAGAAGGTTTGTACCTAATTTTGCTAAGATAGCCAAACCAATAAATGATATGATTAAGAAAGATTCTAACATAAAGTGGATAGAGGAGAATACAAAAGCTTTTAAAAAAATCAAAGATGCCATAACTACTACCCTAGTGCTAAATTGTCCTAACTACTCTAAATTTTTTAATATATACTCATTTGCTTCAAAACATACCATTGTCACAATCCTTTCCTAAAAGGATGATGAAAATAATGAAAGGCCAATAACATTTATGAGTATAGGACTAAAAGGAGCCCAATTAAGATTCAAAATGATAGAGAAACAAGCTTATGTGGTAATACAAGCACTAGAGTATTTCAAGGGTATTTTTGGGTCAAACAAGGTTATATGTTGTATCTCGTTCATAGCTATAAAGGACATTTTCACCCAATCAAAACCTATAGGTAGTCTTGCTAGGTGGATGGTCAAGTTACTACAATATGATGTAGAATTCAAAGTTGTAAATATCATTAGAGGATAAGGTTTAGCAAAATATTTGGCTAATAAAGAAGGGGAATACATGAAAAACATTGCCACAATTGATGAAATGCATGAAATAAGAACTAGCAATGTTGAATGCAAATGGTATGATGATATTTTGATGTATCTTCAGACATTGTCATTCCCAAGAGGCATGACTACAAATAAAATGAGAGCAGTGAAGCAACAAGCACAAAAATATTACATCCAAGAAGGTAAACTTTATTGGAAGCATCCAGATGGAGTGTTATTACTTTGCCTATTTGAAAAAGAAATCTTAGATGTAATAAAAGAATTTCATGATGGATTTTGTGGAGGTCACTTTGCACCAAAAGCTACTGCAAATAAAATCATGAGAGTAGGCTATTATTGGCCTTCTTTATTCAAATATGTTCATCAATATGTAAGAGGTTGTCATAACTGTCAAGTTTTTGCAGGAAAGAAACATTTAGCAACAACACCTCTCAAGCCAATGATTATAGAAGCACATTTCACACAATGGGGAATTGACCTCATTGGTGAGATAAATCCCAATTCCTCAAGGAGACATAAATGGATCATCACCGCAACAAACTATTTTACCAAGTGGGTGGAAGAAGCCCCTCTAAGAAATTCAACAACTAAGGTAGTCATAAAATTTTTAGAGGAAAACATTCTAACAAGATTTGGAGTCCCAAAGAAATTAGTAACAGATAATGGAAAGTACTTTGTCTCCTTTGAAATGATAGAATTTTATTCCAAATATAGCATAGAGCTATCTCATTCTGCAAATTATTACCCTCAAGGAAATGGCCTAGTTGAATCATCAAATAAAAATCTAATAACAAGGATCAAAAGATCATTAGGTAAAAATAAAAAGGGGTGGGATAGTGAGTTGAAATTTGCTCTATGGGAAGATAGGTTGTCTGTCAAGAGAAACATAGGTAAAATTCCATATGAGATGGTATTTGGGAAAAAAGCCCTTTTACCCCCTCGCACAGAAAGGATAGCCCTATCCCTGTTACTCCAAGATCATGAAAACCCTAATGCCTTGTAGAGAAGGTTAGATCAAATTGCACTTTTGCAAGAAGAAAGAAGAGATGCACTAAACAAAATGGTTGAACAAACTCAAAATATAGTGCAACTTTTTAACAAGAAAGCTAAAGGTACACCATTTTTTGAAGGGGATATAGTCATTTACTAGGACCCCAAAAATGAAAGACATGGAGAGAAAGGTAAGCTCGAACCTAAGTGGTTAGGCGCCTATCATATAGTCGAGATTTTTGGTCAAAACACTTATAGGTTGTAGACCTTAGAATGTGGACAAATGAAGATCCCAATAAATGGCCAACACCTGAAACTATACTACCCCTGCTATGGGATCAAAAGAGAATAAATTGTCTGTCATATAAAAAAATAATAAAATAAAATAAAAATTTAAGAAGTTTCAAACCACCATCTAGAGTTTAATGAACATATAATCATCCTTGCAAGCATTTCTCTTCAGTCAAATTTTTTATGTGTGTGATTTTTGATGTTTTCAGGTATTAACCTTACATTATAATTTTTCTTACCATTTTTTTTTCTTTGTCCTTTCTGTTATGATTTTTTCTTAATAATTTGAATAAAAATAATTAGATTAAAGTATATGATGCTAACAACTTATGGGTCAGATTATTTAGCAAATTATCCCATAGCCCTAGAGCTAAAACAATTGAAGTTGGAAATACTGCAACATTATGCCAAGGCCTCACATCTATCACAAATATTAAAGTTATTCCAGGATCATCAGAATGGAGTCATCATTGGTGGATGTTGGGTTAAAAAATCTACACTCTCTTCTTTAGCCTTACCTAGAATGCACACTAAAACCTTGAAATTTATCTTAATTCTTCTAAATCAAGAAGAAAAATATCAATAATGCAAGGTAAACAAGTATTTGGTCTATCTAGATAACCTCTACCGAGGCTATAGATGCCTAACTAGCAATACAACAATGTTCAGAGGGAATCAAGGACATATCCACTAGAGCTATAAACGCTTGTCTAGCAGTGGAGCAATGCAAAGGCAAATATCTTTCAGAGTGAAATATTTAACAGTCCAATTCCTACCAAGATGATACAATTCTAATTGATCAAAGAATAAAAATGAATACACAAACACACACTTCAAGCCAGGGCATAATGCAATAGTAACTTCTAACCAATTTTATCTAACTCCACCCTAATACATTGATAGACCATCTGTATTTCATAAGCAAAGGCTCATTTGATTTTAGTCTAGGTCCTTTGATTATGATGATTAAGAGCAATGTTAGTTTTGTTCATTGTTTTGCTTTTCAATTTCTTAAATAATTTTGTTGGAAAGTTGATTCTTGTCATTCTTTTTTACCTTCATTTTGCATTTAATTCTCAATCTAATTCTTTTTGTTGTTTGTAAACCATATTTTTGATAATCAGAGAGTTTGGAGTTCTCAAGTACCTCAGGTTTTTACCACTTGTCCCAGTCAGAGCCTATGTTGGAGCTTAAAAAATCCAACATGAAAAGTACCCCTAATTTTAAATTTTGGAAGTCCATGTCCCATCCTAGGGATAGGTTGTTTTTGTCAAATCAAAAGGGCTTCCAAATTTTTGCTACAAAATTGCTAAATCAATAGGTGTACAAATTTACTCATTAAGCTTGGATGTCACTCAAAAGTTACCCCAATGGTCCTGGTTGAGGTTATTAAGTCCTAAAGTCTAGGTATGTTTTGTCAATAAAATCAAAAGGTTAGGATTTTTGAAGAATGGGTCATCTTTTAAATGTTTCTGAAACTTTCAAGGGATTAATGGTTGCTTAATAAAATCTAAGTCTATCCCTAAATTCATTCATCCACACAAATGAATTTTTATGACAACCATGGTCCCCGATGATTAAAATCCAAAGAAAATTATCTCTTTGTTATTTCCTAAGGGTACAAAATGTCATCATGTCTATGCACCCCTTTGAAGCTAAAAATTATGCATCTTTCACATATCCTACAACACGCACGTATCCTAAGATGATCTAAGAGAGCGGATAATGTAATGAGCACGTGACTTACGCAAGTTTTAAATCTGGAATTTAATTTGACCATAAGTCTAAAGTCTTCCTAAAGTTTAAAATTTAAAAAGGGTAAAGAAAGCTAAAATTTAATTAAATAAGTCCATGCACCCCCTCCCACAATAAAGCCCTCACATGTTCCCAGCATCTGACAGTGTGCACACTTTCGACCAAGATCCAAAGGCATGCACGCATCATACCCACCAAGCTTTAATGCTAATACTTTAGTTTAAAGAGATCATGGTCTTAGCCGCTTTTAATATTCCTTTCCAAAATTCATCTAAAGATTTCCTAAGTTTTTCGTGGCCCATGTTTGTAAGCATCCTTCGTTATAAATCGAGCATCTCCTCTAAACCCAATGAAATACACACATCCCTAATGTAATATAGCAGTGCGCATTGTCCAAAAGAATGGTTGACCTACCTGACATTTAAAAGAAGGGCCTTTCGCATTTCATAAATGATAAAACCATGAGCCAATAAAGCAAATAATTTTCAAAATTCATAAAGGCCTAAGCCAAAGGTCATAATGTCCCATGCGCCCCCTTTATTTAAACATCAAGCACCTTAACAAAAATAAGAGGCACGCTTACACCCCCAGATCTATCCAAAGGCGTGCGCACATGGAAGTTGTCTGAGATTTAAAGACATGAATAAGTAAAAGGTTATTAATATTTTTGCCTAAGTTTAACTTAGAGGGTCATGAATAGTCAAATTTTAGCCCAAAGTCGCTAAAAGCAAATATTATTATGAATCCTAAAGTCCAATTTTTGACCCCTCCTATGTGTAACGTGTCCCTTTTGGTTAAGAAACGAGCATCTCTTTGATAATGGAGAACACAGGTGAAATAGCTACTTAATCCAAAGGTGCGCACATGCTGAGTTTCTCGACTGTTAACAATAAAAGTCAATGATAAGACCTATATTTTGATTAAAGTTATTCTAACATCCACCTATAAATGTTGAACATCTTTCACTAGATGAATGATGTGCAAGACTTAAAAATATAATCAAACGAGGTGCATGCTTCAACTTACTCAGGTTTTAAACAAGGGTCCCTAGAATAATTAAAACCTTCAAAAACTCAAAATTTCTCACTCATCCTCTTAGGTTTAAATCCCTCGCACCTTGGCTAAATCTAATGGTGCGAGTCAATATAAAAGAGATCCTACGCATGTATCATATGAAAGAGTCATTTCCTTGCCATTAATGAAAGAAGTAATATTTCGAAGCCCAAATTTAGGGTCTTCGAGGTACATTAAATAAAATCAAGTTAGAGGTTTTCAAAAAATTCTAAGCCTTAGGCGTCCCTCTTTTACTTAAGTATCATGCACCTTTACAAAGAGAAGTGGTGCGCATGCTTTCCCAACTCCATCCAAGGGCGCGCACTCATAAAGTTGCACGAATAATAATGGCCTGAAATAAATGAAAAATTATAAAACCCTTTTTCCTAAGTCTAAATGTTAAACTTTATTAATTTTCCTAAAGTTTAATCCTCCCCTTTCATTTTATGTGTTATGCATCCCCTTCTCTTAAGTCTCGTGCATCATTTGAAAGGTGAAGGGTGCGCGTATACCCTTGAGTTGATCGGATGACATGCACATGGTGATGAGAAGATAAAATTGCTCAAGATTTAAAGGGAAGAGTCAAAGGTATGGTATAAGTTGTATACTTTATAAAAGTCCTTACCTAAGTCACCATGACAAAAAATTTATCAAAGGGTTACCTAAGATCCATTTCGTTCCCCCTTAATTCTATGTGCCATATCTCCATTCCTTAAATATTGAGCATCTTCAATAAAGTGAGTGACACACACATATTATTCGTTTGATCTAATGACACGCGCATAACAAAGAAATACTTGGTTGTTCGAATTTTATGAAGAAAGGTCAACAACATATTATTATCTTCGAAACATTAGGGGAAAGGTTCAAATTGAAATATTTTCAAAGGTCTATAATGTCCTTCTCTTTTTCATGTTTCCCTTTCCTTCCTTTCATAGAGATAGAGCTCTCCAATCTCAAAATTATAAATTTTAGCTGTGTTAAAAGCTATATATCTCACTTCAAAACTCTAAAATATGATCTAGCTATGATAGGAGGAAAGGTAAAGAATGATGAAGAACATGTTAAAATTATTACTTCCAATATTTGTCCTCTTTTTCAAACATTTGTCTTGGTTCTTAATGTGAATGTTATGACCATCAAAGAGCCATAACCCATATCTCTTGAAGGACTTTTCAAGCTTTTAATCTATTATGAAGTGGCAATGAAGAATTATGGAGATATTTCTCATACGCAAGCTCATCCATAAGACTTGAAGTCAATTGAATCCAAGGTTGAAGTGCCCAAGGGAAAATCTAAGGTTTCAAAAAAGTCAAACATTTATGAATGTCATAAAAGGGAAGGACACTCCAAGAATTGCATTAAAATATTTATGAATATTGAAACAAAATTCTTAAGATGAGGACAAAGGAGGAATAATAAAGGACTAGGGCATCCGTTATAGGGGGAGGTGCTACTTTTAATGCCTTCTCTCCTTGGCCCTCTTAGTTTAGATTATGAAGGGGTGTTAAAATTGGTGTAATTTGATCTTGTTTAGTCTAAGGCCAAAAGTGTGAAAGTGCTAATGAGCACAATTTATGTAGCCTATGAGCATGTGATTATGTAAGCTTGTGGGCATTCATCATTTATGTAAGCCTATGAGCATGTGATTATGTAAGCCTATGGGTCCCTTTCATATTTCAACCTTGGTTGTATTGGTTAATCCACCTTTATGGATAACCTTGATTAAAAAGGGTAATTTGTTATTATTTTATAGTAAGGTTAACCTTAAGGTTAAGTTTATATTGGTCAGAGGTTAACCTCTCATTGGGGATTTGGTATCACTATAAATACCCCTAAATGAGGATCCATTTGTATCATAAGTGTGAATAAAATGTGATATATTGGGGTGCCCATGGGCATCCACCTTATACTTCTTGTTATATCCCTTTGTTTCCTTTATGTTGTTTACTATTGCTATATTTTTAATCACATTTTTCTTCTTTTCAGCATACAATAGTGGTAAATGTAAGTTTTGAAAGATTTATGGAAAATATTACAAATTCAGACATATCAAAAGCTCTCCATCACTCTTTATTCAAAATTATCTTCTTAGAAATACAAAATAATTCAAACAATGAAAGTTCGTTCGTATTGTATGCTTGGCTAGACCATGATGTATTCTAGATAACTTACTTCTATAACAAGTCTTCTCATTGTGTACTTCTAGCCAATCATATGTAATGGAATTGAATCGTAAATCATTCCATTCTCTTCCTATATTTAGTGTCATTGCTTATGTGAGATTGGTCAAAATTGGTGATATGGAGTTGTGACATGCATTTCACTAGGGAAGGTACACAACGATGACAATGGAAAGCTTACAATGTGGTTGATGAATGTAATAGCTTAAGCATCTTGTTGCACCCTCAAGAGGAGGGAATATGGAAGCCTTGACCTAAAAATAATACAAAGTCTTTTTTTGATGCCAACAAAGATTCTATATGCTTGACAAAGGGTCAAGTGTGCATGATAAAGACGTGCATGCTGACATTGCATACTAAAAGGACATTCATATTGAAAAGGATGTGCATGAATGCAAACATGTGTGTGACAATGTGAATGTGATGGACTCCATGACAAAGTGATGCTTGATAGAGTGCAATATTAGGTTGCAAGAGATGAGCAAGATTAGCAAATGACTACGCAAGTAATTCACAAACACCATCAACAACTAATTTGGAGAGTTTGACATTGAAGCAACTATAGGGTGGTGTATCTCACAGTATGTCAAAAGGGAGTTGACATAGGATTCAATTTAGGATAATGTGCTCAATAACATGTGTGGTAGGAGTTCAACATGTACAATTGTAGTATGGTGTGTTCAATAATGTGTGACAATTTTAGTGTCCTGCATTTCATGGTTGTGGAATAAAGGATGCAATCAAATGTTGGAAAATATATATCATGATTTGGAAGGCCAATGAGAATATGAATGAAGCAAATTATATGAGGTTATTCCCTACAACACTATGTGTAATCGTAAGAGATTGGTACCTAGAATTGCCTAACATCAAGTATAAGACTTGGAAGGAGTTGCAAGAAGCCTTCATGGAGAAATTGAAGTTTTTTGCAACAATGATAAGTAATTGCATAAATCCACTTGAGATAGAAAATGAGCGAGAGTTTGTAGTTAGAGGTTGAATGTGTTGCTTAACTATCTAGAGAATAACCCACCAAATACATTGAATAAAAGGCCATTTGTGGAAGGATTTCTTCCTTCATATAGGTTGAAGATCAACATGGTTCCTCTTATGTCACATCAAGAGGCCTTTAAGCAGACCATGAACCTATAAAGTGATGTCAAGACATAATTCAAATGTTAGGGTTGGACAAATAGTGATGAGAGTGACTATAATGATGAAAGTGACCACGATGACATGAGTGATTATTTTTAGAGCAACTCAAAGGATGATTCAAGGACAACATCCAAACGATGGGTTCATGATGTTAGTGAAGAGAGTGAGTTTGAAAATGATGAGAATGATGATTTCAAGAATGAATATGATATAGAGAACACATATGACAAGGTATATCTAGCCCAAAGGGACATTGTTCCAATGAGAGGTGCCATTAGCACTAATTTGTATAACTATCAAGGCAATATAAACTATCAAATAAAGTATGATAGTAGGGGCATGTTTATTATAGAGTTACATATATGTCATATTTAGGGGCACTTTGCATGAGATTATTAGAGTGATACCAGTTGAGATAAGCCAAAGACAGGTAGAAGGTAAAGCTCTAGATATGATGTAAAGGACATTGTAAATCTAATTGTATTTGAGGAGGTTGAGTGCAAGGTGGTCAAATCATGATGGATCGTGGAGACATTCATGTAGATGTTGATGTTAAAATAGTCAAAGGCATCTAAATCTAGCTCAAACAAGGAAGTTGTAGGGCAAACATTGGAAATATAGGAATATTTTAGCATTTTTTTGAATGTTTTTGTTTGCAGATAGAGGATGACAACAAGGAGGGAAACTACAATATGTTTGAAGATGAACAAGAGGAAGAGTGCCCTCTAGATGATAGAGAATGCCATTTTGTCATGCAATATTATCTAGTGAAGGATGTAGACAACATGATTGATGGAAAACGACATTTAGATGATAAAGGATTCTAGCCAAACAAGGAAGTCTGTTATCTAGAAGATCGAGGTCAATTTTAGATGGAAACTAATGAAGCCAATTGGGATGGAATATATGAGAATTATGGATCAAGTGAGCTTGTAATGCTTGTTGAATTGGAATAAAATGATCAAGAGTAAAGTTATAAAGAGGGGGAAACAATATGAAATCTTAGAGACTATGCTAAATAGAACAAAGCCAAATATAGGTCATTCATATTACTTAGTGACAGACCCAGAATAGGGACTTTTGGCAATAGAACAAGGTGGTAGAGGTAGGTAAGCACTAACTACAAGATGGGGGGAATCATAATTGGTACTAATTGAGTCAGAAACGAGGAGAGAAAGAAATTTGAAGTATTTAATTTGTTGAGTAGGACAAACCCTAGAGTTGGCATTATGAGAAGCTAGGGTTAAATCATGATTTTATTCATTCACCCATAGTCTACAAGTTGTTTTCATGATTCATAATTAAATAATTTTGTCAATATCTTTGTCATTAGATTTATAGTGCTACTAACGACAACCTCATAGACACTAGCTTAGTCATTCAAATGCACCTTAGGGAAGAAGTCATCGGTTTATTCTTTTCCCTTGTAAAAATTACCTATAGAATTTAAGCCAAGGACATTTTCATCGATCAATATATTGTTAGATACACAAATGCCATCATCGTCATTTGAAATAAAACTCCTATGGTCAACTGATACCTCATCCTCGTCAAGCAAGACCACGTCGAGAAAGCCCTTTTCACTATCATACTTGATAGATTTTTCCTTGTCATTGTCAACACCTTGAATAACATAATGTTCATTGTTATCAATGATGTCGACAAAACTTTGTGAGTTCTTGTTGACTTAATTACAAAACCCCCTTTAACATTCTTATCCAAGTTTTTGTTGACATTGTCATTGTAGACATGGAAAATTGACCCATCAAGATCAATTATTTTTTCCTTAGATCCTTAGGCAACCCATTAAACTTGTTAAGTGCAAGTTTGACCCCCTTTTTTTCTTTTGTTTAGTCTTTTTTTCTAGCTTTTTCAAATTCACAGTTGCCTAGTATGAGACGCGAATTCGACAATTTTAGGTTTTTACTCCTAAAAACCTGATTTAGATCGACTCTCTATGTCGTCTCTTGCCTAAGTCTAAGTTTTGTTTTCTTACCTCTTTTCCCCCCTCCAAACCCCCTATAAATAGGAGGATTGAACTTCTATTTTAATCCATAGAAAAATAAATCTTATGTTCTTTATGCTCTTAAGATTTGAATGCTCTTGGAATGCTCTATATGCTCTGCTTTATTGTGTGCTTCTTGTGATCTGTTGTTGTGGATGAGCAAGTGGAGAAGCCTTGATGACAAATTGTGCCCATCATTTATCTTCTAGATAAGGAGAGGTCTTCCATCTTGGTTGTTGCCTTTGCTCTTGCTTCCTCCACATGTTTATCAGGTTTTTTGTGTCTTATTTAGTTATTTTCATTGTTAATTCTTAGTAATTCATTGCATTTTGCATTTATAGATTGCTTTAAGTTCTCTTTCGCGAATTCGTGCCCCTCCCTTATGGGGTGTGAATTTGGTTTTCTCCTTTGTTTTCAAATTTACATCTGTTAATTATGAGGCACGAATTTGGTCACAAATATCTTGGGGAAAAATTTATGCTCTCAAACCTTAGGTTCTCATTTACATGCTTGTTTTCCATTTCATCCATCCTGCTTGTCCTCTGTTTTCATTGTTTCATATTATTGTATCTTGTTTTGCTTGTTCCCAAATATCAACAATCATTTTCATTTTTAAACTGTAAGCTAAGGGGGCTTGATTGATGTGCCTCCAAGCTTAGTTACACAATGACCTAAGCAAGACCCCAAACATTGATCAAATTTTCCAAGGTTTTGAAGTTGTTTTGCAGGTCTGACTAAATTCATGGTCGTTGATTTATGGGGTGTGAATTTGGCTAGGATCAACCACCAGATCAAGTAAGTGCTTTGAGCGATCTATTAGGTTGTTTGTTGTGTGTCTGTGTCTATTTTAGTTCATTTCCAGATTTAAAAAGTAAGAAAAAGGAGACATTTTGATTTCATTTCTAGGCATCGAAAGAAGAAAGACATATATTTTACATTTAGGTTAATTTTGTTTGTATATTCTCTTGAACCTTTGCCTTAAAAGAAAAGATTTACTTCCTTGCAAGATTAGGTATAGTCCTTATTCAATCAAAGAATCATTATAGGAAATAGTCATTTGTTTACTTGCATCATTATTTGCTCTGCATTGTTCTTTAATTCTTTCATAGTTTAGATCTTACTCAGACCAAACATAGGTGCTTGTTTAGATAGACACATCAAACATTCCATCTTGGACTTGGAGTAAGTCCTTAAACTATTATTGGTAAACCCTTCAATCTCCCAAGCCCTTGAGTGTAAAGGAAACACAATAGCCTCGTGATCACCTTGGCTACCAGTGGATTTGTTGAGAATTGTATGTGATGGACAGTTTTCCCCCTCTACAATCATCATCCTGTTTACCATGGGAATATTGTCAACATAGTTTTTCAAAAGAAACCATTGTATATTTTATTAGTAATTTCCCATGATCATTGATGAACTCCTTCATAGTGCCATCATTGTTACCACAATTAGATTATTTGTCATTGATGGTCCTTACATCAGTTGTGTGATTGTATAGTTAGTTTTGTTGACAATTCAAAAGCTTTGCCAACAACCATCCTTGTCAACAACATCCATCTTGTCATTGATGTTTACTTCTCATCGCCATAGTTGTCATGAACATCTTGATATTTGTCATCTCCTTTTTGTTGTATCCCACATTCAAGTTCCTATCATCATCCCATGGGTTTATGTCATCCAAATCCCTATTGTCTTCATCTAACTCCCATGTAATCATCAAATTGGAAGAAGAGGATGTCTCCAAAGTGTCATCCATAAGAAAAAAATGGCTTAGGCGATGAAGGGTATGCATGAAGGGTGTTGCCTCGTACAAGGGGGCTTTTGCCCCCTAATCTTTGATATAGACATTGAAGAGCATTACCCATAGGAATTATGATGGAACCTATTGTATGAAGCATAATGAGAAGTTGACAAAAAATATTGTGATGAAAGAGAAGTGTAGATTCCATTGTTGCAAAAGATGTATTAAATTAAAATAAGCAATTAGAGCATGGAAAACATTTGATGAAGGAAGATAAGAATCTAACCTAGTGATTGTTTCTAGTTTGTGCCATCTCCTTGTTGTTGTTGTCTCCCACATTCAAGTCCTATCATCATCCCATGGGTTTATGTCATCCAAATCCCTATTATCTTCATATAACTCGTGTAATCATCAAATTGGATGGAGAGAATGTCTCCAAAGTGTCATCCATAAGAAAAAACTGGCTTAGGCAATGAAGGGTATGCACGAAGGGCGTTGCCTCGTACAAGGGGGCTTTTGCTCCCTGATCTTTGACATAGACATTGACGAGCATTACCCATAAGAATTATGATGAAACTCGTTGTATGAAGCATAATAAGAAGTTGACAAAAATTATTGCAATGAAGGAGAATGTAGATTCCATTTTTGCAAAAGATATATAGAATTAAAAGAAGCAGAGAGAACATGGTAAATGTTTGATGAAGGAAGATAAGAATCTAACCTAGTGATTGTTTCTAGTTTGTTAACGAGGATGCCAATAGATCTAGAAGAGGAGAAAAATGTAGGCAAATAAATTAACACGTAATATCTAATATCTACATGAATACACAAATTATTACATGTAATTAATATTATCATATGTAAATGTTCTTATGTATGTATAAAAAAACATATATTTATAATAATATAATGTAACTTGAATTAATTTAAATTTATAATATATATTAATCGTTTTGTGGTGGTTAAAGAGTTACAAGTATCAACTAGTCCCATCAAACATAAATATTAGTCAAGATTTATAAAATATATTAAATGATATAAATAAACATAAATATTAGTCAAGATTTATAAAATATATTAAATGATATAAATTTATTTAACAAAGATATTTTCGACGCTTATTAAATATACATAAATAATTATTAAACTAATAAACTCATAAGAATAAAAGATAATAATAAAAAATCAACTCTTCAATCACAATCGAATGCCAACTCAACATGGTGACATCAATGTTAGTGCGGAAATTAGAGGAATCGTTCTGAAGAATCCAGGGCTCCATCGTGCCAAGTGTAGTAATACAGTAAGCTGGGGGAGATTATATTAATTGGAGATTGCAATGCAAGGACAACAAATAAGCAAGCTAACATTCTAGAAGGTAACAAAGATATTGAGATTAATCCTCTTTGGATGCCAGAAGAGGAAAATCAACAGTGGACCAGGACTTCAGAAGATGAGCATAGGGTTATCACGCAATATGGAGAAGAGTTGTTCGGTCTTTGCACCATATACAATTTGATTATTTGCAATGGGATGAACAAATGGAAAAATTCAGGAAAGTATACATGCAAAACATATAAGGGACAAAGTGTAATAGACTATGTAATATGCTCACGAAATTACATACCAAAAATAGAGGAGCTAGAAGTGGAAGATTCTCTAGTGGAACTTAAGTCAGACCACAACCCAATTGTTATGAAACTTCGAATGCATGGAGACAAACCAAGGGAAAAACACTTGCAAGACAATCAAAATAAATATCCACACAAGGGAAACATTCTCTTAACAAATGAAAATCGACAGAATTTTAGAGCAGTATTAAATAATAAGTTACAGGAAAGGGAAAAACTACATCACAGTAGTAGAGATTACATTAAGAGTGAATGGTTAATGCAAGTTATTCAAGAAGCTCTAAACAAATGCAAGAGAGCTAAACCTAAAAAGAAAGAAATGAATAGCTTCCCAACCAACCCATGGTTCGATGAAGATTGCAAAAAAATACGAAGATTACTAAAGGAACCAACGGGTAAAACAAGAGCAAACATAAAAACATATGAGAAACTGGTAAGGGCAAAAAAAAAGAATACACTAGAACAAGGAGGAAAGAATTGATTTATTTAGGGAAGCATGAACCAAAGAAATTTTGGAAGGAACTAAGTGTGAAAAGGATGCAAACTGAAAATAACATAACAGTTAATCAGTGGTTGGAGTATTCAAAACAACCGTATCAGCTTAGTAACCAGGAAGAGACACCCCCTACTATCATTGTTAAGAAAAAACTTTTCACAATTGAAGACATTATTCAAGGGATAAAAAATTTAGCAATTGGTAAAGCCCGTGACATATACAACCTTCAAGCAGAGCATATAAAATGGGGGGTAGATATCTTGGCACCGCAAATCAAAGAAATTTTCAATGAGGTCATACAAAATGGCTTCCCTATCGAGTGGACAACTAGCTTGACCATTCCTTTGTTTAAAAGTGGAGATGTAAATAATCCCTCAAACTATCGAACTATCATGATCAACCCTCTCTTTGCAAAGTTGTTTAGGAGTATGATAGAACATAGGATCAACATATGGGCGGAAGAAAAGGGAAAGAGAGCAAAGGGGCAAGCGGGTTTTAGGCCCAAGCACTCAACTATTGATCACTGTATCACACTCAGACACATAGTGGAAAAAATATGGTACAAAAAAGAGGAGGCTTTTTTGTTGTTTTGTAGACTTCAAAAAGGCATTTGACATAGTGCCAAGGAAAAAATTATGGAGCAGAATGGAAGAGCTAGAGGTTCCAATTCACTACAGGGCAACAATTCACAGACTATATGAGCATGTAAAGGCTAGAATCAGAACACAAGAAGGGTTATCTAAATGTTTTGGTAGTGACATAGGTGTCAAACAAGGTTGCCCTCTATCTCCGACCTTATTTGGGTTGTACATTGACAAGTTAGAAGAATGGATAAACAAATTTGGGGGAGAGGGTGTGCATTTAGCCAAATATGTGGTAAAACTCCTCATGTATGCAGATGATGTAATTCTTGTGGCCAAAACGGCCAAAGATCTAGAAGATCACCTTCAAGCTCTAGAACTCTTTTGTAAAGATGTTGGGATGCAGGTGAACATGAGCAAAACAAAAATTATGATTTTTTCAGCAAAAAAGAAGCAACAACTCAAATTTCAGTTTGCAGGATAACCGCTTGATGTAGTAGTAGAATACAAATACCTGGGCATAGACTTTCATGACAAACTTAATTGGAATACATGTAAGATGAAAAGAACTCAAAGTGGCTGGAGAGCACTATATGCACTTCAAAACAAGTGTAGGAATGCCGAGTTGTGGGATTGGAAGACCACCAAGGTCTTATTTGGCCTACTTGTTACACCGGTTCTATTGTATGGTTGCGAGGTGTGGGCTAGTGGCACAACAAATGCAAAATTGAGGCAAATAGAAAGAATTCAAAAATATCTAATCACAAACTTTCTCAAAATTAAGGCCACAACCCCTTATGAAATTATTCTAGCTGAAATTGGAATGTTCCCTTTAAAAGCAATTGCTATGACCAAGCTATTATGTTACTTGAAAAAAACAAAAAACATGACAAATGATAGATGGCCTAGAGCAGCTAGGGACGAAGAGTTGCATAGGCGAAAGAATACGTAGATGAAACAAAATCAGAAATGGATGAAACGTTGGGAAATCAACATAAATGAATGCCCAAATGTCAACAAAGACATAAAAAATTATGTGAATGAAAAGTTCAAAGTGGAATGTGGAAAAATGCAAGCAGGAAAAGACAATATTATATTGCAAATTTTAACCCAACGTATAACCACAAGGAAAAAACGTATATAGGCGCTGAAATCAAGTGGAAGGAAAAAATACTCATTGCTCATATAAGGACTAGCTCTCATAGGCTTAGATGTGAAACAGGGAGATGGACAACGCCCAAAGAACAATGGGAAGAAAGGATATGTACTCTATGCAGCACAAGAGCAGTAGAGACAGAGGAACACTTCATCTATAAATGCCCGAGTTTTTTAGATATCCGTGACAAATACAAAGAAACACTTGGGAACGAGTTTATTACAGATTTATTTGGAGACAGTAAAATAAAAAAAGTTGGAGAATTGCTAACACAAATCAGCAAGGAGAAGGAACAACCTTCTCAAAGATATTAAAGATCATATGATATGATTTGAGTAATTGTACTTCCATATTTGAGGTCCCATAGACCATATTTGGGTCTTGCGAACGTGATTAAAATCTTTCATTTCATTTCAGAAGACACATATATGCCGAGGGAACAAGGTACATAATCCTTACGTACAGTCAGTCTCTTCAAGGCTCCACTCACACCTGACAAAAGGCCTATTTAGATTGCCCTCGCTTCAATTTTTATCGCCGGTTCGTCTCTACTTGTGCGTCTAAAGCCACATCTCCATCGTTCTGCTGGTGCTGACGGACTTCAAATTTTCAGATATTGTGCGGTTAAGTCGCTTTGAGGTAGGATTTGTAATTAGTTTTCAGCGGCCAGGGTTTCATTTTATCGAACATGTTAATGGCAATAGAAGTTTTAAACCCTTCGTTATCAAATTCACTTAGTTGTCTATTACTTAGCGGCACTTGTGTTAAGATCAGCGGCTTGGGTTGGATCCATAATTTGCATCCAGGACTAGAACAACTACTGTTACGTTGAGGGATTGATAATTTGTTGGGGCTTCAGGGTTACTAGTCATCGTTGCTATATATACAAAAGTAATTTCTCTTGATCCTTAACTTATCTTATCGCTCGCTTCACGCTGCAAGGCGTTGGCGTAATCAAAGTATTACTGAATGATCTGATTTCCTGCTGCTTTCTGGTATAAGGGAATCTTAGAACCATATATTCTTTTTTTCCCCTCAATTATATATATATTTTTTTGACCAAAACTCGACGAGATATTTTGCCTATTGGTCTTGATAATCAAGAATTGTTATTGAAATATTTTTTATGAAAATCTGATTTCTGTCTTTTGTATTTTTTAAAATTAAATTATTTTCTTCGATTTGTTTGTTTCTGAGATTTTTTTGAGTTGAAGAGAAACTCTCCAAAACTGGGGTGCGGAGTTGCGAGTTTCCAACTATGTTTTGGACATTCCGTCTGTGATAAAAGTTAATAAAACAAAACAAAATAGAAATAGGAAAAGGGTTGGTTTCATTAAAGAAATCCATATGACCACACAAGGTTTTTCATTTGTACGGAGAATTGAGAAGAACAGGAGTAACTTATATGCAGCTAGATATCCCTGTTAATAATGAATTGCCTGGGAAAAATACTATATTGATTAAAAAATAAATGGGAGAGACCACGAAAGCAAAATTGATAAGACAAACTGTTAAACGTCTCTACAATTTGTAGTGGTTCTTTGCTTTCGTGTGCCATAGGAGTGCTGCAACATCGTCCTCTCCTCTCTCGCTCCTCGTGGCTCATCAAAAGGACAGAAAGGCTCTCCACCTAATCAAGGCTTCAGATAAATACCATTTTTTAGCAATGTTTTGTTTGAATCAAATTTTTGGCATGTTGCAATTCTATGTTACGAGTCAATTATGTGAAGTCTTGTGTGAGTTGAAGTGTTCCATGGGCTTTGCAAAGGAAATAAC
This sequence comes from Wollemia nobilis, assembly GCA_028583015.1. Classification (NCBI taxonomy): domain Eukaryota; kingdom Viridiplantae; phylum Streptophyta; class Pinopsida; order Araucariales; family Araucariaceae; genus Wollemia; species Wollemia nobilis. The sequence continues at coordinate 1,081,731 of JAQPPZ010002512.1, forward strand.
CTGGTGTTAGAGTTCCCTGGCTTCATCTTGACTGAACATCTTAGGAGTGACAGCTCAAAATCTCTCCTTAATTTCTCAGTTATCAATAGAAGCTACACTCGTAGGCCTTCCTAGATAGCATTTGAGATGAAGTCCATATTCTGCCATGTGGAAGGGGGTGTTCATCCTGTTCCACCCCCGCCAAAAATGGGCTGAATCTTCTGGGTGTACAAGGCCTGTGAAAAGAGGTGTTCATCCTTCTCCACCTCCCCTGAATGATGGGTTGAATCTGCAGGGCATAAAATGCTAGGGTAGGATTCCTCTACTAAATAACTGTGCAAGGCACATGATTTGGCGCTGAACTTTAAAAGTTTGAAGTAAAAGTGGTGAAAATCTCTCTCTATATATGTATACACACACACAGCCGGAGGGAGGGGATACCAACGTACTCTTTTAGGGAGAATACGCTGAGTGATTTTTTCTCATATCATTGGAATGGGAATAATGTAACAATTTCTTATACATGTTATATGCTATAAGTACACTTTGTTATAATGGATTATAATCTATATTTTAATATATAGAATTTAATTAATGATAAATGATAGTATGAAGTATGGATCGGTTTTATTTCATAAGTGAATGCATAGTTTTGATTTCATTGAACTTAAAATTTTGTTATTTAAACTATTGATGGTTCTAAACATATCTATATTATGTGATAATATTTATTTTAAATTTGCTTTATAAATTTATGTGGGGGTTATGGGTTGCCTTATTGCAGTATGGTATTGTACTTAAGCCACCCTCTTATGAATATATCCCATTTTCATTCAATTGCAACCTTCATGATATATTATCTTTGGCTGCCTTGTTATGTAGGGATTTAAAACCGGGTCATGCTCTTGTGAACATCTGCACAATCTTTTTGGTATGTGGAGATTTAGTCTTGGGTCATGCTTTATGACTACATCCCATGACCATTGCACCACAATCCTTTTGTATCCTTGTATGTCTTTTAATATTTAATTAAATGATAAATATAGTTGGTGAATAATTCTCTTACACAAATATAAGTTTTAAATAAAATATCATATTAATTAATAGGATAGTTTTTTTTTGGAGAACAAGATGTTGTGCTCAGGTCCCTTACCCTTGACAAATCACAACTCTCTCCTTTAGAGCTTGAGAGTTTACAAACAGATTCAATTCTCATCTCAATTGAGTTGCTATAGCTATATACCTACATCATTTTTCATAAAAAGTCTGAATTCTTGATTTTCATTTTCTGGATCTTCTTCAATTTTCTATGTGAATACAAATATTCCAAAATTTAGGATCCTTCTTCATGACATTTTCTTGCAGCAGCCTGTACAATATGAAAACTCCACCATTACTGTCTATGCATTGCATCTTAGTAGAGTAATATTGTAATATTTCCAAAACTTCGTGTTATCATAGTCCGCATTACCAGGTCTGGATTGCTAGTTTCCTTCCTGAAGCATAAGTGCAACCATAAGAATTGTAATAAATAGTTTATTTGAAAACACATTAATGTTATAAATTAAAACAAATATTACCAATGGGAAACATTGAAGTAAATCTTAATCATTATTTGATTTAGATAGTCAACATTTTCTTGTCAGCTTCAGCTAAACTTACTGCTTCCTCTAACCATGGAAAAGAAAATTTAACTTCACGATCCTCAATTAAAACCCCTCTATTGGCTAGCGTATCTGCATATTTGTTCTCTTGCCTTAATGTATGTGTAAACCTGATTTCTTCAAACTATGTAGCAAGGTCTTGTATTTCTACAATTATCTCTTGTATGTTCCATGGAGCCTTTGCTTTCCTCAAAATTGCATTTATTACTATTAGTGAATCACCTTCCATCCATACTCTGTTTCATTTCATTTGTATGCATATTTTTAACCCTTCCAAAGCCACCCAAGCTTCAGCATCATCAAATCCATTATTGAAAGCATAACCTCCTCCTCTTGTTGGTCTTGGATTTCCTTTAGACGCTCCATCAAAATTCAATGGCTAAACAAATATTCCTTTTTATTACCTCTAAATTGCTTTCCTTTCCTTTAAATATTCTTCTATTTCTTTCCAGCCATATAGGCCAAGGTATTGTATCTTTTGATATATCTTAGATTGTCTGTAAAACCTCTCTTTTAAAAGTGCTTTGTTATTGCTTTAACCATTCTTCAATTCTGCCATTCATCACCATGCATTTACCAAACATATTAAGAATCCATTGCCATAATTTTTAGACTATTGAACAGTGTCCCAAGAGATGGTCTATACTCTCGTCCTCCTTTTTACATGGAATACATTGTGAGGGGCCATGAAAACCTCTTTTCATAAGGTTATCCTAGGATAAAATTCTTCTATGACCTACTAGCCAAACAAACATTTTGACTTTAGGAATGCTTGGGCTATCCCAAATATCTCTCCATATTCTTGTGTTTTTTCTATTATGTTGGTGCTTTATATTATATCCGCTTCTTGTAGTGTATTCTCCTAGCTATTCAACTCCAAAATCAGCTTATCCTTGGCTCCCCTCAGAATAATCACTGTTGTTATCTTTTTGCTCAACTGCCTTCTAGCATCAATGTCTTGTATACTTGTAAACAAATCTTCTTTCCATTTGTATCTTCCTTCCCGATCCTTGTACATAATGTTTTATCACCGTATTTGTCTTGGAGTAATATCATCCATGGTTTCAAAATTGGATCTATTGAATGGTTTTTTATCACACCACCCGTCCAAATAGAATTTTTTTCTTCAGTTCCCACCACCCATCTTAGACCTTTCACTAGATCAATTGATTTTTCTAAAACATTCCATAGTGCACAACCATATGGTAGTGAGAATGCAGTAAATATTAAGCTTGGGTCATTGGGCTCAACATACTTAAAAGAATTATTGCCCATCGTCTTTGAGCCTCTTTGTATAATCCAAATTACTTTTTTCCCTAAGATCTAAGTTTGCATTTGGAAGAACTCTTAAACCGAGACCTCCCCTAGTTTTAACATCACACACCTTGCTCCATTTCACCAAAGGAATTTTTTTTTATCATGTAATCCTGACCGCAAAATGACCGCATAATATAGATTAAATTAATAGGATAGTTTTTACTTTATTTGCAAAAGTTATTTTTAACAAATGTATTTTGCTCTTTGAGTCTCATATCCGGATACAGCTCTACGGCATATTTAAATGTATTCAGATATAAACTATATATGGGCATGTATTCAGATATGTTTGGATATGTTGTTTGTGTATTTGGATATGTTCGGATGTATTTGTATTTGATATGTAGATTTGAATATCCAAAATGAGTGTTGGACAATGGATGTATTAACTTTGGTTGGCTCCACTACAAGTGATGGCAAGATCGTCAACATAAACAATGATGATCATGATGTCATCACTTGTAGTTGTATTATAGAGAATAGGTTTAAAGAAAATCCTTTAGAATCTTAAATCTGTAAGATGTTGGTCAATTTTGATGTACCATGTTCGAGGAGCCTGCTCAGATATGTACAAGGCCTGGATCAACCTGTAAACTGTGTTCTTTTCCTATCACATGAAATATCTATGGCTGAACCATGTAGACCTCTTCTTTGAAGTACCCATTGAAGAAAGCATCATTAACATCCATCAGATATACCTTCCATTATATCTATGGCTGAATCATGTAGACCTCTTCTTTGAAGTATCCATTCAAGGAAGCATCATTAACATCCATCAGATATACTTTCCATTCAAACTGTGCTGTGATGGAGAGAACAAATCAAAAGGTCACCATCTTTGCAGTTGGGCCAAATATTCCTTCATAGTCTATCCCTTTATGTTGTGCTTGAGCTTTGGCAACTAGACATGCTTTGAACTTGTTAATCAAGCCATTTGGTTTGCATTTCAGCTTATAAACCCATTTACAGTAAATGAGCTACTTTTCATGGGGTTACTTAAAACATTTCTCATTCTTTATTCTCCATCAGATTTTGTCTTTATGGCAGCTTCCTATTCAAATTTGCATTTGACCTCTTCATATGTGCTAGGCTCATAAACTTGCAAAATCAAAGCAAAATTTGCTTTCTTGGAACCTTGTACAGGCTCTTTTCTTGATTGTCTGGATTGTGTAGATGTTGATTTTTTCTTCTCTGACATCTGGTATTCCTTCTCTGATATCTTGTATGGCTTATTCATACCATTTTGGTCATCCATATGCTTCACGTGGAGGGGCCTCCATGTTACTTTACTGATGTCGGTGTGCTTTACTTGAATGGAGCTCTATCCTACTTTTTCTTCAAAGTTATCACAAAGTGGCTACAGTAGTCATTAATGTGATTGGCCCTATGTCACACACTGTTTTTCATCAGTTTTGGATGTTTTGATTCTAGGCTGACATTACTACTTGGAACTATTTCAACACTGTTAGTAGTTCCAGACCATTAGAAATGTGAACGAGTTTACCATCATTTGAGAAGAATAGTGTTGTGTTGTGAACTATACCATCTCTGCTAATAAGAATCTTATTAGGATAGATGCCAAGTAATATTTATGTTTTTGATTATTTGCTGTAGCCAACAAACACAAATTTGTTACTTTTTGCATCTAATTTATTTCTCTTATTTTTGGGAAAGAATACGCAAGCAACACAACCAAAAACACAAAGATAATTGACCAATGGTTTAGACTTCTTTATTGGTGACCTTGCAACACTTTACACGGATTCATGTTGAGAATGTAGACGATTATATTCACTATTTGAGACATTCCATCTGTGTACCATGCACCTTGCCCTTTATGTGATTGTCTTGTTTCTCCTTTCCACCATAGCATTTTATTGTGGAGTGTATGGAGTTGTATACTGTTTATGTATACCGTTAGGCTTGTAGAAATTTTGGAATTCCTTGAGGTAAAATCACATTACCAATTTGTTTCTCTACCAAGGTTTTGAATTCGACAAACTATAAGTTCATGATGCCTTGCACATACCATGCCTTGCCTGTTTCAAATGGCTGTTAGCTTTGCTTGCCTGACACATGCATTTTGTTTTTACTGAATAGGTAGCTGTTCTTGAACCCTGTAAGACTTATTGAGAACTGACAAGTATCTATAATTGATATGTCTATACCTGTTGTGCCAAAATATAGTACTGTTCCCTTCAGCTGTGAACACATATGAACTTGTTGATTTTGGATCAACTAACCTGTCAATCCCTTCTGACAAACAACAAGAGCAATTACTTTGCTGTTATGAACATTTATTACCTTACATTTATCCACTCGAATGTTCACTGTAAATTGACAATTTTCACTAATTTCATTATTGCCATAAGATTTTTGTTCATATCAAGGACATATCTTACATTTTTGAAGATATTGCCTAAGTTGTTATTTAATGTGACACTAATATCTCTAAGCACAACAAAGTATGTCCTACTATTTCCTAAAGAAAAAGATTCACCCTTTTATCTTTAGCAAGGGATACTTATCCTTCTCTGTGGCACATAGAATGTTCAACGTTTGGATGAATTTGAATCAAAATATCAGATGTGGATGTCATTGGTTGTCCTTGATTTGCTACAAAAGCAAACTTCTTTTTTGTTTAATCTTTTATCCTTGCTTGCTTGCTTTCCTCTTTTGCTTTCTGCAATATTTTATATAATGATCAGGCTTCTTGTTGTAAAAACAAATTACTTTTGATTTGTCATTTGCATTACCTTTCTTGTTATTAGGATTGCTTGGAATTTTGCTTGCCTTTGCTTTTGGATTTGGCAGTGAATGCACACCGTATAATCCTTGAGTTTGACTCGACCTTATGAGTTTATCTTCACTCCCGTTGCAAAAAGCAGTATACAAATTTTCTAAAATTGAGAGTCTAATTTTTTGCAATCAAATGTAGAGACTCGACAAAAGAATTTGAAAGATGGAGGCTAACCTCGTCTTTATCTTGGATTGTTTATTGGATAGCTGGCAATTGATCTCTTAGGTCCTTTAGATGCATTAAATACTCTGAAATAGATCCAGGTTCTTGTAATTGAGATGAAAAGAGAGGGTTTTGAAGTATAGAGGAAGTCCAGCCATTGACGCTTGATACGTGCTGTTGAAAATCATTTAGAGTGTTGCAGCCTAATTGACATTGCGAAATTCAGAAATCTATTGACTTGGAACTCATAAATTTAGAAGCAACAAAGTCTTCTTATGTCTTTTGTTATAATTATTGACGTCAACAACCGACCCTGCCTTCTCTTTGACGATAATGTTGGCCAAATCATGATACTCATAAATGGTAAGTATCTTATGACTTTGTACATTGTAATTTTTTCCAATTAGCTTTTGAAAATATGGAAGAATTAGATAATTCTATTATTGTCCACAAATGGCCAAAGTAGGCCAATGGGACTTATTTAAAAGAGCTGTTACAAATTACAATGCATTGTAGTAACCACATAGTAGTACAAAAACCACATAGTAGTACAAAAATAAGCTAAACTAGAGTAAAGAATATAGCGTAAACTACTCTAAAGTGGAACAACTATATGGCATAAAATTACACCTCGAGGGTTACCCAAAATGGACAAACCCTAACATGTTAAAAGTAATGATTAAGAGAGATCTAGAAGTTGAGGTACAACAAATATAGAAAGGAGCTCTAGTGGACCCAAGCGCCAACATTAATCTATAGTGGGATGTAAAGTAAAAGGCGAATGGCTTTTCAGATGGTGTCATGCTACTAGACTGTTTTTTCTTATGGCTAACAAATGGTTGTATGGCCATAGCGTCTTTCATAGAAGAAGGAGTAAAGTCTCTGACTGGTTCCTCCTTTACAGTCTTGTCTGTGTCTACTTTTATCATTTGTAGCAGATTATCAGTGGCAGTAGTTGTGAAATCTAGCAACTGAATCCTGTCTGCTATAGCATGTAAACACCAATTTGACCAGTTATTCTGACACTTAATTATGGTCAAATCTATCCTTGTAGCATCTTTTTCTTTTTCATCTATAACAACTTGACTGTTATAGACTCCTGGTGTAGTACCTTGAAAACAATTTTGAATTGGGGGTTTTCCCCAGTAAGTCACTATTTCTGTCTTTTTATCCATATCTGTCCACTTGTGTGTGTTCAGAATATGAGAGGCTGAGGCTATTCCTGAACTAGAGCCTCGTTCTTGACCAGCTTTGGCTTGAGACCTTGGACTGTCATATTTTTGCCTGAATTTCAAATATTCTGCAACTTCTTGTTCGGATGCATTTGGGCATTTTGACTTATAAGCTTTAGTCCATTTTCTGACTTTCTTCCAGACATCTAGCGAGACTTGATCAGTCTTTGCATGAGCTGTTTTCTGGATAGAATAGTTCTGTGGGCATGGGCCTTCACAATGATCTGGTTCTTGTTTTATGACAGAAACTATTTCTGAACAATCTTTACATTTGAATCTTTCTTCAGATACAAAAGGAGATTCAAACTTTTGGAGATTTTTAAGACTCCTTTGTTTGCAGTATTCTTTAGATTACCAAGTCTAACAAAAACTTCACATAAGTCATAGGTAGAATCACTTTGACCAGAAGTAGAGCACTCAGAAGAATCCATGGAAAATAAAAACTTAAACACGGGCTTTACAAACAGAATCAGGCCCGGAAATACAAAATTTATTCTAGCTGTGAAGCAGTCAATAAATTCGTACCAGGGATTCACTGATTATAAAACTTTAAAAATGACTACTAGAATCAGGATAATTATAATAGCAATACAAACTATAAGCTTTGTGATTTTTAAACAGAGTTCGGGTAAATCGAGCATTATCACACCTTGCTTTATTTGTCGAGAAATCTGAACCTTAGGGCTCTGATACCAATATCAACCGAGTGGGGTTCGACCGGAGACTTAACAGCTCACTTCTGCGTTCCAATGTCTTCAACGCCTTCAAAACCTCTGGTATGGAATACGGACAGGTTGCAATCAACGACGACTTACAACGCCTTCTCTCAACTCATGCGGCTACAGCGTCAAACAGCAATAAAGTCCTTTCCTCACAGACCCTCAGAAGAAATAAAAGATAGCAGAATGCAGACGTAAACACAGATTAAGTCAAACCAATAGAACTCCAGGATTTATATTTATTTCTTACTTGCAAGAAACCAGAAATAGAGAGTGATGAGTCTGTTTCTGCAATAAGTTTCTTACAGTCAGAACATTTTCTTTTTTTACCTAAGCAACACGGTTCTTCAATGCTGCTGTCTTCGGATGTGGATTCTTCATCATTTGATGATGAAGAGTATGAATCAAAAGATTCATCGTCCATTTCTTGCTCCTTTTGAGCTGTAACATCATTCATTAAACTCATAATCATCCCCTGGACAGTAGGGACTTCTTCTTCAGAGTCGGATCCTGCCATGGCAACTGCTACGCCTCTGTGGGATCTTGTACTTGGACAATTTGGGGCGATGTGGCCAAACTGCTTACACCTAAAGCATTGTGGGACTGGTTTTGGCTTTCTTTCTCCTTGATTCCTTTGAGGAGGATTATATTATCTTCTGTATTTTTTCTTTTTCTTATGCAATGGCTGTTTTGGCTCAAACTTGTGAATAAAAGATCAGAACAGGTTAGAGGACACAAAAGGCCTGTAATCAATTACAAAACTCTGAATTCTGCACTAAAATGGATCCGACATCCTATGCCAGATAAGAAGACTATGATAAACAGACTCAAGACAGGTACAATCTTCTCCAAATTTGATTTAAAGTCAGGTTTTTGGCAATTGGGAATTGTCCCTCAAGATCAGCACAAGACAGGGTTTATTACCCCTATGCATCACTGTGAATGGCAAGTCATGCCATTTGGTCTCAAAAATGCCCCCAGTGAATTCCAGCATCGTATGGATTCCATTTTTGCACCATATTCTCATTTTTTGCTGGTTTATATTGATGACATTGTTATTTACAGCAAAAACGTGGTGGATCATGTGAATCACCTCAAAAAATTCTAAAAAGTCTGAGTTACAATCATTTCTTGGTTGCCTCAATTATGTCTCAGACTTCATGCCACCTCTGGTTAAAGAAAAGAAACTTCTGTTTTCGAGACTGAAAGAAAATCCCAGTCCTTGGACCCAAGATCATACTCTTGCTGTCCAAACCATTAAAAGAAACTGTCAGTTCATTCCTCTACTACATCTCCCTGGAAAAGGAATGAAGATTCTTGAAACAGATGCATCTCAGATCGGTTGGGGTGCTATTCTTAAAGAAGTTTCTACAGAAGGAAAAGAATTACTAATCTCCTTTGGCGCAGGTTTATGGTCTGACGCAGAATCCAAGTATCATCCTTTCAGACTTGAAGTTCTTGCAATCTACAGAGCTATTAAAAAGTGGCATTATATTCTAGTCAATGAAAAGTTCATTGTTAGAACTGACTGCAAATCCATCAAAGGCTCTGCAAAGAAGGAGATCACAGACTTGACTAAGTCTGCTCAGTTTATCAGATGGCAATCTGTTCTCGGAATGTTTGATTTTAGCAATATCAACCGAGTGGGGTTCGACCGGAGACTTAACAGCTCACTTCTGCGTTCCAATGTCTTCAACGCCTTCAAAACCTCTGGTATGGAAATCGGACAGGTTGCAATCAACGACGACTTACAACGCCTTCTCTCAACTCATGCGGCTACAACGTCAAACAGCAATAAAGTCCTTTCCTCACAGACCCTCAGAAGAAATAAAAGATAGCAGAATGCAGACGTAAACACAGATTAAGTCAAACCAATAGAACTCCAGGATTTATATTCATAAAAGAGATTACATATGTTTTCAGCTTTCTGATGCAAGCAGATCGCCAATGGCGCAGATGCAGAGCATAATAGCTTAGAACAGACTATTTAAGACCTTCTCAGACCAACTGAGTACTCGACAACCCGAATGCTCGATGATCACAATGAGGCGAGAAGGATCAATTTATAGAAAATAAAAAGATCAAGGAATGGCTAAGATCTAGATCCAAGATCGGACGATGCAGAAAGAAAAGAAAGATCAAGGGTGCCGACATATCAAGATGCAACAAGATATGAACACGTGGCACGACCGAGTCGGATGGCCGACAACCTTTATTACAATGCAGAGATTCTTTTACGGAGAACCTGCGAAATGACCGTGAAAGGTTTGTGGATGACCCTTCATGAACCGAAAGTGCCCGAAGAGGGGTCCAGCACTGCTTCCGCAATCAGTCATCCAGATCCTGTATTGGGATCGTAATCTGAATCGCCTGGATCAGGAATATGAGGTGTTGATGGAGGAGATGGTGGCATTAGCATGTCAGGCATACAGTACTTGATGGAGAATAGCTTGTTGAGAATTGTTCTCCGTGGAGCACCGGGTCCATCATGGGTCCTGACGAAGTCGAAGATGAAACTGCATGATAACTCCCAGCTTTCACCCGACCAGATAAACCTGTTGAAAACCTCTTCTTTGATGCTCCAGTATTGGCTTTCACAAATCTTGAAGCGATTTGGATTTGGAATAGTATTTCCTTGTGGGAAATAATCCATCAAAAAGATGTGCCGAAACTGAGCCTGGAAAGGATTTCTGGAATAAATATCCCATCCTTCATTTCTGAAGACGTGGAAAACAGTGTGCTGCCTGCAAAATAATCGTTGGAATAAAACATGGCAGTTGATTGGTAAATTCCAGAAATTTAAGAAGTTTATCCCGATTTGATAATGATCAGGTTTATTATCATGTCTTCTGACAGTGATCACATTATGGAGGATTAACTCTCTTTGGGCTGCCCAAGAGTTGAATTCAATTTGGAAGGCAGTCTGATCTGTCAGGGGATCGTAATGCTGTAGTTGATGAGGAGTAGGGAGAATGACATCAATGTCGACTTCTCTGTTGAAGGATACCTCTCTGGTTTCTTCAAACCTGAAAGGAGGGTTCCAATTTCTGTGGCTGGAGGATGAACAGGCCATTTTGGCAATACCTGTCTTCTGCTGAGTTCTTCCTGTCAAGAAATTCCTGGAGAGATAATCAGGCAAACTATTAGATGTTCCTTTAATATGTTCTACTTCAAAATCAAACATACCGAGAACAGATTGCCATCTGATAAACTGAGCAGACTTGGTCAAGTCTGTGATCTCCTTCTTTGCAGAGCCTTTGATGGATTTGCAGTCAGTTCTAACAATGAACTTTTCATTGACTAGAATATAATGCCATTTTTTAATTGCTCTGTAGATTGCAAGAACTTCAAGTCTGAAAGGATGATACTTGGATTCTGCGTCAGACCATAAACCTGCGCCAAAGGAGATTAGTAATTCTTTTCCTTCTGTAGAAACTTCTTTAAGAATAGCACCCCAACCGATCTGAGATGCATCTGTTTCAAGAATCTTCATTCCTTTTTATTCTGGAGGGATTTGCAGAATGATGCTTCTGCAAGACAAGATTTTAACAGAGAGATCTGTCTAACTCTTTTTCTATAAAGATTTTCAAATTGCCTGGGGACAGTATCTTTGAGGCCATGGAAAGAAAGAGATACTTTATCCTGGCTAATCTGAAGATAGTCTAAGACTTGTATGAAATCTGATCCTAATAACAAGTCTTGTCTTTGTTCTTCTGCTGAGACAAGCAAAACATCTGTTTTAACTTTGATCTTCCCTACTTGGACTGTTAAATTCTTGGCTTTTAATTTTACAGTCATAGTACTTTCATCTGCTAAGTAAAGAAGATGATTACAGGGAGACCAGAATTTTGGGGGAACAAAATCTTTTACAAGCATAGAGTAGCTTGCACCAGAATCAATAAAAGACATAACATCATGACACTGGTCTGGATTGCAGATTCTTACCTTGATGAACGGAATAGTTTCTTTTGTAGCTCTTTTCATCTGTTCCTTCTGTTCATCATCGGAGGCGTCTTCTTATCTGGCATAGGATGCCGGATCCATTTTAGTGCAGAATTCAGAGTTTTGTAATTGATTACAGGCCTTTTGTGTCCTCTGACCTGTTCTGATCTTTTATTCACATAAAACATGGGAGAGGCCCATGCAGATCGTGAATCTTTGATGTAGCCATTTTCTTTCATGCTACTTATATCTTTTCTTTAACCAGAGGTGGCATGAAGTCTGAGACATAATTGAGGCAACCAAGAAATGATTGTAACTCAGACTTTTTAAGAATTACATCTGGGAAGTTCTTAGCAAATTCTAATGCATGAGGCATTAGGGTAATTAGACCATTGGAGATCTTAGTTCCAAGAAATTCGATTTCTGTTTGAAACAGAAGAATCTTTTTTGCTGAGAGAACCAAACCTTCACTATCAACAATTTCATAGAATTTTTTGAGGTGATTCACATGATCCACCACGTTTTTGCTGTAAATAACAATGTCATCAATATAAACCTTTGGTATCAGAGCCCTAAGGTTCAGATTTCTCGACAAATAAAGCAAGGTGTGATAATGCTCGATTTACCCGAACTCTGTTTAAAAATCACAAAGATTATAGTTTGTATTGCTATTATAATCATCCTGATTCTAGTAGTCATTTTTAAAGTTTTATAATCAGTGAATCCCTGGTACGAATTTATTGACTGCTTCACAGCTAGAATAAATTTTGTATTTCCGGGCCTGATTCTGTTTGTAAAGCCCGTGTTTAAGTTTTTATTTTCCATGGATTCTTCTGAGTGCTCTACTTCTGGTCAAAGTGATTCTACCTATGACTTATGTGAAGTTTTTGTTAGACTTGGTGATCTAAAGAATACTGCAAACAAAGGAGTCTTAACTGTTAATGAAACAAATCCGACTTCAGAATGGAAATTAGAATTCCCTGATATTAATTCTGTATATCAGAAGTCTTTGTTTTCAAAGGTCTTTTCATTAAAAGCAAAATCTGTCTATAAGGCCATAGAAGCTCCTTATGAATTGACAAATAATGAAGAAGAATGTCAGATCCCTTTAATTGAATCTGATGAAGTAAAAGCAGTATTAAGAGAGAAAGTTTATAAGTATTTGCATCTTGGTGCAATCTTTCTAAATTTCAGAGGATTCTTCAGAAAAGGACTTCCAGTTGTCTGTCCTGTAGGACTGTATGATGCTCGGCATCTAACTCCTGAGGCTGCTCTCATAGCCCCTGGCCATATCAGCCTTTCAAACCAAATTGGCCAAATGAGGATCTATCCTAATTTCACTCTGTCATTAAAAGATCCTAACATTTGTGATGCCCTCGTCCTCAAGATAGGAATCCAAGGTCTTGACATGAAGAAAGGATCCCATACTCTGAATGTCTTTACCAGAATGATTGTCCGCCTCACCAATACTCTAAACCCCTGTTTGACAGATGAGGCTAAAGCTGCAAAGAAAACCTCCATTGTTGTTGAAACAGACTCTTATGGACAAGCCATGACTCCAAAAGAGATCAAATGGGAAGATGTTGTCTTTCCTACAAAATGGGTACAAGATGTTTCTTGGTTAAGAAACTTCCCTGCCTCTCCTCTCAGGACTTTTCCACAAGACTCTTCATTCCGAGTCCAAGATGGCAAGGCCATATTACCCATGTATCCCGCAGCAGTTCAACGTGGTGGTTACTCAAGGCAAAATTCTCTCAGAATTCAAGAGCAAGTCCCTCAGCTCAAGTGTAGCCATAAGACTCTGATTAGCCAGAGTCCTATTTCAAATAAGTGTGCAGACTGTAAAATGTTGTTTACTGCACAACCTGTAGAAAATTGTAGTCATAAGAATCTCCAAAAGTTTGAATCTCCATTTGTATCTGAAGAAAGATTCAAATGTAAAGATTGTTCAGAAATTGTTTCTGTCATAAAACAAGAACCAGATCATTGTGAAGGCCCATGCCCACAGAACTATTCTATCCAGAAAACAGCATATGCCAAGACTGATCAAGTCTCTGTAGATGTCTGGAAGAAAGTCAGAAAATGGACTAAAGCTTATAAGTCAAAGTGTCCAAATGCATCTGAACAAGAAATTGCAGACTATCTGAAGTTCAGACAAAAATACGATAGTCCAAGGTCTCAAGCCAAAGCTGGTCAAGAACGAGGCTCTAGTTCTGGAATTGCCTCAGCCTCTCATATTCTGAACACTCACAAGTGGACAGACATGGACAAGAAGTCCGAGATAGTAACCTATTGGGGAAAACCCCCTACTCAGAATTGTTTCCAAGGGACAACACCTGGCGTCTATAACAGCCAAGTAGTTATAGATGAGAAAGAAAAAGATGCTACGAGGATAGACATGACCATAATTAAATGTCAAAACAATTGGTCAAACTGGTGTTTACATGCCATAGCAGACAGGATCCAGTTGCTAGATTTCACTACCACCGCCACTGACAATCTGCTACAGATGGTAAAAGTAGACACAGATAAGACTGTAAAAGAGGAACCTGTCTCAGAATTTACTCCTCTTACCATGAAAGATGCAATGGCTATCACACCATTTCTCAGCCAAAGAAAGAAACAGTCTAGTAGCATGATAGTATCTGAGAAGCCATTTGCTTATCAGATCCCTAAAGAAATCTTCTTACCGGCCACAAAGCCTTTATATCTCAAGATGAGAGAAGAAGAAGATAAGAAACAGGCTAAGCCAGCCTACTCTAGAAGAGGACCTCCCAAAGATCCTCCTATAGATATTGCTTCTCAGAAATGGCAAGATTACCAAACTCCGCCAAGAAAATCCTTCCATCCCAGATCTTGGCAAGAATGGGATATTGATGGTCTGCCTTGGGCTCAGGCAGATAAAGTATTAAAAGAAATCCTGATCTTTCACAATTGTAATATTGCAAACCAAGATTCTCATTTGGTTTCATTTCACAAGATTACTGCAGGATTTACCGGTAAACTTCACAACTGGTGGGAAAATGAAGTAGAGCAAATAACAAAGTTAAATTTGCAGAATACACTTACAGACAATAATCAGCCTGCAAGTGTTCACAATCCTCCTGCAAATGTCTTAGCTCTCTTAGCTACTATTCGGCATAGATTCTTTGGTCCCCCTTCATCATCCAAAGAATATGTTGAAGCTAAGCTTATGTCAATGTATTGTAAAAACATGCTAGTTTGGGATGTGTTCCACGAACACTTTGATCAGCTTGTTGTTCAGACAGACGATCCAGCAGATCCTAAATGGGTACAGAGGTACTTAGGAGCCCTTCCTCCTAATTTCTTTGCCTATCTCAAAGATGGATGTACTAATATGGGTATTATCCTCACAGATTGTGGATTAGGACAAATACATTCCTATATCCTCCAAGCTATTAGGCAATTGTGTACCACAAAGAAGATTAATCAGTCTTTTGAGAGATTAGCCCTAATGGATATTAACAAAGATGTCTGTAGACAATATGGTCTTTTCTCAGAAACTCAGCGACAGCATGGTGGAAAAGAAAAGAAAAAGAAAGGCCATTACTTTCCTCAAAAAGACAAAAGAAAGAAACACAACAGGTTTGAACCAAAACAGCCATTGCATAAGAAAAGAAAAGGATACAGAAGACAGTATAAACCTCCTCAAAGAAATCAAGGAGAAAGAAAGCCAAGACCAGTCCCTCAATGCTTTAGGTGCAAGCAATTTGGTCACATTGCCCCAAATTGTCCAAGTACAAGATCCCACAGAGGAGTAGCAGTTGCCATTGCAGAATCCGACTCTGAAGAAGAAGTCCCTACTGTCCAGGGGATGATCATGAGTTTAATGGATGATGTTAAAGCTCAAAAGGAGCAAGAAATGGACGATGAATCTTCTGATTCATACCCTTCATCATCTGATGATGAAGAAACCTCCTCATCCGATGATAGCGACACTGAAGAACCATGTTGCTTAGGAAAAACAGAAAAATGTTCTGAATGTAAGAAACTTATTGCAGAAACTGACTCATCACTCTCTATTTCTGGTTTCCTGCAAGTAAGAAATAAAGACAAGCAAGAATCTTCAGAAGATGAAGATTATGCAGATTATCAGAAAATGCTTGATGACTTGTCTAATACTGATTGGTTTAAAGGTAAAGACAAGCTTATTGAAAGATATGCCAGAAAACTTGAAAAACAGAAGCAAGAAAAGAAGCAGCAAGCACAGATCCATTTTTCCTCATGGAAAGATGTTGAGAAACAGATGGATAAGTTGTTCCCCAAAAAAGGAAAACAAGCTGCCTCAGCTTCTGAGCAAATCAATTGGAAAGGTGAGATATCTGATCTCAAGAAAAGAATTTCTGATTTAGAAGTCTCTAACCAAGAGATTATTCAAAATGTTGTAGATATTCAGAAAGTTCTTTATGAAGGAAAACCAATCCCGAATCAAGAAGATGTCTTCAACATTGATGAAGATGAAATCATGAAAGCCTATCAGCTTCAGAAAGATCTGGATAAAGCAAGAGCAGAAGGGATGCCTCATTTAGAAAATGTCTCTGATGATGAACAGAAGGAACAGATGAAAAGAGCTACAAAAGAAACTATTCCGTTCATCAAGGTAAGAATCTGCAATCCAGACCAATGTCATGATGTTATGGCTTTTATTGATTCTGGTGCAAGCTATTCTATGCTTGTAAAAGATTTTGTTCCTCCTAAATTTTGGTCTCCCTGTAATCATCTCCTTTACCTAGCAGATGAAAGTACTATGACTGTAAAATTAAAAGCCAAAAATTTAACAGTCCAAGTAGGGAAGATCAAAGTCAAAACAGATGTTCTGCTTGTCTCAGCTGACGAGCAAAGACAAGACTTGTTATTAGGTTCAGATTTCATACAAGTCTTAGATTATCTCCAAATCAGCCAGGATAAAGTATCTCTTTCTTTCCATGGTCTCAAAGATACTATCCCTCGGCAATTTGAAAATCTTTACAGAAAAAGAGTTAGACAGATCTCTCTGTTAAAATCTTGTCTTGCAGAAGCATCATTCTGCAAATCTCTCCAGAATAAGAAGGAAGCAATTGAAATGCTTCAGCTTAAAGAAAAGTGGAATAAACTTTTCATTGATAATCTCTGTGCTGAAAAACCAAATGCTTTTTGGAAAAAGAAGAAATATTGGGTTAGTCTTCCTTTGATTGATGAATCTATCATTCCAAAATTTGTTGCTAAAGCTATCCCTATGTCTCCTGAAGATCAAGAATTATGCAGAAAAGATATCAGTAGCATGAAAGAAAATGGCTACATCAAGGATTCAAGATCTGCATGGGCTTCTCCCATGTTTTATGTGAATAAGAGATCAGAACAGGTCAGAGGACACAAAAGGCCTGTAATCAATTACAAAACTCTGAATTCTGCACTAAAATGGATCCGGCATCCTATGCCTGACAAGAAGACCATGATAAACAGGCTCAAAACAGGTACAATCTTCTCCAAATTTGATTTAAAATGAGGATTTTGGCAATTGGGAATTGTCCCTCAAGATCAGCACAAGACAGGGTTTATTACCCCTATGCATCACTGTGAATGGCAAGTCATGCCATTTGGTCTCAAAAATGCCCCCAGTGAATTCCAACATCGTATGGATTCCATTTTTGCACCATATTCTCATTTTTTGCTGGTTTATATTGATGACATTGTTATTTACAGCAAAAACGTGGTGGATCATGTGAATCACCTCAAAAAATTCTATGAAATTGTTGATAGTGAAGGTTTGGTTCTCTCAGCAAAAAAGATTCTTCTGTTTCAAACAGAAATTGAATTCCTTGGAACTAAGATCTCCAATGGTCAGATAACCCTAATGCCTCATGCATTAGAATTTGCTAAGAACTTCCCAGATATCATTCTTAAGAAGCCTGAGTTACAATCATTTCTTGGTTGCCTCAACTATGTCTCAGACTTCATGCCGCCTCTGATTAAAGAAAAGAAACTTCTGTTTTCAAGACTGAAAGAAAATCCCAGTCCATGGACCCAAGATCATACTCTTGCTGTCCAAACCATTAAGAGAAACTGTCAGTTCATCCCTCTCTTACATCTCCCTGGGAAAGGAAAGAAGATTCTTGAAACTGATGCATCTCAAATTGGTTGGGGTGCTATTCTTAAAGAAGTTTCTACAGAAGGAAAAGAACTCCTAATTTCCTTTGGCGCAGGTTTATGGTCTGATGCAGAAAACAAGTATCATCCTTTCAGATTAGAAGTTCTTGCAATCTACAGAGCTATTAAAAAGTGGCATTATATTCTAGTCAATGAAAAGTTCATTGTTAGAACTGACTGCAAATCCATCAAAGGCTCTGCAAAGAAGGAGATCACAGACTTGACCAAGTCTGCTCAGTTTATCAGATGGCAATCTGTTCTCGGTATGTTTGATTTTGAAGTAGAACATATCAAAGGAACATCTAATAGTTTGCCTGATTATCTCTCCAGGAATTTCTTGACAGGAAGAATTCAGCAGAAGACAGGTATTGCCAAGATGGCCTGTTCGTCTTCCAGCCACAGGAACTGGAACCCCCCCTTCAGATTCGAAGAGACCAGAGATATATCTTTCAACAGAGAAGTTGACATTAATGTCATTCTCCCGACTCCTCATCAACTTCAGCATTATGATTCTCTGACAGATCAGACTGCCTTCCAAATTGAGTTCAATTCATGGGCAGCCCAAAGAGAATTAATTCTCCATAATGTGATCACTGTCAGAAGACATGATAATAGACCAGATCATTTTCATGTCGGGATAAACTTCTTAAATTTCTGGAATTTGCCAATTAACTGCCATGTTTTATTCCAGCGATTATTTTGCAGGCAGCACACTATTTTCCATGTCTTCAGAAATGAAGGTTGGGATATTTATTCCAGAAATCCTTTCCAGGCTCAGTTTCGGCATATCTTCCTAATGGATTATTTCCCACAAGGAAATACAATCCCAGATCCGAATCGCTTCAAGATCTGTGAAAGCCAATACTGGAGCATCAAGGAAGAAGTTTTTAACAGGTTTATCTGGTCAGGTGAAAGCTGGGAGATATCATGCAGTTTCATCTTCGACTTCGTCAGGACCCATGATGGACCCGGTGCTCCACGGAGAACAATTCTCAACAAGCTATTCTCCATCAAGTACTGTATGCCTGACATGCTAATGCCACCATCTCCTCCATCAACGCCTCATATTCCTGATCCAGGCGATTCAGATTACGATCCCAGTACAGGATCTGGATGACTGATTGCGGAAGCAGTGCTGGACCCCTCTTTGGGCACTTTCGGTTCATGAAGGGTCATCCACAAACCTTTCACGGTCATTTCGCAGGTTCTCCGTAAAAGAATCTCTGCTTTGTAATAAAGGTTGTCGGCCATCCGACTCGGTCGTGCCACGTGTTCGTATCTTGTTGTCCCAAGATATGTCGGCACCCTTGATCTCTTCTTTTCTTTTGTATCGTCCGATCTTGGATCTAGATCTTAGCCGTTCCTTGATCTTTTTATTTTCCTATAAGTTGATCCTTCTCGCTCTCATTGTGATCGATCGAGCATTCGGGTTGTCGAGTACTCAGTTGGTCTGAGAAGGTCTTAAATAATCTGTTCTAAGCTATTATGCTCTGCATCTGCGCCATTGGCGATCTGCTTGCATCAGAAAGCTGAAAACATATGTAATCTCTTTTATGAATATAAATCCTGGAGTTCTATTGGTTTGACTTAATCTGTGTTTACGTCTGCATTCTGCTATCTTTTATTTCTTCTGAGGGTCTGTGAGGAAAGGACTTTATTGCTGTTTGACGCTGTAGCCGCATGAGTTGAGAGAAGGCGTTGTAAGTCGTCGTTGATTGCAACCTGTCCGATTTCCATACCAGAGGTTTTGAAGGCATTGAAGACATTGGAACGCAGAAGTGAGCTGTTAAGTCTCCGATCGAACCCCACTCGGTTGATATTTGTCAACCGAGTGGGGT
Source organism: Wollemia nobilis (assembly GCA_028583015.1). NCBI lineage: Eukaryota > Viridiplantae > Streptophyta > Pinopsida > Araucariales > Araucariaceae > Wollemia > Wollemia nobilis. The sequence continues at coordinate 1,101,531 of JAQPPZ010002512.1, forward strand.
TCGACCGGGGTTCGACCGTGAGCTGTTGTCAACCGAGTGGGGTTCGACCGGAGACTTAACAGCTCACTTCTGCGTTCCAATGTCTTCCGGAAAGGACTTTATTGCTCGTTTGACGTTGTAGCCGCATGAGTTGAGAGAAGGCGTTGTAAGTCGTCGTTGATTGCAACCTGTCCGATTTCCATACCGGAGGTTTTGAAGGCGTTGAAGACATTGGAACGCAGAAGTGAGCTATTAAGTCTCCGGTCGAACCCCACTCGGTTGACATTTGTCAACCGACCGGGGTTCGACCAGGGTTCGACCGTGAGCTGTTGTCAACGAGTGGGGTTCGACCGAGACTTAACGACTCACTCACGTTCCAATGTCTTCAACGCCTTCAAAACCTCGGTATGGAAATCGGACGAGTTGCAATCAACGACGACTTACAACGCCTTCTCTTCACTCATGCGGCTACAGCGTCAAACAGCAATAAAGTCCTTTCCTCACAGACCCTCAGAAGAAATAAAAGATAGCAGAATGCAGACGTAAACACAGATTAAGTCAAACCAATAGAACTCCAGGATTTATATTCATAAAAGAGATTACATATGTTTTCAGCTTTCTGATGCAAGCAGATCGCCAATGGCGCAGATGCAGAGCATAATAGCTTAGAACAGACTATTTAAGACCTTCTCAGACCAACTGAGTACTCGACAACCCGAATGCTCGATGATCACAATGAGGCGAGAAGGATCAATTTATAGAAAATAAAAAGATCAAGGAACGGCTAAGATCTAGATCCGAAATCGGACGATCCTAAAGAAAAGAGAAGATCAAGGGTGCCGACATATCAAGATGCAACAAGATATGAACACGTGGCACGACCGAGACGGATGGCCGACATCCTTTATTACAATGCAGAGATTCTTTTACGGAGAACCTGCGAAATGACCGTGAAAGGTTTGTGGATGACCCTTCATGAACCGAAAGTGCCCGAAGAGGGGTCCAGCACTGCTTCCGCAATCAGTCATCCAGATCCTGTACTGGGATCGTAATCTGAATCGCCTGGATCAGGAATATGAGGCGTTGATGGAGGAGATGGTGGCATTAGCATGTCAGGCATACAGTACTTGATGGAGAATAGCTTGTTGAGAATTGTAATAAAGAATCTCTGCTTTGTAATAACGTTTGTCGGCCATCCGACTCGGTCGTGCCACGTGTTTGTATCTTGTTGTCCCAAGATATGTCGGCACCCTTGATCTTTCTTTTCTTTCTGCATCGTCCGATCTTGGATCTAGATCTTAGCCGTTCCTTGATATTTTTATTTTCTATAAATTGATCCTTCTCGCCTCATTGTGATCATCGAGCATTCGGGTTGTCGAGTACTCAGTTGGTCTGAGAAGGTCTTAAATAGTCTGTTCTAAGCTATTATGCTCTGCATCTGCGCCATTGGCGATCTGCTTGCATCAGAAAGCTGAAAACATATTGTAATCTTTTCATATGAATATAAATCCTGGAGTTCCTTTGGTTTGATTTAATCTGTGTTTACGTCTGCATTCTTGTATCTCCATTTTCTTCTGAGGGTCTGTGAGGAAAGGACTTTATTGCTGTTAGACGCTGTAGCCGCATATGAGTGAAGAAGGCGTTGTAAGTCGTCGGTGATTGCAACCTGTCCGAATTCCATACCAGAGGTTTTGAAGGCATTGAAGACATTGGAACGCAGAAGTGAGCTGTTAAGTCTCCGGTCGAACCCCACTCGGTTGATATTGGTATCAGAGCCCTAAGGTTCAGATTTCTCGACAAATAAAGCAAGGTGTGATAATGCTCGATTTACCCGAACTCTGTTTAAAAATCACAAAGCTTATAGTTTGTATTGCTATTATAATCATCCCGATTCTAGTAGTTATATTCAAAGTTTTATAATCAGTGAATCCCTGGTACGAATTTATTGACTGCTTCACAGCTAGAATAAATTTTGTATTTCCGGGCCTGATTCTGTTTGTAAAGCCCGTGTTTAAGTTTTTATTTTCCATGGATTCTTCTGAGTGCTCTACTTCTGGTCAAGGTGATTCTACCTATGACTTATGTGAAGATTTTGTTAGACTTGGTGATCTAAAGAATACTGCAAACAAAGGAGTCTTAACTGTTAATGAAACAAATCCGACTTCAGAATGGAAGTTAGAATTTCCTGATATTAATTCTGTATATCAGAAGTCTTTGTTTTCTAAAGTCTTTTCATTAAAAGCCAAATCTGTCTATAAGGCTATAGAAGCTCCTTATGAATTGACAAATAATGAAGAAGAATGTCAGATCCCATTAATTGAATCTGATGAAGTCAAAGCAGTATTAAGAGAGAAAGTTTATAAGTATTTGCATCTTGGTGCAATCTTTCTAAATTTCAGAGGATTCTTCAGAAAAGGACTTCCAGTTGTCTGTCCTGTAGGACTGTATGATGCTCGGCATCTAACACCCGAGGCTGCTCTAATAGCCCCTGGCCATATCAGTCTTTCAAACCAGATTGGCCAAATGAGGATCTATCCTAATTTCACTCTGTCATTAAAAGATCCTAACATATGTGATGCCCTCGTCCTCAGGATAGGAATCAACGGCCTAGACATGAAGAAAGGATCCCATACTCTGAATGTCTTTACCAGAATGATTGTCCGCCTCACCAATACTCTAAACCCATGTTTAACAGATGAGGCTAAAGCTGCAAAGAAAACCTCCATTGTTGTTGAAACAGACTCTTATGGACAAGCCATGACTCCAAAAGAGATCAAATGGGAAGATGTTGTCTTTCCTACAAAATGGGTACAAGATGTTTCTTGGTTAAGAAACTTCCCTGCCTCTCCTCTCAGGACTTTCCCCCAAGACTCCTCATTCCGAGTCCAGGATGGCAAGGCCGTTCTACCCATGTATCCCGCAGCAGTTCAACGTGGTGGTTACTCCAGACAAAATTCTCTCAGAATTCAAGAGCAAGTCCCTCAGCTCAAGTGTAGCCATAAGACTCTGATTAGCCAGAGTCCTATTTCAAATAAGTGTGCAGACTGTAAAATGTTGTTTACTGCACAACCTGTAGAAAATTGTAGTCATAAAAATCTCCAAAAGTTTGAATCTCCTTTTGTATCTGAAGAAAGATTCAAATGTAAAGATTGTTCAGAAATAGTTTCTGTCATAAAACAAGAACCAGATCATTGTGAAGGCCCATGCCCACAGAACTATTCTATCCAGAAAACAGCTCATGCAAAGACTGATCAAGTCTCGCTAGATGTCTGGAAGAAAGTCAGAAAATGGACTAAAGCTTATAAGTCAAAATGCCCAAATGCATCCGAACAAGAAGTTACAGAATATTTGAAATTCAGGCAAAAATATGACAGTCCAAGGTCTCAAGCCAAAGCTGGTCAAGAACGAGGCTCTAGTTCAGGAATAGCCTCAGCCTCTCATATTCTGAACACACACAAGTGGACAGATATGGATAAAAAGACAGAAATAGTGACTTACTGGGGAAAACCCCCAATTCAAAATTGTTTTCAAGGTACTACACCAGGAGTCTATAACAGTCAAGTTGTTATAGATGAAAAAGAAAAAGATGCTACAATGATAGATTTGACCATAATTAAGTGTCAGAATAACTGGCCAAATTGGTGTTTACATGCTATAGCAGACAGGATTCAGTTGCTAGATTTCACAACTACTGCCACTGATAATCTGCTACAAATGATAAAAGTAGACACAGACAAGACTGTAAAGGAGGAACCAGTCAGAGACTTTACTCCTCTCTCCATGAAAGATGCCATGGCCATACAACCATTTGTTAGCCATAAGAAAAAACAGTCTAGTAGCATGGTTATGTCTGAAAAGCCATTCGCTTATCAGATTCCAAAAGAAATCTTCTTACCGGCCACAAAGCCTTTATATCTCAAGATGAGAGAAGAAGAAGATAAGAAACAGGCTAAGCCAGCCTACTCTAGAAGAGGACCTCCCAAAGATCCTCCTATAGATATTGCTTCTCAGAAATGGCAAGATTACCAAACTCCGCCAAGAAAATCCTTCCATCCCAGATCTTGGCAAGAATGGGATATTGATGGTCTGCCTTGGGCTCAGGCAGATAAAGTATTAAAAGAAATTCTGATTTTTCATAACTGCAACATTGCTAACCAGGATTCTCATCTGGTTTCTTTTCATAAGATCACAGCAGGATTTACTGGCAAGCTCCATAATTGGTGGGAGAATGAAGTTGAACAGATTACAAAGGTAAATTTGCAGAATACACTGACAGACAATAATCAGCCTGCAAGTGTTCACAATCCTCCTGCAAATGTCTTAGCTCTCTTAGCTACTATCCGACATAGATTCTTTGGCCCCCCGTCTTCATCCAAAGAATATGTAGAAGCCAAGCTAATGTCTATGTATTGCAAAAACATGCTTGTTTGGGATATATTCCATGAACATTTTGATCAACTTGTTGTCCAAACTGATGATCCAGCAGATCCAAAATGGGTTCAAAGGTATTTAGGAGCACTTCCTCCTAACTTCTTTGCTTATCTGAAAGATGGTTGTACCAACATGGGAATCATCCTTACAGACTGTGGCTTAGGACAAATCCACTCTTACATACTCCAAGCCATTAGACAACTCTGCACAACAAAGAAGCTCAACCAGTCTTTTGAACGATTGGCTCTTATGGATATTAACAAAGATGTCTGTAGGCAATATGGTCTTTTCTCTGAAACTCAGCGACAGCATGGTGGAAAAGAAAAGAAAAAGAAAGGCCATTACTTTCCTCAAAAAGACAAAAGAAAGAAAAGCAACAAGTTTGAGCCAAAACAGCCATTGCATAAGAAAAAGAAAAAATACAGAAGACAATATAATCCTCCTCAAAGGAATCAAGGAGAAAGAAAGCCAAGACCAGTCCCACAATGCTTTAGGTGTAAGCAGTTTGGCCACATCGCCCCAAATTGTCCAAGTACAAGATCCCACAGAGGCGTAGCAGTTGCCATGGCAGGATCCGACTCTGAAGAAGAAGTCCCTACTGTCCAGGGGATGATTATGAGTTTAATGAATGATGTTACAGCTCAAAAGGAGCAAGAAATGGACGATGAATCTTTTGATTCATACTCTTCATCATCAAATGATGAAGAATCCACATCCGAAGACAGCAGCATTGAAGAACCGTGTTGCTTAGGTAAAAAAGAAAAATGTTCTGACTGTAAGAAACTTATTGCAGAAACTGACTCATCACTCTCTATTTCTGGTTTCCTGCAAGTAAGAAATAAAGACAAGCAAGAATCTTCAGAAGATGAAGATTATGCAGATTATCAGAAAATGCTTGATGACTTGTCTAATACAGATTGGTTCAAAGGGAAAGATAAGCTCATCGAAAAATATGCTAAAAAGCTTGAAAGACAGAAGCAGAATAAGAAACAGCAAGCCCAGATTCATTTTTCGTCATGGAAAGATGTTGAGAAACAGATGGATAAGTTGTTCCCCAAAAAGGGAAAACAGGCTGCAACAGCTTCTGAGCAAATTAATTGGAAAGGTGAGATATCTGATCTCAAGAAAAGAATTTCTGATTTAGAAATCTCTAACCAAGAGATTATCCAAAATGTTGTTGATATTCAGAAAGTTCTTTATGAAGGAAAACCAATCCCAAACCAAGAAAATGTCTCTGACATTGATGAAGAAGAAATCATGAAAGCCTATCAGCTTCAGAAAGATCTGGACAGAGCAAGAGTAGAAGGAATGCCTCATTTAGAAGACGCCTCCGATGATGAACAGAAGGAACAGATGAAAAGAGCTACAAAAGAAACTATTCCGTTCATCAAGGTAAGAATCTGCAATCCAGACCAATGTCATGATGTTATGGCTTTTATTGATTCTGGTGCAAGCTATTCTATGCTTGTAAAAGATTTTGTTCCCCCAAAATTCTGGTCTCCCTGTAATCATCTTCTTTACTTAGCAGATGAAAGTACTATGACTGTAAAATTAAAAGCCAAGAATTTAACAGTCCAAGTAGGGAAGATCAAAGTTAAAACAGATGTTTTGCTTGTCTCAGCAGAAGAACAAAGACAAGACTTGTTATTAGGATCAGATTTCATACAAGTCTTAGACTATCTTCAGATTAGCCAGGATAAAGTATCTCTTTCTTTCCATGGCCTCAAAGATACTGTCCCCAGGCAATTTGAAAATCTTTATAGAAAAAGAGTTAGACAGATCTCTCTGTTAAAATCTTGTCTTGCAGAAGCATCATTCTGCAAATCCATCCAGAATAAGAAGGAAGCAATTGAAATGCTTCAACTTAGAGAAAAATCCTAACTGGTCTTGGCTTACACGTTTGGAGGTAGACGTTTGGCAAGTTACCTGTTTGGAGCTAGACGTCTGGAAGGTTACCCGTCTGGATTTAGACTTCTGGAAGGTTAAGAGGTCTAGCAGGTTACCCGTCTGGAGCTAGACGTCTAGCAGGTTACCCGTCTGGAGCTAGACGTCTGGCAGCTACACGTCTGGATAGTGACTTCACCTCCTAACATTCTCCGACTTGAAGTCAGTATACAAGAATATTTGCCTATATTTTTGCCAATTGCCCAATGCTGCCCTTATTACATTTTCAGCAAGCCCAAAGAAGTTTTGCACCACTCAAACTTCTATCTCTTGACCGGCTTTGTAATCATATTTGCAGGATTCACTTCAATATCAATTTTTTCCAACAGGATCCTACCTTCTTCCACCACATTTCTTATAAAATGGTATTTAACATCAATGTGTTTCGTGCGATCATGGAATGTTGGGTTCTTCACTAGCTGAATAGCACTTTGGCTATCACAATGCAATGTAATTTTCTTTTGCATTATCTTGAAGTCACCCAACAATCGCTCTAGTCAAATTGCTTCTTTACTGGCCTGAGTTGCTGTAATATATTCTGCTTCAGTGGTTGATAAAGCCACCACAGACTGCAACTTAGAGGTCCAACTCATAGCTCCACCGACAAGAGTGAAAATATATCCTGTGGTGGACTTTCTCCCATCTCTATCTCCACCATAATCAGAATCCACAAAACCTATAACTTGCAAATTTTTCGATCCGTAGTAAATAGCAGCATTTGAAGTGCCTCTTAAATATCTAAATATCCACTTGATTGCATTTTAATGCTCCTTACTAGGATTTGCCATGTGTACCGGCTGAAAACTCCCACTGCTTGGGCGATATCCGGTATGGTGCTCACCATGGCATCCATGAGGCTTCCTACTGCTGATGAATACGGTACACGAGACATGCTTGTCTTCTCTGCTTCTGTTCTAGGACATTGTTCGGAAGACAATTTTAAGTGTAAAAGAAGTGGGGTACTAAATGGTTTTGCATTTTGCATATTGAAGCGCTGCAAAATCTTTTCTATATATGACTTTTGACTTAACCAGATCTTTCTTCCTGTTCTGTCCCTGTGTATCTTCATCCCTAAATTTTGGTTTGCTGCTCCTAAATCCTTCATTTCAAATGTCCTAGCCAACTGAGCCTTAATATCAATGATTTTCTTCATGCTGGGGCTTGCAACTATCATCAACATACAACAACAAAATAACCCATACAGATATTTCTTGAGTCTGCAAACCAAATGCTCTTTGTCTCTTTCTTCATAGCCCTTAGGCTGATCCATATAAATCTCCTCTTCGAGATCACCATGCAGGAAAGCAGTCTTTACATCAAGCTACTCCAGTTCTAAATCCTGTGCTGCTACAAGTGCAAGTAAAACTCTAACAATAGTCATCTTCACAACTGGAGAGAAAATTTCATTAAAGTCTATACCTAACTTTTGCACATAACCTTTTGCCACCAAGCGAGCTTTATAGCGTTCCAACAACCCATCACTATTCTTCTTTACTTTGTAAACCCACTTGTTTCCAACAACCTTTCTTCCAGGTGGGAGATCCACAAGTTCCCACGTTTTATTCTTGCAAAGTGCCTCGATTTCCTCCTCCATGGATTTCCTCCACTTTTCTACATTCTCAGAGTCTCTAGCTTCCTGAAATGAACTAGGCTCACCATCATCGATTAACAAAGCAAAAGAGGACTGAAAAACAGAAGAATACCTTTCCGGACACTTTTGTGGACGTGTAGATCTTCTAACCCAATGATCTGTTGATTGTGGCTCTTGGTCTTGTGATTGTTGTGGCTGCTCTACTTGCTGTTCTACTTGCTGTTCTGCATGCTGATCAAAAACTTCAGCATGCTGATTTTCATTTTCATCTTTGTTCATATCTACTTCAATTGGTACAACATTAGGTGTTTGCTGTACCTCCTTCCTTTGCATGGATTTTTCATAAAAAATAACATCCCGGCTAATAATTAGCTTGTGGGCAGTAGGATCCCACAGTCTATACCCCTTCAATGTATCTCCATAGCCGAGAAAAACACATTTGCTTGACTTTGGGTCAAGTTTGGACCTTTTTTCTTTAGGCACATGGGCAAATGCATCACAGCCAAAAGTACGCTAATGCGAGTAATCAACTAGCTTACAACGCCAAACCTCCTCCGGAATCTGTCCATCCAACGCAGTTGTAGGAGACCTGTTAATAAGGTAAACAACTGTATTAACAGCCTCTGCCCAGTATCTTTTATCTAACATGGATGTGTGAGCATGCTTCTTGCACGTTCCATGATTGTGCAATTCATTCACTCAACCACCCCAATTTGCTGTGGAGTATATGGTACAATCTTGTGGTGCTTAGTTCCTTCCTGCGTCCAAAATTTAATAAATTCCTTGGAGCAATATTCACCCCCATTATTTGACCTGAGACATAAAATAGGCTTGCCCAAACTTTTCTCTACTCGTGCTTTGAACTCTTTAAATTTCTACAAAGCTTCCGGCTTCTTCTTTAGAAAATAAACCCACACTCTCCTAGAATAATGATCTATAAAAGTCAGAAAATAGATAGCACCTTTTAAGGACTGAGTGGGGACTGGTCCAAATATATCAGAATGTATAAGTTGCAGAAAATCAGAACTCTTACCAGGGCTTGCAGTAAACTGAACCCTCTTTTATTTACCAAATATACAGTGCTCACACAAGTCTAAATTACAAGACTTAATCCTAGAAAGCATACCTCGGTCATGCAGAATTTTCAGACCTTTTTCACTCATATGTCTTAGGTGTTGATGCCATAGCATTACTGCATCCTGAATAGAAGTTGCTATTGCTGCATGGTTTGTCACCGTATCGCCGTATAAACGATATAGGGTCCCATAAGATTATCCTTTTGCTACTACAAGGGCTCCTTCGGTAATTTTGCAGTAGCCGTTACCGAAAGCGACAAAATACCCTAGCTTATCCATCATCTTGATTGAGAGCAGATTCTTTCGCAAATTAGGCACTTCGTACATCACATAACATCATTTCTCTATCATCGTCCAGCTTGATCCTTATGCCCCCTCTTCCCACAATTTCTATTTCTAAAGGATGATCATCACCCAAGTAGACCATCCCACCACTATAGTGTTGATATTTGTCAAACTAGTCTTTGTGAGGAGACATGTGGAAAGATGCACTCGAGTCCAAAACCCAGGTATATAAAACAGATTTGTTGTTACTGATACAAAAAGCTTCACATGTTGCCGTCTCTCCTAAATCTATTGTATTGGCCTCAGTTGATGGCTAAATTTGCTTTTCACCATTCTTTTCATTTTTTAATTGCCAACAATCCTTCTTTGAGTGCCCTGGCTTCCCACAATGCCAACAGTTCCCTTTCTGCTTGCGTCCTTTAGACTTAGATCTGGATTGTGATCTACGTTGTTTACTCCTCTCGAAAGATCGACCTCTCACAAATAGGGCTTCGTTGGTTGAGGGTTCCAAAGACGTTTTTCGCCTCAACTCTTTTGCCAACAAAGCGGCTACCACATCATCAAATTTTAGAGCTCCTGATGATGCATTACTGATGGTCATCACCATATCCTAGGTGTCTAGGAGGGAACAAAGTAGGGTGATAGCTCTATCCTCATCCGCCATCTTCACATTAACTGAAACCAGTTTATTGATAAGGGTATTAAACTCATTCAAATGATCTGCCACAGATGAACCCTCCTTCATCCTCAGGCTATAAAGTTGTTTTTTCAGAAAAACCATATTTGTTGTTGATTTTGTTTCATACAACTTTTCAAGCTTTTGCCAGAGGTCTTCCGCGGTCTTTTCTTCAACAACATCGAACAAGACAGAGTCTGCTAGGCAAAGACGAATTGTAGTCTTCTAGGCAAGGACGGATTGTACAAACCGCCTTCTTGTCCAGCGTTGCCCACTCCTCATCTTTCATGCTGCTTGGTTTACTGGCGACCCCTTTCAAGGCTAGGGCTTGGTCATTTTGAACCAGCAAATCCTCCACCTTCATCTTCCATAGGGCAAAGTTCTTGCCATCAAATTTCTCAATCTCAAACTTGGTTACACCTCCTGTCATTGTTTCAGCGCCCACTCGCACAAAACCTTGCTCTGATACCAGATGTTAGAAAATATTAAAAATTTTACCTGCAAGCAGAAAACACAATGACACAAAATAAATATTAACACAGAGATTTTATGTCACAACCTGCAATGTGCAGGAAAAACCACGGGGCAATCGCATCTTCTTTATTTTATTGATTTCAACAAACTTTACATTCACACAACTTGTCTACATGCAAGGGGTTGTTCCCCTTTTATAGATAAAAAAAGGACGACTCCGAAAAATTGTTCGTTTCCTCTACTAAAGGAAGCCTCCGAAAATTTGTTTGTTTCATCTCCCAGAGTTACTCGTCTAGCGGCTACCCGTATGGAGCTAGATGTCTGGCGACTACCCGTCTGGAGCTAGACTTCTGGCAGGTTACCCGTCTGGAGCTAGACGTTTGGTGGCTACACGTCTGGAGCTAGACGTTTGTCAGCTAGACGTCTGGTAGGTACCTGTTTGGAGCTAGACGTCTGGCAGGCTACACGACTGGCGGCTACACGTCTGGAGCTAGACGTCTGGTAGCTACTTGTTTGTAGCTAGATGTCTGGCAGGTTACCCGTCTGGAGCTAGACGTCTGGCAGGTTACCCGTCTGGAGCTAGACGTCTGGCAAGTTACCCGTCTGGAGCTAGATGTCTGGCAGCTACATGTCTGGATAGTGACTTCACCTCCTAATAGAAGAGTGGTAGCTTCCTTGAGGTAAAGAGCTAAGCATCTTTGGTTAGGATAGTTGTAAAAAGTTACAAGTGATCTACTTGAATCTCTATACAAGCAATAGTACTTCCCGCGAATCTCATAATGAACAGGATACTTGAAGATGAAATGTTCTTCAACCTCCACCTCTCAAATAGAGCCAAAACGATATATCCTATCATTTTGAGGAATATGGCGGTCCATCTCCATCTGCAACTGATGTGAGAATACATTGAGTTGACCAAGAGGAATCCTAAGGTTGTGTCCAATGTCGCTCGACTATTTCACTTCAGTGATTTATCCGATGTAAAAGAACAATTCCCCAATGTATTATATATGCTAAGTTTGGCGTTCTTCCTCTTCATCTTGTGAGCATCATTGGAATTATTTTCCAACTTTATCACCTTAGATTCATGGGTAGACTACACCTCAGGCTGAGAGAGATACCCATATTTGGTGCCTTGCTTCTGAGAATGCATTACCTCTAAGGGCTTTTTTGGTTGTCATCGTGGATGGTACTAAGAAGTTATTCTCTTCTTTAGTTAGTTAGCATGGCCATAGATCAATTACCTCCTTTCAAATACTATTTAAATGCTCTTTGTTGCCTTCTTCCTAATATGAAGGTAATTAATCAAGTAGTCAAAGATGATGTTTATGGACAATATATTCAGATCACTTGGGTCGTTCTATCTAAACCTCTTAGTCCTTAGTTGTCCTTCTACACTAATAATTTTATGAGGATTAAGAATGACATTATTACTTGTCCTAATTATATCAAGCAACATTGGACACAACCTTAGGGTTTCTCTTGGTCAACTCAAAGTATGCTCACATCACTTGTAGGTGGAGATGGACCACCATATTCCTTGAGAGAATAGGGCTTGTGGTCTTTGCTCTATTTGGGAGGTGGAGATTGAAGAACATTTCATCTTCAGGTATCTTGTTTATTATGAGATTTGAGGGAGGTATTATTTAGTTGTATAGAGACTCATGTGGATTGCTTGCCATTTTTTTCAGCTATCCTGACCAAAGATGCTTGTCTCATTATCTCTAGGAAGCTATCACTCTTTGGCGTCAATTATTACAAGAGAGATAGATTACTGCTTGTAGAAATGGAATACAACATACTTCAACACAATTCCATTATCACTTACATAAACAAAATATACAATGTGAATAACTTAGATTTACAAAGGGATACACTACGCACATAACATATATCAAACAACCTGGTTCAACAATTAGATGGCCTTGCACAATAGTTCAAATGGCCTTGCACAATAGCTCAGATGACCTTGGACAAGAGTTAGACAACTTGGCACAATAGTCAAATGACTTGGCACAAGTATCTCACGAATACGTTTGATTACACTGTATGGTTTGGACACTTCCAAGAGGAGAAGGTAATGATTAATGGCACAATAAGATTGAAGAAATGGGATGGGACGTTGTGTCCCGAGATAGTTAATGATTTGACGTTGAAGCCATACAAAATGTGAGCACAAGTGAATATGGTGAATTTCGTACCTATAGATGAAGGAAAGAGTACGGGTAGGCTTAGTCTTTGGCATCCTTCCAAGGAATCTCAAGTTAGGAAGTTGGGGAGTCAAGCCATACTAAGGAGGAAGACGGTGTAGTGGATGACAATGACTCAGACAATGAACTTGCGAAACAACTAACATGGTTGTACGAGGAGGAGAACACAAATAGGCAAGAAGTGGATATGCAAACTGTGATTGAATAAGAGGAATTGCAGCCTTGATCTATGGACCGTATAGGGATTTAGGTGCATGTTAGATTCCCAGATGTAGAAGAATGACTGAGATCATGGAACAAGAAAAACATACAATGGATGGGAGAGGTGTATGTTGGACAAGGAAAACTACCACAATAGGAACCTTGAAGTGAGGGCAATGAATTTGAAGGAATGAGTTTGCTTGTAACTATTGGATGTGCACAACAAAGAATGTGGGAGGAAACATAGCAGTTGCATGAGCAATTGAATAATCTGACGGAGTTGGACAACGTGCACAAGAGTTACAAAGGATGCGACAAGATATTCAACCAATGGGTAGAAGTTTTCTGGAGATGGGACAAGTCTAGAGGAGACCCTCGGAGGTGCGCAACTACCAAGCAAGTGTTGGGAGTTGCTAATGTTTGTGTGAAGGAAGTTGAGCTTTTCGAGAAAAACTACTAATTTAGCGAGTAGACCTATAGCAAACGAAGTAGAATGGAGAGATATCCTCGAAGTATTGTTGCAAGCAAAGGAGTTAGGAACTTGAGACAGGAGTCTAGCAGTGTATCCTTGGCGAGTTCAAGCAGTAATGAAGAAGACTGGAGCAGTGGCAACTTAGGCTTGGAATTTGAAAAATGAGTAAGGCGAGGAACAAGTTACCCAACCTACAAGCAATGAGAATGTACAACAAGAAGTAACTCAAAGCCGGAATGCCTTTGAGTTAGGTAGGCAGATGAATTGGTGAAGTCATGATTTGCCAATAAACTTGAATGGTTCCTTGGGGAGTCAAAGTGGTCTGCAAAGGCTACCTGATAACCCAAGGCCTGTCTTTGATTTAGGCAATTCAAGCAATTTGGAAGGGTCGTCAAGAGCCCTAGGGCATCTGGATCAGCCTGACCAAGGGGAGAGGTTGTCAGGGTTCCTTCTCGACTGTTTGAGGGGGAAGATTTTTTCATTAGACTACCAATAGGCTGTACAACCTGTAGGATGGGCCGTCTTAACCACCCCTTGGTCGTCTGGGAATTGACAAGACTCGTACAAAGTTCAAACTGTCATATATGAAGGCTAGGCCATCCAGACCTGCAAGAGCTCTTTTGGGAAGGAGAAATTCGAGACCAAGTACACCCTGATCATTCGCAGAGTTAGCTTGACCAACAACAATGATAGGGCCATTTGACAGAGGAGAAGCTGAAGGAAGAGAAGCCAAGCCGTTGGAAGAAGATGATATGGCAATGCCAAAAGAAAGAATGGAGTCAAACCAAAGCCTAGAAGATAGACACAAAGGAGTCGATGATGAAGGAGGCAGTCAGGACAAGGTGGTGGGTAGTTTGGTCACCTAGGCCGTTCAAAGTATGTTGCTAGACCAAGAAGGTAGCTAATCAGATAGGGCTGTTTGGGTTAGTGATCAAGGCCATCGGGGTAGTTGAGCGGCCAAGCAAAATAGGGAGACGTTGTTTGGGGTAGTTGAGCGGCCAAGCAAAGTAAGTAGGCATTTTCGTAACTTGGGCTGTTTGGGCGAGGCAAAAGAAAAATAAAAAAGTGGGCGTAGGGGAAAAGTGCAAGTTGGACATATGCAAGTTGGCCGAAATAAATTAGATAAGATAAAAAAGCACAATGTTTAAATGCATGCAAAGCAGTTAAAGGTGGCGAGGTGGTAGTTAAGGTGTAGTTGTCGCATGCAAGCCAACTGTTCCCCTACTACTTCCATCTTATAGATAGATGATGGGAGTTGGCCATAACGCATTCAAATGCACAATGTTGTAGAGGAGCCAAAAGAAGCACAGGTCAAGTGTTGCAATGTCATACGGATGAACGCACTCGAGGTAGACACCTTTGCACAATCGAAGCAGACCAGAGTCGTAGTGTGGAAGAAAATTTCCTTGAGGAAGACGAAACTTGCATTGCGGAAGTGAACGGCCAAGTACAAGACCCTCCCTGCAAAGAAGTGCCAGAGGGGTTTTTGCAGAAAATCTTTCTCCAATGCAAGCAGAGAATCTCTTTTGTAGGTACATGGGATGCTGAAGAAGGTTACCATTGAAGAAAATGGAAGAAGCCATGGAGACTAGATTGTGCAAGGGAGAAGGAATAAAGCTGGTAAAAATATATTTTTTTGAAGTCGTACAAATTGTATAGACCATATAGATTGTCATTAAGAGGAAGAAATTGTGACTGGAAGCAATTGTATGGGCCATCTAAGGTGTTCTAGACGCTGACGTATGGACGCAGGAAGATTGCACAAAGAGAGCCGTCCAAAGGCGGTTTGTCAAGGATAGAGTTGTCTGAGACCAAACTGTCTGCAGCTGGGTTGTTTGAATTTGGGCTATTTGAGACTATACCGTTTGAAGTTGGGTTGTCAAGGAGAAAGGTGTACGGATAATTAGGGCCGTACAATTGATTACGAGATGAAGCACGAAGAATGAGACAAAGTAGAAGCATGCCATGTGGAACTACATGTGGAAGACAAGTCATTAGGGGAATAGTTGAAGCAATTTGGAAGTAACAACTCCTAGAAGTTGGCGAAACTCGAAGCTAAAGAGATTGACCATAGGAGGAATGTAGAGGAGGCTATAAATTTTGAAGAGAATTGAATGGGTGGAATTGTAGAGAAGATTTTCACTTGAGGCTATGTTGCAGGCAGGACCTCGCACTTGTGGAACAAGCGTTGGAGTTGGCTTTGGGAGAGGCCTAGTTGATGATGTGTGTGGTAGAGAGAGTGAATGCAGAATGAAGACGTTGAACAAGGGAGAATGCGACAACACAGAGTATAGTCGAGATCAAGAACTGGCACCCTAGATGAGAGACAAGGACATGGGCAACAAGCAATAGCTTCACCTCAAGTAAGGAGTAAGGAGAAGGAGCAGATGTAGGTGCCCTTAGAAGAACTACTTGGACAACACCAGCGGGCCAATTTTGTAGAACGTGGTGGTTGGAGCACTCGAAGGATCATCCAATAAATACCGCATTTTAGAATTTAGGAGTGGACTTTTGTTGACAAGGTCATCGATTTTAGTTTGCAAGAAGTGGCTAAGCTGAGGAAGCATGGGAGCCAAAGACTAAAAATACAGTATCTCAAGTTAGACGAATTGTAGTTGCGTAATGAATGTAATCATGTCTAGATTGTCTAGGTAGCAAAGAGCCTCAAACATGGCCACTTGGCTCATACCATGCATGGAGGGAATCATGGTTGGATAACAGTACGATTGGGCTAGTTTTTTGTCAAAACCGTATCTAAAATTTTTTGATGTGGTCTACAAAGAGTTTTTCAATGGCTTTCCATGCGATTGCCTTGATTCTGGATGCAACGTCGCATGAGAAGATTTAGTTTCTATTATTGAATCCCCCTCATACCATTCTAGAATGTATGCCTACAATTTTTTTGTTGGGTGCATGTTGCCCCATTGATGAAAGTGGGGCTACGAGGAAGGTAGCGTTAGGGAAGAAAAAGAGTAAATCGAAGAAGAGGAAAGTACAAGAGGCATTAGAGGACGAGGAGAATGAGACGGATGCCCTACAGAGTAGAGTTTGATGGAGCTGAGGAGCAACTGCCTAGTGTTGATGAACCACTTAGGAAAGAAAAGTGGAGGCAATTGGAGCAACAATGGCAGAGATGGGAATGCAACTACAACAACAATTGTAGCCCTGGCAATGACACTAGTCGTCGCTGCCAGCAAGTCAAGGTGCTAAAGTGTTTTCTTTTGGACCCCCACAACATGCCGTAGAGAGGATGGTGGTGATTCACAAAGGATGGTGGTGGGTTGGGAATCTCAAACATGTGGAGTGTCAAAGGATGCAATGCAATTCAGAACTCCAACACAATTAGGAAGCCAGATTGTGCGAGGAGGCATTGTTGGTGCCATTGCGGATACTAGGAGAGAGGCTTTTAAGGAAGTTGTTAGTGGAGGAAAGCAACCAAAATGAAATGTATTCATTGCACAAAATGTTTGATGTGCAGGAGTAGTGCAAGAATTTGAGAGAATTGCGTAGTAGTAGGTGTAGGATACATTTGTAATTGTAGATGTGGACGACGATGTCCATAGTGCAGTGGATGCGGTGGAGGCATCACTACCATTGGACGAAGTACAACGAGGAGGAGACCTCCCTGGTGATGTTTCAATGCATGTTGACAATGTGGAGATGTCAGAGAGCTATGCCACAATACCACTGAGGCAGTATGTGTATGAAGTGGAAAGATGTGGTTCACTTCTATTGGATGAGGAACCACAAATTGAATTGACATCTTGCAACTAGATAGGCTATAATACCAACATCATTTGTGCTAGGAGAGAAAAGGGGAAACAACATGCATCAAAATATCGTTTGTGGTAGAAGGGTCAAAGTAGCCAACCGCATGAAGAACCTAATCGAGGCAAGGAGACAGTGGACATGATTGAAAAGAACATTGATTCAAGAGAGAGTGCCAGAAATTCAAGAGGACAAGGCAACTAGACAAAAGAGCAAATGGACAAGTCACAATGGAGAGGATGTTGAGGAGACAACCACCGAGGATGATACGGACATGGAGCTGGAGGATGGAGGAACGAGTGAGCATTTCATGATAGAAGTGCCAAATTTGAGGAGACCACTAGTTCATGGTGAAACTATTAATGTGTAGATTGACGCTTTATTTGAGAAGGTGAGTAGAATGTTTGATAGGGTTCAAAGCGTGTTTTGAATAGGTTGTGTTGTGGATTGGAGATTGTGGCAACTAAGGATGGAAGCGGAGTCGAGCAAACTGGTGCGTTGGGCTCAAAATGATGAGCGTATGAAAAGGTTTGCAGATATCCATCAGATGTAGGTATGGGAGCTATGAGTTGGTTGTAGCCATATCCATTCGATGTTGGAAGTCTAGAAATTGCTAGAAGGAACTCTGGTTCTGTATTGACAACCACCACAAATATAGGTTGATGAAGGGAATATGACGCCTTATCTTGAATTTCCAGGTGTCAAGAATGTGAAGTTGGCACCTGAGTTGGTAAAGTCATATGCAAGAATGAATTTCTTGGCATACTTGATTTAGTGGTTAGTAGTGGGTTTAGAGACATTTTAGCAGATGGTTTGTAGCTTGAAGTTGAAGGAGGAAGAACAGGCTAACCAATTGCAGATGTTGGAAGGACAACTTTGACAAGTGTAGTAGGATGTTGAAGCAGAACTAGCTGCATTAAGGAAGGCATAGTTACGAAACTTGTTGAGTTTTTGAAAAACTTGGAGAGTTCATGCCCAAATTGACCCTCCCAGGTTTTTTTGACACGACTTGGCGAGTTTTTATGGACTCGTCATGTTTTTTTATTTATTTTACTCACTAGTTTTTTATTTTATTTTACATGCGAGTTTTTTTTGGGCAAAGAACTGGCGAGTCTAAGAAAAAAACTCAATTGTGGTTGCAAAAGTTCAGAAAACTGCCTGAATTTTTTTCCAATTGGCCTCATTTTTGTTGTTTCCACCATAGTTGAGAAAATCGGAATCGGATCGGAATCGGCTTGGAAAAAAATCGGATCGAATCGGGAATCGACAAAAAATCGGCAAAAAAAAACCGAAGAAAATGCAATTTTTTTTGAATTATTTTTTCATGCATATCACAATGAATTAACACTATGCAAATCAAATATTAATACTGTAAGTGATACAAGCTTAAACTACACATGAAAATGGCAAGTGCTACAAGCTTAAAGCCAAAGTATTAAAGTTTTAAACTACTACACACGAAAGTGACAAAACACATCTTGTATTGCTTATAATATATAACAGTACAAAATTACAAATTACAAAATGTGTCATGAGTCATGACAAATGTTAAGTACAATGCCTCAATCAATGTCTTAGAATGCCTTTGCCCTTTGACCTAGTAGAAGCTCTAGTCTCTCTTTGTTGCTTTGGTTGTGCCTCTTCTTGTGCCTTTGTTGCCATCTCCTCCGCTAGGTTTTCTAAGTTTTCAAATTCATCCATGCTGAAGAGAACATCTTGTTGCTCCTCCTCCTGTGCCTTTGTGATCCAATCATTAGATGGATCAATCTCGTCTAGGTCAAAGGCCTCGGTACTTGTTCCTGTAATTTTCTTATGGTGGAGGCGAAGGTTGTAATGAACAAACACAAGATCATTCAACTTTTCTTGTGTAAGCCTATTGCGCTTCTTGGAGTGTATGTGCTCAAACATACTCCAATTGCGCTCACAACTTGAAGCGCTACATGGTTGAGACAAAACTCTAATGGCGAAGCGCTGTAGATGGGGCGTATATGCACCAAAGTCCTCCCACCATAAATCTAGAAACAACCAAGAAGAAGGAAATTTAATAATTCACATGTAAAATCCTAAATTGAGATTATTTTTTAAAACAAAATCAAAAGACAAAATAAACAATAATTCAATGAGGGTTACCTGGCCTCATAGTTGACCTTGATCGAATGCACATTGGCGACGGGAAAAGGATGCCCTCACATTTCTTATAAGAATGCATCTCAGTCTGTATCTTAGCACTTATTTCTTCATCAGGGTACATGCGGTCAACACATAATCGAAGGCCCGCCATCACCTCATAGTCGGCATGGAATGTGTTGGAGTAAAAAATTTTGGGGTTGAGGTAGTACCCCGCTGCATGAAGAGGGCTATGGAGCTTAGATGTCCATCGCTTGTCAATAATATCCCAAATGGGACCATATTTGGATTGGACATGTCTATAAACTGAGGCAATTGCCTCTTTTGCCCTATCCATAGCCTCATATATATATGCCATTGGTGATTCTTCTCCATCAACAAGACGGAGAACCTTCACCAAAGGCTTTGTCACCTGAAAAAAAGAAAAAATAATTTAAATAAAATTTATAAAAATATTTTACAATACAAGATTTGCAAAAAGAAAATATTTTAAATTAAAAAAATAAATAATAAAATAAATTAAAAACTTAGTCTTGTACCTTGATGGCCTCATCCATGGCTTGCTAGAAGGGCTCCTCAAACACATATTCATATATCTTCTCCCCCTCACTGGAGAATCGGTATCTAACAACTTGCTCAGAATTCCACTCATCGCTCACAAACATTTGCTTCAGTGACCCTCTTGCATTATAGATGCTTTGCAATGTCACGAAGTTTGTTGCGAAGCGTGTAACTCCAACCCGCACTAGCTCCCTCCCACCGGTAAAATGCCTCATGAGGTTGAGGACCCAAGAATGGTTGTAGATAAATTTTGTAATTGCCCTAGACTTTTGTACAACCTCGGACACCCAAGGTAATTTCCCAATGTCTTCGAGGAGCAAATCGAGACAATGGGCTGCACATGGGGACCAAAAAATGGTGGGAAATCTCTCCTCCAACAGCTTGCCAGCTGCTACATATGTTGTTGCGTTGTCCGTGATGACTTGGACAACATTCTCCACCTCGACCTCGATCACAACCTCCCCCAACAACCCTGTGAGCATTTCGGCACTCTTAACTTGCGTCGATGCATCCACTGACTTGAGGAATGCCACTCCTCCTGCAGAAGAAACCAAAAAATTAATTAAGGTTCTTCCCCTGCCATCGGTCCACCCATCAGACATGATAGTGCAACCGTTAGTGCTCCACACCCTGCGCTGCTCCTCAAGAATAACCTCAATGTCATCCATGCATTCACGAAGGAGAGGGCCCCTAATGTCGTCATAAGTTGGCGGCCTAAATCCTGTGCCGCAACCTGCGATGGCATCCACCATGCCTCGCCAGTATGGAGACCTTGCCACATTGAAGGGAAGGTCAGAAAAATACCAAAAATTGCCAATGGCCTTCCTGGCTGCCCTATGCCTCTCCTGGTTCCACGTGGCCATACCATCAAGTGTGGCTTGTGTCCTTGCCCCAAAATTGGACTCATCCATCCCACTCCTTGGCTGTGCTTGTGCCTGTGCAATTGATGGACTCGAATTTTCATGCTGAAATCGACTAAAGATGTTGGTCCCACTAGTAGTTGTATGAGGCTGAGAAGAGGGGGTTGAAATGGCTTCAAATGTTCTTTTCTTTATCTCTTTTTTCTCCACTTTTCCAGTGATAACTGCCATGCATTCTCTCTCAACGTCAATTGGCACTTTTGGGCATAATCTAACATTCTCACCTGCTTTCCTTGCCAAATGAAATTTGAAGCGATATACTCCTCCATGTATAGAAGTATTACAAAAATTGCAAAGAATTTCTCCTTTCTTTTCCATTTCTACTCCATACTTCCATGCTATATCTTTTTTATCTTTTCCTTGACATTTTCCTGTGGCTGCACATAATAACAAATAACAACAAACAATTACTTAAAAAAAAAAAAACCCTACACCCTAGTTTGAACTTTGAACTTGAGGTTTAAAATTGTAGTGCAACGCTGAAAAGATGGACTTGCATACATATTTTCGGCAGCAAGTAACAATAAACAATCTCTTTAAAAAAAAAAAACTAAACCCTAAACCCTAGTTTGTGTTAGGAGGTGAACCTTTCCATGCGCTATTCGTATTTGCAGGGTGCGCCGAGGGGGGTCAAGGGGGGAACCGTAGTTTGTTGCATTTGGTTTTAGACTTGGAAAAAAAATGCTTGAAAATTTGGAATAAGATTCAATAGAATAAAAGAAAAAAAAAAAATCAGTTTGCTTACCTCAAATGAATCCTTTGGGTAGATTCCTAGATGTTGGTGGTTGTTGGTAGCTGTCGGGATCCTTCAAACTCCAAAACAATCCGCTGTTTGGTGGCTGTTGGTGACTATCGGATTCCTTCAAACTTCCAAAAATCCGTTGTTTGGATGCGTTTTAGGGTTTTCTTTGGTGTGGTAGCAGGTAGGCAGACCTCTCTCTCAAGCTTGGAGGAAGAAAAATGAGAGAAAACAAGAAAAAAAAACACTATTTATGCCTTTTCCTCTACGCGTGCAACCGTGGGCGATTTTTTCGCCAAAAAATCGTGATTCCGATTTTTTGCCAATTTGGTGATTTTTTCAAAAATGCCGATTCTGATCTGATTTTAATTGGATTTTGTCAGAATTGTGATTTTCCAATTTGAATGTCGATTCTGATCTGATTTTCGTTAACACTGGTTTCCACTTGCAGAGAGAAAGTGAAATCAGACCTAAAAAACATTCATTTACAACCTAAACCCAAATTTTTCCTAGTTTTCAAGAATCTAACAAATATCTAGCAGTTACATTTGAGGTTAAAAGACAAGAACCAAAAGGAAGGCTAATGCCACAAGGCCCATTTGATTACAAAGGACAAAAGACGAAAGGAAAATAAAAATTGGTCAATAGAGTACATGGATAAGGTCAAAGAAGATCAACAATGGAAGTTGAAACCAAAAGGGTAGACTACATTAAGAGGCATCTAAACCAATCTTGTATGGAGTACCATGGCAATATGTCCCACCCCTTGCAAAGTGTAACACCTTCAATATTCAAGAGCAAAATTTCTTTGCACGTCCTTGTACTATACATTCTCTAGAGCATTCTTCTAACCACTGGGCCAAGGAAAAACAAATGCTTTTGAAATACTAACCAACACAGGAAACATTCACTATGTTTGAGGCAACTTGAAGGCTTTAAGAATTAGACATGAAAGATTGGAACAATACAGTGCTTGGGCCCTCTCACAATCCTAGTGAGATTTATAAGACACACATAAAATAGCAAGAAGCCATTTGAAGAAGCACAAAATATACTTGAGGTTTCTTTCTAAGGAAGACAAGTTGACTAATAATTGTGATATGTTGTTATACCCCTTGAAGGATAATATACTATTTATACTTTGCCAGAGAATAGCATGCCATCAACCATATGCAGTGTTGGTTTGAGCATTGCACCTGTGTATGGCCACAAAACCAAAATGGGAGATAACATGACTTGAAGTATTTTTTAACAGTAGCCACTAGCCCATATATAACCGTTTGACTATGGGAGGCATCCCCTAGTGCAACCACAATTTGAGAACAATGGAAGTTAGAAGGGATATGTACTAGCCTTATGTACTCTCTTTGGACTTTGACTTAAATTAGCAAAGACTACGAATTCATGAGGAAGTAATTACAAATAAACAACACGTTAAATGACAACAAAAGGAATTGTAGATGCTCCAAGACTGAATCTAACAACCACCCAACAGTTACATTGATGTGTGTTTTGTTTCTTTCATGTGTAGTTTAAGGTTATATCACTTACAATATTAATTTTGGATTCGTATAATTTTAATTAATTGTGATATGCATGGAAAAAAAGTTTTCTTCCAATGAAAATTTGCTTTTTCTTCAGGTTTTTTTTGCTGAGTTTTTCTAAGTTTTTTTACTGAGTTCGAGTCCTAGTCAAAAATTGGCCTTGTCAAGTCCGTGCTGAGTTCGAGTTTCTCTATTATGAAGGAAGTAGATGGAGAGCATGAGGTAGGTGCAGGAACAACTGGATCGGTTGATAGGACAACTGAAATCAAAGTGTGTGGTGAGGGAGCAAACTGTAGAAGTGAAGATGCAGGAGATTGCTCACAAGGACCAACCGATCGTTGAGCGTGATGAGCAGTTTTTAGTAGCTACAAGGAAGGAAGCTAAAACAACAAAGAGGGAGGAGGCTTACTTGAAGGCTAAGCTGGCAGAAGCCGAGCATAGATCAAATCATTATGGCTTCCAGCGGGCTCGTTAACAAGACTATGAAGCCTTGAAGCTACATATTTAGGAGGTGAGAGGATGCCTATTCCAAAACCTCATCCTTAACAAAATTAGAGTTCTCGAGAGCAACAATAGTTGACGAGGATGTCAACCAATCTAAAGGGGAGGGCAAATGTAGGCGCTAGTTGTGACTGACCACCTCAATAAAAGAAATAAATTACATGCGTTGGAAGTCAAGTACGCCCACATTGAAGTTTTGATAGTTTTGATAAAGTTTGATAACGTTGTAATATTTCATGCAATAATGTAATGATGAGTTAAGTAATAGTCATGTGCGGATAAGTTATAAGTGGTTAGTTGTCATGTAGTTAGGAAATGAAATGTAAGACAAATGTAATGAGAAAGGTGATGTGTAGAGGTAGGTAGTTGCCAATAATAACCTCACCTCAAGATCATTCAACTTTTGCGGCGTAAGTCTATTGCGCTTCTTGGAGTGAATGTGCTCAAACTGTTAGGAACCTCCTTTTTTCAACCACATCATTAACAAATTGCAAAAACATTAAATAAATAATCACAAGAAACAATCTACATAAATCAATACAAGATAAAATATGTAAATTATAAAAACATTTCCAATTTATATTTCAAACCCTTAAGGTAGGGCAACACCGTACAATGCTTGTTATTGGAAGGAAGTCTTTCCTTAATATATCTTACTTGAGATAAATTACAATATTCTTCTCTTCATATCTGAGAGTCTTTACCCATTTTTATGATGCCCAACTACCTACCACTCCCACTTATCCATACATGTGGGATAATTGCATTTTTTGCCCATATTTATAATGCCTAACTACCCACCACTCCCACTTATCAATGCATGTGGGATAATTACATCTAATATAATATTATAATATTAAATACTTATCTTGGGTACCTAACATTTCATCCCCCTTACAAAATGTTTCGTCCTCGAGCCTTGTTGTGAATTGGTACCGATCTTGATCATCCATCCATCCTAGTGAAACTTTGATTGGTGGTGGTCTTTGCTGATGCTGATATGTCCTTCTACCATTTGAATTTTTGGAAGTAATCCTTTGGTTCCATGTGTTGGAGGCATCTTTCTATTGGCAATAAATATCACTCTTTTTCATCCATACTTGTTTGCTTTTGCCACTTGAGTATCCAGTATTGCTTTGTTGGCTCCACGCTTTTGCTTCTCTACTCTGGTAACTCAAATTATGGGTCCATTTGTTCCTTGATGCTGCTGCACCACTCTGAAAACTAGAGTCACTATGCTTTCTTTTCCAAACACTGCCATAGTTGTTGCCCTTCTAATTCCATGTAGAACCATAATATTGTTTTCCAAAGCCATGCCTCCAATATTGTTGTCGCTCGTGTGGGTGGCAATATGCTACAACCTTAACCGGATGTTCTGTTAGCTTTAATTGTTCAGTAGTTTGTTCTTTTCTTTTATGCTCCTCTATCATGCTTTGATCTTTTGATTTGGCCTTGGACTTTGCTTTTGCTTCTTCTTTGATTTTTGTTACTACCTTCTTTGCCTCTATTTCAGGTTCTTTTGCTTCTTCACTTTGCTCCCCTGCAATAGCTACCTGTTTTTCCTTACACTGAGAATTGTCTTGTAATGTTATCTTCTTCGTTCTATACCACAACTTCATGAACCTTTTTTGCACATTAATGTTAATAGTACCTAAAGAATGCAACCAAGGATAGCCAAGAACAATATCCATATCACCCATTTCAATAGCATAAAAATCTGAATGTAAAACATATTTATCCATGGTGATCTTCAAATCTTCAAAAATCTGAACATCCTCACCCTCAAGCTTTATGTTTTTAATTTTTTGAACCTACAACTTTTTAGCCAAAGCAGTATTAATGAAATTAAATTGGCTGCTAGGGTTTATGGAAATAACAACCCTTTCCCTTTGGATGCAGCCATAAACCTGTAAAATATATTTTTTTGGCTCAAACAATTCTTCTTGATCTGCATTATCTAACACAAAAGGTGTGCTTCCTTTCAAAATATATATTTTTGGCTCAAACAATTCTTCCTGATCACTGCTTGTATTATCTGACACAAAAGATGCTTTCGCTTGCATATTATTATCCTTATGGTTTTCTTTTTCCAATTTATTGAAATCTTTACAATCTTGTGACGTGACTTACAATTGCGCTCACAAGAAGCGCTGCATGGTTGACATAAAGCTTTCATGGCAAAGAGGTGAAGATTGGGCATATACGCACCAAAGTCCTCCCACCATAAATCTAGAAAATGCCAAGAAAAAAGAAATTTAATAATATATATAAAATCGTAAATTGAAATTACTTGTGAAAATAAAATCCAAAGACAAAATCAATAATAATTCGATCCATAAGGGTTGCTTGTCCTTAAAGGTGCCCTTCCTCGTATGCATTTTGGGGATGTGAAACGGTAGCCCTCACATCTTTTTTAAGCCTGCAACTCATCTTGTATCAAATTGCGGGTGTGGTCATTGGGCACCATCCGAGTTAGGCATTGTTGAAGGCTTGACATCACCTCATAGTCGACCTCGAATGAATCATCATAAAAGAATTTGGGGTTGAGGTATTACCTCGCTGCATGTAGTGGGCTATAGAGTTAAGAAGTCCATTGCCGGTCAATTAGTTCCCAAATGGGATTGTATTTGGGCTTGGAATAATTATAAAATGAGGCAATTGCCTCTTTGGCCCTATCCATGGCCTCATATATGTATCCCATTGGTGATTTTTCTCCATCAACAAGACAGAGAACCCTCACCAAAGGCTCTGACACCTGAAGGCAAATGTCAAATTTTAGTTATTGTTAGCAAATAGAAAAATAATTAAAATTGAAAAATAATTAAAAAATAATTCAAAATTTGCAAATGAAAAAATAATTTAAAAATAAAACAACATAGTCGTGTACCTTGATTGCCTCATGCATAGCTGTCTAGAACGGCTCCTCAAACACATAATCGTACACCTTCTGACCTTCATGGGAGAGTCGATATCTAGTAGCATCTTCTCCAATCCACTCCTCGCTCACAAACATCCTCGTCAATGCCCCCTTTGCATCAAAGATGCTTTGCAATGTTATGAAGTTTGTGGCGAATTGTATAACTCTAGGTTGCACAAGCTCCCTCCCATTAGTGAGTTGCCTCATTAGCTGGAGGACCCACATATGGTTGTGTAGATGAATTTGGTAATGCATTTGGTCTTATGTATAACCTCAGACACTCAAGGTAATTTCCTAATAGCTTCAAGAAGCAAATTGAGACAATGGGCTGCACATGGTGTCCAAAAAATCGTGGGGAATCTCTCCTCCAAAATCCTTCAAGCTGCTACATATACGGCTATGTTGTCCATGATAACTTAGACAACATTATGCTCCCCTAATTCCAACACAATCTCCTCCAACAACCTAGCAAGCATTTCGACACTCTTAACTTGTGCCGATGCATCCATTGACTTGAGGAACAATTCCTTCTATAGAAGCAACCAAAAAATTAATCAATGCCTGATTCTTTCCATTGATCCATGCATCGGACATGATCGTGCGACCGCTTTTTCTTCATACCCTGTGCTGCTCTTCAACCAAGAGCTGGATATCCCCCATTGAATTTTTGAAGGAGAGGGCCTCTAAAATCATCATAAGTGGGCGGCTTAAATCCTAAGCCGCAAACTATGAGGGCATCAACCATTCCTCCCCAATA
Organism: Wollemia nobilis; assembly: GCA_028583015.1. NCBI lineage: Eukaryota > Viridiplantae > Streptophyta > Pinopsida > Araucariales > Araucariaceae > Wollemia > Wollemia nobilis. The sequence goes on from JAQPPZ010002512.1 coordinate 1,128,704, forward strand.
TGGAGACCTTGCCAAATTGAAGGGAATGTCGGAAAAATACCAAAAACTTGCACAAGCCTTCCTTGCAGCCTTGTGCCTCTCCTTGTTCCATGCAGTCATACCCTCAAGCATGGGTTGTGACCCTGGTGAGGAATGTTCCATGAAAATGACTCTTGTGTCCCACTCCTTGGGTTTGCCACAAATGGACTGGATCCACTATAGCGCTGCTGAAAACGATTAAATGTGCTGCCACTACCCTTTGGACGAGGCTGAGGAGTAGCAGCCATAGCATTTCTTGTTTTTTGTTTGAGTTATTTCTTGTCACTATAATCTATTAGGAGGGCATTGCATTCCCTCACAACCTCAGGCTCCACCTTTGGACATGGCTTGACATCATGGCCAGATATCCTTGCCAAGTGGTATTTGAGGCAGTTTATGCCTCCATGAATTTTCTCACCACAAAAGTTACAATAGACCTCCCCTTTCTTTGCACCATCCTTCGCATACTTCCAAGCTGGGTCTCTTTTTCCCATTATTATATTTCAATGTGGTTGCACATGGAAACAATAAGCAACTAGTTAGAAACTTTGAAAAAGGAAAAAAACCCTAGGGATTAAGCATTGACAGATGAAACTTTGTTTTATACCTCAAATTTAATTGTTGGGTGGGTGTTAGATTCTTGAAAACTAAGAAAACTTAGGGTTTAGGATGCAAATGAGTGTTTTTGTTGGTCAGATTTCACCTTATCTCTGCTCTCTTTGTGAGTGGGAACAGCAAAAATGAGGTCAGTTTGGGAAAAAAACAATTTATGCTGTGCAGCGAAGTTTTTTTTGTGGACTTGGCGAGTTTTTGTAACTTGCAAGTAAAAAAAATCTTGTTCAGTTGAGCCCAAAAAACCCAGGAGGGCTTACTCAGTCGTGGACTCTCGGAGTTTTTAAAAAACTTGCTGAGTTTCGTAACTATGCATCAAACAGCCTTCCGTCCTGTCCTAGATATGGTCAGCATAATATGCAATGCAGATGAAAACCCCTATGACTGTCACTGGGTTTTCACTTTATCATAATAATGTTACTGCTGATAATCTTGTATGATTTCCAGTCCTTGGCCACTTCATCACCATTTTCAAATAATGATGAACATTCTATTCTGTTTACCTTAATACCCAATAGAAGGAAAGACTGAAAACTGAAAATAAGGATACCTCAGAATGTAGTTTGTGTGTAAGGCTTTTAAAAAATAAAATGAGCGTTCTTTCTGTTCCTTTTTTTCGTTGCAGCATGTGATACCTGATGTTGAAACCACTGGTCATGTATCATAAATGAAAGGTCTCTTGACTTACAGTCTGAACAGTGGAGCATCTTTGGCAGAAAGAACTGGCAATGTATTACTTTTCATATCTACCATGAAGTAGTCTTTTTCTTGTTTAATCTGGAAACCGAACTACTATTACTGGAAGATACACTCATTCTAAATCTTGCAGCAACATATCAAGAATGAGGGGAAGCTGAGAAGGAAATATCACTTGTCTGGAGCTCATTATGTCAAACACATAACCTTGTGGACATCAAATACAAGCTGGCAGTGAGAAAAAGAGAGGTCAGTCTAACACAGTTTGATTGTTCTTGGAATATGAAGATTATGGAAATTCATCCTGCTCGTGACCTTTTCATCCCCATATGACATTTTGAAACAAAAGAATTAGTGAAATAAAATAACTACTGAATCTAAGCTTTTGAATTCAGCTATGCAAACTTGCAAGCAAACAAAACAAACAAAATGGAGAGCAAGAAAAAGGAGCTACAGGAACTAAGTTTTTCATTAGTAATCATGATGTATGATATGTCAGCTTCAAATTTTTGAACAAGTATTGTAAGTCTAGAGAAACAGAGCCACATTACAGTCTTAAGCTAAGTCACTAGTAAATAAAACAAAACATGTATCTAAACCACTAGTAAATTAAACGAAATATGTTTTTGAAACAGCAGAGAGATAGCTCAGGATTAACTGCATAAGTGGGATCCCAAAAGGCCTCTGATTTTATTGCTATGCTACCTGATAAAAATACCTACTCTAAGTGATGAAGATGGTACTGGTCAAGAACAAACTAATAAAAGCAAGAGTAAACAGTTAATCAATTGGTCTCTAAAATGACAGCCGACTCTAATTTTTCTTCCCATTCATGGATATTTTCAAAATCTCTGTAACCCATGCATAAATCATAGCCAACGTTAGGAGAATAGTTCCTTAAGAGCAGAAGTATTGCAAGAGAGGTGAGTATTTCAGTAACAAACATTACATCTCGCTGCAATATTCATAGTACATGGGGATAATAATGTATGCACCGATTGAAAAGAGCATTCTTTGGTTTCCACAGACTAAGAACTTTTAGGAGGAGAGTGCAGGCTTGTTTAATCTTGCTCTGAGAAGTTATTTAATATGAGAATCAAATACAAAAAATAATACATCCAATGTAAATAATATCTCGACAAACACTTTACCCAGATTGCAGTTACCAGATCTACACCTTCAACAAAAGAACTTCAGATCTACGTACTCGCATTAAATATGGAGCCAGAATCTGACATAATGCATGGATTTGTTGAAGTGCTCCCTTCAGTTTGGCCTAAAAATGGCTGAAATGTCTTCACGCAACTGTTAAGCAGGTTATTTTGTCCTTATTTGAACATTTTCTTTCTCTTATGGGCAAAAGCCTATAATCAAATCAATCAAATCATCCTTTAAAATCTTCCTGGGTGCTTTGTAACCTAAAAACCTGCTCAGCCCCTCCAAAGTAACGTTTTTAGCCCTTTGTTTTTTCTTAATTGCTGGGTTTAAACTGGCAATGGATTCTCTCACAGAATCAAAAGCTCAGAAAAATGTCCAAATTATTTTTGCCTAGCTGTCCAGGATGATTAAAATCACTATTTTACCCTCAATTTCTCATGCATACGAAGTGCCGATTTTTTCTTCATGTTGAACAGTTTTTGTGGAAGTCTGGCAATTGCTCCTCCTATAAAAAGAAAAACCCATCACAAATGTCTCTCCTTTGATTTCTCTCTCTCTCTCTCTCTCTCTCTTTTTCTCTCTCTCGCTCTCGTATTTGCACAAGCCATGAATTGGTCATGCTAAGTGTTTGACGAAATATTGATGCAAAGGAAAAAAATAAATTGCGATATATAAATATATATTATTTATTTATTTATTTTTAATTGATAAGGATTGCTCTTACAACCAAGGATATAAGGGTCCATGAAATCAGATGTGTTTACACTGAAGTTGCTTCCACTTTTTGTCAAGAATTCAGCTATGTCAAAAAGGATTTTGGAATGCTTTTAATGTGTACTTTCATTGTTGAGGATGGCAATCCTTTTCATTTATAGATTCAATGATTGAGGAACAAGGATCTAGTCTTATAGTAATTGATTCAATAGCAAACCTGTAAGACACTTATCTGGTATTTGTCCAAGTACATGTTACTTTAGAATCAGGTATAATCTTTTGAATTCTTTCAGTGACATCGGTATATCATTTGGCCTCCAAATGGGCAGAGTTTTGCATTAAATTATAATTGGAAGAAAACTTATGTTAAAATGTCGCTCTTTCATTCATCTGATTCTATTCTAATTCTTCTCATAAGTACCTCCATACTTTCTCTCGTCTTATATCCTAGAACCCAAAGGATGGAGTGAGTTTTGGATTTTGTTCCAGAGTTCTAATTGCCAAGTTAATATCCTCAGAACTATCTTTTCCTTTTCTTTGTTTCATCAAAATATCAAAGAATCTCTTGAGGCTTTCAAATGCAGTAATATTTGCTTTATGCTTTTTAGATTGAGGATTGTCAACATCGGTAGTGGTATTTTTCCCAGTCCTTTACCCTATTGAGTTCTGAAATGATTTTTATTTTTTTGGTTTTTAAAGCGCTTTCTCAATTTCCTCCATGACACCCTCCACTATTTAATGGTCATGACAACAATAAAAACACAAATAACATACAGAAACATGAAGGTTTAACTGAATGCAAACATAGCAAGGGAGCCACACAGCCAGTGCATTGTGCATGGCATGATCAGTGTTCCATTGCACGGTGAGAGCTTTGAATCATTGATAGGAATGGCAGAGCAAACATGGGATGAACAAAGATGGAAAGTGGATTGAATGCAGTGACAAAAGGTTTCCCCAATATTATTCTGGCAATGGACATGTAAAATCCCTACACAGTATGTTCAATGTTTTGATTTCCACTGCCTAGTCAAAGCCTTGAACCATCAAAACAAAGGTAGAATGGAAAGAAAAACTAGATTGAATTCAAATTGCATTGGCAAGACCTTAGGACTCATGTTATTTTTGATATAATCTGCCCGCCACCAAGCATCATGAGGTCAATGATTACCTTTATGCACAAGTTTTTCGTCACTTTCCTGTATAATTGTAGAGCAAATTTTAATAATCGAGGAGTCAATAAGTATGCCCATGAGGTCCAAAGGGGTGAGTAAATGTACATTATACATCCTTTTAGCTGTTTTTAATACTTCTTGAGGGAGCTTTAATTCTAGTGTACAAGTGCTACCACCTTTGTTTGCGGTTAGAGATGTCCCAATGTTTGCATCAGCAACTTTATTGCTCTATGAAAAGATTTGATTAGAAGGGTATTTTATGATGATTGGGTTAACCTGACAGTTGTTGCAAGTCCCTTTTGTAGCTGCCTCAATTATTATCATTGAGCCTTCTAAAAGCTTATATATTATTCTACTTTTATTCATGAGCATTTGGGATTCCTCTATACAGTGCACTTGCTTCTTCATTATTATTTATTGTTATGCCATTGTCTTCAGCATAGACAAGAAGTATATTCACATGGTGGTATCTGAATACCCCTCCAGCTCCAGATCCAGCTCTTATTGAGTTGCCATTGAAAGCTTCATTAAAATTCAGCTTGATACATCTAGGATCCAAGGAAAGCTGTTTTGTTTCCATCTTTTGTCTTGTCGTGAGCCCTATTACTGGGGAGCCCAACCTCTTCTCCCATTTATATGTCTTTATCACCTTTGTTAGTCACCCTTTTTTTTTTTTTTTTTTGAGGAAGGATTTATTTTAGTCAACATGAAATGCATTTACTGGATATTTCACTATTAGGCTGTTAGCTTTTACTACATCAGTCATTTTTTATGTAATGGGTCTTTAACATAATCTAAGAAAAATATTTAGTTAATTAAGTGTACAAATTATCATGTAGTTATCCCTAGTTTGTTGGATGTCCTGACATGGGACCTGTTAGTGTAATAACAAAGTTTAATCCACTGTGCTTTGTAAGAACATAACTGATCTTTCTAGTATTCTTTATTGGAAGAAGATAGTTAGTAGGATAACTTGAGGTTGCAATCATAGCTAAGACATTCTTTTTTGAGTTCTCATTTGACATGTTTGGCAAAAAGTTCTTAATCAAGAATGTTTGTTGTTGTTCATAATGTTGTTCGGCAAATAGCAGGCATTTATATAGTATCTTCATATTTCAAATTATATAAGTTACTTATATATTGAGTTTCAAAAAGCGTCTTTACTGTTTGATTATTTTCTCCTTGTCCACTATGGTACTAGAACAATAAATAAAAAAAACATAAGAATAGAAATCTTGGGTTTGGGAATTAGTCATTTAACTCTCTCAACTATAGATTTTAACCTCTCAAAGACTCAAACTATGAAGAACTGGTCATTTAGTTGTCTTAACTATAGCTTGTTACCTCCCAAACTACCAGTGCTACTATAATATGATTTCATTGCATTGCATTTCCCCACTGTTTTCAAGAGTCACTTTTTCTTGTTAGTTTTTTACTTGTCAAATTACCACTCATAGAAAATGATTTCCCTGCATTGCATTTCTTTAATGTCTTCAAGAGTTACTTTTCTCATACCATAGATACATTATCTTAGCTGATTCCTAAAGAACTCAGAGTGCTACTCCTAGTTCTTACTTGAATAGAGGCCCCACCAATGCATTGGGATGGAGTGAAATCTTTCAAGGATCTAATAGTGTGGACTATGTACATGTGGTTACACAGACTGATTTGTGTCATTTAGAGTGAAATAACAAAGCTTCTTTAGGGTTACATGTTATGATATTCTTTCGGTTTTTATTTTTTTAGTCGGGTCAATATTGACCAGGCTCCACAGTTAAGCTTCTTCAATGATCTGAACTTGATATTAAAGGGAAAGCCCATTTTAAACTTACTTGCATCTAGATGTTATAAATCCCTACTGCCGAATACCACTATTGCTTTTTAAAGTTGGGAGGGTAGCCTTAATGAAGTCTTTTGCTGCTGTGAAGGAGACATTTTATTATACCCTTCAGACACCTCAAGGTCCTAGGGAGTGGGGATGAAGATGCTAGAACAAAACATGAAGGATTGATGAATATTGTAGATAAAATGCAAAGGAATTTTTGAACAATGTGCCTCACGAGCAGGCATTCCAATGGCTCAGAACCATTTTCAAGTGTTTACATGGCTTAGAGGGAAAATATCTCAATCCAGCTCAAGCCAGCTTTCAAACCCAATTGAAAGTCTCTTCATCCTTTGCTTCAATTACAGTGAAAGATCTGCAAGGGATCGTGCTGTTAGATTTCATATTTTAGCCTTCCTAGTTCTAATTTATTAATTTTTGTTGGATTTCACCTGTATCCAATTTGTCTCCTTGATTTATTAGATTTTTTGTGTGTCCGTGTTTTTGCAAAGCTTTTGATGTTGTTGATCATGATAAACTTCTTCGCATATGTGTTGTGACAGGAACATTGAAGAAGTGTAAAGTCGAGTCTGAAAAAATGGTTTCAGATGCTAGTAAAAAGAAAGCTGCTCAGAAAAAGGCAGCTGCTGCAGCAAAGAGAGGCTCAAAATCAGCTCTGCAAAATACGCTAGCAAAAATTGAATCCTCTGAAAATGGGAGTGTAAGCCAGGTAGCGAGTGAAATAACATCCTTGAAACTAAATGATCGAACATGTACTGGAGTTCTAACATCACATCCTCAGTCGAGAGATATACATGTAAGTTTTTTTTTCAATTAATATTAAATTAATCCCATCTGCTATCTGAATCTATGCTCCATCTCAATGTTTTCTTTGGTTTCTCATTCTGTTGTAACAAGACCTTTCACAAACCAATGGAGTCACTTCTTATAGACTGTGTCAGGTAAATTCCAATAGTAGTGTACCAGGTGAACGGTCTGATATTCTATTATTGGAAATCTGCCTTGATATACGTGTATGTTGGAAGTGGCTGCAGATGTGAAACTTTGAAGTCTCTCCTTATTATCTTTTCACAATAAATCGTGCACAGAACGCCTTCTTGGTCTTGTAAGGGGTTTCCTTTCTTACCCTTTCTATATCTGAGTGAATTTAACTATGATTTTGATGACGATTTGAATTACAGAGACTTATGGAGCTGGGATACTCAACATTGAAAGTTGATGCTGGGCTGTCATAAGGCATGTTAGACATTATCCGTTTACCCTTTGATATTGCAAGTGTCTGTCAAAGTAAAAACTATAATTTGGCCTTTTTGTTGTTGAGAGCTTGTTTGGTGGTGTGTAAACTAGCATGTACCCTGTTGGCGTCACAGAGATGTACAACTACTGTCAAAATGCAGAAGGTTCTTTCTTTCATATGATTATTTAAATTCATTAGGTTTTTAGATGGCCAACATTGGATAAAGTGAAATAAGCGAACTATATGGGGAATGATCTTTAAATCAAAGAATATGAAAAGTCTTGGTAACCTTTAAATCTATCTTCCATACAGAATTTTATATATTACTTTATATTGGTGATTAGAACCTTGTTTTATAAATTCGTTTGTAATCGGCATAGGAATATGCGAGTGGCATTTGCATTTCATATGCTTATATATTAAAAAATTGTTTATAAGTAGTTTATTAGGATCTGTATTATTTGAAGTTCCACTACTACTCTATATAGGAGGTATGAATTTTCGGTAGTTAGTATTGTGTCTCCTTCTAGAAGCTCATATATGCTGGAGCATGCAAGGAACGTCTTGATTCGATTGATCAAAATTTCTCTGGTAAAGTTATCCAGTCATAAAGTAAATAACTACAAGCTTAAGCTCAAAATTGAAGTATGAATGACAGACAGAAAAGCCTAAACACGTTGGCCATTCAACTGTCAGAGCAGATATCATGGAATAAGAACTTATATCAAAAGCATTTGAACTTTATGCATGGGACTTGACCTGCGAATCATCGTTGATGTGGTTCTCAAAAAGGTTTCTCCAGCATGTGCCCTGACAGTTTGTCTGCTCCAGTGGACATTGTAATTATCATTGCTGATGGAATTATCTTTAGATGTGCAAGTTGAAAACGTTTCTTTGAAATCTGTGCTGTTGCAGTCATTATCTTGTTTCTTGTAGTCCTTAAACTTGCTGGATATACTCAGTCTTGTTGCTACACGATGTTGCCAGTCATGTAGCATAGTTCTTGAATCTTAATCTCTAAATAAAGAACTGAGATTTCTTCTCCAAAAGGTTGCTCATATGCACTTTGCATTCAAGGTTTTCAACTTATTAGACAGTGCCAATGATATTGCTAAATCTAATTTCTAAAAATGCATATGGTATTTTTTGTCATAGTATGATTGTGCTAGCTTTTGATAGGAAATGTACTTAACAGTTGATAAATATGAAATTTATTATCATTCTTAGCGAGATTAAAAATGAAGCAAAACACAGGGTTTTCACTTTCCAATTTAGTTCGCTCTAGTTAATGAATGAGGCTGTATTTTTCTTAGGCGTGCAGTACTGGAAAGTGTACTATCTGAGAGAGGAAAATTCGATCTCATTCACTTAGTATAGTAAACTAGAAATGAGATTGCATGTCTAGTTCATATCAGTTAGAAACTAGTCTTGGTTTGCATGTCTAGGTTATCTGACTTAATGAGATGTCCATGCACATGCAGTTTGCTGACTGCATGTAAATTAGACTAATTGAGGTGTTATGCATGCCCATTTCAAGGGTAGTTTGCAACCATTGGACCTTATCTCTGTCAATCTATTTATACCTCATCAATGAAGAGCTTATATCGTCCGTGTTGGTGTCTATCTTATCTCCTTTGCATATCATCTTGTGTATTTTTCTGTCATAAATTTACTGCAGGATCATTTAATTTGGTATTAGAGCCTTGATGAGTCCTAATCCTAATACCAAGTTTGCTGGGGGTCCATCTGTGCTTATTCTGCTCAACTTTGACTTCTGCTTGGTTGTTACATATTGCCCCCCTGCTGTCAATCTACTATGCTATTTGCTGTATTTGCATTTGCTGCTCCATACAGTAGCAGAAAATTTTCTGCACGTTCGGCCAATCTGATTTTTGTCTGCACATCAGCATTCACCTTTTGCTGGTTTTCTCTGCTGGGAAAATTCTTTGCATGTAATCTGTTGGGCCATTTAAACAGCTGGTCGGTTCGCTGTTTTGTATTCGGCACCTCCAACAATCACATTTTGTGGTCACCACTTGAAGCAAGATTGGATAAGCTCTGGAAATTCTCTTCAATTTGTTTTCTGCAGATTACTTATGGTGTCTTGCTTTTTCTGTCCTTTGTTGTGTTAATTTTTTCCTTGTTCTCTTGACAAAGAAGAAAATGCTTGTTATGGCTAGCACATGCAGCTCCTTTATTGTAGTGAATTTTTTCCTTGTTCTCTTCATATAATGAATAAAGGAGCAAGCTTGTTATGGGTAGTACAGGTCCACCCACTAGTGGGGCTCCATTCAGTTCCTAAGCCAAGAGTTGAATGATCAATGATAACAATAGAATGAATTTCAGCTGAAGGTTAGGGATCAAGTGGCAAATATATTCCCAAATAATGGGACAACAATCCATCAGTTGTACCTCTTTGGACATCTTGATTGTCCAACTTGCTTTCGAGATGGTTAACAAGATATCTATTTCTCATTTGATGGCACAATCAATGGGGAAAAAGTGAATGCTTGGATTTGTAGTTCGAATGGGTATTTCAAGTTGCAACAAACCTACTGAAGCGCAATTAGTCATGTTAACTAAGGTTCATATGAAGGATTAAATCCTCACTTGGTGGCAATGTCGCAAGATTTTACAAGTTTCATCAAAAATGTCAGAATTTTGTCAATTTTCTACCTTTGGGGAACATTTATGAATAAACAACAATTAATTGACGAAAAATCATATACATAATACTTAAAAAATTTCCTATTGTCATCTTGCATTTAAACATCTACTTGATTATATTCTACCTACAAAGTAAAGGTTGAAACAAAATTACTAAAAAGAAAGTTCAGTGATTTTAGGGCAACTCATTCATGGAGCCATTTGCAAATCAATATCATTTTTGTATGATGTGAAGTTCTTTGGATATGTTTATATTTATCTTAGAAATTTACAATAATGAAGCTCTCTATTTTCTTTTTTGAACATAAATCTATCGAGTTTAATGGGCTCATTATTAAGGTCGACATGGTCGACCTTGACGATATCCATCGCATCAAATTTGTATCTAGATTGTTCTCTCATTTTTGAGAGGAGATGGAGCTTATCACTAATTATTCCTTCGAGCATGTTTACCAACTTGCCCTAGATGTGGAAACTAGGCAGCAAAAGAAGAACAATCATTCCCTTATGTCTCATAAAAACAAGCACTTCCCAACTCCTTAAACTCTGCACACCTTTTCCAGAATGGGATTTTTTGGATTTTCTCAAAGTGACTCCACTAAGGCTTTTAGGACTGAGAAAATTTCTGTGCCCATCATAAATGTGCCAGACATTCTACAGAAGAATGTTGTGGCGTGGCATCAAAGAAGGCAAAGTCCCTTCTATGTTCTGGCTGAGCTGTTGCCACAACCACTATGAAGATTTAATGATTGAGGTGAACAATCTCAAAACTTCTATCTAAGCTCATTGTCATGGTCAATAATTATGATGCCAAAAATTGCGAAGCTTTGTTTACACAACCGCCAAGTCAAAGACAAATTGATGGAGCTCAACCGGATAATGTTAGTCATCAATTGGGATTGGTCAAGAATGGGGGTTGGTGGACTGGGGCTTTTCACTCCCTGGTATTTCATCATGTTTGTGATTGAGCCATTCCAAGACACTCTGCAATGTGACGTTACTCCATTGGATCGTTCTGGTCTATGGTTTGTTGCGTGGAGTACCATAAATATGACTACAAGGCTGTCTGATGACTTTTACAAGCCTTATGGGGTTGGAAAAGGATGGTAAAATGTATAAATTCACTTCTTTTTTTTGTTGTTTGCTTTCTAGTAGTCTTCTGGTTAGACAAGTTATTGGCCCAGATTGTTGACCCTATAATAATTAGGGAATCCAAGAAAGACAATGCGAATGAACTGCCACCATGAAAATCCAATCTGTGATTAACACATGGTCTCAGGTTTTTCGTGAGCCTAGAGGCCCATTTTGCATTCCATTCAAGCTTGTGGTAGGATCTGAGTTGCCCAGTTGACAACTGTATCATACTACGTCTGTTGAGAGTGATGAAATGGAACACCAAATCAAGCAATTGATAAGGGATGACAAGATTTAGCTCAATGCTTCACATTGTGGATGCCTTCCTTTTGTAGTGCCAAAGAAAGAGTATAATAAGTGGTGCTTAATTATAAATTATCTGTCTCATAACAAAATTATTGCGAAGAACTAAGATATTTAAGAAACAACCTTCAAGGTGAAGTTTGAGCTCTATGAGTGATTGGTCATGCATTTTGTCCTCGCTAGTGCACTTGTCATTAATGTGCATCATAAATGATGTTTTGAGGCTACATCTTGGCAAATTTGTTGTTGTCTATTTCTACAACATCTTGGTGTATAGCACAACTTGGAATAATCCCATAATTCTTGTCAAGACAATTTTGGATTTATTTGCAAACACTAGCTCCAATAAGAGATGAAGCTGTCCTCCTTTTGACAAACTCTAGTTAAGTGCTTGGGCTTCCTCATAGACGAATAAGTGTTATATGTGGATCCGGATATGGTCAAGGTGCTTCATGAATGGCCCTCACTCCAATGGACATTTTAAAATCTGAAGAGTTTTTGTGGGATGTGTGAACTAACAAACACGTCTCACTCCATTTGTAACTAACATGTTTTCCACCCCTTTCATCAACTCACTCATCAAAAAACTCTTACTTGGAATTGGGGGGCTGATAAAGCATTTTGTCTCTGCAAGATGCTTTTTAGCATTGCTTTTGTGCTTATCTTTCCTGAATTGCAACTATTCATGTTGCAGACTGATGCTTCTGAATATGCCATAGGTGCAGCTTTTAGCAGGGAGGTCATCTAGTGGCTTATACTTTTGAGGCTTTGTCACATGTCAAGCTTAATTGTTGTACCTGTGACATCTTCTGGGTAAGGAGATCATTTTGTGTATAGATCACTAACCCCTTGAATTGTTTTTTTGAATCAATTAAAGATTCAAGAACATTGACAATTGAAGTGGGTCTCTTACTTTCAAGAGATTCATTTGGTGATCAATGACAAGAAAGGTGTATACAACAAAGTGGTAGATCTTTTTAGTTGTCTTTGAATGCTTTGCATTTTGGATGTTTGATGTGCAACCTATGATGAGTGAAAACCCTCCTTCATTGATCCTCCCTTTTTCCAATTGTTGATGCTTTGCAACAACTAACAAGGATCAATTACACTTCTTTCCTTGACTAGTCTGTGAGATGTGTTATGGTTTGAGCTGATTTAGCTTTGCACTTTTGTTGGTCCTCTTGTCAACCTGTGCTCAAGGAGGGTCATTAATCTTATTGTGATGGACATTTCCTAGTTAGTGACTTGCTTACAAGGTGATACTAACATGATTGGATTATCATGGTGGTGTGTATATGACAATTTTATGCCATGTGCCAAATCTATAAATGCTCCTCAATAATGTGCTTGGAGCAGTTTTGTTTAACCGTTTATGAGTATTTCTGATTGTGACTCACATTTCTCAAGTCATGTTTGGAAATTATTGTGGAAACTTCCTAGTTGTCACTTGTGCTACCATTTCATCTGCAAATTAGTGGCTAGATAGTGGTTAATTGCACCTTATTTCACTCTATCTATCACAGACAACAAGCAATGGGACAATTGTTTGCATTTTTTTTAGCATAGCTTCAACCGGGCTATTCATGTCTCCATAGGGCATCGTTAATTTGAAGTCTTTTACAGCTTTCAACCCTTGGCCCCTTACGAGGTTCTGGTTGCTCTACCAGCTTGAAATACATTCCATGAACAGGAGAAAGGTAATACTTCTTCCTTTATGCAGAATGTTGCTAAACTTGATGCCAAGGTTTAAGATGATCTTCAGCAAACCCAAGCCAAATTCAAGATGTACCGTGATTGCCATTCAGTACCTCATTCTTTCCAAGTTAGTGGCTGTGTTTGGCTTCACTTGAACAAGCAAAGTTTTCACAATCTCACAAGCTAAAGCCCATTAGATATGGTTGGTGTACAATCCTCAAAGGAACGGGGTTGAATGCTTTTTCGTTTGGATGTCCCTTCAACTTAGCATTTATGATTTTGTTAATGTGAGCCAGCTGAAGTGATATCAGGCATGTCACTTGGACAAGAAGGTTTTTGTTACTCATCCTAGCAATCCACTTATAGAATTTTGGCAACCGTTAGTGTATGGTACTTTGCTAAATGTTTGGACTCACACTAGTTGCAAGAAGCAAACTGCTACTTGATGGGTGGCAAATACACTTGCCAATGCAAGCCAAATTGTTTTCTGAGCTAGTCTTACAAAGAAGCTTCCTTATTTATTCTAGAAGTTGGGGACAACCTCTATGAAGCAGTGAGGAAATGATAGGATTTATAATGGTCTTCACCCTTATGATTGTCTCTTTTCTCCTTGTAATTCTCTGTATTGTACGTTTCCATTATATGCAGTTAGAATAGTAAACTAAAGAGTCTTAATTTGCATTTTCATCTTAGTTAGAAACTGGAGTGTTGGTTTGCACGTCCAGTTCATCTCAGTTGCACTGAATAAAATGTCTATGCACATTTACAGTTAATTAACTGCATTAAGTTAGAGTAATTGAGGCATTTATGCATGGCCAGATCATTGGCAGTTTGCAACCATTCAACCTATCTTTGTAAATCTATTTATATGTTAGCAATAAAGAGTCTACGTTATCGATTTTGGTGGCTGTCTTCTATTCACATGTCATGCTATATTCAGAAATTTCACTAATTGATATGCACACAACTTAACCAGATTTCTTCTGTAAGTAAACAATCACATAATACAACAGTTATTGAAACCATAAAGTTTTGCCCAGTGGGTACATATGGCATGACCAGAATTATAGTTAACAATCTCCTGAAACAATAATTACTAAGACCAAAGCATATCAGGATCTGGTTACTAAATGTTAAGAGCATTAAAAATTCAAAGTTCTGCCCAGTGGGTACATATGGCATAACCAGAATTTTAGTTAACAATCTCCTGAATCAATAATTACTAAGACCATAGCATGTCAGGATGTTACTAAATGTTAAGAGCATATGAAATTCATAGTTTTGCCCAGTGGGTAGAAGTGTACTGTATTTATATTTCAGTTGTGGTTTCATCTATCATCTTCTCCGTTGTCGATGGTTGTGGTAAAACTCTATATTAATTTGTTCCGTCTGTTTTTCTGTAAATGGGATTGACACTGAACTTTGTAGGTAGCATGTCAGATGTATCTGAAAGTTTATTTTCCAAATACATTCCCACTGAACAACTGGATGGGTATCTGTTATGAACCTTACATGCTTGGCTTTTGTGGATCTAAGTACAGATTTGCATGCCAATGTACAAGGGGAATACAAAAGAAAACATTTTGCAGAAGTCATCTTGCATGTTTTCGTAATGCAAGTTTAAATATATATTAGAAAATGATTCCTTAGGATTCAAAATCAAGTAATAAGAAGTCCTTTATAGGCACCGAAAATGGAAAAAATAAAGGAGATGCATAAGTGGGAATCCTGGACTATATTATTAAATGATAAGATTCCTAATTAAATATGTTGAGGGGGAGGGGTCTATTGGGAATTTATTGTAGTTGGTTGGGTCAGCTTCTTGTTATGTGCTCTTGTCCTCGTCATTCCTTTAATTTTAATTTTAAATTTTTAACTCTTCACAGTAAACAATTCTTGGAATTGATCTTACTATTGCAAATATTGTTTCGTGCAATTCAGATTTTTGTTGCCTTTCTATCTTGTAGAGTCATTCATTCAGCAACTCTTATTGCTATATTTGAAGCCCATAAACTGTTGGCAATGTATAACCAACCTAAAGTCTCCTAGTGTGGTATGGTTGCTGCTCTTGGCCAAGTCATTGTCATATAGACCTGAGCACAGAACATTTCATAGAATATATTCTGTACCTTGACCATGCAACAGCTTATTCATGGCTAATTAGCTCTTTGTTTTGTTGCATGTGGGATGATTAGGTTGTACTTATTTATTTATTTTAAATAATGCGTACCAAACTGCATATACATACAATATGACTAACTGAAAAGATTCCTTGGCGACTCTTAGAATTTCTGTGGACAAATACCATATTGACAGCTATTGTTAAAAACTTATTATCCTCGATATTTAATTGCCATTTTGATATTTATTTTCACAGAAGTTGGCCGTCCAGCAATCAAACAACTGTTCCAACTACCTTGAGAGTATTAAGAATATTGGACTGGATCTGAAATAACAGATGTAGCAACCAAGGGGAACGAAAGCTGGAGAATTACTCTAGAACAGAAATTAGTAGGGAAGCAAATGTTTCTTGGGGGAAGTATTGTTAAGACCACAGTTTCTTATGCTTATAATTATGGTTCTATCTATAATAAGAGCGAAAGTGCAGGATTTCAGTTTATCCTCATTTGAGCTAAATGAAGGCACTCTTAAATTGTTAAGCAGCAGCCTTGGATTTGACATTGTGCCCCGAAACAAATATAATGTTTAGTATTGAGAACAGTATCAAGGACTTTCCAAGAGATCATGCTGAAGAGTTTAAGAAGGAATGACTTGGTACTTGTACCTCCTAGAAAAGACAAACTACATAAGAAATATATCACTAACTAGCAGTTTGTGGCTTTAATGACAGTTGACATTATGGTGATAAGAGCAGATGAAGGGAATAGCAGGAATGAGTTGAACTTGTACCCCCTAGAAAAGGCAAACTACATGAGAAAAATATCACTAACAAGCAGTTTGTGGCCGCCTTAATGACAATCTAGACATTATGGTGATAATATTATATGAAGGGAATGCCACAACTTTCATGGACAAAAGTGATTACTTGGTAGAGTGAGTGATCATTTGGAGTAGCAGCTATAAAAAAATAGGATAAGAATCATATAAGCAAAACAACAAAGGATTCAGACCACCCTGTACTCCACTGGGTCCACTATGCAGGGAAGGAGACACTCTTGTTGTCTGCCTACAGGGCATACATAACCTACCCCCCGTCGGATTTGAACCTTGGACCTCCTATCTGGAGTACCCAAGCCTTCACCCTCAGATCCACTGAGGCCGTATGTAAGTCCTTGGTTGATAGAAGTCCTTTCATTAAAGAGTCTCTAGAATTTGTTTAGTTTAGAGGATAAGCAGATAAATGAAATAGATATTTGGGTAAGTTTTGACATAGTCACCTTTTACTATGATTCCCTTAGATGAGGCCATTGAGGTTATAAAGAAGGCTACAAATGAAGAAACAATGAGGTTTGTTCGGCTATGTCTTTAATTGTAGAAAGCTTGGTTGTGGAAAGCAATTGACTTATACCCCATGAAACATAAATGGTGGAAATGATTGTACAGGACACCTATGTGATTTAGCTGAATAGTAAGAAAGTTTACAAAGGTTTGTTAATCCAATGAAATTTCTATTAGACCATATGAAGTTCATTATGGAAATAGAATAAATGGTTGTTTACCTTCGATTGATGTGCTATTAAGTAGAAGAGTGATAGTTACTTTGCAATGCAAACATATAGGAGAAAGACCCAGATGTATATTTACTTGGTGGACTGACATCATCAACCTTTTCAAAAGTGTGGTGTATTCAATGTTGTGGAAACAAGAGCTCTCACAATTTTTGTTGATAACCATTTGGAATTAGAGTCCCATCTTACCAGATCCATAGAAAATAATGGTTATTGTGGTTGGCAGATCAAAAAGGCATTCTGAAGAGCAAGAAAAGGAAAATGTCTTTGTCCCTTTGAACAAGATACAATTGAGAGATGGACCTTCCCTCCATTCAGGGGACCACTGATGTTGCTAGGATCCTAAAGAAAAAAACCATTAGGACAGTTTCCATTTAAATCCTTAAAGAGTAAACCAAATTTCATGAAGGACCTCATTGGTCCTTCAAAACAAAAGAAGGGTTATCCAATCTTTTCTTCTTGTGGAAAACCATATATCAGTAAAGACTGGCCGATCATTCGAAACCGTGTTGCTAATATAGAAGCATTCATTTAGGAAGGTTAGCATTGATTGAGAGGTTGCTCAAAACAAAACAATTGTCCCTGCGGGGAGCACGCGAAGGGCGCTGCCCCTCGACCCTGCAAGGGATGCTGTCCCTTGACCCTGCAAGGGGGCTCCCGCTCCCTTGACCCCCGACACAGGTGGCGACGGGCGTTGCCCGTCATGTTCATGATGTGAGAGTTGATGCATATGTGCGTAGGGCATGATGCAATCCAGTCTTGTATGCAGCCATGAAGGATATTCTGCCTAGGGTTTGCAGGTTGCAGATTGCAATGCTGAAACTGTAATGCTGAACTGTAAATGCCATTGTTAATATAAAACTACCTGTATTTACTGTTATCTAATATCTACCATTGCTGCTGCTATTGCCATTGCTGCTTCTATTGTTGTTATTGCTGTTATTGCTGCTGTGAGGACAAGAGAGACTAGGGCTAATGTTAGGACAAGGGGCAAAGGAAGACAATAGATAGTGGGCCTATTGAGGCATTTTGAGTCTTGACACATTTTGTAATTTGTACCTTTTCATATTATAAGCAATACAGGATGTGTTTTGTGAACTTTTGTCACTTTCATGTGTACTTAAAGCTTGAGCCTTGTATGATGTCTTGACTTGAATTGTTGCTTTTATTGCAATATTTGATTTGCATAATGTTAATTCATTGTAATATGCATGAAAAAAAAAAAAAAAAAAAATCGTTTTCTTCGGTTTTTTTCCCCGATTTTTTGCTGATTTTTTCCCCAGCCGATTTACTACCCGATTCCGATTTTCTCTACTATGATTCTTAGAGAAGTCAGCATGACTAGCAAAATATACATGACATTCAATGGAACCTCCTTCTGAATCCCAAAAAGGCATAAGAAAAATGCAATTCACATTGAAAACAATATCACCTAAAAATGTATTGACTGTCATATTTTTAGAAGGGTAGCAACCTGCATTTCATTGTCATATTAAGCCATTATCTACCTTCCCATATGAGTTTATGCTCATGTTCACAGGATGTTATCTTCATCATTAGTTGGCTTCAAAGCCTGAACATGTTTCTTGATGGTTTCTTTTTATATCTTTATGGCCATAGCAACCACATGCATGGGGAAAGTTGTTTTTTGTCATGAGGGACTCTTCCAATCCAACAATTGACATAGAAACAGCATGACTGGCACTGGCAGGAATAATTGTTATAAACCATCTGCCTTGGAAAATTTACCTTGCATAATCTGCAACATGTTGTTATTTGACAATCTTGAGGGCCAAGCAATAGTTTTTGACATTCTCAAGAGTCGAGTGTCAAGCAGCAGTGTATATAAGCCTCACAGTTATGATTGCATTGGTCCCAAGTGGTTAATGATGGTCCATTGTCCCTTTACTTGTCACCATCTTTACATTTTCATTCATTCATATCAAAATTTTGGGCATTAATCAAGAATGTGGGACAGGTTGCATATCCTTGGATTACTAAGTTTGCGATTACCATTTAACCTAGTAGTGCAAATTTTCTGCATTAGTCTTTGATTTGTGCAGTTTCCATCTTGGCTTGGCTGATTACACTGGTTTAAACTTTACTTCCTGTACTACTCTGAAATGGAGCAAAAGGAATGTTTTCATGATCATGTTGTCCAGCTTTGACTGTCATCTCCTCATCTGTTTCTGTTAGTATTCAGTATGCACGGGGCTTGAATCCTCTGATCAGAGTCCCTGAATGCATTTTAACGATCTCGGACAATTTTTCAACCGATAATGTGCTTTATTATTTTGTGTTATCTTCTCCATGCTGTATGAAGCTATGGTTGGTGTTTACACACAAGTCCAAGAAAGTGGTTATGATACCATGGTTATGAGCCCAGCTTAAATTTGCTGTAGAATGCTCTTCAGGCAAAAAGCTTGTATCTGAAAAGTTTAGAACTTTAAAGTTTAAGCTGAATAACGTGGAAATTGAAGGATAGTGAACATTTACAAGATAAAATCTTTTTCATCTCTGTATGAGTCAGGTTTAATTGGTTAAAAATGAAAAAAACAATGGAACTGCAGTACATTCATTTCCTAAGTCGAAGAGAACTTTCGTGAGAAGTTAGGGGGAACCCTTTGACTCCATCTTCAAAGTTTTTTTTTTAATTTTAAATTGTGGTTGAAATGAGATTCACCTTTATTACATACTGACTGCATTATTGCACTATTTCAACGGACTACATCGTGGCACTAAAACAAAGTATTATGGGACACCTTATAGCACAGCATTAATGCACTAATTCAATGGACTATATCGTGGCACTAAAACACAGTATTATGGGACACCTTCTAGCACAGCCTGGAGAATAAGAATTAACATGGGCATGAAAAATTTCTTGAACTCTCTTTGAGCTTGAATGTCAAATTACTGGGGAATTTTAGTTTTACAAAATTTTAGTTCTGTAGTTGATGTTGGAAGTGTTATTTGGTAATGTTTTGTCATATGTTAATAACATGGTTTCCAGGACATGGATGCAGGTAGTTGTACACCATTTTCAAATTGAGACGGGTTGATGTAGGGGCATGTGTCTATAACAGGGAATACTTTACATTTATCATGTAGGCATTTTGACCAGTATGAGGCATGCTTCTGCCCAAAGCAAAATTTCAGTGAAGATCTGGCTTTCATTCTATGAATATGAACTTCTAATATTTTTCTAGCAGTTTTTTTGTGTCAGTTTTTTTCTTATTTTGGTTGTAACCCATGTTTGTTCGTGCCCTGCTTTGCAATAGTCATGCTGTACCCCAATTCCTGTCGACTTTTGATCATCTGTGGAACTGGACATTGATATAATTTCATTTCATTTCTTGGTATGTTGAGGGTATGCTGTATGTATGTATTTAAAAATTTAATAGGACAATATAAGAAGATACAATGCACTGACTGAAAAGAGATTCGGATCTTTCAAACCAGAAAAATCTGCTGGCAACAAATTATTAGAGTTCAATTATATATTCACATTGCAAAAACAGCAGTTGGACAAATTTAGCTTTATGCAGTAAACAAATTGATTATGCCTAATTAAACTAAATGATATGGCTTTTTACCTTGTGATTTGTGCAACTTCATTCAAGAAATAATACAGACGATACTCATCTTCTCTATCATTTAGATCTCATTTAAAACACTTCTTAATTCTAATAATCTCATTGGAAGAGAAAAATCCTTTTTTGAGTGGGTACCTCTATAGAAAGGAAGTAGATGCTATGAGACATCTTGGGTTTGTTTCCTTGGGAAGGTGTTTTCTGGCATATGAGCAAAAATCATTCTTACTTGAAAGAAAATGATGTCTTTGTTGTAGTGGATTTTTCCATTACAACAAGCCTTTTTCCCAGACCAGAGCCTTGATAACCATTTAACTTGTAAGGAGGTTGTTATCTATAAGTTGGCAACTTTTGGGAGCATGCCAAAGCATGTATGGTTGTGACAAATATTTGATATGTTATTTTGTAACTCCCCTTTTCCTCGGTTGTGATCCATTGAATTTTAGCCCCTTTTTTAAACCCAGCCCCTTGTAATACTTATCGTACAAACACAGCTACAATGGCCTTTTTATTGGTGATATTGGTATGTGTATCAGGAGTTTAGAGCTGCATCTTGGAAACAGAATATAGTTTTCCTGACCAATTTAAACACTATCTTTTCTTTTTGAATTTGGAGAATTGTGTCCAGCAGGTTGCATACCTGTATCCATGTTTTCAGTATGTTTTCCCGTCTCGAAACTAACAGACACTTCTGGCCAGGGATTGGAACATCCAGAAATATTACTGGCAGATGTGTAAATGTCTATAGCAACTTCTGGCCGCTCTCAAGTAGTTTCCAGAAATATCAGATACTATTTTCTTGCGAATTCGGTGCAAGTTTCCAATGCCATTTCCTGGGTTTTTCTGGAAATTTCAGAGATTCCAATGATGTTTGCTAAAATTTTCATGATTATCGTCATGGTCTTTTTTAAAGAATTCTACTCCATGATTTATGTGGTTGATTGATCTACCAGACACTGCTTGCGGTGCTTCCTTGAGGAACTCCTGGTCAGGGATTAGAACTTCAGAAACATTTTTGTCAGATTCTGAAATGTCTATAGCAACTTCCAGCTGCATTGCATGAGTTTTGACAGAATTCTAATGCCATAGGTTATTTTTTGGAAATCTGTGCAAGTTTTTAATAGCATTTTCTGAAATTGAGCCATTTCCAATGCCATTTGCTTACATTTTCACAATTATTGTAAGTTCTGTTTCCTTAATAAGTCTATGCCAAGGTTTGTGGTGTTTTCTGATATAGCCATCCTTGTTTTTGACACTTAAGTTTCCAGTTACCTTTTTCTGATTCTTAGTGCAACAGTGCTTATTCTATGGAAAGTTCAGGTCAGAACATGAAGCATTTCAAACAGTCTATATCCTGCTGGTGCTTCATACTTTTAAGAACTTGAAGAGTGATGTTTGTGATGAACCTGACAAGCAGGATTCATAAGATTATATCATTTTTGTAATAAAATCTGAAGTGCTAACATTTTTATAAATAAAATCTGTAACCTGCTTAGAACATTCAAAATTAAAATATTTTGTACATAAAGCATAAATTTCTAAAAAAAAAAGGAAGATCTGTTTAATAACATTTATACTCCCAGAAAGTTGAAGAATTCTTGTTGCTTTGTTGGATTTAGCATGTAATATTTTTCCCCACAAGCCATAGGAAGAAAGTAACTTGTATTCACTGACCCACAACATCATATCCTTCTGCTGTTCTCGGTTGCTGAGATATCCCCACATTTCGAAAATTGTCCGATCTCTCTAAATGGTGCATTTTTTCTTCTGTGATCTTATATTTTTCCCCACAAGCCCCAGGAAGAAATTAGCTTGTATTCACTGACCCACAATATCATATCCTTCCGCTGTTCTCAGATGCTGAGATATCCCCACATTTGAAAATGTGTTCGATCTCTCTAAATGGTGCATTTTTTCTTGTGATCTTATCCTTTTTTTGGTTAAAGATACCTAAATATCTAAATACCCCCACAACTTTAAAATGTTTGATCTCTTTAAATAGTGCATTTTGTTTTCTTTGATCTTATGCTTTTTCTGGTAATGACTTTTGCCTAAGTTTGTCAATAGTGTCGGTCATTTTTGGGTTACTTGTGAGATTTTCTTAGACAGAGCGAACATATTCCTTTTGGGTTTTTGGTAGAATTGGCTTTCTCTGCTTTCACCTCGATCTTGCACCTACGCTCTTAAACTCTACCTCCGGGGTGGGAAGAGATCAAGTGTAACACCAGGCCATTTCAGTCGGTAGCCAGATGGACGTTTCTTTTTAATAAGTGAATAATGCCTAGTCTCCGCGACCTGCCTTCCTCGACTCTAAAGCTGCATTTAATTTCAAAATCCTCCAACTCGGGCAGGAGGGGGAGGATGACCTGCATAGTTGGCATCATTAGTTTGAAAGAAATATGAAATGACAGATGCTGAATTGGAATTTCATTTATTTTTGGATAACCCAACTTAAAGTTTTTCTCTAATTCCTGGAGTGCTGAACTGATGGTCTCATCCAATCAAGGGAGAGTGGAATTTTAACTAATTGCTTCAAATATTTGATTAACCAGGTGTATAAGTAATTTAGTGAGGTTGGATTCTTCTAGTTACCAATGAAATCTTTCTTTAGCTGTAAATTGAGCTGTCCAATAAGGTAGACTGAATCAGACAGTGGAATCAACTAAAAATTTTGCATAGGTCTCTCTAGCCCCTTGTCTTAGAGTACCTTGGCATTCCATAAATTTAACTGGACTTTTGTAGGACTTTCTATGTGTTATGCTTGCTGCTGCTGCTGGTAGTTGGTTTTAATGAGCCAAATTTTGCCCAAGTCTACCATTGAAATCATATTCTGAAATATATCACATTTCAAGTTTTTAAAACCTGAGCCCTAATCCAGCCTCTTTAATGTGGGTTGCTGGATGCTACAATATTTTTGCAATAGACAAAGAGGCAAACAATGCAAAATTCATTTTTTCCAGTGTCGTTTTGAGGTTAAGTATTATTGTTGCAGTTTTTTAATTTAGATGCTGACAACATTTGAGTGCAAAAAATAGTGAAGTAACTGCGGAACAAATAGCATTTATCTATCTATATAGAGACAGTCTTGCTGCTTCCCTTTGGGTTTAGTAGAATTGGTTTCCACCAATTTCACCTTGACATGGAGTGACCTTTATAATTGGTATTGTTATTTTGAAAGAATTATGAAATGACAGATGCTGAATTGGTGCTCAAATTTCTTTTTTCTTTTTGGGGGAGAAAACAACTTTGTAACAACCCACCCGGATCTGCCTTCTAATTTTTTGTGTTTTTGCAATATATGATTTTTGTATTTTTTTTAAAATAATTAGGAAGAAACTGAAACTCTTAATCAGCTTACTCAAACTCACAAATTCTTCAGATTTATACAACAAACACACCAGAAATTCGGACAAGGAAGGATACTAACATAAATACTCAAAACCCATCAAGGAATATAGTTTGAAGTTAAACATTTCACACTTGTAACTGTCTGAAATTTACATCAGATATTTACCAGACGATCTGAAAGGGCTGAAAAGGATTAATATTGACTAATCTGCAGGCTTCCCCACTTGATATGCACTGCTGAGTCCTCCTTACTAGCCACCGCCCCTTCTTGACACAGTTATCATTCCCAAACCCAAGCGATTCATTCCAGGACTGTCACGCCTAGCTCCTGTCAGGTACAGTACGGCTGTCAAGGGCTGTGTGTTCAACGTTCTGCAGAATCTCCACTCAGAATGCCACGTTTTCTGATCCTTATGCCTGCTATAAAGATGTCAAGGCTTTGCAACACAAACCCTGATGTATGCAATCTGAATTGCACCAGTATTTTGGCCCTGCATGGTACGGCCAGAGAGGGAATGGCTGCTGCTAATATCAATGAAGAATGGAGCCACAAACCCTTCCAATATTCTCTGTAATTTTTCTGTCAAACTTCACAATAACGCCCTAGTGTGATTTCTGGATGAAACCACCACAATAAATCTGCCAGGGGTAATCTTTCATACCCGAAGTGGATGCCCTTACTGGAGGTTGCCGTCCCCAATAAGCTCGACTCCTGCAAATTCCTCTGCAAGTGGTCTCCCAAAATGCCAAAGCTTGTTCTCAAATCTGGATGCCCAAAAATGAATGCCCAAACCCCAATTTATGGAGTCTTCCAAAGAGGTCGATGGCTTTGCAGGGAAAAAACTATAATTTCAAATTAGCTTCTAGAATATTCTTTATTTTCCATCATTAAGACATCCCCTTATTGCACAACTAAAGTCACTTTATGAAATAATATTTATTTAAGTGACTTCTAAATAACCTTTTCATAAAACATAATGACTTATATAAAATTAAATATTTAATTTAATTTTATATAGCTAAATCTTCGGACATTAAAATTTCTAGGCTCTGCCACACCAAACCTCCAACTAAACATAGATTTGGATACCCATTTCGCCGAACAATTCAGTCATATCGTCCGCTCTGGCTGAAACCCTAGCAAAATGACTTACCATAAATAGTAAGTTTCCTCCCAATTACCAAAAAAGCCACCGAAACCGGCAACTAAAGACTGAAAGTGGCCTCAATATGATCACCATGGGTTCCCATCCACCCAATTTAGCCTACGGGAACCCGTGAGTAGGCTAATCTCATCTATCGAGCTAATAAGTCAGGAAGGGGACATAACAAACTTCAATTAGTTTTCTAATTCCTGGAGTGGCTACATTACCTTTGCTGTGCCATCAAATGTTAGAGCCATCTAAGAGTGTGGACTGAGTTTCTAGGAAAGGACCTTAACAGGGTGGCTTTCTATGAATTACCTTTAAACAATAGAGGCAAAAGAAACCTTGCATGGTTGAGTCTTGTTCTGTTGCTACTGGTGTTGAGAAAAGGAGAAGGTCAGACATTCATTGGTGCTGCCTCTTGACTCTCATGAACTTATGGTCTGATCCAATCAAGATAGAATGAATCATACAGTGGAGTTAACTAACAATCTTGCATAGTGCAGGTCACTTTTGTCGCTCGTCTTTGAGCACCTTGGCATGCCATAAATTTAACTGGACTTTTGTAGGACTTTCTATGCTTCATGCTGCTGCTGGGTAGTTGGTTTTAACAAGTTAAATCTTTCTGAATTCTACTATTGAAATCATATTCTGAAACATATTACTTTTCTAGTTTTAAAAAGCCAAGCCCTAATCCAGCTTCTTTAATGTGGGGTCCTGGATGCTACAATCTTTTTGCAATTGAAGAAGAGGCAAACAATGCAAAATGGGGTTTTTCCAGTGTTGTTTTGAGGTGAAAATGTTTATCGTTGCATTTTTGTTTTTTGACTTTAGATGCTAACAAAATGTCAGTGCAAAAAATAGTGAAGTTTAGAGTGAACTGCAGGTTTGAGTTTGGTCAGTATGTTTTTCCAAAATAAAATCCTATGCTCATTTATTTTGTGCATTGCATAGGTCTTGTTGAAAGATCTGTAGTGAAACTTTTCATAGAACAGGACAAATAAGGTTATCCTGATATATGGTTTATGGCTATTGGTTTTCTTAAAATAATGAAAATTGTTAGCTTTGTTGATGAATAAACTGGTAAAATTAGTGAGAACTGAGTTAATCTTGTGTTTCACTACAAAGTATTATTTTTGTCTCTGTTTGGCATGTTTCTGCAGATCGAGAGCCTTTCATTGACGTTTCATGGGCATGATCTAATAGTTGATTCATCACTTGAACTAAATTATGGCAGGTATTGTTAAATTTTAATTTTTATTAGATGTTCATTTGTGAAACATGAGAGAGAGCATATATGACGTCCTCAGCATTACTGCGTGTGCATATGTATCGAGTGATAGATGGCATTCATTTAAATCTTACTTTTTTGGAGTCCAGGCGCTATGGGTTACTTGGGCTGAATGGTTGTGGCAAATCTACACTTCTCGCTGCTATAGGGTGTCGTGAGTTGCCTGTGCCAGAACACATGGATATTTACCACCTGACAAGAGAAATAGAAGCTACAGATATGACAGCCCTTGATGCAGTTATGAATGTTGATGAGGAGAGGCTACGACTGGAGAAAGAAGCTGAGAAATTGGCAGCTCAGGTATGGGCCAGGGTCATGCAAGGAGCAAGGTTCATGTTTTTTTTTTGTGGGA
Organism: Wollemia nobilis; assembly: GCA_028583015.1. Lineage (NCBI taxonomy): Eukaryota > Viridiplantae > Streptophyta > Pinopsida > Araucariales > Araucariaceae > Wollemia > Wollemia nobilis. The sequence continues at coordinate 1,155,374 of JAQPPZ010002512.1, forward strand.
ATTTTTAATGACCTTCTATTGGTTATGGATTTTATTCATCATTTCTTGCCAAGCAATGTTTGTCTTTTTAAGACCGATAAAAAACATGTAATGTGTGGGAAAATATATGCAGCTGTGTGAAAAGAAGCATGCCAGGTATTGGCTTAGTTTTGATATCAGGGAGGCATGTACTTTACTATATGCTTAATAGATGACCTAATGCTAATGTGTCATCTTCAGTATGTCAACAGAGGAGATATGAGTTGGCATAAGGATATTAGCTAGACATAAGGGTGATATGAGTGCGCATCCATTTAGTTCTATACATGGAAAATATATCTATGAGCAATGGGCTGTTTTTTAACAGAAAACAATCAACTTCAGCATCCTTTGATCCACTCAAGGCAAAAGTGAGGAGGAGGTGGCCACCTATTTGTTGTGCTTAACAACTGCTATTTGTAACCTACAGGCTACAGATGCTCCCCAGAAGATAATTGACCTACTGTCACTTCCATGGTTTGAGGTATTTCTTGATAATAAAATGTTTGGAATGTGGTATTGTGGGCATTGGAACAACAGTTTCACACTATATGCATCTTCCCCACCCCAGGTACAGCAATTGTCGATTGGAACTTTTAATACATAATAAGGCACAACTTGAAGAGGCAATGGGCAGGACTCAGAAGGAAGTTTTTAAGCTCATGAATCTGAGTTCCTTATAATACTCCTGATGTAGTGTAGAAAGCCATGCCCTATGTGATAACAACCCAAAATTGTCACAAAGCAACTGCAGGAAGCCAAGGTATACTAACAGCATGTAGCTACCCAAACAAAATGTGCCTGGATATCAAATCAGAGGCTTTCCTGAAATGAATGAGATGGCAATCAGCCTCTCAAAGATCTCTGTCTGGCCTCAACCGTGTTTCAAAGATTGAAAGTATGGTCCATCATCCAACATATGTCAAATTTTGAAACCCATCTTGACCCTTGGCCCTAAGTCTCCTTGTATAGGAATTGAAAAGGATGTCATGTCAAATTCAATGTCTGTGGCATATTATGGGGAAAGCTTTGGCCAGTCATCATTATTGACAGTTATTGGGATGGATAAAATGTTGCAGTTAGGAACTGGAAAAACAAAGTGGACAATATTATGAAAGGGATCAGAAATTTGAGCTGTCCTCGACAAATAGTTAGATTGGAACCTTACCCTGTAAGCGTCTTTATTGTAGCTGGTATATTTGCTGGTGAATGATATTGAAGGGTAAAGTAAAAGGAGGAAATTGGAGAAGAAACTTGCACTGCAGACTGGTTAGCTGCACCATAAAAGATGGAGATATGGAAGGTCTGTGTGTGAAGGGGGATTTCCCAGGTTAAAGGTCGTTGCCAGAATGTCTAAGGAGAGTTGTGGAAGCAATTAAGTTTTGTTTCTCCTCTTACGAACTTGCAGCATTTATTTTCCTTATGATGATGACAATCTCTTTGACTGTCATGGGCTATATATGCATGACAAATACATACTCTAGTTGTTTCTACCATTGCTTTTACATTCATCATTATAACATTTAATTAATAGGACAGAACCTAAATTATGGATTTTTTAAAATAATATTTAAAAAAAATATTTCAGGGGATTTGGATGATGTGGCTGGAGGGTTGAGTGGACCCAAAGCAACTCGATAAAAAATGTGCATAAGGAAGAGAGTAAACATTGGGAAGGAATTTACACAACCTAGCTTTGTAAGGAGAGGGTCAGGGGTTGTTGAACTAATCACAGATGTGATGATAGCTAGGAATTATGGAGGGGTAGCTGCCGAGTGAAGTGAAGGCAGTATGAATGTGTTTAGCAAGACAATTAGAACATGTAACATGTGAATAAGGGAACTTGTGAGAGCATAATGCACCATACTTGTGCCATTCTGCATTCTTTGAAAAAAACAAAGGTAATTAGTAAATCTAATAAAGCAAGAAATCCCTGGTAAAGAAGCTATTCGATTTTCTCATTTCCAAGCACAGCTCCCAAGGGTAGGGTCCTCATAAGTGATGTTGGGAATGGGGACTACTTGATTTCAAGGGTGCAAATTGAAATCTCCTAGTAGAATAACATGTACTAGAAAGGAGTTATTATTTGTTGTCCACATCAAGAAACTGGTTACTATCAACAGGAAGCAACAAATTACTACAAATAGCTTTGAAAAGGATGGAATATCTGTTGAAGAGATGCATTGTGACCATGTGACAAGGACCATCTGTGATTAGAGAAGCAATTTCCCAGAGTAACTAGCAGCACTAGATCTTTTAGTACAGTGTATTCTTTGAAGTGCTTAGGTTCTGTCTAGGTTCATCATTAAGGCCACAGTTCCCAATGATGTAAGTTCCTTCGCTTGCTTGGTCCTCTTCTCTAAAATCCTCTGATCCATGGGGACTCATCCTGGTATTCAGTGGCCATCTCAGAGACGTACTCCACTATTCTCCATCCTGAAGCATGTCCCATCATCCCAAAAAGCTGTCCTGTCATCCCTGTCCCCGAATTTCGTGGAACATAGCTAAAAATATTCTTGGCACAGCAAGGCTGGGGTTTTGGTTGTATCTTACCCTGGACAGCTTTAACCCAATGATTGTTCATTGATTGAATGAGAGAGGAGGAGATGGAAAGCATAAATGTTTTTGAGGGAACAAGGATATACGCTTTCCATGGTTGTGGCAGAAGGGCCTGTTGGTCAAGAATCTGCCTTAGGTATGAAATGTGCCATTCATGAGCCCTAGACCCGGCCAACATTGAGAGGCCGAGAGGAAGAAATGCCTCCCGTGCCAATCTCTAGAGATGGGCTGGTTCCCTTGCTATTCTAACTGGGGGGATTTAGATTAGAGAACAGGAAAGAGAATGGAAATGACTGAAAGGGATGGGAAATATGGCCACAGGCCAGATAGAGCAAAGGTGATGGACCAGCAGCACGATAACTTAACTGTACGTCGAATCAAATAGCACTAACACAGAAAATTAATAGAAATTAAAACCAGGCATCTAACATGTGTAATCTCTAGGACTATTCCAGCGTTCACCCTCTATCAGGAGTCAAATCCAGACATAGAATAATAACCCACATACAGAGCGGAGAATTTAATAGAAAATAAGCAATAGAAGACATACACATAAATAGAAGTCCAGAGTTAGAGCCAAACATTATCTGTATTGATAGCAGAATTCAAGTTACAACAAGCTTCTAGCAAAACTTCCATCATTTTACAATAAAATTGCCGGCTTTTATAGAGAATTCTGTTGCTTGAAATATTTAATGCATACCCACAAAACATCGTGGTGGCAAAGAAGATAAGATTTGAGAGGAAAAACACTCATGAAACAATAACCAGGCATGGGCTGAAATTGATGACTCCTTGAAATGCAGTTGCACCCCTTCAATGTTTTGACAGTTTTAGCTGGTGGCACCGTCTCCTTGCTTGTTGGAACCGCCCTAGTGAAAGATAGGATTCTGAAATCCTAGGAAACATCCAATCTGGAAGCTTCTTAGACTGATTGTGCTTGGATGGATAAGGATGCGCCTTGTGTTGCTGAGAAGTGCTTTTGAGGAATTCCGGCTGAGGCAGAAGAGTTAGAATGGCGCTTCACGGATGCAGGCCCCACTTGGTTTTGCTGTTTTTTGGCCCGAAATGGGCTTGCTCTTGAAAACTGGAGCGAAATGACCGTTGAAAAGTCAAAGGTCATTTCTCCCTTACTTGGCCCGAAATGGACTTGCTCTTGAAAACTGGAGTGAGATGACTGTTGAAAAGTCAAAGGTCATTTTTCCCATACTTGGCCCAAAATGGGCCTGCGCTTGAAAATTGGAGCGAAACACCTTGTTGTCCTTGGGAGATGCGCTGGCGTTGAAAAGTCAAAGGTCATTTCTCCCTTACTTAGCCCGAAATGGCCTTGCTCTTGAAAACTGGAGCGAAATGACCATTGAAAAGTCAAAGGTCATTTCTCCCTTACTTGGCCCAAAATGGACTTGCTCTTGAAAACTGGAGCAAAATGACAGTTGAAAAGTCAAAGGTCATTTCTCCCTTACTTGGCCCGAAATGGACTTGCTCTTGAAAACTGGAGCGAATTGACCGTTGAAAAGTCAAAGGTCATTTCTCCTTTACTTGGCACGAAATGGACTTGCTCTTGAAAACTGGAGCGAATTGACCGTTGAAAAGTCAAAGGTCATTTCTCCTTTACTTGGCACGAAATGGACTTGCTCTTGAAAACTGGAGCGAAATGACCATTGAAAAGTCAAAGGTCATTTCTCCCTTACTTGGCCCAAAATGGACTTGCTCTTGAAAACTGGAGTGAAATGATTGTTGAAAAGTCAAAGGTCATTTCTCTCTTACTTGGCTCGAAATGGACTTCGGTGGTACAGCTTCCTGGGGCCATAACTTTTGATCCGTTGACCCGATCACCTATTGTAATATATCGCTGGAAATATTAAGAAAAGATCTACAACAATGAAATATCTAAAGATCATTTCATCCAATTTATCATCCTCTTTTAGGGCCCGTGAAAATTCCAACACTTCTGCATGTGTTTCGCTGATTTAAAGCTCCAAAGGGATTTGTTGGCGAAGTGCGTTTCACACTTAGGCAAAATTTTGTCAAAATTTAATGTGGCAAAAATGCCAACATTTCTGGCGGCTCGCGGGGTATTTAGCTTGTTTGAATGCAAATCGACCCCAGGGCCTTTATCCCTTGGGCAACAAAGTCACAACAAAACGCAGACACAAGAAAATATAAACAAAAAGAGTACCTTCCACTTTGAGTCAGCCAGATCTGATGATGCCAAATCACACCACTTTGCTCTCCCCACCTTATTTATCAGCCGGCCTATTTACATTATTTACACAAAAGTTTGTGACATGATTGGCATGCCGCCACCACAAAATTGGCGTTGGGCACCTACCCAGTGAATCTGCAGTGTCCGGACCAGATCTGATTGTACTTCAGTTGATCTTTGAAGTCCGGTTGGCCTCCCAAAGTTTGCCAGGTTGCGAACAGGATGCAACGTGGCAGGTTATCATGCATGCCAGTACTCATACAATTAATGAATAGCGTGGCGAAGAGATTTACCATATGGGAGCCTTCTTCGAGTACTGGTTGTAGTGATGGCTGGAGCCAATACCACCACTTTAGAGAGTCCACTGGTTGCGGGCTCTTGAGTACGGGTTCCTCTAACTCCTTAATGCGACAACAGGATTTTTCTGGCGATAGGCCTTCTGTCGGGATCTCCTCAGGATCAGCCTCCTGATGAGGCATGCTTATTGGGTTTTGGCTAAATACTTGCGTGCTATGCCCTGGGACACAAAAAGGGTGCAAAAATGTGCCCTCTTTGCTCTCAGAATCTGCCACTTGAGCCTGTTCCCCTTCTTGGCCCATCTCCTGATGGAAACTGCAAGCAACCATATTATTCATTGCTTGAGCAGTGCTTGCATATTCCCTTCGTTGGCCTTGGACGAGATCCGCCTCTTGAGCTCCACACAACTGCATTCTAGGTCTTTACACAGTTTGAGGGATCTGCCATTGTGAATACTGCATGGGATAGACGGGAGCAACAACTACCGGAGAGAGTGATGGAAAGGTAGTTTCTCTCCATTGTATTTTTCTTGATAGGAGCAGAAGCTGCTCTGCTTGTACTGCTTCCTGAAAGACTTGAGGGAATCTCTGTTCCCCTGATTGCAGTAGGAGGAGGCTTATGTTCGGGTGGAAAGCCCGAATATAGTAGAGGTGGGCTTGGGTGGGTGTCGGCTGGATTTTCTCTGGAATTCTCCTCCAACTCCTCCAAAATTGAACATTGAAGTCTGTGATGCCCTCTAGAGGTGCTCTTGTGATGGTGGAGAGGTGCATCAAGAGTTGAAAGGGATCCTGGAAGCCGTCAAATGTGTTGATGAGTGCTCCCGCTAAGTCCTCCCATGAGCAGATGCTCTTACGCCCGAGCAGTTTGTACCACTGTAGCGCCCTTCCTTCCAAAGACAGGACCAGAAGTCTGATCATGACGTCTTCGTGGGTTAGGCCATGGAGGATTGCTAGAGCAACAACATCTTCAAGGTGCTCTCGGGCCATTCCCTTAGTGCCATTGTATTTTGTTAGGGTCTTCAGGGCATTTTTGGGAATATCATGCTGACTTTGGAGATTCAGGGGGCCAGGATCATCCCAGATGGGATAGCATACCTGTGCTATTATAGCAGTGGTCTTCAGAGATCACGGTCCTTGCCGCTGAGTCAGAGTCGCCAGGTGAACATTCTTTCTCCACTTGTGAGGTCAAGGCTGCTCACCAAACCTTGATTCCTCCGGGGTGTCTTATTTCAGCATAAAAGGCGTCTACGATCAAGAAATCTAGATCTTCAGCTCAACAGAGTCGCCAGGTGATTTTTCCAGATAAAGTCAAGCTAGAGATTCACCAAACTTGGGCTCCCTTAAAACATGGAGACTGTTCGTCCCATCGGGCGTGCCAGAAACTGTTGGTCAAGAATCCGCCTTAGGTATGAAATGTGTCATTCATGCGCCCTAGACCCGACCAACATTGAAAGGCCGAGAGGAAGAAATGCCTCCCGTGCCAATCTCCAGAGATGGGCTGGTTCCCTTGCTATTCTAACTAGGGGGATTTAGATTAGAGAACAGGAAAGAAATGGAAATGACTGAAAGGAATGGGAAATATGGCCACAGGCCAGATAGAATAGGGGTGGAGGACTAGCAGCACGATAACTTGACTGTACGTCGAATCAAATAGCACTCAACACAGAAAACTAATAGAAATTAAAACCAGGCATCTAACATGTGTAATCTCCAGGACTATTCCAGCGTTCACCCTCTATCAAGAGTCAAATCTAGACATAGAATAATAACCCACATACAGAGCGGAGAATTTAATAGAAAATAAGCAATAGAAGACATACACAAATAGAAGTCCAGAGTTAGAGCCAAACATTATCTGTATTGATAGCAAAATTCAAGTTACAACAAGCTTCTAGCAAAATGTCCATCATTTTACAATAAAATTGCCGGCTTTTATAGAGAATTCTGCTGCTTGAAATATTTAATGCACACCCACAAAACATCGCGGTGGCAAAGAAGATAAGATTTGAGAGGAAAAACACTCATGAAACAGTAACCAGGCATGGGCTGAAACTGATGACTCCCTAAAATGCAGTTGCACCCCTTCAATGTTCTGACAGTTTTAGCTGGTGGCACCGTCTCCTTGCTTGTTGGAACCGCCCTAGTGAAAGATAGGATTCTGAAATCCTAGGAAACATCCAATCTGGAAGCTTCTCAGACCGACTGTGCTTGGATGGATAAGGATGCGCCTTGTGTTGTTGAGAAGTGCTTTTAAGGAATTTCGGATGAGGCAGAAGAGTTAGATTGGCGCTTCACGGATGCAGGTTCCACTTGGTTTTGCTGTTTTCTAGCCCGAAATGGGCTTGCTCTTAAAAACTGGAGCGAAATGACCATTGAAAAGTCAAAGGTCATTTCTCCCTTACTTGGCCTGAAATGGACTTGCTCTTGAAAACTGGAGCGAAATGACCGTTGAAAAGTCAAAGGTCATTTCTCCCTTACTTGGTCCGAAATGGGCTTGCGCCTGAAAATTGGAGCGAAACACCTTGTTGCCCTTGGGAGATGCGCTAGCATTGAAAAGTCAAAGGTCATTTCTCCCCTACTTAGCCCGAAATGGCCTTGCTCTTGAAAACTGGAGCGAATTGACCGTTGAAAAGTCAAAGGTCATTTCTCCCTTACTTGGCCCGAAATGGACTTGCTCTTGAAAATTGTAGCGAAATGACCGTTGAAAAGTCAAAGGTCATTTCTCCCTTACTTGGCCCGAAATGGGCCTGCGCCTGAAAATTGGAGCGAAACACCTTGCTGCCCTTGGGAGATGCGCTGGCGTTGAAAAGTCAAAGGTCATTTCTCCCTTACTTAGCCCGAAATGGCCTTGCTCTTGAAAACTGGAGCGAAATGACCGTTGAAAAGTCAAAGGTCATTTCTACCTTACTCGGCCCGAAATAGACTTGCTCTTGAAAACTGGAGCGAAATGACTGTTGAAAAGTCAAAAGTCATTCCTCCCTTACTTGGCCCGAAATGGACTTGCTCTTGAAAATTGGAGCGAAATGACCGTTGAAAAGTCAAAGGTCATTTCTCCCTTACTTGACCTGAAATGGCCTTGCTCTTGAAAACTAGAGCAAAATGACCGTTGAAAAGTCAAAGGTCATTTCTCCCTTACTTTGCCCGAAATGGACTTGCTCTTGAAAACTGGAGCGAAATGACCGTTGAAAAGTCAAAGGTCATTTCTCCCTTACTTGGCCCGAAATGGACTTTGGTGGTACAGCTTCCCGGGGCCATAACTTTTGATCCGTTGACCCGATCGCCTATTGTAATATATCGCCGGAAAGCTTACGAAAAGATCTACAACAACGAAATATCTAAAGATCATTTCATCCAATTTATCATCCTCTTTTAGGGCCCGTGAAAATTCCAACACTTCTGCATGTGTTTTGCTGATTTAAAGCTCCAAAGGGATTTCACTGGCAAACTCCAAGAAGATGATTTCGCTGGCGAAGTGCGTTTCACACTTAGGCAAAAATTTGTCAAAATTTAATGTGGCAAAAAATGCCAACAAGGCCTTTGTTGGGTTATTTCTGAAGCTTTATTTTTTTGTCATCATGTTTGCTGCTCCTGCCTCTCCTGTGGCTTAGATCTTTGACGTGTAACAGTTTAGTTTTGTACAGTTAATGTTCTACTTGCTGCAAATTTGTGCTCGTGCTAAGAATTGTTCTACTTTCAAGTGATGTAGATTCTTCAATCCTTTTAAAGTTTATTGTGATCTTTGAGTTCAGGAAGATGGTGGTGGTGAACTGATTGAGCGGATCTATGAGCGTCTTGAGGCCATGGATGCATCAACAGCAGAGAAACGAGCTGCAGAGATTTTGAATGGACTGGGCTTTAACAAAGCAATGCAAGCCAAAAAGACTCATGACTTTTCAGGTGGATGGCGAATGCGGATAGCTCTGGCTAGGGCTCTCTTCATGAATCCAACCATTCTACTTCTGGATGAACCGACCAATCACTTGGGTGAGCATATCTTTGCACATGTTAAACTAATGAATCTTATTTTGATTCAATCACAGACCTCTCGTATAGTAATATTACAACTAATTATTACTAGTATCCTAATGGACAGTGCTTTGTGCATGTGCTTTGGCTTTTCACAGACTTAGAAGCTTGCGTTTGGTTGGAAGAAACTTTGAAGAGGTTCAATCGAATACTGGTTGTTGTCTCTCACTCCCAAGATTTTCTTAATGGTGTCTGCACAAATATAATCCATATGCAGTATAAGAAGTTAAAACTGTACACTGGGAATTATGATCAGTATGTTCAAACAAGGGCTGAACTCGAAGAGAATCAAATGAAACAATATAGATGGGAGCAAGAGCAGATTGCAAGTATGAAGAACTACATTGCAAGGTTTGGACATGGTTCTGCCAAACTTGCTCGTCAGGCTCAAAGTAAAGAGAAGACCCTTGCGAAAATGGAAAGGGGTGGGTTGGCTGAGAAAGTGGTTAAAGATAAACTTCTTGTTTTTCATTTTCCTGATGTTGGGAAGTTACCGCCTCCTGTGCTGCAGTTTGTTGAAGTTACTTTTGGGTATAGCCCTGAGAATATCCTGTATGAAAAGTTAGACTTCGGAGTGGATCTGGATTCTAGGGTGGCTCTTGTGGGTCCCAATGGAGCAGGGAAAAGCACACTTCTAAAGTTAATGATGGGTGAATTGATACCTTTGGATGGGATGGTGAAGCGTCACAATCATTTAAGAATTGCTCAGTTTCATCAGCATTTAGCAGAAAATCTGAATATGGATATGTCTGCATTGCAGTACATGATGAGTGAATACCCAGGTTATGAGGAGGAAAGGATGCGTGCAGCAATTGGTCGGTTTGGTCTGACTGGAAAGGCACAAATAATGCCTATGCGAAATTTGTCTGATGGACAAAGGAGCAGAGTGATTTTTGCGTGGCTGGCATGGAGAGAACCTCATATTTTGCTTTTAGATGAGCCAACAAATCATTTGGACATTGAAACAATTGACTCCTTAGCAAATGCATTGAATGAGTGGGATGGTGGTCTAGTCCTTGTGAGCCATGATTTCAGGCTTATCAACCAGGTTGCAAATGAAATATGGGTGTGTGAAAACAGGTCGGTCACAAGGTGGGAGGGTGATATCATGGATTTCAAGGAACACCTGAGAAGGAAAGCTGGCCTCGATCAAAGTCAGAATGTTTATGTCGAGCATCAAAGTGGAACACCTTTGTTTTGAAGGTGCAATTAGAGAAATTACTAATGTGTATTGTATAATTAGCTAGGGAACATGCCTTCAAGAAGGTAAACCTGCCTTGAGCAGTTCAATGAAATGGTATTTTGAGTTCCTGGGAGCTGCAGGATATAGACCTGCATTAATAGATTGAACTTACTAGAAATGTGCTAAATTTTAGTTAAATGACTTACCTTTTTTCCTTTTTAATTTTTAAAGCACTTTTACTACAGTTTTTTTTTTTTTTTCCGGAGATTACTACAATGTAATCAAGCAAAAGAAGACCACCACTTAAGATTTAACATGATTGCACGAATTTACAATTGAAAGGACTGTTAAGACTAAAGATTGAATATGATTGCTCGATGTAATATGGGGCATTGGATTTGTCCTAGGTGTTGAGAATGAATAATATCGGAATAATCTTTTTTAAAATTGAAAGAAAACCATTTAAGATCTAACATGATTGCATGAATTTATATTTGAATGAAGACAACCAACGATGATTATTTTAAGATTTAACATGGTTGTATGAATTGAAAAGAGCGCATTGGATTTGTAATAGGAGCAAAACAATAAGAATGATTAACATGAGCGCGACAATAAGGTGGCCTGTGATATGGCCTATTGAAAAATTATGACAATGGGATTGGGGCCCGTTTGATCCATGTATAATCAATTAAAAAAAAATGAGTTTAAAAATAACAGTAAAATGTGGTTTGAAATTATTATGTTTCAAAGCTAAATGGAATATGATTGTTGTTTGAGTTTTTGTCCAGGGAAGATAATTTGGCATATTGTGAACACTCTCAAGCATATTTTGAAAAGTATAGGGAACTCCTTGTAGCATAGTTCAATAACCTACATTAGCGCACACAGGTACCGTAGAAAAGGGCGGCAAATTCAAATTGTGTTTTGCTTTGCTTGAAATGAAAAAATAGAATGAGAACTAGATTAAGATAATGGAACATGTTAGTTAACAGTGAGGTAAAAGGACTGAACTGATGTCGTTAAAGTAAACCACCACATCAATGTTGCTACGGATTAATGTATGCAATTGAATAACCATACAAGGAAATATATGGTATGAATGTATTGTCATTCATTGTAGGCAAAAGAGTATTTGCTGACCATGAACAATTGCCACTCTCAATGAGTTGAACTTTATGGTATGAATGTATTGTCATTCATTGTAGGCAAAAGAGTATTTGCTGACCATGAACAATTGCCACTCTCAATGAGTTGAACTTTATGTTTTGAAGTTTAGATATAATAATTGAACCAAAAGGCTTGTCGTTGTATGGAATTGAACTATATATTTAATATAGTAATCAATAAGATAAAATCAAATGGTATTTGTTCAAGTAAATGGGATATGATAATGTTGAGTATTGTCAAGCGGAGATAATTTGGCATGTTATGAACACTTTCAAGCATATTCTGGTAAGTTTAGGGAGTGACTTGTAGCTACCTTTTGGCATAAAGATAGCATATAGAAAAGGGCAGCAAGTTCAAATTGTGTTTTGCTTTGCTTGAAATGAAATAGAATGAGAACTAGATTAAGATTATGGAACATGTCAGTTAATGGTGAGGTAAAAGGATTTATAGCATTGTTTTGATAGAACTAATGTTGATAAAGTAAACCACATCATCAATGTTGCTACAGATAAGCAATTGAATAATCATACAAGGGAATATATGGTATGAATGTATTGTCATACATTGTAGGCAAGAGAGTATTTGTTGACCATGCACATTTGCTGCTCCCAATGAATTGAACTGTATGTTTTGGAGTTTAGATACAACAATTGAACTAAAAGGCTTGTAACATTAAGTTGTATAAAATTAAACTATATATTTAATATAGTTATCAATAAGATAAAAACCAAATGACATTAGTTCAACTGGTTAAATTCCTCAACTTTCAAGGAGGAGACCCTAGGTTCGAATCTTGCTAATCAGTACATACATAATTGCAAGTTGCTATAATACATCTGTGGTTATGATGTAACAGGGGTGGGGTTGGTTTCAATTCCATATAACCAATTAAAAAAACAATCAATGATATATAAACTTAGAAGAAAGTTATTAAGATGGCAAGTCAATATGAAGGAAATAAGGGATGATGTAAGGCTTGTTAGTGAGGCAATTCATTGTAAAGAAAACAAGGTAGATTGAGAGGAAACACAATATGGTGATCTTATCATCAAACATTTAGCATTGTAGGCATTGTTGAAAAGACAAAAGTTAATATATTTTGAGACATTTAATTTTTGCCATAAAATAATTATGGTTAAGATTTAAACTAAATTAGGCAATGCTTTGGTGTACCATTTTTAATATTGTTAATGTCCGTTGATATTTATCTTGATGATTTAAAGGAATGTTGTAACAATAATGAACATATATTTGCATTCTCTTTGTATCTTGATTGTCATTTCCTAGTTTCCTAAGGCTATTGTCAATCATGTTGCAATACAAAAATGTACGCATCCAAAAAATTAACTAAAAATTTCAATTAATTTTGTGATTGTAACATAACAATGGTATTCCACAATTGAAGAAACAAGATGATAGAGGGAATCAACAACACAAACAATCAACATGTAGTAGGGGAAGTAGTCAAATGGTCTTGTACTTTCCTTCAGACAACTTGCGCAACACAATCATAACATCCCTAATGACCTTGCAAATACAAATAGGTTAGGCACCCTTGTCAATAGTTTAGATGACCTTGTTCAACATCGAATGACTTGGTTCAACAATGCAATAAACGTAGTGTCACAGTTCGATGACCTAGACTAGAGTTATATGGCTCTGTTTGTACATCTACTACAAACATATGAAGGTGGAAATAATATATATGATTAAATATAGCAATAACAATAATTCACAAGTACATGCACAATGCTCATACAAGTCTACACAACAATGGCTAAAATGTAAGTATTATATTATTTGTAAGAATGTGTCTAATATATCTTGGCACAATGAAAGCATCTCTTGATGCAAACATAAACATACAACAATATCCTTCGTACATACTTTTGAATGAACGAGGGGTCATATTTATATAACTTGGGAGGTATTTACTCACTGAACTTCCTACAACTACCTTCTTGACACCTTATTGTTTTCTTGAATTTCATTTGTCATGCATTTGACTTACATTTCATTTCATGACTTAATACATGACTTATTAATTATATGTACATTTTGTCAAACATTTCTTGTACGTATAACAAAACAACTACATAACAAAATTGCATGTGTTTGTACTTGACTTATGACACACTACCTTAAATCCAAGATGGCGCTTAAGATGGTGATACATTTGAACTAGTGCCTACATTTGCCCTCCCCTCTAGTTGGTCAACGTCCTCATCGATAAGTGTTGTTACTCTTGAGGGATTTGACTTTGTTGAGGTTTTGGTGTAGGCACTCATCTCAACTGCTGAGTTTGCAACTTTAGGACTTTTAATTTTTTTCTTTAGTCTCTTCGCATAGACATGGTAGCGAGCCCACTAGAAGCCATAGTGCTATGAATTTTTCTCAATTTTTGCAAGCCTATTCTTCAACTCAGCCTCTCCTGGCTGCTTTAGCCTCCTTTGCAGCTTCTGCTAATTGCTCATGTTTTGCGATTAGTTGGTCTAGGCGAGTAATTTCCTATATCTTTGCTTTAAGCACTTGTTACCTCATTGGGTATTCTAACTTCATCTCCTGAAATGTATTAAGTTCAGTTGCCAACTGTTGAATTAAGTATGCCATAAATTTCATTCTGGTATAATATCTCTTCAATTCTGGTGCCAATGTGCTTATCTTAACCCCTAATAATTCAGTAAAGTCATCCATTCTTCCCTTTCTAATGTAAATGCATGGTGGATGTTGATATAAGGATGAAGTTCCTTTTGGTAGCTCCATCACTTCCAACATGGATTGTATGTTGCTACTACAAGGTCCAAGCTCCCTTTGTTGCACTTGATGGATCTTTGCAAATCTTGTCATTCACTTGTCATCTTGGGCTCAACTCAACAATTTGTCCAATTCCATCTACATCTACAAATGCCATATCCTCCATTCACCAACACATCCTACATGGAATTCACTCCTCATCATGTCAAACAATCTACTTACCTTGAAAAATGTATCAATCTACTCATTGATTCTCTCATCGTAACTAGAGGCTACCTTAAGCTAGACACTTCAAACAAAAAATGCTCACTTGTTTTTCCATGTTCTGACTCTTCATCTATGTCATCTCCTATGGTGGTCTCTTCAATTTCTTCCCCGCCATGACCCTATAGATTGATTTTTGCTTTGGCTATTTTTCCTTCCTAAATTTATGGTTCCTTCTCTCCATCATTCTATTTGTCAACAATATCTGCCATCTCCTTGCCCTTGTCTAGTTCATTTACAAGTGATTGATTGCTTTATGCTTTTTGCCATCATATGTGTTTTGAGGTAGGTTGTTTTCCTTTCTTGCCTTTACTCCCTTTTGGCACTGATAAAGTTGGTGTCAAATTTTACGTTGTCATACAATTTCAACCGATGCCTCCTCATCCAAAGGAGGTGAACCATGCTAGTTGGTCAACATCCTCATCGATGAGTGTTGTTACTCTTGAGGGATTTGACTTTGTTGAGGTTTTAGTGTAGGTACTTTTCCAACTGCTGAATCTGCAACTTCAAGACTTTAACTTTTCCCCTTTAGTATCTTCGCATAGACTTGATAACTAGCCCACTAGAAGCCATAGTGCTATGAATTCTGCTCAATTTTTGCAAGCCTATCCTTCAACTCAGCCTCTCTCCTGGCTGCTTTAGCCTCCTTTTTAGATTTTGCCAATTGCTCATCATGTTCTGTGAATAGTTGGTCTTTGTGAGTAATTCCCTATATATTTGCTTCAGATACTTGTTCCCTCATTGTGCATTCTAACTTTACCATCTTCTAAATTTATAAAATCCAGTTGCCAACCATTGAATTATGTTATGAATTTGATTTTGGCATAATATCTCTCCAATTCTAGTGTCGATGTGATTATATTAACCCCTAATATTTCAAGAAATTCATCCATTCTTCCCTCTCTAATGTAAATGCATGGTAGATGCCAATATAAGGTTGGAATTTCTTTTGGAAGCTGCATCACTACGAACATGGATTATATGTTGCTACTGCTAGGTCCAAGCTCCCATGGTTGTACTTGATGGATCTCTGCAAATCTTCTCATTCACTCTTCATCTTGGGCTCAACTCAACAACTTGCCCAATTCCATCTCGATATGCAGATGCCATAACCACCATTCACCAACACATCCTACATGGAACTCACTCCTCATCCTGTCAAAAAATTTACTTACATTCTTGAAAATGTATCGACCTACTCATTGACTCTCTCATATTGCACTAGAGGTTGCCTTAAGTTAGACACTTCAATAAAAAAATGCTTATTTCTCCATGCTCCAACTCTTCATCTGTGTCATCTCCAGTGGTGGTCTGTTCAATTTCTTCCCCATCATGACCCTATAGGTTGATTTTTGCTTTGGCTATTTTTCCTTCCTAAATTCATGATTCCTTCTCTCCTACATAATTCTGTTTATCAACAATATCTGCTATCTCTTTTCTCTTATCTAGTTCATCTATAAGTGATTTATTGCTTTATGCTTTTTCCCAACATATGTGTTTTGATGTAGGTTGTTTTCCTTTCCTACCTTTGATACCTTTTGGCACTGATAAAGTTGGTGCAGAATTTTGTGTTGTCATAGATGCAATTTCAATTGATGCCTCCTCATCCAAAGGAGGTGAATCACACCTCTCAACTTTCTAAACTACTAGAGTGGTGTAGTAGCATAACTTTATTGCTGGAATTCAGTGTATCCACATTCATCGTCATCACTAAGTCACTTGCATATTATCCTCCATGTATCATAGGTGCTTCCTCCAATGGTGGTGATGCCTCCATTACATCAATTATAGCTAGCATGTTGTTGTTTATATCTATGCCTATTGTGTTGCCTGCTCTTGCTTCTATGTAATTATTTTTAGCCATTATGCCTCCTCTTTTGCACATTGTACTCCCTTATGTAGCTACTCTTGCTTGCTTTGACTGCTGTCCTCCCTTAGCAACCTCTATTGAAGCTACTTTTTGAATACTTGCAATACCTCATTGCACATTTTGGCCATTTGATTGTGTAGGAGTTCCCAATGGTGTTGTATCATATCCCATGTAGCTTGTAATGTTGACTTACCACCAATCCTTGTGGATTCCTTTTATCCCTACTATGATGGTGTATTGTGGGGGTCCCAAAGGTAGAAATACTTTAATACTTCGATTCACTAGCTGATACTGAGGATGTTACTATTATTGAGTTGTAGTTGTCGCATTTGCTGCCATTATTGCTCCATTTTTTTCCCACTTCTTTTGTCTTATCGGCTCCTTGGCACTTAGCAATTGTTCCTCCACTTCATCAAAATCTAAACTCTCCTTACCGAATGTAACAATATATTATTTTTCATTTTATTACAACTCCAATGATAGGAGTTTTGTTGCTTTTTGCTTCTTTATTTTTGCCTTCTTCCCACTACTACTTTTCTTATTGGTCCAATATTTATTAGTGGGACTAATTGTACCTAATAAAAAATGGTGGGTGATCCTTTTGGTATAATATGAGGAAGATTTAGTCCAAGAAACTAAATATTTTCATATGCTATGGCATCCATAACTAATCCAAGTGGCATGGGATGCCATTAAAAAATTCTTTATGTACCACATAAGAAAACATTATGTGGTCTAAAGAAAAGTAGCCTAATATAACTGGTCACTAAGTGGGCATATCCTAGGATCTATGTTTTTTGGATAACATGGATCATTGCACACCACAACTCATCTAATTTCAAGTGTTGCATATTCAATCTATGACTCCCATTCTTGGTTAGCTTTATGACTTTTGTTAAATTGAGATTAGTAACCTTATCAACAAAATTCTTCAACTGGTAGGGTTCCATTTCCTCATTTTTCATCAATTTGATATTAACCACAATAGCTAATCTAAACACTATAGAAATTGTTCAAGAAAAATGATACCCACATCTTCTTGTGATCCAAAGAAAATTACCCTACTATGTTTCTTCTCTGCATGATACATCTACAACATTTCTAGTAGGTACATCTTGAAAAGATCTTTAATGAATCCAAGAACTTATAAAATGAATTAAACCCCTACGGTTCATAAAGTTATCTTCAACTGGTAGTCCTATGTTCTCCAATCACGTCCTACAAAAGTCACCTATAAGCATTGTCCAAGTAATTTCATCAAAGGGAATTTGCAATCACTCCTACCCTTTACTTCTTTGCTATGATGAAAATGCTACTTTCGCTTTTCCTCATCATTGCCTATGTTCTAGAGTTCTAGTTCTAGACTAACCTTCTCCATATTGTTGCATCCTTCCTTATTTGCCATCCATCTCTCATGCTTCTAGCTCTCTATTGTATATGTACTCCTTGTGACTCCTCACAACACCAAAACTGACTCCTTCGTGAGTAAGGGGTCCTTATCACAACACTACTTTAGGCACAAATATTAGAGGATGCCTTATGAACACTACTCACTGTAACTGCTCGACAATCCTTGGTCGTCACTGCATTTCATCTATAATTTACTTTTGTAGTTTTAAAATTTTAACTCCTTTGACAATAATTATTTTCAACTATCCCAACTATTTTTGGTTAACTTGGATCTAATTCATAACTCCACGCAATATAGTTGCACTATATGCTACTTGCCTTATTGTCTTCTGGGCCTCTCCTTCCAATTGTCTAGGCTCTGAATGTAGCATGGCAGTGGTGTTCCACACTTGGAGGAACAATAATTAATGATAAGTTAACTACTTAGCAACTCACAAGATGTAGCCAAACAACTTACATCAATCTCCCTCTGATGACCCTACACAACACAACTTAGATAGCCTAGTCTAAATTTTAGATGGCCTAACAATGTTCCTCATATGGCTTGGAACTAGGCCAGATGACTTGGCACTTGCGCAAATGACTTGCCCTCAAGTCTAACAACCTAGGCTTGCATGGGACAATCTAGCAACAATCCAGATGACCCTATAGTAATGGAATATGGAAACCATAATACAAGATAATAGGGTTTAGATTTTATATCTATTACAATAGTCAATCAATATAAACACATACAAATATCACAAATAAAATAATGGATGAATAATGAATATATATTAACAATATATTGAATTACATATGAACATTTATGGTCACACGACGTATAACTTATCCCAACATGCTGCCTTCAACATATACAATATTTGCTCCTATGCAAAACTATCATGTACGTACAATATCTCCAATGAAATCTAGCATGCACAAAATTACCCAATGTATGTGTATGTATCCACTCAATTGAATGAGGGGGTCTATTTAAACTAAGGGGAAGGTAGTTGTTTCCAACTACCAAACCCGATACCTTACCTCTTCCTCATTACATTTGTCTTGCATTTCATTTCATTTCCCTCCTAACTACAAGATAAACTATGTGATAACTAACTCATTTGCACATGACTACTACTTATCTCATCATTACATTATTTCATGCAATATTACAACATTACAATTTTATTCAACCTTTATGAAATTTTTTTATCATATATGTACTTGACCTCCATCATATTTTATTTTTGACTTTTATTTCTTATGCCGAGTTGGCAAATTAGAATTAGTGCCTACATTTGCCCTCCCCTCTAGATTGGTTGATGTTGTCATTGATGCCTATTGTTGCTCCTAGGAACTTTCGATTTGTTGAGGTTGTGGCGACGAAACATGTGCTCATCCAAACTCCTATATTTTTAGCTTCAAGACCTCATTCTCTCCCTTGAGTCTTTTAGCATAGGCTTGGTAACAAACCTAGTGCAAGCCATAGTGACACGACTTTTGCTCAACTTATACCTCTCTAGCCTTCAATTTGACCTCCCTTTTAATTCTTTGTAGCTACTGCTAGCTTCTCATCCTATTTAGTGATCAGTTGATCTTTATGAGGAGGCTCCATCTTTACTTCTATAGTTTGCTCCCCTATTATGAATTTAGAATTCATTTTTCCTATAAACTAATCTTGTCCTTGCATCTACCTCATAGCCTTTATCTCCTTCCTCAACTCTACTAGTTTTGCTTTGGCATCCTATTGCACTTGTCAAAGTTATCCTTTTACCATCTGCACTTGGTTAGCCCACTCTTCCTCTTGTAGCTTTAGGCTATATATTGTAGGCAGACAAATTGACATCTCTACATAATTAATGAATAAATGCATTAGAAGTCAAGTATGCACACATTAAGATTTTTGATAAATTTAATTTTATAAAGTCGTGATGTATTATTGTATGTGACAATGTGTAATGTTAAGTGAAATATTACTTATGTATGAATAAGTCATTAGTCATAAAGTGAGTCATGAAATTAAATATAAATGTAAGTCACATGCATGTCAAATGTAATTTAAGAAAACGATGAGGTGTTGGGTAGTTAGTAAGTTGGAGGATGCAACTACCTCCTTATTTGTATAATTAAGACCCTTCCCTCATTCATTAGTATGGTTGGTCAAAGTGTGTGTTTGGTCAAAGCATGTTGTTGGCCAAAGAGTGTGGTTGGCATGGTATTAGGTAGAAACACATACTAGAGAGTATATACATTAACACATACATTGCATTGAGGAAGATATTATGCATAGGATCTGGTACTGTGTATGTAAGAAGGAATCCATACACATTTAACCATATAGGAAATTGTTAATGCACTAATCATATTCATTCATCATTTATTATTTTTATTGTGTGTTAATTGTATGTCTTGTCATTGATGATTGCTAAAATAGTTTAGATTTGATTTGTTGGTTGTACTTGTCCAAGTTTTGTTACATAGGGTTATTTTGGCCATACAACAAAGTTAGCAATCTAAAATTATAGTATAATCAATATAGTACAGTGAGTTATCTAACATCATGTAGTGCATTGCCAAATAACATACAATGAAGTTATTATGCTATATAGTGAAGAGCCTAGGTCATCCTCGACTCAAGACAAATGATGTAATGAATGTTAGCAGTTTGGAAAAGGGTAAACCATTCTATCTGTAGACTAGGCCATCTGAATTGCTATGTTAGGTAGTCTAATATATGTTGTGTGCATAGTGTATGCATTGTAATTCTAAGATATTCACGTTGCATATTTTTTATTTAAGTAGAAATAAAATTGTATTGTTGTATGTTGTATTCAATTTCTACATTTTGGCATTGTTGCCTATTTGAAGTTGGGTCAAGCTTGTGATAGAGTTGTAAGAAGCAAATCACTAGGGAAGGTGCATAAAAAATGGAATGATTGCAATAGAGTCGATGAAGTAGATGAAGATGCAAACTTTTTTGTTGATGCTAATGAAAAAAAGATGCATGAAGCATAAATGCAAGCAGATGCATAACCAAACATGCAAATAAACATGAAGGAGATACACAAGGATTTGTGCACAAAGAATTGCATGATGGTGATAAAGAGTTGCATATTGGTAGTGGAAAATTACACGATGATGATGGAGAGTTGTATATCAATAATAGAAAGTTGCATGATAACAACAGAGAGTTGCATGTCGATATCGAAGATTTGCATGATAACAACAAAGAGTTTCATGTCAACGATGGTGAATCACATGATGATGATCAAGAGTTAGCTAACAATGGCAAAGAATCACACGATGGTGAGGAATTGCATGACCATAAAGTATGTATGGTGCTAGAGCAATTGCAAGTTGATGTGTCTGATGGTGAGTGGGATAAGAATCCAATAATGGTATAAATGCAAGTTAATGTGTCTGATGGTGAGTGGGACAAGAATCCGATAATGGTACGAATACAAGATAACATGTCTAATAGTGCATGAGATGGGAGTCTAACACTAGAGAAACTATAGGTTGGTGTGCTCGATGGTGAGTGGGACAAGAGTCTACTATTAGAGCAACTACAAGTTGGCATATTTCATGGTGTACAGGGTAGGAGTCTAGCATGGGAACAATTGTGATGGAGTGTGCCTGATGGTATGCATGAAGAAGAAAAGATACTATGTGATGATATGTGTGAAGAAAAGATACTATGTGATGATGTATGTAAAGAAGAAATGATACTATGCGAAGGAGAGATACATAAAAAACCACTAACAATGTCAAGTCAACCTATCAAAACAAAGACCAACATTGGCATATCGTGCAAGTTTCCAATGATTTATGGAGAGGAAATAGAGGATTCAGTCAGGCATTGGAAAATTTACCTCATGATGTGAAAAGAAAATGGGTAGAATAATGACAAATTGGAGAAGGTTATTTCCTATGATATTTTATGGAATCAAAATGGATTGGTACATGAGATTACAAAAGGGTAGATACCAAACTTGGGATGAGTTGTACAAAGCATTTGTGAAGGAATTTTGATTATTCCACAATGACGATGAAGTCATTATTGAAATTTATAGAATGGAATAGGATGAGAACAAGTCTATTTTTTTCATACAACCAGAGGTTGAGGGGGTTGTTTACCCATATGGAGGAAGATCCATAAGATGCATTCAAGAAGAGGTGGTTTGTAGAATTTGACTTCTTCATATGTATTAGAAGAAGACGAGGGTGGTCCCTCCAACATCATATCAAGAGGTCTTGGAGCAAGTATTGAACTTAGAAAGTGATGCAAAGACACCACCAAAGTGTTGGGATCATGTTAATGCAGATGAGAGTGAGCTTGAAGATGAAAGTGCTTTTGATGTTGATAGTGAATCTAACAATGAGAGTGATGGTTTTGAAAATGAGAGCATTTCATCATCCAAGTGCTTGAGAAGTCAGTGAAGGAAGTGAATTTGAAGAGAACAATACTTTCAAGTATGAGTATGAATTAAAGAGCTCAAAATCATTGCTACAGGAATATACAACATAAAGGTAAATTATACCAACGAGATATGCGATTGGTGATGTGGTCTATGACAACAACAAAAGAAATATAAGAAGCAAACTTCAATAGAACATTGAGGGTAGACCCATTGTACAATGTTGTTGATGCTATTTATGGGGGATTTTCATACATGAATATCAAGGTGTTGCAAATCAAGATGAACCAATAATGTGTAGAGAGTTCAAAGCATCGAAAAAGAGTCACAAACCTAGTTGGGAAGTAAGGAGGTAAAATTAATAAACCTAATTGTAATTGAGGAGATGAACTTGATTTCAATCAAGGAGGTAAAAATATAACAAATAGTTGAAGTTGCACATGAAGAAGTTATAGAAGAGGTTGATGCAAATGATAAAGTAAGTTATATAGATGACAAAGTGAATCATACAAATGATGAAAAGAGAGATTGTTTGATGTCTAAACAAATTCCAGGGTTGTCTAGCCATCTAGACTTGGGTTATTTGGAGCTAAGCCTTGATTATTATATCTTAGGCTATCTACACCTAAGTCCTCTAACTTGGGACCTTGTCCATCTAGCAGGGACAATAGGTCCGTGGGTGACATTTAGGTTGTCTATGCCAAGGAGAGGGCCGTTTGGAACCTCCCTAGGCCATACGGTAGGAAGTCATACAAAGGAAGGCTATACAATAATATGTTATACAATGAGAGGACATACAATAAGAGGTCATATAACAAGAGGCTCTATAGTTGTAGTCCATTTGAAGTTGGGCTAACAAGGACTTTGTTGTTTGGTAGTAGGCCATTCAAGACTATCCCATCTAAGGTAGGACCATTTGAAAGTAGGTAATATGGAGTTGGGTTGTCTAAGTCTAATAATTTAGAAGTAGGTCGTTCAAAGTTAGATTGTCTATCATAGAAAGTGGAGCATATAGGCTAGAAAGTTATCCATATAAGACCAAGGGATGTCTATCATAAGCTAAGGTAGAGCTATCAAAGACCAAGAAACAATCATCTAGATCCAAAAAGAAGTCATTTGAAGTAGAGGAGAAGTTGGTTAAGTAGGTTGAATGAAGGCTACCAAAATGCAGACGGGGAGATAAATTTAGTTTAAAAAGTGAGGGTATAAATGGTTTCATCTTCTTGACCCCTAGCAAAGGTCGTGATGAACATTGTCTATCATCTTGGACAAGTTGATGATACAACTAATTGTAGAAAATGAAATGAGCAATCACAAAACAATGTATTGTTGGTAGTAGTTTGAAGTGAAACATGTTGTAGAAGATGTCTAAAATAGAAGAAAGCAAAAGCATGACAAGAGATTCTAGTACAATGTTCAATGCTTCTATCTCTATTGTTAGCTCATGTGTCATCAAGAACACCAAGTCTAGAGGAGGGGATAGATGTAGGCAGTCATTGGAAGTCAAGTATATGCAAATTAAGAGTTTTGATATATCTAATATTATAAAGTCATCATGTGATATTGTAACTATGTAATGTTAAGTGAAGTATTAGTTATGTATGGATAATTCATTAGTCATAATGTAAATCATGAAATGGAATAAAAATATAAGTCATATGCATGTAAAATATAATTTAAGAAAACAATGAGGTGTGAGTTAGTTATTAAGTTGGAGGATGCAACTACCTCCTTAGTTGTTTAAATAAGACATTTTCCTCATTCATTAGTATGGTTGGCTAAAGTGTGTTGTTGGATGAAGGGTATGGTTGGCATGGTATTGGGTACAAGCACACATATAAGAGAGTAGATACATTCACACAAACATTGCATTGAGAGAGATATTTTGTACATGATGTGGTACTGCACATGTAACAAGAATGCCATATGCGTTTTACCATACAAGTTACGGTTAATCCAAGATCTACTCATATTCATTCATCATCTATTATTATCATTGTGTGTTCATTGTGTGTATTGTCATTGATGATTCTTATAGTAGTTTAGATTTGATTTTTTGGTTGTAATCTTTCAAGTTCTATTACGTAGGGTTGTATAGGTCATACAATGAAATTATTGCACAATGAGTTGCAGTATAGTAAATTGTAGTATAATTAATATTGTACAATAAATAATAGTATAGTGAACATCATACAATGAGTCATCTAACATCATATAGTGCATTTCTAAATTCGATATAACGAAGTCACTATGTCATATAATTAAGAGCCTAGGCCATCCAGGACTCAAGATAAGCTATCTAATGAGTGTTAGCAGTTTGAAAAAGGGTAGGTCATCCTATTCACAGGCAGGGCCATCTAAACTTCTATACTGGGTAGTCTAATATATGTTGTGCACATAATGTATGCATTGTAATTGTAAGATATTCACATTGTATATTTTTTATTTAAGTAGAAATTGAATTATGTTGCAGTATGTTGTATTAAATTTCTACACAAACCATCTATTGAAATACCTCCAATCCTGTTGCTAACCACTAAATTAGATATGTCTAAAAGTATATTATGGTATACGACTTTACCAACTTAGGTGCCAACTTCACATATTTAACACTTGGAAGTTTAGGATAGGGTTCCATACTTCATCAACATAAACCCATGGTTAATATTGAGAGTACTTGAGTTCTTTCTTGTAGACTCTTGATCCCCAACATTGAATTAACACTGCTATTGCTAACTCCTTGCTCCCATGGCTGTATTTGATATATTTCTTCAAACTAATTCATGCACTCACCATCATGAGCCTTTGTTCAACTCTACTTCTATTCTAAGTTGCCAAATTGCCAATCCCTAACACATCCTACTTGAAACTCACTTCAAACTCTATTGAATAGCCTACTCACTTTCTAAAAGAATGTATCAATTTGTACATTGTTGTTTTTCCATGGATTGGTGGTCTCCTCAAATTTCCACATCTATGATAAACTTCTCACTCATTTCTTCATTTGCTAGTATTATATCTATATCATACATGATGGGTGTGTCCTCAACATCTTCTCCACTATGACCTATTAGGTTGATATTTTGTTTTATTGCCTTACCCTCCTAAATATATTGAATTTTTTCCCCTTCTACATAAGCAAATTTTGTAGTTATGTCCATAGTCTCCTTACCCTTTATAGGTTCTTTCTATGATGATTAACTAGTCTAGCCTTCTTGCCATAGCCTATACTATGATATAGGTTGTTTTCCTCTCTCCATACTCTCCTCTAGCATTGATTAAATTAGTGCCATAGTATGTGTGGTTATAGATGCCAACTCAATCAATGGTCACTCATACAATGGAGGTAATCAACATATATTCACTACATCTACATACTATTTGAGTGGTGTTGTATTGTAACTTTTTGGTGTATCTACATTATCTACATGCATTGAAACATTACTAGTAAATTCTCTTCCTCTTGGTAATTCATCCAATGGTGGTAATGTTTCCACCACATCCATTATAGTTTCAACACCCTCATTGATCTACAATCATTAGTGTCTCCTATGCATGTTGTTATGTAGTTCTTCCTCCAAATTGTTGTGTTGCTTCCTCTACACATCGAACATTCTATGCAATAGGTACTTATGGATTTAGATGCTATCCATCAATGATAGCATTAATTGAAGCTGCTCCTCTAGTATTCCTAATGGCACCTATAATGCCTCCTCACATAGTCTAGATTCCTGGTTGTGCTAGAGTTACCATATGCACAACATCCTTCAATGTTCCATGGACTTGGTTTGGATGACCTACTACTACTTTATACACATTACCATCAACTCTTTCCTTTTGCAACCTACTATGGGTGTATTGAAGAGATTGTCTTGGAACCATGACTAGTTGACTACTATTGTTGCTAGTGGGATTATGGTGATTGTGGCAATTACACTCCCATATGTTGCCACTATTGATTCAACTAACTCTGATTCTTCTCCTTCTTGAATAATTCTTGGCACTTAGAAGCTACTCCTTAAGTCCATACAATTATTCACTTCATCTACAACATATAATTCATCTCCTGATGTTTCTTGTGCCTTTCTCTTTTTTAATGCACTCATATACCCATCAAAAAATTGTAAGTGCATTCTTCAAAATAGTATGAGGAGGATTTAACCCTAGAATCCAAATCTTCTCATGTTATATTACATCCAAAATCAAAATAATAAAATGGAAATCCATTAAAAAAATATTTGTATACTACATCAAATATTCTTAATATAGTCTAATAGAAATGCCCAATCATACTGCTCTCTAACCATGATTCCTTCCATGTATAGTATGAGTCGAGTGGGTATCTTCGAGGCTCTTTGTTCAAAAAATAGTTTGGACATGATCATGTTCAATGTACACCATAACTCATTTTGATTTAAGATGCTACATTTTCAATCTATGACTACCATGCTTTTTTAGCTTAGCCACTTCCTATAAATTGAGTTTGGCAACATTATCAATAAAAAAATATAATTAGGAGGGTTCCACTCCCTCCTTCATAGGTCTTATGGAATTTGGCAACCCAAAAATTCTCTAAAATTATTTAGGGAGAATGATACTTGTACCTCCTTATCACCAATCATAATTCTACTATAATTATGCTCATCATTATCTAGAGCAATTCTAGTAGGTATAGAGTGAAAAAATATTTATCAAAGCCAGTAATATATAGAATAAACTACACTCCTACATTTTGAAATGTGATTTTCAGCAGGTGGTCCATCAAATGCTCCAACCACCAAGTTTTGTAAAATTCTCCTATTGATGTCATCCAAGTAATTTCTTCCAAAGGGATATGCATCTTATCCTTACTCTTATTCTTCACCTTTGGCACCTAAGGTGAAGCTGTTGAATTCTTTCCATATCCATAGTTTTCATCAAGGGTGCTAGTCTATGATATTGAGCTTGACTCCATTCTATGTTACCACATTTTCTCTCATTTAGTATCCATTATGCTCTCTCTCTCTCCCATGCACATGGTGAACTAGGTCTCTCCTAAAGCCAACTCCAATGCTTTCCTCTGAGTGTGAGGTCCTACCCACAACACATATCGAGGTGGAAACCTTCTTTATAGTTCCACCCATTCAATTTGCTTTAAAATTTATGGTATTCTCTACATCCCTTCTATAGTTAATCTCCTTGGATTTGAATTTCATCAACATTTAGCAACAACTGCCTCCAAATAGTACAACTATCTTCTTGATGACTTATCTTCTTTTTGCAGCTCCACATGACACATTACTCCACTTTGTTTCCTATGCCTCCACTTGATCCTTGTTGTATAACCTTAACTATCTATACACTTAACTTCTTGAAAACCTATCTCTAGATGGTATGTGTAGTGAAAAATTTACTACACCGGTGAAGAATGTTTGCCGTGGCCTAATTTTGCATATCAACCTTAACAAAGAGTAGACCAATAAAAGAAGAAAAGTAGAGACAAAGTGCACCATTTATTTTGAGATCAATGACAAATGCACTTTGATGGTATGTAGATTGTTCAATTTTTGATCAATGAAAAAATGATTTGAGGAGTTGAAAGAGCTAAGAAAGTTCTAAAATTTATGCACACCATCAATTTTTGGATCTACAAGTATCTTTTCCCAACAAAGAAATCAAGATTTTCTAGAGTTACACAAGCCGACAATTGTTCATCCAATAATCCATGCCCTTTTACTTAGCTACCAAAGGAGTTTTCAAAGAGGAAACCTTACTATTGGTCAATGTTGATGGTAAATGGCAAGCACTCTAGCAATTTACAAAATCTCAAGAACAGGGTTTGCATCCAACAAAGGATCACCATAAATCATGAACGAGTGGTAAATCCAATGAATCATGGAATATTAGAAGAAATGTTGAGACACCCAAATCACAAAATCATGTGGACCATCTAATTTCAATGATCAACAGCCCATGGATGAGAATACAAAAGCAATGCAAACCATCCGATCGGATGAGAAGAAGATCCCACACACATCCTTTGGGCATAGGATTCTAGAAATGGTTGGCATATTAAATATAGTAGCAATGGGAGATCTAGTTTTAGGGACCTTAATCCAATGACATTGATTGTTAAAATATCCCACATTCAATTTTTGAGAAAATTTCTAGCAAAAGTAGTTGGCAATATTGATGAAGGTTCCATATCTAGAGGTTTTGAACCCTTTTGTGTGAAGGAGAAAATACACCATAATAATTAAAAATATACAAACAGATTTTTGTAGTAGATTTGATATTTGATAAACCATGTCTTTTAAAAATTGATATTTTTGGTTACTATCAACCTCCCAAAATGGAGGATTTTCTTTTACAAGTAAGATCTATGGTATTGTAAATTATCTTCTTGATCACACAATAGGTTGTGGGAGAGTTTAGAAGGCACGTTGCTTGACCTCCCAAGATTCCTTGCATATACAATACCTACACACAAACCCACAATGATAATATCAATAACATATATGGGTCCTTTCAAGATGAGGTCCAAAATCGTGAAGGAAGGTTACAAAAATGACTAAAACATTACAAAATGTTACAAAATTGAATGCAAAAGTTACAAAACTATATGGAATGCTTGAAAAACTTGACAAAGTACATGATTTACATTTTTGTGTAGTTTGTAATTGGTCTAGAGTTGTTATTTTATTTAAAGCTCAACTGCTTGGGACGGTTGACTATCTGGGTAACCACCTTATGCGGTTGTACTTTTGGGTAGCTGCCTTGGATGGTTGAGACTCTGGGTAACTACCCTATGTGATTGTACTATTGGTTAACTACCTTGGTGGTTGAGACTATTATCTAGTAGAGGGTTTTGATCCTGGATATGAGCCTTCTTGGATTTGTTTTGGGATCTTTGCTACAAATATGATGCACTATTATATATTGATTGTGGGTGTGGCTACAAAAACAAATGTTAATGAACGATACCAAGAGCTTCCATGGTTGATGCCTTTGAGCTCTTCAAATGGTAAACCTGCAACCATAATGTTAAACACACAACAAAATTGAACCAAATTTGAGTAGAGTTTTATTATCTTTTTGTGCACATATGAGAAATGAAATGGAGACCTATTTGTAAAGTCTTCCATGGGTGGAGGAGAGTAGGGAGGATGGAAGAGGAGAAGTGACAAGTGGCATGGGCACATAAGAGAGGAATATTAGGGATTCCCCACTTGGATGAACAAATGTGCAAGTTTCCTTGTTTGGCCTATGATATCCTATGATATCTTATGACGTGTCATAACACCTCATGACATGCCATGATGCATTATGACATGCTTAACTAATGCCCTCTTTGTGGAGAGATTTCTCACCCACTAAATTGGTATTTTCATCAATGTGCTTGGGTGGAGGAAATCCTCACCCAAATGCATTGAATGCACTTGGAAAGTGGAGGGAAGAGGGGAAATAAATTCCAACTGGGGTTAATGTGAACCAGAGTTAAAATAGTGGAGTGGTCTCATGATGACCACGATTAAGCATAGAAGGGGTTAAAGTGGGTCAAAGGGGTTAGAATAGCCAATATTAATAATTTATAAGGTTGCAATACATTAATTAAAATAATTGCACACATTATTAAATATTAATATTAACTATTACCAATGTGACATTTTTTAGGTGTTTACAGATGCCTCTTTTTGTACCACACTATGTGAAAACACAATATGGTACAAAAACTGATGACATCAACTTTTGGATTGACGATGGACAAAAGAAATGACTAGCACTTGAAGAAGGTAAATTTTT
Source organism: Wollemia nobilis (assembly GCA_028583015.1). Lineage (NCBI taxonomy): Eukaryota > Viridiplantae > Streptophyta > Pinopsida > Araucariales > Araucariaceae > Wollemia > Wollemia nobilis. Next base: position 1,185,315 of record JAQPPZ010002512.1, read on the forward strand.
ATTTAAGGAGGTTGATGCAAGATTATGTCAAGTCAAGAACAATGTAAGATGCCCCAGTTATGGAAGCAACAAATGTCCTTGAATTGTTATCTTTGATGAATTGATAAGATTGATTTGATTAGAATTTTGAGTTTTGGAATTAGGGTTTTGATTAGAAATTTGAAAAAGAAAATATGAAATCTGCTATTTTTCCCAGTAGAGGGAGGGTTAATGATAGCCTTAGGAAAATATTCTTGGACTTAAGTGACTCCAAAATTGAGTGTTTTGACATTGAACTAATTTAAAATAAAATTCTTGGGTACTTGTCAACCCCTCAAGTGATGAGTGGATGACAAGAAATGGGTAAAAAACATGAGCCAATTGAAAAAATATGGATAAAAATTTTAGGAGGGAATAAGGGAAAGTGCAAAAATATTATTTTAGGGGTCATGTTCAAAATTTGGGAGTTTTTGTGAAAAGAATTCCTTGGGAACCACCTAAGGTGGTTGTTAGGCACCTTGGGAACTGCCTAGAGCAATTGCCTTGCACATTGGTGACTACCTAGGGTGGTTGGGAACCTATTTGGGTGGTTACTAGTGCAAAGTTATAAATGGGGCTGATGGGTTCATTTGTGCAACTACGAAGGGCAGTAGATAGGTAGAATAAAGAAGGAGAAGAAAGGTGGTGAACGAGATGGTAGGAAGGAGCATAGCAATGGGAGTTGGAGGGTGTGCAAAGCTGGTAAGTACCTTGGTTACTTTGGTTTTGCTACATGTGTTTTTGTTTTGCATTGTTGTTATTTTTTTGAAATTTTAAATTGCCCTAGAGTAGGTCATTTTTTTTATTTGCAAAATATGGAATTTGTGAAATGATGGGTGAAATTTGAAATGATGACATTGTGGAATGGATGGAAAATTTTTTTTGTGTGGTTATATATTATTATTACTTTTTGTGATTTTATGATATATGAAATGGAAATGGTGAGATGATGACCTTGTTGTGGTGATTGTAGTTGAGGATGCTATGACCACAACACCGATTTGGCACTGTATTTCCAAGTGCTAGAGATAAGTTGATAGAGGTAGATTGGGAATGGTTGAGACTAATTGGTTTGAAGGAGGTGGCATAGATAGAGCCTATATATGCAGATCGAGGGTAGCTTTCTACCTTAGAAGAGCAATGGGATCTGATAAGGGAATCTTCCACCTTTTGATAGGGAAGATGACAATGATCTTGGAGGATGTGTATTGCATATTTTGACTACCAGTAGAGGATATTCCTATCCACACAACCATGGATAAGGAAGAGGTGCTAATGGAGGTATACAGTGAGGAGTGGGAGACAATGGACAAGAATAGTGGCAGGATACAATACTTGATAGATTATAATATGAGGAGGCTAACACCATGACAACTGGTTGTGATATTTTGATATTGAATGTGATATTGCTAGATTCAAATGGAGCTTGATTTCCATGAAATCTATTGAGATTTGTGACAAAACTTAGTAAGATACCAATAGTATACGCATGGGCACCAAAACTACTGACCCAACTATACATTGAGTTGTATGAGGTGTGATGATAGAGGAGGATGGGCTTGGATTAAAGTGTATTGCTATAGGTTTAGGGGTGGAAGCACTTCATGATATGCTAACCAATGAGGTTACCATATGAGCTAGAGGGGGAGGCAACAATCGAGTGACCCTACATGTTGATATGACGACACGATAGGAAAGGACCTTGAGGATGATCATAGAAGGGTGGAGAATACTATCAACATATATGGGTAAAGTTGAGGCTAGATGTAGTGATATGAAGACCATGGAAGGTAGGGCCCACATGGATAGAGGATGGGGTGCACCTGAGTCAGGTGTGGCAGATGAGATGGTTGACTAGTCAACATGGGATAGAGAATGAGTTGTTCTAGTTTTCTAGGGTACTATGATAGTTTGGTTGGCGATAGGGGGTTCCAGAGCCACCTATAATTTATAGGAGATGGTATGAGAAGGTCACATTAGCACTGCTATAGGTAGAGGTAGTTGAGGATGAGGTAGATGAGGATATTGAGGTGATATATGTAGATGATATTGAGATGACCCTAGAGTATGATGCATGGTGGGAAAGATAATATTGGGAGCCCAAGAGGGCAATCCAATGGGGTGAACCCAAAGGATCAACAAAGAGGGTGGATGGTGAGGATTCCATAGGGGGTGATGGGGGGATGGATGTGGCAGGTGAGATAGAGGGGATGGAAGAATTAGAGGAGCCAGTAGTACAATGATGATGGGTAGATAGTGAACCACCTAGAGAGATGGAAGATGAGGTAGCATAGATTAAGGCAAAGCAAAAAACCCTACGAGTGAAGCTATATCGGATGGGAGCATGGTTTGTAGAGGTGGAGTGATAGTGGGATTTACCAATAATTGAGAGAGAGGAATAGAAAGGAGGAAGAGAGGAGGAGATGGGCGATTGGGATAGGCAAGTGTGGATATTGGCATAACTTTAGGAGGATAAATTGGTAGTAGCAATTGAGTAGGATAAGTTGTGATGCTAGGTAGAGATGAGGGTAGTTGAGAGGGAGGCTCTACGACACCAACTAGATGTAATGATGGCCAGGAGGAGGTGAATGGCAGTAGAGAAGGTACTATAGAAGACCAATGAGGCACTATAGGCTGAGTTTGATCGAGTGTGAGTAGAGGCAATGGTAGCCCTGAGTAGAGCGATGAGGGCCATGGTACAATAAGGATTGGAGGTTGAGAGAGCCATGGATATGGAGGATATACTAATCAAGGAGGGATTGGATTTCCTTCTATGATTGATGTTTATAAGTTAATAGCAGAGCCTAGCCAGTGGACCCTTAGGTACCATGACAAGGCCATGGCTTAGAGAGCCATGTATGTCATGAGCTTTGGGTGTCAAATCCTCTCGAGGGGATGAGCAACAAGGATAGCGAAGTGGAAGCAGATCGAGGAGAGAGGGAGGTGATGAGACCAACAATGATCAACCTTGAGGTTTGAGGTGGTGATGATGTGATCATAATTTTGTAGGCCACTAGGCCATGATGATGTAGCCTTCTGGGTCTAATATTATTATGATGTATGAGATACTCATGAGATGATATATATATATATATATACATATTTTGTGCAAAATTATTACATCTTTGTGATGATGATGTGATGTGTTATGAATTGATGATGATGTGTGATGATGTATGATGTGAATTTATTGATGATGCATGGATAGATATTGTGATTGGAATAATATGCATGCAAGGATACTTATGATAGATTGTTATACTTAAAAATGATAAATATGACTAACATGAAATGGAATGGTTATGAAACTATGAAATCAAGAATATGGTAGATAAATCCATGTTTGATTATTGTTTAAAAATTCTTAACAACGTATCGCTCACTCATGAAGTGAATGAGTAATCAAGGGAATCAAGATAATGGTACTGACATAATTATAGAATGGAATGAAGTGAATGTGATACTATGAAAACAAAGGATAAATAAACTGTAAGAACAAAGGTGGCATGACTTGTCATTTTACCTATCCTAGGAAGGAAGGATCAATAAGTGCTTTCAGGAAGCTCAAACACCCTAGTGACATTGATCAAACTCATCTACTGATAAAATAAGTTCGTGAAGATACTAAGACCAACCAAGAGAGTCAAGTTGCTCAAAGACCAATGTGTGTGTAGTGAAGTTCATTCTCGATTTTGAGGGAGGTAGGACTGACCAATTGTAACTCAATCCATTATAAGCTAACTCATCCATGAACAGATATAGGTCTGTACAAAAGAAGGCCACTAATATGACATGTGTTTCCACGTGAGGGCATACTCTACTACCAATTAGGTATTTATAGCCTCAATGGAGATAGCCACATAATCCTTCGATGCTACTTCACTACCAGCCAGACATCTATAGCCTTGATGGAGACGTATAAAACTCCCTAGGATCCATGATAAGTGAAACTGATGATGCTTTTTTGCTTTTTTTTTGCAAGATGGATCCTTGGGGTCAAATTATGGCATGCTAGGATGAGCAAGGGAAACCTTTTGCTTAATGGTTTAAAGCTTCGCATGGATTCATATTTTAAGACTCAAAATATGATTTATATATGAAATGTGTATGGTCCAAGAGAAAATCTAAGATGACCAAGAAGGTCTGTAACACTCAAGTGATACATGACTTTCAATGAAGGTTGATAGAGACACTAGGTATGGCTGAACGATCGAAAGAACCCAAAGATTCTCCAAACCTAAGAAATAAAAGAGACAAAGCATGGAAAACTATGAATGTGGACATGGTGTATATGGTGAAAAAGTGCATATAAAGAGGTTAGACAACTATGACTATGAATATGACCTTGATTAACACAACCAAAATCCTTCATAATGATAGGTGTCAATCTTAACTGAACAATGATAAAAATAACATTAGGACAAAAATGAATGTGCAAAATGAAAAGATAATGAGCTGGTGGTGGGGTGAAAAACAAGAGAATATGAACAAGAAGGAAAAGAGAGGAAAATACAAAGAATGAAGAAAGAGGGGAAATAGGAAGGAGCAAAGAGAACACACTGATCCATAGTATGTAGTTGCTCAAAGCATGATCGTACAACAAGGAGTGATGTGCGAGAAAGGAGGAAAACAATGAAAAACACGAGGAGACAAGTGAAAAGTGGTTGATAAAAAAATAAAAAATGGTTGTGACATGCGTATGTTGGTTGTTTGATTCCTTTTGGTTTTTGATTATTTTTTTAATTTTATTTTGAATTTTTTATGATGGACATGCCTTGTTTTTATCCAACCATTCCTCAACAACTTTCAGTGTCTTCATTGTTAAGTGTGGGATCATGTGTTCGTAATATGTTCATTATTTTCTCCTATTAAGATGTTGGAGAATAGTTGGATAAAAATGAAGGATGATAGAGGAAAATACCCTTTTTGTTGTATTATTATTATTATTTTTATTTTTATTAATATTTATTTTATTTTTGATTATGTGACAAAGTGTAATAGTAATTTGGCATTGAGCACGCACAAATGAATAATGTTAATGGGTTGAGGTTCCTAAAATCCCTCAAGATTCATAAGTTTGTAGGCCTTGGAACCAAATGATTTGACAATGAATGAACCAAGCCAGTTAACAACAAACTTATCACGTAAATAAGGAGGAATATTTGAGTTTTGTTGATTTTATTTAAGCATGCGATCACCAAATTGAAATTCTTGTGGATAAATTTGGTGATCATAGGCTCGTTTGATTTGATCTTAGTAAACATAAAGGTGCTCAAGAGAACTGACTCAGTTTTCATCAAGGAGAGTGAGTTGATCAAGCCTAGCTTGATGAGTTATGTCCTCATCCATGACTTATTGCAAAGATATGCGTAGAGTTGGTATCTCAATATCAAGAGGCATGATGGCTTCAACAACATAAACTAAATAGAGCAATGTTACTCCTGTTGGTGTGCGAATGTTAGTTTGATAGGCCCAAAGTGCCAAAGGGAGTTGAAGATGTCAATCTTTGTGATTCTCTTGTACCATTTTCTTAAGAATGATACACATAGTTTTATTGGTTGCCTTAGCTTGTCTATTGCTCTAAGGGTAATAAGGTGTTCAGAAACTATGTTGAATATGGTACTTACTGCACAGTGCTCAAACATACTTATTTTTTAATAGGGTCTCATTGTCGAAAATGATTTTTGAAGGGATACCAAAATGACATATGATGTGCACTCAATAATTTGGAGTCTTATCATACTGGTGAGAGGAATAGCCTCAACCCACTTGGTGAAGTATTTAATGGGGAGTTTTCCCAACCAGATTCAATTCCCATTATGATAATGACCACAACGCTTGAATGCGTTGTAAGGCTTATGATGGAATATGGGTCAAATTGGCATGATGTTGGCATTTGTGATATTTATTGACATATATGCAACAATAATGTTTGATGGTGGGCCAATAATAACCCATGCATTAAATTCACTTTGTGATAGCCATCCCACTAAAATCACCACCACATGTACCATCATGTGCTTGAGAAACTACCCAATGGGCTTCCTATGGTTTGAGACAATAAAGGAGGACATCATCATAGCCACGATGATAAAGAACATCTCCCAAAATAGTGTATCAAGCTACCTTTTTCTTGAATGTATATTTAGAAATTGGTTGGCAAGTCAGAAGGAAGGGCATCAAGTTTTAGAAAATTCTTGATTTGCATGAATATAACATGGTAGGGTTTGGCCTAAATTATATGGACATCTCATTCATCATTAGATGACTCCTAGGATAGAACCAATTTGTATAGCATGGTGACTTGAATGTGAATAATGTTATTGATGGGGTTCCATGGGATAAGAGACCTGAGAGAGACCATGGTGTCCACAAAATGATTGGATGACCTTGGCAAAGTTTCTATGTCATATCCATCAAAATTGATGAGTAAGCTATCTATGATTTGCTTATAGGATTTTAAAACTAGGTATTTTTATTGGTAGACTCCCTTAACTTGATTGATAATGAGTAGGAAATCACTTATGATGTGGATATGTTTAATGCACATGATCACAGTGGTCTGAAGACCTAACATGACCTCGTATTCTACATTATTGTTGGTATAGGGGAAGTCAAGCTTAAATGACGAAGGAATGAGAACCCCTTGAGGCATGAAGAAAACAATTCCCACACCTCCCCCTTGTTATCACTTAGAACTATTAAAGAAAAGGGTGATATTGAATTCATATTTAAGATTGACATGCTATTTGAGCTCGGTAATACTAAAGATAGAGTCATCTGGAAGCTCTGTGATAAGAGGTTTGTTGTCTTGAAGAAGAGCTTCAGTGAGTTGGTCAACGATGACCTGACCCTTTATGGATTTTTGGCTTATGAATTCCAAATTAAATTTTGTTAATAGCATTATCTATTTTACCTTTTGGGTATTTGTGTAAGTACCACTCATCATATAGCATAAAGGTTTCTCTCTGGCAATGACATACGTTGTATGATTGAGCATATAGTGGTGAAGCTTTTTGGTGGTAAAAACCACAAATCATAGCTTCTCCACATATGCATATCTTGTCTCGTAACTACCAAGATATGGCTAATGTAAAAGATAGCCTGATCATGATTGGTGTCATTAGTTTGAGCCAACATAGTTCCTAAAGAGATATTAGTGGATGATATGTACAAATGGAATGGGTGTGCTTGGTCTAGGTAGGGAAAAAACTGGAGGGGAAGCAAGGTAATGCTTGATGGTATCAAAAACTTCCTGATACTCTATGGTCCATTGAAATGTGACCCCCTTTTGCAATAGATGATTGAATGACTTGTGTTTATCTAGGGGGTTGCATTTTAACGATGGCTTTGACCTTATTAGGATCCACTTCAATGCCTCTCTTGGAGATGATGAACCCTAAAAGTTTTCCTAAAGTGATACCAAATACACACTTATTACGATTAAGTTGCATGTTATGCTCAAAAAGACTAAAAAAATTTGCACAAAACATCAATATGCTCATTTAAAATTTTGGATTTGGCCAAGAGATCATCAACATAATATTTGATGATTTTTTACATGTAATCATGGAAGATGTAAGTCATGGCTTGTTGGTACATGGCTCCTATATTCTTGAGACCAAATAACATGACTTTGTAGCAAAATGTCCCCCAAGGAGATGTGAAAGGTATTTTGTGTTGGTCATAAATATTGACTCGAATTTAGTTATATCCTAAAAAACCATACATCAAGGAGACCATTTCATGAACCACTATGGAATCCATGAGCATATCGATATTTGGGAGAAGTAAATTATCCTTAGGACACTCATTGTTGAGATCATAAAAATTGGTGCAAATACGTATCCCCCATTAGGTTTACCAATAGACACCATGTTTGAAATCCATTCTTGATAGTCAATTAGTTGAATAAAGCCCACATATAAGGGTTTTTGCAACTCTTCTTTAACCATGAGGGCTATTGTAGAATGAAATTTCCTCGATTTATGTTTGACCAGATTAACACTAGGGTTCAACGTGAGGTTGTGGATGACAAGATTTTGGTCAAGGCTAGGCATGTCTTTATAGGACCATACGAAGACCTATTGGTATTTAGTTAGGAGCATGATAAAAATTTGTTTCTCTTTAGTTGAGAGACTTTTCCCAAGCTTGATGATTTTTGGGTTATCTAAATCTATGCTGATGCTTATGTGAATGGTTTTCTCGATGAGCATGTGGGAACCCTCCTCAAGATGATGAGGGGTGGGGATGAGATGGATGTCATTTGTGGAATTATCTAGGAGAGGTAGCATAGCCTCACTGACTTTGGCATTATAAACAAAAGAAGACAAATAAGGGGGTGAAGAACCAAAGTAAATTTTTGAGTCTCTAAGCAATTGATTTGGCGGATAGAAATCAGAGATAGTTGGAGGGGATGAAATTTGTTCAAAGTCAATGATACTGGTATCAATGGATATGGGATGTGAAGGATCATATGGATTATGAAGGGGTGTATATAAGTCAACAAAAATTGTGTTAACTTGGGGAAATGAAGGGTGTTGTGGATTGGAGTCTGGGTTCCCTTGCGCATGCTCTCGAGGAAGGAGTTGATTAAGAATAGGAAATTGAGGATCAAGTGGAGGTGTCTATGGTGGAGGTGGGGGATTTATGGGTATGTTGGGGCACTCCAATGAAATGAGCATAGGAAAAATGGGGAGTGGAATAGGGAATATAATCATATAAAATTCATCTACATTTGTGATGGGGATAACTAGATATGATTCATATTTAGAGCTATCAGAGGTAATCGAAAGTGCCTCAAATGACTTCCAATTCATCATATCAAGTGTCATATGAGATGGAATGTATGGTGGTAACTTGGAAAAGGTATGTTGGTGATGTGAGAGCATGCTTAGGATCAAGACATTCATCCTCACTTTCTTCCTCAATGCCAAGGGAAATGGATTGAAGATCTTCGAGGAGATTGATTAGAGAATATTGATCATAGCCTAAGCTAGATTTATTCTAAGGAGGCTGAGAATGAGGCTCCAAAATAGTTTACATTCCTTGCTCATAGCAGCCAAGAACTCATCCTTGCCAGTTGAAATGATGGAAGTACTTCATGGCAAATGAAGGATTATCCAGAAAGTCAATATTGATAAATAATAAGGCTTCGATCTCTTTATCGAGAGGTTTATCTGATGATAAATCAATTCACCATACACAAAATTCATGTGATTAGAGGAGGATCCTATGGGGATAATGACATCAATGGATAAAGGGGTATGAATAAGGTGACCAACATACCTAGCCGATTCTATGACTGGAGGTAAAAACACTATATTATGTACAAGGTAATATCCTATGCTAGGAGTGGTTATATGTACAACAAAATTGGGGTTCTGGGATGAGAGCATTGGAGAGGAGGATGAGGATGACAACTTTTTAGTGTCCACAAAAGTGGATTGGGATGTAGAGGATGGTAGAATAGGAGTGGATGTATCTTGAATAGTTTCAAGGATGGATGGATACACCTTAGATGAATTTGGAGGTCGGGGTGAATCAAGTGCCATGTAATATGTGGTTTGGGATGCATGTATGGGTAAATATATGGGGCTGATATAAGAGGCAATTGTGGTAGGAGTGAGGTTGGTAGTAGCGTGTCCAATGGAAGAGGTGATTGGAGCAAAAAGAGGAGCCCTGAGATGGTGGTTGGGTTAAATGGAATAAGTAGAAGGGTGTAATCTAGATGGAGTTCTTGGGGGGTGGTTAACAAAAGTGTTTAGAGAGGAAGGATGATGTGGTATGGGTACAATGTGTGGGATTGAGGATGGAGGTCTAGCCATGGAAGATGAAGGAGGGGTATAAGGAGAATACAAAGTATGAAGAGGTTAGGGATGGGTTGAATTGTTGACATTCTAGAAGAATATTAGAATGGTTGAGCATTGGGAGAAGGATAGGAAAAAGGTGAGTAGTGTTGAGGAGGAATATGTGAAGAATATGAAGAATATGGATGATTTTTATTTGGGGTAAGATGAGGGGTGTAGTTTATTTCCAAGGATGAAGAAGGAGGAATTGGATTAGGTGAGATCGAGTGGGTGGGTTGCAAATTGGAAATATGTGGTGTAGGTGAGGGAGTACGAGATGTGGATGGATGGTATGATGAGCTAAGTGGGAGATGAGTGAGAGAGAAATATGTTGAAGTAAGGGGCGACTCATGTGGGTGCATGACTATGTGATAATACTTGAATGGTTCATTGTCTATTAGGATGTAGTGAATGTGACCCTCATGTGTGTATTTGAGGCAATGGTGCAAGGTTGAGGGTACACATCACATATCCCATATCTATGGTCTATAAAGGAGTACATTGTATTACATTTCTCCATCCAAGACATGCTATAGAGTATGGATAGTCCAAACCCCTACATGAATAGGGAGGATGACTATTCCTGGCATTGAGCATAGGGTGTTATTGAATGTCCTCAGAGTGAAGGTAGAATAAAAAATATGAGTAGGTGGAAGATTAAGATGTTTGAGGGAATATGATGTGATGATGTTGATAAAAGAGCCCATGTCAATCAAGACACTCTTGAAAAATTTATTATCAATAGAGGCCATCAAGTTTGAATGTTACCCTTGAAATTGGCAAAAGTGCTAGAGTCATTAGTTTGTAGTTCTATGGATTTGAGTATATCCATTAATGCCTCTTAGTGGGGAGGCAAGTGTTGGGTTAATTTATAAATTGAGAGCTTAGTTGAGGAAATTTTGAAGCTATGGGTAAGCCTACTTTTGATATGAATGGATGGTAGGGGTTGAGAAATGTTGACTTGCACTAGCAAATATGGAACAATTGATGAGGACAACATATTTGAGGGGTTAAGTGTTTGTGCAGGTGGATCTCGGTATCATAATTTATAGTGACCACATGAATCATGCCAATGAAACCCTAATAATTAGGGGTATTGTTGACATGATTAACCTAATTCAGTTGAGGAGAAACTATGGTGTCTCTAGTGTCTGGTTGTGCTATGCCATGTTGTGGCATTGGAGTTTGATATATACCTAGATTTTGATTAGGGAGGACAAGAGGGTTTTCAATTTTGATGGTTCCTCTATCAATCAAATCCTACACTCTTTTTTTAAGTTGGATGCATCTATCAACATCATGAACCTTCTATCATTTATAGGTGCAATACCAATATTCTGTACACCCTCTTCCCCTAGGTTTGTTTGGATCTTCAGGTCTCATATTGGGTAAGGAAATCAATTGCACATCCATAAGTTTTTGAAAGATGCTAGACAAGGGCTCTGAGAGAGGTGTGAAATTATGTTGAGGTTATTGAGGGCATGAAACCTGATAGGTGGATTGAATGGGATTTTGATTTTGAATGGGAGGTGGCACATCATTGTATGCCAACTATTATGGCGGATATGAAGGTTGTTGTTGGGGATGTTGAGTGGTCGAGCTGCTCAACACTACCTGGTTAACTTGGGTAGGCTTGGATTAATTATTTGTGTTGTTTCCCTTAGCATTTTTACTTGGCCATTCCTTATTTTGGAGCTTGATTTCTCCTTATTGAATTTCGATATCCTCCATAATTTTGGCTTGAGTGAGATATTTCTCAAGAGTTTGATATTGTTGGAGTTGAAGGAGAGATATTGATTTGGAATAACTTTGAGTGAACATCTGAGTTAGTTCAATGATGGGGATTGAGAAGGGTAAATCAGTCAGTATAACTCTCCATCGATTACCATAGTAGAGGATAGACTCATCATCAAATTGATGAAGGTTAGTGATATACATGAAGGTGGTCTTCTTTTTAACATTTAGAGTGAAGTGCTCTAGGAAGAGATTGACCGATTGTTTGAAATTGTTATAGGCCATGTCTAGGCAAATGGTTGTACCGATCCAAGGCTCCTTCTCCAAGGGATAGCAAAAAGGTACAAAGAATGAGAGGGTCTATCTCATTGATGAGATAGTAGGTGTTGATAAATGTGCTCAAGTTATCTTGAGAATCCTCTTTCCCTTAAAGTTTTTGAATTTAGGTATTTCAAAAAATGGAGGATAAGGTAGTGCTAGGACTAAGGGGTTGATGGGGTAGATTTGAAGTTGACTCAAAGTTGGCTTTTGATACCCCATGATTGTAACTTGAGATTCCAAACTATTGACGTTGTTGGCCAACTATTGGAATGCATATGGAGTGGATTGGGGAGCTAAGTAGTGGGTGCCATGATGATTTGGATGGGATGGCTCAGTGCGTGGATACGATTGATGTAAATAGAGGTGATGGTAATGGTGGTGGTTAGGGTCAAAATATGATGCTTATGGGACCTAGGATCCTGAGGGTGGATATTTATGGTGTGGATGAGGATGATTGTGTTTGTGTGGGGGGTACGATGGTGTGGTGTTGGTGTTAGGTAGGTAGTTGAAGTTGGGGACATGATGATGGGTAGGAATGAAGGGGTTGTGTAGAGGTTAGATGATGCGTATGGGTGTGATTAGTATAGTTGGGAGGTGGGTTGATATGGATTAGAAGTGGAATGGTATTTATGGGGTGGTTGAAGTGACACTTGGTGGGAAGACAACAGATGAGAAGATGCCCCAAGATTGTAGAATTATGGGGGACATGCTAAATATGTGGTAGAAGAATGTGCAATGTGTGCACCAATTATATGAATGATAGGGGATGAAGGGTAAGTGGTGAGGGAGAGCCATGGATTGGAGAGGTAAGTTAGGAAATTAGATAGAATAATATGGACTAGATGAGTGTATATGGGAAGTGACAAAAACTTGGGCCAAATGATGTGGGTGAGAAGTATGCATGGTGTAGGAGGGCGATGTAGAAATATGCAGACATTATGAGTGGACATGATTGGATAAATATGGGTGGTTAAGATCAATGGCCACAAACATTGAGCCTGCGACATGCGATAGATGGGTGGCATTAACTCCCTAGGTGGTGAAACTACACTAAAAAATATCTTTAAGGGTATTTTTTAACCACCCTTAAATATTTTTAATGATGGTTATTCAACCACCATCTATGAGGGCATCGTAAAAAGTATGCATCATACAATGGCAATTAAAAAGTGCCTCAAAAAACAACTCTCTTAGGGTCTAAGAGGGCGATTTAAATCTACCCTCTTAGACCTAAGAGGGTGGTTCAACATCACCCTCTTAGACCTAAGAGTGTTGTTCAAAACCACCCTCTTAAACCTAAGAGGGTGGTTCAAAATCGCTCTATTAGGTCTAAGAGGGTGGTTTAAAACCACCCTCTTAGGGCCTCACATTAAAAAAATAAAGGTGAAAATATTAAAATATTGACTATTCCTTATAACATTATGATGGAAACTAGTCAAAAGAACACCATACCTTTTGCTAGAACTACAATCATATAGAAATCTATGATGGTGAGGAAGTGTATACAAAAACCTATGATATCTGCATACTAGAAAGCTTTACAATAATAAAGCTAAATCACAACCTGGAGAAGCAACACAAAATACAAAATAATGTTTTCATCCAGTATTAGGTTTCATATGCAAAATACAATTCAAAATCACATTCATAATGTTTTATAGACAATACATAAAAAATAACTGGTATAGTGGTATATGTCTTAGATTTTTATAAGAAAAACTTAAATTGTACATAGTTTTTAAATTCCTAATGAGAAGACATAAATATTGTCAAGTTTAAATGAGAAGGGGAGGTATTGATATCTCAGGAAGTTAATAAATAAGGGGAGGCATTGATATCACAGGAAGTCAATAAAGAGGATGTCAATGAAAGTGGAAGGGATGAAGATATGGACCTACATGAATATGGAAGCAAGGATAATCTAAATATGGAAGAAGCTGATAGAGATGGAGACAAGGGTAGCTATGATATTTTGAAATATGATAGCCAATATGGGGGCAACAAGATGCAACGAGGTTTGAAATTTCATCATAACTCCTTGTCAATGTCTGAAGTAGATGACTATGAAGTAATGCAAATGAAATTTGGCTTGGCATGATGAGATGTGATCTATTTTCTACTACAAGTCATTGCAAAAAATTATTTGAAGGTGAAAGAAATCATATGTGATTCCCCTGCTGCGAGTTCCCTCCAACACAAAGGGAATTTAACTTGGGCATATCCCATTCACATATTTTGCAATGGTGGAATATTGAAGAAATACAATGCTAGAGAGTGGTTTTATGGTCAACTCTCGAAGACTCTCAAAGTTTTTACACTCCTCCACTATGGAAACCCTAACAGGGTAGGACTGATTTCTCTCTTTCTACCTAATTCTTTCCTAGCACTAAATCACAACCTAGAGAAGCAACACAAAATATAAAATAATTTTTTCATCTAGTATTAGGTTTCATATGCAAAATACAATTCAAACTTTGATTCATAATGTTTTACGGATAATACATAAAAAATAACTGGTATAGTGGTATGTCTTAGATTTTTGTAAGAAAATCTTAAACTGTACGTAGTTTTTTAAATTCTGAATGAGAAGACAAATGTTGTCAAGTTTAAATTTGTTGTCTTGACATATTGAGTTTAGATATTTTATACATGGTCTATTCCAAAGACTTACAAACATGATCTATTCACAAAAATATGAGCTGATATCTGAGATCTTTTATACATGATATTCCAAAGACTCACAAAAATTGAGTACTTCAAGCTTGCATGTAAAGCATGACAAATAACTTGTTGAAGATAAATTTTGTTCATTAAAGATGAACATGTTAAAATATTGACTATTCCTTATAACATTGTGATGGAAAATAGTAAAAAACACACCTTACCTTTTGCCAAACCTGCAATCATATAGAAATCTATGATGGTGAGGAAGTACATGCAAAAATTTATGTCTGTATACTAGAAAGCATTACAACAAAAAAGCTAAATCACAACCCGAAGAAACAACACAAAAGATAAAATAATATTTTAATTCAATATTAGGTTTCATATGCAAAATACAATTCAAACTCCCATTCATAGTATGACAAAAAATACATAAAAAATAATTGATATAATGGTATATGTCTGTAGACACCTAAAACATGTCATGTCGAGGGCGACTACTCATATGGACATGCTACAAGACCATATGGAGGATCTTGGATAGACTCCAAGATAGAGCAGTGGTTCTAACCACTCAATTTGGGCTCCTTGGCCTAATCAGGTTGAACCGCAGACTAAGACCTGCGGTCTACAGTCTGAACCATGAATGACACCTGCGGTATTTAGTCTAAGCCTCAGTTGTAACCTGTGGTCTTAACTGAAGTTTAGTTGGCCTTCATCCGAGCCAAATTGGTTTGAACGACCATTTTTTCTAGAAGAAGGTGGTTAATGGATGAAAGATTCCAGAGGCTTCCAATCCAACTATCCTAACCACCTCTTCTTGATCTTGGCTTCTCCATGAAGCCACCCCTAGCCCTAGGGCATCCTATAAGTACCCCCTCTAAATGGGGAAGATAATAGAGATTTGAATAGGCAGAAGATTTGAAATAGAGAGTTGATTGATCAAGCGAGCAGTGAAGCCCTATCGAATTGCATACTGAATTCATGCATTGGAGAAGGCCACTTTGCTATTCACCTAAAGATCAATTTGCCATGGAGGTCCTAGGAGCCTAGAAGAGCCAAGAAATGCAAATCCGAGCAAACGAAGGCCCCTCACAGTGAATCAACCACCAAACTTGTCAGAAGGACACCGAAGGTGACCCTTGAACATCAATTGGACAAGGAGGTCAAGCCCACTGCCCTTGATTTTGAGGGTAAACTTACTTGAGTGCTCACCATGACTTTCAGCCGTGGTTTACAGTGACACCAGTGCTACGATTTGCAACAGAGGTATCACCACCTTACTATTTTCATTTATGCCCATCTAATTAGATTAGATTAGTCATTTGCATGGTTTAATTGTAGTTGTAGAGATTTTTGACCGATAGATTTAGGGTTAGAATGATTTTAGTATAGTAGCATAAAATAGACATCAATGGGTTCTTTATGACTTTTAAAGCTTCATTTCCTTTAATTGAACCATGCAAATCTTAACTGCTATACTCTTTTATGTATTTCCATGAATCTTTGTTAGTTTAGCATAGTTTAAACATCTTTTACATGCTTTCTTGATTTCATGTTTTCAATGGCATCTTTATGCATATTTCCTTTTAAGGGCCTCATCGCGAGAGGTTGCCTATGTTTTTGATCATTCTCTATTGTTTCTTGACTGCAGGGATCTACATTCAAAGGAGCTTAACATTCGAATCCTTCCTCAACGCGAAGAAGAGGGTCAACTCCACCCTAAGGCAGTTCGTGTCACCCTACGAAGGCATTTGAAATATCACACCTACCCTTGAGAGGGAAACAATTGCATGAATCTTATTGTAATATCGTATCAACATGATTATCCCTAAGAGGGATGTACTTGTAACCCGAAATGACTTCATAATGGAATAAAGTGTCTTTTATTGTTTATCTTGTTGTCAATTTCTTGCATTTCATACATGTTATTATTTTCACTATTACACTAGGATTTCGATCGGGTGTGAGCCTTTATGGTGGTTACAGAAGGCGATCACGGTGGAACTCCGCATAAATAGCATCTGACTATGTGTTTTTGATTTTTTTGACTTGCAGGTATAGACCGCAGCTATCAGCTATGGGCCAACAATTGAACCGTAGGTTCAACATGTGGGCAACAGTCAGAACCGTAGACCAAACCTGTGGTTTCCAGCTGACAACACAGATAGTAAAAATTAGAGAGCCAATCATTGCAGGACCTGAGGTAGGCCCTATTTTCAACCCTCTATCATTTTTTTCCCTCTGTGTTTTTACAACATGTATGATTTCGAATGCAAATTAGGAAAAACCACTAAAAAAGGGTAATCAATCGTCCTAGTTTGCTTTTGCATTTACTTCCATAGAAAGGCACTGCTAGGAACAACGGACCTGTGATTGCAGTCCACCCTAGGCTACAACGTGCTTGATAGAGTGTCTTGTTTGGTTTGCATGTGTGAGGCCCAATTAGTGGCCAATTATCATCGTAATGTGCATTGTTTAAAAGAGCATCTAGATTAGTTTGCATTTTTTGAATGTAAAACGTTCTTTCATTTTGCATAGCACTTAGAAATTGAGCATGTGTGCTATATGATGCATTTCTTTTATGTACAATAAAATGAACCACACACACCACTTGGCACTTAAACGCTAGTGAGTTGGGCTTGACATCCAACCACTAGTAGGGTTCAATGACGGTGGGCGTAATTTCCATCCGCTGGCCCAAATCCTACGTACCCTTTGTTACTAGACCAATACCAGATCCAAGAACCTTTCGTACCCTAGAAAATTTGCATGTATTCTCTTCGGAGGGTATAACGTTGATTGGGGGAAAATGGGTGAGGATATGGGAGGACATGTGCTCCCTGACCGTGTGTGGGCTTCATTACCACACATTATAGGTTGGATTACATGACTTGGAGTTCATAGCCAAGTTGTCGAGCTATGAGTATATAGGTGAAAGCCAATTTAAACTGAGAATATCATCCAATGCTTTTCAAAACATGATAAGGAGTTCTATACTGATACAACAAATCATTGAAACACATCAAATAGTTTAGGGCTCAACTTTTAAAATGTAAAGGAGATAATCACATTGTTTACTTTGTATGCTTCTTTATTGCTTAATTCATCAAGATAAGGCCCTCCTTGAGGCCAAAATTTTTAGTAAGAGAGGAAACCTCTCGAGTCTTGTTTAGTTGGTTCATCATGATGACTAGGCATGATAGAGCTCAATCACGAGCTAATGAGTCGGAGAGTTCATGGAGAGGCTCTGAACACTTCCGATGTTCTCCTAAGGATCTATCAGACCTCACATGCCTCCTTGCTAGGCGTCGCACTCATCATGCATCGGAGGATCCAATCCTCCTAGCACGACACTTTGAGAGTCATCGCGAGCTCCCTTCGTCACGCAGGGGGTTCACCCATACAGATCATGGGGTTTCCTCACATATAGTGAGAACCCACATCATTAGGTCTCCACCTAGTGAGATAGAGAGTTGTGGATCTTACTCCATGAGTCAGTCCTATAGGGAATCTGAGTCTCATGCAGCCCATGAGAGGTGACTACTCCAAGACCAATTGGAGGAGGCACGCCGTGAGCGTAAGCGTCTAGAGCGTGAGTGCGCAGAGAGAAAGAGAGTGCATCAACAAAGGTTGGATGAGCTCCAACGACGTGAAGAGAGGATTTACCAATAGAAAGCACATGAAGAACAATCATGTGAGGTAACTCCCAAAAAGAAGCTCATACCTAGAGTGCTTAGGCAACAAGTCAACGCGATGCACCCAGTGCATCGTCAAGAGTTGCCTCTTAAGCAAGTAGATAGCCATTCCTCTAGATAGATAGACATGCCTAGGGTTATCGAAGAGCAACAGAAAGAGATGTTTAAGGATCCCATGCGTAAGCGTGAGGTCGAGAGTAGTCAAGTCCGATAGGTGAGCAGTGTCAATGCTCAAAATTCATCACAATCCTTGGGGCATATACAGTCTATTCCACCATATAAGGAACCTGTGATTACTTTCCATAAATAGGAAGTCAAACCTATCCCTGTCAGGGAGTCTGATCCTCCATTGCATATCATAGCGAGGATAAAACATATTGTGTATAAGCGAGTGTTGGTGGATACAAGATCATCGATTAATATCATCACCACCTCAGCGTTCAAACATCTCAAAATTCCATTGTCCCACATCAAGGAAACAACTTTAATGTTGCAAGCCTTTAACGATGTGGAATCCCCTACAGTAGGCACAATAGTCCTCCCCATCGAGGTGGGACAAAATATTATTCCTACATTGTGCTACGTTTTAGAGGGATCAAGACAATATAATCTGCTACTTGGAAGACCGTGGATAAGAGCCATGGAGTGCGTGCCATCAATAGTGCATCAGTGCATTAAGTACACCCATGGAGGTGAAGTCCATGTAGTTGAGGCAGACCCAGATCCCTTCAAGTATTATAAGCTTGAGGATCATCCGCAGGAACCTGGTGAGGCGCCTATGCATCTGCAAGTTAAATTGGATGAGTCTATCCAAAGTGTGGATGCAGCCTTGCAGACAGTGGTGGAGTTACCATCCCCACCGCTATCACCTGTGGAGTCACCTACAACCCCTGCACTCTCGACACCGCTTAGCAGGGAAGGATTGATGAATGCCCTTACGAAGTTTCTCACAGCCGCTTCGAAGGTATCATTAGAGGATCTTCATACTCCTATCAAGGAGGAAGAACCTAGCATGGTCATGGATGCACCTGAGTGTATCACACCCTCTTCATCCATCATGTCACCAGATAGTCCTCATGAGGATGATGGTGAATATGAAGAGCTTATAGAGGCCAGCATTACGATGCTGCCCACCATAGAGTCCACTAAGGATCTAGGTCAACTTTTCATCGAGTCTCTACCTGTGGATCCTATCCTGGAGACATCGTATGAGTATGAGGAAGGTTCAGTTATCATGACTGAAATAAGATAGCCTCAGTATGTTGACGAATTACCTATGACGCATGCAGTTGTGGAGTCTTCTCATGAGTTTGTGGGAATGGTCGACATTAGGCTAGAAGATCAAGTGATTCCTAATCACATAGAGCCAGATATGGGGTAATCCAGTGGTGTTTCCACATTTCCAGGGCCAGAACCTTTGAAATTAGTCACTCCTGACTCATTTCTCATGGCACCATCTCAAGAGCACAAACAGGTAGGTTCCTCACATCAGATTGGGGGTACCAAAACTGACACAGTTCAACACAACGAAGTGAAACAACAACTTGAGCTGAGTCATAGGCATGAGCATGTGGATAGCACTAACGAAGTGTGTCATCAAGAAGCTTCCACATCAACTCAAATGAAGGAAATAGGTGATTTGCAATTACCTAATGGATCCATAGCATCCACTTTTCTATTTCCTTCAAATGAAAAAGGTATTTCGAATCAGTCAATGGAAATACATATGAACTCTTTGTCAGTATTGCAATCCATTTTAAGCCATCTAGAATGGATGGAGCATCGAATGGATGAGCAAGATAAGGCATTGCATTTTATCAGGAACCAATTTGAAAACCTGGGATTACAAAAGCAACCCTTGTCTGAGGCCGAATCGCTTCCTGTGCAAGTACAAGAAAAGCCTCAATGAAAGCAAAAGCCCATGCGGCCAACCCAACCATTGGATTCTCAAAGCAAACCAATGTGGGTCAAGAGCCCAAAATAGTCACAACATAGTGGGACTCCATTAAAAGAGTCTATGTCTGACATATTTCAGAAGTTGCAAGAGGCTAAGGTCATCACCTTACCTAATATCATCCCTTTAAACCCAAATAGAGTTAAACCTACGGGTTACAGGGAGCATCACTACTATCTCTATCACCGAATAGAGGGTCATGGCATTCGAGATTGTCATGAATTTAAGAGTGTGGTGCAAAATCTGATAGATAAGGGGGTTTATCATATAGATGGTTCTCTCATAGTGCCCCAACATGTTGAAGTGGAGGTCACACCTCCTCAAGAGCGACCTCAAAGTCGTCAGTCACCTCGTAAGCCCAATAGGCCAGTGCAATGGGTAGTTTCATTTCAGATGACTACTCTAACTTTGTTCCAAAAGTTACATGAGGCAAAGGCATTCATATTACCTGAAGTCAAGCATAGGGCATCCAAGACTAGGTCACCTGATGGGGGTCCCTTTTGTGTGTATCATCGAGTGCATGGACATGACATTCAGGGTTTCCAATCATTTAAGAGGGTCATCCAAGACCTAGTAGAATGGGATGAGATCCATGAGGATGGTTCTCTCGTTCACCCATGTCGAAGCATAGGTACACCGGTGAGGTCCATTCTTCACCTAGGGGAGTTGATTTCTATCACTCTTCCTAAAAAAGTTGATTACTTTTTAGTGAATAGCATGCATGTTGGGGGTCTTCAAGGTAGCATACCTTTTCCACCAGCCATGCCAAATTTGATAAGGAAAAATGAGGAATCTAGAGGTATTGCACCTCCCTCACCATCATCGAATGGCACACTCACTAGGGGTACATAGGGCAGCATGCCCACCCCAAAAGGCTCCAAGGGTTCCTAAAACCGCTTGGTCATGTCAATCAAAGGCTTCGAGGGTTTGCTTAAAAATCGCTCGATCAATCTCAGAAAGGCACCAAGGATTTTTGAAAAATAGCTTGGTCAACCCAAAAGGCTCCGAGGGTGTGCTTACAATCGCTCGATCATCCTAAAAGGCTCCAAACATGCTCATAAGTAGTTTGGTCAATCAAAAATCTCCAAAGGTGTCTATAAACCCTTTGGTCAAACCCAAAAAGCTTCGAGGGTTTGCTTAAAACCGCTCGGTCATCCTAAAAAGCTCCAAGGGTTCTTAAAAATCGCTTGGTCAATCTAAAAGCTCCAAAGGCATTTCCTCACCATTTGGTCATTCCTAAAGGCTCCAAAGGCATGTACTCACCGTTTGGTCAAATATTAAGGCTCAAAAAATCCAAAAAAAATTGGTAAAGCATAAAATCCAAAAATATTTGCATTTGCTAATTTTGCATTTTCATTTTGCATTCACTCATGCATTCACTGCATTATTGCATTGCATATAGGCATTCATCATCCATTGCATTCCATAATAGAAGGGATCATGTTTGTCAGTCTTACAAACGACACCATGTTTGTGTCTAAATCATGCATCTCTGCATTTATCATAAATCCATCATTCATGTGAGTAATTGTGTTTTTCAACACAACCTAGTTTGTTGCTATGAAAATACTTAAGTATCCAAAATTTTTCAATCATTCAACCATACCTAGAGGTTTTCTCAAGTGTCGTAGAAATCTTGCTTTGCTTTTGTAGATGAGGTCATTAGTTAGGATAGTCCTTAACATATCAGAATCCTATCACTAAGAAAAAAATATAACAATCCTACTAAGATAAGGGAGGATGAAATCTACAAAAGCGGTCCTAGGTTCTCTAGAGAGATGGGTTTTATTACTTGCTTGTCTTGCAAATAGTTTGGTCTAGAGTGGTGAACCTTGGAAAAAGGACAAGAATTTCCCCTACTCATACATAGATACAAAGTTTAAATCCTAGATCGAAATTCAAAGTTCAAAGTTCAAAGTTGAAAGTTCAAAACCCAAAGTTCAAAGTTTACAATTCAAAGCTCAAATATCAAAGTAATATAGTGAATCAAAAGCACTATACAAATCCCTTGCTCAAAGTAAATCGTAAATGAAGATCGTAAATCAAAATTAGTGAAAAAAATCACTATATATGAGCAAGTATCAAAAAATGGGGTGAGAACTTGAATCCCTGGATTGCTTCACACATTCGACAAGTTCCATAGAGTGAACCAGGATTGCAGAATGGATTGAAAGAATCCCCTTGAATCCCGATAGTAGTATTATTGGATGATACCTAATCGCAAAATGGGTTGAAAGAGTCCCACTTGCATTTAGAGGGGTAGTCCTGATCAATTTGAAAAATGAGCTAGCTCTAGGTGCCTAGGGTTGTCTAGAATTATAGTCCAACTCAAATCTGAAACTAAGGATGGATAAGAACATATGAGGAGCCCAATATCTAGCATATGGGTTGAAAGAATCCCAACTGACATCCGGGGTATGCCTATGATCTTATCTAAAAATAATCATATGCACACACAAGGATAATGAATAGTTAGGGTCTATCATAGCAAAAGCCTTGTCCAAAGAAGCCTAGTACAGTTAGTATGCGACATTTGAAAAGTCTACTAGGGTGTTTGAGTCTCATGGAAAACCTCAAAAAAATTTCTTTAATAGCAACAAAATATCAAATATCGCAAATCATCCAAAAATAAATCATATATTTGAAATTGCAAAGTATCAAATTCATGATACATCATTACAAGTAAACACAATTTTCAAGATATAGGATAGATACCAGATGGATATTAGAAATAATATTTAGATGGCCACTGACTATATCATGCATATATCAAAATGCAAAAGAAATATCAAGTGACATATTATATCACCGGCATCATACAATTTCATATCATTGCATCTCATATATGGGTGATTAATTGATTAAATTCTTATAATGAGGATTTACAATTACATTCATGATTTTTATACATTATGTGGTGTCGTCCATTAGATTGATAAACACTATTTACATTCATTCCTTATGTTTTAAGTGATTAAAGCATACAAGTTCATTTACATAAAATCATTACCATGTAAATAATGCATTACATCCATTGCATCATATATAAAAAGAAATCTTAAAACAAGCATCTAGATCACTACATACCATCATCATAAAGTAAATAGCTATCTAGTGCATGTCATCCATACATCACATCATATAGCATCAAATAAACATAACACATAAGCATTGCATCCATGTGCATCAAATAAACAGAAAATTAAAAATATATACACAAGTACATATAATGAGCTATAAATGATCAAATCATATATATATATATATATATATGTGTGTGTCTCAAGAGTACATCAGGACTATACAAAATGCCCGTAGGCTACAATCGTGTAGGTCCTAGACCTTACACCAAAAATGGTACATATATATATAGAAGATATGTACTAAGCAAGTGCCTGCGCCCCCAGCCTGCGAGTCACCCCGTCATCCCTATGGCTCCTATGAGAGCTAGCTCCATGTGTGCTAGAGGACCGATGAGTCCTCTCGATCCTATGAGTCTGATGGCTAGAGCTCACTGAGGACTGCCCTATAGTCCTGGTCCTGGTCCTCTGAGACCCTATAGCATGTGGATCCTCTGGAACCTGCAAGCCCCTCAATATGATGAATCCCTCTAGCTAGGAGATGTGAGCTGCTCTCGCATCGCATCGATCATTTCCCTCCTCTACGAGGGAAGTGAGATGCCTAACCTCTGCCATGGGGTCACCACCTCCTAGTAGTGTAGCTGATGGTGCAGCTGGAGGTCCCATAATAGCGTGGGAGGATGAAGGATCCCCCCTCTATGCCCTGAGTAGCTCTCTCTCTACAATGGCCTCACCTCGCTATGCTAGTGCCACATCTCATGCACTAGTAAGCTCACCGACCTATGACTCTACTATTGTAGCCCGAGCTATGAGGGCTGTAATATGCTCCTGAGCCTCTACCAGCTGTCTATCCCTGTGAGCTAGCTTCACCTCTAGAAGGGCGATAGTCGTATCCCGCTATAGCTGCTGGGTCTGAAACCTACCAACCTGACTCTGTAAGTCGACAACCTGAGCGAGGAGCTCCCCTACATCACTGTCAGGAGGCACCTCGCCCTCCTCTGACCCCTCCTCCTCCTCTACCTCTACCTGTGGAGCCTCCTCTATGGTGGCCTCTATGCCCCATCTACCCTCGATCCTCTGGCGCACCCTACGCCCATCAGGATCGACCCCTGCCTCTGCCTGGTCATCTACTCTACCTAGAGGCCCTGAACCCTACCACTGTAGGAGGGACCACCATGTGTCATATGCTAGGGTGGTCCTAGGTGTGTCATCCCTAGACTCCTGGAAATCATCAGCCTCATCTCCTAGAGCTGTAGGCTGAATCCATGGTAGATGTGTCTCTAGCACGAGATGCCTGTACACAAAAGGAATCTTTGGGATGTCCTACACCAAGCCAAACTATCGTAGGATGCGAGAGAAGAATTGATACTCTCTAATATTGACCTTACGATCGAGTAGCCACCTATCTCGATGAGCCTATCATAGCCACTCGCCTACCTCGGTCCAATCTGGGCACTCCCTATAGGGATGCCACTCAATGTCATCCGACCCAAGAGCTGCAAGCTGTCTAATATAATAATCGGTGTCTCCAGCATGGGTCCTGCTCTAGAACCCCCCTCCTCTCATGGCCAACATGCGGCATAGCACTGATGCGCATCATCAATGGTCATGATGTGGAGAGGTAGGTCCATGGGATGCTCGATCCAGATATGCTGCCAACCCTAGATCTATAACAATAGGCTGCAGCTAATCCCTCGATGGCTCTGGCTGGTAATCTAGTATAGCTCTCGATAGAGCTGACATAGCAACGTGCTCCCCCAAGCTAGGCATAGTGGCTGAGTAGTGGAGCTCTGAATAACTCTCCAGACACTGGCCAAGAGGTTCTAGGGAATCCTCATGCTCGAGGAGTCTAGAAGCACTATCTGCACCACAAGGATCATGAAGATCACCACACGGACTGAGAAAATGTGCTCGCCCTACCAGTATCCAATGTGGACACCTCCATGATCGATCTTCTCCTGAGCCTCCTTGCTCCGGTCACCGAAGATAGCATCAAAGACAGGCCCCTTTCTCTGAGAAGAGGAAGAGGTGATGGCCTCGCCATCGATAGGGATCCTAAAGATCCGATAAACGTCCTCTAAGGTCATAGTCATTTCACCTATAGGCAGGTGAAAGGTGTTGGTCCACGCATTCCAACGTCGGGCCAACGCAGTCAAGTAGGCCTGATCTACCCTAATAGTGGGTAGATCTAGTACATAGCTGAATCCGATGGCTCTAAACCATGCACGCTCGCCATCAGTGAGCTGTCTATGGAGAATCTTAAGCAGATCGGGCTCGCGAGCCCTAGAGGTCAACCTCTAAAATAAAAGTAGTATATAAGCTAAAATTTTAAAGAAAAATATCAAAAACATCTAAAAACTGATAAAAAGACAAAAACATGTCGCAAGGCATTCATAAAAATAAAAAATATCAATTAGGCAAGTCAGAATTGCATTAAATGACATCAAATGCCTTTTAAACTTTAGAAAATGCAAAAATTTGACAAAATTTTTCTAAGGTTAGTGAACCGCGGGTCAACCCTGCGGTCCGCATGTGGTCAAAATATGACCGTTGTAGTTTGAATGCGAACCATAGCTGATAGCTGCGGTCCCCAATCTGACAATTGGGAACCGTAGCTACCAGCTGCGGTCTAGGAAGAATACCCATTTTGGGTACCTTCCTAGCCTTTCTCACTAAAAAAAATTAAACCTAACTAAATCTAATCTAGTGAGGTTCATTACCAACTATTTAGTGAGGTTAATTTTTCGCATTTCTTAATGTGGTTCATTTTATTGGTATTGAATGCGAGGACTCGGTTTCGAATTACCTTGCCCGCTCTACGGCCTCTACTAGTCGATGGTTGATCAGCATCCGCCATCAGGGTATCAAGTGCGGTATACGGATAAGTTTTGGGTAGCGTTCCGGATCAGTGAACGTCTCCTATCTCTCAGAGCTCTCTCAATGTAGCTGCTTTCAAGAAAAATAATGAAAAATTCAAATGGGAATGGCTATTTAAAGGTTTGCCTAATTTTGACTGAACCGTAGCTAACACCTACGGTCCCGAAATTAGGGTTTCCCGATCGTAGGCCCTAACTGCGGTTCCCAAAAGTTGAAAAATACAACCGTAGACCATACTCGCGGTTCGCAACTAGCATTAAATGCACTAAAAACCCATCGTGGGAAGGTCTAAAAAGGTAAATTAATGACTCCCATTGGATCAAATTTTCACAAAAGCAATCAATGTTGCAAATTTGGTGATGTTCAAAGCACCAGGATCGATCAATAAATCAAAATTAACAAAAAAAATCAAATAATTAAAAACCAAATGCACCTCGTATTCAGTTATTTACCCTATACACTTGGCGGTTGCAGCGACTTGCGATCCATGCAATCCGGCAAGATGAGTAAATTACCATAAGGACATTTGGGGCAAAATTGTCATCGTTGACTTGATATGCTTCTTTTCAATCCCTAAGAAGGCCTTCGAGGTTGGACTGCTCCATGGGAATGAGGCGTTTCATGTCATGTCTCCTATGACATATTTTCAGCAAATCATCGATAACTTGATTCAACACAAATCTAATTGGATTTGCCTCATTTCGATTCCCTAAGATGGCTATTGTCAGCCCGACTGCTCCATGGGATAGGAATGTGCAATTACTATTAATAGTTGGAATCAGAAGCTGAACTAGGCCTAGCCAAGGCATTAATATGCTCAAATCTAAATTTTTTCAGATCATCCATGGTGGTCAAGCGACATCGTCACTTTAATCATTGTCATTACCCTCATCGACTCATCGCTTGAGGGGGTAGTCATAATATCAAATCATAATCAAAATCAACAGAAGATCCTAGAGATCGTAGATCCCTTGATCTTGTCAAAATTGTGTTCATCCTTGCGAATCATTGTCAACAACTATCATAAGCTTACCCCTTTGCTTGGGGAAAATAGCAAATATGATAATTTGTTTGTAACTCTCCTCCTTTCGGTTATATAGGCCTAACGCCTATTGTAGCATCAAACGCTACCCGAATGCCTGATGGTGAGTGCAAGCTTTTCAAAATTTAAGCCTTTCAACGAGTTGGAAGCAATGATTCCAGGATGCGCATCCTTTTGCTGGACATGGGGCATCTAATGTTGATCCGACTAATGATCATCATAGAACCTTCGACATCATTTTAGGAGGTCTATTTTTGCTCAGCGTTGTTCGATCTCACAACGCATCTCAAAAGGGGCATCTGTAGACACCTAAAACACGTCATGTCGAGGGTGACTACTCATATGGACATGCTACAAGACCATATGGAGGATCTTGGATAGACTCCAAGATAGAGCAGTGGTTCTAACCACTCAATTTGGGCTCCTTGGCCTAATCAGTCTGAACCGCAGGCCAGACCTACGGTCTACAGTCTGAACCATGGCTAAGGCCTGCGGTTTACAGTCTGAACCGTAGCTGCAACCTGCGGTCTTAACTGAAGTTTAGTTGGCCTTCATCCGAGCCAAATCGGTTTGAATGACCATTTGTTCTAGAAGAAGGTGGTTAATGGATGAAAGATTCCAGAGGCTTCCAATCCAACTGTCCTAACCACCTCTTCTTGATCTTGGCTTCTCCATGAAGCCACCCCTAGCCCTAGGGCATCCTATAAGTACCCCTTCAAATTGGGGAGAGAATATAGAGAGTTGATTGATCAAGTGAGCAGTGAAGCCCTATCGAATTGCATACTGAATTCATGCATTGGAGAAGGCCACTTTGCTATTCACCTAAAGATCAATTTGCCATGGAGGTCCTAGGAGCCTAGAAGAGCCAAGAAACACAAATCTAGGCAAATGAAGGCCCCTCATAGTGAATCAATCACCAAACTTGTCAGAAGGACACCGAAGGTGACCCTTGAACATCAATTGGACAAGGAGGTCAAGCCCACTACCCTTGATTTTGAGGGTAAACTTACTTGAGTGCTCACCATGGCTTTCAGCCATGGTTTACAGTGCAGACCACACACCAGTGCTGCGGTTTGCAATAGAGGTATCGCCACCTTACTATTTTCATTTATGCCCATCTAATTAGATTAGATTAGTCATTTGCATGGTTTAATTGTAGTTGTAGAGATTTTTGACCGATAGATTTAGGGTTAGAATGATTTTAGTATAGTAGCATAAAATAGACATCAATGGGTTCTTTATGACTTTTAAAGCTTCATTTCCTTTAATTGAACCATGCAAATCTTAACTGCTATACTATTTTATGTATTTCCATGAATCTTTGTTAGTTTAGCATAGTTTAAACATCTTTTACATGCTTTCTTGATTTCATGTTTTCAATGGCATCTTTATGCATCTTTCCTTTTAAGGGCCTCATCGCGAGAGGTTGCCTATGTTTTTTATCATTCTCTGTTGTTTCTTGACCGTAGGGATCTACATTCAAAGGAGCTTAACATTCGAATCCTTCCTCAACGCGAAGAAGAGGGTCAACTCCACCCTAAGGCAGTTCGTGTCACCCTACGAAGGCATTTGAAATATCACACCTACCCTTGAGAGGGAAACAATTGCACGAATCTTATTGTAATATCGTATCAACATGATTATCCCTAAGAGGGATGTACTTGTAACCCGAAATGACTTCATAATGGAATAAAGTGTCTTTTATTGTTTATCTTGTTGTCAATTTCTTGCATTTCATACATGTTATTATTTTCACTATTACACTAGGATTCCGATCGGGTGTGAGCCTTTATGGTGGTTACAATGTCTTAGATTTTTATAAGAAAAACTTAAACTGTACATAGTTTTTTAAATTCCTAATGAGAAGACAAATGTTGTCAAGTTTAAATTTGTTGTCTTGACATGTTGAGTTCAGATATTTTATACATGATCTATTCCAAAGACTTACAAACATGATCTATTCCAAAGAATATGAGCTGAGATCTTTTATACATGATCTTATTCCAAAGACTCACAAAAATTGAGTACTTCAAGCTTGCATGTAAAGCATGACAAATAACTTGTTGAAGATCAACTTTCTTCATTAAAGGTGAACATGTTAAAATATTGACTATTCCTTATAACATTGTGATGGAAAATAGTCAAAAAGACACCATACCTTTTGCCAGACCTGCAATCATACAAAAATCTATGATGGTGAGGAAGTGCATGCAAAAATCTATGATGTCTGCATACTAGAAAGCTTTACAATAGTAAAGCTAAATCACAACCTGGAGAAGCAACACAAAATACAAAATAATATTTTCATCCAGTATTAGGTTTCATATGCAAAATACAATTCAAACTCCCATTCATAATGTTTGATCACAGTATCAAATACAACACCATGAAGATGTTGTCATTGTGCCACCAACTGCATAATGTTTCTTACCACAAAAATTAAAGCCATGTATCAAATAATAATATGAACAATTCTAAAAAAGATAGACAATATACACTACTCCATGCTGTCATAAAGCACCTTTTCAAACATTAATGCTCAACATCATAATAACATGCTAGGCTGCTACTGTAACATGTACATATTGCCATTGACATTATCATCAATATAGCCTCAAATAAATACCCATAATCAAATGTAATGCCATCAAAGGATACCAAATGGTTGCCATAAACAAAGTACATTATACCAAATGCTGCCAAAACAAAATTGCTCTAGGCACAAACACCCATTAGACTATTTATACAATTATAGAAGCAAATAAAATTGTGGGGCATTTAAACATTGTGCAAGTCCCCATGGAATACATGAGAATGTAAACTAGCATGACACACTTAACACCAGTTGTGGTGTTATTAGGGTAGTTCATTTGAGATACTTGGACAATTCACCAACGACTCATTGTTGAATCTGATAGTTTCTTGAAACCAACCAATGATTTAATCCAGGAGGAGAATATTCAGTAGATTGCTAATACAAATATATAAGGAATTGAGGTTGTAGCCTTAAAATTTCTTGCAATTAATCATGGACAATCCATAACTATGCAAATCAATTGGTGTAATCATTAGATGCAACAATTCCCTATCTCCAGGACCTTGTGATTGGAATTTATCACTTGAAAATTGTAAATTGAGGAATTGCAATGGCGGTTAGGGAAAAATCCCTTCCACATAAATAAGCGTGGTCCTTTAATTGAAGAATAATATCAGGACCAAACATCAAAAATCAAGAACACGCACATTTCTACAAGATGGAAAAATTATTTTTGTTTTACTAAATGACTGCTAACAAAAGACCCACACACTTAGTCCGTGCATGTTAGTCACTTCCCATATATGCATACAATTGATAGTGCATGTTAGATAGTTACCTCAAATGCGACAAAAAGGGATAACATACACTTGATTACTTGAATTATCATTACACTTGAATCACTGGATAATTTTGGATATCCCTTGCCTCCCTTGAACCTGCATTTCAAAGAAATTATGGTTTTAAAGGGTTGAAAATTCTTATAAAATAAATATTGAAAAACTTGGAAGTGTCATTTACAAAAATAAACTATAAGTACCTGATGCTTGTGGAGAAGGTGATTTTTTTATGTCTATTGATGATAAACCTATACCTAGAGACCCTTGTGTTTCACTTTGCAGAACATCTTTACCCCCAACTTGCTTATTTTTATATGTATCTTGGTAATTCATTTCATGTTTCCAATTTTGGATCTTTCTTGGTAGCATCCTCACTTTCTAAGAGTGGTCTTGTAGCATCTGAACTACCTATATCTATTATATTCATATTAGGTTCACATGCATTCATAGGAGAAGGTACCATGTTTGCATTGACATTCACATTGCTTGGATAAACAAGATCAGTTTTTATTTTATTGTTGTTGGTCATGACTTCTGGTTCAGGGTAAGGTTGTTTTGTGTCAGAATGTGAGATCCTGATTGCTTCCTCCAAATGTTTATCCTCCCATTGCATTGCAACAATTTCAAGTTGTGAGGGTTCAGTGTTCCCATCCTCATTAGGCATCTATTAGGCATCTCATTACCCATCTTGGAAAGCCCAATGCTTGATATCACAACTATACTACTAGGTGGTGTACAGATGTAGAGGATCCTATAAGATCTGGGTCTCTTGGAAATATGAAGAATTCACAAGTAATGAGGAAATTTGATAACCCGGTACCAAGGACCCAATACCCTAAATTTTGTAACCATTTAGACTAGAATCCCCTTGTTTTTTATTTCTTGACCATGTGTACCTGGAAATCAGAAGAAGAAATGGGTAGGACCAATCCAATGTTGTCATAAGGTGGGTTCCAATGCATAGACCAAGAATGGAAAGACACAGACAAGAAACATAAGTACTTTAGCAACTTTTTAATTGATAAATAAATGCATTATGTTATCAACAATAGTCCTTGAAGGAGCTCACATGCAAAAATTTTGTATTCATCAATTCCTTTTCAACTCTTACCATCTCTTTATAAACAAGCATGATTGACTATCCCTAAGATTACACTACTAACATATACTAAACATTACCAGTGAATAGATGATGGTATTAAATATTAGGGCTTCAGTTCCATAATTTATGTTATGATCATCCCAGTGTACAATTGTGATTCCTCTGTGTATGATTACTCTATTATATGTTATGACATTTCTTCAACACCAATTTTTATAGGGGTACTAAGAAGTAACATTCTCAATGCACGTACATTCTCAAAATTGAATTTAGAAGTACAAATATAGGTGAATGGACAACTTGAGCCCTCCATATAATGGGTAGATGTCTAAACATCCCTACCCACCCCAACCATCAGAGATGAGGTGAGAGGGTATCCTGAGACTTCCGTTAGATACATAAATATCCATCTATGCAAATCAAGTACTATTGCTAAGGACTAGGACTAAGAGTCAAATATGAAATATCAATTTCATAACTAACACTCACTCAACACAATAAACCTTCATTTCAACACATTACAACATGCATGCATGATTAGACTCTTAATCCTATGCCCTAGCAACACTTGCATTCTCTCTCTTTTTTTTTACCAAATTACCTTCTTGTATCTGATTGGCCAACCTCATGCTCAGGATACCTACTCATCTCACTCCTAGCTTGGCTGCCCATTAATTATCTACTAGCATTTTCTAAAAATAGAACAAAAAATGTCTAACAACACTCATTAATTATTTCCATTAATTATAACTACTTTTGAAGTACAGTAATTAGGCTTCCAACCATGTACCCTCACATTCTTCATGAATGTATTGAATGTTGTCATCATTTGTATTTTCATCTTGTGCAGTTTTAGGTCCAATAAAATATGTTGCTCTAGAGACATTGACATATTCTACCTCGTATGCTTCAGTGTCTTTGATCCCTCTTGGAGGTGATGTGAGAACCACATACCAATTGGTATCAAGTGGATCATTTACATAAAAGACTTGTTTGGCTTGCGATGCTAGGATAAATAGATCATCTTTTAGTCTATCCCAACCAAGTAATCTATTCATGTTGACCAGTGTGAAGCCCATTTCATCCTTTCTACATCCATTCCTTGTATCAAGAACATTCACCCAGTCACATTTGAATAGGGGGTATCGAAACCGATAGTAATCCAACAAGATTATTTCCCTAATAACACCATAATATGTGACTATTTGAAGCATCGGGTTTGTGTCTTTTGCACTTGCTCTACACAAAGTAGTAGCATCGACACACACACACACACTATTTTGAGTTGTTCTTTGTTCCTCTTTATCTTTGATATGAAATCTATAATCATTGATCAAATAGCCCGAATGTTTGGTTGTAGCTTTCCTTGGACCACATGCCAACCATTTTATTGTGTCAGAGTCATTATCATTATGTTGCATTCCATCTCCATGAAACTAAAACAAAGAAGAATAGTTTAAAGATGATTGCAAAACATTACATGATGTTCAGTACATGATGATCAGTATAAATGTCGAAGATCATATTCAAGAGAGCAGACAATAACCTGATCTCATAGCCAAGTGATGAATGTCTGATTATGGATTTTTTGCAACACCCCTTCATCTCTCACTGCACGAGGGTTGGATTCCTTGATACTCTTCAGGTGCTTCCTGATTTGGCCCAAAGTTTGTCAAGCTTAGTTGGATCTAATTAATATTTGACCATATATAACAACAACAAATAAACATCTACTTACTCTACCCAAGGCTGAACTTCATCCATGTTAAAGAGAATGCATCGATGGGCTTGCTCATGAGAAGTTTCATCCAAATCAAAGTCTTCACCATTGGACAAAGGCCTCCCATCGATTATAGTTTCTTCATCCTCATCACTCCATACCTCATTGCGACCAAGGTGATCACCAATTGCTTTCATACCTCTCATGTAGTCCATATAGAATGAAACAAATTCCTCGACAAGATAACATTCGACAATACAACCTTTGGGCCTAGCTCGATTCTTTACATAGCCCTTAAAAATATTCATAATTCTAAGAAAGGAAACAAACAATTTTTATTAGATGAGACACTACAAAAATTAGAAAAATGGTGGTTTATGAAACTGATGAACGCATACAAACCTCTCGAAAGGGTACATCCATCGATATTGTACAGGTCCACATAGACGTACCTCTCACACCAAGTGAACAATTAGGTGCACCATGATATCAAAAAATGAAGGGGGAAGTACTTTTTGAGAAAACATAACGTCTCCATGACCTCTACCGATAATTTCTCTATTTTTATAAGATCCACCACTTTAGCACATATATCCCTGTAGAACATGCACAATCGATAAATGGTTTATTGCATTGGCTTATCAAGCAAATGTCATAGTGCTATTAGAAGAAGTTGTTGCATGAGAACATGGTAGTCATGTGATTTCAGGCCCTAGATCTTAAGTTCTTTCATAGAGACATATTTTCTAATATTTGAACTATATCCATTCGATACTTTCATATTGTATAGTGTACGACAAAACCTTTCTTTCTCAACCTTCGATAGATTGTAGGGTGTTGGTGGAAGATATGTCTTGTTTCCATCCATTACTAGCCATAATGTGTTCTTGATACCCATATTTTTTAAATCCTCATGGGAGTTTTTGCCATCCTTTGACTTTTTATTGATACCTAGCAATGTTTTGAATAGGCTTTCATAGATATTTTTCTCCACATGCATCACATCCAAGTTGTGATGAACTAGAAGATGTTGTTCATAGATAGCAACATCAAACAAAAATTACTTGACATTGAGAGACATAACAATAGATACAGAAAGAAAGTTGCATGTCATACCTCCCAATACGATAGATTGAAGAATATAGATTTCTTCTTCCATCCTACTATAGGAACAAACATGCTATCCTCATCCATGTCATGTTTCCTTTTATTTGAGTTGCTCTTTCCCCAATTTGGTGGAATTCCTTGTACTATTTTTAGTATTTTCATCCCATTTAAAGGTTTGGGTGGTTTATCAAGCTCTTGTTTGCCATTGAAATATGTCCTCTGATGATGAAACAGATGATCTAGAGGAAGGAATCTCTTGTGGCCCATGTAAGCGATCTTTCTACTACATTTAAGATATTCTACATAGGTGTTCTCCCCACATATTGGACATGTTGCCTTTCCCTTTGTCATACATCCTGATAGGTTTCCATAAGCAAGAAAGTCATGGATGACCCACATCATTATTGCTCTCATATTGAACGTAGTATTGGAAAATGCATCATACATTTCTACTCCTTTAGTCCATAGTTCATGCAAGTCATCAACCAATGATTGTAGATAAACATCAATATCATTGCCTGGTTGCTTGGGGCTAGGTATTAACAAGGTGAGCATTGAATGTTTCCTCTTCATCCACATCCATGGTGGGAGGTTGTAAGTGACCAACACAATGGGCCAACAATTGTAAGTAGTACTAAAGTCAGCAAAAGGTTTGAACCCATCGGTTGCCATTGCAAGTCGTACACTACATGGATCATCGAAAAAATATTTCCACTTAACATCTATAGTTTTCCATACCGGGGAGTCGACTGGATGTCGCATATTTCCATCTAAACTCCTGTGTTGGGAATGCCACCTCATATTCTTCATAACCTTTGTAGAGCTACAAGAAGAAAGCAACTCACTTTAGCCGCATCTAACAATGTTGAAAGAAACAAACACAACAAAGCTAATGATATAATAAAATCCCTTACCTATACATTCTCTTCAACCTTGGTATAATGGGGAAATACCTCAACACCTTCGTAGGAACATTAATGCATACCTTTTGTGAATGAGGGTCAACTTTCCATCGAGATGCACCACATGTTGGGCAAGCTTACTTCTTTTCATGATCTTTCCAATATAAAATACAGTCATTGATGCATGCATGTATCATTACATAATGTAATCCCAATGGCCTCATCATTTTCTTCATCGCATATGTGGACTCTAGAATTGTATTGTTGATTGGGAGTATATCTTTCAACAACTCTAGTAAGTCGCCAAAGCTTTTATTTGACCAACCATGTTTTTCTTTGAGATTATACAATTTAGCGATCATCGATAGCTTTGTGTACTTTGTACAACCTGGGTATAATGGTCATTTGGCATCTTCGAGCAAGCTACGATATTCATCAGTAGGAACTACTCCATAAGATGATTGGAACTCAACATCATTATCTCGCAGTTCTTGTCCACTCTCTGAGCAATTGATATTGAACAATATGTATGCGTCATTGACCATTCCAATGATGTCATCTTGTACATATTTGATAATTGGACCCTCATCAGTGGTAGAGCATGTGTTCGATGCATATTTGTCAAAACTAGAGGGTTGTTCTCCATGCAAAATAAACTCGATATATGTCTTGTCAATCCCATGCCAAATCAGGTGGTCACGAACCTCCAAAAAACCAAGAGTTTCCATATTTGAGCACTTTCGACATGGACATCTAGTTCTTTCAGGGTCCATTGAATTCTTTCTTGTGAAATCTAGGAATTGGTGAACCCCATGATAATAGTCCTCACTATTTCTACAAACAGACCCTCCCAAAAAAATAAGAAAGTATAGTTATACGGGTAGATCTGATCGAAAGCACAACTTTTCTTCGTTAATGGAGATAACATAGTTGAAATACCTGGCTACTCCTAGCCAAGCTTTGTCCATGATACTTGATGGAAGATCTTATTATACCTGGTATCTTCCACCAATTGCTACAATACACCATAGTCGATGACAAAACCATGATCAATTCTAATATGCCTAGGTCAACCACTATTGAACAACACTATCAAATTTCAAGTACTTACTAGCATGCAAGGCCTCTATCACTGACTCCTGATTTATTATGATAGCCTCAACTACCTATGGTGTCTTTCTTGGTATTTTTTTGTACATAACCTCTTTCTTATTTTCTAAAAGAACCTATATATTCTAGGCATCACTTATCCATTCATAAACCAATATAGTGTATTCATCATAAAAGTGATAAGATACTATAGGAATATCCTTTTAAGCAGTAGGTACAATAATACATTACATAGCCATGGAATTCAATGTTAATAAGAAATCAATAACAAAAAGAAACACTTTTCTTGATGCCTTTTTGGATCAACTTTCAACTATTAACTGGTAATTATGTTTGGTTTATATTTTTTCTTTTAAAAATCAAATTTAGTATATTGTAGGATAATAATAAATTTGTTTAGTTCTAATTAACTAGTAATTATGTTTGGTTTATCTTTTTTCTTTTAAAAACCAAATCTAGTATATTGTAGTATGTAGCTTGTTTTTTTAAGAAATTTGGGTTTTTAGTTTCCTTTTTCAAAGTTTTTTGTGTTTGCTATTACCATAGTCTCTTTGCAAAAATATCCTGGATCTGCTCTTATTGACATGCATTTGAAAACAAAGTTGAAAAAGAATCATAAAATAAAATTTCAAAAGGGAGAATGAGTATTTCTAGTTGTGGTGATGATGATAGTGCATATAACCCAAGTGCGATGATGATAGTGCATATAACCCAAGTGTAGGAGACACTTCCACCAATGATCAAACAAGCCAAAACAACCATGGAATAACTCAAAGGCAACCTACGAAATAAAAAACAACCATTGTGTTTGATCCATAAAAACCATTTCTTCAATCTATAACCAAATTGAATGGGCCAATATTTAAAGCTAGTGGTAGGATGCAAATGTGGCTTTGTCATTTTTGTAATAAAACATTTAAATGGAGCTATTCAAGAGTAAAGCAACAAGTTGTATCATTATAGATAAAATTGTGCTATGTGGATGTCATTGTGTCTATCTTTATCATATGGTTGCTTCAAGTTGATGTGTGTAGGTGATTTGGAAAGCACTTGTATATTGTATGCAAGAATTTATATGAAACTAAGCTAGCAAGCAAAAATTTGCACTTCTATCTCATTATGAATCATTGGATTTACTTGATTCCCAAGATCTATTAAATAAATTCTAGCAAAGTAGATTATAAAACTAATTTATAGCTACAAAGAGATGCCTAGGCCTTGGCTAAATTGTAGAAAACATATAAATATTATTTGCAATATAAAGTATACTAATGGAAAATATAAAATAATACCTAAAAACATATGTATAAAAGTAAATTAAAAAGCTTCTATCTTGTAACAAAGCACACCCTTTCTCTTTACATAGTAGAAGATTAACACAACTCACTACAACACAACAATAAGAAAATGGGAAAGTACCTCCAAAATTTTATTGACTTTATAAATTCATACAAAAGTAGAATGTTGGATGGATCATTGGGTAATTAAGGATATAGAAATAGGATTTATTTACAATGAGAGGGTTTATTTACACTAGCAGTCCCTAGCATATTGTCTATTTAACACATTACTCAATGAATAAAAAAGTAGAATTTTGGATGGATCATTGGGTAATTAAGGATATAGACATGGGATTTAAAACTATTACTTCTGTCCATTATGGTGAGTCACATGAAATGTATAAATTGGGAGAAAGGATTACTTGTTTTGTTTCTTCTCCTAAGAAGAAATAATTTGTTGCTATGGTTGCACAAATAGATAAAGAAAGAGGAATAAAAAGAGGCCCAAGAGAGTAGGCATATTAAATAATAAAAATAGATGTAGGAGAAGAGAGAAAGAGAGTCTAGAGATGATCAATTCAAAGCAAAAAAATGGAGGAATTAGAGAACTCCAAAATAATTATTTATAATCTACTTTGCTGAGAATTTCAAACCAGATTTCAAGGCTCATTTCATTATGGAAGAGAACAACATTGGAGGTTTGATTTTTCAAGGCTCATTTTATTTTGTTAATATGTGTATGTGTGTGTACATGGCATGGATTTGATTTAAAAAAAAAACACACACTAGAACGAGTTTATAACCTGACGAACATGCATAATTTTTTTTTGGGCCCATGACATTTCATTTCCCTCCTTTGATGTATTAACTCACAATGTTAATGGTTGTTAGCCTTCAGAGAAAAATTTCAATTGGTTTTAATTAATATATCAGGATTTGAGGATCATGTTTAAGCTACAAGCATGTGCTGATTCAATTGCATTTTTATCATCTTAATAGTTAAGCAAACAAATGTGTAAGCCTAGATTTTCACATTAAGAGATCTCATTTTAAACTGCTTTTTACACACAACTTTATGAGATATAATATTATTCTCGAATCTCATTGGTTTAATTTTTTGTATTTCTTGCTACACCCACCATTTTTTGCACACACCACTATCATATAATTTCCTACCATGGTATATTAACCTCACCTCACTTGGGGTATACTAACTAAAGTGGCACTATGCAAATACCTAGCTTGGGATTTCTTAATAAAATTTGTAACTTGAATTTATACTAGAGAATTACTATTACATAAAAGGCTCAACATTAGATTTTAATCGGGATCCTCCTTAAGCACTCTTCATTATGTTTATTAAAAAAATTGAATTTAAGAGTAATTTTAAGGAATTATTATTATTTAAATTTAAAAACTAAATTTAATAATTTCTAAAGTTGTGTAACATTACAAATCCAATTTAAATG
Source organism: Wollemia nobilis (assembly GCA_028583015.1). Classification (NCBI taxonomy): domain Eukaryota; kingdom Viridiplantae; phylum Streptophyta; class Pinopsida; order Araucariales; family Araucariaceae; genus Wollemia; species Wollemia nobilis. The sequence continues at coordinate 1,224,616 of JAQPPZ010002512.1, forward strand.
GTACCAAAAGTCCTCTTGTAAATATAATCTTTACTATTAGATTTTTTTCTTTATTGTTATTATATTTTTATTTTAACATATTTATAATATTCAAATATTGGAAGGGCCTCAACTGTTAACATTGCTGCTGTCACATCCCACCCGTTGGACTTCTTAGAAGACATTACTTGATCTAAAGGATCAATTAATACTTGAATTTTAAACCTTGACCAAACCCTATTAATGCTGCCAAACATTAATAGAAAGGGGCTAATTAATAAAATTAGGGGATGGTAAAATTATTCCATAAAATCCCTAAATTAAAGCTAAATACACTCTACCAAGTTAATTGGAAGGGTGTGAATTTAATTGGGATTTTGGTAAGGTTTTGGGAAAATAAAATAAGGCTTTTGCAAAGAGGATTAATTTGGGAAAATTATCCTCCACAAAAGTGACTTATTAAAATAAGCCTAATTTATTACAATTAGGTGCACCCCAAAAATCTGTCCAATTTTGAAAAGACCCCAAGAAGGACAAGGTCATAATTTAATAATAAAATGTGCATGTTTGTCTAATGGGTGAACTATTCTCCATGTCACATGATTCCCTCCCAATAGTATTAATGTAGGTTTTGCAGGTGCACTTGGGAGAAAGGGAAGGCCAAAAATTGGTAAAGTACTTCCACCTTACTCTCTCTTGTCTTGTCCCTAATTTTAAAAATAATGGAATCCTACTACTTGGATGCACTCCAAGAAGGTTCCTTGTAGTATTTTAAAATTAAACTCGCCCAGTTGCTCATGAGGGAAGAAGAGCTAGGGAAAAAATTATAAAAGGGGAGGTAAGCAATGGAATGAGGGAGGAAATATTAGGCTTAGGGAGTATGCTCTCTACCTCGGTAAATCAAAAACCAAAAGGCCTTGAGAGAGTACTAAACTCTAAATAAAGAGATTTGGCCAATATGAGTGAAATTAGGAGGCAGATTTGAAGAAAGCATGGATGGAAAGGTGGGACACAAGCTTGAAGGCTAGGCAAGAAACCAATTTTACCTAGGTTGCTTCATGCCATTATACTATCCTTCTAAGGCCTGTGTATTCTTCTAGTATAAAACCTTGTGCATTCTTTCAAAAGCATGCTTTTGTTATAATATATTATTGCCTCGTTATATTTAAAGCATTGGGTGGAGAACCCGTTTGTCTTTAAATTAGGATGTTTTGATTTAGAATACCGTTACCAATAACTATACTTGATATTGTGGGGACCCCATTGATTTCATATAAATAGGATTTACTTTAGGATGGAATCCATTTAAGCCTTCACCCTATTTCGTTACTATGTTAAGATCAATTCCCACAAAATGATCATAAATAATGTTAAGATTAATACCCCCAAAATGGGTGGACTCGAATCCAAGAGTCAATATAGGTCTTTTCATGGCCAATATAGGAATTATTATTATTTAAATTTAAAAAACTAAATTTAACAATTTCTAAAGTTGTGTAACATTACAAATCCAATTTAAATGGTACCAAAAGTCCTCTTGTAAATATAATCTTTACTATTAGATTTTTTTTCTTTATTGTTATTATATTTTTATTTTAACATATTTATAATATTCAAATATTGGAAGGGCCTCAACTGTTAACATTGCTGCTGTCACATCCCACCCGTTGGACTTCTTAGAAGACATTAATTGATCCAAAGGATCAATTAATACTTGAATTTTAAACCTTGACCAAACCCTATTAATGCTGCCAAACATTAATAGAAAGGGGCTAATTAATAAAATTAGGGGATGGTAAAATTATTCCATAAAATCCCTAAATTAAAGCTAAATACACTCTACCAAGTTAATTGGAAGGGTGTGAATTTAATTGGGATTTTGGTAAGGTTTTGGGAAAATAAAATAAGGCTTTTGCAAAGAGGATTAATTTGGGAAAATTATCCTCCACAAAAGTGACTTATTAAAATAAGCCTAATTTATTACAATTAAGTGCATCCCAACAATCTGTCCAAATTTGAAGAGACCCCACGAAGGACAAGGTCATAATTTAATAATAAAATGTGCATGTTTGTCTAATGGATGAACTATTCTCCATGTCACATGATTCCCTCCCAATAGTATTAATGTAGGTTTTGCAGGTGCACTTGGGAGAAAGGGAAGGCCAAAAATGGGTAAAGTACTTCCACCTTACCCTCTCTTGTCTTGTCCCTAATTTTAAAAATAATGGAATCCTACTACTTGGATGCACTCCAAGAAGGTTCCTTGTAGTATTTTAATATTAAACTCGCCCAGTTGCTCATGAGGGAAGAAGAGCTAGGGATAAACTTATAAAAGGGGAGGCAAGCAATGGAATGAGGGAGGAAATATTAGGCTTAGGGAGTATGCTCTCTACCTTGGTAGATCAAAAACCAAAAGGCCTTGAGAGAGTACTAAACTCTAAATAAAGAGATTTGGCCAATATGGGTGAAATTAGGAGGCAGATTTGAAGAAAGCATGGATGGAAAAGTGGGACACAAGCTTGAAGGCTAGGCAAGAAACCAATTTTACCTAGGTTGCTTCATGCCATTATACTATCCTTCTAAGGCCTGTGTATTCTTCTAGTATACAACCTTGTGCATTCTTTCAAAAGCATGATTTTGTTATAATATATTATTGCCTCGTTATATTTAAAGCATTGGGTGGAGAACCCATTTGTATTTAAATTAGGATGTTTTGATTTAGAATACCGTTACCAATAACTATACTTGATATTGTGGTGGGGACCCCATTGATTTCATATAAATAGGATTTACTTTAGGATGGAATCCATTTAAGCCTTCACCCTATTTCATTACTATGTTAAGATCAATTCCCACAAAATGATCATAAATAATGTTAATATTAATACCCCCAAAATGGGTGGACTCGAATCCAAGAGTCAATATAGGTCTTTTCATGGCCAATATAGGAATTATTATTATTTAAATTTAAAAAACTAAATTTAACAATTTCTAAAGTTGTGTAACATTACAAATCCAATTTAAATGGTACCAAAAGTCCTTTTGTAAATATAATCTCTACTATTAGATTTTTTTTTCTTTATTGTTATTATATTTTTATTTTAACATATTTATAATATTCAAATATTGGAAGGGCCTCAACTGTTAACATTGCTGCTGTCACATCCCACCCATTGGACTTCTTAGAAGACATTAATTGATCCAAAGGATCAATTAATACTTGAATTTTAAACCTTGACCAAACCCTATTAATGCTGTGAAACATCAATAGAAAGGGGCTAATTAATAAAATTAGGGGATGGTAAATTATTTCATAAAATCCCTAAATTAAAGCTAAATACACTCTACCAAGTTAATTGGAAGGGTGTGAATTTAATTGGGATTTTGGTAAGGTTTTGGGAAAATAAAATAAGGCTTTTGCAAAGAGGATTAATTTGGGAAAATTATCCTCCACAAAAGTGACTTATTAAAATAAGCCTAATTTATTACAATTAGGTGCACCCCAAAAATCTGTCCAATTTTGAAAAGACCCCAAGAAGGACAAGGTCATAATTTAATAATAAAATGTGCATGTTTGTCTAATGGATGAACTATTCTCCATGTCACATGATTCCCTCCCAATAGTATTAATGTAGGTTTTGCAGGTGCACTTGGGAGAAAGGGAAGGCCAAAAATGGGTAAAGTACTTCCACCTTACTCTCTCTTGTCTTGTCCCTAATTTTAAAAATAATGGAATCCTACTACTTGGATGCACTCCAAGAAGGTTCCTTGTAGTATTTTAATATTAAACTCGCCCAGTTGCTCATGAGGGAAGAAGAGCTAGGGATAAACTTATAAAAGGGGAGGCAAGCAATGGAATGAGGGAGGAAATATTAGGCTTAGGGAGTATGCTCTCTACCTCGGTAAATCAAAAACCAAAAGGCCTTGAGAGAGTACTAAACTCTAAATAAAGAGATTTGGCCAATATGAGTGAAATTAGGAGGCAGATTTGAAGAAAGCATGGATGGAAATGTGGGACACAAGCTTGAAGGCTAGGCAAGAAACCAATTTTACCTAGGTTGCTTCATGCCATTATACTATCCTTCTAAGGCCTGTGTATTCTTCTAGTATAAAACCTTGTGCATTCTTTCAAAAGCATGCTTTTGTTATAATATATTATTGCCTCGTTATATTTAAAGCATTGGGTGGAGAACCCGTTTGTCTTTAAATTAGGATGTTTTGATTTAGAATACCGTTACCAATAACTATACTTGATATTGTGGGGACCCCATTGATTTCATATAAATAGGATTTACTTTAGGATGGAATCCATTTAAGCCTTCACCCTATTTCGTTACTATGTTAAGATCAATTCCCACAAAATGATCATAAATAATGTTAAGATTAATACCCCCAAAATGGGTGGACTCGAATCCAAGAGTCAATATAGGTCTTTTCATGGCCAATATAGGAATTATTATTATTTAAATTTAAAAAACTAAATTTAACAATTTCTAAAGTTGTGTAACATTACAAATCCAATTTAAATGGTACCAAAAGTCCTTTTGTAAATATAATCTCTACTATTAGATTTTTTTTTCTTTATTGTTATTATATTTTTATTTTAACATATTTATAATATTCAAATATTGGAAGGGCCTCAACTGTTAACATTGCTGCTGTCACATCCCACCCGTTGGACTTCTTAGAAGACATTAATTGATCCAAAGGATCAATTAATACTTGAATTTTAAACCTTGACCAAACCCTATTAATGCTTCAAAAAATTAATAGAAAGGGGCTAATTAATAAAATTAGGGGATGGTAAAATTATTCCATAAAATCCCTAAATTAAAGCTAAATACACTCTACCAAGTTAATTGGAAGGGTTTTGAATTTAATTGGGATTTTGGTAAGGTTTTGGGAAAATAAAATAAGGCTTTTGCAAAGAGGATTAATTTGGGAAAATTATCCTCCACAAAAGTGACTTATTAAAATAAGCCTAATTTATTACAATTAGGTGCATCCCAAAAATCTATCCAATTTTGAAAAGACCCCAAGAAGGACAAGGTCATAATTTAATAATAAAATGTGCATGTTTGTCTAATGGATGAACTATTCTCCATGTCACATGATTCCCTCCCAATAGTATTAATGTAGGTTTTGCGGGTGCACTTGGGAGAAAGGGAAGGCCAAAAATTGGTAAAGTACTTCCACCTTACTCTCTCCTGTCTTGTCCCTAATTTTAAAAATAATGGAATCCTACTACTTGGATGCACTCCAAGAAGGTTCCTTGTAGTATTTTAATATTAAACTCGCCCAGTTGCTCATGAGGGAAGAAGAGCTATGGAAAAACTTATAAAAGGAGAGGCAAGTAATGGAATGAGTGAGGAAATATTAGGCTTAGGGAGTATGCTCTCTATCTTGGTAGATCAAAAAGCAAAAGGCCTTGAGAGAGTACTAAACTCTAAATAAAGAGATTTGGCCAATATGAGTGAATTAGGAGGCAGATTTGAAGAAAGCATGGATGGAAAAGTGGGACACAAGCTTGAAGGCTAGGCAAGAAACCAATTTTACCTAGGTTGCTTCATGCCATTATACTATCATTCTAGGCCTGTGTATTATTCTAGTATACAACCTTGTGCATTCTTTCAAAAGCATGCTTTTGTTATAATATATTATTGCCTCGTTATATTTAAAGCATTGGGTGGAGAACCCGTTTGTCTTTAAATTAGGATATTTTGATTTAGAATACCGTTACCAATAACTATACTTGATATTGTGGTGGGGACCCCATTGATTTCATATAAATAGGATTTACTTTAGGATGGAATCCATTTAAGCCTTCACCCTATTTCGTTACTATGTTAAGATCAATTCCCACAAAATGATCATAAATAATGTTAAGATTAATACCCCCAAAATGGGTGGACTCAAATCCAAGATTCAATATAGGTATTTTCATGGCCAATGGGGAGATATTTCAATTTAACATTAAGTTTGACTTGAGAAAACAAGATAACAACCACCATTCATAGCTTAGCACCAAACCATTTCAACCACTAGCAACGACCATCGTTAGGTGGTTACCACTTTGAATGTGTATTAGCACTTTTACCTTGCATAATGCCTATGATACACCAAATGTGGAAATTAGAGCTAATCCCCATCAATATCTCTTATCTGTTGCAAATCCTGGCTATGTCATTACCACATGTAAGATGTGACCATAACATTTTTGTGATGCCTAGGACCATGAGTGGTCAATTTCTAAATCAAGTGCATCTTGTTTAAAATATCTGTTGAATGTTTGGAATAAGAGCTAAATCCAGGTAATAACCTCTATCTTCTTTTTTCCCTACTCAAATGCTAACAAACAACCCCTGCGCCAAGGAAGGAATCCTCTGTGTGCTTTCACTAGTTTGGGAATCCATCTGAGGGGTCGCCTTGAGATCATTCACTGATAAATTCATGCTAGATATATTGCAAAAATATTGATATATTGATATTCCTATTAAAACCTCATAAACCATTAGGATTAGAATCATCTGCGATGACAAGTTTATCAACTATATTTTGACCTGCTATAACAAGAACATATCGACTCCTATTAACCTAGTATTTAATGTTAGGATTTATTCTTACCCTCTTTATGATTCACGTGGTCTGATTATTGTTGCAGGAGTGGAGTCCCAAAGGTATATTATTTTGAAAATCCCCCACTGATTCTAAATCTAAGTATGCACAATCACTAGGTTGGTGGTTGGAAATAAGATTAAAACTTAGTAGCATAAAATAATCTACGACTTCCATCTCACCACTGCCTCCAAGCAACATGTCCACACTCAAAAGGCATGGATGAGAGGTGGGATCGTCCAAAAATCTACCTTCCAATATCCCACATGGTATATGTGGAAGGAGAGGAAAATTTCTAAGGAGCATTTGACCCCCTTTCACATTATCCACAACTTGGTGGATATGCTAAGCATTGTGCAATTGATCATTCCAATACCAAGATAGTGCATGCTAATTATATGTTGCCATATGAGAAATGTTGGTTTAGGATTTACCACTTGGTAATTTGTGGTCCTCATAGCAATTCTACCACGGGATACCTCGTTGTTATACGATCATAAAAAACTTATTAGTTTAAATAAGACGATCTATTCCACATGAATCTCTCAAAGGTAATTAAGGTAAATTTTATCAAGGGAGCCTTCCTTGTTACTATGATCACATTATGGTGTGATCATGTATCCAAGGATCTAGGTCTAGTCAAAGGTTTTAGATGCTAGCGAATAGGCGCTAGTAGAGCACTGATCACGATTGCGTGGGAATAAGCCTTCTTACCATTGGGGGTAGAAAGGTCACAATAGCCTAGCCAATGAACGAACCTCTGGCTGTCATTAACGTCTACCCATGCAAAGGGTGTCATGAAGAGATGAGTAGTGATACCCAAAGTGGGTTACTAGACAAATGGATATTTGGATATGTCTATATAATATTGCAAATTGAACCATGGATCATTAAGTAAAATGATCATTGGATTATTAGATAAATGGGTAATTGGATATGTCTATATAATTAATATTACAAATTGAACCATGGATCATTAAGTAAAATGATCATTGGATTATTAGACAAATTGGCATTTGGGTATGTCTAGTCGTTTGGTTAGTAGTTTTAATAATAATTGACTAGCATTCAAGAAATTAAAGGATAATTTCTTGAGAAGAAAATTGAATCAAATATTGGGAAACCAAGGCATGAAATCCAAGATCAAACATAGTAAATAAATTGGAATGGTATTGGACAACCTTTCTGTGAGCAATGATGTCTTGGTAAGTTTGCAAGTCGTATTTAGCCAAAGTGTAATCTTGTGTAACAAATTACAAGGCTAAATTGTAATTAAGGTTGTAATGTTGCTGGATAGATTACAAGGTTAAATAGTGATTAAGGTTGTAATCTTGCTGGATAGATTACAAGGTCAAATTGTAATTAAGGTTGTAATCTTGTTGGATAGATTACAAGGTTAAATTGTTATTAAGGTTGTAATCTTGTTTGATAGATTACAAGGTTAAATATTGATTAAGGTTACAATTCTATGGATAGATCACCAATTGTGATTAGGTTGTAATATTGTTGGATAGATTACAAGGTTAAATTATGATTAAGGTTGTAATATTTTTGGATAGATTACAAGGTTAAATTGTGACTAGGTTGGATAGATTACAAGGTTAAATTGTGATTAAGGTTGTAATATTGTTGGATAGATTACAAGGTTAAATTGTGATTAAGGTTGTAATCTTGTTGGATAGATTACAAGGTTAAATTGTGATTAAGGTTGTAATATTGTTGGATAGATTACAAGGGTTAATTGTGATTAATATGTAATATTGTTGGATATATTACAAGGTTAAATCGTGACTAGGTTGGATAGATTACAAGGTTAAATTGTGATTGGGTTGTAATTTTGTTGTATAGATTACAAGGTTGAATTGTGATTAGATTGTAATCTTGCTGGATAGATTATAAGGTTAATTTGTGATTATGATTGTAATATTGTTGGATAGATTACAAGGGTAAATTGTGGTTAAGATGTAATCTTGTTGGATAGATTACAAGGGTAAATTGTGAATAAGGTGTAATCTTGTTTGATAGATTACAAGGTCGTTTTGCATTTAAGGTGTAATCTTGTGTGATAGACTACAAGGTTGTTTCATAATGTAATCTTGTGAGATAGATTACGGGGCTAGATTTTAAAGTTACAATATTGATTGGTGTCTAAGGTTTAATCTTGTTTGATAGTTTACAAGGTGACCTTGTTTGGTAAGTTACGGAGCAAAGAAGATGTAATCTTGTTTGTTAGATTAAAAAGGTAAAATTTGTAAGAACTCTAGTATTACCATATAAATGATCCTGTTAATGGATTATGAGAACTATAATAAGATATGGTGGAAATTGTCTAAGTGTGAAATGTGAATGTGGAAGATTAGATATGTGATCTAATCTTGGAGTGATTATGGGATCTCTCCATGGGAGATGAAAACTTAGACTAATTTCGTACCACATTGAGTTATAATGACATCTAGGTTGGAGAATGAACATGAGATTCATTCTCAAGGGAATTATGGGGTTCCCTCTTGATAATTGATAAAATTTCTCCTTAATATGTAACCAATGATATTTCATAAACATGTAGATGTAAGAATTTGTGAGATTCTTATTTATTGCCTGATGGCTTAGAGAAAGGAAATGTGGTATTTTCTTAATTGCATCATTATAAAAAATTGGAACAAGCTGGTTTATTTTATTGCATAATGATTTAGAAAAGGATCTATGGGATGCCTTTTCTATATTTGTATTTATGACAATTTAAGTTTATGAAATGAGAGGAGAAACATATTTTGGAGGTTGGGTTTATTCCTCGTGAGGGTTCCTAGGGTATATGTTGTGTACTTCTATTTGTGGTTTGCAAATTGTTGTTAAGCATTGATGTTGTATTTACTCTCTAGTATGATGATATCTAGATAGATCATGGATATTGCATATGATGAAAGAAGTAAATACTATTTACTTTATAAATGGGATTATGCTTTAACATTCATGTAAGATGATTAATAGAATGTTGTATGATGTAATATTTTGTTAACAAGCAATGTTCTATGGTTAATGATTATGATATAATATGCCTTTGTGCTTTCTACAAGAATGACTCTTTTATTATGATGGAATGGTTTACATTTGAAATCAAGTGAAAGTCTTGATATGAATAAAGTAATCTTCATGTGTTGTTTAGATGATACATGCATGATATTTTGCTGCAAATTAATGAAATTAGGAGGATGGATTGACATGACAATCAATTGATTATGTAACTAAAAATCCTAATAAAGAAGAGGTAGAAATAGTTAAACCAAGGGATCATACATATAATGATGGGATGAAAGGTTGGATAGGAGTTGGTCACTCCTATCACAAGAGTTGACACTAACCATGTCATAATTCTCTCGGTTACTTCCTTCCCTGCATGGTGTTGATTCAAGCATACTTGGTTGTAACTCGACATGATAAATATGAACAAAAAAATTCTATCTTAGGTTAGGTTGGTAAAGTGGGTTGTTACAGTTGCACCTTCACAAGGAGTTCATGCAAGGCTTAGGCTTAAAATTCGACAATCAACCTAGGCTGTAAACATTTTAAAATTGCATTGATCCTTTACTTACATTTAAATTTTAGTATTACAAGTCAAAGTTATAGATATAGACAGTATTAATGTATTCATTCAGCCATACACACTTGCAAAAATATTTATTTTAAAATTATATTTTTGAAATAAAAAAATATATAAAATATGTATATATAAATGAGTGGTACTCCTCAAAAATAGGAGTGCATAAACATATATGATGTGTATTTTTAAAATATGGATGTACATGTGATGGACATATTAAAATGTTGAACTTCACCTGGTGCATATATATTTTATTGGTAATTTGATAGGAAAATTACTCAAACATGGGTATTTACCTATTGAATTTCAAGCCTGGCTAACTCCAATATGGAACTCGACCCAATTATTGCATGCTTCCAGAGTCTAAAGTATATAAGTTGATTATCCAATCCTAGAATAGACCATGCATTTATAAATTGATATCTTGAAGCCAACTAAGTTGTTTATTTTTCTAAAGAGGAAGGGCAAGTACACTTGACTATCACATTGGTTTAATCTGGTAGTTCTATGTCCTTTGCAAGAGGTCAAGGTGTTAAGTAGATTAACGTGTCGTGTCACATGCACACATACAAAGTCCTGCTGCAATATATGTTATTGAACTTATACAAGTTGACTCTAATTTATCTAGGTTATAATATTACCAAACCACATGCAATTCCAATATTTAAATTCTATTTATGAATTTTCAAAACTTTCTCCGTGTAGAACATTCCAATGCCTCAAAATATGATCTTCATCTTTCCACCAATTGACATAAGCTTTATAATGTCCATATTGCCAAGCTAATCACCATTGAAAAAAAACCCTTCCAACACAAAACCCTAAATCCATGTATCCAATAAAAACCCCAAACCTAAATCAGAAACCACCAAAACCACATCAAATCACTCTCCAAAACCCACACCTACCATAAAATCTCACCATCCAAAAACTATATCTAACAAATATACCACCAAACCAAAATAAACCTCACTATATAAAAAATAAAGAAGCCCTACATTTAACTCTAAATATTAGTAAACAAACCTGACCCAAGTCTGCCACTACCAAATCCACATCAAATCAACTCTCTGCACTCACGCCACCATTAAAAAACTTTCATCCAAAACCCTAAACCAAGCCATCGAATAAACCACCATTGCACGGGATAATTTAAGATATAAAAAAGTAATCAATCCTATCCCTTAGCCAAAATTCGATCCAAAAGACTAAAATAAAAATAAAAAACACAGGCAAAACCAAGATTTACTCACCTTATAAACTACAATTGGAATGGATCAAAAATCCTAAAAGATCATGTCAGCATGTCATGTATTTTCTAATATTACACAAGCTAATGGAAAGTAACCCTTTTCTACTGCAATACAAAACCATATTGTATATTGTTGGGAAAAACATTGGTTAGTTTTCTATGGTATAAATCATTACCTCCATTTAATTGTCAACCCGGGACAGCTCGTAAACTTGTGAGTAACCCTATAAAATATATGCCTGTAATCTCCCTTTAATCAGATGAGTCCCTTAGATCCTATGGTTTGGGGGTGTTGTTGTTTCGTTGGAGTTCTCATTTATCTTCCAAACCACTAATCTAATTTGCATTATCAAAGAAATAACTGAAATGCTTTGAAATCAAAACTGCACACTTGCTGGAAATTTACAGAAAATAGGGGAAATTGCAGTATTAAACTAAACTACAGAAAATAGGAAAATAAATTAAAATGATAGAAAATAGGTAAAATAAGGGAGGAATACTATTGAGAGTGGGCCCACGCTTCCAGCAGATTCTACCCACATTAAGTCATACACCGGATGCTAGTTGAATTTGATTAAAAGACTCAAATGTATTGTATTGAAATGTGCAACAAGAATTTATAGAGAAAATCTGAGATCTATTTTTCAAGGGTGGCCTGCATATTTATAAGATATGCGGCCATGCCCTATTACATTCTGAAAGCAAATCGATTTTTGATTTTGTTGTTACAACAATACGTAGGAATAAAGGAGATAAAGCAAAATATTAAACTCAAAATATATTCAACGTATTCTGTATCAGAACAGAATACATCTGATATTTTGCTCTATTCGATTACATTGATTTTTATGTGATTGCTAAAAAATAGATGACATATGGTCATTGACGTTGTCCTTGGTCCGCATCCATCGCTGAAATCGCATCCACATCCATCACTGAAATTGTCATTCTATTCTACCGACAACAGGGGTTGCATTGTAATTCTACATCAATGGGAATCAGGTGCCTTATCTGTAGAAGATAGGAATCAGTGCCATCTCTGTAAAATATGGGAATCAGGCACCTAACGGGAGTCAAGCACCTAATGAGAATCAGACACCCAACAACTAAATAGCAAATAGAAATTGGGTGCCCGATAGTTAGGTGCCAAATAGGAATCGAGTGCCTAAATAGGAGTCGGGCGCCTGACTTAGCGCTTCATCACTATTTTGTTGCAGATATTTTTACCTTCAATTTTCATCATAAATGGAAAGTGTCTAGGTCCAAGTGGGACCTCGACATAAACATGCCAAAATACTATAAAATCCATTGCATTTACACATAATCCACTCAAAAATAAATATTAGACAACATACATAATCTAATGTAAAATACATATAAAATTTGCATAAAACATATATTTCTATTAAAATAAATGCCACAATAAATATGGAAAGTTTGTACAAAAATGAGCATTTTCAGGGCTCATCATCCCCCCATGCTTAAGGGTTGGCATGTCCCTATACCACTTTAAACTGGTAATTACTAGTTTCATTTACAACCTTCTAGTAGGCCCTATTTTTCTCCTTCCTTTTCTTGGTTGTGGCCTTGGCTTTTTCCTTATCTCTAGGTTTTCACCCTTTTGGTGTTTTGGGGGTGGCTCCCTCTTATTGCTATATTTTTAGGTGCTTGCTACATCGAGTTGGTTGACTTGGCCCTGCTCCTTCACCTAGATGTTCCTTTGTCCAAAATTTCCTCCCTACCACATTCCTCAAGTAGTAGCCAATAAAAGTGGAGGTATCCTTTTGGAATGTTGGCTCAACCTGCTTCTAGTATTCATGGTGAGGGGGTAAACGTTCTCCCACTAGCACTATAGATTCATCACCAAATGAAATGTTGGATTTCTTAGCAACCTTGGCCTTGGGAAAATTGGCCATCATTGGCTCAAGTTTAGCATCATCTTCAGACTCTGCTTCTTCTACTAGAGGAGCTTTGCTTGTTGTTGCTTGAGCTGTAGGTGGTACAAGACCTAGCAGTCCCATATTCATGAAATATACCTTCATATTTGAAGGTTGATCACCTATTGATCCATACAAATCCTAGAACTACATTGGTCAAGCAAAATCGATTTTCTTACGAGGAGCCTTGGATGCCTTTTTGGCCTCTTTTCTAGTTTCCTTGGCCACTCTCTTAGAGGCTTTCCTATACTCCTTATATACCTTGATATCTACCTTGAGTTATTCGAACTTCTTTTTCTACTCATCAAATAGCTTCAAAGTCTCTGCCCACTCTTCATCAGAATTCATGCCTAATTCTTTTAGTTGTGCAGTCCTTGCTCTAGTCCTAGGTCTTCGTTGAGGTCCCCTTACAACCTTTCTCTTCCTTCTCAGCTTCTTGGGCTATCTTGTAGGGTCTGTAGGTATATCTGAAATAGGGGGATTTCCCCTTCTACTATTTTTGCTACTATTTTTTCTTGACCTTCAGAAGTTGGAGACTTTTGAGTCTCTTGTGCCTACTCTATAGGCATTTTCTCAGGTGACCCTTCAGTCACATTTTGTGCAGTAGGTGATTCCTCTACTAAAGTCCCATTTTCTACCTGAAGCTGCTCAGGCTCAGTCCCTGCATCTCCTTCTAGTTCTTGGCCTGTAGAGTGAGTAAACTCTTAAGATTTTGCAACCTCCTAATCCTCCTCTACAACCTTATCTAAAATATGAGGCTCTTTAACCTCAATTTCATCTTCCTATCTTGTGTCTTCCTCTATAGATTTTGTTAAAAGTTGAGGTTCTTTGACCTCAATTTCATCCTCCTGATTTACCTCTGTATCTGCAGAGGAAGAAGATGTTGGGGACTATCCCATATCAACTTCAGGACCCTAATCTTACCCCTGTTCTATAGAGTGAGCTGGTGAATGGGGTTGTTCAACCTCCATTGCTTCATTTATTTCCTGCTCTACTTCTGCATGGGATTTCTAGGAGGATTCTTTAGTTGCACTTTCAATAATAATTATAGGGGTCCTTGCTCAAGAATTAGGGCTCCCCTATGTAGACATATATCTAGTAGAAGCCACTGATTGGTCCCCTACCTCAACTTCCTTGCTAGAATTCCTTACATCTAACCGAAAAGGGCTAGAGGAGGCTATTTTCTCCTCAGAATCTGGAGAGTTAGTGGGCACTTCCATAGCCCAATTAGTTTGCACCACCGCATCTACCTTAGTTGGTCATTCAACCTTAGTTTGTTGGGCCTATAACTACAATTTCAATATTATCTCCTATAATTGATGGATGGTCTGATACAACTCCTACAATTTTACTATAACTGCTTTTTTGGACTCTTGAAAAAGAGTCTGCTCCTCCTTATACTTGGCCTCCCAAGTACAGGCATGTTCTTTCAATATCTATAACTACTATTGTAGATCCTCCATCTACATTTCCTACTAAGGAGTACTTCCCTTGGACAAGTCCTATAATATATGGGCCATGAACTCATCCTTATTCAACTCATCAATCATTACATCATCATCCGATGAGCTATAAACCACCATGGATGCCTTCATCCTTCTACTTCTAGTTCTGGTGGAAATTAACATGTAAGTAGGGCTTGGTAGACCATGCCCTACCTCATATTCAAATTGAGGGCCAATAGGGGATGAAGCCTATCCTACATCCTCATCAAATTGAGGAAAAGTAGGGGATGAGGCTTGCCCTACATCCCATATATTTTCCTTAGGTTGGGATGTAGGCATCATCTCTATTTGCTCTACCATCCTATCAGTCAATCGATTAGTCTATTATAGTGCCACCACTTCTTCCCCTACCTTAGGAACTACATTATTTCCTTCAGCTTCCTCAACCATTACATCTCTGTGTGACTCGACATGTCGCACCAAGGTCAAAATTAGGCCATGGTGAGCCAGGGTAGATGTTGTGCCTACTTGGTACCAGTTGACCTCATCCTTGAGTGCACATGTAAGATAATGGGGGACATTGATCTTGTCCCCATGTAGTAAATGGTTGAGGAAACAAAAATGGTTAGAGTTTAGTTTGGAAAGCCTACCCGTACAAGTGAAGAATCGAATAATCTGCTCGAAGACCGACCTCCAAAGCTTGGGGATGTACTACTTCAACAAACTAGTGCATGTCAGGTATTGTGTTGGGTGCCCAAAGAATCATTGCAGAGTGTGGGGTTGTCCTCCTTATACGTGTGTTCCCCTATTTGGGGAAGGTCTATTACCATGATAATGTACTCTTCGATGACTGGAATTTCTAGTCCCTACATGCGAACAACTCCATCCCTCATAGATGTCACAAATTCTTTAGCCACCTCTACATCCTGGTTTTGGCTAACCAGATGGTAGTATTCCAACCATCCGATGATGTCGAATTGCATTTGTACATCCTCACTAATGCTTGAACAATATGTAGGCTCACTCTTTTTCAATAGATGGTTGGTCAATTTTCCCCCATGGCAAAGTTCAAATTTTTCTTGGCTCTAAGTTTTACTTGCAATAATTTCTCACACCCTAGTTTTTCTATGGCACTCTATTATTTTCTTGCATAGATTTTTGCCAATGCATGGTTTTAAATCACCTGCATCCATGAACGTAGGCGCTTGATTACCGTAATTAGAAATAATTATGATTATCTATGCAAAATCTCATTAAAGCATGTGCCAGATTTTGCGTAGATGATGACCATGAGTGTTTTCCCCAATCAAAGTAGTGACACATGGAAAAATGCCAAGTGGAGAGAAATGGGTGGCTGGTAATTCAATGGGGATTGTGTCGACACTATTTTATAGAAACATATGCCTATGAAAACAATATATATATATATATAAAAAAAATTAAGCACGTACCCGTATTATGTTTCATGTGTATAATGACACTCATGGTGCATTGGCTACTTTATGGTGACTAGGTATTCCAGAACAAATAATGATAGGCATATTTCCCATGCGGTGAATTTCTCTCCATTTTGATTGGTTCTCGGTTGCTGCAATTTGATACATTTGAGAATTCCTACACATTTTCAAGAAAAGGTTAGAAAAACATGTCTTCACGGGACGACAAACATCCCCTCTTGGAAATTATTCACTGATGACCTTGGAATGTGCACAAATCTTCAACAAAAAAATTAAAATAATTTCATCCATGAAGTTTGACTTATGCACATGGGTGAAATGTTGACGTGGCTCGAGCCACTTCCCAATGCTGAAGATTATTCATACGAGGCACAAATGCCCATGAAAATAGAAAGCAGGTGCCTCCTTACATGGAAATCGGGTGCCTTCTTTCGAATCAAGGCATGCAAGCACTTGGTAAATAGAAAGTAGGCACCTTTTATTAGCAATCGGGCATCGTGCTTAATATGGAAAGCAGACACCTTTTGCTAGCAATTGGGCATCGTACTTAAAGTAAAAAATAGAAAGTAGACACCTTTTTATTGGAAATCGGGCACCATACTTAAAAATAAACTTTATACAAACATTTTTTTATTATGTCCAGGAAATTAGGTGTCGCTTTCCCAAAAAATGGAAGTTGGGTACCATTTCCTTATGAAAAATAGGAATCAGGCATCGGTCTACCGAAAAATGGGACTCAGGTACCTTTTCCTTGACATAACAGGAGTTGAGCACCTTCTACCATACAAATGGGAATTAGGCACCTTCTACCATACAATAGGAATCAAGCATCTTCTTCCATAAAAATAGGAGTCAAGCACCTTCTTCTCTAGAAAATGGGAATCAGGCGCCTTCCTCTTTAGAAAATGGAAAGTAAGTGCTCCTCATTTATTTCAATATCTTTTGATGTGTCCACTAGTGTACACTTATAGTTGATCAGGCCTTCAACATTCTAGTTTGAAGAACAGGGATAGAATCAACATCTGCTACTTGAACCAACATTCGAGTATTTTTCTTCATGAAGACAAAAAACAAACACCCAAACACTTGTTCAGATATGGTTTCCCCCTCCAAGTGGGGATGAGCTACTTCTACTAGAATTTAATCTCCTAGAAATCTGGGATTGCGTAGGTTCATGGATCCTATGCTTGTTAGGCCTAGGTTTCCTAGGCTGCCTAATAGTTGCACTCAGGGCATCATTCCTGCAAAATAAAAATACAACTAAAGAAAGAAAAATTGTAGAACTTTAAAAGAATAATTATTTTTGGACCATGTGGACTATGTCCACATATTACTGACTCATTTTAAAACTAGAATCAACTGGGGTCTCCCCCATGCCTAATATGGACTTCATCATATAAGTCTCAGACACATGATATGGATGCAGTCGGTGACCATTGACTGTTAATGTAATGTTGCTGTCATCAATTATTCTGATCCTCACAACTCCATTTTTGATGATCTCAATCACTTCATATGGCCCCATCCAACATTGCATAAGTTTACCTTTCCTTTCTTGGAATCGGGAGTCATACAATAATGCCCACTCTCCCACTTTTAACTACTTTGGCCTGGTGTGATGATCATGCCACTTGGCCCTCTATTTTTGGATGACCTCTGTCCGATGTAGAGCATCTCATCAGTATTCATCCAGCTGGTTAAGTTGTTGAATCCATTCCTTTTGTGCCTCATCTAGATTCAAATTTAAATCTACTACAATTCTGAGAGTCTTAATCTCAAATTCTATGGGCATCATAGCATTCTTCCCATATACTAGCTGGAATGGTGTAAAACTAGTAGTAGTTTTCCAAGTGGTTCTGTAAGCCCACACTACTTTTGGTAATCTTGTGGTCCAGTCCTTCCTATGCTGTTGTACCATATTTGTGAGAATGTTCTCCAGTTCATGGTTGGTTACCTCTACTTGCCCATTTTCCTATGGATGGTAAGGAGTGGTTTTGTTATGCCTGATTTTATATTGCTGCATGAGTTCCTGAATCATATTTGAAGTAAATTGAGGCCCTTGATCAGTTGTGATCTCCCTTGGAACCCCAAATCTAGTGAAAATAGATGAATACAGGAAGTCTGCTACAGTCTTCTCTTTAGAATCATGCAATACCTACACTTCAACCCACTTGGTCACATAGTCAATGTAAACTAAGATATACCTCTTACCTACTGACTATGGATTAATGGGTCCTACGAAGTCCATCCCCCATTTATCAAATGGCTCTATGTGCACATGTGGTTGGAGTGGCATTTCATCTCTGAGAGTAGGTCTACCCATCCTCTAACATTGGTCACATTGGCTCACATGCTTGGCTGCATCTTTGAATAGTGAAGGCCAGTAATAACTAGCCTGCAATACTTTGAATGTAGTCATTTTTCCTACAAAATGGCCACCACAAGGTTCATTATGGTAAGCTTTTAGTATTTCTACAATCTCATTATCAGCAACACATCTTCTCATGACCTGATCAGGCCCTATTTTAAATAGGCACCCATCAATCCATGAGAAGTCTACACTTTTCTCAATTAAAGTTTATTTCTCACATGGTGAAAGTGTAGGGGATACTTTACCAATGGCTAAATAATTAGCCATATCTACATACCATGGTATCTATTCATTAAGAGCAAACAAATGCTCATCTAGAAACTGATCTTCTATGGTTGAATGATCAAGAGGTGTCAATCTAGAAAGGAAATCTACCACCACATTGTCCTTACCTAGTTTGTCTACAATTGTCACATCAAACTCCTACAGAAGTAACAACCATCTGATAATTCTACCACTAATGCTAGGTTTGTTTGTCAGGTATCTGATAGTTGAATGATCAGTGTGCACAAAAACTTGATATCCTGTAATATAGTGGTAAAATTTGTTAAGAGCATGTATAACTACAAGGAATTCCTTTTCTGTGATAGTATAATTGAATTCAGCACCTGTGAGATGTTTACTGACATAGTAGATGGCATAGAAATCATCACCATACTTTTGTCCCAGTACTGACCCTATCGCATTATTGGATGCATTAGCATATATGTGAAAGGGGATGGTCCAATTTGGACCTCTCAGGACTGGAGTAGTAATCAATTTTTCTTTCAAAGTGTTAAATGCTTGTTCACATTCATTTGTCTAGAAAAACTCTATATCCTTTGATAACAATGTGCTTAGGGGTTTAGCAGTTTTGCTAAAGTCTGCTATAAACCTCCTATAGTAACCAACTGATCCAAGGAAACTATGGATATCCTTCTGAGTTTTGGGTGTAGGTAGGTTTTGGATAACTTCTATCTTCTTCCTATCTACCTTGATCCCATCTATAGAGATATGATGTCCTAGAACTATCCCCTCCTGCACTAGCATATAATATTTCTCATTACTTAGGGACAGATTGGTTTCCTCACACCACTGAAGTGTTCTTTCCAAATTTTTTATGGCTTCTTCAAAGGTTTCACCATATATAATGAAATCATCCATATATACCTCCATAGTTTCTCCAATCATATCAGAGAAGATGCTCAAAACTACCCTCTAAAATGTGGCAGGTGCATTGCACAAACCAAAGGGTAAAACTCGGTAAGAAAAGGTTCCCCATGGGCAAGTGAATGTGGTCTTGTCTTGATCCCCTTCCCCTATCTGAATCTAGTTATATCCATTGAACCCATCCAGGAAAGAAAAGTACTTCTTACCTGATAAGGTGTCAAGGACCTGATCTATGAAGGGTAGGGGGAAGTGGTCTTTCTTGGTTGCTTTATTTAGCAACCTGTAATCAACATAGATTCTCCACTTGCCATTCTTCTTGGGCACCACCACCAAAGGTGATACCCACTCACTATCTGAAATTGGGTAGATGAACCCAACTATGAGGAGTTTTTGCAATTCAACTTTGACAATCTCCTTCATAGTTGGATTCATTCTTCGTTGTGGTTGTCTTACCGATTTTATTTCATCTTCTAGATATATTCGATGAGTACAAGTTTCAAGAGCTATTCCTCTCATGTCTGAATACTCCCAAGCAAAGGCACCTTGATGTTTGACTAATATTTTTCTTAGTTTGGTCTATTGTTCAGATGTCAACCCATCATTTATGTTTAATACTCTCCCAGGTGCAACTTCTATTTGCTGAATATGGTGATCCTTACCTCCCACTAATGGCAACTCTAGAGGAGGACAAGAGGGTTCTCCTTGAAAAAGTTTGATATCACCCTATCCTCATCACTCTCATATTCCAACTCATCAAGTGCCATGATGGATTGAATCATTGATAGACCACTCATATTCTAGTTCTCACATTCAGGTTCTCCCAACAAATCTACAGACTATGCAAGTGGATGGATGATCAGATTTTTTACATTATGACCATCAAAAATGGTCATTTGTCCATTTTTACAACTTATGTAGGCATCAGATATTGCCAGCCAAGGCCTACCTAAGATGAGTGGATAACCACCCAACCCAGACTTGGATTGTAACACTAAGAAATCTGCTAGGTACTCCCATGCATCCATTGTGACAGTTATGTCTTCCAGTATTCCTTCAAGGAGCACTATAGACCTATCTGCCAACTGAAGGATAGTTTTGGTTGGCTTCAGATTGGTTAAACTGAGTTTCTACATGGTTTCCTTGGGCATGACATTAATGGCAGCCCCTAGATCTACTAATGTATTGGGTAAAACATAACCCCCAATTTTCATAGTTAAAACAGGGCTTCCTGGGTCTAAATATTTTTGGCTATAGGTATTTCCTAGCATAAGATCAGCTAGTTGTCCTACCAAATTGATTGCATGTGCTGGTTTTATTCCTAGTTTTCTTAGACACATCTCTCTTATGGCCTTGTTATAGATAGGAATGTCTCTGATGGCCTGAAAGAGAGGGATTGTGACTATCAAGTTCTTCAAACTAGAAAGAATATCAAATTCTGGTTGTATTGGCTTCTTGGGTTCCTGCAACCTTTTTGGAAAAGGTGGAACCCCTTATCTCTATTATTTATAGTTGTTGATTCTTCTTCTACTTCTTCTATAAGAGGTGATTCCTATTTTTCTAACTCTATGTTTTCCTCCTCTTCTACCAGAGGAGCTACTTCTACACCTACCTGTCTACCTGACCTTAATTGTATGGGACTACAATCTACTTTGATATTATACATGGGGTACATCTCATTCTCCATCTGGTATGTTGGTTGTGGTTTATTATTTGGATTAGAAGTAGGCTATACTAGCAATTGAGTAGGTCTTAAAGCAGGGGGAGTTGGTAGACTTGGATGTAGTAGGGTTGGTGCAAGATGTTGTGGAGTTTGGCTCCAAGTATTATGATTTCTCCATTGTTGTCCAGGTTGTTGGTATGGCATCCATGGGTAGGGATTGTAAGGATTTTCTCCTTGGGGAAATTGAGTCCAAGGTTGTTGTCCCCACTAGCCCATGTTGGGCGATTGAACTTGACCTTGGTTCTGATAATTGCTGCCCCCATAGGATGGGATTCCTGCTGGCATGTTTTTTAGTAATCGCTATCCAATTGAATGACATTATACCTCATTTTATTTATCATATTGATATCCCATTTTGGAGCAAATATTAATTAGTATGGGATAAAAAGATAAAGGATTGGATTTACATGAAGAAGACATTAAAGATTCCTAGAAAATCAAATTTTTGCTAATGTGTTTTGAGATAAGGTATATTCCTAGTTATAATCAACGTTATCTTGCATCTTCCTTTGATGAGGAGAAAACATTTTACTATGAAGATCATAATGACAAAGCTTCTCTAGCAAACATTGTTATCTTGAATAGTCTAAATTGGAGTGATGATGATTACGATGGTTCATAACTCATTCATATAAAAACTTATGACCACTAATTTACTCATCATATTAGTGTAATTTGTTCAACCTTAGAGTACCCTAAGTTGATTGTTGATGAAGACTCTTTTCATAAAAAATATGTGGATCTTGATTTTCCCCTAAATACTTAATGAAATTGCCAAAGATATATAGATTATAATCAATTTTACTTTGGGGATATTTTCCTTATATTAATAATATAGTAGTTGTACTGAACTTTCACTCCACTTAGAAAATTTTCACTTAGACAAATTTTGAAAGACAGTCTAAGAGGAGGCATTTTAGGCGAGAAGCAAAGAATGAGAAGTTGAATTAATGTGAAGTAGCTTGCTTGCCATTAAATTATTCTAATCAATGTTTGACACACTTTCATAGAAGTTTTTACTAAAAGCAGAAGGAAAAATTTTTGCAAACCATTCGATCACAAATCAATGACCCATAGTATTTTTCAAAAATCTCCAAATATGGATGATGAAGGAAAAATGTTCCATGGGATGTTAGATTCAAAATCAACGGTCAAAAAAGTTTTGTGTAATTACAGAATACAAAGGGTAGTAAAATTTTTGAAGGAGCCTCCAAAAGAGTCTAACGAAAGATAAAAGGAGGAGTTTTTGTGGACCTTTTTATAGAAGTCTTAACAAATTGTGAAATTTTATAAAATTTTGACAAGGTAAAATAAGCAAACATTTCATGGAACATTTTATTAAAAATCAATGGTCCACGTTGCTTCAGAGAATAAGGGAAGAATAGGAAGAGGTAGGATATTCCAACATAGGGGCAAAATATTACAAAAGTGACCAACAAAGAAAATCAAGATGACATGGTAATATTATAGGGGAAAATTTAATAATAATGGTGAATCATAACTCATAGAAAACAACACCCGAAGGGTTTATGACTCATGCAAAAGCTCCCATAAAAGCATTTGAGATCATCAAATGAATAATCACTAAAAGATAAAAAAACCACTTATTAGCACCTCTTGGATGTGATAATCCAGGGAGAATGGTTGGCCTATTGAGGTAGAAACATGGCAACCACAACAAGAGCACCCCTGAGTTTAACAATATTGATTATAATGGGTGCCTCTACTTAGTTTAGAGCAATTATACATCTAGAGGCTTAGATTTATTGACATTGAAGATTTAAAGTCTATAGACCTTGAAGGGCTAAAATTATGTAATGAGGATATGGCCAACAAATATTACTAAAGGCATATGTTTAATTCATGCATAAATTTTGGAAGGAAAATACCCTTATTTTGATCTATAAATAATAGGTCAAGATGCATTGTATAGCATTGGTTAGTTGCTTATTAAAGCCTATCACCAGGTCTTGTATGTAACTATCTCATTTTCTTCTATATAACAGTCTGGACCGAGCCCTAGGTCATTTAGTGGGAAAAATTTCTAGCCCTCTCTTTGGGTATGATTGTAATTTTTGTTATATGTATATATAAAAAGTCATGACTCTTTGTATTTTTGTCCCTTTTCTTGTTTATATGTGCATGTATAAGGAGTCGTAACTTCTTGCTTTTCTGTATCGTTTCTTGTATGTACTTGTGCTTAATTGTTCATGATTCTAAGAGAAATTATTCACTTTAAGTTATTGGCAAATGATTCACGTGTTCAGTTAATCCCAATATTAGTTTTAGACTTTTACTTTCTACAATTATGTTTCCTATGATTTTTCTTTCCTTTTTCCTTTGTGTATGAAAGCTAACTAGATAGGTGAAAATTGAATATCACACCCTGTAAGGAGTCAGCCTTATAAAAATCCTAGAGGTAACCCTCCAAGCCACATCCCATGCTCTTAGGATTGCCCGTTGTATTGCTCTATGCGAGGCATGAGCATTAAATGCATTTGGCCACTGCAACGAGTGGCTGCGATATTATGATGTGATAATAGTTTAATGGAATGCCTAGTGGGACTAATCTAGTTTAGATTCATCCCATAATATTGATTGAGCTTGGTTCAAAGAGAGATACAAACAAGAAAAGATCAAAAGACACCCATCGTGTGTAACAACTTAATGCTACACCCTGTGGGTAAATTTGAACATATTAGGACAAGATCTTGGTGAGGGTCTTGACTTATTTCCTTATTAAAGCATCTATAAATATCACTTGATGGCTATGTTGAAGAATAATACTTAGAATAAGCCATGTAAAGAGACATTAGATTAAGATTTTGGTGAAAATCTTAGTCTATCAGCTTGATGAAGCAGTTTCAAAATTCACGTGGCAACTTCATTGAAAATAAAGTACTTTGAAGTTGATGAGTGCAATACCTACTACTAGATCCTACATAGCTATAAATCCTTAATTGTTGGAACCCCTCTCAACATAATTTTGAGAAGAAAAAAAGGCCAACACCAAAATATGGCTACTCAACCATCTAGAATTTTTTTTGCGTGGAATGATAGAGGTACCTTGCAACCACCAATTCCACCTCCAATATGGGATGATATCCCAATATCCATATTAAAGTATTTTCCCTACTTCACTAGTATATATACCACCATGCCAATTGAGCACCTGCAACACATGATCAACCTAAGTGCATTACACAATATGGTAGAACATAATGTGATGCTAATATTACTATTGGCATCCTTCAGAGGTAAAGTACATGAGTTGTATGTCTCATTAGGCCCATATTCAATTGCAAATTAGAACCAACTACTTACCTTGTTTATTTATAGATTTGGAGAAAAGGTAGATGGAGTGTCTCACGTAGAATAATTGTACACTATAAAAAAAGCAGCAATGGAGGCTATGGATGATTTCAATCTATATTTTATAAAACATAACATAAAATTCTTGATGAAATCCATCCCCATAGGTATGGATTTTATATACTATTTGAAGGCTTCAAATTTAGAAATATCTATGATGATCAAGTCCATGGGAAGAAATTATTTGCCTATAGCATATGGGATAGTTATACAAGATAAAAATGATCTAATCCATATAGGAAGGCTAGGCGCTAGGCTCCCTATACCTCTCTTTAAATTTCTAATCATCATATCAACAATTTACAATCATTCAACCAAAAACTTTTCAACAAACCCCTGTTGTATATCTAGCTATAGTCCCTGTTTCCCTTCCTACTCCTATGCACCCTGCTACAAACACTTATGAATTTGAGGTAATGAAGAATTTACTATAGCTAGTTTCTAATAAGGTTTTGGCCTTAAGGAAACAAAAAAATTCCTAGAGGTTTCTATATCAGAATAATCTAAGACCACATTTCAAACAAAATAGCAAAGGCCATAAAGCTCCTTTTAATGGATACCAACAATCCCAATTTTAAACTAATAGGGATACAAATCAACCTTAGAACCATAACTAGTAGATGGTGCCTATCCCAACCCCATTACAACAAATTCCTCCTAACTCCACTAAGGACATAACTCCCATACAAAACAATTATATGGAGGATTCCACTACCTGTTATTGCCCATACCCAAAAACCTAACCTCATTAGGTCTATTTTGGAGAAATTTATCAATAGTACGCAATAATACCAAATGAAATAATGCTTGCTTAGGCATACATATACCATTTAAGGATTAAAGCACAAGTGATAAACCAACCTCCTCCTACCCCATCCCGTCATGATTCAAGTGTTGCTCCTCTTGAGTAGATATTGGTCACATTAGGAATAGATATATGTTGTATCCAACGGAGCTGGAATTCTAGCATCCCATAAGTCCCAAGTTTGATCAAAATATGTGGCAATGACTAATAAGAGGGTAATAGAGGACTAAGAGAAAAATTGTAAAGTGATCTCAAACATCTAAAGGAGTTTAGCTTAATTCCAGAAAGGAGTGTCCCACTATGACATCACCAAAACATAATGCACTGTAACTTCTAATGGTTACTAAGCATAATATTTTGGAAGACCCAAAGAAAAATGCACCCCATTCAAAGCCTATAAAAATTCCTTAGTTAACTGTGGACAAGCCTAAATCTTAGCCAATGTTGAGTGCCTATTAGAAAACTAATTTCTTCATCTCATTCAACATGGTTTATCATCTAAAGCAGTCCATGGTGGTTGTACCTATATGGGATATTTGTCCATTCCCAAGAAAAAAACCAAGGAAATCTCTGAAGGAACAAAAGGAGCTAGGACAACAAAATACACCCACAATCTTATAAATATCCAATCCAAAAGTAGGTCTAAACCCACCCCTTTTTACTTGTCTCTAATTTACAAAGACAAATTGATTTATAATTGTATGATAGACTCTAGGGTGAGTACCTCGGTCATTCCAAATGGGGTGGCAAACACATTAGGTCTAGCCTATTTGATTGTAAACAAGAGGGTGGTGAAACTAGATATAAGTGTAGTTCAAATATTAGGGGTAGTTGAGGGTCTTCCACTCACTTTATATACTTGTTTGAGCCTCATAGTGTTTCAAAATATAACAGTAATTGATCTTCCTATATCATTTGGCATTTGTGTATCAAGGGTTTCATTGCTAAATTAGGAGGCTATCTTATTTTTTACGTCTCTCATGGTCTTAAGAACTCGATATGGGACAAAAATAAATATCCCATCAAAGCCGCTCTACCTACATCATGTTGAACACTTGTACACATCTAAGATGAGCATCAATCAAATTTTAGTGTCAAAGGAAGAGTAGTACAAGTCAAAAGTTTATGTTGATGAAGCTCATTATTTCATCCTTGATGATCAAATGGACCAATGGGAAACCAAATTCTAGGATTTTAATCCTCCTATAATATACAAAGCCACAAGTATAGACCAAAACTCAAGCATGAGCAAAATTTCGATCCCACCTAGATCGTGTAAAAAGAAAAATTATAATTTTTTTTTTATCGGTTCATATGCAGGCCTAAAGACCTAAGGATTTATCAGATTTCCTTAGTAGTAGAGAGTTTATCCTCAAGAAGGTTAAGAATGCATTATAGTTTTTTGAGTGCTTTTAAATTTCCTTAGTCCATGGAAAATGCTTTTGTAAAAAAAAGAAATATTGGAAACCATCCGATTATGAGATCACCAATTTATTCCATTTTGAGAAAATTCTAATGGAAGATAAGGAGGAAAAGTTTTGAGGATCAATAAATCATGACTTAATTACCTATGCCATATTAAATATTATGACAAAATAATAATAGAGCAAAATTCCATAAATCGTCTGAACTTACTGATCCATGATTTGCACTATTTTAAGACCATTTCGATAGAAGATGGTTGTCAAAAGTTCTATTTACTGTTAGATATTAATCATCAATAGTCAATATTTGTTTAGAAAAACTTTGATGTGATTAGAAATCCAAATATATATGTATCATCACACCATCTAGATCAAGGACTCATATCATCTTCCAAAACTCCAAGGTGGTTAAAGAGGTCCATATCAACTATCGATTCCAAATTGGCTAAAGATTTGTGTAATATCAAAAACTATTAAAAGAATGTTAAGCCTATTGGTCCATTTGACAAGAAGCATTAATGGCGAATGGTTTCCTAAGCAAGTGTATATCGTCTGATAAATATAATCAATGGATAATATTCAAACAATTGGTGGTACTTTAAAATGGTGTCTACCTTGAGTGGCCAATTGGAAAATTTCATAAATTGGCTAGCCATAAAAAGAAAAGTGGTTTCTTTTCCCTTTAACCATTCATGTAAGGTTGAGTTAATTATCCCATATGCAAATTGGTGCCTCAAATGTTATGATATATTCCACGATGACCTTGACAAAGAGCAAAATAAGTGGTACACGATATATAAGTAATAATGAGAAAATAATAAATAAGCTTTGAAATACGTGAAAATCTCTTAGAGGTAAATCTATAAGGGATTGGGAGTTATCATGCAAGGTGAAAAACATCCCTCACAACCTAAAAAAGGTATATTCATAAATGCATGGCACATAAATTAAGGTGGTAAATGTTTGAAGCTTGAAAAAAACCTTTTATAAACGATCATTTTCCCCTATTGTGCTCCTTATTAAATATAGAGCACTCAAAGAACATTTGAAGCATAAGAGAGCATCAAAGAAACAATTGTAGAGTGAGAACAAAGGAAAATAAAGACCAATAAGATTCAAATAAGCACTATTCAAGCATGGAGAAGCAAAGAACTTCCAGTCACATAACATCCTCCAGAGCAAGTGGCTCTTGAGTAGAGGTAAAACCCTATTTT
Source organism: Wollemia nobilis (assembly GCA_028583015.1). Lineage (NCBI taxonomy): Eukaryota > Viridiplantae > Streptophyta > Pinopsida > Araucariales > Araucariaceae > Wollemia > Wollemia nobilis. The sequence continues at coordinate 1,252,954 of JAQPPZ010002512.1, forward strand.
GTAGGTCCAAAGGTACTATCCTACATATCCAACATTTAGATATTAAAATACCCTACTACAAAAATTATCAGAGAATAAAATAAAAAATTTGAGAGAGGAGACATGGAAGAGGTTCAAAAGCATCCAACTCGTAAGCTTTGGGTCTAGAATCTAGACCAGTCTCCTAGCATAGTATTTAGTGTTTAAGGTGCACAACTATTTTGAGTTGGTATCTACATGCACAACATTTTATGACCTTAGTGTTCGATCAATCAAGTTGCTTGATAATAAATTTAGGGTAGATATCTACTCATATATCATTTAATATATGTTGCTCCTACTTACTAGAGAGCATAAGGTTGTTATGGAAGATAATGCTCAATTATATGATGAATTCTCAGATGAAGAAAAGCTAAAATTCATGTCACTTAATGCAAGGACTTGAACCCCAATGAGTCATTTCTAGAGTCTCTCTAGACATTAAGATATTCTATGAGATCACAAGTCCTCGCTTTCATATTCAGATGGAAAGCGATAATTTTATGGTCTTTACCTAATTGGGCATCATATACTTAATGAAGCAAACATCCAAGGATGGGCAAATAATTTTTTGTTTTAGTGAATTGATTGCTAAGCAAATTTATGAGGGGTTATGCCAATTCTCAACCACATAAATTTTTATGCACTCGTCATTTTTTGCACATTTGATTTTATTCCAGAACCTTGAAGGATTCCTAGGTCTGAATTAAAAATGGATAAATGAGGAGGGTTATAAGTTGCCTACGATTTCTTAGACAAGGGCCCTAAATAAAAATTATTCTTATTATTCATTCTTGAGCATTTTTTTGCTCAAGTCATTATATTGCTAAGTGGGCACTCTCCTAAACGCCTCTTGGAGACCTACCATATACAACTATGATAAGTGTAGCATGGAGATTAGTTCTTTGTGGAAGAGACCACAATTGTTAGGTTGCACTGTTTCAGATGGCCTATATATCTCCTCCCCAATTTTTTTTCAAATAGAATTTTTGCATTAGATGTATTCGGGCAAGTGGACCTAATTAACGATAGATTAGGAGCAAAAAAGCAAATAATTTTTTTTACAAACTATCACGACCCACCTTGGAAGAACTCTCTTAAGATGTAATTTATGTATTGAAGTGTGGTTTCAATACTTGCTATGTTTGTAATAAGTATGTTTTTGTTAAGATAAAATGATGTTGCGTTGCATTACTTTATTGAAAGAACATGTACTCTCATAAGTGGAGATTTCCCACCAGAGATGAGAAGGAAAATGATGACAATGACGACTCAACAGGTAAGGCTCATGTTACCATCATTACTAGTCTCCTTTAAATATGGACGATGATAACTAAGGATATCTGAAATATGCCCACTCACTTAAAGGAAAAACAATAGTGAGGAATAATGAGCATGCATCATTTTCTTGTGTTTGCCATTTGTGTGTGATGCATTTGACTCCACAAGCAATTTTACAAAAGATTGAATCTTACCTTGGAAAATGCATATTATGTAATGGGTTTGCATTTTACAAATTGTTGTAGAAATATTTTGTGCATTTGAAAAATATCATAAAGTTTATTGTGATTTTGGGATAATATTAAATTGGGCAATTTCTAAAGTGGAGATTTATCTTTTTGAATATGCTTATTTAATTTAATTACCTCCATATTAGAAAGGAAATTAGGTGGTTTGTTCTCTTATGAACTTGTTCAATTTTGATTGGACCAAAACATGAAAATACTACCTTATTGATTTAAATAATCATCCTCTCCTCCACATGGCTGCCTTAGGATGGCTAAAAAGGGTTGAAGAGACTTCTTCTCTTATCCCTAATAGTCACAATTTTGTATCATTTAGATACCCAATAGTAGTGACTTTGTAGTTGTCCTAGGAATGGGGGGACACAAGACAAATAACTTACCCTTACCTTATCTCCATGGATTTCCTCCCCATTAAAATAATGTATCTCAATAGGAACCTGCACATGGGGAGAGAGGGAGAAAAATAATAAAATATTGTAGAGCATCTTTCTTGTCTGGAAGGAAGAGAACTATAAATAGCCATAGAGGTTGGAAAAAGGGTAGGTTGGAAGAGGCTAGAAAAAGGGGAAGGAAGAAGAACTTTCAAGCAAATTTGATTTTGTATTTTGCGGAAGATCCAGGTGTGGGAATATCCTCTCACACTACTTATGTTTGCTTCATATTTGTTTAACACTTTGTATGGTGATTGAAATTTGGTTTAGTGTTTAATATATATAGTATAGTTATTTTGTAGATTCTAATTGTTGGATAGAGATCCTATTTACCTTGACTATCTATGTTTGAGGATGTATTAGAATGATGGATGTTTGAGCCACGTGTATACCCTGCTAAGTTGACCAAAGCAAATAGTTGTGCCATTATGAATACATCCTAAAAGCCATAGAATAATAAAATAAATAAATAAATAAATAAATAAATAAATAAATAAATATATATATATATATTAAATCACCCTGTGCACAATTTTAAGCACTATTTGGCATTCCTCTGAATCCAATCGAAATGTCTCAGTGATATCTGCAATGATCATTGTCAAATGATATGGAAAATCATTCCTAGTCTACGACAATTTTATCATTTTATTTTGAATCACAAGGGATGAATACCCCCTTGTCTGTCGACACTATATCTCTGCATATCATTGTAATCCCAATTCCTTCTAGATTGTAACCAAGCCACCCCCAATTAGCAACTTCGTTGTCACTACAGGTGTTCACAAAACTTATCATAGTCATATCCTAGATTATGCTGATGATGATACACACGACATATCTGATGCATATAGCATGCTCATGACAACTCTCAAGTTCCACAGGTGAGGTTTTTGTAGTAAGTCATACGTAGTCGAAATAGTATTGGGAAGTGAAATATATGGCATAGAGATTTTATTTTACTAAGTTTAAAATGAATCCAATCTACGGAAGCACCGAAGCGTCCATCACTTTTTTGAGGCTCGACCAAAGAGCATCTGTCTTTGATGAAAATACTTGTCATGTCCATCCAAATACCTCTGTTACACATTGATAAATGTTGTGCTAATATGGGAATTAATGTAGTCTGACTACGAACCATTGTATTCATTGACCTTATGGTGGATACTAGTGTTATTCTGATATGAGTAGAGACTCTTTCCTTTTGAGTACCTAAATCACTTTATATCTGGCAACTTTTAGAATATCCATAGTGATAGGAGGTTGGAATTGTAAAGGAAATAACATGTCTAATGTGTGGATTAAAACAATAATCCTATAGAAATGTAGTGGAAAGGTCATACAATTCAATTAGCTCTTCCAACTATAGACTTGTAGAGACTTAATTTATTGTTAATGATTTAGAGTTGTAAATGTTTGATATGGGATTATAATATTAGTGAGTAGGAGTTGTTGATAATTAAAATTTTATATGGCTAATTTAAGGAAAAATATTATGATTTTTTTTTGTATATAAAGATGTTTTTCATTGCTTCCATATATGTTTTAAGCGAATATGATGTTTTATGATTGAAAATTATTATGTTTACTAGATCATAAATTTATCTTCTATTATATGGTGAATTTTGTAAATGAAATGAACCAACTAGAAGAATGAAAGATCTTCTAGTTTTGGGAGGAATGGATTGGTGTCCATTCCTTGGAAGAGGTATGGGAATCTCCTTATTTTTGAGATAATAAAAATGGATGGCATTTATGATGGATGGGATTAGGAAAAATAATCCATGTATTGATAAGTGCTATTGATGGATGATTTATGGGAATATATATCTGATGTTATTTATGTAATGGAATGCAAAATATAGTGGCAAATATTTGATGCATGGTCGCATACCACATAGATAAGCATGGTTTGATTGATTTGCATTTGTCATATTTGCATCCGAGTTGTCCTGATCCTTCACTATCATCTCTCACACCAAGGAAGACTAAGAAATCCAATGAGAATTTATACAAGACCAATGAATATTGTTGACTACATGATTAAATAAATTTGTAATTGTAAATGGCGAGAATAAAGTCTATTCCACCAAGACTTTGTACTAATAGATGTGACTTTGTATAAGCTTATGTGTAGTAGGAATTAAGATCACATAAAATAGTTCTCACCTCAGATATTGATAGGAGATGTATGCATGCCATTAAAATGGAATTGATAGAGTAAATGGAAGTACTTTTGATTATTGCTTATTGTCAATTGTAATGCTTTTATATGATGAATGAAAGTACACGTCTTTCATTAGTTGATTAGTGTATTATAAAAAAACTCGTGAACCACTGTATGTACCAATAAAATGTAAAGTTAATAGCAAAACAAAAAAGACAACACACTTGAGAAGATAACAAATAAACCTTACATGCCTTACTTATGAGTAGAGAATATAATGGTGCTTAAGACAGATATCCCAAAGTTTAAATAAGTTATCTTGAGAAATAATTATTAATGACTGCCTCATCGAGGAGATGAGGATCATAACAAAATCCATGAATTGGATGGCCACCAGGGTGGTGTATCATCTAACTTTAATGGATTCTCCAAATTACTAGTCTTCATGGATAGTATGGAGAGGAGGTGATTCTCTTTGGTGAGGGATAGTTCACCTTTATGTATGGTATAACCATTGTAAATATCCTCATACCGTTTGGTGATGGTATGATGGATATAGCCATTGAAACATCCTCATACCATTTGGTGATGGTATGATGGATTTGTAGAAGTTGGTGCTTCTACTCAAGAGTAACTAGGGTTCTAGTGCTTCTTGATATCTTGTTACTCATACTACTTACTATTTATTGGGATATCATAGACTTAGATCATTATTATATTCTCCACTTGTTGAAAGGAAAACAAATTTAGTGGATGAGTAGTAACAATTAGGGTTGTTCCACAAACCCTTATTTATTATAGGCGGGATGACTTTGCTAAGGAGAAAATTTGCTTTCCTTTATGATGACAAGATGAAGGAGCTAGGGCTCAATAAAGTAAATGATAACTAGGATTATGACCCTAAGGGGAAGTTTGTTGAGTGGTTAGCAATCATTAAGGATCCAAAATACATACATGAGCCCAGATCTAACCCAACAGATGAAATCGGTGTATGTTCCTTGAGGATGATTGTCAAGTTTCCCCCAGAGAAAAGGTCATAGGAGTCATTCTATAGATCCAAGTCTTTGGTCAATCCACATAACAAAGTAAACACCAAAAAGAAGAAGAATATAATAAAATGACATTGGAAAGAGCCTAATATTGATGCTTGGTGGAAAATGAGACAAGATATTGGCAAAGTAGTAAAAGAGTATGATGTAATATTCGTATATAATAAATTCAACAAGTACAATGAAGAACACCTAGATGTTTAGAGCTCAGGATTAGAGCAATGGAGTGAAGAAGAAATAAGTGTTAAGAAATTCCAAAAGATTGAGAGGGAAAAAGAAGCAAGAGAAGGGGCCAAGGAATCTCCATTGGATGTTTTGAAAGATTCCTTGACCATTGTTTCCTCCTGAAGACCTTTAGCTCCACCATCATCGATGTAGCAAATGCTTCAACAAGAAACTCTACATAGAGAAGTCCAATAAAAGGATAAGCAAAATGTGGACATGACAACCAGTCCTGTGAAGTCAAAGAAGAAGAGAAAGGATATTGTAAGGACCAAGTTACTAACCATTGAAGCCCCTCCATTTATCCCTCTACCCCTACTTGTTGATAAGGCTCTAGTTTTCCAATCTATTTTAGCCTCATTAACCTAAATATCCAACATTATAGCCATAATGGCTACCACTTCTACTATTCCTACTACCTCCTCCATTCAAAAGACACTTTCATTAATTCATCCCTCCTCCATAACCACACTCTCATTGGATCTGGCTACTCTGACTACTCCCTCAGTGCTTCCTCTCTTTAGACCTTTGGCCATATTTTTGTCTCCATAAAGGCAATAAGAAGGCTCGTAGATGTCTATGCAATGATATCAAATAATATAGTAGTAAACAATGTTATATTATCAAAAGAAACAATATAAGCCATCCCATAAACCAACCACAACTTAAATTATCAATCACATTGCTCCTCAAAACAAGGTATTATTTTTCACGTAGAAATACCAGTTGGTGTTAAAAATTGAGGAAGAAATGACATAGCAATATTACTAAGTAGCAATAGTGGGGCTTGATCTCAAAATCACTTGACATAAATACAAGGTACAATTCATGGAGCAAGTCGAGAAGGTTGCTTCTTATGACTATACATAAATGAGCTGAAAAGTAGCAAAGAAGGAGAAAAAGTTGGAGAATGTAAAAAATACTTTAAGGGAATCCTAGGTGGAGACAAAGGATATAAGGGATGAGAAAGTACAACGTGTAAGTTCAATTTTAGAAGGAACTAAAGGTGCAAAGGAAGATGTGTATGAAAATTCTAAAACAAAGATGACAAAAATGATCAAGTTTATTCCAGGTAAATCGTCTTCATTTTACTTGTATAGTAAAGAATCCTCTTCTAGTATTAAAAATAAATATAATGTAGCGGTTATCCATTGCACTTTAGGGTTTCAAGAGTAGCATAATAAATAAATTATGATGGAGTAAATCTATAGCAATTTAGGATTTTTAGGAAATCATAAGAAGGTCATTGCTATGGAAGAGCATTCTTGCACTTCAGGTTTTATAGGGAAACATAAAGAAGATTGATAAGTATCACTAAGAGCAGTGTGAGAAGATTGAAGAGATTGATGAAGATGAAAGTGTTTGTGGAAATGGAAAAAGAGAGGAAGATCCAAGAAGCAAAAACAAAGAGAAAAATAAAATCAAAGCAATATTGATATGGGAAAATAAAAGCAAACATTGCAAGTGTTAAAAAGAAATGGGGCTAAACCCACAAATAAAAACTAAAAGTGATTGCTAAACATATATCTTGAAGTATTAGGGGCATGAATAATATCCCTAAAAAAGGTATTAAGAAATTGTCAAGTTGTCATGGACAATATATTTATAGATATGAAAACCAAGAAGCAACTATTTTAGCCATTCTTAGTGTTGAAATTCATCTTGGCAAAATTTAAAATTTAGAATGCAGTTATACAAGTAAGGTTTTATCTCTTGATAAAAATGATATCAAAGAGTTGATTGCATAAACCTAGCAGTTTGAGGAAGATGGTGAATATTTTTGATACAATGGTAAATGAAGAATATCTTTGATAAAAAGGCAAGTTAGATATGGTTTAACTAACTTGATAGAAATGTATTGAGAGCAATGTAATATTTTTTGTTTTAATGGGAGTGGCTCCCAATGGAAGCCACACATAGCTTATTCAAAAATAAAATTATACATCATAAAATCAAATGGCATCATCTCAATTGATTATATTCCTCAACTTCCAAGGAGGAGACTTAGGTTGAATCTTGCCAAGCGATATATACATAATTGCTAAGTCATCGTAATACCACTATGTGGTCATAATGTAATATGGGTAGGCCCCATTTCAATCCCATATAACTAATTAAAAAATCACTATATATTATAAAGTTTTTTATCCATGTACATGTAGTTGATTTGATACAAGTTATAAGATGGGTAGGTAGCAATAATTATTATTGAGATATTTCCAAATATTAACTCAAAAGTAAAAATTATTTGTAATTCTAACTACAAACACAAATTAAAAATAATGAAGTTAACAAACATATATCCTTTTCATTACGCCGAGAGACATTCCTACAATGGCAAACGAGGGGGTGGGAGGCAAAGAGGTCATACATGTCATGTTGTAAACATTTTTTTTTATTAAAAAATCCGACATTAACAAAAACTTTTAAAATATTTAAACTAAAACAGCCGACTAACCAACCGTTGCAAACATTTAAAATATTTAAACTAAAACATCCGACTAACCAACCGTTGCAACATTTTAATAAACTAGCTTAGATATAAAGGATATATATCTAAAAACATAGAGAGTTATCAATCCCGAGGCACCTATCTTGGAGATCACACCCCCAAGAAATGAGATAGGTGCCTCGAGATTGATAACTCTCAATGTTTTTAGATATATATCCTTTATATCTAAGCTAGTTTAAAATGGATGTCAACAACCTCTCATGTGTGTCTCTCCTAGTGATTTAAAACATGTGGAAAATAATGATGTATAAAATAAGCCATAGGATGGGAAACCATATCATAAATATGTATGATTGGTTGAAAATGTTAAAGCAAACTTAAGTTGTATTCCATTGGAAATTGTTCTCGCTACCTAAGTATTTCATCTATTTGGGAAAATGAGAAGCTAAAAAAATACAATAATCTAATTCTAGACACAATTTACAAAAAAAAATATAAAATTTATCATAAAATATAGGACAATTTATGTTGTATGTTATGTAAGCAACAATATTATAGTTTGGCATATAATAATCCAACACCTAATATTAAACCAACACTAGCTCCTTGCTTTGAAATATCTCGAAAGAGACACAATTGAGGATTATACTCACTCTAAAATATACTAGAATTTCAAATTTTGGGTTCCTTTACTAAATGATTAAATAGATCATTTTTTAAAATTTTAAAAATAATAACACTTGAAATCTTAGGTAGTTATCATCATTAAAAAATATATTATTGTATTTAATTGGTCTTGGAGGCCTTTAACACTACAATATCTTGCATAGACTAATATTTTATTTTAATTGACTTACAACTCTCTTTGACCTTGAAAGGTGGAGGAAAAGAAAAACCCAAATAAAACATCCATAAAAACTTTATATGATGTTTTGAATATATGATTGTTCTATTTGGAATAAATGGTCCAAAACATCTTTTTACTAAAAGAACCACCAATTAAGGTTGAAACTCTTTCTCTCATGACATTAAAAAAATAAAAAAATAGTTAGATGCAAAGGTTGCCTAGTTGAAGGTTGTAAAGGAACAATTCCAATGGGACAATGAAGCCTTAAAGAAAAATGACACTAAAAAGGATCAATTGAAGAAACATGTGGAGGACCTCAAGTCCCAACTTATTAAGTCTAAGAAAAATATATCATAGCTAGAGGATCTCTTACAACAGCTTATGAAGGGGTAATAATAGTTGAGGAAGCAAAAATAAACAAGAAAAATGCCAATGGGGAACCATGTAAATTTACTTCAAGAAGCCCAACAAATGACAGATCAAAATATTTATAAGCTCTAGAAAGAAATAAAAACATTGAAAAGAGGAGCAATGAAAAATGCAAGGCAATCCTTTGATGTCAAAAGGGTGAATTCCCTCATGGAAAACACTAAAGCTAAAGTAGCAAGTTCCAAAAGGTTCAAGTTTATAGCTTAGGTGAAAAATAGCCTAATTCAAGTGGCTAAAACCATCAAGCAAGTTAGAAAGCAATTGGTTGCGAAAGAGAAGTACCAAGAGGTGCTCAAGATTTTGGCTATAATGTTATCATCACAAGCCCAATAGTTAGGGATATATTAACAAAATATGCCAAAAACTTGAAGAAGGTCCTTGATGTTCAAAGAGATACACATGCCTACAAATACGTGTTAGCCTCTCTAAAATCCCTAGTGTAGAAAATAGTAAAAAAAATTTAAAGGATTGTTGTTGTTGGATTTTTTTACATATTTAGCTCTTAGAGAAAACTCCTTTACAATAAGATAATTGATTCAATGTTCAAAGAGGAAGAATTCAAAGTTTAAACTGGAGATGTTGTCGAACAATTTAAGAAACTAGAGTCAATATATGACAAGCTACAAGAGTTAGTGAAAAAGCAAGATAGGTTGTTAAAGAACCCATATGAGGACTTGGTAGGAGATATAAAGGAACTTGGGCTATGGAGAATGAAAAAAGCTATTGGAGATACTATCTTAAATGTGGAACAAAGAGAAGCACAATTTTACGATTTTGTAATAGGGATTCTAATTTTGAAGACTTTGTGCCCAAGAATAAAGGAATAAACTACCAATTGAACTTGGCACCTCATGAAGTTTCCAAAAACGCAGTGACAAGTCATTACCATATGAGATTCATGGTTTTAAAATGTTACAAAATAGGGTATTTAGACAATTAAATCTTTTCAAAACCTTTCAAATTTTGTTAAGTCAAACATAAGGGTTGATTTGCTTCATAAAGACCAATTTATTCTAGGAGCGATTTTCCAATAAAGTGAATTCATTGGCTTGTAGAAGCAAAGCACTAGGTAAATACTAGTAAATCACTAACAAATTGGATCAATTTGTTCACCTCCTAGAGTGAATTACTCATAGACTAGGAAAGGGATAAATATATAGCATGGATCCCAAGGAAGATCTTTAGAAAGTGATATTCTAGCATGTAGTGGTGTCATAACTATTTTGGAAGCCTTCTAAACCCTTTAGAGAAATAAGTAGAGGCATGTAATAGTAATAGGTACATCATTTTGTTAAAGATATCCCAAAATATTTAATTTTAGTAGTAGTAATAGTTTCTCACCCTATATAACTCAAGGGTAGACTTTTCCTATAAATAGGAGCCATGGGCTCATTGTAAACATATTTTCACCTTGAGGAATTTAAAGCTATACTTTGTGAGACCCACATTGTGCTCTTGTAATTCATGAGATTGATGATAAATTGATAAGTTTTCATGAGTGGCACTACCCTCCTAGATTTGGAATACATGGTGATTGTGGCACAACTCTTTTCCATATTGTCATTCCTCCCATAATTTCAATTTATATGATGGGAACATTGTTATTTGAATTTATTATGCATTTATTGATCGTACACTCTTCTTAATATGGTTTTGGTTGTATTAAATTTTAAATATCTAGCATCCTAAAATTACAAAGTTACTTTTCATGCAATTTAATCTTCCATATTTATTTCTCACACTTTAATTTTATGCAATCAAATTAGATTATATTAGAATTTATTAACAATGGTAGGTAGTTGAACTAAATTTTGAGAATGGAAGAAGCCTCAAACCCTTCCATCCAACTTTGTTAAAATTAGAATTGTGGACGTATAAAATTTAGGCATTTCTACAACTCAATGCATCAATGCACTAATTCCTTAGATCAATGAGTAACAATTATCTTATATTTATCCTATTAGGAAAATTGACATCCAATATTTGTCCCATTTGAAAACTTGATGGGAATTATACATCACCAAAAATCAAGTTGAAATAATAAAATTGGAGGGGCACTACCTTGTTGGTTGAAGTATCATGAGTGATTTGTAATTAGGAGAGCTTAAGTCCAGTCCCCTCACACATATTCTTGTTAAGAAGTAAGCTTAAAGGTGCAATGCATTTGTGTTTCATATTTAACATTAGCCCATTGTGTGTGGACATGATATATTTTTAGCATCCTTTATTTGAACCATAAGCTAGTAAAAAATGTCTACTATATCTAGGTATGACATATTTCTAATGAAAACTTCATTTAAAACATGAAGCAATATGCACATGTAATCACGAAATATTTTTAATAATAAATTTTTTATTATTTCAAGTTATGCCATATTTATAATGAGAGATTACTTCAATTATGAATCCTTTCCCATAATTACCAAAAAAAAAAAACACTTCTATTTTCTAAATATAACACTTTTCCGCCATATTTGTTTACTTTCTATTTCCGTTTATGATAATTTTCTAACAAGAACTTCAATTGAACCTTGAATCGTTGCATATATTTATAACAAGTTCTTTATTTCAAGTCATGCCTCAGTTACAATGAAAGTATTTCCATCATTTTCTATTATGACATATTTCTAATATAATTTTATTTAAATTTTAATTTTGATCATTTATAATAAATTAAATAAAAACTAATAAATATTAAATTAATTTGTAAAAATTATATATTGATAATAATATAATTTAGTTTAAACTTTCCAACTTTAAGGACCTTTAAAGAGTAAGATGTTTCATGATTATATCTATTATCATTTAAGAATATAGAGATATTCAATAATTTAAAGTTAATGATAGAAAGAAAAAATGAAATGTTATAAACCCATGTGGTTAAATATTTAGACTCTTTGAGAAAAAAAATCTAAGGTTCAAATCTTGCTAGTGATAGATTCATAATGGCTAAGATGTTGTTGTTATATCAAAATGTAGTTTGAATATTGTGATAATTAGGAAATTAGGACATAGTATAGTACTAATAGGATCATGCATTGGGTTGTTGTTACATGCAAGGATTACAAGGGTTTTGCAAGCAAGGATTTCAAGGGTTTTCAATAGGGCATTAAGTTGTAGGAAAAAATTATTTGTTAACCAAAAAAATGAGAAATAAAGAGTACTAAGTGTTAAATTAAATAAATCCAAAGGCAAAAATAGGTCCAAGTGGTGGAGGTAGATTCCAAAGGGATAGGTGGAGGCAGAAGTAGGGAGGAAGAAGTACAAAACTAGGAAAGCCTTCAAACCCAAATACCTTATTTTTTCTTCTCTTGTTTTTTTATGGTTTCAAATTCCAAAATTTGAATAAATACATTTGGTGGGGCTAAGGTTATGGCTTGAAAAACTAAGATCCCAAAAAAATCTAGTGCATGTTTGATAGGAAATGTTGAATCAGGTAATAGCAAACCTATAACACAAAGGAGATAAAGTAAAAATAGGTGAGATTAACTTGAATCTATCAACTGATACCATGGCTAGCCCATATTATGATAGACTAATAGTTTTAGAAGAACACATAGGGTCCTTGCAACATGAGATGTTGGAATTGACCACAATCATGAGAGAACAAAACCTCAACATAGAACAACAAAAAATAATTTTTGAACAAGTTGTTCAAATCAATTTGCGAGAGACATCTTTGGTGGAACTAAAATTCTTCACTACCATGGGCTTGTGCAACGGTAATGATTATATAAATGCATATAATCTTCAACTGAGCTACAAATCAACAAAAAAAATAAAATGAAGACTATCTATTACAAATAACAAAAATTCAAGCAACAATCACAAAAATGATGATAAAAGAACAAGAACAATGGAATAAATTAGAAGATACTAGATCATGGTTGATGAGCACCAGAAATGCTCATTTTATATACACTTTTAAGGTCATCATTATTGGTTTAACTTAATATTTGAAATGTATTTTTATATAGCTTTTGCATATAATTGATAGAAAATGAAGTATTGTGCTTGACTAGTGTTTTTAGTGGAAAGTGTGTGTAAATGCAAGTTTTTGCTACTAATCTAGTGTTTTGATTCTACATCCCATTTGGGCTTGGCAAAGCACGAAGACATATTGAAAAGAACAACAGTAAATGGTGAAGGAAGGTGCCTGATTCCTGACTGTTGGCAGTGCCTGATTCTTGACTATTGGTGATGCCTGCTTCCCGACCATTTTCTTACGCCTGCTTTTGACCATATTTTGTGCCTGCTTCCAGACCAAGTTTTGGTGCCCACTTCCCAACCATTTTTTGGTGCTTGCTTATCGGCTATTTTTTGATGCTTGCTTCCTGGCTTGTTTTCTGGCGCCTGACTCCCATTGATGATTGGTCGATTGACCAAGTCAATGTTGATCAGTTGACCAAGTCAATTTTGATTGGTTGACCAATTGACCATACACTTTTGAAGGATGTTGTTGCACAAAATATGGAGACATATTCGTATTTCTATGCATATTAGATTTTTGTGATTAAAATATAATAGAACACTTTTATTCTATTTTGACCATGTAAGCTTCTTAAAGGCATTATTTTAGGATGCATTATTCTAGGGTTAGTTATTACGTGCACCTAAGAATTATTATATTTATTCATTTGATGAATGAACATGCTTGTAAATAGGAGAATAATATCTATTATTCTAAGATTAGTATTTACGTACACCTAAGGATTATTATGTTTATTCCTTTGGTGAATGAACATGCTTGTAAATAGGAGAATAATATATGTGTAACTGATTATAGAAAATCATGTTACGTGATCAAAAGAGACCAATTTATTATTGTAACAAGATCTGGTTGCGGTCTATATAAGAACGCAAACCAGACGAATACATCAATAAATAAAATACACAAAGAATTACTTTATTTATTTTTCTGTACAATTTATTGAGTTACAAATACTCTTATTTACTTGAAGAAATATTTATGCAATTAGTCGGGCGGACTATCTGCGAGAGTCTAGGTGCCCACTCCTTGTAGTAGTCCTCCCCATTTTAATTTTTGTTATTTATTTTCAATAGTTAGATTTCCTGCTTTATTTTAATTTAGTTGTGCATTTATTTTTTTGTACTTTTATTTTAGCATTTCAATTTTAGTTTTAGTTTGTAGTTTATTTTTCTACACTTTACTTTATTTGGTTTGGCTGAAATGAAAATACATGAACAACACCCCCACCAAACCAATAGGTATAGAGGATTAATTCCCCACACTACAGGCATATACTGTGCATGACACTCACAAGTTTACGAGGTATCTCGGATTGACAATTAAATGGAGACAATTAATTGAACTGTAGATTAACCAATGTTTTACCCAAAATTTTGGCGTCGTTGCAAAGGAGTGTCTAAAATGTAGTGTTTGGGAATGAACCCGATGTACCATATTAAGTGTAGAAGTAGGAAATAAATTCGTGTTGTTGAAAAATTAGAAAAATAGATAATGAAGAAATTCCATCATATTCTCAATGGTTTCATAAAATCAAAGAAATGACACAACTGTTAGGAGGGAAAACTGAAGGGATTAATTATTCATAAAAAATGTGTTACATAAATAGGTAGAGGGCCTATATGATGAACATGACACTTGTCAATGAAACTGACAAGTGTCAAACTGAAGGCATAGTGCAAAAAACAAAGCAAGTCAACATTAGGTAACATTCCCCCTTAATGTTAGGAGGGAAAACTGAATGGGATTATTTTATTGATAAAAATAGGTTACATATATAGGCAGAAGGCCTATATGATGAACATGACACTTGTCAATGAAACTGACAAGTGTCAAGGAAGGCATAGTGCACTTTACTTTAACTCTAACAACAACCTAGGTCTGATAGTTGAATATTTTACTATTAAGGATGTGTTTATTTACACAAAAATCATTAGGGAACTATACCTCAAGAATCCTAGTGTTAACGATGAAAAAATTATAGGCTTAACATTTCTCAACATATTAGCAAATTTTAACGATGATATTAGTAGCAGGAAAATGATATTAGCAAAATAAAAAAATAAAAAAGAGCAGAATTTAAAAAGAACATTTTGCTAGTGTATGCTCTTCACTTGCACTTAAGGCAATCTGGTCAATCAAAAGCTAGCATGTTTTTTTTAGAATACTGCTATTTTTTTATTTATTTTATTTAAAAAAATAGTAGTCATTTATCTGCCTGCACAATTTGCCAATAAGTTGAAAGAATTTGGTTTTGAGGCCATAAAGAAAAATGATTTTCTCATGCTGTAAAATATCAGGCTAGTTGATGAAGTAGAGGATAAGAACAAATGAAAATTTAGTCATATCAAATTTTTGACCAGGCTAAAAAAACTTATCATGATCCTCAAATTTTAGATACAAATTCAATTGTAGGCATGGGGGAGACCCCAACTTCATTATGGCTACCAACAACACTAAAAAAAAAATGGTATAGTAGATTATGCAAGGTATCTAGCAAATCAGGTAAAATTACTGTGTAAACAGTGATTTTTGAGCTATTCAGATTACAGCTGGGATATGTCTGATCATAAATATTGTGAAAAGATGGCTCCACTTTGCAATGATTCATTCAAGCAATTATTGGATACCAGAAAATATCACAGTAACAATGTGGCATGCCCATTATGGAGGATGTTATCCATACAATCCAGCTACATAAATTGTAGAAGGCTAGGAGATCAACTTCTTGGAGGATGTAGCCATTGTTTCCAATAATCAACATCTGCTAAAAAAAAGTTAAAAATTTATTTTAATGTCATTAATTTAGAATTTTACTTTAATACATTTATTTTAGATTTTTTTATGTTTTGTAGGATAACATGAAGTGCGGTGCAGATGAATAAGAAGATGTCTATGAAGATTTCATAAAGTGAGATTCATACATGGAGTTTGTAATAGCACTATACGAACCATTTTGTATACCTTGATCGTGTAGCATCCAGTCCAAACAGGTGAAGTGAGTAGAGTTTGCCTTAACAACACAGGCACCCGAAGGTAGGCTAAGTAACCCTGATCAAGTGAAAGGCTTCCAGACCAAGGTGTTTGTGAATCTTGAGAAAAATTTTACTACAAAGTGCACGACTGTTACAACTTGAGAAGATGGTGGACAAAAAGTTAGAGATGCTACACCAAGAGCAGAGTAGAGTGCCAATATGATGTTCGAGTAACAGTCAATGTCTTCATTTCCAATTGGTTCTATGAGATTGGATCAGACATCGGCATGTGGGAGACCCCATACCATACCATCAGAATTTAGCCACATGGCATGCCTTAGATAGTAGAATAATTTCATTGACCCAAGAATATCTAAAAAAAAGTATGGGGAGGCGTCTGCTTCCCATATACAAGCAATATATAGGTGTATGCTTCCCATATACAGTAATCTGCTTCCTATATATAGGGAGGTGTCTGCTTCCCATATACAGGGAGGTGTCTACTTCCCACAAAAAAAAATCTATACCTGGGGGTTGTGACATAAGGACATGTCAATTCTTTCAGCATGGGGGAATGATGAGCACCAGAAATGCCCATTTTATATACACTTTTAAGGGTATCATTATTAGTTTTAAATTAGCATTTGAAATGTATTTTATATATTTTGCATATAATTGATAGAAAATGAAGTATTATGCTTGACTAGTATTTTTAGTGGAAAGTGTGTATAAATGCAGGTTTTTGCTACTATTCTGGTGTTTTGATTCTACATCCCATTTGGGCTTGGCAATGCATAAAGACATCTTGAAAAGAACAACGGTAAATGGTGAAGGCATGTGCTTGATTCCTGAATGTTGGCGACGCCTGATTCTTGACTATTGGTGGTGCCTACTTCCCGACCATTTTTTGGCATCTACTTCCCGACCAATTTATGGTGCCTGCTTCCCGACCATTTTTTGGTGCCTGCTTCCTGACCAATTTTTGGCGTCTGCTTCCCGACTATTTTTTGGTGCCAACTTCCTAACCTGTTTTCTGGTGCCCAACTCCCATTGATGATTGGTCGGTTGACCAAATCAATGTTGATCGGTTGATCAAGTCAACATTGATTGGTTGACCAATTGACCATGCACTTTTGAAGGAGGTTGTTGCACAAAAAATGAAGGAGAAATATTCATATTTCTATGCATATTAGATTTTTGTGATTAAAATAGAATAGAACACTTTTATTCTATTTTGACCATGTAAGCTTCTTAAAGGCATTATTTTAGGATGCATTATTCTAGGGTTAGTTGTTACGTACACCTAAGGATTATTATATTTATTCCTTTGGTGAACGAACATGCTTGTAAATAGGAGAATAATATTTGTGTGTAACTGATTATAGAAAATCATGTTACATGATCAAAAGAGACCAATTTATTATTGTAACAAGATCTGGTTGTAGTCTATATAAGAACGCAGGCCAGATGAATGCAAAATCAATCAATCAATAAATATACAAAGAATTACTTTATTTATTTTTTTGTACAATTTATTAAGAGTTGCAAATACTTTTATTTGCTTGAAGAAATATTTACGTAATTAGTCGGGCGGACTATCTGCGGGAGTCTGGACGCCCACTCCTTGCAGTAGTCCTCCCCATTTTAATTTTTGTTATTTATTTTCAATAGTTAGATTTCCAGCTTTATTTATTTTTTGTACTTTTGTTTTCTGTACTTTTATTTTTGCACTTTAATTTTAGCTTTAGTTTTAGTTGATTTATTTATTTTTTTGCACTTAGTCTTATTTGGTTTGGCTAAAATGAAAATGCACAAACATCCCCCACCAAACTAAATAGGTACAAAGGAATTCGTTCCCCACACTGCAGGCATATATTGTGCATGACACTCACAAGTTTACGAGTTGTCCCAGGTTGACAAAAGGCAAGAAATTAAACAGTAGATTAACCAATGTTTTGCCCAACGATGGTTGTAAGTGGTAAGATATCTAACAATCAATCCAAAGGAACAAAGATATTTAATAGAGAAATAAATCAAAATGTAATTTTTAGAATAAAAGGAAAGACAAAATAGGTCAATAAACATCATCATCAAGGGTATAAAAGAGCATGGAGAACATGAAAACATAGTCAATTTAAAAAATATATTTTCTTTTTTATAAACTTCATTGGAGCATACAAATTCATCAAGCATGTAGGATGGGAAAAGTAAGGGAAGAAATGAGAGCTAGACCAATTCGAGTCACAATGTTCAGTATAGGAGATAAAAGATAAGTTATTTAAAATAGAGGATTGCTACAAGGGTTACATTTTTACCTAGATGATGATCTTACTCCTATGCAACAAGAAGAGAAGAGGGCATAATGGGAAAAGATAAATATAGCAAGTAGTGAGGGTAAAAAGGTATGGTTGAAAAATAGAAAAGCATGCATTATAAATGGAGCTCACCAAGATAAATAGAAAATTGGGGCCTACCAGAAACATTTAACATTGGTGAATTGTAATTGTCATGGATATCCATGAAGAATAGGTCTTTATATAATGCCTATAGCTAAATTAAATGATATAATTATACTTATTAAAACACATGAACATGATGGATGCAAGATTCTAGATTACAAAGGATACAAAAAGATATCAATATGGAATGAAGTAGTAGAAAATAGAAAAGGACATGGAGGAGTAACAATATTAATAAAAGATTCATAAAACTAGGCATTTGATAGCCTCTTTAGTCACTTGCTACTTTGCAAATATTCATTTCATCCTTATCGATGTCTATGGACCTACTATCCAATTAGATAAATTAGAAGTTTGAAGTGGGACTAAAGCCTTTATGATAAGCAAATACCAAGAAACTCGATTCATGATCATAGGATATTTTAATGCCATAACCAAGATGGATGAAATATTTGGGGGAATTAGGAAATTAACCCAAAGTATGAGAGCTTTCTCAGCTTTTATTTAAAACAATAATATATGGGAGGTTGAGTTTGAAGAAGACAACTATACTTGGACCAACAACAAGAGAGGATAGAACCTAATAGCAAAAAAATTATATATATGCATTATCTTAGATCATTGGCTAGATGAAGGAACTTGTGCTAAAATTAATACCTTAACAATGATTGGTTTAGATCTTGTCCAATAAGAGTTTAAATGGTGGTAAGTGAATTAAAAAAAAGATCATATTTAAAATATGAGCAGATGTGGGAAGACCATCCTCAATTTTTTGATATGATAGCTCAAACGTGGAATTCTTTAGGTAATGGTGGGTTGTATGCTCTTCCAAATAAAATTAAATCTATGATATCTAGATTAAAATATTGGAACAAGAACACTTATGGAAAAATTCTTAATAAGAAAGAAGAAATAAAAGATAAACTTTTAAAATTTCAAAGATGTGATCATAATAATCCAATCTCGGAGGAAAGAGAGTTGCTTAGTGAATATCATAATATTTTGAGTAAGAGAAATTCTAGAGATTAAAATTAAGATAGACTTGGTTAAAATAAGGAGATAAAAATAGAAAGTTTTTTCATAGGATGGCTATAGTACAGAGACCAACATCCAGAATTAGTAGAATTAAATTAATAGAAGGGGTTTGGATTGAATATTGGAATGAAATTAGAAAAGAGGTAAAGTCTTTTTATTACAATATTCTAGGATCATAGGAGACTGAAGTTCTTAATGATAAACTTCTTCAATATGTTCCTTTAATTATAACAAATGAAGACAATAGGAAACTGATGGAACCTATTACTCTAGAAGAAGTTCATTTAGCTCTTTTCTATTTTAATAAGAATAAATCCCTAGGTCCTTATGGGCTCTCTAAGACATTTTACTAATATAATTGAGATATAGTGAAGGATTCTTTATTGGTTGCAATGGAACAGTCTAGGGTAAAATAATACATACCTTATAAAATAAATGCAATGTATCTTACCCTAATTCCAAAAAAGAAAGATGTTGAATTGTTTGATTCTTTTAGACCTATAAGACTATGTAATATGACATAAAATATTATCTCCAAAGTGATGGCGAATCTATTAAGGGTCATTGTTATACAAAAATATTTTAGAAGAGTAAGGAGGATTTGTGAAAGGGAGATAAATTTGGATGGGATCATAGTAGCTCATGAAGTTATTTATTCAACAACTTCAAAAAAAGAGAAAGAAATGATCTTAAAACTTGATATGAGTAAATCCTATGATAGAGTTAAATGGGATTTCCTTTTTGCAGGTTTAGAAAAGTTTAGATTCAAGAAGAAATGAGTTAGATGGATTAAAGCTTGTGTCTCTACAATTTCTTAATTAGTATTGGTCAATGGGTTAGTAATAGATTATTTTAAAGCCAAGAGAGGCCTTAGATAAGGAGATCCTCTATCTCCTTATTTGTTGATTATTATGGTAGAGGTTTTGAGTAGGAACTTAAATAAGGATTACAAATATGGGTTTATAAGAGGACTTAAGGTTAGTAATAACATCGAAAACATCACCCATCAACAGTTTGTATATGATACAACTTTTTTTGGAAGGGCAAGGATAAATGAGGCCAGAGCTTTGAAAAACTTTTTAAAGGAATAAAAAAGTGCATCAAGGCAAAAAAATAAAACAAAATCTAAAATTTACTTTCTTAACACTCTTGCTAATATCAAAGCAAGAATTTATAGGTTACTTCAAGCAGAGGAGGTAAATTTACCAACAACTTATCTAGGTATGCCTTTATTTGAGTGGAGAATGAGGATAGAATTATGGAATCTAGTTATTAGTAAAGTTTAGAACAAACTTCCAGCTTGGAAAGGTAGATGGTTATCATTAGTAGGAAAAGTGTTGTTAATTACGTCAGTCTTACAGGCCATTCCAATATATTATATTTCTATGCCAAAATCAGTTGAAAACAGTTTATTCTATATTATGTGATCCTTTTTATGGTTATGTTTACATGATAAAATGTTTGGTGAAATGGAGCAAGATATGTGATGATAAAAATAGGGGAGGTCTTGTTTTACGAGTTCTTATAGATGTAAACTTAGCTCTTAGGGGAAAAGTAATATGGAGATTGTACAAAGAGAGTCAAAGGCAATGGCTTGGAGTTATTCTAAGTGTGTTGAGCCCAATGACCCAAGTTTAATATTTATTGCTTTATCTCTACCAAATGGTTCTGCTCTTTGGAATGGTTAAAAAAAATCTATTGATCTAATGATTAAAGGTTTAAGATTAGGGGTGGAAATAGGAGAAAAAAATTTCTATTTGGATGGATACTTGGTGTGATAAAAAACCACTCAGTTTAGATCCAATTTTGAAACTTTGGATGATATTGCTTCGAGACAAATATGGTGATAGGGTTTCAAACATTTTATACAAGGATCAAGAAGGAAGATACAAATGGAAAGAGTATTTTTTTACAAGTATACAAGACATTGATGCTAGGAAGAAATTGAGTAGAAAGATAACAACTATGATTATTTTGAGGGGATCCAAGGATAAATTGATTTGGGAGTTGAATAGCTCAGGAGAATACACAACAAGAAGTGGATATAATATACAACACCAACAAAATAATAATATCACTAGAATATGGAGAGATATTTGGGATAGCCCAAGTATTCCTAAAGTCAAAATGTTTATTTGGATGGTAGGTCATAGAAGAATTTTATCTTTGGATAACCTTATGAAAAGGGTTTTTCATGGCCCCTCTCAATGTGTTCTTTGTAAAAAGGAGGAGGAGAGTATAGACCATCTCTTGGGACATTGCTCAATAGTATGAAAACTATAGCAATGGATTCTTAATATGTTTTGTAAATGCATGGTGATGAATAGTAAAATTGAAGATTGGTTAAAGTATTGGCAGAAGACTTATAAAAGTGAGGCTTTACATACCATATGGTATATATCAAAACACACAATACTTTGGACTGTATGGCTAGAAAGGAATATAAGGATATTTTTAAGGAAATGAAAGCAGTTTAGAGGTAATAAAAAGGAAGATATGTTAAGCCATAAAGGAGTCTAAACCAACCCTATCAACTCACCCAGTTTCTAATCTAGAAGCAGAGAGCCTTGATAGATGGAAGTCATTAAATGGAATTATGATGTTGCGGATAAGAGAAGCAAAAAGAAGGCAAAAAATATAAAGTGGAAATCACAAGATGTGGAGTGAGTTAAATTGAATGTTGATGGAGCATATAAAGGAAATCCAAGACCTGCAAGAGTAGGAGGAATAATTAGAAATAATAAAGGAGAGATTTTGTCTCATTACGCTTTCAATAGCATATTTAAAATAGATAATGAAGTTGAAGCTTGGGTAGCTTTAGAATGGCTAAAAATATGCAAACAAATATTATGAAATAAAGTATGGATGGAAGGTAATTCCCTCATAGTAATAAATACAATTTTGAGGAAAGCAAAGGCTCCATGGAACATACAAGAGATAATTATGGAAATTCAAGATATTTCTAAAGAGTTTTAAGAAATCAAGTTTACTCATACTTTAAGGGAAGGAAACAAATGTGTAGATAGGCTAGCCAATAGAGGAATTTTAATTGAGGATTGTGAAGTTAAATTCTCCTTTCCATGGTTAGAGCCTTAGAGGAAGTAGTAATTTTAGCTGAAGCTGACAAGAAATTGTTGATTGCCTCAATCAAATAATTATTAAGATTTACTTTAATGTTTTCCATTGGTAATATATTCTTTATTTTGTAACAATAATGTGTTTTCATATAAACTATTTATTATAATTTTTGTGGTTGAACTTGTGTTTTAGGAAGCAAACTAGCAATCCATATTTCGTAAAGCGAACTATGATAGTTCAATGTTTTAGAAATATTACTCTACTAAGATGTAATGCATAGATAGTAGAGGTGAAATTTTGGTATTGTGAAGGATGCCATAGAAAAATGTCAAGAAGGATGCTGAATTTTGGAATATTTGTATTCATACAAAAAATTGAAAAGATCCAAAAAATGAAAATAAAGAATTTAAACATTTTATGTAAAATGATATAGGTTTCTAGATGGATACCCCTGCCTCCTTGGGTCTTACCCAAAAGTGGCATCCCTTATAGGATGTTTTCCACACAAAAAAAAAAGATATAGGTATCTAGCTATAGCATCTCAATTGAGATAAGAAGTGTATCTATTTGTAAAATCTCAAGCTATAAAGAAGAGAGTTTTAATTTGTTAAGGGTGGGGGACTCAAGTACAACCCCTTATTATTCAACCAAAGAAACAATAGTAATAAAAGATTCTTGGAGTAGACTCATATAGGTTGAGAAAGAAGACCCAAGTAAATAATATAGAAGGATTAGAATCACAGATAATGATAAATTGATTATCATTGTAAATTTTTACTTTACTCCATAACAATCAAAGGTTTATAAGAAACATGGCTTAGATCACGAGGATCCATAAATGACATTCACAAAAGGAATCACAGAAAAGGCTTGAAAATGTGGTTTTAGTGGGTGACTTTAATGCCAAGATAGCAAATGGACAAGTAAGCTATTTAAATATTAAAGAAGGCATAAATGATAATTTTCCATGGTTTGAAGAAGAGGTGGATCACCATTGGTTAAGGTCCTCATATGAAATTCAAGGACCCATCACACATTATAGAGAATGTCATATGAGGACCCATAGTTGTTTATGCCCAAGTCAATTTTGGAAAGAGCTACAACAAAGAAAAAGGTAAACAAAAAATGATATCACAAGTGAACAATGATTGAAGTATTATAAGCAATTATATAAGTGAAACCAAAAAAAATATGCCTCTACTATAATTGACACAAATGAATAAGTTTTTTCTCTAAAATATGTGAAGGAGGGCATTAATAAAATAGTAATAAGTAAAGCTGAATATGTTTATGGTTTACAATATTTCAAGTGCGAGGTTGACATCTTAGCACCATACATCCAAAATAATGGCATCATTAAAGTAGGCTTTCCACTGGAATGGATAACCATTCTAGTCATACTATTGCATAAAAATGGAGACACCAATAATATTTCAAATTATCTCACCATCATGCTTAATCGTATTTTTATAAAAATGTTAGACAACATAGCAAAAAGCAAAATCAGTCAATGGGCAAAAAATCAAGGAAAGAGGGCAATATGGAGGGTTTAGACCAAAGTACTCAACAAAAAATCACAAAATTTATTTAAGACACCTAATAGAGAAGGTATGGAATAAAAAAGGAGAAGATTAGTGTTTTTTTGTGGACTTTAAAAAGGCTTTTGACATAGTACCTAGAGGAAATTATGGAAAAAAATGGAAGAAATTGGCATACCAACCAAATATAGAGTAGTTGTACACAGAATTTATGCGTAGGTGGTGGCAAAATTAGAATTTCAAAAGGGCTATCAGAGTTTTTAAGAGTGATATCAAGGTGAAACATGGTTGTCCATTGTCACCAATTTTATTTGGATTTTACATTGACAAATTGTAGGAATGGGTAGAAAGGATGGGAGGAGAGGGAATGCAATTGGCTAATTATATAGTGGAACTTCTTATCTATGTCAATGACCTCATCTTGATTGGCAAGACACCTGAAAGTTTAAAATAATATCTAAAATCTTTAGAGCATTTTTATAAATAAGTTGGGATGCCGGTAAACACTAGCAAGACTAAAATTATAGTCTTTTGATCTACTTGGAGAGAGCAAAAGCATCCATATATTTTATTTGAAAGAAATCCTTAAGAGGTAGTAACAAAATACAAATACCTTGGGTTAGATTTTCAAAGTAAACTCAATTGGATAATATGCATGATAAAACGAATACAAATAGGATGGATGGTACTCTATTGTTAAATAGGGGCAGAAAAGTAGAGTTATGGGATTGAAAAACCATTATGGTCATTTTTGGGTTATTAGTTATTTTGGTGGTGTGATATGGGTGTGAGGTGTGGGCTAGCAATACATAAAATTTTAAATGAAGACAAATAGAAAGAATTCAAAAGTGACTAATTGCAAATAATTTTAGAATTAAAACATTAGTTCCATATGAGATTTTGCTCGTTGAAACAAGTACTTTTTTGCTTGGAGCAGAATCTCTGATCAAGTTACTGGGGTACCTTAAAAAATAGAAATGATGGAACCTAGCAGGTTGTCAAAACAAATAATCAAATAAACACTATATAGAATAAAATACATTGATGAAACAAAATAACAAGCAGATGGAAAAAAATAACATTAAATTTTATGAGCTCCCAAACTCCAACAAATAAATTAAGTAGTATGTAAAGGAAAAATTCAAACTTTTCATATGGAATGAAAATTTAGGAAGGAAAAATCAGTTATGCATCAACAAGTTCAACCCAAAGTGTGAACGTATCCAAAATAAGTACATAGATGCAAAGATCAAATGGAAGGAAAAAATGCTTATAGCCCAACTAAGATCCAGTTCATACCATCTCAAATGTGAAACTACAAAGATGAACAATTCCTCAAGAGGTATGGTCAAAACGAATGTGTATTTTGCAGAGTAGTAGTAAAGGCCAAAAAATATTTTGTTATGGAATGTGAAGCCTACAAGGACATCAGGATTGTATATGAGGAAACTCTAAAATCAAACTCACAAATAGAAATTTTTGAAAAATGAGAATAGAAAAAATAGGGAAACTTCTCATCAAAATCAACAACAAAAGAAACACACTCTAAAATATGATAAGAGGATGTTGAGTTTTTTAGCTTTGTTGAACAATTTATTTCTTAGATATTGTTAAACTTTAGAACTTTGAATAGGAGGTTCAAGGTTTGAATCCAAAAGGGAGTAGGGTTGTCCACCATACCCCACCTTGTATTAAAGATCTTGATTCCATAGATTAAATGAGAATAGAAAAAACAAAGAAACTTCCATAAAAATCAACAGCAGAAGAAACACACTCCATAAGATGATAAGAGGATGTTGAGCTTTTTAGCTTTGTTGAATAGTTTTTTCTTAAATGTTGTTAAACTTTGAAACTTTAAATAGAAGTTTCAAGGTTTGAATCCAAAAAGGAGTAGGGTTATACACCATACCCTATATTATATTAAAGTTCTTTATTCCATAAATTATTTTGGTCTCATAGATGCAACTAAAATAATTTCATTTTAATTCAAATAATAAATTTTAAAACCAAAATAAAAAATTATATTTAAATATTTATTATCGATTAATACGTCTTCAAATATTTTATTTGGTTATTATAAGCATGTATCCTTGACAAAAATGTTTCCTATTTCAAAATTGAAAAATCTAACCAGTTGAGCTTAATACCTTTAAACACCACAAAACTAATTTAAATTCACCATATATTACCAACATTTTTAATAAGCTTAGACTTGTGAAGAACAATTAAAAATAATAAAATAAAAATGTTTTTGGTAACATTTTCCAAAAGAAGAATTTTTGTAAAATGCAACTTTCATCCATTGAAGTTGCTATGGAATATTTTCCCCATCAGAGGTTGGCAGAGATATTGAAAGAAGTTTGTTGGCAGATTTACATAATGTATTGGTCTACAAGGAATCCTACTAGAGACAAAAGTTTAGGGCTCTCTGGTTGAAATATGGGGATAGAAATACTAGGTTTTTTTTATGCCACAACCTTGAGACACAAGAGTTTCAATAAGATCACTAAAACTGCTAAGGAGGATGGTACTAACACAAAACTATTTTGGAAATTCATGAGGATGCTATACAATTTTTTTTTAATTTGTTAGGAGTGGCAGCACCTATAAATGAGCAGGCCTCCAATTCTTTTTTGAATTGTATTTCTTCTCTAATTGTGTGAACAAATGAATTCCAGTATTATCACTTTGTTCAAAGAGTCTAAAATCAAAGAGACAATGTTTTCCATGGGTGGTGAGAAGGCCCCTAGAGCTGATGGTTTTCTTGCAATTTTTTACCAAAATTTTTGAGGAATTGTGGGGAAGGATATATATAATGCTATGGGTGAAATTCAAAATACCCTTCATATTCCAAGCGACATTAATTCCACATTTTTGGTTCTGATTTCTAAACTGGTAGGAGCTAATTCCTTCAATAATTTTAGGCCCATAAGTCTATGTAATACTCTTTATAAAATATTGGCTAAAGTCATAGTCAATCGAATGAAGGTCATTCTTCCTCAGATTACTGATCCTTTCCAAGGTGCTTTTGTTTAATGGAGGCAAATCTTGGATGGTGTTAAGTGGTAGAGATGGATTGTTGTATTAGATATGAACAACCCAGTCTAAGGGATTAATTTCAGAGATAAAGCCTACATCCTCCTACAACCCCATAACCCACCAACAATTTACAAATGACACTATTCTTGCTTTAAGATCCTCTATTCTATAAGCAAAAGAGATTAAGTTTATTCAATCTTCTTATGAGGCTACCTCTGGATAAAATATAGATTTCAAAAAGAGCAAGGTGTTTTTTTTACCCCCTTCAAAGACAAGTAAATATTGCAAAAATATTTGAATGTTCCATTGGGAAGCTCCCTTTTGTTTATCTGGGTTTATCGCTTTTCAATGGCAGGTTACAGGATTCTTCTTCGCCTATTGTGGTTGAGAGGGTTAGGAGAAAGTTGGAAAGCTAGAAAGGTTCCCTTCTTAGCCAAGATGGTAAGTTACAACTCATTAAATCCACCCTCTAAAATATATTGGTCTTCTTTTTATCGTTGTTTAGGATGCCACAGAAAATCTGCCAAAATATTGTAGTAATCAAAAGGTCTTTCTTTGGACAGGTATGGAAGAAAAACACAAAATTCCCCTAGTAGATCAGAAGCAGGTTT
Source organism: Wollemia nobilis (assembly GCA_028583015.1). Classification (NCBI taxonomy): domain Eukaryota; kingdom Viridiplantae; phylum Streptophyta; class Pinopsida; order Araucariales; family Araucariaceae; genus Wollemia; species Wollemia nobilis. The sequence continues at coordinate 1,280,818 of JAQPPZ010002512.1, forward strand.
GTTCTAGGAAGAGCAAGGGTGGATTAGGCCTCAGGAAAACTTAAACAAATGAATTTGGCCCTTATTGCAAAACAAGGTTGGAATTTTTCAAAATGGATGAAACTTGATGGGTAAATATTTTAACAACTAAATATCTTGGCAGAGATGGTAATTTCCTTGATATTCAGGCCAATCCAAAGAGATCTATTTTTTGGAAACACCTCCTTAATTCTAGGTTTATTATTTAAAAAGGCTTGATATGGAAAATTGGTGATGGTATAAAAGTTAAATTTTGGGATGATAGATGGATTTGTAATGAGCCCTTGATTAGAGATCAACTTCTAAACTGCTTAGAGCCCTTTACTATGCAATCATATGGATCTAGAGTCACTGAATTTATTGAGGTAAGGGATGGAAAAAGAACTTGGAAGACTTTGTCTCTTGTTAATACCTTACCCAGGTAAATGTGTGCTCTAAATTCTTTATCCAATATTTTTAGAATTCATCTCCTTAATCCTAACCCGTTAGTTGATTCCCCTATTTGGAAAGTAGATAACAAGGGCCTCTTCACGGTTAAATTTGTTTACTTTCTTCAGTTTTATGAGGAAGAGGACTGGTTTCCAATGAGTAAGATATGGTAGAAACACCTTATACTGAAAGTTAATTTCTTCTTTTGGTCTCCCAGAACAAAATCCTTACTATTGAAAACCTTCACAAAAGAGGCTTACCCATTTTGAATAAGTGTTATCTGTGTGAAGTTGCTTGGGAGAATGCTAATAATTTGTTTCTTGAGTGTCCCTTTCCCTTGGAATTTATCCATTTTCTTCTCATAAAATTCAATTTTATCTAGGTCATGCCTAACAAAATTATGGACCTATGTTTACAGTGGATTGTCCCCTTCCATAATATTTTGCTTAAAAATTGCTGGTCTTTTTTTTTGCCTCATTTTCTTTGGGGTATTTGGAATGAAAGAAATAATAGAGCCTTCAGGATTGTTAAAAATGATCCCTTGCATGTGGAAGCTAAAATTTTTAATTTCTTGATCCCTATCAAAGATGATAAATAGTCCCATAGCGAAGGTAAGCTTGCCAACCAGTTGGGTATCCTGAATCTAGAAGGTATTTATAGTTTGCCCACCCCCATTCCTAGATATCTTGTCAAATGGAAACCTCCTCCTTGGGGTTGGATAAAATTAAACTTTTATGGGGTGTCTAAGGGCAACCCAGACATTGTAGGGACCGGAGGAATCATCAAGAATGACAAACGGGTTATTCTTTTGGCCTTTTCTAAATTCTTAGGTGTTTGGTCTAATTTTTTTGTTGTTGGGCACTTTATCAAGGGGTCATTCTCCTGGAAAAGCTGAATGTAAAGAAGGTGGTGATAGAAGGTGACTCTCTTTATGTCATTAATATTGCTAAAGGAAATCATTCCCCCCATTGGTCCATTATAGATTTAATAGAAAATATTTATCGTTGCACTGAGAATTTGGAAGGTATTGAATTTAGGAACACCTTTAATAAATGAAATAAGGAAGTTGACCTGTTGGCTAACCAAGGGGTCAATCAAAATGTTCTTCAAATATGGATGAAGGATTTTCCTACATTTTTTTTTGTGGAAAACATCCTAGAAAGGATACCACTTTTAGGTAAGACCCAAGGAGGTAGGGGTATCTCTTCCACCAAAATTGCCCAGGGCTCGTACCTAGCCTACCACCTTTTACATACTCAAGGATAAAACCTGAAACAACAAAAAACAAGAACACAAAAACATAAACACACAAAAAGATAAAAAAAAAGCAAAAAAAAATCATGCTCCTTGAGTGTGTCAAAAAGATAAAGCATAACCAAACATACACAATAATATTAAAAAAAACACAACATGAACCACATAGAAAAAACATAAGAACAACATAACACAACACAAACATAACAAAAAACAACATAACACTACAAAGACACAACCAACAAAAACATGAAAAACAAAAACAACCAAAACCTAAAAAATAAAATAAAAAAACAACCAACAATAGACAACTAAGAAAAATAAAAACATATAAAACACTCACACACAAAAACACCAATTAACACAAACATACAAAAACACAAGCACAAGAACAACAAAAAAAACAAAACAACAAAAACATAAGAACAACACAAAAATACAAAAACAAAAAAAAAACAAAAAAACACACACACATAAAAATAAATGAAAAAAGAAAAAATTAGAACACAACAATGACCTTTCTAGACTAAAAGATTTTTAAGACAAGAATCAACAGAGGAAACAAAAGAAATATTAGATTGAGCTAGGGAACTAAAATACCCTGACCGAACCAAAGAGAAGCAAAAATAAAGCAAGAAGAAACTAGGTACCTCCAGAACTGGAGCCATCCAAAGAAATGATAGAAAGAAGAGCTTCCCTTATTTTTGAAGCCCACCATCTAGGAGGGTGGCCATAGCAAGTAAGATCACCTTTGTCCAAAGCCCAATTAGCTAAAGCATCAACACTCTTGTTCTGATCTCTAACCATATGATTGTAATCAACTTTCAAAAATCCCATCTGGATTAACTGAATCTTCTCAACAATTATTTTTATTCTCTAATCAACCTTATGGTTCTTCGAAGGAGTCTTCAAAATATTAATCATGAGTTGAGAGTCAGACTCAACTAGCACCTTTTCCCATCCAACCTTAGTAGCCTCTTGAAGGCCTCTAAGGATACCATACCCCTTAGCAAGGTTATTGGATAGAATACCCAAATTCTTAGCAAAATTAAAAACTAGGGAACCATCTGAAAGTCTACCAATTCCTCCCACACTAGCTTTTCCAGGGTTCCCTCTAGAGGCTCCATAAATATTGACTTTTCCAAAATCCTTAGGAGGAGGTTGGCAGTTCCTTGTTCTATCCATCTTGCAATTACTCACATTCCATTTAAGCTAGTTGCTCTTAGAATATTTAATTTTTGCATCACTTGATCCCATATTTGGTGGAAGTTTTGGGGGTGATTAAGGAATTGATGGACTGATTCAGCTAAGTTGGCAATGGTCTTATTCCAGATATAGTGAATATCCTTACTTTCTTCATTAAAAATTTAATTGTTCCTTTCATTCCATATATTCCAAAAAGGGTTATATAACCCATCCAAACTAACTGCCTAATAAAATGATCAGCACCCTCTTGATTAGGCCAATCCCTCCAAATTTTTTCAAAAGTAAAAAAATTGGACCACTGTAAGCCAAGTAAAGTGGCCATTCTCCTCCATAAATCAGAGGCTAAAGTACACTCAATAAAAATATGGTTGAGATTTTCCACATTCTCTCCGCAAATTTCACATCTAAAAGGGCCATGAAAACCACGCTTCATAATATGCTCCCCAATAAGCACACTGCGATGCAATAAAAGCCAAGTAAAGAACCTCACCTTAGTCCAGAGCTTTTGAGATCACAACTAATAAAATATGTCAGATGATTGGTTGGTATTATTATGGCATAAGGCCAAATAACCTTGAGCAACTGAATACTCACCCTTAGTAGTGTTGTTCCATCCAAAACAATATTTATCATGGGACCAAGAGAGAGATATCATATGAAGGATGCATTGGATATCTTATCTTTACCTTTTTGGGATTTGAATAGGTCAGTCCTCAATAGGGATCCAATATCTACCAACCTCTGAATTACCAGTATGGTATCGACAGTAATTAACCACCTTTATCTAGTTAGCTCGGTGAAGCTCCTCCATCCAATACCTCCAATAAAGAAACTGAGTTATCAAAGGCTTGTGACCATCCCAAGAATCTATGCAAAAATTTACCTGTTGATCATTATGAATGATCCAAAATATTTTTTTTATCAAATCCTCACCAGTCTTAAGAACTGCTAAAATTGGAGAACCTTTGGAAGACAATTGATAGCGAACAAGGTCTTCAAAATTTTTGTTATCAGCATATTTAGCATGAATATTTTTGGCCCAAAGAACATTGGGGTTATGCAAAATCCTCCAATATAATTTAGAAACTAAAGCTTTGTTGTGATTAATAGTAGACCATAATTCTAACCCCCCTTCATTCTTAGAAAGATATAAAGTGTCCCATTTCACCAAGGCCCATTTTCTTTTCTCCTTAGTACCACTCCAGAGGAACCGATGACTGATTTGATCCAGTTATCGAAGAATAGCCTTTGGGATATTCAACATGATAGAAACATAAATAGGAATAGCTTTAAGGACTGATTTTACTAAGGTGATTCTACCCCCAGAAGAAAGCCACCTATTGGTCCACTTTCCAATTTTCTTCTTAACTTTGTCCAACAACCAATTCCAATTTTTTTTGTATCCGAATATTGATGGGAATACCTAAATAAGTGATTGGAAGGGAGGTCTTCTTATATATTAATTTATCCAAGACCATGGATTCTTGTTTGGAAGAGCAGTGAAATAAAATGACTTTAGATTTGTCTTCATTGATCAATTTCCTGGTAGCCTTAGAAAAATAGCTAATGATTTGCTTAATATTAGAAGCTTCCTTAACTGTAGCTTTACCTAAAAGAGTAGAGTCATAAACCAATTGAAGATGAGAGATAGGTCTATCTCCATGAGCAATGGTAACTCCCTCAAGAATTTTGTTTTCTCTCTTTTTGGTTATAGTCCTACCTAAGAATTCAACAATAATTATGAATAAATAAGGGGAAAGGGGGTCACCTTGCCTAATACCTCTGGAAGCTGGGAACAACTGAGAAGGCCTGCCATTGATAATAACCAAGTATAAAATTGAAGAGATACATCCCATAATCCAATCCATCCAATATTGAGAGAAACCAAATTGCCTCAAAACTTTGATAAGGAAGTGTCAATCCACTTTGTCATAAGCTTTGGATAAGTCTAATTGAATGAACATGGAAGGAGATTTTTGCATATCCATGGAATGGATGGCTTCTTGAGAAAGAACTATCTCATCCACTATTTGACGCCCTTCCACATAACCCCCTTGTTCAGGGGAAATAATATTATGCAAAATAGGCTTCAACCTTTCTGCCATTATCTTAGTAATGATTTTGAGAAGAACATTACATAAAGCAATAGGTCTAAAAGTTGAGATATGATCATCCTCTTGAGCTTTAGGAATAAGAGTAATATAATTTTTATTGATAACCTTCAAAATTTCTTTGGCTTTCCTGGCTTCTTCCACCACCTTGAATAAATTAGCATGAAGGATATCCCAAAACTCTTGGTAGAACTCAATGGGAAAACCATCAGGACCTAGGGTTTTCCCTTTTTGCATTTTAAAAACTACCTATTGAAGCTCATTGATAGTAACAAGAGTAGTCAAAATAGAGTTCTCCTCAGAAGTGATAAGAGAAGGGATTGCTTGAAGAACATTTTGTTGAGAATCCGAGTCAAGAGGAGTAGCAACAAAAAGATTGGAAAAGTAATTGACAACAATAAATTTCATGCCATCCCAAGTGTAGACAACATCTCTAGAATTTGATTTCAGGGAAGAAATAAAGTTGTCAAATCTTTGAGCTAGAAGAGATTTGTGAAATAAATTTGTGTTCCGATCACCTTCTTTGACCCATTGAATTCTAGATTGTTGCTTCCATAAGAGTTCTTCTCTTTTTTTCCATTCCTCTAACTGAGCTGTGAGTTTAATTTCATATGCACTTGTACTCTTCGTGAGGTCATCTAAACGGTTTTCTTATTCAAATTTTCAAGCTAAGATATAACTTCATGTTTTTTATGAACATCCCCAAACTCCTTCTAGTTCCAAGTCTTGATTTTGGATTTAATGTATTGTAATTTTTTGGCAAAACATAACATCTTAGTCCCATACCTAGGTTTCCTTTCCTTCCACCATTTTTACACTCGAGGTTTAAAGGAATTGTCTCTAAGCCACATTAATTGAAATCGAAAAGGAGAGAAACTCACATTGGTTTTCCACATTTCCACCATGATTGGCCAATGATACGAACCAACATTGTTAAGAGTCTTCACTTTAGGAATGTGATCATGGATTAAGAAATTATCAGAGTAATAAAGTTGTCAAATCTTTGAGCTAGAAGAGATTTGTGAAATAAATTTGTGTTCCGATCACCTTCTTTGACCCATTGAATTCTAGATTGTTGCTTCCATAAGAGTTCTCTTTTTTTCCATTCCTCTAACTGAGCTGTGAGTTTAATTTCATATGCACTTGTACTCTTCGTGAGGTCATCTAAACGGTTTTCTTATTCAAATTTTCAAGCTAAGATATAACTTCATGTTTTTTATGAACATCCCCAAACTCCTTCTAGTTCCAAGTCTTGATTTTGGATTTAATGTATTGTAATTTTTTGGCAAAACATAACATCTTAGTCCCATACCTAGGTTTCCTTTCCTTCCACCATTTTTACACTCGAGGTTTAAAGGAATTGTCTCTAAGCCACATTAATTGAAATCGAAAAGGAGAGAAACTCACATTGGTTTTCCACATTTCCACCATGATTGGCCAATGATACGAACCAACATTGTTAAGAGTCTTCACTTTAGGAATGTGATCATGGATTAAGAAATTATCAGAGTAATAACCTATCCAATCTCTCCATTATACAAGCTAAGCCTTACCTTTTGTTAGACCAAGTCATAAGGCCATTATCTGGTTGGATGTCTACAAGATGGAGGTTTACAATATATTAGCTCATGAGGTTAGTACTCCTGTCCAAATTTATATTTCCTCCAATTTTCTCATCTAGATAGAGGATGGTATTGAAATATCCTCCGATAAAGATCCAAGCCTCAGGAAAATGAGAGATAATAGATGTTTTCTTCCATTGTCTTCTTTTTTCCTCCAAAATAGTCAAAGCATAAACAGTAATGTAGAGCATAATTTGGTTGGAATGTATGTTTTCAATAACTATAGATAAAATACCCCAACTGCCAACCATGTGGTGAATAACTACCTCTTTTAGGTCCCAAAGGCAAGCAATGCCACCATAAGTCCCCTAGGAACTAAGGGAAACCACTTTTCCAATTGGCCAAATTTTACTAGCAATTGATTTCATATCTTCTATTGACATCTTTGTTTCTTGAAGAAAAACAAGATGTGGATGATTTATCTGAATCATTCTTCTAATTTCATTTTGTTTTGAAAGACTCCCTTTGAGTCCTCTAATATTTCAAGTGATGATTTTCATTAATACTAGGGCTAAAAAATTTGGAAAGGGCATTAATCTTACCTTCCTTAATAAGCTTTTCACCTTCTTTTACTATATGATATTGATTAGTCTTGCGACCTACCTTTTGATTAGAATCCATCTTTAGTTTTTTTCCCTATTTCTTGACTTACTCCAATTGAATCTGAGATGGCTTCTAACCTTGAAGAATGCTTGTACACAGTCAAAATGTTACCAGAAGGTTCAACTTAGTCTATATTGGGACCTGCATTATTTGAAGTTTTAACATTTAAAATATTATTTTTATTGTCTATATTTTCTCCATTTTTTTTGTTGAAAACCTTTGATTTCTTGGTTTGTCTCTGATTTCTTCCCTTTATCTTTAAATTACGTTTCTAATATTTATGTTTCCATTATTTCCTCTTCCTCACTTGGGACATCGTTTGTGGAAAGAATTTCAAACATATTAGCAAAATTCTTTGATTGATCCTTCATAACTGGTTTTTTCTAAGTGTTTTTCTCCTTAAGCATTTGGAAACTTGTTGAGTTTATATCTTCTTTCTTTTGATCTGGAATTTTATTTGGGCAAACACTAGCCAAATGACCATATTCATGGCAAATTCTACAACAAAAAGGAATGTTCTCATAGTTCGCTACTTTCTCCCAAGTGTCCTCCCCAAATTGTAATGTGATATTTTTAGGAAGGGGTTTGTCAAAATCCATTAAAACACAAATTTGAGCATAAATAATTTATTCAAAATTTTTAGTACAATCAGCAGTCATCATAAATGTTCCTAAAGAGTTTCCAATTGAAGAAAACATAATCGAATTCCAAAATTTATTTGGGAGGGCAAAGAGTCTAACCCATACAAGACTTGTAGAAGGCATCTCTTCTTCAATTTTAAATTTAGTATGCCAGGGCTTCATGAAAAGCCCTTCCCTTCCAAAGAACCAGGGACCCCCTTGAAAATTTTTCTCTCTATCTTCATTATTAGCAAACAAAACAAGAAAATAACCATTTGGATAAAAAGAGATTTGTAACTTACCTTTAGTTTTTCAGCTTTTTGCAGCCAAGACTTTGAAAGTAGATAGGCTCGGACTAAAATCCACGAAATGACAAATTAGTCCTCTTTTTTCGAGATCTTTAATGCCAGTCTGAATGTTTCCCATATTAAGCTTAACAATAGAAGTTCCATCAGCTGCTTTAAGACATCCTAACTCCATTTTCCTAGGATCAATCTTAGGTATTCTTAGAGGTTTACGAGAAGCCCTAAGATTAATATTAGCATTAGGTTGAGGCTGTCCACCACGGAGGGCATCCCTAAAATTCATTTTTTGAACTGATTTTTTGAAATTCTTACCCTTGATAGGGGTTTCCATAGTAGATTTATTTTGTGGGTGCACCTTAGCACCAGATTCACTTGAGATATAAGATATTTTTGATCAACTACTTGAAACTTGTTTTATGATCTCTTTAATCCATGCCCTAGACGTTGTGGAAAGGTATGATTTTCACTTTTCTTTTATGCAACAAATTGGAAACCATTGTCATTCAAGTTCACAGCATGAATATTTGTTGAAATATAGATTTATAACCCATATTGGCTCCCCTGCAACATATCCTACTAAAACCTTGAGCAAAAAACATAAAAAAAAATGGCCGCTAGGGCCCTAAGGCCCTGAAAACCAACCTCTGAAGATGCTTGCACTTAACCTAGATGAAACCCTCGCACAATCGCTTGCAAAAATTATTGTGTTACTCCAAATAATTTAAAAATTTTTAGAGATGTTCTAAGTCTTGTCAAGCACATACCCTCAAAATTTCAGCTCAATTCGAGTTCGGATGAGTGAAATATGGCTGAAAAAAGTTCGGAAGATTGAGCAGTCCTGAAAAAAATGTCCCTCATAATTTCATCTCATCATGTGATCTTGCCTATTTTCCTACATTTTTAACTTAGTGTGTTCTGGTTTTAAATTATAATCTCTTTTAGTCCCTGGTTGATAAGGTGTTCCCTCTTGCTTTTTTTTAAGGTATTTTCTTCCTTCTTCCTATTTACGGTTTTTTTGTTGTATCTACTTTGAGGTTGTTCTCTTGATTGCTTACTGTTTTTATTCTATTATGTCTCTCATTGTAAAAGGTTAAGGATCCTTTCAAAATCCGATGTTTTCCTATCTAATAAAAAAGACATTTTTAATAAGTTTAATACTCTTAAAAGCATACTTTTAGAATAAAGTAAAACATAGCATAATAACCTTAAAGCAAAACAAAACAAAACATAATAGAAATGAATTTCCTTAATACATTTCTTTCTCTCTATCATTTTGTTTTTTATCTTTTTGCTTTTAGTGTCCATTTTCCTTTCGTTTGAACTTTGAAGCATGACAATGGTGAATTCAAGGTAATATTCTATATTTTCATGTAGTTAGTTTTATGTGCCTACTGAAGTTGCAAAATATTTAATTCTCTAAAAGACCTCCTTCAATATTAAAGCTCTGTTGATCAATTTTAATTTTAAATTGGTATTATATATAGGTCTTAATTATTAATGAGACAATAATATTAAGTGTTTTATTTTTGTTATTCAAATGTTTTTAGGATACTTAATCTTTAATTTGAGAGTAGTTTATTTATTTAGATTTTTTTGGCTACCTATTTTCAATGTAGCTATTTTGTAAATTTTTATCTATTGCAATGCCAAAGAATTGGTTCTAGCTAATATTTTTGGTTTTATTATTTTATATACAAGGTCTTAAAGTCCTCTTCTCTATTTTTTAATGGTAAACTCTTTTAGATCTGTTTGAATATCTAATTTGTATGGGAATTTTAGATTTGTTTGAGTATCTAATCTGTATCTCGACTTAGTTGATGATAATTATTCAAAACCTTTTAGTAACTAGCTTAGATTTGTGTGATCGATTGGCTTAAATCTAATTTGAATGAAATGTAATATATTAAAAGTCTATTCATCCATTTTAATTTTAAATTTTGTATTGTATATAGGTATCAAAAATTATTGAGACAATAATTTTAGGTGCTTTAATTTTATTATCTATCTTTTTTTCCAACATATCTTATGTTTTGAGGATCCTTACTCTTTAATTTAAATAAAATAAGAAGATTGATTTATTTATTTAGATCTATTTGGTTATCTATTCTAGTTGTACTATTTTGTAATTTACTTTAAATATGCACTCTTATTATTATTATTATTATTTTAATAAGCTATGCATGGCTTTTATTGGGGGCCACTCCCATTACAAAAACAAAATATTGCATTGTTGTCATTGCATTTCTAACAAGTTAATTAAAGTATATTCAACTTTATCTTTCTGTTGGAGATATTCTTCATTTACCCTTCAATCAAAGATATTCTTCATTTTTCTCAAGATGCTAAGTTTCCACAATCAACTCCATTTATATCAAATGCCTTCAAAAATTTAAATTTTTTCAAGATGAAATTCAACACTGCGAATGGCTAAAATATTTACTGCCTAGCTTCTATATCCAAAAATATCTTGTCTATAACAACCTCACAATTTCTTAATACTTTTTTTAGGATTCTTATTCATTCCCCTAATATTCCAAGATATTACTATTATTGTTATTTTTTATTTTATTTGTGGGTTTAGCCCACTTCTTGTTAACACTTGTGATATTTATTTTTGTTTTCCCATATCGATATCCTTTGTGTTTCTTTTTATCTTTGTTTTTTCTTCTTGGGTCTTCCTCTCTTTTTTTCATTCTCAGCAATACTTTCATCTTCATCAATCTCTTCAATCTTCTCACACTGCTCATAGTAAGACTTATCATCTTTAAGTTTATCTTGTTTTGAAGGATCTGAAGTGCAAGGAATAACCTCAAAAGCACAATCTTCTTTATATTTCCTTGGAGACCTTAAAGTGCAAGGATTCTCTTTTGTAGAAATTACCTTCTTATTCTACCTTAAAAATCTTAAATCGTTATGGGTTTCCTCCAACCTCATTTCTATATTATTCTGCTCTTGAAACCTTAAAGTGCAAGGGATAACATCTTCACCACTTTCACTTTTATTACCTGAAGAGGATTCTATACTACTTGATAAAAATGAAGATGCTTTACTTGGAATAAACTTGACCTTTTTTGTTATCTTTGTTTTGGGTTTTATCTCCACATATTCTTTTGCACCTTTAATTCCTTCTAAACTTGTCAATTGATATTGTCGATATGATTTATTTACCTCTTCTTTTGGAGTGGAATATCCTTGATCTGATCTAGCTTCTATTATTGAATGATTTCCTTGATTTTTCTTGAAATTTATCTCATGGTTATAATTATTTATCTCTTTCTTCATAGTTTTTACTTTGCAAACTCTTGCCATGTGTCCAATCTCAAAATAATTGTGGCAATGAAATGCAATATTTTTATAATCTACTTGTTGATCCCATTATCTTGATTCATATTTAATCTTAATGGATTGTGGTAAAGGTTTTGAAATATCCATAGCAACACATATTCGAGTATATATAGCATGCTTTCACTCCTTAGTTGTTGGTCCTTGATGAATTCCCCTAGGGTATTTCCAATATTTTTCAAAACATTATTATTTATAAGATGATATGGAAGTCCAAAAAGCCTAACCCACACTGGAAGCTTCTTAATTGTTTGACTCAATGAATTTGTTTTTGTTCCATGGTCTCAAATAAAGTACCATGGACCACCAACCATTATTTTATTCCTAATTTCTGAACTAGAAAAGATGATGAATAAAATACCTTTAGGAAGAAAAGTCACAAAATAATTTGAATTCAATCCCCACTTCCACTTGATTCGATTTTGAATCTCCAAAAACCCTTGTCATGATCTATGGAACTTACATATTAGCCCTCTACTTTTAAGAACAATTATATCATGTTCAATCATCTCATATTTAATACTTACTTCTAGTGTACCATCTACTACCTGGATCAAACTTACCATGTATTAGCTCTTTCGCTTATCTCCAGCTTGGGCCTTCATACTTCCAACTAAGACATTTTGATTTCTAGATAGGGTATCCTGAATTCACATTAGGACTTTCAAAAATAAATTTTCTTTAGGGTTATGCATAAGGGGTCAGACCTAAAATGTACTTGTAAAAAATGGTGAATCTATTTTGAAACCCTGGCGAATCCTGGCCAACTTCATGTAGGAGGACATGGTGAATTACCTTATTTTTCACCAAAAATTATAAAACATTGGTGAATTTGATAGTTTTGATTAGATCAGATGCAAAATGAGATTTGGTTACAGTTTGAGTGCAAAACAAGGTTTGACCATGATTCAGGTGTAGAAACTGATCTGAACTTTGACCAGGTGTAGAAAATGATCTGGTCTCAGACCGGGTGCAACAAATGGTCCAACCTCAAATCGGGTGCATAACTAGGTATGGTCATAGATCGATTGCATAACAAGGTTTGATTGTAGTTTAGTTACAAAACCATGTCTGATTGTGGATCGATTGCAAAACTAGGTTCGATTAAAAACTGGTTGTAAATCTAGGTCCGATCATAGGCTGGTTATTAAACCATATATGATCATAGACTAATTGCAAAACCAGGTTTGACTAAAAATTGATTGTAAATATAGGCTCGACCATAGATCATTTGCAAAACTAGATTCAATTGTAGATCGGTTGCAAAATAAGGTATGGTTGTAGTTTGGTTCAGTGTTATGCATAGCGGCGAAACTTCACCATTGGGGAGAAAAAATTCATTTTCAAAAATTCAAATTCGTGAAATTTTTGAGACCTAGATGTCGGCCATGTAGCTATAATTTTCGAGAAAAAATAAATTTTTGGTGTCGGTTAGCCATCCTTTGATAAGAGTATCACGAATATTTTAAAAAATTTGTAAGTAATCCCACCTAAATAAAGTACCCTTTTAGCCCTAAAATTTTAAAATTTCTAAATTATCTCGCCAAACTCGCCAAGTATACCTCTATATATAATTAAAACCCTAGGGAAAATACCTACATAATTTATCACAACATCGAAACCTTTTATGCTACCGATCGCAACAAATTCAAAAACCAAACGGAACAATGTCATGTTATGTTGTCGAACAGAACTAATTTTGCAACCGACTGAAATAGTTTCCTGCTCTATAGCTAGATGGAACTAATTCTAAAACCACCCAAAACTGTGTCTTGCTCTACAGCCAGACGGGACTAATTCTAAAATCAGCCAGAACTGTGTCCTGCTCTGCAACCGAACAAAACTGTAACCTGCTCTGCAACCAGATGGATCTGTGTCCTGCTCTATAGCTGGACGAAATTGAATTCTCTCTTGTAGCTAGATGGAACCTGCTGTGCAACCAAATAGACACTTTTGTATCCATAACCTTCTGTGCAGCCATGCGATGCCTTCCCAGCTTTAGGTCACTATCGTGCAACCGGGCAGACTTTTCATGCTTTCGAATACAACCGCGTAACCGGGTGAGACTTTTATGCAGTTGAACGAAACCATTTCTGAATATGTACACTTTAGTGCAATGAGACGGAACCATTTCTGAATTCGAACACTTTTGTGCAATCGGACATAACCATTCTGAGTCCAAATACTTTCGTCCAATCGGACGGACCTGTGTTTACCAAGATCATTATCTACGTCCGACCGAAACCAGTATCTCTGCATACATATATAATATCTTTTAGCACCAGTTTCTTTGTCACTTCTCTACTTTTCTTTATATTGCCATGTTCTTTTTGTTATTTTTCTATGTTTTGAATGTCATTGCTCTGTTGAGTGTGTTCCCTTTTGTTTCTCTGTTTTGTCATTGCTCTATTGAGTTTGTTCCCTTGTTTTCTTTGTTTTGCTTTGATTCTTAGTTTTAATTAAGATATTTTTTGATTGCTAAGATTATACATAAGTAAATGTTTTGGTTCTCTATTGACATATTGATGCTCTTTTTCTTTGTTAGAGTGCTTTCACCAGAATAATAACTACTGGCATAAACTGATAAATTCACAATAAATAATGGCTGGAAAAAATTATATATAATTTACTACCCAACAATTGTTTATTCTATTTACAATAATATCTAAAGGCCTCCAGAAAATACACCCTCTTTAACTTTATTTTGTCACTAGTAAATTGTCACCCAGTGATGGAAAGAAGGGCACCAAATCTTCTGCTGAAAAGAGTATCCTCAAATATTTTAGCCAAACTTCGAAATGTGATGAGCCAATGACATCTGTGAAAATTCAAGGTACAAATGATTTTTTACTTCCTAGTATGTGCTTGATTGATGATTTGTATATTTTTTGTAAATTTTTTCATCCAATAGTGATAAAAAATATTATGGTATCCTACTATGCAGAATACCCTGTCGATCCTATTATAACTCCACTTGAATATATTCCCCAAGAAGATATGACTTTCATTGAAAATACCCTTAGAAATGACATCCAAAAAACACCTGATGACAACATGCAAAATGACATCACAATTGAAAATGAAAGTGATAAATCAAAATCATTACAAGCGTCAATTGAATCTTCAACCAAAAATTCTTAAAAAATAAAAGCATCTCTCTAGATACTTGGAAGGGGATTTAGGAAAGAATGGGCAAAAATATTTCCCTGGATTAAGCCTGTCATGACTGAGGATAACCAAATTGATGAAAAAGAATGTAGATGCATAATTTGCAGTTCGAGACTTGGTAAGGATCATAGGCTTCAAAACAAGATTGATAAAATTGAAAAACATGTTGGTAAATGTTATGTTAAAGTTATAAAAAGTAATGGTGAAGTTAGTAAAGAAGTTAAGTGGAAGGATGCATTAGAATGTATGCATTTAAGATATGATATAGAATATGAAAATCACTTAAAGCAACAACAATCTCTTGTTGAGAAATGTGGAACAATTGGAGCCCAATTTGACAAATTACAGAAGATTGTTTTAGCTTCAAAAAGTAAGCAGTTTATCATTGTTTACAATATTCTCAAGAAAGATAGACCAATGTCCTATTTTATTGATTATAAGCAGCTATTATGCCTTTTTAATGTGCAAAACCTTCCTAGTTCTCATTGGTCAGACCGAAGTGGTTGGGAAATGGCAAAATGTTTATCTTTGGTTGATAAAGAAGACCTAAGGCAGCAAGTAAAACTTGCCAAATTCATTTCACTTTCTATTGATGAGGTAACATCTATGGATAACACTTCTTGGATTTGCATTCATGTGTACACATTTTAAAATCATGTTAGAAGGCCTATTTTGTTGAGAATACATAAGATGTTGGAAAGTTCAAATGCAAAAAATATTTATAATGTTGTTGTTAAAATTTTAAAGAATATTACGGGAATGAATGATATAAACATTGCAACAAAGTTAATTTGTGTTGGAGCTGATGGAGCTGCTATTATGTAATGTCACAGGTCTGGTCTATGTGTTCGACTCCAAACCACAGTTGCACCATATATGATCCCCATTCACTGTATGGCTCATAGAGTAAATCTTGCATATAAAATTGTGAGCACATTTTCAAATGTTGCTAAAGTTGAAAACCTTGTTCGTGATATTTATTCTTATTTATCATTAAGTCTGAAAAGATTTGCAGAGTTTCAGCAATTTGCACTAGGAGTTACAAAAGGGAAAAAAATGTTAAAATATGTGGATACAAGATGGATTTCACTGTTTCAACCTGCTCAAAGAGTTTTGGCAGAATATTAATCACTGATAGGGTTTATGCATGCAAATCGCATAATAGTTGATAAGGAAAAATATATGTTGTTCCGTTTGACTGACTTAGAAACACTTTTGACATTATGTGGTATTCTTCCAATATTAAAATAAATGAACAGATTAATTAATCTTGCACAAGAGAGATCTATCTATATAGTTTATTTTATGAGGATGAGAAAACAAATATGCATGCTTCTTGATTAATTATATGTGTCTAATGTAGATTTTATAGAACGTGTATTTGATAGTTGGAATATATGATAGTTGGAATACATTAATAAACGTGAACAATCCAAAAAGCTTTTTGAAGTTTGACATCAATGATCATCTCTGTATTAATGTTCATGAAAAGATGATACATGTTTATTGTTTTGAAAGGCAATCAACGATTGTTGTGGAAGATTTTGAAGTTCCTGTAAAGCATAATAGATTTCATGTTGTAATACAGAAAACAAAGAGTAATTTGTCAAATATAGCAAAAACTTTGACAGGTGAGATAAGAGAATGGTTTTAGAGAGATGAGTTGCTTGAGTCCATGGGTGTGGTTAACCCCATGTTTTGGCGGTCTTGTACTAAATACAGTTCTGCAAATGAATTGTTTATTAAATATATGGGTAATCTCATTGGCCATTTCAATAAGAGTGTGGAAGTCAATGGTGTAGAAATTAGTGGTCTACTCAATAGTGAACTTTTGAAAGAACAGTCATCGCATTTTGGAAGAACAATAATTTTGTAAACATCACTTATGATAGATATCCATGAGATTGGTTCCACTACATGTTTGTGGTAAAAATTGTATCCAAGCATAGTATTAAAAGATACTATAAGTGAATACTTTCGTTTATATGAATTATGTGAAACAATGATTTTGGGGTCAGTCAAAAATGAAAGAGTTTTCAGTGCACTTGCTTTTGTTAAATCTAAAATCCGCAACAGACTTCACAAGAATTTAATTTTTTTTAAGAATTTATGTGTCCTCATATCAGTTGGATAAATTTTCGTGTGACAGGGCATTGGAATATTGGAGTTCCTTGGTAGACAAAAGAGGAACGTTGAATACAATTGATAACGACAATGATGATGCTTTCAGTGATCAGATGGTGGAGACACAGATTTCTGCTATGCTTCATAATGATTCTAGACAAGCTGATATGTTTCAGCTTCCATAGTGATAATTATCCATGATTTCATTGACAATAATAAACACGAACTGATTTTATAGCAAATTTCTCAATATTGTTCTAGATTTATATGATTTTAATGAATTGTTGTTTTAAATCATATTATTGTTTTAAAATTACATGGCTTAAATCATTTTTTGTAGATTGTAAAATTTTATGTTTGGGTCTTAGTGTCTCAACTCTCATTTCATGGAATATGATAATAACGAATTGATTTGATAGCAAATTTCGGAATATTGTTCTAGATTTATATTATTTCAATAAATTGTTTTTTTAAATCACGTTATTGCTTTAAAATTACATGGCTTAAATCATTTTTGTAGATTGTAAAATTTTATGTTTGGGTCTTAGTTTCTGAACTCTCATTTCATTGACAATGATAAACACAAATTGGTTTGATAGAAGGTTTATGTATATTGTTCCAGGTTTATATTATTTAAATGAATTATTTTTTCATAACTTTCATGTGCATCATAACTTTTTCAAACCGAAATAAGTTATTGCAGTCCTTTTAAAACGTTTTCAAACAAAACTAGATATTGCATCATAACTAAAAATTAGATATTAGATATTGCAGTATTTTTCAAACCCAAATTATGTGCATCATATCTTTTTCAAACCGACATTAGATATTGCAATCTTTTTAAAAAAAATTCAAACAAAAAATTTCAAATTAACTAGTTCAAAAATATTTATATTACATCGTTCAAAATTAGATATTACAATCTTTTTAAATAAAACATAAATTACATGACATTTTCAAACAGAATGTTTCATATCAACTAGTACAAAAAGAAATATAACATTTTCAAACAGAAATTAATATATTGCAATCTTTTTTTAAACATTTTCCAACTCATATCTCAAATTTTACATACCAATTACAAACAAAAATTCTTAAATATGAGATAACATTTTCAAACCCAAATTTTGTGCATCATAACTACAAATTAACTATTTCAAAAAGACATATATCACATCTTTCAAACACTTTAAACCCAAATATTACATACAATTTTCTAACTCTACTACATAACATTTTCAAACCAAAAATAAATATTCCAGTCTTTTTAATACATTATCAAACAAAAATTACATGACATTTTCAAACAGAATTTTTCATATCAACTAGTTCAAAAAGAAACATATTACATAATTCAAACATTTATAAACATAAATATAACATAACATTTTCAAACATAAATTAATATATTGCAATCTTTTTTTAAACATTTTTCAACTCATATCTCAAATTTTACATACCAATTTCAAACAAAAATTTCTAAATATTAGATAACATTTTCAAACTCAAATATTACATAACATTTTCAAACCCAAATTTTGTGCATCATAACTACAAATTAACTATTTCAAAAAGACATATATCACATATTTCAAACACTTCAAACCCAAATATTACATACCATTTTCTAACTCTACTACAAAACATTTTCAAACCGAAAATAAACATTCCAGTCTTTTTAATACATTATCAAACAGAAATTACATCGTTCAAACATTTATAAACTCAAATATAACATAAAATTTTCAAAGAGAAATTAATATATTGCAGTATTTTGAAAATATTTTCAAACTCAAGTCTCAAATATCACATACCAAATTCAAATAGAAATAACATATTTCAGTCTTTTAAAAACATTGTCAAAATTTTCAAATTTCAAATTTTTGATTGGTGTATAGATGCTTCACTAGTGTTTGGAGTTGTTTCTTTTCCTTTATTAGCTTCTGTTTCTTCTGGCAGTGCTCCAACTCTAACAAGGTTGTCACGTACTTTCACAATACTTGACACACATGCAGCTTCTTCTTTTTTTGGATCTTCAAGTATTGTTGGAAGTTTTTCTTTCATTTTATCAAGCACCATTTCCGGATCTTCATGCAGCTTCTCTCTAATGAATTTTTTTAACTTATTGTTTTCTACAATCTTTGACTGCATTTTCTTTTTCATTTCCATTGATTTCATCAAACATGATTTTGTTGTAAGAATATTGACATTCATGCTCTTAACCTATGTTTTCAAGTTTTCAAATTTTGACTGCAAAACAAATTGAAAACTAAATTATTACAAATTTTCAAGAAATATAAAAATGTAAATGCAATAGAAAATTGGAATATATATAACTTTTTTACCTCAGCCAATTCTTTTGCAACCTCAGCAACTACAACCCTTTTCTTATCAGAAGCCCATAAGTTGTAAAATGCTTGGGCTTCAACATTAACATTCTCCAATCTACCATCAACAACATTTAAGACATCATCCTCATAAATAAAATCATATTTAACTATTCTTGAAGTAGCCTGTTTTAGCAAGCCATCAATTTTTTCAGGTTCATATTTGACTAAAGAATAAATAGAATCTATTTTTTCATAATTTTTATATCGGGCATTAATTTCCTTAATAAGGAACTTTTCCCGATATTCCCATTCTTTCAACTCTTGCAAATATTTCAAAACAAACTCCTGAATTGTTGACTCGATACTGGCTGCCAATGAAATATTTTTATTAAAATTGACAATATCATCCTCAGTTTGAGGACCTTGAGGATAACGGTTGTCTCCTTGGACGAGTGGTTCTGATGTTTGCTAAGCTGTAGGGACTTCTTCTCGTGCTCTATCTTTAAGAACATTTTTTGCCCTGAAGCCTTCAATCGGGCCCTGCTCATGTAATCGTCATCAACAGGAATATTATCCAATCCCTGTCCAGAAAATATAGGTGCCTGTGAATTTGAAGAAAATATAAACTGAGAGAATCCAATTCTTGCCAAACTTGGTGCTGGTCTTTGTGATGTCTGTGGTTGTGAAATCCCATGCCTAAAATTTCATGAAGTGGCTTATGAAAACAAACATTTTCCAACACCGACTTGCCCTCGCATAGGCTGAGGCTGTGATTGTCCCTGTTTCTGATTGCGTGTAAAATGTGACTGTCCCTGTTGTTGATTGTCTGTAATAGGTGAGCGTGATGCTTGTGGAGGAGGTGGTGGTAGCATATGCCCTCTAACTTGTGATGTTACTACTTTATCATGAGAATCAACTGAAAATAGTCAAAAAAAAATTATTACAATTCTACTTAAAATAAAAAGAAATCTAAATTTTAATTAACTACACATAGAATCATAGATTTACCAGATGAAATGTGATGCAATTGTTCTACATTGGGGGAGGGGTTGGCCACACTAGATTCGACTTTCATATTTTGTGCAAACCTAGGTGTACGAGACACCCCATGAGTAGCTACTTATCTGGCATGTTTGTGTGACCTCTGCATAGTAACAGGTGTTGCTTTAGAGCCTGTATATTCAGAATCACATGTTTGCTCCGACCTATGATCTCTATTGGAAGCAATTTGTTTAGTCCTTGAAATTTTTGCATGCGCCTGCATATAGATGAAAAAAATTTAAAAAAGAAATATTGTAAACTATAAAATAGTATGTCAAAGACAATGATGTAGTTATTACCCTCAATTCCTTTGGCGTCATGGCAATAGACAATAGTTTTGTATGCATAACAGTTGGTACAGGAGTAGTTGATAAATTATGAAAAGATTCAAAATATAAAGCTAAAATATAATTTACACTGCCCACAATGGGTTGAGTCTTGGGGGCTGAGTCTTGGCGGTTGCAAGTTTGACCGAGTGCAACTTAGTCCTAACTCGATCAGAAATATATGTACACCAATCGAACTTTTCATTTTTTTCAGACTGAACAATATAATACAGTGCCCAAAATGGAATTTTTGGTCTTCCCAACAGAATAAGCCTAGCATGGAAAAACTCAATAATGGCCTTCAGAGTTTGATGGTTAACATCGTTAATCACTAAACCTCTTTTTGTTTTGGCGTTAGAAGCTACATAAAAAAATTTGATGTCAATTTAGAAATTTAAAACATTGAAAATTAATAAAATACATTTAACAAGATTTATACCTGCCAAATCTTTTGATGAAAGACCGTAATTGTTATCGAGGTGTTCTTTGTCATCTGGAGAAATTTGTGGCCTTGGTGAAACTTGATTAAAAACAATAAATGGAAGACTTGTCAATCTATGAATATCTCTAGGGGTGATGCTAAAAATGATATTTTTAGATCATAGATTAATGCTTACAGTACCCATATCATGGTCATAACCAGATATAATATGCTATAGAAGCACTTTATCTATTTTGAAATATGGCATGGAAACGAGGGTTGATAAACCTACGTTATACAGCCACTGAAAGTTCATCCCTGGCGTTGTCATGAGATCTGAAATCAAAGTGCATGCAAAATTCTTGAATTTTGGTTGGATTGTGGAAGGGGCATCCATTGTAATTGGAAGTGGAAGAAAAAGGATTGGCAATGGAAACTGAAAGGTCGATCATAAAGGTTAGCTCTGGTTGTAGTTGTCACAGAAAATAAATGGGAAAATGACTTGTTAATGCCCTTTTATAGACTTGAAATATATTTGACACGTGGCAACATCGTATTAGACATGCAGGACGAGACATGCAATATTAGACATGTGGCAGTACGGTGGCGGTCGGACTAAACTATGCTATCGGTTCATAATATGCATCCGGTTTAATGACAGAGCATAGTATGCATCTAGGGCACCGGGCGGTTGCATATTATGCAACCATTTTAATGTTGGAGTATGGTTTGCATCCGCCCAACACCCGGGTGCATAAAATGCACCCATATGGCACTCGGATGCATAATATTCTATGGTTTTAAACTGGTTGCATAATTTGCAATTGTCTGGTATTCAGATGCATAAATGCATCTACCCATTTTTTGGATGCATAAATACATCCGCCCAATGTTCGGATGCATTTATGCATCTGCCTGGTGCCCAAATGCATTTATGCACTCGACCAATGCCTAGATGCATTTATGCATCCATCGGGTGTAATGCATCTGCCCGGTGCTCGAATGCATAAATGCACTCACCCGGTGTCTGGGACCATTATACCATCATGACATTAAACGCATCTGTTCGTTGCATCCGATTCGTGGTCATAAAAGGCCAAGATCCAGGACAAGACACGTTGGTCTTCTTCCTGATGGGTGTAGTTGATTTCTTGCCTACTACACCCGTCAGAAAGAGGCCACCCTTCTTGTATTGAATCTTCGCCTACTTTACTATGAAGGAAGTTTCTTATTTAAGCTTTGAAATTAGAGTACACTAAATCATGTAGGATAAATAGTTATGTGGGATAGATAGTTATGTGGGATCAACTTTGCCAATATTGCATGTGTTTTCCCCCTAACAACGTCAATAGCGATAAGCTACATCATGCTACAATCCTTATTTTTACTAGACGCCAGATCATATCTCTTACTCGAATATTCGATACTTATTATGCACCCAGCTCAAAATTGTTTCATGTTTTGCAACCCGTTCGAAATCGGATCATATTATGCATTCGTTCCATGACCGGACCACAATTTGCATCCAAGCTTTTGCCAAGATTTTAAACGTAGCTGGTATCTTTTTGGCTTGGTCCGAAAAAACTTTAAAATTTGCCCTTTTTGCCAATTTTTTGAGAAAATTTAAAATCATTCGCCATGCCAGCATACATGCAATTCGACAGATTTCACCATCGTTTCGAAATAGTTTCACCATTTTTTTATAAGTACCTTTCGGGTCCTACCTCTTATGCATAACCCTATTTTGGTTGCAAAACTAGTCTGATTATTTTTTGGTTGCAAAACTAGTCTAACATTAAACCGGTTTCAAAAAAAAAATTATTTTAGGTCAGGTGCACTAGCATTTAAGCGACCACGTATCACACAATCGATCAACCCGTATGCAATTCAAATAAAATGCTACAAAGTGTCCACCTTTGTTAGTTGTGTCTATAAAAAGATATTGATAGCTTATTTTTCAGGTTTTTTCCTTCTGCACAAGATCAGAGTGAACCCTTAAATCCCCAAGCGACCATTACGCTACAGATTTCTAGAGTGAACTTTCCCCTACTTCTAAAACTTGTAGTAATGGCCACCACTTTCACATCCTCTCTAAAAATTACTTTAAAAACCCAAATTGCATCAAAATTTCAGACTTGTTAACCACCCCTGGTTACAACCATTCATGGGTCATTAACTTAGGTTTATAGCCTTTGATTTTCATACCACATTTTAGAACAAATAAATATATTCTGTATAGTATCATTAACAAATACGATAATTATTTTGAGATCATCACTTTAAAAATTTTGAATAGAAAAATGTACTTCACCATAAAACCCTCTAACATACAGAGATTTACAGTTCTTCCCCATAAGGGTTTCCCTCCCATTTCACCGAAGTTCATGCTCACTCTCGATGATAAGGCTTACCTAGAGACCAACTTCGATCTCTCTTCTGAATTGTTTTCTGGTATTAAATTTTATAATTTTAAATTTATGATTTGTCATCTAATTTATTTTTTTGTAACTTTTACAACTAAGTCAAAAAGTAGGTTAATGAATACCTTTGTTATAAACTCATATTTCAGGGTAATTCTTGAATTCTTTCAAGGAAGTTTATTTTTGCATGGAAGAACGAATATTCCACTTTGGACATTGGCCTATGTTGTTTGTTGTCTTAACCACAAAAAAATTGACTGGTGTACATACCTTTCTAATCGCATCAGAACAGATATCAATGCAATTCAGAGAAAAAATGGGGCCATAATGGCCACTGTAAATTATATTTTAGCTATCTATTATGAATGTTTTCTAATTTGTAGGATACTCGTTTATCAACATTAGTGCATACAACCTCGTAAGCCATTTTCCTAACACCCTAGGAGTTGAAGGTAATTATTCCATTTTTCACCATCAAATAATGTTTCATATTTTAGCATGTTTTCATATTTTAACTTTTTATTTACACCTAAATGCAGAGTAAGGCAGCCAACATCTGGAAAAAATAGGATGTTGTTCTTAGAGATCACATGCCAAAGGGCAGTGGTGATTCAAAGGAGTCTGAAGCATCACCACTGCACATGCCTCATAAATGTCCAAGCGAAAATGCTTTTGGATTTGTGCATCAACATGTTGTGCAATGTGAATCCAATGAGACCTCACCAAAGATAGGTAAGTTTACTATTTCAAGTTTCTTGGTTCATTTCCATTACCACTTAGTTCAAATTATAATAATTTTTTTTTCTTTTTTTGTATGTTTTCAGTGTTACGTCCCATCCCCCCTCGCAACCGCATCGAGTTGCATTCACAGGATGGAGGGCAACAATAGATGCCACCACCACCACCACCACTTCTAACATGACAAGGATTAATGAGAGGTCAAATGGGTAGACAACAAATTGTTGATGCAATATTGCGAGGGGCACCATCGTAGACAACTTCTCAGGCTACATTTCTATTTATGACATTTTCAACAAGTTGTTCAATACAAGAAATTTTGATCTCAGGTTTAGATAGTCCTCCTTTAGAGGATGATTATCTTCTACAGGGCAACATCAAAGAATTTAAGATGGCATATGTTCTTCAAGCACAACAAACACAACCACAATCACGTGAAGCTCATCAAGCCACATCATCGCCTTCTGGAAGTGACCATGGTCCTCAAACTGAGGACAAAAAAGTTATTTTTTTAGGAAAAAATTAATGTTTGATAATTGTGAGGCACTAATCAAGGACAAATTGCTTCACAATGTAAATGAAATGAAGAATTGAGAATTTCGGGCAAAGGTCCTTATAAAGGAGTTAAATGCCCGATATAAAAATTATGCTAAAAGGCAAGAATTTTTTTTTGGGGTTCAAAACAAACCAGAAAAGCTTGGTGATCTATTACATCAAGTTGAATCAAGCTTAGTAAATGCTTCTATTTTATATAATGATGAAATTTTAAATATTATGTTGAACAGATTGGAGAACCTTAATTCTGAAGCCCAAGCATATTATAATTAATGGGCTGCTAATAAAAATAAATTTGTAGTAGCTGAGGCTTAAAGGGATGCAACTAAGGTGAGATTTTAGTTTCAATAAATTTTATGGTTATTATTTTTTAAATAACTCTCAACTAACGAATGATACTTTTAATTTTTGCAGTCAAGTTTTGACAATGAAACAAGTAGTAAGCATGAATGTTAATATCCAGGCTGCAAAGAAATCACTCAAAGCAGCAATAATAATTATGGAGACCATGCAAGCCAAGATCAAAGACAATAATTATTTAAGAAATATTATAAAGGAGCACCATATGAATCCATATATCTTGCTAAATAAGAAGCATGAAGAAAATATTTATTTAGTGCAAGAGGATCTAGCCTGAGAAGAAATAGTGTTGGTTGGGAGCATAGAGAAGGCAGAGGAAGGCCTCATCAGAGTTAGAGCACTGCCAATACCATAGCAAGTTATTGGCATAGGATAATAGGGAAAGTAACCCAAAACTTTAGGAGCATATGAAGCTCAAGGTGATCCAGAAGGAGCAACCAAATCTCTCTCTAAACACCCAACTAAAACTTAAGATATTGTAGATTGTTTCATAGTTGATAACAAATCTTGTTGTATTGCTATCAACAATTTGGACACTATATATTTCATTGTAAATATTAAAAAAGACTTTTATTAATTTGTGTCTTCGATCATTCAATGGTTGTTTCCATTTATATTCTTGTTTTGAATTTAAATTTTGAACGATTCAATTATTGTAATTTCAAAAATAAACGAAATATTACTATGATATAACTCACTTATGCCAATACATAAATATTAATACATTAATAATACAATAGCATATACTTTCAATACATTAATATCAAAACAATGTTGTGATCACAAGTAAAATCAACTTTATTAGTGAAATTGATAACAAATACTGTCAAATTTATCAATGTTGTGCAATCTTAGAAAAATTCAATTCAGGTTTCTAAAACAAACACTTATCAACTTGTCTAGAACCATCACTGATAAGCATTGTGATAACAAGAAAAATAAAATTTATCAATAAAATTGATAACAAAGAACATCAAATTTATTAATGTTGTGAAATCTTGGAAAAATTACAATCTAGGTAGTTGAAACAAACACTTCTTAGCTTGTCTAAAATAGCTATTGAGCATAGAAAATATCTATATCTCCACTATTTAATCACTACAACCATCATTATCCTCCTTGTCATACCTATTAGTGATACCCCTCTTGTTTGCTAGGGATTTTAGAATGCCAATGCTTTGTCATAGGGAAGTTTGTCTAGCTCATACGATGACACATAAATTCTCAAACAATTTTTCAAATTTTTGTTTAGCTTGTTACAAAGCTTAGATTTAAAAAAAAATATAGTGCACTACAAACCCAGTCATCTTCCACATATCCCAAAATCATTGTTTGACATAATTCATATAAACAAAAATATTCACTTATTGTATCTTGTAAGACACTACTTGGATACAATTTTTGCCACAAACGTGCAATGGAACCAAGCTCATTGATGTCACTCAAAAGTGATTTTTGCTCAACCATTGTACTTCCAAAATAGGATGATTGTTTTATTAAAAGTTTTTTGTTGAGAATACCTTTGATTTAAACACCATTGACTTCCACACTTTTATTGATATTGCTTACTACGAATGTCCATATATTTAATAAAAAACTCATGTGTGGATTTGTAGTCAATTAAAAGATCCTAAAACAAAGGGTTAACCACACCCATGGCCTCAAGAAACTCATCTCTTTGAAATCGATCTCTTATTTCACTTGTTAATGATTCTGCTATTTTTAACAATTTATTCTTAGTATTGTGTAAAACAACCTCAAATCCATTGTGTGTTATGGCAACTTGTTCAATATCATATTCAACTATATTAGACCGCCTTTCAAAACAATATAGAGGTATTATTTTTTCACGAACTTTAATACAAATATGATCATCGATGTCAAACTTTAAAAAGCTTTTTGGATCGTTCATATTAGTTAATATTCTCCAACTATCAAATAAGGGTTCTATAAAATTTCCTTTGGAGACATATAACCTGCCAATTATCATACATATTTGTTTTCTCATCCTCATGAAATCAACAATATAGATGGATATTTCTTGTGCAAGTTTAATAAATCTATTCATTTCTTGTAACATTGGAAGAATACCACATAAATTTAAATGGGTTTCCAAGTTAGTCAAAAAAATAATAAATCTTTTGCCTCATCAACTGGCCTATGATTTGCATACATAAACCTCGTTCACGATTGATATTATTTAAAAACTCTATGTGCAAGTTGATACAATGAAATCCACCTTGTATCCATTTTTTTAACAACTTTTTCTCTTCTGTAACTCCTAGTGCAAGTTGTTAAAACTTTGTAAAAAAATTTGGACTGCACAAAAAATAAACATGTATTTCATGAATGAGGTCTTCCACTCTTGCAATATTTTCAAAAGTTCTCATGATTTTATATGCCAGATTCACTCTATGATCCATGCAATGAATGAGTATCATATATGGGGTAACTAATGTTTGAAGTCGAACACAAAGACCATTCCTATGCCCTTGCATTATAGCAGCACCATCACACCAACACATATTAACTTTGTGGCTATGTCTATATCACTCATTCCTGCAATATTATTTAAATTAGTTACAACAATGTTATAGATGTTTTCTGCATTTGAACTTTCCACCATCTTGTGTAATCCTAGCAAACTAGGTTGCCTTACATGATTTTGAAATGTGTACACATGAATGTAAATCCAAGATGTGTTGTCCACAACCATCACCTCATCAATTGAAAGTGAAATGAATCTGTCAAGTTTTACTTTCTCCCTTAGGTCCTCCTCAACTAATGATAGATATTTTACCATTTTCCAACCACTTTTATCTGACCAATGGAAACTAGGAAGGTTTTGCACATTAGTTAGTTGAAACATGTACTTATAATCAATAAAATCAGCATGGGTCTACCCTTTTTTAGAATACTATATACAATAACAAACTACAAATTTTTTGAAGCTAAAGTGATCTTATGAATTTTATGAAATTGGGCTTCAATCATTTCACCTTTCTCAACAAGAGATTTTTGTAGCATCAAGTGGTTATCATATTCTTTTGCATGTACCTTCTGATGCATCCTTCCACCTTGTTATTTTATTAAGTGTTCCATCACTTTTTTTAACTGTAACATAAGCTTTGCCACAATATCTTTTTATTGTATATATCTTATTTTGCATCCTATGATCCTTACCTAGTTTCCAACTACAAATTTTGCATCTACATTCTTTTGGTTCACCATTGGTGTCCTCATTCAGGATTGGCTCTATAAAGGGAATTTTTTTTGCCCATTCAACCTGAAATGACCTTCCCATAGCCCAGTTCGATACCCTTCTACATTTAGTCTTTTTGTTTTAAGATTCCCTAGAAGTTTGTATTGTATTTGATTTATTGCTTTCATTTTCAACTGGTTCATTTTGAGAAATATCTTCAAGTGTTTGTTGGATCTCATTGTTAAGAATTTTTTATTAGAAGGCATCTCTTGGTGAGAAATATCTTCAAGTGGAGGCATATCAGGGGCAACAGGGTATTCTGCATAGTAGCATAGAATAATATTAAACAAAGCACTAATAGCTAAATAGGGCTGGAGATTGGTTCTAAAATATAATGTTAATTGGGTTAAAATATTGGTAGCCAAATTTTTAGGTAACATTGGTAATTTTCTCACAGATCCAAGTCCTACCCTTGGCTCAACATTCTAGAACAACATCGTTAACAACCACTTTGATATCATAAAGGGTGGAATATGGGTATTAGGTAATGGGTAAAACATTTATTTTTAGAAATACACATGGGCAACTGATAGACCATTAGAATCATATCCTCACATGAGTCTGGTGGAACCAATCACAAGTCAAGTTTTTGGGTTGAAGGTATGTGACTTCATTGTCTCTGTTAATGATAGAAAATTTTGGAAACCATTTGTTTTTTTTAGTATTTCGCAAGAAGAAAAAATTGCATTAAAATATTTGATGGACATCCTAAAGTGGATGGTTATTCCTAACCAGGATAGGCTAGATAAATTAGTATGGGGGGCTAAGAAGGATGATTGCTTTTGTATTAAGTCATCCTACCTAATATTAAATGTTCCTTTTGATCCTTGGTTTCTCATTAGTAATATCTGGTTGAAGGGTTTTACCCTCAAATTTAATGTTTTCTTTTGGTTTGTGGCTCAAGGGAAGTTCCTCACATTGGATAATGTGTAAAAATAGGATTGGTTATCTCGAATAGATGTTACCTATGTGGTAGTGTGGAAGAATCACCTGTAATGTTGAAGAATCATCTTTGGGTTTTTTGGTCCTTTGGCTTACCTCATGTTTGGTGGTGTATTTGGAAGGAGAGGAATTCTAGAGCCTTTAAAAATATCTTCCATCTAGTTGAGTTTGTGGCACTTCGTGTTGTTGCTGCTATTGTTGAGAATGTTGATGCAATTTATTTATATAAGGTTACTTTCGTTGGGGAGTTGGTGGTGGAGTCGACTCTTGGATTTAAAGATTATTCTCTTGAACATTTCCATGAAGCTCCTGCTAGACATACTACTCATTAGGAACCTCCTCCTCCTCCTGGCTGGTTGAAGCTAAATTTTGATAGAGCTTCTAAAGGGAATCCAGGATCAACCAGTGTGGAGGAATTGGTTAGAGACTCTGGGAGGATTTTTTTGGCTTTCGCTAAAAATTTAGATCATCATACCAGTAATTTTGCGAAGGCACGAGCTCTCTTTCAAGGGGTTTTCCAACTAGAAATTTTGAATAATAGGAATATAATTATTGAAAGGTATTCCCTCAATATCATTAATATGCTCAAAGGTTTTTAGATCCCTTCTTGGACGATCACAAATGAACTTGTTGAAACCCAAATATAAGTTTTAACCCTCGAAGCGGTTGAGATTAAGCATGTTTACAAGGATGGAAATAGATCGGTAGATTTTTTAGCAAACTTGGGACTTTTGCAAGAAATATGCACAATTTGGTAGGAGGATTTCCCAGATGGATTAAATCAAATAGATAATGAAATATTGAGGAGATAATTTGTGTTTTCAAATGGCTTTGATCTATGACAGTAGGGATCACCTGGGAAAATTTATTGTTTGTCCTACTCGGCTAATATGTAGCTTTGTTATTTGTCTGTTTTGTGGATCCTTCTTGGTTTGCTATGTTGATATATTTATTCATTGTTTCTAGAAGGTTGGTTGATCCACTCTTGTAAAAGGTTTGGGGCGCCTTTCAAAACCCCTTCATCCATCTTATCAATTTTTTTTATCATTTATGGATTTAACAGAAAATATTTACAAATAGAAAAAGAATCATATCATAGTGATATGGCCAAAGGCACATACTGAGAATTAACTATTTGAGAAAGAAAGTATTATTTAAAATAATTACGGAATACACAACTAACTGTTTAGTAGTTAAAAATTATTTTTACCTTGAATTTGCATAGATGTTGATGGCTTGTTGAATATCAACATATGGCTAAAATATTTGGGGATAACCTTTTCAACAGAAGATTTTCCCCCCTTATTTCCATCGCTAGTAGGTGACATTTTACGTATAAATAAAATAATTTTCATTTTAGAAAATTAATAAAATATCGAAGAGATCTTACTACTGTGAAGCCTCAAGTTAATATTGTAACTAGAATGAACATATGTTTGGTTGGTAGAAAATACATACCAGTTTCTAGGTAGATTTTATCATGATTTTTTTAGTGCATGTCAGTACTCCGTTTTATAGAGATAACACTTGTAACTGATAAGAACACACAAAAAAATCAATATACAAATTCAAATCAATTTAAGAAAAAGACTTATATGTGGAAAAATATCATATTATAGCACTAAATGGACTAGAAACAGAAAATCGTAATGTCTTTAGAGAAACAAAGCATCACAATATCTTTAGAGAACTAGAGCATTTACGTATATAGAAACAAAGAATTAAAGTGTCTTAAGATAAAGAGGGAATTACATTTCCTTAAGAGAAGGACAAGCAACTGAAGAATCCATCAAAACACTCACATGCATAACAGGTAAAAATAGGGGAAAACATGGGAAACAGAGCATTGATCTATTTTTAATAAATGATAGAAATACAACAAAAGGAAAATTTGCAATTAGATGATAGAAAAGTAGATCTTATTACTACAATTGCTTGAACTCATATTTTCTAAAAATAAAAAAACACATAATCATAAATTCACAATATCTTAAGAGAAACAAATAATCACGGTGTCTTAAGAGAAGGATAGGTAGTTAATAAATACATCAAAACACTCAAATGTTTAATAGAGAAAAACAAGGAAAAACAGGAAAAAAATAAAATAAACCTGCAATCGATTCAGGTTCAAAATAAGGTTTGTCAGTTGGTTCGGGTGAAGAACAGGATTTGATAGTTGGTTCAATTGCAAAACAAGGTCATGTAGTCGATTTGGGTTCTGAATAAGATCTAGTAGTTCATTTAGGTGCAGAATAGGGTTCAACAATTTATCTAGGTGAAGAAAATATTGAATAGTTCATTTGGGTGCAAAACAGGGTCTGATAGTCAATTCGAATGTAGAACAAGGTCCAGTAGTCGATTTAGGTGTAGAACAAGGTCCGAATGTTAGTTTAGGTGCAAAACAGGGTTCGACAGTCAATTCAAGTGCATAATAGGGTATGAAAATCCATTTTTGTGGATAACATTATCTAGTAGTTGGTCCAAGTGTATAACAAAGTTCGATAGTTCATCCGGGTGTAAAACAAGGTTCAAATTTGTTCGGGTGTAGATATGGTTCCTATTTTGATTTGAGTAGAAGTTTGATCTAGATCGACTGGTTTTTACACACGGTTGGATTTTTATGGAATTCTATAACATATCAAATGTTTAAGTTTATCTTTTCACTTGGAAGGTTTTAATTTTTATTGCAGCTGCTCGAATTTCTAATAGTTTGAATGTTTTACATGAAAAAGTATCACTAGCATGTTAATTATATATACTGATATAACTGGCAAATTTGACGAGATAATTTAAAAAATTTATAATTTTAAGGTGAAAAGGGTCATCAATATGCGGTGAACTGACCCCTAAAAAAATTTTAGCCCAAAAATTTTGGGCGAATGGGTCAACGTCCAAGGTCCCCCAAATTTATCGATTTGCATTTTTGAAAATGCAAATATTCACTTATTAATGAATATTCATCATTGTACATAACCCTAATTTCCTTCCACAATAGCTAATGGGGTGTGCTCTTAGCTTGCACTTCCTCTTGGTTCACACTCCCTCTCTACTTGTATTCGTTATTGCTCCTAGCTTGCACTCTCTCTTGCCTCACACTTGCTTTTGGCTTGTAATTCCTCTTGGCTCACAATTGTGTGTGTCTCTTATTTTTCTCGATGTTCCTTCACTTCAACTATTTTTTGAAAATAATGTTCCATGAATTTGTGGTAAGGGTTTGAAGCATTGATGCACTCTGGATGAACTTGTCGGTCTTTTGACATGACTAAATATTGGATTGCACTCCTTATTTTGCACTCCCTTTTGGTTTTCACTCTCCTACCTCGCAGTCACTCCCAACTTGCACTTCCTCTTGGCTCACAATTGCCCTTGTCTCGTCCTTTTCCTGGTATTCCTTGGCTTCAACATTTTTTTGGAAATAATGTTCCACACATTCAAGGTAAGTTTTTTAAGCATTGATGCACTTTGGATGAACCTATCGATCTTCTACCATGATTGAATCTTGGATCACACTCCCTCTTGGTTCACACTCCCTCTCTGATCTCATTCGCTCCCAGCTCTCGCTTGCACTCACTACTATAGTTACTCCCAGATTATGCTTGTACTTGCTTCTACACTTACTCATGGCTCGCGCTTACACTCGCACTCACTACTACACTTACTCCCAGCTTGCGCACACACTTGCTACTACACTTCCATCTCTTTTCATAATTTAATTTTACCTTAGTTCAAGATGGACTCTAATTATTGATATGCAATCTAGAGAGATATTGTCAAGCTTGTTGTAGGTGTACTATTTTGTAATTTACTTGTATTAAATATGCACTCTTATTATTACTATTATTTTAATAGATTATTTGTGGATTCTAATGGTGCCACTCCCATCAAAATAACAATATATTACATTTTTTGAAGCATACCTTTTTGTCATAATGTTTTCATTTTTTTTATTGGATGGATGAAGGGGTTTTGAAAGGGTCCCCGAACCTTTTACAAAGAGAAAAACCCTCATAGAGGGGCCACCAAAAAAAAAACATGAGACTAAAAAGAAACAAGACCCACAACATATTCAAATTTGAAGTTTTTCACCTAAGAAAGGGTGCCACTAAAACAAGAAATTCAAATTTGAAAATATTCCGCCTAAGTAGAGAAATCTTGCTAAAAAAAAAAATTAAAATTAAAATTTTCTCCCTCCCCGATGGGGTCTCCCCAAGATCGAACATTCAAGGAAAAATCCTCTCGACTCGAAGGTAGAGAAGCACCCTGAGAGCACAACAAACCCAACAACACTCAGCCATATCCAAAAGATCATTTCCTAGGAATTGATGGTGCACGTGCCCACAGGATGCTCTCCTAGGAAGGGAAGGCAAGGCAAGCGTACACCACCGATGGAAGATAGGGGATCCTCTTGGCCCCTAGTAAAACAAGCTATTTGAGGATGCACATGTCCACAATATTCCTAGGAATGGATAACAACTACACACCACCAAAATAATATAGGGGGGCCCTCTTGGCCCTTGGTAAGACAAGCTCTTCAAGGATGCATGTGACCATAGGATGCTCTTCTAGGAGGGGAAAGCAATTGCACACCACCAAAGGAATATATGGGCCCCTCTTAGACCCTGGTAGGACAAGCTCTTTGATCCTAGAAGGGGAAAGTAGTTGCACACCATCGAAGGAATATAGAGGACCCTCTTGGCCCTTGGTAGGACAAGCTCTTCGAGGATGCACATGACCCACATCCTCGCTAGAAGATAGGGACCCTCCTGGCCCTGTTAAGACAAGTAGGTCCATCAGCTCCAAAAGGAACATAGTTAGCAAACCAAACACCACAAAAAATCCTAGAAGAGGTTTCTCGAGAAAGGAGAAGAAAAACCCCCAAATGTAGAAGAAACAACAATAGACTTGCCAAAATCCCAAGAGAGTAAAACCAATAGAAACAAACTCAAGGTCGAAGAAGAAAAGGGGTAGAAATGAACCCCCAAACGCAAAAGAAGCAACAACAATTTTTTCATTTCTTTTTTCTCTTAAACATATTCTTCAACTTTATTGAAGCGTTATGTTTCCACAATCAACTCCTTTACATAATTTTTATTAATATATAAAATCTCACTTGGCCAGTTGCCTTCTAAAATTTGAATTTCACCTAGATGAAGATCAACACCATAAATGGCTAATTTATTAGCCACCCAATTTTCTTCTCTATAAATATGCTCACACTACCAAGAGATTGCCTCTAGTAATAGATGATGAACATCAACAATAATATTATTTTTTAAGCAGTCTCCACATCCATTTTTGTTAATATCATTGATGATAATTTGTGAGTCCCCCTCGGTTGAAATATATTCCCATCCTTTTTCTACTGCAATTTTAATCCTTGTAAGAAGTACCTTAGCCTCTGCATAGTTGTTAGTTAAAGTTCCATATGATTTTGAATAAGTGAGGAGAATTTTGCCTTCACTATTTCTAAAAACACCACCTTGACCAACGTTTCTTGGATTTCCTTTGGAGGCACCATAAAAATTATTTTTGATAAACCCAATTTTTGGACATTTCCATTTTACCATAGATCAAAGTAGATCCTTTGTTTAAATTTCGTTGTCACAGATGACTCTTCCATGTACGTTCAAATATTGTAGCCAAGTTATTAGCACCTCTTTTTCTATAATTGAGACTTCCCATGATGAGCACCATATTTGTAGATATTCTATAAGAAAGGTACTAATACGGTTCCAAACTTGTACATGATTTTGATATTTATTTTTAAAAAAATTGTTATTCCTTTCCAACCATAAATTCCAACAAATAATGACAGGGCCAATTCTCCAAAGAATACATAATGCTTTAGCTTTGAAATAATTTATCCAACATTTTATCAACTCTTTCAATGTTGATGGAGCTACCCAATATAATTTTATTTAAAAAAAAATAACCCCAAATGGTGTGAGCAAACTGATAATGAAGAAGTAAATGGTCTGATGTTTCTAAATCCTTCTCACATAAGGCATATTTGAAGGGTCCATAATATCCTCTTCTTTGTAGACTCTCTCATAAGAATCTTACTTTGAACTGCTAACCAAATAAATTTTGAGGCCTTAGGGAGAGCCTCTAATAACCAAATGTTCTTCTAAGAAAAATCTTTGGGAGAAGGAAATTTTGATTGTTCTAAATCCTCATATCCCAACTTGACTAAGTATCCACCATCCTTTGATAAATTCTAAACCAACTCATTCTTTCGTGTAAAAATTGGCAAATAAAACTCTCAAAACATCTTTTGAGGTTCATTTGCAATTTTTTTGAGTTCCTCTCCTTCAACAAGGTTACTAAAAGAAATACAAGATATGGAGTTTTTACTCATAATAATATAATATTTGACCTTTAGACCTTTACATGCTAGGCACACTTGTACCAATGGTTTTCATTATGAGTCAAAGATAAGAGGATAAGGATTCAACCAAGCATTAGACTAAAAATTTGCATAACTCCCCTCATTGACTGACCATCTAATATATTTCTTTATCAATTGTAAACTCTGTGTAGCACCCTAAAATTGGCGTAGTTAAACCATCAGTAAAAAGTAGAAATTTGAATTTTAACCTCGAAACCATCCGTTAACCGCTCACCTCATTTTTCGTGCCATTTTTAGAGGTTGTTGTGACCGTTGGACGATATCGTCGTCGATCTGACGATATCGTCCCAAATCGGACGAATTCGTCTGGAACAGAACGTCCAGACGATTTCGTCCCAAAACCAAATTTTTGCAATTAGCTTCTGTTCCAACGACCTCTCCAACTTGGGCAGAAGCGTGTCTGTGTGGTTGGAGATTCCCACGTTGGGGATCTCCTAGATTGGGATGATCCCCAACCTCCTAACCTCCCCCTAATCCTATATAAACTGGGATTTTCCTAGTTTATCCCCCTGACTCCCTACCTGGCTGCCTGGCTGATTATTTCCCTGCAATTTTAGTTTTTGTTGTGATCTCCCATCATTTGCACTTGTGTTTTCAAGTTTTGTTGCAGGATTTCACTGTGTTTCTAGTCGGAGGTAGCTCGGATCGTCGCAGGCGATTCAACTACAATTTTAGACGATCCTGTCAAGATCGGCGATGATCTTGTACGATTACAGATGATCTGGTCTGCAATTCAGCTTGGGGGCAATCAGAGCCTTGATTTTGCATTCTCTATCTCATTTTCCTTATTTATTGGTGCATTAGATTAATTTACTTCTGTTTTGCATCTTGGAGTTCACCTCATTTAGCATAATTGCATGATAAAATTCAAAATAAGTTTCCAAAATAGTGCATCTCATTTAATTTGATATCTGGATTTATCATTCAAACATCTATACTCTTATTTCTATCATTTTGCATCATTCTTGCAATTGTATTTTTGGTTTTTGGTGTCTATTTTCTTGATTGCAGGTTTTTGACGAATTCGTCAGGTCACTGATGATCTTGGGTGATCTCGGATGATCTCCTATGATTTGGGATGATTCTGTACAATTACAGATGATCCTATCATATCCGAGATGATCTGGACTCCTACAAGCTTCAGAATCTTCATCAGACATCAGAAATCAGGTGTACTCTTCTCCATTTTATATATTCTCTGTATTCAATCACATTAGGATTCATTTATGTCTGTTGTCTTCATATAAATCAGAATCTTCATATAGAATAGCTTAGCTTCATTTTGGCCAACCTAGGAATCTGAATGATTGAACATAAAATGAACAAATCAAACCCATTCTCAACCTAGGCATGGAAACTGCCACTCAAAGTTTCCTGGTGAACCCCACCATCCATCAAAAATTCACCTTTATACCCCTCCCCCGAGAGGCACGACCTTCAAAGGGCCTCTCCGTCCGAGGTATTGTTCCATCCTTTTCTCACCCCCTTTCGAGTACGGATCCTTTAGCTTGAAGGTAAGGGTGCAAAAAATTTGGGCGATACATTTTGGTGAACCCGACGTGAAACTAAAAACACCTTTTGAAAACAATCCAAAAAAAAAACACATTATTAAGAACATCTAGAATCATTAGAAAACTATTAAATTTGCATATCATACTTAGATGGTAGATTATAATAGAAGACGAGCTGTCTCCATAAATGTTGAAAATCAATTAACGGCCATAGAGATTACTTATGTGCTTAGAGTACCTCAAACATATAGAGCCCAACCTTTGTGGGATGAACTTGATAGGAGATTGGGTATTATTGAATCTAGATCTACAGAACTTAGGCAAATTAAGAGGTTTGTCCTAGATAGAATCCTGGATCCTGATCAAGTGACTTTGTATCATGAACTTCAGAGAGCTTGCCATAGGTGGTTAGCCGATAAAAGAGCACTTGTGTCTTCTGAATTATACACCTTTGAGGAATACCTTGAGAACGTAGTTGTAGTACATAAATTTCTATCTCGTGTAGAGGATCAAGAAGTCATTCTTATGGATAGAAAGAGATGGAATAGAGTTCCTAGAGCTGTGTTGTATCGAGAGTATTGCCATGAACTTTATTTTTACATGTTAGAGTCTGAAATAGATCATATTACCATAGCACACTTTGTCAAGTTCTTGAAAAACAACTTCCAATTTGAAGAGGAGCATTTCATGACTCCTGATGAACTTGACCCTATCAATGATATCCATAAACTATTCATAGAAAGCTAAGTGATTCTTTCTACTATTGTTTCTTACAACTAGCATGTTGTTTGTTATTTTTATTCTCGCAAAATAATAATATAATAAAATCACACAAAAAAAAACAACAAAACATTTCCTTTTAAAGTATTATAGTAGGTATATAGTTAAAATATATACCTCTCAACCCTATCGCATATATATATAAGTATATATATTTTCTAAAACCTAAGTTTAGCACAATGCCTAGACTTAGGAATGGAAAACAAACCGAAGAAGATGAAGATTGGTTAGGAAGACCATTAACTGACCAAAATGTCCCTCCTGAGGACCAAGTTCAGGAAGAAGAAACCCTAGACCAGCAAGAAGAAGAGCTTGTTGTAGGAAATGAACAAGAAGAAACTATTAGAGAGGAAGGATCCTCATCCCCTAAAATGTCTCCGGGAGGAGCTATCACTTTTGAGAACATGGAACAATTCTGGAAGTTCATTAACACTAATATTGGTGTTTTTAATAGAGCAGCCCATATGGACAAGGATCGAATTAGTGACACTCAAGCAACTCTAGAAGAAGTATTTCAAACATACACTAATCCCTTGTCCTTTATTGAACAAGAGAGTGATCAAGCTGGACCATCCAATTTGGATATAGTAGCTGCGATCCAGAGCATGCAACAACAGAAGGTTACCCAACAATCTAAAGTGCCTGTTAACAAGCCTAGGGTCATTCCCGCACAAAAGAAACCATCATTTACTGCTCTATTTTGCCAAGCTCTTGATCAACATACCTCAAATCAACAAAAACCCAAAACAAAACCGAACACCAATTACCAACAATCTAAGGTACAACATAATACTATTACAAATCCCCTTCATAATACTCTTCCTACCAACACTTTGCATAATAGCAATATAACATCTAATCCTTATGTCACACCATCATACACTCATAGATCCCATACCTATGTGCCACCGAACCAATATGGTGGACAAACTAGCAATCTTGAAGCCATGGTGAAATAGTTAGTTTCCCGCATGGACCAGATAGATCCCTACCATCCCTCGTACAATTATCGAGAGATGTGTAGTCAGCCTTTAGATCCTATAGTCGTAGCACAACCGTATCCTAAACATTTTCCTATGCCTATTCTTCCCATATATAAAGGAACCGAAGATCCCATAGAGCATCTTCATATGTTTAGGATAGCATGTCATGATATATCACATGATGACTTGTTATTACTAAAAATGTTCCCAAAAATCTTGGGAGGAATGGCATTAGAGTGGTATTATCAATTACCCACTAATTCTTTGAGGAATTTCGAAGAAACTGCCGAGTCTTTTGTTCATCAATTTAGTGCCTACATCGAAAGATATGTGACCATTAAAGATTTGTATAACTTAAAACAGGGCAAAGATGAATGCTTTGCTGATTTCCTAGCTAGGTGGAGACAGTTGATAGGAAAATTGCACTTTGTGTTACCTTATAGGGAGATGTTGGACATCTTTATTAATAATTTGCAAGAGCAACTATCTTACGAATTATCAACTACTACCTTGACCACCTTCGATCAGACTATAGACTTAGCCCGAAGAGTGGAAGATGCTCTCATTAGGAGAGGCCAGCTTAAAAAGAGAGACGATGAGAAAACATCCAAAAATCAATATAAGAATAAACAAGTTGTGGGTGATGGAGTCACCGATAGCAGAAATACTGCTAATGTTAATGCTGCGAAGACAATGGAGAAGTTTGTACTGAAACCTCCTGATAGACCTCCTCGAGAATTTACTAGGTTAAATCAACCTTTATCAACTATTCTACCACAATTATTAGAATGAGGTTTGATTCAATTACCAAATATTCGAGAACCTGATCCAACTATACCCGGATACAGAGCAGATTTACACTGTGACTTCCATAGAGGACCTGGACACACTACCAACTCTTGTAAAATATTAAAACATAAAATACAGGACTTGATTGATAACAATGAGATGGAGGTGCAAGCCTTTCAACCTAAGCAAAATCCTCCTAATAATGTTCAAAAGAACACCCCACAAAACTAGAATCAGAATGCCAATCAGTCATTGGACATATTTCAACATCCCTTACCAAAACATGGTAAGGAGGTGGCTAATCAAGTTGAACATCATAATGTCCCTCCTCCTGCCCGATATGTAGGAACTATTAGTGGGCATTTACCTGTTCATGATCTGGAAATATTTGACACAACTTTATCCGTGGTTACAACCAGGCCTCTATATAATATTCAGATACCTGATCTTAGTGATACAGAATACGAGACTGAGAGTGATATGGAAATCACATCAAATCAATCGAATAGTTCTAAAGATGAATCAGATCCTATTCACCCTATCACAAGTTATATGGTTCCAGAAGAGCCATTTCCAAGAAGAGTCACTACTAGACCATCGTCTCACCGATTACTTTCTAATGAGCTAGCTATAAATGCTAGACCAAGACCCATTCATCATCCGCAGAATAATATTGTGGGTACCATCGGAGCTGTTACTAGACAACAGGCTCAAAATTCTCAACAAGATCAAATTCAGAATGGTGGATCAGCTCCATTTGTTTTGAAGGTTCCTAATAAAGGGAATCATTCACCTAATGTTCAACCTAAACCTCCTTATAATATTAATGAACAATTATCAAATATTACAGCTAGAATTTCTCTCTTGGACCTTTTAAGATCTTCTCCTACACATAGAGATGAATTAATGCTCACATTAAGTCAGATGATGGTACCACAAGACATTCAACCTGAAGCCATGGCCGATACTATAATAACTCGTGAAGTTGATTGTATTGACTTTCGGGATAGAGACATACCGCAACATAGTTTACATAAAGATAACCCCTTGTATATTACCGCCTTAATTGGAGATGTAGCAGTCAAACGAGTTTTGATTGATAATGGTTCATCTTTAAATATCTCGCACTTTTGACTTCTACCAAATATTTGGGTTTAGAAGTGATGAAATGAAAAGAACTGATATGATCATAAAAGCTTTCAATGACGAAACACAAGAAACGTGTGGAGTTATTACCATTCCATTGCAGGTTGGTCCAAGAACCTTGGATACGACTGTGTTTATTGTACATTGCCCTGCATCATACAATATACTCTTGGGTCATCCTTGGATCAACGCGATGCGAGCTGTTCCCTCAACTTTACATCAATGTGTTAAGTTCGAATTTAAGAATCAGTTGGTTACCATTCATGGTGATCCAAGACCCTTTGATATGTGTGCTTTGGCAGAACCTATTGGAGTTCAATTTTGCCCCGCTCTGTCATCCACACATCCTAATTCTCATTATCCATCTAAACATGTGAAACTCACACCCACAACGTCATCTACTTCTTCTCCATCAGTTGCACCTCCACATATAGCTCAACCATCTTCTGAACAAACCGCATTAGGACCTAAGAAAGATCCTAATCCCACAACCAATGTCTCTTGTTCTACTCCTATAACTTCCATACCTATAATAGACCCATCTATCGACACCTCTACACCGTCTACATCCACCAAATTCATATTTTCCGCATCGAAAGACGTAGGGAATGTTCCTTCTACCTCTTATGCTCTTACTGACGAGCTCTTACCCGATCTATCTAAAATTCTTATATCAGAAGAAACGAATGCTTCTATGCAAGATTCCCTTATTTTAAATAATTTGCCACCATCTCCTCATACCTTGGGCCTCCCACAACCTATGGGAAGTATTTACCAAGTCGGGAGCTGTGCCTTTATTTATAAGGGATATGACTAGGGTAGAATACCCAGAAACATCAGAACTCATTATGATGGATATGCTCGATGTTATTTTACTAATGAGTATATTAAAGCCAAACCTATAATGCTTAAATTGGGATATAAAGGGAAAGGTTTGGGACCTTTCCAGAATGGTATGAAAGAACCTTTTGAGGTAGAAGCGTGGCCCGCCCGATGTGGTGTGGGCCTATTTTCTAGTAAGGGTCAGCCATTCCCATTTGAGGATGATGACCATCTTATATGTTACCAAGATTATTTAGATGAACGTGATGCTTTGCATTTAATGAATAAGACATTCACATGTAATATGCTATCTATAGCTTATCCTGAGATGATCGTTGAATCCGATGATGAGTTGGAGGGAGATATCTTTCACGATGTCTCCATTGAGGAATTATTACATAATGGATTTTATTTTGATGGCTCTATACCTAGTATAGCCCAGCTTGAGGCCACGACTCCTCAAGATGAATTATCCAAGCTAACCTTGGAAGAATTACAAGAATTGGGTGTTTCACCCACCCCACCTAATTTTGAGAGAGATCTACACATGGAAGTAGAAAATGTCATAAAAATTAACATTGGAACCGACGATAACCCTCACATAATCAACATTGGATCAGAATTGAGTCAAGAAAAATAGGATAAATACATTGCATTTCTTAAAGAATATGAA
This sequence comes from Wollemia nobilis, assembly GCA_028583015.1. Lineage (NCBI taxonomy): Eukaryota > Viridiplantae > Streptophyta > Pinopsida > Araucariales > Araucariaceae > Wollemia > Wollemia nobilis. The sequence continues at coordinate 1,323,128 of JAQPPZ010002512.1, forward strand.
GATGTCTTTGCTTGGACATATGAAGATATGCCAGGTTTAGACCCTTCTGTAGTTATGCATCACCTAGTAGTGCATCCGGATGCTAAACCTGTTAAGCGAAGCTTAGAAAAATGCATCCTAAAGTGGCCTTACTAGTCAAAGGGGAGTTAGAAAAACTCCTGAATGTTATTTTTATACAAGCCATTGATTATGTTGAATGGATCTCGAATGTAGTTCCAGTAACTAAGAAAGAAGCTACTAAGATTAGGGTTTGTACAGACTTTAGAGATATTAATGTTGCATGCCCTAAAGATGATTTTCCCCTTCCCAATATGGATCAGATCATTGATTTTACTACTGGGAGTGGAATGATATCCTTAATGGATGGATTTTCTGGTTATAATCAGATCAGGATAGCTCCTGAAGATCAGGCTAAAACAACCTTTATTACCCCTTGGGGGACTTTCTGTTGGAAAGTGATGCCATTCGGTTTGAAGAATGCAGGTGCAACCTATCAACGAGCCATGACTTATATCTTTCATGATATGATGCATGATATACTACATGATTATGTAGATGACATTATAGCTCGTTCTACTGAAGAAGATGACCATTTAGATGACTTGAGAAAAGTATTTGATCGGTTAAGGGAATATCTTATCCGATTGAATCCAGCCAAATGTATATTCGGAGTTAAGTCAGGTAAATTATTGGGGGTTATAGTTTCTTTACGTGGCATCAAAATTGACCCTCTCAAGATTACGGCTATCACTGATATGCCCGCACCTACAAATATATCTGAATTACGGAGTCTACAAGGTAAGCTTCAAGCTATCCGTCGCTTCATCGATAAGCTGGCGGATAAAACTGGACCCTTTCTTAAGCTTCTTAAGAAGGATGTCTCTTTCCATTGGGACGATGAATGTAAGGAAGCATTTGAACTCCTCAAACAATATCTTCTTAACCCACCTATACTTTCACCACCTAAACCTGATCGCCCATTTATCTTGTATATTTTTGCTTCAGATTTTGCTTTAGGAGCTATGTTAGCTCAACTTGATGATGAGAAAAGAGAGCATGCTAATTATTACATTAGCAGAACATTAATTAGTTATGAAACCCGCTACACAACATTAGAGAAGTTATGTCTAGCAATCATATTTTCTACACAGAAACTATGCCATTATATGCTCAATCAAAAAACATACGTTATTGCTAAATCCGATCCCTTGCGGTATCTCATGAGTCGACCTTATTTATCTGGTCGCACAACGAAGTGGGTTCTTGCTCTAAGCGAGTTTGAACTCATGTTTATAGGACAGAAGTCTGTTAAGGGTCAAATCATAGCAGATCAATTAGTTGTTGCACCCTTAGAGTCCACCCATCCCCTCGTCATTGAGTTTCCTGACGAATGCCTTAACCTAGAGGCGGATCATTCAGAGCAATGGTCCCTATACTTTGACGGAGCCCGATGCATGAGTGGGGCTAGTGCAGGTATTATTTTGATATCTCCACAGAAACATCTCATACCTCTATCCTTTAAATTAATGTTTGCCTATACTAATAACACTATTGAATATGAGGCTCTAATCCTTGGATTACGAGCTGCCCTAGCACTAAAAATTAAAAATCTATTAGTTTTCGATGATTCTCAACTTGTTATAAATCAAATTAACGATGTTTATCAGACCAGAGATGATAAATTGTGCCCATATAAAGCATATGTATTACAATTAATATCTTTATTTGATCAAGTTACCTTGGAAGCTATTCCTAGAACTAGCAATCGTGCGGCTGACGCTATGGCCGTAGTTGCATCTCTTTTACCCTTGGAGTTAGATGACGAATATGCTACCATCATTATTCATCGACTCTAGGAACCCGCTTCAACTAAATCATGCTTGGAACCTTTGGACGTGTTTCTAATCAATGAAACTATTCCTGAACTTTGGTACACTCGACATCCTCAATTTTCTTCAAAATGGGACCTTCCCTGAAGGTTTTAATAGAAACCAACATCGGTTATTACGTAGACGAGCAAGTCGCTTCGTAATAATTAGCAATACATTATATAGGAGATCTTTTGAAGGTATCCTATTGAGATGTTTGAATCTAGAAGAGTCTAGATCAGCTTTGAGTGAAGCCCACGATGGATCTTGTGGGGGACACTTTAGTGGTAGCGCCATTGCTAAGAAGCTCCTTAGGATAGGATATTTTTGGCCTACCATGGAGAATGATGCACATGATTACGTGCGCCATTGCGACAAGTGCCAGAAACACGCTGACCTTGTCCATGCACCTGCACAAGAACTACAGGCTATTTCATCTCCTTGGCCCTTTTCAAAATGGGGCTTAGACATCATCAAAAAAATCAATCCTGTGTCATCTGATGGACACAAATTCATCATAACCACCATCGAGTATTTTACGAAGTGGGTCGAAGCTATGCCCTTAGCTTCTTGCACTGGAACGCAAGTTTCCAAGTTTATTCTTAATCAAATTATTTGTAGGTTCGAAATTCCTGCAAATCTCATCTCGGATAATGGAACTTGTTTCAAAAACAAATATGTAAAGAAACTATGTCAAAAATATAAAATTCAACATCGTTGGTCCACTCCCTATTATCCTCAGGGTAATGGCCAAGCGGAAGCATCTAATAAAACATTAATTAAAATCCTCAAGAGACTGGTCAATAAATCTGGCCGTGATTGGCACATTCAATTATATCCTGCTTTGTGGGCTTATCGAACTAGCATTCGTACTCCCACGGGCACTTCACCTTTTGTTTTGGTTTATGGCGTTGAAGTTGTTTTTCCCTTTGAACTAGAAGTTCCTTCTTTGGCTCTGCTACTTCAAGATACTGAAGTAGGAGATGAATATCATGCTGGCAGATTTAGTCAGCTAGAACTCCTAGATGAGAAGTGCATTAATGCTTTGGAGCATCTTCGTGCCTACCAGAACAAGCTCAAACGAGCATATCTCAAGAAAGTTCATAATCGATCCTTTGAGATCGATGACCTCGTCTTAAAAGAAAATCAAAAAAATACTAATGCAACTAAAGACCTTAAAGGCAAATTCGAGCCTAACTGGCTTGGGCCATATATTATCACTACTAAATTTGGATCGGGAGCATACAGATTAGCTACCTTAGATGGTAAAGATCTTAAAGAACCTATGAACATTATGCATCTTAAGCGCTATTATGCATAAATCTAGTAATTTCATCACTATATATATTATACATATTGTCTCATATTAGTAATTCATATAAAAATTTCAAAAATAGTAATATTATGTATTCTCTCAATTCATAAATTAAAATCAAAATATAAAAAAATCAAAATCATCAAAATCCTCAAAAACATCTTCTATTTTGCACCTGTCAATTCTTGAAGTATTGCAATTATATTTTTAGTTATTTTGGATAAATTAGCATTTATCTGGAATCCCTCACTTTCACACTCACATGAATAAATATCTTGATCTTATTTGGTATGATTATTAATCTCTCTTATATCGAAGTCCACAGTTGAATTAAATAAAGTTTTGAGCATAGAGAACTGATCTTGTTATTTACTTGAACCAAGTACACCTTTTCACATTAAAATGATTTCATTGCAAATTCAAAATGATGCTACACAATAGAAGTGGTCTCTTGAGCGAAAAGTTTCCCCTGCTATCCTATCATGCACATGGTCTAGAATCTTTGAGAATTGACAAAAGGACAAGCTCACCCCTGCCCAGAATAAAAATCCCTTGCTCTACAACCAATCCGAGCAAGTATCCCTAGTATAGGAAGAAAAAGAAAAAGAAAAAGAAAATCAAGAAAAATCATGAGAAAAAGAGAAATTATTCGAAAACATTATTTCAGTATCATTTTGTACCATCTCAGCAATATTTCAGCATTATCTCAGTGTCAAGCAAAAAAAAAATACAAAAAAAAAATAGAAAAAGAAAAGAAAAGAAAAAGCAAAAAGCAATAAATCCCTCCCCCCCCTTTGAAAGAAGGAAGTGTGAAGCTTGAATCCCTGGAATTCTCAATTATTCAAAAACTGTGAGGTAAACCCCATAACAAGTGATTTGTGCCCAACTTGCTTGACATTGGGTAACTCCTAGCGTGGTGATATGTCTGTCACATTAGCGACCTTCTTTTGTACAGACCTATGTCCGCTTATGGATCAGCTAGCTCTTGATGACCCGACTTACATAGTAGTCTGGTACGGTTACATGCATATAAATCATGGTCAACGAACACTCATTTGGTTAATTCAAATTACTTGTATCAAATTATCTTGCTCAAAATCGGTAAATGAACATTACAATTGCACACACATTTGTGTTTGAGAGATTTTGTATCATTATGATAGATCAAGATCGGCAATGAACTCACGTATGCACACGGGGTTCCTTATAAATCTAAATTTTGTCTTTGAGATAATTTAAAATATTTATTCAAATCTTCTGGAATAATTTGACTTTCTTACTTGAGAATATCTCGCTTAGCGTAAAATCAATTAAATACATTTTTTTCAAAAATCCAAAATTTTCTTGCAAAACATGTTCAAAAATCTAGCAATAAAGTCACATTTATATATTTTCGACTTTCGCGATGATGGTATAGTTCCTAAACCTAAATTGGAATTTTATGCCTAGTGCAAGTCCTCATTTTTATATTTTTTGTTTATCTCAAAATCAAAAATCAACTATGCAATAAAACTATTATATCAATTTCTTCTTTGGATTTCGCGATGATGGTATAAGTCTATACCTAAAATTCTATGCCTAGCGCAAACCATCGTTCTAATTTTATTTCCCATTTATTTAATCCATAAAAGCATATGGCTTAAATCATTATGTTACACAATTGTGCTTTAAAAAGAACGAAAACTTTCCTATTTCATTTCATTATGTCAACATTCATTTTTTTTGCGACGATGGTATAATTCCTAGGGAATTGTTCAAATTTCTATCATACTTAGGAATTTTATGCCTAGCAAAAATCATATTTTTAATATTTCATGCATAATATTTTCATGGAAATCTGAAAACAAATCATCACTATCATCATTTTTCATCATCACAACACAAAGTCTTAAGAAAGTCTCTTAAGCACCCTTTTACTTTTAGCAATATTTCTCTCATACCGGGATTAGCTTGATGACCTAGCGAGCAGTGACTCCATGAAATGGTCATGTAACAATGACAATGTCCTTTGAAATTATTGTTAGAAGTCACTTTATTTTCATCAAAACACACCACAACAACCAGTTTTGTTTACATCAGATTATTTCATTTAATTTTATAGCATGACATAAAATTATAATATTTTCAACGACATAATTACATGAATAGTCAATCAACAATTAAAATATTAAAGCATCATAAAACATATGCACAAGTCATATCACAAAAAGAACATCATATATATATCAAGAAGTATATACATCATATCAAAATGGATTGGTATGCCACAATCTATACCCTGGCATACTCAATCATCTCAAAAATAGTCTATGTACAATGTGCATCTAGTCTCGAGAAGACCTCGAGCTCTCAACCTCATCTCCTCTCCCACCCTGAGGTGGAGGAGGTGGTCCCATCGAAGCCCGTACTGTATCGTGGGTCCTCGACGTCGATCATGATGATGTCCTCGATGACCCCATCCTGATCGGCTCCACAATGTCGGCTGGCAACTGTATCCTCTAGCCCTCTGGAACCAGCTGGTAGTACACTCCCTGATAGAACGTGGTCTGAGCAACCGACCATGCCAGCTCCAGAATGCTCGCCCCTCCACTCCGAGCCTTGAGCCATGTAGCCTCATCCTACAAAGTCTGCACCTGAGCTCGTAGGTGGGCATTCTCCGCCCGAAGAGCTGCCATCTCGTTGCTCTCCCCCACCTCGACACCCTTGCCCCTATCGGGCGATGGTGGCCTATCCCTCTACTAAGGAGGGAGTCTTTCTCTCCTCTCCTCTCTCCTCTCCTCCCTCCTCTCTAGCTGTTGTTGTCTCTCTGGAGCCTGTGGTACTCTTCGATGTCTCTCCTGAGGAGGTCATCGTTGATCCCTCCCTCCATGACCCCTCGTTGCATCGATGGTAGCCTGGCACCGCCTCTCCATCCATTGCACTACAGCGTGCATCGGACCCTATGCCCTCATCATCCGAGGAGGGTGGATGCCTGCATACCAGGCATCATATCCATCTGCTATCCCCGCATCATCCCCATCCACTGGCTGAATGGGGGCATCATCAGCATCCTGACTCCAGAACCATTGCATGTCTAGAGCCCCGCTCAGTGTGGTACTATCCCGCATAGTCTAAGAGTACTCATAATCCCTAAGAGTAGGGATCCCCTGCTGTAGACCGAACTACCTCAAAACTTGGTCATAGCGATGGAGCTCTACCTCTCCCCACTCTGTCCTCAACCATATGACTCGCCTGATGTGAGCCAACTCCTGTCCATCCTCTACCCACCCTGGATGCTCTCTCCATGGTCTCTAGGTGATCCGATCTGGGGTGAGGTCATCCAACAACCTCCGGGACATCGATAGATCTATCCACCATTGTGACCCTCTCTAGAGCCACCAATAGAAAACTTGGGGTCTCTCCCGGTCAACTCCTATCAGTGGAAGCCCTATCGGCCTCCGCATCGCAATGTGCTCCCAACACCAAACCTGTAGAAGCGATGTCAGCACCAGACATCGACCCCCCTTGTATACGACCCCGTAAAGGATCCTATACAAGCGACACAGTACAAAGCTGCCCCAAGCAAACCTGTATCCATGGTCTCTCATGTCATAGACCACATCTGAAAGTAGCCACGATAATCTGCATCCACTCTGGTGGCATAGAAGAAGGCCACCCACCACCCCTGCCAAAACCTAGGTCAACCGAGATGCCCTAGGCATCCGCCTCAAAGCCTCGATGTTCACTCCGCCCTTCTCCAGGATGAAGCTTGGGTCCTCGCACAATCTCATCATAGCGTGGCCTTGATTGGCCGAAGGGGTCATGAATCGATCATGTATGGGGATCCTCAAGATCCTCCATACATCCTCTAGAGTGGGAGTCATCTCCCCTATCGATAGTCAGAAGCAGGATGACTCTGGATACCATCTCTCTGCTAGGGCTGTCAGTAGCCCCATGTCTATAGGAATTTGTGGCATCTCTGCCACATGTTGTAGTCCTACCTCTACCAATCTATCTCGCTCGGCCTGATCGAGCATGGCCAAATCATCTCTTAGACCTCCGTATTTCCACTCTCGACTCTTTAGCAATCCCCTCTGCAAAATAAGCAATAAAACAACAAAAATCATTAGTACATAATCATTAAAAAAAATCAATTAAAATCAAATCATCCCATAAAAGTTGATATCGCCCATTATTGGACGATATCGTACCAAATTTAGATAAAATCATCCTTAATAGGATGAAATCGTCTCTGTTCTTCAATTTGGGGATCACCCCTTATTGGATGGGATCGCCCCTATTTCTTCGATTTCATCCCTAGACGAAATCGACAATATAGAGACGATTTCGTCGACGGCCTAAAAATGGTCGCGACGCCCAAAAACACTTAAAATTCAAGTCAAAAATCAAGTAAATCAAGTTAAAAACATAGTAAACTAGGTTTAGATCCTTACCCGCAACCCATGTCGGATCTCTGTCGATCTGTGCATCGTTTCCACCATTTTTCCTGCAGAGCTCTGAAACAATGAAAGTGAACAGTAAAAATGAATTAGGGTTTTACCCTATTTTTCTTATTTTTATTCAAAATGACATTTTTTTAATTTTTGCTTTTTTGCGCTTTTACCTCAAACGTTCGATTTGGGTAAAAACTCGGAGGGGGCACCATAGCAAACAGTCGTACGATTCGACCTAGAATCGTCGTCTAAAAAATGGAATAAATTTTTGCTTTCTCGTAAAGCATGAAGAACTCGTCTTTAACGCATTTTTTTCAGAAAATTTGCTAAAGAGGGGGCAAAATGTAGCACCCTAAAATTGGCGCAATTAAACCATCAGTAAAAAGTAGAAATTTGAATTTTAACCCCAAAACCACCCGTTAACCCCCACACCTCATTTTTCATGCCATTTTTAGAGGTTGTTGTGACCATTGGACGATATCATCCCAAATCGGACGAATTCATCTGGAACAGAACGTCCAGACGATTTCGTCCCAAAACCAAATTTTCGCAATTAGCTTATGTTCCAACGACCTCTCCAACTTGGGCAGAAGCGTGTCTACGCGGTTGGAGATTCCCACATTGGGGATCTCCCAGATTGGGATGATCCCCAACCTCCTAACCTCCCCCTAATCCTATATAAACTAGGATTTTCCCAGTTTATCCCCCTGACTCCCTACCTGGTCTCTGGCTGATTATTTCCCTACAATTTTAGTTTTTGTTGTGATCTCCCATCATTTGCACTTGTGTTTTCAAGTTTTGTTGTAGGATTTCACTGTGTTTCAGCCGGAGGTAGCTCGGATCGTCGCAGGTGATTCAACTACAATTTTAGATGATCCTATCAAGATCGACGATGATCTTGTACGATTATAGATGATCTGGTCTACAATTCAGCTTGGGGGCAATCAGAGCCCTGAGTTTGCATTCTCTATCTCATTTTCCTTATTTATTGGTGCATTAGATTAATTTACTTCTATTTTGCATCTTGGAGTTCACCTCATTTAGCATAATTGCATGATAAAATTCAAAATAAGTTTCCAAAATAGTGCATCTCATTTAATTTGATATCTGGATTTATCATTCAAACATCTATACTCTTATTTCTATCATTTTGCATCATTCTTGCAATTGTATTTTTGGTTTTTGGTGTCTATTTTCTTGATTGCAGGTTTCTGACGAATTCGCCTGATGAATTCGTCAAGTCGCTGATGATCTTGGGTGATCTCGGATGATCTCCTATGATTTGGGATGATTCTGTACAATTACAGATGATCCTGTCATATCCGGGATGATCTGGACTCCTACAAGCTTCAGAATCTTCATCAGACATCGAAAATCGGTGTACTCTTCTCCATTTTATATATTCTCTGTATTCAATCACATTAGGATTCATTTATGTCTGTTGTCTTCATATAAATCAGAATCTTCATATAGAATAGCTTAGCTTCATTTTGGCCAACCTAGGAATCTGAATGATTGAACATAAAACGAACAAATCAAACCCATTCTCAACCTAGGCATGGAAACTGCCACTCAAAGTTTCCTGGTGAACCCCACCATCCATCAAAAATTCACCTTTATACCCCTCCCCCGAGAGGCGCGACCTTCAAAGGGCCTCTCCGTCCGAGGTATTGTTCCATCCTTTTCTCACCCCCTTTCGGGTACGGATCCTTTAGCCTGAAGGTAAGGGTGCAAAAAATTTGGGCGATACACTATGATCTTAAGTTCCATGGTGACGATCCTTTGGGTAGAGTTCTTTTCCTAAACAATTTTATTGCATCAAGAGAACCTATATATTTTTGAAGTAATATTTTTACCTAATATTGATTGACATCCCTCATTGATTGACCATCAAATATGTTTCTTTATCAATTGCAAACTCTCTGATATGAGGTTCCATGTTGACAATCCTTTGGGTAGAGTTATTTTCCTAAACAATTTCATTGCATTAATAGATCCTATATATTTTTGAAGTAATATTTTGTTGGCAATTTTGGGTTTGAGATCCTAGCTTCTTGTCTATGAGTTGTCATTGATGTCAAAAGGAAATGGCATTAATGTTAAGAGGATGTGTTGGCTTCAAAGGTGGAAGATTCCAAGAGAATCCGGAGAGATTCCATTGGCAAGGGTTTTTCATTAAAACCAAGTTAAATGGTTTTTATTAAAACCAATGGAGGTTCTCTTTATTATTTATTTAATTATTATTTAAAACCCTTCAAGGTTTTAATTATTTAATTATTTAATTAATTAAGGGAGAAATTATTTTTAATTTATCTTAAGGGTTTTTAAACCCTTTAGAAAGCAATTTCGATTAAATTCGAAATTACTTTTCGAATTCAGCCGACGTGTTTGGAAATGCATCAAAGTGCATATAAAATGAGGCAAATGAATTCATTTATGTTTGGCCAAGAGTTCGACATTAATCCCTGAGCATTTCGATTTCGACATCGAAGCCCCTGCGCCAGCGAAGGAGGAAGACAAGCGTTGCGTGGTCAAAGGTGTGACGGGTTGGTCTTGGCGCCAAGGAGGAGGCGCACGCGGTGATAAGAACGGAGAATTCCCTTCTCCCTCACGTGGGCTCTCCTAGCCCATGCGGCGTGGCCAAAGGACTTAGTAGCATGGTGGTCGGCGGTTCGAATCACCGAAGACCCTTTTGAGGGTAGTGTATGCACTCCGAAATTCGCGGGATATTTACCAAAGGTATGCGCTCCAATTTTTGCAGAAAGAGTGGCAATTAAATTTTAATATTTTGCTTGCTAAGGTTTTATAAAGTTAGCTTTGGGAGGTATAAGGAATGCAAGCTTAATATTTTTGCTATAGTCGGATTGAAAATTAAAGGGGAAATAATTGCCATGGTGGTTGAGTTATTTTGACATGCCAATGTTGGGTTAATAATTTTTAGGGAAGATCAAAATTATTAATTGTGGTAGATTTTCAAGGGCTTATTCATCTTCAAAAAGGGTATGGGCACATTTTTCTTATGAGTATGATTGGTGTATGTTTTTCTGAAATAAGGTTGGAGTGAAAAGGTTTTCAACTAGGTTTCCTTTGGTTGGGTGTAAATCCTATTTTCTGGTTTGTTGAAGACTACTTATGCATTGTTATCCTTAAGGAGAGTTTTTGGTGAATGCATAATTTCTGGTTTGAGATAGTGGAAGCTTTGTGCACTAGGGTTTATATTTGTGAGTCTAGCTACTTGCATTGAGTTGGTGGAACCCTTGGTTGGCTGTTTTGAGTTTGATGGTTGAGTTGCTTCCAAAGAGGTTGTTTGATCAAGTTATTGCTTTACTTGATTCATGATATTGGGCTTACTCCATTGAGTTGATTTGAGCAAGTTATTCTTTGCATTTGGTGATATTGTATTGGTGGCTGTTTTGTTCAAATATCTTTGGAGGGAAAAGGATTTCTACTTGTTTCCTTTTTCTTGTGATGATTGGTTGAATGCTTCAAGGTTGATGTTGAGTTGAATGGTGTTGGTTGACTAAACTTTGTTTGATGAGCATTGTTGTTGAAACCCTAATTGATGGTGAAAAGAACATGAGTATCATTGTTATGTGATTCTTTGCATAGTTGGCAATTGTTGGGGTTTCATGTTCTTGAAAGAAAACATTCTATCCTATCCATTTCAGATATTGAGTTGAGTTTTCAGATTTGAGATTGAGATTGAGCTGAGTTGATTTGAGTTGAGTTTTGAGATTGGGATTTGAGTATAGAACATATTGAGTCTCTAACAATTCTCTTTATGCTTCTATGAGTTTGACAAATCACATTGGGTCTCTAACAATTCACTTTGTGATTTCCTACTAAGAAAGTTTTTCTTGGTGAGCTTGCTGAGTTTTTGGACAGGTTCCAGTGGGGACTTGTGAGCGCTTTTGGACAGGTTCGATGGGGACTTGTGAGCAGATTTGGACAGGTCCTAGCAGAGGACTTGTGAGCTGAGTTTGATAGTTCTATCAGAGAACTTGAGGACAGAGGTGCATTGGTTCTATGAGAAGAACCCGAGGACAGATTTGGCAAGTCTTTGAGAAGGCTTGTATGCAGAGGATTGATTTGTTCAAGAGTTGGACAGATCTGACAGACAGAGGAAGACTTGTACTAGACTGACTGACTGTGTTTGGTACAAGTTGTTGAGCTGCTGTGGACGTGATCATAGAAGGCAGAGGTCTCTTAGGCTAAGCATTGAGGACAGGAGGTCTTCGATGGAAAGGAGTTCCACGTGTTGGCAAGAGGTAGAGGCAGTTGATCTTCTGAGGGATCATTTCCTAAGCAGAGGGGAAGGTATCTCCTTTGAGCAGAGGCTCATAAATTTTGATTGGGGGAAGGTATCTCCTTTGGGCCGAGGCTCATAAACATTGTAATTGGGAAGGATTCCCAAAGAACTTTGAGATAACTTTTAGAGAAAAGTTTTGTGGACGTAGCCTAACCATTCTGGGTGAACCACGTTAAAATTGGTGTCACTTTGTGGATGATATTGTGCATTGCTTTGATATTGCTTTGGGTATATTGCTTTACTATTTTGAAGTATAAAGGAAAAAGTAAAAAGAGGTCTTATACTGTTCACCCCCCTCTCAGGATAAGCTTGTGTTCTTCAATTGGTATCAGAGCAGGTGTCCTTCGAAAAGTTTAACAACTTGAAGGAAAAGCTAGTAAAGAACACAATGGATTATTCAAGTGGCAATGCAAGCACCTATTCTTGATGGGTCAGATTTTGGTCTTTGGAGTGCAAGGATGAAGGTTCATCTAATGGCACTTGGTAATGAGGTATGGGAAGTAATTGAAGATGAGTACACTATTCCTGTACATGGTCCTTATACTAAAGAAGAAAGGCTCCTACATCACAACAATTCAAAAGCAATGAATGCAATCCCGAAAGGCTTACAGAAAGCAGATCTCACCAAAGTGATTCACTGCAAGACAGCTAGTGAAATGTGGAAACAATTGAAGGTGGTTCATACAGGTGATACAAATGTTAGAAAGGCCAAGTTGAGACACTTCAAAGGTATGTTTGAACAACTCAAGATGAATGATGATGAAAATATTAGTGACTACATGCTTCGTATGGATGAGGTTGTTAACTCCATGAAAGACTTAGGTCTTGAGCTTGCTGAAAATGATGTTTGTGATAAGATTTTAAGATCTCTTCCTAATAGATTTAGTGAAAATATTTCTGCTATTGAGGAAGCTAAAGATTTGGATAAGTTGAAAAAGGATGAGCTCCATAGTATACTTGCAGCATTTGAGTTGAGAACTCAAGTGAAGGTTGATGTCAAGAAAGAGGCAAATTTCAAGGCTACCAAGAATTCCAAAGGTAAACAACTTCAAGATAGTGATGAGTCTTCTAGTGATGAAGAGGCATATTACAGCAAAAAGGCAAGTTCTCTAGAAAGCACAAAAGTATGAAAAATATAAGATGTTTCAATTGTGGAAAGTTTGGTCATTATGCTACCGACTATACTGTTCCCAAGAATGAAAGTGATGAAGATAAACAGGATTCTAAGAGCAAGGATTCTGAAAAGCACAAGCATCACAGGAAAAACAAAGATGAGCACAACAATCAAGGAAAGAGGTATTCTCACAAGCACAAGAAGAGTTTCTACCTAGACAAAGCAAGTAAGTGTTCTAGTAGTGATAGTGAAAGTTCTTCAAGTGATAATGAAAATGAGATGTTGTTCATATCATAAAAAGAGGAAGAACCGAAACATAGATTCATTATCATGAAATGTCTTAGATGTGGAAATTTTGGTCACCTTGAGGATGATTGCACAAATAATGATTTGGTTTCTAGTATGTATGAGGATGCTTCAGAAAACTATAAGGAAGATGCATGTATGGTTTTTGAAAAGGGTAGCACCTCTAGTGATAAGAAATCTGAAAAAGGCTTTGATGATTCAAAAAGCAATCAAATAAAGGATCTTGAAAGTGAACTTATTAGTGCTCTTAGTGCTTTGAAAAAGGAAAGAAAGAAGAATGCTAGACTCAAGGATAAGTTAGATGAATGTTGTATGGAGAGAGATGATCTTATAGAAAGTCTTGACTTCTCTATAGCTAAGACACAAGAACTCAAGGATGAGTTAGAGTCTAAGGTTCTTGAGTATAGTGAGTTAGAACAGAAAATGGCTTCTTTGAAAGAGGAAACTAAAGAGTACAAGGATAAGCTTTACAGATTTCAAGATAGCTCCAAAAAGGTTAAGTCTCTCATCAAAGGTCAAAGAAAGACAATAGATAAAACAGGCCTTGGTTTTGTTAAGCCACACAAGGAACAAGTTGGAGAGTCTAGTAAGAGACTCCAAAAGGAAGAGAGTTCTGATGAGGAAAGTATTTCAGATCATGAGTTCTTGAATGATAGATGCACAGGAACAGAAAATAGAATTCAGAATGAGAAGAAGAAGTTTTCGAACCTAAGAGGTCAATTAAAGGAAAGTTTCAAGGCAGATGTTTTGCTTGTCACAGGTTTGGTCACATGGCTTCACATTGCATGGCTCAAGTGAAGGAGGTAAATGACAGTTTTAGAAGTGCTAGTTACTTTCAAGGGTATTGCTACTCTTGTCAATAGTTTGGGCACAAGGCAGTTCATTGCAAGGCAAATAACAGGAACAGGTTTGGTCATAACAGGTTTGGCCAAAATAGGGTTAGTCAGAACAGGTGGATTCAAAGAACAGGTATGCCTCAAAGAAATAACATTGTTACTTGTTATAAGTGCAACAATGAAGGTCACATAGCTAGACAGTGTAGAGCTGAACTTCCAAGGTACAGGAACAGAAACAGTGGTATGAACAGGTCCAAGGATCAAGGCATGGTTAAGAACAGGAACAGTGACAGGAACAGGAACAGGAATATGGACAAAGAGTACAAGAGAAGGCCCGACAAGGAAGTTATAGACGCTGATGATGATCAGTGCCTAATGGGAGTTTTACTCCCACCCAAGAATTAATCACCTCATCAGAGGTGGGGGAGGGACTAAGCTAAGAGGCTCATTCTTAGTCCCGAGCCCCAAAGGTGACCCTTTGCCATTGATGACAAAGGGGGAGAGATTTGAGTAAGGGGGAGAGCCTCAAGACAGGGGGAGCTATTTATGTTGAGTTTCTATGTTGTTGAGAAGCATGGTTTGCCATCAATGACAAAGGGGGAGATTGTTGGCAATTTTGGGTTTGAGATCCTAGCTTCTTGTCTATGAGTTGTCATTGATGTCAAAAGGAAATGGCATTAATGTTAAGAGGATGTGTTGGCTTCAAAGGTGGAAGATTCCAAGAGAATCCGGAGAGATTCCATTGGCAAGGGTTTTTCATTAAAACCAAGTTAAATGGTTTTTATTAAAACCAATGGAGGTTCTCTTTATTATTTATTTAATTATTATTTAAAACCCTTCAAGGTTTTAATTATTTAATTATTTAATTAATTAAGGGAGAAATTATTTTTAATTTATCTTAAGGGTTTTTAAACCCTTTAGAAAGCAATTTCGATTAAATTCGAAATTACTTTTCGAATTCAGCCGACGTGTTTGGAAATGCATCAAAGTGCATATAAAATGAGGCAAATGAATTCATTTATGTTTGGCCAAGAGTTCGACATTAATCCCTGAGCATTTCGATTTCGACATCGAAGCCCCTGCGCCAGCGAAGGAGGAAGACAAGCGTTGCGTGGTCAAAGGTGTGACGGGTTGGTCTTGGCGCCAAGGAGGAGGCGCACGCGGTGATAAGAATGGAGAATTCCCTTCTCCCTCACGTGGGCTCTCCTAGCCCATGCGGCATGGTCAAAGGACTTAGTAGCATGGTGATCGGCGGTTCGAATCACCGAAGACCCTTTTGAGGGTAGTGTATGCACTCCGAAATTCATGGGATATTTACCAAAGGTATGCGCTCCAATTTTTGCAGAAAGAGTGGCAATTAAATTTTAATATTTTGCTTGCTAAGGTTTTATAAAGTTAGCTTTGGGAGGTATAAGGAATGCAAGCTTAATATTTTTGCTATAGTCGGATTGAAAATTAAAGGGGAAATAATTGCCATGGTGGTTGAGTTATTTTGACATGCCAATGTTGGGTTAATAATTTTTAGGGAAGATCAAAATTATTAATTGTGGTAGATTTTCAAGGGCTTATTCATCTTCAAAAAGGGTATGGGCACATTTTTCTTATGAGTATGATTGGTGTATGTTTTTCTGAAATAAGGTTGGAGTGAAAAGGTTTTCAACTAGGTTTCCTTTGGTTGGGTGTAAATCCTATTTTCTCGTTTGTTGAAGACTACTTATGCATTGTTATCCTTAAGGAGAGTTTTTGGTGAATGCATAATTTCTGGTTTGAGATAGTGGAAGCTTTGTGCACTAGGGTTTATATTTGTGAGTCTAGCTACTTGCATTGAGTTGGTGGAACCCTTGGTTGGCTGTTTTGAGTTTGATGGTTGAGTTGCTTCCATAGAGGTTGTTTGATCAAGTTATTGCTTTACTTGATTCATAATATTGGGCTTACTCCATTGAGTTGATTTGAGCAAGTTATTCTTTGCATTTGGTGATATTGTATTGGTGGCTGTTTTGTTCAAATATCTTTGGAGGGAAAAGGATTTCTACTTGTTTCCTTTTTCTTGTGATGATTGGTTGAATGCTTCAAGGTTGATGTTGAGTTGAATGGTGTTGGTTGACTAAACCTTGTTTGATGAGCATTGTTGTTGAAACCCTAATTGATGGTGAAAAGAACATGAGTATCATTGTTATGTGATTCTTTGCATAGTTGGCAATTGTTGGGGTTTCATGTTCTTGAAAGAAAACATTCTATCCTATCCATTTCAGATATTGAGTTGAGTTTTCAGATTTGAGATTGAGATTGAGCTGAGTTGATTTGAGTTGAGTTTTGAGATTGGGATTTGAGTATAGAACATATTGAGTCTCTAACAATTCTCTTTATGCTTCTATGAGTTTGACAAATCACATTGGGTCTCTAACAATTCACTTTGTGATTTCCTACTAAGAAAGTTTTTCTTGGTGAGCTTGCTGAGTTTTTGGACAAGTTCAGTGGGGACTTGTGAGCAGTTTTGGACAGGTTTCGATGGGGACTTGTGAGCAGATTTGGACAGGTCCTAGCAGAGGACTTGTGAGCTGAGTTTGATAGTTCTATCAGAGAACTTGAGGACAGAGGTGCATTGGTTCTATGAGAAGAACTTGAGGACAGATTTGGCAAGTCTTTGAGAAGGCTTGTATGTAGAGGATTGATTTGTTCAAGAGTTGGACAGATCTGACAGACAGAGGAAGACTTGTACTAGACCGACTGACTATGTTTGGTACAGGTTGTTGAGCTACTGTGGACGTGATCATAGAAGGCAGAGGTCTCTTAGGCTAAGCATTGAGGACAGGAGGTCTTCGATGGAAAGGAGTTCCACGTGTTGGCAAGAGGTAGAGGCAGTTGATCTTTCGAGGGATCATTTCCAGAGCAGAGGGGAAGGTATCTCCTTTGAGCAGAGGCTCATAAATTTTGATTGGGGGAAGGTATCTCCTTTGGGCCGAGGCTCATAAACATTGTAATTGGGAAGGATTCCCAAAGAACTTTGAGATAACTTTTAGAGAAAAGTTTTGTGGACGTAGCCCAACCATTCTGGGTGAACCACGTTAAAATTGGTGTCACTTTGTGGATGATATTGTGCATTGCTTTGATATTGCTTTGGGTATATTGCTTTACTATTTTGAAGTATAAAGGAAAAAGTAAAAGAGGTCTTATACTGTTCACCCCCCTCTCAATATAAGCTTGTGTTCTTCAATTGGTATCAGAGCAGGTGCCTTCGAAAAGTTTAACAACTTGAAGGAAAAGCTAGTAAAGAACACAATGGATTATTCAAGTGGCAATGCAACACCTATTCTTGATGGGTCAGATTTTGGTCTTTGGAGTGCAAGGATGAAGGTTCATCTAATGGCACTTGGTAATGAGGTATGGGAAGTAATTGAAGATGAGTACACTATTCCTGTACATGGTCCTTATACTAAAGAAGAAAGGCTCCTACATCACAGCAATTCAAAAGCAATGAATGCAATCCTGAAAGGCTTACAGAAAGTAGATCTCACCAAAGTGATTCACTGCAAGACAACTAGTGAAATGTGGAAACAGTTGAAGGTGGTTCATACAGGTGATACAAATGTCAGAAAGGCCAAGTTGAGACACTTCAAAGGTATGTTTGAACAACTCAAGATGAATGATGATGAAAATATTAGTGACTACATGCTTCGTATGGATGAGGTTGTTAACTCCATGAAAGACTTAGGTCTTGAGCTTGCTGAAAATGATGTTTGTGATAAGATTTTAAGATCTCTTCCTAATAGATTTAGTGAAAATATTTCTGCTATTGAGGAAGCTAAAGATTTGGATAAGTTGAAAAAGGATGAGCTCCATAGTATACTTGCAAGCATTTGAGTTGAGAACTCAAGTGAAGGTTGATGTCAAGAAAGAGGCAGCTTTCAAGGCTACCAAGAATTCCAAAGGTAAACAACTTCAAGATAGTGATGAGTCTTCTAGTGATGAAGAGGCATATTACAGCAAGAAAGGCAAGTTCTCTAGAAAGCACAAAAGTATGAAAAATATAAGATGTTTCAATTGTGGAAAGTTTGGTCATTATGCTACCGATCGTACTGTTCCCAAGAATGAAAGTGATGAAGATAAACAGGATTCTAAGAGCAAGGATTCTGAAAAGCACAAGCATCACAGGAAAAACAAAGATGAGCACAACAATCAAGGAAAGAGGTATTCTCACAAGCACAAGAAGAGTTTCTACCTAGACAAAGCAAGTAAGTGTTCTAGTAGTGATAGTGAAAGTTCTTCAAGTGATAATGAAAATGAGATGTTGTTCATATCATAAAAAGAGGAAGAACCGAAACATAGATTCATTATCATGAAATGTCTTAGATGTGGAAATTTTGGTCACCTTGAGGATGATTGCACAAATAATGATTTGGTTTCTAGTATGTATGAGGATGCTTCAGAAAACTATAAGGAAGATGCATGTATGGTTTTTGAAAAGGGTAGCACCTCTAGTGATAAGAAATCTGAAAAAGGCTTTGATGATTCAAAAAGCAATCAAATAAAGGATCTTGAAAGTGAACTTATTAGTGCTCTTAGTGCTTTGAAAAAGGAAAGAAAGAAGAATGCTAGACTCAAGGATAAGTTAGATGAATGTTGTATGGAGAGAGATGATCTTATAGAAAGTCTTGACTTCTCTATAGCTAAGACACAAGAACTCAAGGATGAGTTAGAGTCTAAGGTTCTTGAGTATAGTGAGTTAGAACAGAAAATGGCTTCTTTGAAAGAGGAAACTAAAGAGTACAAGGATAAGCTTTACAGATTTCAAGATAGCTCCAAAAAGGTTAAGTCTCTCATCAAAGGTCAAAGAAAGACAACAGATAAAACAGGCCTTGGTTTTGTTAAGCCACACAAGGAACAAGTTGGAGAGTCTAGTAAGAGACTCCAAAAGGAAGAGAGTTCTGATGAGGAAAGTATTTCAGATCATGAGTTCTTGAATGATAGATGCACAGGAACAGAAAACAGAATTCAGAATGAGAAGAAGAAGTTTTCAGAACCTAAGAGGTCAATTAAAGGAAAGTTTCAAGGCAGATGTTTTGCTTGTCACAGGTTTGGTCACATGGCTTCACATTGCATGGCTCAAGTGAAGGAGGTAAATGACAGTTTTAGAAGTGCTAGTTACTTTCAAGGGTATTGCTACTCTTGTCAACAGTTTGGGCACAAGGCAGTTCATTGCAAGGCAAATAACAAGAACAGGTTTGGTCAGAATAGGTTTGGCCAGAATAGGTTTGGCCAGAATAGGGTTAGTCAGAACAGGTGGATTCAAAGAATAGGTATGCCTCAAAGAAATAACATTGTTACTTGTTATAAGTGCAACAATGAAGGTCACATAGCTAGACAATGTAGAGCTGAACTTCCAAGGTACAAGAATAGAAACAGTGGTATGAACAGGTCCAAGGATCAAGGCATGGTTAAGAACAGGAATAGTGATAGGAACAGGAACAGGAATATGGACAAAGAGTACAAGAGAAGGCCCGACAAGGAAGTTATAGACGCTGATGATGATCAGTGCCTAATGGGAGTTTTACTCCCACCCAAGAATTAATCACCTCATCAGGAGGTGGGGGAGGGACTAAGCTAAGAGGCTCATTCTTAGTCCCGAGCCCCAAAGGTGACCCTTTGCCATTGATGACAAAGGGGGAGAGATTTGAGTAAGGGGGAGAGCCTCAAGACAGGGGGAGCTGTTTATGTTGAGTTTCTGTGTTGTTGAGAAGCATGGTTTGCCATCAATGACAAAGGGGGAGATTGTTGGCAATTTTGGGTTTGAGATCCTAGCTTCTTGTCTATGAGTTGTCATTGATGTCAAAAGGAAATGGCATTAATGTTAAGAGGATGTGTTGGCTTCAAAGGTGGAAGATTCCAAGAGAATCCGGAGAGATTCCATTGGCAAGGGTTTTTCATTAAAACCAAGTTAAATGGTTTTTATTAAAACCAATGGAGGTTCTCTTTATTATTTATTTAATTATTATTTAAAACCCTTCAAGGTTTTAATTATTTAATTATTTAATTAATTAAGGGAGAAATTATTTTTAATTTATCTTAAGGGTTTTTAAACCCTTTAGAAAGCAATTTCGATTAAATTCGAAATTACTTTTCGAATTCAGCCGACGTGTTTGGAAATGCATCAAAGTGCATATAAAATGAGGCAAATGAATTCATTTATGTTTGGCCAAGAGTTCGACATTAATCCCTGAGCATTTCGATTTCGACATCGAAGCCCCTACGCCGCCGAAGGAGGAAGACAAGCGTTGCGTGGTCAAAGGTGTGACGGGTTGGTCTTGGCGCCAAGGAGGAGGCGCACGCGGTGATAAGAACGGAGAATTCCCTTCTCCCTCACGTGGGCTCTCCTAGCCCACGTGGCATGGTCAAAGGACTTAGTAGCATGGTGATCGGCGGTTCGAATCATCGAAGACCCTTTTGAGGGTAGTGTATGCACTCCGAAATTCATGGGATATTTACCAAAGGTATGCGCTCCAATTTTTGCAGAAAGAGTGGCAATTAAATTTTAATATTTTGCTTGCTAAGGTTTTATAAAGTTAGCTTTGGGAGGTATAAGGAATGCAAGCTTAATATTTTTGCTATAGTCGGATTGAAAATTAAAGGGGAAATAATTGCCATGGTGGTTGAGTTATTTTGACATGCCAATGTTGGGTTAATAATTTTTAGGGAAGATCAAAATTATTAATTGTGGTAGATTTTCAAGGGCTTATTCATCTTCAAAAAGGGTATGGGCACATTTTTCTTATAAGTATGATTGGTGTATGTTTTTCTGAAATAAGGTTGGAGTGAAAAGGTTTTCAACTAGGTTTCCTTTGGTTGGGTGTAAATCCTATTTTCTCGTTTGTTGAAGACTACTTATGCATTGTTATCCTTAAGGAGAGTTTTTGGTGAATGCATAATTTCTGGTTTGAGATAGTGGAAGCTTTGTGCACTAGGGTTTATATTTGTGAGTCTAGCTACTTGCATTGAGTTGGTGGAACCCTTGGTTGGCTGTTTTGAGTTTGATGGTTGAGTTGCTTCCAAAGAGGTTGTTTGATCAAGTTATTGCTTTACTTGATTCATAATATTGGGCTTACTCCATTGAGTTGATTTGAGCAAGTTATTCTTTGCATTTGGTGATATTGTATTGGTGGCTGTTTTGTTCAAATATCTTTGGAGGGAAAAGGATTTCTACTTGTTTCCTTTTTCTTGTGATGATTGGTTGAATGCTTCAAGGTTGATGTTGAGTTGAATGGTGTTGGTTGACTAAACCTTGTTTGATGAGCATTGTTGTTGAAACCCTAATTGATGGTGAAAAGAACAT
Source organism: Wollemia nobilis (assembly GCA_028583015.1). NCBI lineage: Eukaryota > Viridiplantae > Streptophyta > Pinopsida > Araucariales > Araucariaceae > Wollemia > Wollemia nobilis. The sequence continues at coordinate 1,344,636 of JAQPPZ010002512.1, forward strand.
GAGTATCATTGTTATGTGATTCTTTGCATAGTTGGCAATTGTTGGGGTTTCATGTTCTTGAAAGAAAACATTCTATCCTATCCATTTCAGATATTGAGTTGAGTTTTCAGATTTGAGATTGAGATTGAGCCGAGTTGATTTGAGTTGAGTTTTGAGATTGGGATTTGAGTATAGAACATATTGAGTCTCTAACAATTCTCTTTATGCTTCTATGAGTTTGACAAATCACATTGGGTCTCTAACAATTCACTTTGTGATTTCCTACTAAGAAAGTTTTTCTTGGTGAGCTTGCTGAGTTTTTGGACAGGTTCCATGGGGACTTGTGAGCAGTTTTGGAAAGGTTCGTGGGGACTTGTGAGCAGATTTGGACAGGTCCTAGCAGAGGACTTGTGAGCTGAGTTTGATAGTTCTATCAGAGAACTTGAGGACAGAGGTGCATTGGTTCTATGAGAAGAACCTCGAGGACAGATTTGGCAAGTCTTTGAGAAGGCTTGTATGCAGAGGATTGATTTGTTCAAGAGTTGGACAGATCTCGATAGACAGAGGAAGACTTGTACTAGACCGACTGACTATGTTTGGTACAGGTTGTTGAGCTACTGTGGACGTGATCATAGAAGGCAGAGGTCTCTTAGGCTAAGCATTGAGGACAGGAGGTCTTCGATGGAAAGGAGTTCCACGTGCTGGCAAGAGGTAGAGGCAGTTGATCTTCTGAGGGATCATTTCTAGAGCAGAGGGGAAGGTATCTCCTTTGAGCAGAGGCTCATAAATTCTGATTGGGGGAAGGTATCTCCTTTGGGCCGAGGCTCATAAACATTGTAATTGGGAAGGATTCCCAAAGAACTTTGAGATAACTTTTAGAGAAAAGTTTTGTGGACGTAGCCCAACCATTCTGGGTGAACCACGTTAAAATTGGTGTCACTTTGTGGATGATATTGTGCATTGCTTTGATATTGCTTTGGGTATATTGCTTTACTATTTTGAAGTATAAAGGAAAAAGTAAAAGAGGTCTTATACTGTTCACCCCCCCTCTCAGTATAAGCTTGTGTTCTTCAATTGGTATCAGAGCAGGTGCCTTCGAAAAGTTTAACAACTTGAAGGAAAAGCTAGTAAAGAACACAATGGATTATTCAAGTGGCAATGCAACACCTATTCTTGATGGGTCAAATTTTGGTCTTTGGAGTGCAAGGATGAAGGTTCATCTAATGGCACTTGGTAATGAGGTATGGGAAGTAATTGAAGATGAGTACACTATTCCTGTACATGGTCCTTATACTAAAGAAGAAAGGCTCCTACATCACAACAATTCAAAAGCAATGAATGCAATCCTGAAAGGCTTACATAAAGCAGATCTCACCAAAGTGATTCACTATAAGACAGCTAGTGAAATGTGGAAACAGATTGAAGGTGGTTCATACAGGTGATACAAATGTTAGAAAGGCCAAGTTGAGACACTTCAAAGGTATGTTTGAACAACTCAAGATGAATGATGATGAAAATATTAGTGACTACATGCTTCGTATGGATGAGGTTGTTAACTCCATGAAAGACTTAGGTCTTGAGCTTGCTGAAAAATGATGTTTGTGATAAGATTTTAAGATCTCTTCCTAATAGATTTAGTGAAAATATTTCTGCTATTGAGGAAGCTAAAGATTTGGATAAGTTGAAAAAGGATGAGCTCCATAGTATACTTGCAGCATTTGAGTTGAGAACTCAAGTGAAGGTTGATGTCAAGAAAGAGGCAGCTTTCAAGGCTACCAAGAATTCCAAGGGTAAACAACTTCAAGATAGTGATGAGTCTTCTAGTGATGAAGAGGCATATTACAACAAGAAAGGCAAGTTCTCTAGAAAGCACAAAAGTATGAAAAATATAAGATGTTTCAATTGTGGAAAGTTTGGTCATTATGCTACCGATCATACTCGTTCCCAAGAATGAAAGTGATGAAGATAAACAGGATTCTAAGAGCAAGGATTCTGAAAAGCACAAGCATCACAGGAAAAACAAAGATGAGCACAACAATCAAGGAAAGAGGTATTCTCACAAGCACAAGAAGAGTTTCTACCTAGACAAAGCAAGTAAGTGTTCTAGTAGTGATAGTGAAAGTTCTTCAAGTGATAATGAAAATGAGATGTTGTTCATATAAAGAGGAAGAACCAAAACATAGATTCATTATCATGAAATGTCTTAGATGTGGAAATTTTGGTCACCTTGAGGATGATTGCACAAATAATGATTTGGTTTCTAGTATGTATGAGGATGCTTCAGAAAACTATAAGGAAGATGCATGTATGGTTTTTGAAAAGGGTAGCACCTCTAGTGATAAGAAATCTGAAAAAGGCTTTGATGATTCAAAAAGCAATCAAATAAAGGATCTTGAAAGTGAACTTATTAGTGCTCTTAGTGCTTTGAAAAAGGAAAGAAAGAAGAATGCTAGACTCAAGGATAAGTTAGATGAATGTTGTATGGAGAGAGATGATCTTATAGAAAGTCTTGACTTCTCTATAGCTAAGACACAAGAACTCAAGGATGAGTTAGAGTCTAAGGTTCTTGAGTATAGTGAGTTAGAACAGAAAATGGCTTCTTTGAAAGAGGAAACTAAAGAGTACAAGGATAAGCTTTACAGATTTCAAGATAGCTCCAAAAAGGTTAAGTCTCTCATCAAAGGTCAAAGAAAGACAACAGATAAAATAGGCCTTGGTTTTGTTAAGCCACACAAGGAACAAGTTGGAGAGTCTAGTAAGAGACTCCAAAAGGAAGAGAGTTCTGATGAGGAAAGTATTTCAGATCATGAGTTCTTGAATGATAGATGCACAAGAATAGAAAACAGAATTCAGAATGAGAAGAAGAAGTTTTCAGAACCTAAGAGGTCAATTAAAGGAAAGTTTCAAGGCAGATGTTTTGCTTGTCACAGGTTTGGTCACATGGCTTCACATTGCATGGCTCAAGTGAAGGAGGTAAATGACAGTTTTAGAAGTGCTAGTTACTTTCAAGGGTATTGCTACTCTTGTCAACAGTTTGGGCACAAGGCAGTTTATTGCAAGGCAAATAACAGGAACAGGTTTGGTCAGAACAGGTTTGGCTGAACAGGTTTGGCGGAATAGGGTTAGTCGAACAGGTGGATTCAAAGAATAGGTATGCCTCAAAGAAATAACATTGTTACTTGTTATAAGTGCAACAATGAAGGTCACATAGCTAGACAATGTAGAGCTGAACTTCCAAGGTACAGGAATAGAAATAGTGGTATGAACAGGTCCAAGGATCAAGGCATGGTTAAGAACAGGAACAGTGACAGGAACAGGAACAAGAATATGGACAAAGAGTACAAGAGAAGGCCCGACAAGGAAGTTATAGACGCTGATGATGATCAGTGCCTAATGGGAGTTTTACTCCCACCCAAGAATTAATCACCTCATCAGGAGGTGGGGGAGGGACTAAGCTAAGAGGCTCATTCTTAGTCCCGAGCCCCAAAGGTGACCCTTTGCCATTGATGACAAAGGGGGAGAGATTTGAGTAAGGGGGAGAGCCTCAAGACAGGGGGAGCTATTTATGTTGAGTTTCTGTGTTGTTGAGAAGCATGGTTTGCCATCAATGACAAAGGGGGAGATTGTTGGCAATTTTGGGTTTGAGATCCTAGCTTCTTGTCTATGAGTTGTCATTGATGTCAAAAGGAAATGGCATTAATGTTAAGAGGATGTGTTGGCTTCAAAGGTGGAAGATTCCAAGAGAATCCGGAGAGATTCCATTGGCAAGGGTTTTTCATTAAAACCAATGGAGGTTCTCTTTATTATTTATTTAATTATTATTTAAAACCCTTCAAGGTTTTAATTATTTAATTATTTAATTAATTAAGGGAGAAATTATTTTTAATTTATCTTAAGGGTTTTTAAACCCTTTAGAAAGCAATTTCGATTAAATTCGAAATTACTTTTCGAATTCAGCCGACGTGTTTGGAAATGCATCAAAGTGCATATAAAATGAGGCAAATGAATTCATTTATGTTTGGCCAAGAGTTCGACATTAATCCCCGAGCATTTCGATTTCTGACATCGAAGCCCCTGCGCCAGCGAAGGAGGAAGACAAGCGTTGCGTGGTCAAAGGTGTGACGGGTTGGTCTTGGCGCCAAGGAGGAGGCGCACGCGGTGATAAGAATGGAGAATTCCCTTCTCCCTCACGTGGGCTCTCCTAGCCCATGCGGCGTGGCCAAAGGACTTAGTAGCATGGTGGTCGGCGGTTCGAATCACCGAAGACCCTTTTGAGGGTAGTGTATGCACTCCAAAATTCGTGGGATATTTACCAAAGGTATGCGCTCCAATTTTTGCAGAAAGAGTGGCAATTAAATTTTAATATTTTGCTTGCTAAGGTTTTATAAAGTTAGCTTTGGGAGGTATAAGGAATGCAAGCTTAATATTTTTGCTATAGTCGGATTGAAAATTAAAGGGGAAATAATTGCCATGGTGGTTGAGTTATTTTGACATGCCAATGTTGGGTTAATAATTTTTAGGGAAGATCAAAATTATTAATTGTGGTAGATTTTCAAGGGCTTATTCATCTTCAAAAAGGGTATGGGCACATTTTTCTTATGAGTATGATTGGTGTATGTTTTTCTGAAATAAGGTTGGAGTGAAAAGGTTTTCAACTAGGTTTCCTTTGGTTGGGTGTAAATCCTATTTTCTCGGTTTGTTGAAGACTACTTATGCATTGTTATCCTTAAGGAGAGTTTTGGTGAATGCATAATTTTTGGTTTGAGATAGTGGAAGCTTTGTGCACTAGGGTTTATATTTGTGAGTCTAGCTACTTGCATTGAGTTGGTGGAACCCTTGGTTGGCTGTTTTGAGTTTGATGGTTGAGTTGCTTCCAAAGAGGTTGTTTGATCAAGTTATTGCTTTACTTGATTCATAATATTGGGCTTACTCCATTGAGTTGATTTGAGCAAGTTATTCTTTGCATTTGGTGATATTGTATTGGTGGCTGTTTTGTTCAAATATCTTTGGAGGGAAAAGGATTTCTTCTTGTTTCCTTTTTCTTGTGATGATTGGTTGAATGCTTCAAGGTTGATGTTGAGTTGAATGGTGTTGGTTGACTAAACCTTGTTTGATGAGCATTGTTGTTGAAACCCTAATTGATGGTGAAAAGAACATGAGTATCATTGTTATGTGATTCTTTGCATAGTTGGCAATTGTTGGGGTTTCATGTTCTTGAAAGAAAACATTCTATCCTATCCATTTCAGATATTGAGTTGAGTTTTCAGATTTGAGATTGAGATTGAGCTGAGTTGATTTGAGTTGAGTTTTGAGATTGGGATTTGAGTATAGAACATATTGAGTCTCTAACAATTCTCTTTATGCTTCTATGAGTTTGAAAAATCACATTGGGTCTCTAACAATTCACTTTGTGATTTCCTACTAAGAAAGTTTTTCTTGGTGAGCTTGCTGAGTTTTTGGACAGGTTCCAGTGGGGACTTGTGAGCAGTTTTTGGACAGGTTTCGATGGGGACTTGTGAGCAGATTTGGACAGGTCCTAGCAGAGGACTTGTGAGCTGAGTTTGATAGTTCTATCAGAGAACTTGAGGACAGAGGTGCATTGGTTCTATGAGAAGAACCTGAGGACAGTTGGCAAGTCTTTGAGAAGGCTTGTATGCAGAGGATTGATTTGTTCAAGAGTTGGACAGATCTGACAGACAGAGGAAGACTTGTACTAGACCGACTGACTATGTTTGGTACAGGTTGTTGAGCTGCTGTGGACGTGATCATAGAAGGCAGAGGTCTCTTAGGCTAAGCATTGAGGACAGGAGGTCTTCGATGGAAAGGAGTTCCACGTGCTGGCAAGAGGTAGAGGCAGTTGATCTTCAGAGGGATCATTTCCAGAGCAGAGGGGAAGGTATCTCCTTTGAGCAGAGGCTCATAAATTCCGATTGGGGGAAGGTATCTCCTTTGGGCCGAGGCTCATAAACATTGTAATTGGGAAGGATTCCCAAAGAACTTTGAGATAACTTTTAGAGAAAAGTTTTGTGGACGTAGCCCAACCATTCTGGGTGAACCACGTTAAAATTGGTGTCACTTTGTGGATGATATTGTGCATTGCTTTGATATTGCTTTGGGTATATTGCTTTACTATTTTGAAGTATAAAGGAAAAAGTAAAAAGAGGTCTTATACTGTTCACCCCCCCTCTCAGTATAAGCTTGTGTTCTTCATATTTTTACCCAATTATTTCCTTGATATTTGAATAATCTCCACCCAAGTTTTTCTCCTAATGCCAAATTCATAAGTCTGCAATTCCGCAAACCTGCTTCTATTAGAATTAGAGTATATTACATCATTTGTATGATATTATGTAATGTACTAAAGGTACATAGTTAGGACTTTATATTGCTTTAGGGGGAAGTTATCTAGTTACTTGAGGAAGAAGCAACATATACACAAGTGTCAATATTCATTTGTGCAAGGTATCCCATTGTACAACTAGTTGGAGTGTTGGCTAAGGAACCCTTCTTCCTATATGAAGGGGGTTATGGTTCACCTCATTTTGTATCACTTCTATTCATTCAATAATATGTTCTATTGCTTTGATCTCTATATCCTAATGTAATGCTACTAAAGCCATCAGTGGTATCACAACTATGATCATTTCTAGAGAAGAATAGGAAAAGTCATTACTACAGGTTTTTACAAAACTGATGCGCCTTTGGACCTGCCACTTGCAAATCCTTTTGTTGTGAGATCATTTAAAAGAGCTCAATGTGAATAAGGAGAATTTTCTTATAAGAGGAAGATTTGGGACAATTGTCACCATCCAACAACAAGCCCAAAAGGAAGAAGGTATAAAACTAGAAGAAGATTTGTCAAATCCAGGAAGAAGATTACATAGAAAACAACAAGCTTGGTGAACCTAATCACCAAAATCTACATTCTCTACAAAGCATTTTAGCTTTAAAAGGTATGCAACTTGGGTGCAATCAGATTCATTGATTAAACTTAAAAAAATTTGAATCATTCATCAATTTTGTTAAAGCACCTTATGATACAAAATTACAACTATCTATCAACTACTTATCTTATATCTTGAAAAATAATATTGGATCATACAACTGTGGTTGTAGTGAAATTTTTAGATTATATTTGAAAAGTTGTATTGGAAGTATTAAGAGCATATTTAAGAAATCAGTGGAGAAATAAGGTGATTTTTTTTGATAAGTTAACAAAATTTATATTAATAAGGGAATTTGAAAGGCACCCTAACACCTTGATACATCAACAAGAATAAAGGATGCACCATCCACAAAAAACCTTGTGGCATCCATATAAAACCTAAAACGTAAAGAAAAACTAGAACAAGCCAAAAAACAAGGACGAGACTAGAAATAAAAGTCCTGACAAGACAGGATCCAAAGTCAACAAGAAAACAACAACCAATTAAGCAATTACAGAATCCTTGATGTCATCCTTCTTGATATCCTTAGGAACATCCTTAAACACATCCTTGGCAATATCTACCACATCATCTTCTTTGACCTCAGGTTTGCCTTCAACAACGATCTTTGTTGGAGTATCCTCGGTGAAGTTGTCACAGAAGAACAGGAGGTTCAAAGCATTCCTATGATCTTTTATTTGAGTAATGTCTACCATGATTGTAGTCATAGCACTCTCCATTTGGAAAACAGTAGCAGTGGTGGTCTTAATAATGTATTCCTGAAGAATCTTCTTTGCAGGATCATCTAGCTCATCCTCCGCAACACCCTATGGCTTTCCCTGATTCTAAATGCCCTTGTTCTTTAGATACTGAGAACTTCTTGTCAGTGTAGCCTCTGCTTTATCCTTCTTCACCGATTGCTCAACATCCTGGTGGTCTCCTTCCATATTCCTCCTCTTGGAACCACAGACCCTTGAGGAAGGAGTGAAGGATGTATCCTCCTTCGTTGTCTGCTTGGACTCTTCCTGTTGTTCCTACGAATGCACATTTCCTTTAGGGAATTTCTCCAAAATATGAACATAAATTACTTTGAATAGCCCCTGGTGTGAGGGCCAAGCTTCCTCTTTCTTTGAGTGGGTCACATTAATGGAGTAATCCATGGAAAAGTACAAAAATTTTGGAATATTCAACGGTTTCACCTCCTTGAAATGGTTCACGAAAGCAATGTGGAAGCTTCTAAGTTGGGAACCTGGGTCATCGACTATGATGTACTCCATAACTAGTTTCATCACCTCCTTCCAAGGGGTGGGTAAGTCCTCATGAAGCATACATGATCTAAAAATCTTTCATATGCTCAACTTCGACTCAAACTCCTTGAGTTCAATATCCCAATTGTGTTTATCCCTTCGAATCATTCTTCCTATCAGTGGTTGTCCTTTTATATCAGTGAGGATGTGTACATCCACTTGGAACTCTACTCAATGGATGATGACAATACCCTTCTCCTAGGTAGATGCAAAGGCCAGATTGATATCCCAATCCAAACCTGGAGAAACATTTCAAGAATGACAAGAAACCTCTCGCACTCATAATTGCTTCAACCACCGCTTCATCTATTAAGTACTATAGTGCATCTATTAAGCACTATTCTAGTTAAACTATTAACTAGTTGCTCTATATGTATTTGTGTTTATTAAGAAGCACAAAAAAAAATTGCAACACTTTCATGGCCAAAATAAGCCACCATTACAAGCAGAAAGGTGGAGTAGAGAAACCACCATTGAAATCCTTGAAGGAAGCCTTAAATCAAGACCTTAGTAGTCTTAAAATTCAAGGAGAATAAAATGATTCTTTCTTCAAGAACAAAGTGCAGGAATCCTCATTTTTCAATAACTTAGATTGACTATCATCCAAAAGAATCAATAAGGATTATAAAGATTCTTCATTTTAGGCATAAAATTACATATTACAAAATGCACCTCCTTTGTTCCTTGTAAGAACAAAGACATTACTATTTACAGTGGGGTAGAAGGATATTTTCATCTATAAGGTTTGCGATAGAGGGAAGGAGCTATCCAAATCTCACACAAGTAGTACATCTATGGATAAAAAGGAAGATCTACTAGAGAACTTGCACGTCCTTGTCTAACAGGTTTGTGGCCAAGGGGAGGATATATCCAAATCTCACACAAGCAATACATCTACAATCGAGAGGAAGATCTACTAGATAACTCACATGTCCTTATCCAACAGGTTTGTAGCCAGGTGAAGGGGCCCATACGAACATTAGAGTTTTAGCCAAATAAAGAGCTACTGAAGAGATCACACGTCCAGGAGTTGAGGTGTTTAAAAGCACCATATTTCTTTCATTAGAATCAACCATATAAGACAATGCATCACCTGCAACAGTGGAGCCATTGGAAGAAAATATTAACACTCATCATTGCCAAAGAACACTCATCATTTTCAAAGGGAGGTAGCTTGTAATGCTTCATGATGCTCACTACTGAAGAGCGCTCATCATTTCCAAAGAGAGCTAGCTCGTAATGCTTCATGTGACACAAAGCCCATCCTTCTTAATATGCCAATCTGAAAGAACGAAAGACACAGTAGTAGAATGCAATCAAGCAAAGCAAGGAGAAGTCAAAACCAAGTTAATGCTTCAAGGTGAAACATCTATATGCCATTTAACAGTGTAAGGAAGATATTAGAGATGCTATCATAAAGCCAGTATTTGGAGAATCCTAGTGAAATATATTTGAAACCTTAAAATTACAGATCGAGGGATGAGGTTACGTCGATTAAAGAGGGCTCTGAATTGCCCACAAATGCTATGCAACACGTAGCTACGGATATACTAACGTACAACAATGAGGAACTATTGCGATAAAATATTTATGCTTGTCTTAACATTAGGTTTATGGAGTTATAAGGAAACATATTAAACAAGCATACTTTAGATTTGCTAGTATTTTCAAAAGTTATCAAGGAGAAATGAGGGATATTATTATTGTTAAAATAACTTGCAAATATTATTTTCTAAATTTTTCCAAACTTGGGAGTTATAAGGAATAAAATGTCAACTTAGGAAATTGGAAATTAGAAAACATTATATCAATCAAAGAGGGGTATTTAAAGAGGTATATTAAAAGTGTTCAAAAGTTGATTTTTTATAGTGTTGTCTCAAAATTACTTAAAGAAAGGAAAATAAATACAACTTCAAAACCTCTTCAAAGAATTAGTGCTTATTTCAATAGGAGTAATAAGGAGATAAAAAAAGTTGTTTTTTGTATTTAGAAAAATTTACAAAATCAACTTAAACTTGAAATACAATTTACAAAAGCACTATATTGATAATACATCCTATCCAAAACATCCTAAGGAGTCATAAGGTATTCTACAAAACTCAAATTTTTAGATTCTAAACTCGTCTGCTATGGATTATTGGTATATAGACTCAGGAGCAAGCAAGCATATGACTGGGAACATTCATTGGTTCAATTCCCTAAAACAGGTACATAAGAACCCAATTGTTGTAGAAGACAACAAAACATATAAAGTAAAAGGAATCAGAAATATTTTGGTAAATATAGGATATGGAAAAGGAATAATCAAGAATGTTCTATATGTTCCAAGATTGACTACTAATATACTTTCTATTTCTCAACTCATGGATCAAAACATAACAGTTGAGTTCAAAGTTTTCAATGAAAAAAAATTATGTCACATCTCTAGGAAAGGAAAAATGATAGCATCAGGTTCCTACAAAAATAGTTTATTTGTTCTAAACACTACTACTCACTCAACACTTTCATTCAAAGCCTCAGATCTATGGCACAAGCATCTTGGGCATACAAGTGAAACTTCAATGAAGGAATTATTCAAGTATCAAATGGTTGAAGGACTACCCAACTTATCTCTAGAAACTAATGTGTCCAGAATGTTTAGTAGAAAAACAACATAAAATTCCTTTTGAACTGCATCAACACAGAGCCCAACAACCTTTAGAGATAATATATACAAATTTATGTGGGCCAATGAGGGTTGATAGTGTTGGAGGACATAAATACTTTCAGTTATTTGTTGATGATCACACAAGGAAAATGTGGGTATACTTCATGAAATACAAGTCAGATGCATTTAGTTATTTCAAACAGTTCAAACTCAAAGTAGAGAAAGAATTAGGAAAGACTATAAAAGCACTACATTCAGATAGAGGAGGAGAATTTTTTTCTAAATATTTTAACTTATTTTTAGAGGATAATAGAATTAAAAGACAACTCACTACAACATATTCACCTCCACATAATGGAATTGCAGAAAGAAAAAACATGTCAATAATGGAAATGGTTAGATGCATGTTGAAAGAGGCACAACTTGATCACCAATATTGGACAGAAGTAGTACAAACAACAGTCTACATGCAAAATAGGCTACCTACAAGAGTACTCAAATATATTACACCAGAAGAAGCATGGTCAGGGAAAAATCCCAACATAGAGAAATTGAAAATCTTTGGATGTAAAGCCTATATACATATTCCAAAATAGAAGAGGACTAAACTAGATAATAAAACCATGACAGGGATATTTATTGGTTATGACAATGAATCTACAAGATACAGAATACTAGATCCATCTACAAAAAAAGTCTACATTAGTAGAGATGTAGTCTTTGATGAAAAAGTCAAAGTTGACACAAAAGTTCTTTTATATCTGTATGAAGAAGATATAGTAAGTGAAGAGTTAGAATCTCAAGAACAGGAAACAAAATCTCCTAGAAGAGAACCAATATGGCTTAGAGATACACTCAGAGAAGCAAATCTAGAAAGGATGTCGGATCTTACTACTACAAGACATCAAACTTATAGCATAACCAGAATGAACAGAGGGATGTTGGGTAATATAGCAGAACCAACATCAACACTACGAGCACTAAATGATTCACACTAGAAAGTAGCAATGGAATTTGAATATTGATGAGCACTAGAAAATCTCATTTTACATACACTTTTAAGGGTATCATTATTGGTTTAATTAGCATTTGAAATGTATTTTTATATAGCTTTTGCATATAATTGATAGAAAATGAAGTATTATGCTTGACTAGTGTTTTTAGTGGAAAATGTGTGTAAATGCAGGTTTTTGCTACTAATCTGGTGTTTTTGAGTCTACATCCCATTTGGGCTTGGCAATGCACGAAGACATCTTGAAAAGAAACAACGATAAATGGTGAAGGCAAGTGCCCAACTCCCAACTATTGGCGGCACCTGACTCCCAACTATTGGTGGTGCCTGACTCCCAACCTATTTCCTAGTGCCTGACTCTCGACCTATTTCCCAATGCCTGACTTCTGAACTATCTCTTAGTGCTTGACTCCCATTGATGAGTTGATCGGTTGACCAAGTCAATGTTGACCAATTGACCAATTCAACGTTGATCGATTGACCAATTGACCATGCACTTTTGAAGGAGGTTGTTGCACAAAAGATAAAGGAGAAATATTCATATTCTTATGCATATTAGATTTTTATGATTATAATAGAATAAAGCACTTTTATTCTAATTATTAAAAGTTGATCGGTTGACCGATTGACCATGTAAGCTTTTAAAGCATTATTTTTAGGATTAGATTGTTATGTACACCTAAGGATTACTATATTTATCCTTTTGGTGAACGAACATGCTTTTAAATAGGAGAATAATATTTGTGTATAAACGTATTGTAACAAATCACGTTAGGTGATTAAAAATAGACAAATCTATTATTGTAATGAGATCTGGTTGCGTTTTATATAAGAACGTAGGCTAGACAAATACAAAGAGGATCATTTTACACAATCAATGGAATAATTCTATTTCTTTTATTCTACAGAGTTGCAAATACTCTTATTTTTTTGAAAGTAATATTTATGTAATTAACCGAGCGGACTACCTACGGGAGCCTGGGCCCACTCCTTGTAGTAGTCCTCCCCTTTTTATTTCTATTATTTATTTTCAATAGATTAGTTTCCTTATTTATTTTCTTGCTTTATTTTAATTTAGTTGTGTTTATTTTCCTATACTTTTATTTCCTGCACTTTTATTTTAGCATTTTAATTTCAGCTTTAGTTTTAGTTTATTTATTTATTTTTCTACACTTTATTTTATTTGGTTTGGCTGAAATGAAAATGAACAAACACCCCCACCAAACTAAATAGGTATAGAGGAATTCATTCCCCACATTGTAGGCATATATTGTGCATGACACTCACAAGTTTACGAGTTGTCTCGGGTTGACAATTAAATGGAGGTAATGAATTAAACCGTAGAAAATTAACCAATGTTTTGTCCAACATTTTGGCACCATTACCAGGGAGTGTTAAAATTGTAGTGTATGATCCATAGGTTAGTTAGTTTTAAAATTACATTCAGATTACCTTACCTGTAGATCCTTTACCTGAGAAGCATGAGTCCACCAAGGGCCTTTTTACAAGGCCAAAATAGTTGCCGGTACAACCAAAGCTGAATCCCATAGGCAATAGTTTAAATTTACCAGCTTATCAGGTAAATCTAGGAATGAACCCGATGTACCATATTAAGTGTAGAAGTAGAAATAAATTGTGTTGTTGAAAAAGTAGAAAAATTAGGCAATGAAGGATTTCCACTGTATTCTTAATGGTTTCAAGAAATTAGAGAAATGGCACAACCTTCGTTTGATATTATGAAATAATTGAAAATTTTTATTGTCAAACTATTAGGGATGTGTTTATTTACATAGAAACCATTAGGAAATTATGCCTCAAGAAGCCTAGTTTTAACGATAAAAAAATTACAGGCTTAATAGTTCTCAACACATTGGTAAATTTTAACGATGACATTAGTAGTAGAAAAAAATGACAAAAAAAAAAGAAAATTTAAAAAGAACATCTTGCCAGGAGTATGCTCTTCACTTGCGCTTAAGGCGACCGAGTGAATCAGAAACTAGCACATATTTTTTTAGAATACTGCTACACCATGTTAAAAAGTAGTCATTTATCTGCCTGCACAATTTGCCAATGAGTTGGAAGAATTTTTTTTGAGGCCATGCTCTTCTCATGCTGCAACATATCATACTAGTTGATGAAGAAAGGGATGATTTTTAGAGACTAGTTCAGTTGTAGGCATGGGGGAGACCCCACCTTCATTATGGCCACCAACAACATATTGTTCAATTTAAATTAAAAAAAAATAGTTTAAAATTTTATTTTAATGTCATTAGTTTAGAATTTTACTTTAATGCCTTTAGTTTAGATTTTTTTATGTTTTGTAGGACAACATGAAGTGCGATGCAGATGAATAAGGAGTTGTCTATGAAGATTTCATAAAGTGAGATTTATACGTGGAGTTTATAATAGCACTATACGAACCATCTTGTGTACCTCGATCGTGTAGCATCCAATCCAAATAGGTGAAGCGAGCAGAGTTTGCCTTAACAACATAGGCGCCCAAAGGTAGGCTAAGTAACCTTGATCAAGTGAAAGGCTTCCAACCCAAGGTGTTTGTGGAACTTGGGAAAATTTTACTGCAAAGTGCATGACTATTACAACCTAAGTAGATGGTAAACAAAGTCAGAGATGCTACACCAAGAGTGGAGTAGAGTGCCAAGATGATGTTCAAGTAATAGTCAATGGGCTCCATTTACAACCGCCTCACATTTGCGATATTGGATCAGACATCGGCATGGGGAGACCCCATACCATACCAATAGTTTTGATGAATGTTCACACATTCGTTAAAAAAATGTTAAAAAAATGAGGGGAATACGTGAAAAAGAGAAGTTGTGTGAATCCTCCCTTTGGTTGGGAATTATTTCCCAAATTAAAAAAATATAGTATGGAAATTATTCTGCTTAACATAGTTTTTATTTTTGCTTTGCCAAAAATTGTACCCTGAATGCAATCTATAGGCAGCTTGGTAAACCTAGGCCTATCATGTTTAGGTTCCACGATTCACATTTTCCTACTTTCGTGTTTTTTTGCTTTGCATAAATTGCTACCCTGAATGCAATTTGTAGGTAGCTTGGGTAACCTAGGCCTATCAGGCACAAATTCTAGCATTCCTATTTTTCTACTTTTGTGTGTTTAGTTTTACAAGAGACGACCTTGAATATAATTTGTAGGCAGTTAGCTTAAACTAGGCCTAATAGATACAAGCATATTGTGCTCTGCTAAGAGTGTAGTAATGCAAAAAAGGTACTTATTTTCCACCAGGGAGATAGTGCCTACAATCATACCAGTGCAGAAGTGTCTTCTTCCCACCTAGAGGAAGGCACCAATAAACGGTGTCAATCTTCCACCAGGAAGAAGCGATGCCTAAAAAAAAATAGTGCCCATTTTTCAGCCAACTAGAATCTTCTGCTGAGAAGGCTCCAAATTGAGTGTAAATCTAAAACAAGTGCTTTATTTTTTGCTACTTGTTGGTAGAGAGTATCCTCTTTCCCTAGAACCATCTTGGTTCAGAAGGGGAATGAGAAATTTCCAACCAATAGCAGTAAAATAAAGTAGGGGAGGTAGCACGCTCACCCTTAAGTGGAGAATTGTCATTGCACATAAACACCACCAGAAGTGGAGATCTTTTACTACAGATCTGCATCAAAGTGGGAGTTGTGCACATATTATTAAAAGGCTTGGTGCTCTGCAAAGTTTTCAAATTTATGTGTGCTTCACCAAACTATAGACAGGAAATGATGTTGTCTTCATTAACTACCAAGGGTTGTTGAGATGGAAACTAGCTCAGTCAACATTATTTGTTCTGAGTTGTGAAGCTATGAAGAGCAAATTAGTTGTAGTGATGGGGACCCCCACTATAGAGAAAATTATGGATGATGATGTCTGATCAAATTGTTAAAACTGAATAATAAGGATGAACAGACATCATCAACACAAGAATAGTGGAGAGACATTCTAGGGCTGATGTTGTTGGTAATCAGTTTGAAAATACAAGTGCAATTTCACCATACACCTAGTGCAACACAACCAGGTGTGTAGCGGCTCTTGATACAGGAGTGGAGGTTCATTTCATTGTTGTTGCATGTGAAAACATGATTGGTGGCACTGGTATGTAACCTGGTGATATAATTTTAGCTCCAAATGGGAAGATAATCCAAGAGCCTGAGTTGTTGCACTTGGAAGTAAAATTGCTAGAATTTTCACTCCCAATGATGACCTAGCAGAAGAAAAATTCTAGAGAAAAAATTTAGAAAATTTTGGAAAATACTTCAAAGGTCATTGGAGAAAAATTATGGAAAATTCTAGAAATTTCTTCAAAGGTCATTAAAGAAAATTTCTGGAAAATTCTTCAAAGGTCATTAGAGAAAAATTCTGGAAAATACCATTGGAGGAAAATTGTTGGGAAAACATGAAATCAGTTTTAGGCATCGTGTTAATGTAGTTTTGGATGATGCCTACGAATTTAATTCCCATAGGAGAAATAAACCTCATAATTTTCTACATAGGCTATGATTTGACTATTTGGCTGTAGTGATGGCATCCAGGAATGATCATTCAAATTGCTGGTTTGGTGTAGTGCATGGAGAAAACAACGTGGATGGAGTGATAGTTTTGTTCAAAATATTTTGGAACCAATGTTAAATGCAACCACCTGAAGAAGCTTTGGTAGAGATGTGACCCGCACGAGTCAACTTGAATATCCTACCATGTTGGTTGTCCGCATCCTGGTTTCAATGGAAGATCTATTCTGGTCATGCTTCCTCCCATGGAATAGATGATGGGCTAAGAAAAAAAATTATTATCTCCAAGATACATCAATGTCACAACAACTTCATTTTCTGGAACATCATAATTTCAAGCCACATGTAGATATTTCACACCATCAAACATTGTACATATCATGATCCACAAAATTCACCTAGGTATGTACTGAGTTTTCCATTAATTATTTGCATAGTTATTTTAAAAATCATTTCTATGTTAATACCAGTAGATACCGCCATATTTCTCATTATTAATTCTCCCATTAGAATTCAGCCACATGGCATACCTCAGACATGAGAGGAATTTCATTACCCAAGGAACATTTAAAAAAAAAAAAACTCATCTTCCATATTTTGAAAGGAAGGCACCCCACTCCTATCTTCCGTGAGAGTGACACCTAACTCCTGTAAACATCCAATTTTTGTGCTTGCCTCTCATTTATATTTAAAAAAAAAAATGTATTGGGGGTTGTGACATGAGGGCATGTCAAATATTCGACATGGAGGAATGATGAGCACCAAAATTGCTCATTTTACATACAATTTTAAAGGCATCATGATTGGTTTAATTAGCATTTGAAATGTATTTTTATATAGCTTTTGCATATATTTGATAGAAGATGAAGTATTATGCTTGACGAGTGTTTTAGTGGAAAATGTATATAAATGCAGGTTTTTGCTACTAATCTGGTGTTTTTGAGTCTACATCCCATTTAGGCTTGGCAATGCACGAAGACATCTTGAAAAGAACAATGGTAAATGGTGAAGGCAGGTGCCCGACTCTTGACCAATGGCGGCACCCGACTCTCGACTATTGATGATGCTTGACTTCTGACTATTGATGGCACCTGACTCTCGACCTATTTCATGGCGCCTGACTCCCGACCTGTTTCTCGGTGCCTAACTCCTGACCTATCTCCTAGTGCTTGAATCATGTTGATGAGTTGATCGATTGACCAAGTCAACGTTGGCTGGTTGTCCAATTGACCATGCACTTTTGAAAGAGGTTGTTGCACAAAAGATAAAGAAGAAATATTTGTATTCTTATGCATATTAGATTTTTATGAAAGCACTTTTATTTTAATTATTAAAATTTGACCAGTTGACCATGTAAGCTTTTAAAGCATTATTTTTAGGATTAGATTGTTATGTACACCTAAGGATTACTATATTTATCCTTTTGGTGAACGAACATACTTTTAAATAGGAGAATAATATCTATGTAGAAATGTATTGTAACAAATCATGTTAGGTGATTAAAGATAGACAAATATATAATTTTAGGAGATCTAGCTGCATTTTATATAAGAACATAGGCCAGACGAATACATGGGGGATCGTTTTACACAGCCAATGAAATCATTCTATTTCTTTTATTCTATAGAGTTGTAAATACTCTTATTTTTTTTTAAAGTAATATTTATTTAAATAATCGGACGAACTACCTGTGGGAGCCTAAGCCCACTCCTTGCAGTAGTCCTTCCCTTTTTATTTCTGTTATTTATTTTCAATAGATTAGTTTCCTGCATTATTTTTTTGCTTTATTTTAATTTAGTTGTGTTTATTTTATTGTACTTTTATTTTTTGTACTTTTATTTCAGCATTTTAAATTCAGTTTTAGTTTTAGTTTATTTATTTATTTTTTTGCACTTTATTTTATTTGGTTTGGCTGAAATGAAAATGAACAAACACCCCCACCAAACTAAATAGGTACAGAGGAATTCATTCCCCACACTGCAAGCATATACTATGCATGAAACTCACAAGTTTACGAGCTATCTCGAGTTGACAATTAAATGGATGTAATGAATTAAACTGTAGAAAATTAACCAATATTTTGCCCAATAAATATATGTAACTTCAAAAGAATAAAACATGGAATCTAGTGGAATTATCCCCTAGAAAAAGGGTAGTAGGATATAAATGGGTTTACAAGATCAAATACAGAGCAGATAGAACACTAGACAAATACAAGGCTCGATTAGTGGCAAAAGGATATACTCAAACAAAAGGAATGGACTATGAAGAAACATTCACACCAACAACAATGATGACTACTATCCAAACAGTCTGCGCACTAGTGGTATATCATAAATGGAAACTTCATCAGATGGATGTAAAAAGTGTGTTTCTTAATGGTGACTTAGAAGAAGTCTATATGTCACAACCAAGAGGCTTTATCACTAAGAGATAGGAAGATAAGGTATGTAGATTAAACAAATATTTATATGGTTTAAAGCAAGCTCCCAGAGCATGGAATATAAAGATCAACAATCATCTACTGTAACATCATTTCAAAATATGTTCATATGACCCTAGTTTATATACCAAGAAAATTGAAAATGATATCATGATCCTCATAGTATATGTTGATGACATTGTGATTACTAGAAGCTCAAAAAAATGATAAGAGATATAAAAAAGGATCTAGAAAAGGCATTTGAAATGATAGATCTAGGGTTAATGAGTTACTGTCTTGGTCTAGAAATTTATCAAGGAGAGGACATAATAGTGATCACTCAATCAAAATATGCAAAAGCCCTTCTGGAAAAATATAGAATGACAAAATACAAGCCTAAAGATACACCAATGGAACAAGGGGTTCAACTATTTAAAAATGATGAAACACCATTGGTTTTAGCTACATTATATCAACAGTTGATTGGAAGTCTTCTATACTTAACAAACAACCGATCAGATATTACTTTTGTAGTAAATTATCTATCACGGTTCATGCGAGAACCAAGAGAAATTCATTGGAAAGCTACAAAAAAGATACTGCAATATATCAAGAATACTACAGACTATGGACTAACCTATTTAAAAGGTGTCAAAGGATTTTATCTACAGGGTTACTCAGATTCAGACTACGTTGGATCTATTAATGATATAAAATCTACCTCTGGATATGTCTTCCACCTTGGATCAGGACCCATATCTTGACACAACAAGAAATAACATACAGTAGCACAATCATCGATTGAAGCCGCATATCGAGCAACAAGAGTTACCATATGTGAAGCACTATGGCTACAATACATACTAGCTAACATGGGAATTAAATAAACTTCAACCATGATATTTAGCAATAATCAAGGAGTACTAAACCTGATCAAGAATCCAATCATACATGAAAGAATAAAGCATATTGAAGCACAATGTCATTTCATTCAGGAACATTTTCATAATAAACACATCATCCTCAAGTATGTGCCTACAGAATATTAGACAATAGATATCTTTACAAAGGCGCTTGGAAAGATCAAATTTCAAAAATTTAGAGATCATCTATGCAATTCAAAAGAATCTCATACCCAAATAATGTAATACAATGAGGTGTTAGAATTAGAGTATATTACATCATTTGGGTGATATTATGTAATGTACCAAAGGTACATAGTTAAGACATTAGATTGCTTTAGGGGGAAGTTATCTAGTTACTTGAGGAAGAAGAAACATATGCACAAGTGTCAGTATGCATGTGTGCAAGGTATCCCATTGTACAACTAGTTGGAGTGTTGGCCAAGGAACCCTTCTTCCTATATGAAGGGGGTCATGGTTCACCTCATTTTGTATCACTTCTATTCATTCAATAAGTTGTTATATTTCTTTGCTCTTTGTCTCCTAATGTAATGTTGCTAAAGCCATTAGCTCGACCAATATTCTTTCCCTTGCAAACCCTATCCCATTTACAAAGAGGAAACCTAAATTTTTTCTCACAACCTTTCCATAGAAAGTCTCTTTGAATCTAATCAATTTTTGATGCAATACTTGTTGGCAGTCTTGAAAGTGTCATCATATGAATAGGAATATATTTCAATGTAGTCTTTATGAGCTGTAGTCTTCCTACCATGGTTAAGAACTTACCTTTCCAGCCTACCAAGTAAGCTTTCGTTCTATACAAAAAAGAGATCCAAGACTCTTTTTAATTTCCTTTATCAAACAAAGGAATACCTAAGTAGTTTGATGGAAATTTTTCAATTTTAAACCCTAAAATATTCACAATAATTTATTGTAAATCTAGGGCAATATTAATAAAAAAATCTTAGATTTTTAAGTATTTACCAACTATCCAAGTAGCCTTCTCATAGCATGATAATATTGATTTGAACTCCAAGGCCTCACTGAATAAGTAATGGCCCAAAAGAAAAGTATCATAAAAAAATTGGAGATGAGATTCAAAGGGACCATTTTTTGCAACTTGAATACCCTTGATTTTTCCTTCCATTTTTTCCTTTGAAAAGGCTCTCCCTAATGCTTTCACCATAATAATGAATAGATAAGGAGAAAGAGGATCACCTTGACGAAGTCCACAAGATGACTTGAAGTACCCAATAGGAGAACCATTGATCAAAATATAAAATTTTGCAGTGTTATAACAACATTTAATCCACTCACACCAACTATAATCAAAGCCAAACTTTTTGAGAATAACATGTAGAAAATTCTAGGAAACCCTATTATATGTTTTGTTCATATCTAATTTCAAAAGCATACTTGTTTTTCATGGAATGAAGAGAATGTATGGCCTCTTGTGCAATAATTATACCATCAAGAATTTGTTTACCATGAACAAAGCCACTTTCATCCTCTGAGATAAGACACCTTAGAATGCCCTTCAACCTGTTTGCCATAATTTTTGAAATGATCTTATAAATCATATTACAAAGGCTTATTGGACAAAAATTATCAATATATTTTTTCGCCTTTCTTGGGAACCAAGGTCATAGAATAGCATTGATCCCACTTATTATAGCTTTCCTTTTTTGGGCCTCTTCAACTACATCTAACATATCACTCTTCAATAAATCATAATTTTTTGAAAGAAAATTACAGAAAATCCATCAGGTCCAGGTGCCTTGTTAGGATGGAAAGAGAAAACTGCTTCATAGAGCTCCTCCATAGATATCTTCTTCATCAAGCTTTCATTTTGTCCCTGAGTGATAATTGATGGAATATTTTGTAAAAAAATTTCTTGTGCCTCCTTATCTTGCTTAGAATCTCACAAAATATTTTTGAAATAATTAATTACTTCATTCCTTATGTCTTCTTCGTCCTTAATATTTATTCCATCTAGAGTTATAATATTTTTTATATGATGAAGAGAAAAAATTATTTTTGTTGTAGCATGAATTTATTTATATTTCTATCTCCTTCCTTGAGCCATTTCTCTCTAGATTTTTGGAACCAATAAGACTCCTTTTTCAATGCATTATGATAACCATAAAGTAATTGTTTTTCTTTCACATAAGAATCTTGATCCATTCCATTAATTTCTACTATCTCTTGTAAATTTTTGATCTTGGATTCAATTTATTTATTTTCTTTAAAAATATTACCAAAATATTTTTCATTCCATATCTTCATTTGCTCCTTTAAATATTTCAACTTTTGAACAAACTTGTACATACATGATCCTTCAAATTTTGATTCATCCCACCATAACAAAATCATCTGGAAAAAATCAGGGTCTTGGAGCCACATAGATTGGAAGCTAAATGGCTTTGGATGACCATTATTAGGTAACTCATAAGTCAAAAGAATAGGTTTGTGATCTGATCCTACTCACAATAAAATATTTGAAGAGATTGTATACTTTGTTTGCAACCATTTATTGGATAACAAGAATCTATCCAGTCTTTTTGCTATATGATTTTTTCTAATGTGTCTATTATCCCATGTATATTGAAAGCTTGATGGACTAACATTCCAAAGGTCATTTAAATTGACAAACGAAACAAAATCTTGTATGTTTTTAGACCATCTTGGAATGCCACCCTTATTTTCCAAAGGAGATAGAATAGTATTAAAATCACCCCCAAGAATCCATATATCACAATGAATCATCATTGTATTTGACAAAAATATACTAAGGTCCTTCCAACATTTTTCATGAGGAGTAACTATAGTTGGAGCATATACATTTATAACCCCAACTTTGATTTTTCCTTTTTCTACAAAATAATCCAACAACCCAATTAGTTTTTGCTTCTAATAGTTGTTAATCCCATTTGCCTTTATCCCATATTATTGCAATACCGCCTAAAGCTCATGTAGAAGAAAATTCTAAACAATCACATGTCTTCCAAATATTCTTAAAAGCATCCTTACATTCCTCACTGCTTAATTTTTTTCTTGTATTAAAATAAACTCAAGGCTATAACAACCTATTAATTCCTTAATAACCATTTTTTAGGGCTTTTATTCATAACCCTAATATTCCATGATATCATTTTCATCATCAAATATTTTTATTTTTATTAGTGGGCTTAGCTCCACTTCTTTTTAACACCTATGATGTTTTTATTTGGCTTCCCAGATCAATATCCCTTTGAGATTTTTTCTCTATGTTTCTTCTTTGATGGCCTTCCTCTCCTTCTTCCATTCCCGTCAACACTCTCATCTTCATCAATATTTTCTTTTTTTCATATCGTTCAAAATAATACTTATCTTCTAAATATTTATGTTGCCCTAAAGAGTCGAAAGTGCAAGGAATATCCTCATTAGCATTTTCTTCTTTATGTTGCCCTCAAATCTCTAAACTGCACAGATGATCCTCCATAGTCATCACTTTCTTATGTTGTCCTGAAAACCCTAAATTTCTTTGGATATCCTCCATAATATTATTTTTACTATACTGTTCTTGAAATCATTAAGTGCACAGAATACACTTCGTACTACTTTCATTTTTAATTTAAGGAGAATATTTTAAGCTACTTAAGGATAATAAGTGTGATTTATGTGGATTAATCTTGATCTCCTTCACCTCATTTTCTTTAAAATTCACCTCCCCATATTCCTTTGTTTAAAAAAATGTCTTTCCCTCTTCCTTCCTACCTTTAGCTCCTATATTTAAACTTGTGCATTGTACTTCCTTATCCCCCATATCATTTTTTCTTTTAAAGGTTGATTCGAGTGAATTGTAATGGCCTTTACCATCTAATGATGTAGAGGGATTTTTTTAACCAATTTCTTAGGAGTGGAAAATCCTTGATTTGACCTAGCTTATCATATGATATGGTCTCCTTATTTCAAATTGAAGCTACTCTCATGCCCAAAAGTTTTCATTCCTTCATTTTCACTTTGTAGTCTCTTGCCATGTGCCTAGTTTCATGACATTTGCGACATAAGAACGCAATTTTTCATAATCCACTTATTAATCCCATTCTCTTGATTCATATTTAATCCTAATTGACTACAAAAAGGTTTAGAAATATCCATGACAACACATATTCAAGTGTATACAACATGCCTTATCTCCTTAGTAGTTGGTCCCTCCTAGATGAATTCACCTAGAGTATTACCAATATTTTTCAAAACCTCCTTATTTATGAGTTGATAAGGAAGTCCAAAAAGCCTAATCCATATCGAAAGCCTTTTAATAGTTTTTGTGTCCACAAAAAAATTCTCACTCCAAGGTCTTAAATATAAATTCTTCAATTGCTAGTAAAATCTGGCCAGTTGGAAAAGTTGTTTCCCTCTGTTTCCCTTTTTTTAAATATAAATTCTTCAATTGCTTACCTTTGGGATCCCAAAGAGGTAGTTATTCACCATATGGTTTGTAGCTGGGGTCTTTTGGCTATAGCTATTCAAATTAGACATTCCAACCAAATTATGCTTTGCATAATTGTTTATGCTCTAACTTCTTTGGAGGAAAAGAGAAGATAGTGGAAGGATATAACTTATATTATCTCTCATTTTATTGAAGCTTGGATATTTATAGGAGGATATTTGAATACAATCCTCTCTCTGGATGATAAAATGGGAGGAAAAATAAATTTGGACAGGAGCACTAACCTCATGAATGAATATATTGTAAACCTTCATCTTGTGGATATCCAACCAGATAATGGCCTTATGACTTGGTCTAACAAAATGCAAGGCTTAGCTTGTATCATGGAGAGATTGGATAGGTTCCCACTCTCTGATCATTTCTTAATCCATGGTCACATTCTTAAAGTGAAGACTCTTAATAATGTTGGTTCAGATAACTGGCCGATCATGGTGGAAATTTGGAAAACCAATGTGAGTTTCTCTCCTTTTTATTTCAGTTAATGTGGCTTAGAGATAGTTCCTTCAGACCTCGAATGCAACAATGGTGGAAGGAAGGTAAACCAAGATATGAGACTAAGATGTACTATTTTGCTAAAATATTGCAATATATTAAATCCAAAATCAGGACTTGGAACTGGAAGGAGTTTGGGGATGTTTAACAAAAAAAACATGAAGTTATTGCTCAACTTGAAAATTTGAATAAGAAAATCCATTTAGATGGTCTCACAAAGAGCATAAGTACAAATGAAATTAGACTCACAACTCAGTTAGAGGAATGAGAAAAAACATAAGAACTCTTATGGAAGCAAAAATCTAGAATTCAATGGCTCAAAGAAGAAGATCGAAACACAAATTTCTTCCACAAATCTCACAACTTTATTTCTTCCCTAAATTCAGATATTATTTTTGGAAAATTATCGAAGAAAATGAAAATATTATGGTTCAAACTCTTATCTTGAATACATAAAATATTATTTTTGTAAAATTTTCAAAGCAAAAGAAAGCTAGGAGAAAGAAAAGTCATAAGAAAGAAGAGTTGGGAGTGAGAGCAAGTTGGGAAAAAGTATGAGTCGAGTGGAGTGCGAGCTAGAAGGGAGTACAAACCAAGAGCGAGTTTCACTAGTTACTATGGAAGGACAATCATATTTGAAAATCCTAATGGGAATTTATGATGCTCTAGTTAGAAATTGGATTAGGTAAAAAAAGAGGAAAGAGTTAGTGCAAGCTTAGAGGGAGTGCAAGCCAAGAGAGAGTGCAAGTTGGGAGTGAATGTAATCTGATAGGGAGTGTAAGCCATGAGCGAGTGCAAGTTGAGGGAGTGTGAGTCAAGAGGGAGTGCAAATAAAGAGTGAGCCCCACTAGCTAGTATGGAAGGACAACCATATTTGAATTCCCTAATGGGAAATTATGATGTCCTACTTAGAAATTAGGATGCCCTAGATGGAAGTACGGATGCCCAAGTTGAAGATAAGTAGAAGAGCAAATATATGGTAAGTTCGATCGAAGGAGTATATGTTACTCCAAAAGAGACTATCAAGGATGAGATTATTGAGCATTATATAATGGTTCTTAAAAGTATAGGATTAATATATAAGTTCCATAAATCTTGGCCAAGGTTTTGGAGATTTAAAATTGGATAAGTGGAAGTGGGGATTGAATTCAAATTAATCTATGACTTTTATTCCTAAATGTTTTTCCTCAGGGATAAAACAATGGGTGGTGGCTAATGGTTTAGGGGGAGAGATGCCCTTTATTTAATACCATGGAATGAAAAATAGTATGTTGAAACATAAACTATTAAGAATCTTCTAGTGTGGGTTAGACTTTTTGGACTTCCATATTAGCTTATCAATAAGGATATTTTGAAGAATATTGGAAATACATTAGGGTAATTCATCAAGGAACTAACTATTAAGGAGTAAAATCATGTGTTGCTATGGATATTTTAAAACCTTTACCAAAATCCATTAATATTAAATTGGAATCAAGAGAATGGCATCAATAATAGATTATAAAAATATTGCTTTTTGATGCCATAATTGTTATGAGATTGTATATTGGACACATGGAAAGAATTTGCAAGGTAAAAACTTTGAAATAGATAAAATCATGATCATAAGATAAACTTCAAGATAAAGCAAAGAAATCATACAATAATAGAAGCTAGATCAGATCAAGGATATTCCACTCCAAAAGAAGAGGCAAAGAAAGCTTATCTACAACATCATATGGCAAAGGCCATGATAGCTCACTTAGATCAACCATTAGAGAAACAAAGGATATAAGAGATGAGAAAGTACAATACGTACGTTCAAGTTTAGAAGGAATTAAAGATGCAAAGGAAGATGTGGAGGAAAATCCTATAACAAAGATGACAAAAGAAAGTTTATTCATCTTAATTTTCCTCAAGTAGTATAGAATCCTCTCCTGGTAATGGTAATAAAAGTGAAAGTGGTATAGAGGTTATCCCTTACACTTTAGGGTTTTAAGAGTAGCATAACAAAGAAATGAGATTGAAGGAAATCTGTGACAATTTAGATTTTTAGGGAAGAACAAGAAGGTAATTACTATGAAAGAGCATCCTTGGATTTTAGGGTTTTTAGGGCACACTTCAAATCCTTCAGAGCAAGACAACCCTATAGATAATAAGCCTTAGTATGAGCAGTGTGGAAAATTGAAGAGATTGATGGAGATGAAAGTATTGGTGGGAATGAAAAAGAGAGAGGAAGATCCACAAAGTAAAAATAAAGAGAAAAAGAAACCCAGAGGGATATTGACATGGAAAACAAAAGCACATATCGTAAGTGTTAAAAAAAAGTGGGGCTAAACCCATAAATAAAAACAAAAAATAACAATAAAAAGAATATATTGGAATATTAGGGGCATGAAGAACCCTAAAAAGAGGTATTAAAAATTTGTTAGGTTGATATAAAATTGGGCAGCAAATATTTTAGCTATTTGCAGTGTTGAATTTTATCTTAACAAAATTTAAATTTTAAAAGACATGAAAAAGTTGAGGAGGATGGCGAATATCTTTGACAGAAAGAGAAGTGGGACATGGTTTAATTAACTTAATAGAAACGTAATGAGGACAATAAAATGTTTTGTTTTTGTAATGGGAGTCGCCCCAATAGAAGATTTTCATTCAAGGTCTTGGATACCTTGGGAAATTTTTAGGAATTTTTTTTGTTTATCTTCTGCTGACAAGACTACTTATGAGGATGTTATTGATTCCACTCCTTTATCTGTTTGGGGTAAAGTTTTTCGATATTATCAGAAACCTTGGTGGACTGATTGGTCTTGTCCCAAAGATGTTTCTCTCACCAAGTATAAACCTCATTTGGGATACTCTTGGCTTTCCCCTATTGTTCCTATGGCTGAGAAGCTTAATTCTAGGTGGGATGTAGTATCTCTTCAGTCCATATGGAGTCTCATATTTAATACACTTTGGGCAAAGTATCTTGAACCTAAACAAGCTTTTTTTGCTTGGAGTTTATTGTTTCAAGGGCTTCCTATTGGTTAGCAACTTAGATATTTGGGTATGAATGGTATTTCCTGCAGATCTTGTGGAGCAGAGGAGGATGTGCATCATTTTTTTGGTCTTATGTGAGAGCTCAAGAGGCTTGGCAGTGGATTTTCTCTTTTTTCAGACCATATATGACAGGTCCCTGTTCTTGGGTGAATATTTTGTTAGGGGAAGCTTTTTCTTGTGTGGCATATCTTTAGAGTGGGTATTCTTTTTCATTTGTGGAAAACTCGCAACAGAGTGATTTTAGCCAGCAGGAGCCTTCTTCTAATTTTTCTCTTGCTAATAAGTATCAGGTTTTCTATGATTGTTGGTTGTAGATTTTAGTGTAAGCAAAAAAAGTGAATATAGAGCTTCATCATTTACGGGACCTTATTAATCATTGGGGTAATGCTCCTTGTGCAGTGAATCGTGTTCCTCCAGCCCCTACGCAACAATGATGCATAGTCTATTAGTTGTTTTTATTGCAGTTCTCTGTTTGGTTTTCTTGTGAACTTTTGTAAGTTATTTTGGTAGCTCCGCTAGTTGTTTAGCATACAGTTAGTGTGTTGGTTGTGTGCTTGGTGTGTGCTAATTCCACCCACCCTTTTTTTGTATGATTAAGCCATTTTAATATAATGTTTTTTAATCCAAAAAAATAATATTTTTCGAGTTGAATTATTATAATATTTTTAAACCTTAATATTTAAGGAAAATTTAAACATACAAGAAAATCAAGTTGTCCTTACATTCATGTGTTATCAAATGAAATTTGATATAATTTAAAGATTTATATGGTATGTATGAATTGTGATTAGAAAAATAACAAATAAAAATAATATATTTATTATATGGTATGTATTTAAATATTTTGGTGTATTTAAATTTTTATGCAAACGTGGTTATTTAAATTATAATGTTTAGGTACAGCGCAACGGTTTGGGCTTTGGCTCTTCTTCGGGAGGTCCAAGGTTCAAACCGTGGCGAGGGTGAGTGTGTCAGGGGGTGGGTGTGTGTTCATCAAAAAAATATATATATAATGTTTAATATACGTCATTGTATTTAAATTTTGATCTTTATATTTTTAATATGTTTGTTATAAAAAATTTAAAGATATTTTTATATCCATAGTAGTGGATGGATATGTATCTATTTTTTATAATTTTATTTTATTTTTCAAATTGAATCTTGATAAACAATATTCATAAAGATATTCTTGTTACATTAATTTGCTAAAACTATTAACTTCATTTAATTAATTGAAAAATATAGAGATATTCTATTAAAAAAAGGTATATGGTATGTACAAATTATGATTAGAGAAAATGATAAAAATAATATATCATTTTTATATTTTAGCATCTTTTAAAAAATTAATTTTTATGTAGGTGTGGTTTATTTAAATTGTAATGTTTTTTTTTATTTGCTGGAAGAAGTTTTGAAAGGATCCCCGAACCTTTTACAAGAAAGAAGCAAAAGCTTCCAAGGAATAACTAAGAGAAACCAATGAGAAACGAACCCACCTAGGGGAGTCAAGAAACAAACACAAACTTAAACTGAAAACTATCAATTTTTTGAAAATAGAAAGGACCTCCCGTATTCTAGCTCTGGATTGTACACAAATTTAGCACCCCAAACTTGTAAAAAACTTTATATGTTGTTTAAAGGTCCAAGAAACAAACTACATTAATAGAAATTGGGATTGGATCTCTTTTCCCTAGCAAAGGGTTGGGAAGGTTGACAATTTCTAACATCCATCTTCAATAAAGACTAAGAGCCATTGGCGATATATTACTCTATTGCTTTTTCCTCAAAGAGTTATTTTATAGTCTCCCAACATTACGTTATACCCCATCCATTTTTAAGACTTCTTGGATTAGGACCAAGAAATACCTTCTCCAAGAAGGGTTTCGAGGGATATTTATGACTTCTGGTTTTAGGGCCCGAGGACCCTTTCTCTAGTT
The DNA here is from genome assembly GCA_028583015.1 of Wollemia nobilis. Classification (NCBI taxonomy): domain Eukaryota; kingdom Viridiplantae; phylum Streptophyta; class Pinopsida; order Araucariales; family Araucariaceae; genus Wollemia; species Wollemia nobilis. Next base: position 1,374,296 of record JAQPPZ010002512.1, read on the forward strand.
TCACCACCCTTTCCACAAGAGTGGATGGGGGGATTTATCGAATTTGATGAAACATCCAACCCAGGGAGATTGAGGCAATCAAATAAGTTTTGCAAAAACAATAGGACCAATAGAGAAGGGGCACTTACCTGATTAAAGTTTTTATGAATCTTGAATTCAAAAAAATATGGAGGTACATCCCAATCTTCAACTAAGAGAAGCATCTTACCCTGAAGGGGAGGCACAACACAACCTTCAACTAGGGGTGGCTTCTCACTCGAAACAACCTCAAAGCCTAGAATATCAACTTCCTCAACTTACTGGAACTCAACGGGCTTATATTCTTGACTATCCATCTTGGCCGCATTCTTTAGGGGCTTCTCTTGGCCAAATTTACATTGTGAATTTATCCTCTTAAGAAGATTTACCCTTTGAGCTTGTCTTTGTCCAAGAACTCAACATCAATTTCTTCATGGGGCACTAGCCCAAAATATGACCAATAAATTTGTAATTGGTACAAAAATTAGGGTGATTCTCATACACAATGGGTTGGGTCCAGGACCCTAAGCTTGAAGTGAGCTTAATAGAGGATGGAATATTAGATTCCATATTTGTATTTATGCACATTCTTGCATAAATCATTCTTCATTTTTCTCTAGTTGTGACATCGATAGAAATCAGTTCACCCACTACCTTGGCTATACCATGTAAAACATCAATGTGCTAATACTTAAAGGGTAAGTCAGGAAGTCTGACCCAGAGAGGGGTTGTATTGATTTTCTATGTATCAGGGTAGAAATATGGGCTTCACCAATACAAGAAGAGAGCCTACTTCCCCAATAACCACAAACCTCTACAAAGGACCCACCTAGAATCCTCTTCACAATTGAACTTAAAGATGAAAAAATATTTGGGAAAAGTGATGATATCTAAGTGACCCTGAGGCCGTCATTTGGATAAATCCCACCTCTTAACATCATCCATGTTTGGCTAGGCATCCAAAAACTTGCCCACCAAATTGAAGGTCCCATCCTCCATCATGAGCTTAATCAGGCCCTCAAGAACATAGAGGGTGTCTTCAATCGGAGAAATATTAAAAATAATATTTGAAAAACACAAACCTGAATGAGATGAAACTATCACTACAAACAAATATTCGACAACGATATTGAAGGGTTTTTGGAGTGAATCCCTTAGAGGGACCTCATTAATATAACCACCTATTAGGGAATCCACACCCACTAAAGGGTCTACATGTCCACTTGGAGAAAACACGTGATCTGCCATAGAATCAATAAGACCATCTTTCGACTCACCTTTTTCTGCCACCACCTAGGAATATTCACCCATCGTCTTCTCACCATTATTGCTACCCTGGTCGTCGATCTTGCAACCCTAAAATCCATCCCCACTACCTTGCACACCATTCCACTTGAAGATATGTTCAAAAAACCCTAATAATTTTTTTATTTAATCATTTGTTATTTAAATTTTTATTTATTTTGTTACAACAAATTTAAATATATAATGAGAGTGAGTGTGAGTTGGGAGCGAGGAGGAAGCGTTGGCAGGAAGCAGGAATCATGAGCAGGATGTAGTAAGCAAATCATGATCAAGGATATGAGTGTGATTGAGTATGACATAATGACTCTTAAAAAATAAAGGGTTAACATGTATTTTCTATGGATATTGGCCAAGTTTTATTGAGATTCAAAATTGGATCAAGTGGATGTGGGGATTGAATTCAAATTTCTTCTTTTCTACTGAAAGGATTTTTCCTCACCATCTTCTAAACTTTAGAAATAAGGGATGGAGACCCATATTTTAGTGGTAAAGATACATTATATTCAAGACTATGGAGTGAGAGTTTTTTGTGGAGAATAAGACTACTAAAAACCTTTTGGTATGGATTAGGATTTTTGAACTTCCTTACCAACTCATTAATAAGGAGGTTTTAAGAATCTTAACAATACATTAGGCAATTTTATCCAAGAGAGACACACAAATACTTTTTGCCATGGATATTTCAAAACCTTTATTGTATTCCATTAGGATTAAATCTAATTAAGGACAATGGGATCAATAAGTGGATTATAAAAAAATTGTATTTTCATGTCGCAAATATTATAAAACTGAGCACATGACAAGAGCTTGGAAAGTGAAAATGACAAAGATAGAGATCAAAATTTTTGGGCATAAGGCAAACTTTAAAGTGAAACAATGAGCTCATATCATAGGAAATGTTGGGCCAAATCAAGGATTTTCCACTCTTAAGAAAGTGGCAAGAGAAACCCCTCTGCACCATCAGAAGGAAAAGGCCCTTTATAGTTCACCCGAATCAACCATTAGAAGAAAATAATGACATAAGGGATGACAAAGTACAATTGATAAGTTCAAATAAGGAAGGAATTAAAGGTGCAAAGGAAGATGGGAATTCAAATTTTTAAGCAAAGGAAGATATGGAGGTATATTTTAAAGCAAATGAAGTGAAATAGGTCAAGGTTAATCTAGGTAAATCATTTTCATTTTCTATAAGTAGCTTAAAATCTTGTCCTTACAATAAAAATGAAATTAGTATATAGTGTATTTATTCATTACACTTTAGAGTTTGAAGAGCAACACAATAAAGAAAAGTATATGGAATATAACCAAGGAAATTTAGAATTTCTAGGGTATCATAAGAAAGTGATGACTATAGAGGATTATGCCTGCACTTTAGGCTTTTTAAGACAACATAAAGAAGAAAGTGTTTATGAGGCTATTCTTTGCATTTCAATTTTTTTAGGGCAACATAAGCTTTAGAAGATAAGTATCATTATGAAAAATGTAAAAAATAGAATATATTGATGAAGATGAGAATGTTGGTGGGAATGGAACAAAAAGAGAAAGGCCATCAAAGAATGAACAAAGAGAAAAATAAACTCAAAGGGATATCAATTTGGTAAGCCAAAGAAAAATATCTCAAGTGTTAATAGGAAGTAGGGCTAAGCCCACTAATAAAAATAAAAAGCAGTGATGATGATGATAAAAATAAGATCCCTAAGAAAATATTTATTAAGGAATTAATATGTTGTTATAATCCTGAGTTTACTTAATACAAGAAACAAAAATAAGTAGTGAGGAATGTAAGGATGCTTTTAAAAATATTTGGAATATGGGTGATTGTCTAGAAATTTATTATACAAGAGCTTTAGGTAGTATTGCAACAATACAGGACAAACACAAAGGGGATGGTATTGCAATAATATGGGACAAGCACAAATGGGATGAGAAATTATTAGAAGCAAACGTTAATTGGGTTGCTAGACTATTTTTTAGGAAAGAAAAAAATATTAAAGTTAGGGTTATAAATGTATATGCTTCAACTATAGTTACTCGTAAAAGATGTTGGAAGGACCTTAGCATATTTTTATCAAACACAATGATGATTCATTGTGATCTATAGATTCTTGGGGTGATCCCAACAATGTTTTCTCTTCTTTGGAAAAGAATGGTGGTATTTCATGTTGGTCTAAATCAATACAATATTTTGCTTTATTTGTCAATTCAAATGGCCTTTGGGATGTTAGTCCTTCAGTTTTTCAATATACATGGGATAATAAACACATTGGGAAAACTCATATAGTAGAAAGACTGGATAGATTCTTGTTATCCAATAAATGGTTGCAAACAAAGTAAACAATATCTTCATATATTTTACTACGAATAGGATCAAATCACAAACCCATTTTTTTTTTACTTCTGATTTTCTCAATAACGATCTTTCAAAGCCATTTCACTTCCAATATATGTGGTCCAAGACCATGATTTCTTCTATATGGTTATGTTATGGTGGGATGTAGCAAATTTTAAAGGATCATATATGTACATGTTTGTTCAAAGGATAAAATATTTAAAGAAGCTAATGAAAAATTGGAATGCCAAATCTTTTGGTAAAAAATTTTAAGAAAAGAAAAAATGGAATCCAAGCTAAAAAATGTACAAGAAATCATAGAAACTAATGAAATGGATCAAGATTCTTATGTGAAAGAAATACAATTAATTTCTAATTATCATAATGTTGAAAATGAAGTCATATTGGTTCCAAAAATCTAGGGAGATATGGCTCAAGGAAGGAGATAAAAATACAATTTTTTCCTATTACAACAAAAACAATTTTTTCTTTTTGCCACATCAACAATATTTTAACTCTAGATGGGAGAAATATTGAGAAAAAAAAGATATAAGGAAGTAATTAAATATTTCAAAAATATTTTGTCAAATACTAGGCAAGATAAGGAGGCACGAGATAAGCTCTTGTAAAATATTCCATAAATGATCACATAGGGATGAAATGAAAGCTTGATGAAAAATATATCTATGGAGGAGCAATATGAAGTATTTTTCTCTTTTCATCCTAACAAGGCACCTGGCCCTGATGGATTTTCTACAAATTTCTTTCAAAATAATTGATTTTTTTTGGAGTGATATATTAGTTTTGGTTGAAGAGACCTATAAAAGGAAGTCTATAATACAACCAAATTGTAACTAGGCATATAGAAATTTCTTTAATGGTTGGCCATCATCTTGAAAATTTGTTCACTCTCCACTGGCTTAGTGACATAATTATGGCAGTTGATGTAAAATATGTCTGATCTTATTTACTAGAACTTGTGTGTAATTGCAAAGCCTTGGATAACATTAGTATCAATTATTGAGGTATTACATAGGTTGTACATTGCACATATTCAAAGCATTACTTCATTATTCATGATATAGTTCTTTAGAAATACAATAGCAAAAGAAAGAACATGTGGTCAATGTGCTTCACCCACAAGATGATTCAAGTAGGAAGAATTGATAAATTGACCATGCTAAGCTTGGGGACATTGATTGTTTCCCCTTTCTCAACTACCTTAATAGCTATGGTTTTAATTGCTTGCAAAAAAATGGTTTTGAGTTCGATTTTGTTTGCTAGGTTTAAATATTTTTATTTGGAAATGTTTCCACCAAAAGAACAAAACAATGGTAAAATGATTGATTATTTGACCATATAAGACATGGAAATATTGATGCTTGTACCATTTGCATGAGTTTCCACATAAAATTTTTATATAAGCCATATTCTAATTAGACCATGCTAGATGTAGGGAACTTTCAAGTTATGAACATGGTATCTTAGTTCTCTTGAAATCCCAATAATGAGATATGTGTCCACCATTTAATTTTTCTCGCTTGAAAAAAGAGGTTGTACTCAGGTCTTCCACCCTTGATAAATCACAACTCTCCTTTAGAGCTTGATATTTTACAAATAGATTCAATTCTTATCTTAATTGAGTCGCTATAGCTAGAAATTTTAATAAAAAGTCTAAATTCTTTATTTTTATTTCTTGGATATTTTTCAATTTTCTTTGTAAATACAAATGTTCTAGAATTCCACATCCTTCTTCTTGACATTTTCCTACAACAATCTTCACAATACCAAAACTCCACCTCTACTATCTATGCACTACATCTTAGTAAAGGTAATATTTCAAAAACTTCTCATTATCATAGTCCACTTTACAACCTCTAGACTACTAGTTTCCTTCCTAAAACATAAGTGCAACCACAAGAGTTGTAATAAATAGTTTAGTAGTCTCAAAAAGTTGAAATTTCATGATTAAATATTATCAAGGAATATATGCATAATAATTAAACTATGGATCATTAGATAGTACAAGTGGAATATATTTTAATACCAAATAATTAATTAAAATTACATTTTATTATTTTAATGAGTTATGAAATGAATCTCATTCATATTATAATGACATTTTAACAAATCATAATGGTATTATTTTAATAAATAGTTTAATAGTCTCAAAAATTTGAAAGTTCCAATCCATACTTTGTCCCATAATCCAACCAACAACTCAAATAATCTATTCATCCATGAAGTCCATCTAATATCATCTTCTTCTTCATCATACAAAACTTCTACTCACTTCACGAAATCATAGTTCACTTTACCAAATCTAGACTATTAGTTTCCTCCAATTTTATTAATTTATAGATGGATCCCCTAAAACATTATTTTGAATTTGGTCCCCTCAGATTTTTCTTGTTAATTTTAGCTAAACTTACTACTTCATCTAACCATGGAAAAGAGGGTTTAACTTGACGATCCTCTATTAACAACCCTTTATTCGCTAGCCTATCTACACATTTTCTCTTCCCTTAACATGTGTAAACTTAATTTTTTCAAACTCTATAGCAAGATCTTACATTTCCATAATGATATATTGTATGTTCCATAGAGCCTTTGCTTTCCTTAAATTATATTTATTACTATTAGTGAATCACCTTCCATCCATACTATGTTCCATTTCATTTATCTACATATTTTTAATCCTTTTAAAGTTTCCCAAGCTTCAACTTCATTATTTGTCTTAAATCCACTACTAAAAGCATAATGTGATAAAATATCACCCCTATTATTTTTATTATTCCTCCTCCTGTTGGTCCTAGATTTTCTTTAGAAGCTCCATGAAAATTCAACTTGACTAACTCTATTTTTGATGGTTTCCACTTTATATTTTTTGCTTCCTTTTGTTTCTCTTGTATCTACCGTGATAATTCCAATCGATGACTTGAATCCATCTATCAAGGCTCTCTACTTCAATATTAGGGATTGGGTGAGTTGATAGGGTTTGTTTATATTCCTCTATGGCTAAACAAATATTCTTTTTCATTACCTCTAAATTGCTTTCCTTTCCTTATTCTTCTATTCCTTTCCAGCCATATAGTCCAAAGTATTGTATCTTTTAATGTATCCTAGATTGTATATAACACCTCAATTTTAGAAGTGCTTTACCATTGCTTTAATAATTCTTCAATTTTTATATTCATCACCATGTATTTATCAAACATATTAAGAATTCATTTCTATAGTTCCTAGACTATTGAGCAGTTTGCCAAGAGATGGTTATACTCTCCTTTTTACATAGAACACATTGTGAGGGGCTATAAAATTCCTTTTCATTAGGTTATCCTAGGACAAAAAAATTCTATGACACTTTGACTCTTGAAATGTTTGGGCTATCCCAAATATCTCTCCATATTCTTGTGGTATTTCTATTTTTGTGGTATTTCTATTTATAATAATTCTTGCCTTTTGTATTTGATTCTCTTTGTATAATCTCCAAATTACTTTTTTTCATTAGAGCTAAGTTTCCACCTGTAATAACTCTTAAATCGATACCTCCTTGAGCTATATTTATGATGACTTGTGTTTGATGGTACCTAGATTCTATCCTAGATCCAAAGTTCATTATCCCACTCTGATCTCATTCTTCTACATAGTACTTCATCGTATTTAGCACTGAATAGTGAGTGCTTGTGTGATGTCACTAACTTTGGTTTCATATAGATCCATAGTGATTAGCACATTGATTCTATGTAGTAGCATGACTCCATAAATTTTACCTCACAACGGTGTGAATGTCTATATGGTGCACCTTTGATAAATTTTGGAGCCTTCTTTGATTCTTCAACCCTTTTTTCAGTTTTTTCTATCGAGTCTAGAAGGAAAATAGTCCTTTTATCTTGTTTTTTGCTTCTTTATCCTCTTGTTCTCTAGAAAATTCTTCTATGCATGTCCCACTATAGTCTTAAATTTTTTCAACCTTGTATTTGCTTTGGGTTCTATTATGTGTAATATCCTATAATGTGATTTTTTTCTTTATATATCACAACTTCATAAACTTCTTTCATACATTCATGTTTATTATTCCCAATGTATCTAACCAATGATATCTAAGAACAATATCTAACCCATAATTATCCATAATATAAAAATTCAAATGCAAAATATCTTTGTCCATGGGGATATGAGTACCCTCTATTTGATATTCCTTGATTTTATTTTCTTAAAATAGTAATTGCCTTGCAATTGCCATGTTGATAAAGTTAAACTTGCTACTAGGGTTTATAGAAACAATAACCTTATTTTTTACATGTATCCATGAAATTTAAAAATAGAATCTTCCTTTCTTGGAGTTAAACTACATGTAAATTTATCTTTTGTCTCATCTTTATTATTTGCATCCTTACATTTTATTCCTTCTTCATTCTCATCCTTCTCTTCCTTATGTTTATTCACATCAATTATTATTTCATTTGATGCCTATATATCTAAGAAATATTGTTCAATTTGGTCCCAATATTGTTCAATTTGGTCCCAATAATAGTTTGTAGAAAATGAAAGAAGCCATATAAGAGTTGCACCTCTCAATTTACCAATGAGTATTAAATCCCATAAATTAGATTGATAATGAGTATTTTTGAACTAGAACTGTCACGACCCACCTTGGAGGAACTTTATTAATATGCTATTTGAATTATAATAGTTAATTTGTAATACTTGATGTATTTGCATTATATTGGTTTATGCCAACATAAAATGATGTTGCGTGCATTGATTGATTGCAGGAACATGTATTCTCTTAAGTGGAAGACTGACCACCGAGGGATGAAAAAATAAATAATGACAAAGACAACTCATCAGGTAAAGATCTTGTTTCTGGCATCACTAGTTACCTCCCTGATGGCGGTGTTATCTAAGGAATTAGTCTAAAATTCCCACCATTCAAAGGAAAAACAGTGATGGGAAACAACAAGCATATGCATCGAGTGTTTGTATGTCATTTGTGTGACATATAGTTGGATTGTACAATTAATTTGCATAAAAGAATGCTACCTTGGAAATGCATATTTATTGATGATTGATATTTTATTATTTTGAATTATGTGTTTTTATGCATACAACTTAATATTCTCTAGAGTAAAAATCGATTGTTTTGAACATGTTTATTTGTTTTAGCTTACCCTATTTTTGAAAAGAAATTAGGTGGCTTGTCTTTTATGAACATGTCCAATTTTTATTGGACCAAAAAATTGAAAATACTACTACCTTATAAATTAAATATTACATCTCTCCTACACATGGCAACTTTGGGATGGTTGTACTAAGGGATGAGACTCTCCTCTTATCTTTAATAATACCAAATCTTATCACCCATGCTCCCAATAGTATTAGTGCCTTAGAGTGGAGGGACATAAGAAATATAACCAACTTATACCTTATCTCTAGGGAATCCTTATTTTATTAAAATATTATATTATGGAGAAACTTGCATGTGAAGGGAAAAGAAAGAAAAATAATAAAATAATGTAGAGCATCTTCCTATGGGAGGAAGAAAGTGTTATCAATAGCCATGGGAGGTTGAGAAAAATGGGGCATGCTATGTTTTGGAAGGTTTAGAAGGAGGTTATATCTGGAGTAGGAGAAGGCCTCTCAAGCACATTGGGTTAGTGATTTTTGCGAGAGGTCCAGGTGTGGAAGTTTCCTTTTTTTTGTACGATTGCTTTCTTATTTCGTCTTCCATATATTTCATGCTTGCATATTGGCCTATGTAATCTTATGTTTATAATGAAAGACTTATCTTGAATCAAAACCATGCTCTTGCTTTTAAAATTGCATTGAACTAATAGATTCTGGTGTCACTGACCGAATATTTTTGTATGCTGACTTTGCATTACACTTTTCTTTATAAGTCTTTATGAACTTTAGACATATAGTTTCTTCACTAAAAAAATGGATAGCGGTCATAGTATGCATATGCCATCATTGCTAGTGATATTTGGCTTGTCGCTAATGGGTTGGGTGATACTTTTTATAACTTCACATTTACAATATTACCATCATGAGCTGAATCTATATCATTATCTAAGTAATCTGTTGTTTAGCTTAGGTTCTCCTTACATTATGACATATGGTAATTTAATCTCTCATCGTCAGATAGTATGGCAGTAGAATTTTAAAAAACAATTACGACAACCTAATAGATTGGGGAAAACATAGCGCTATATCCTCATCCTACTTTCATACAAATATCTAGGCTCGTTGACTGAGAGGTTTCTTTTGTTTTGAATGCAAGCGTCGAGCTCTGAAATGTACCCAGCCAGGGTTCATGATGGGCCACTTGTATATTGCCAACTGCACAGTCATTTTGTCTACTATCAGAGAGTGCATGACAGTTTTGGTCTTTATTTTTTTGTTCCTTTAAATCTTCTTTTTGGTTAAATCATTCCATCATAGCACCTCCTCTATATTTAGATATGTCGAGGTCAACAGTAGACCATATTGTGCATTAGTTGAGATAATTGTTTTATATTCTTACTCCAGGGAGATCCGGCTACTCAAGTACTATATTCCTCATTTGGTAGATGTTCCTTGCTTTTTAGTCGAGACACTCCCAAGGGAGTCTTCGCTACTGGACCAAACCTGTGCATAGTTATAACCCGAAAGGCTCTATTGGATACTATATATGCATAAGTAAACAACCAAATTAAACCTTAGCCATCTACTAATGACTTTTGTGTTATCGCAGAATACGTCTGTGTTGATCTAGGATGATGCAATGTTGATATTCCTTTCCTTGCAATCACACAAAAACTGTGTATATAGTAATATGCCTGCATATGTTATGGTCACTGTATTACTCGGTGATTCATAGAAGGAATACCGACCTACTAAACATTATATCATTGATTGCCAATTGTTGGTAGGATCACCAAAGTGATCTTGAACATCGAGACTAACCATATTTTGTAGACAATCGTTAGGGATATACATATATGTGTCTTGCTAGCTCTGTCGTTGTCATGAGGAAAAGAACACAATTGTTGATTACAAATAAATAGAGAACTTTATCACTCGATTAGAGAGTTATTCGAAAGAGATGTGACTAATACTATGCATATTTTTGTAGTAGCTCTTAGGATGTTATGAATTGAATGGAATTGCGTAGTTTTATTCTCTAAAATTCAAAACATTACTTACATCCAAGATGGCTTTAGTTGATTCCTTAAAGACCATGAAGACAAGTAATTCATGTAATTATTGTGGTGAAAATATTAGTTGATTTCATAGAATTGAATGGATTTGTCTAGTAAAGAGGTCCAAACATATTGGCTATTTTTATTAAAGTTTTGATATTAGTTTATCGTTAAATTTAAGGGACAAATGAAGGTTTATACTTTGCATGAGCAACAATGAAACTGGTAACTAAAATTAAATAACTAGAAGAGTAACTCCTAGTATGAGGAGGATGGATTGGTGTCCATCCTTTGGGAGGAGGCATGGGACTCTTCCCTATGTTTGGTAATAACATAAACAAATGAAGAACAAAATTGGAAACTGATCCTTATTATGCATACTATTAAATATGATTGAATTATTGTTGTAGATGTTCTTTAATATGGGATATGCATATGGTAAATTCATGGTGCATGTTTGCATTCAATTATGGCATTCAATTATGAGAAGCATGGCTTGCTTGTGTTGCATTGGCATACTTGCATTTGAGTTGTCCTAATCCCTTACAAAAATCTCTCTCCCCTCATGAAGAACCAAGAAAAATAAGATCCGGACAACCAATATTGAAGACTCTCTTACTATACCTTTTTGCTTATGCTAGTCTTGAGGCATTTTCATTGTAATCTCGAAGGGATGATATGATAAAGCCAAGCTATGTAATATTTGATGTATTTCTCTACTTGATTTTGTATATTGTAATGAAGTCTTTTAAATGATGTAATCATCACATTTAGATGGTAGAAGACGTATGTTTATGATCAAAAGAATGTATCTTATGAGAGTTTGTTAGCAATTGTAAATAAATGTATCATGTGTAAAGCTTGCTAGCAATTACCATGGAATGGTATTGAACATTCTTGTAATTATAGATTAATTGTATGGTTGCTTAATTTAAGTTATGATAATATATGCATAGTGATTTTTGGTTTATCATAAGAATCATTTCCTTGAATATAGTAGTGTAGAGGAAACATTATGAGTAATCTACACAATAATGGAAGTAAAACCAAGACTCAAAACATAACTAAAACCCACCACCACAAAAAATTTTCAATTGATGATAAGTGAATTTTATAATAACGTTTAAGACGAATAACCCAAATTGTATGTAAGGTTCCGTAATGAGGAATAGACTATTGGTTTCTCCTAATAGACTAGCTTGTATTGGCAGTATGGAGAAATGGAGAAACAAAATTCCTTGGGTGAGGGATTAATCTTTTAATTGGTTGATTAAACCAAAATGAACTCCCTTACCATGGGGTAGATGGATAAAAGGGACATAGCCATTGTGTGTTATTATTCATCTACCATTGTGGGATGGTAAGATGGAGATGCAAGGATTGGTGCTCCTACTCACAATTGGCATAAAATAAAATGTAGAAGTTGGTGATTCTATCTACTTAGTCTATTACAAATCGTATTACTTACTTCTTAATGGGAAGATCTTGTCTTAGATCATTATTATAACTTTAACTTGTCACAAGGTGGGCAAAGATGAACTTAGATCATAAAAAAAAATTAGTAGACGTATAGTTGACAATTGGGGTTGTTACAGTTGGTATCAGAGCCCAAGCTAACTGATAGATTTTAGCAAAATCTAGGATTAGCAAAAGATTTGGGCATGAATCAAAACATAGATTCCCTAACTCATGACAAGGCGTACTTGGTAAGGACCAAGTTAGTTCTTGAGATCATTGATGTTCGAGTTCCTTTCTCCCATGAGTAGATCCACAATCGTTTGAAAGTGGAAGAGTTGAGCGAACCCTCCTGTATGGGTTTTAAGCGGTGTACCTTAGACTATTTTAGGAAACTACTCGGCATCTGTGACTTTTGACTTACTTATTCCTTATTTCAAGTATGTATAATCTGCAACCAAAGTTAGAGGAAGAAACTAGGGAATAAACCTAGCGATAGGAAACTTATTTGAAAAACTATTCTAGTTAACTAGTATTTTGACCTTGGAAAAGAGAGAATATTAATACAACTCTTTACCCAGGTTAACATGGCAACAAGAATGAGATTCAGGAAGAAAATAACCTCACAACAAGCCAGCATCGATACTCCTAAAGCCAGACAAATGGGAGAAAGTTATGGAAATTCAAATAAAGAAGTAGAGAACCATGCTGCTACCGTTTCTGTTATACAAGATCAAATTCAACATATTTTGCAAACCATAAGTTCTCAGCATAACCCCAACAACAAAAATGAGATAGAAATTCCATATGATGAGGTTGGGGAGGATGAATATCCTGAGGAACGTGAAAATAGGATCTGTACGAAGATAAAAATTGACAATGATCTAAAATATATTAAAGTGACTAAGTTCACGGGAAAAGGGGGAGAAAATGCAGCTGAGGCATGGATAGAAGAACTTGAACTTCATTTTGCCATAATACACTACTCATCCACAACTAAAACAACATTTGTTCTTTCTCATATGGGAGAAAGAGGAGTTGACTAGTGGAATGCTCATAGTAAGGAACTTAATATCTCCCTAATAAGTTGAAGTGGGAAGTTTTTGTGCAAGCTTTTAAGGACAGGTTCCTTACAAAACAATTCTATTTTAGTTAGTACACGGAGTTCTTTATATTTCAACAAGGATCGCTATCTGTGGAAGAATATTATGAACAATTTGTGAAACTCCTTAAGTATGTGTCGTCTCATAACCAGAATAAGGAGATGAAAATAGAAAAATTTGTCCATGGACTAAAGCCTTGGATTAGAGATAGAGTAAGCATGCATGTTCATAAAACTATGCAAAAAGCTTACAATATGGCTCGAAGAACAGAGGCTACTCAGGATACTAATGGAACTCAAAACAATTCCACGAAATGGTTAAACAAGGGACAAAAATTTCAGAAAAAAAGAAAGTGGGATAATGGGCAAAATCAGAAAAATAAAGGAAATCCAAAATTTGAGAAGCATATTAATGGTAGCAAGAACGATTTCAAGAAATAATTCCGTCACAGGAATAATTACTCCAATAATAGGGAATTCCAGACTCCTAAGCAGCCAGCTCCACTACGAGCAGTGGACACCAAGAAGTAGGTTCAGGAAGGAGACTCAAACCCAAAGATAAGATGCTTTGATTGTGGAGGTCCACATTATGCTATCAACTACCCAAAACGTGCCAACACTAGCACAGATAGGCCTAATCATAAGATCTATGCAATGACAACAACGTAAGACTTGGATGGTCATGCTATTCCTCTACTTCTTAACGGTAAACATTTTTATAGAGATGTTAAAATTCTAATTAATAGTGGGGCTACAAATAATATTTATTTCATGTAACCTATTAAGGGATATACCCGAGAAGCTGAGATCTTTGGAACAAAGGTGGAAAGTTGAGTATGGATCAGGACAGGCTTATCATGTCAACCAATGTTTTTCCTCAGCTCAAATCAGCCTACCCGATGGCTTTACTAGGTGGAATTTATATGTAGCACCCATACATGCATTTGACATCATATTGGGAATAGATTGGTTGAAGGCTCATGAAGCCTTGGTAAATTTCCAAGAAAGATGGATTGAGTTTATTAATGAAAACAAGAAGAGACAAAGGATATATAGTGAAACAAGGGAATTGCAACCTAAGCTAATCTCTGCTATGTGTTGTGGTCGCTCCACAATGTACCCCAAAAAATTGGGGACCCACCTTTTTGCTTTGAAAGTTCGATGTTTGCAGTTTGTTTTAAGGGTCTATGCCTTCGTTTCATCGTGGGTTTTGCAATTGTTGTCGGTTCTTGTCGACAATATTTTATTGTCGATGATATTTTATTGTCGACAACTTTTTCTTGTTGACGACTTTTGTCGTCATTTTCTTGTCGATGACTTTTTCTTGTCGACAATATTTTATTGTCGACGTTTTTTTGTTTTATTGTTGTCGACGACTTTTTGTCATCATTTTTGTTGTCGACAACTTTTATCGTCATTTTTGTTTATGACAACTTTGTCGTAATTTTTTTTGTTTTTAACAAGTTTATTGTCGAGTGTTGGTGTTTCTTGTCATGGGTGGTTCAGATAATGGAAACAATAAAAATTACAAATTTAAGATAAAAATAATAATAAAAGAATATAATCTAATATATATTATATATTATATAATATAATAGATATTATATTATATAAAAACAAAAATAAAAATAAAAATAAAAGGGATAGTAAAAAGAAAATTTATAATTATAAAAGAAGCCCCATGGCTTTCTTTTCATTTGAAAGGAATGGATTCTTTTGACTATAAGTGCCGATGGTAGGAGTTTAGTTTAGAGTGTATTGTTTTGTGTTGAAATTTTAAATATTTTAATAAATTAATGATACTTTGTGCTATGGTTTAATTCTGGGTTTTCTTTCTTACAGGTGGCGACGAGACGACGGACAACAAGGAAACCCACGTGGGACACAGATTTTGACCAAGACTTAAGTTAGGCGACGAGGTGTAGATGAAAGGCTAAGGTGGAAGGAAAATGAAGACACAGTTGCCTTCGAAGCTCTGGCTCAAGCCGCGGATGACAAGGCCCCTCCCACGTGGACGATGTACAAGGTGCCAAACGCAGTGTTCAGAAGGGAGTTCGACATCATTAGGGAACGCCCATACCAGCGACATTGGTGGCTAATGATAGGGCATGGGGTGATGCGACATGATAAGGGATTCAAAAACTGACAGCATCGCGGCACGTCGAGATCATCGGTGAGCAATGGCAGGTTATGGATAGCCAGGTTAGACGATGCAAATAGAAGATCCGAGACACGACAAGCAATTCGAAGGCATTCACGCAAAGAAGCCTAGCTCGCGGCAGCATTCGTGGCAATGAACGTGTGGGAGTGTACCCCATCATCGAAATACATGGCAAGCATATGAGGTTGATGGATTACGTGGGCATTTCAGCGACATCGATGAAGGAATGAAATGCCATCCCATGCGCTGTTCGATGTACACTCGACGGATGTAAATGACGTGACTCCCCATATTGACGCAACAAGAGGACGTTCGTGGATTGATTTGGCAATCACAATGACAACACTACGTCTTCGAATGGAGTGTTGTAGCAGGATATCCGATAAATGATATAGAGAAATCACGGACACCATGGAATGAGATGCGGTCACTGTGAGAAGAGCGGGCATGGTTCGATCTCTCGCAGAGGCACAAAGATGCGATGAGGAGGTTGCTGCCACCAAGTTGGATGTCACAGAAAATATATTATCTTTCGTTGGGTAGAATGGAGCTTCCGCAAGGAAAGGTGTACAGCAATACCATGTCAAGCATTTATAAAGTCTCTGCAAGCATCTATATAGAAAGTATTCAATCAAGGTAATGTAGTGTCGAGCAGCCACAACAGCGGACAGTGCCAGATAATCACCAGGAACCAGTTAAAACATAGATGAAGAGGCTTGGTTAAAACATAGATGAAGAGGCTTGGCACACGACAGACGAGTTTGCACAGAGAGAAGCAAATACAGTATCATATTCACTTTAATTAAAGGAAGCACCGTGAGTGTGGTCTACCGGTTTATTGGCAAGGATGCCACTTGCATTATCGATGATGTGATCCAGGTTCAATGGTATAAGAAGTATTACTAAAAAAAATGATCGAACTGGTAAATAAATTGCACATCAGTGGACGTAGCAGACTGACTTAGGAAGAATAGAGCAGTCAAAACTTTCCCATTGCCCAGCATCCAATAGCGATGACTTGACAGGCGCTTACCGATGACAGCAAAGGCTCTCCACTTCACAGTGTTGAGGTATCACGGGAGCCCTACCGTGAGGTTCCATAGACACCCTGATGCATCAATCATTTACCTTATGGCAAATTTAAATATAAGGAGTTACATGGAAAATCACTTGAATAAATGAAATGGTCGAGCGTTAGAAAATTAAAAGAAAAGAGCCAAATGCAGGAAACGAAGGGGTTTAGGGCAGCGAGCAGTCAAAGGGAAAATGTTAAATTCTGCCTTGAAACCGTGAAGAGAGGTTGGAAACTTCTAAAACAGAGTTGCAGAGCTGAGGGCAAGAGGCCATTCTGGACCTGCTTTGGATTGTTTTTCTTCCACTTTTTCTGGTTTTGGAGAACCAGATTTCTGCCATGTACAAGGACATATTTTTAATGCAGATAGTTTTTCAGAAAGTTGCATCTTATGGACAAGAAAGGAGGAGTCATTTTCTGCATGCAAGATTAAATGTCTATTTTTTTTCCCTTTTCAGATTTTAGGCTTGTAAATGGAGTTTATGCAAGTTTCTTGATTGCTTCATGTGAATGCTTAAATCTGAAAACCTCATTTAAACCCTAGGAGCCAGCACTTAGCTTATCCGGATTGTGCTTGTTTTGCAAGTCCAATAGGTTAGGTTGCATGCATGAAAACCTCACATCTTCGGTTTTTCCGGAATAAGATAGCATCAAACTGAATGTATCATGTGTTTCATTTTCTGCATTTCATTTTCATTTTTCTGCATTTTATTTTTCCAGAAATTTTAATTTTTTGTTTTAATATTCAAGCATTAAAATAAACATTAAAAAAATTTCAAAATCCAAAAACAATTTCACCATTGCGTAGGTTATACTTCATACTTCCAATACGCACTTTGAAATTTCATTTTTGGAGTTGTTTAGTATTTTTAAAAATTCATCGAAGTTGTTGTTTTATTACAGATTTTGAAAAATCCGAAAATAGAAAATTTCCATTTTTGGGCCGAATTTCATTTTTTCAGTTTCATGCTTCATTCATGAGCCTATGATGACATTCCCTTCATGAAAATTCTAATTTCAATGAAGGAGTCATGTTTTATGGCACTTTGCAAATTACCATTTTGGGAGCAATCAAAGCACTAAATTATTCGTCTTGATGAAAATCTGATTTCATTTAAGAAGGATAATTAAAGTGACATTTTGAAGCTACATTTGAAGACCCTATTCAGCATCATTGAGGATTTAATGCAAGATAAAATCTATTTTAAAACCCTCAAGATAAAAGGAATTAAGGCACTACATCGTGGTCATATGAGGGCCAACTCACATTTGCTTTATTTTGGTTCAATGAACAATCACTAAAGTTTCATGGTAAAATAAACCAACATTGCCCCTTGTTTACAGTTACTTGCAATCACTAAGGTGTTCCAAGCATTTAAATTGAATATCTTTATTTGAGATTACTAATACACATATGCAAATGCTAATATAGCGGAGACCTTGGAGAAGTTGTTTGTTTAACTTCTTTGCAAGAGGGGATTTGGAACCCAAATCCTAAGGGAGAGTGTACTTTCACAATTGGGTGAAAATACCACTCAACATTTTGGCGCTAGAAGGAGGGCCTGAATTGGTTTATTTCAGTGTGATTTAAATGCTATAGGGATTTAAATTTTGAATATTTCATGCCCTATTGATTATTATCTTTAGCCCTCTTTTAACAATACAACCTTGTAGTGTTAAAAGGAGGACATGAATTGCTATGCATTGTTCTAACGCTTTTGATTGTTCATACAGGAATAATGTGTTTTGATTTGATTTTGAAAAATTTTGGTCTTGACTAACGAGGTTGTCTCCATGCAATTACTTTCATTTGATTTTAATGGATACATCTCTTGGTTGATGCTAACATGATTATTCATACGTTACATGTTTGATATTTGCTAGTCATTTCATGCTTATTTGTAAGGAATTATTTTGTCTAAAATGTATTTGTTGTCGGTATTATGCTCTTCACTTGCGTGTAATGCGATCTTGTGAATCCGAAAGCCTACAACACTAGGAGTATGCTCTTCACTTGCGCATATGCGATCTGGTGAATCAGAAACTAATTTACATTTTTAGAATATTGCTTTGTCATGGTTCCTTCTTTTATTCATGACTAACAAATTGGTTTTGAAGTTATTCTTTGAGTTTCATTAATGGCTACAACTATAGGAACGTGGTATGGGATACATGTTAATCCTTTGAACATTAGTGGAGATTCTCATGATTTACCCAAGAACGTAGAAAAATGTTTGCCCAAATTTAAACACAATGGTCCAACATTAGCCGAGGAACATATTCAAGCCTATGTGGATATCCTAGTTAGATGGAATGTCGAACATGAGGATGTGGCATGTAGAATGTTTCCTGGAACCCTAGATGAGGTGGCATATGATTGGTACATCAATTTACCCACTGGTTCTATTACATCTTGGACTCAATTGAAAGATGATTTTATCAATCAATTTAGGTTGCTCATTGATCCTCTCATGATATATCAACAATTTACTTCTTGCAAAAGAGAACCTAATGAGCCAGTGAGAAGTTTCAACTTGAGGTTTCGAAAGCTTTATGCGAGATTAATTTCTCCCTATACTATTGAGGAAAGTGGTGCTCTTCAAATATACTTTCGAGCATTGGATCCATTGTTTGCCATATTTGTTAGGATGAATCCCTTGGTTACTGATCTTGCATCGGCCTACACAGAAGCTATGATTGTAGATCAACAATTGAGGCCACAAGGTTATGGAATGGAGCAATCAACTATGGTAGGACAACTAGGGGCTTGCAATCAAACCTCGATGGTAAATCAAGCGTGGGCACAACAAAATTTGATATCAAATGTTTTTCCCTACAATCAACTTCATCCTACCATACCAACTTATGCTCCCACATGTGCTTATACAAGTACTTCCATCCATCCAACTATGCCTCAATTAGAGAATCATGTGGTCACTCATGGAACCATTGCAACAAATGTTCAAGCTTTGTCCATGGATATCAATCCAACTAATCCTACTACTTCTACCACTCAACCCAAAGAGTTCGTATCGAAAGTAAAAGAGCAAAAGAAAGTGGTTAAGAAGGTATGTAGGCATGTTCCACCACAAAAATGAGCACATCAATGTATGCATCCAAATCATCCTAGGAAGAAAATTCATAATGCCGATCTTAATGATGTTTCATGTTATGCTTCTTCAAGTGATACAAGAGATTTTGAGGTGACTTACGTTGAAGTAAATACCTATTCGAAATGTCTTGAAGAGCATGAAGATTTTGGAGAAGAAATTCTATGGATGGGTAACAAGAAGTTGGAATCAAATGATCACCATCTTGTTTTGGAAAAGAAATATCTAGAATCATTACCCAAAAAGGAGGATTTGGATGAACAAACTTATGTGGATATGATTTGGTCAGATGTACTTGCAAAGGATTGGAGCAACTATATGACACGAAATTCAAAAATTGATCCCATTATAGAAGCTCCTAAGCCATCACAAGTGGCTGAAAATGAATTTGAAAGAAAATCAACAAATGAAGTTGAAGACATAATCGAATTTCACCACTTGTTCTCGAAAGACACTTTGGATGATGTTCTCGAAAGTGATGACCAAGAGGATCCACACCTTCCAAATTGTGATAAAATTGAATCATGGGTTACAAATTTGGATTATGATAGCTTTACCAATTTGAATTCAAGAGATAACCCACTTTTGGAAATAACTGAACCATCTAAGGAAGGTGAAGATGAATTGGATGAGAAACATGTTGATGAATCGAAAGATGAAGAAGAAGTACTTGAGCGTCACAACTTGAACTTGGAAGATGATTACTATGATTCATGGAAGAAATGGGAAGAATATTATCAATCTAAATCTTCTAATAAACTTGTTGTGTCAATTAATATGCAGGATAACTCAATTGCTTCCTCACATGAGGATACTATAAATCCTGTACAATTTGAGAAAGTTTTGGAAGAGGAATTTGAATCTCATCAAATTTTGGAACATGATAAGGATTCTACAACCATGAATCAAGAAAGAGAGTCATTTGCTTTAGATTCCTTTGAAGGAAAAGAAATTGAAAATCTTGATCCACTTACTTGTGCTACAATGACTATGCCATTTCAAAATGAGAAAATTACAAAACCTAAATCATTTGGGTTTGATATCATTGATGATCCAATTGAAAATCTCACGTTACCCAAAACAACCCAAGTGATTGATCATGGAAATGTGTTAGTTAACCCACCCCTAGATAGACAAGACTTATGGTTTGAAAGGGATGGACATGTTTTCAATTGGGTACCTAAGTTTGGTGCCTTTGATAAACAAGTCATGGAGAAAGAACAAGTGCTACATGATGATGAATGTCATGAGAGAAAAGAGGAATTTTCAAATCCTCTTCAAGTAAGGTTAAATGAAAACATGCCAAAGGTAAAATCTCACCTTTTTGGTTTCACCATGCAAAATTCGAATGAAGGTTTGCCTAATGAATGGTTTGATTCAAATATTATTAATGTTATGGCTTTATTGAATGAAAATGAAAGCTTATTTCTACACCATGAATCAAAGTGCGGAATGGACATCTTAAAGAATAGACATAAAAGAATTGAATATCAATCATTGTCTAATCAATTTGAAAACTTGAAACTCCACCATAGGATTATTAATGAAACTAAATCAAATTGGTATGGTGAGAGGGGCAAGTTGAAGTTTGTTTCTTTGTTTGGTTTGATCTTGTTTTTGTTGGATTCCTACAAAACTTGGTATGCGTATCACGTCATATGTCTTTTAAAGAATTCTAATCAGGTTTGGGATCCGGGAAAATGATAATCCAAACTTTGCACCATCTTGTATTATATTGTACATTTGTATATACTTTTGGTTTTCGTGTTTTGGTTTTGGATTGGATCTCATTTTGGTTTTAAGTTTTGTGTGTTGGTCCTTTGGACACTTTTGGTTTGTCTTGAAAAAAAAAAAAAGACGAGATGTCAACTTATGTCCTTATGAATGTTGACTAAGACTAAGAGAATATGAAACATCGGAATTGTATTGTAGAAAGCTCCACGAGTATCGCAAACACATTAAAGAATATCGTTTGGAACTTGTGATGCATGAAGTTGTCAGTTTTACAAATTATGGCAAAGTAGGTGGTATACTCCATCCGCATTTCAAAAAAGAGCAATGCATTCATCCATATCTCATGTTACATTCCACATTGCATATACATTTCATCTCAATTGCATCTACATTTCAAATACAATCATTGAAAAGGTGTCGAATCCTCTTAGGGTTATTACATAACATATATTAAAAGGATCCTAAGGTTGGGAACTGATGCCCGAACTATCTTGAACCAAACACGTTCTACACATATTAAAGAGGATCTTGAGCAAAATGGTCAAAACCATACTTGGAAGAAAAGGTGAGGCGAAAGGAGTATTTCGTGTCTGTCCTATCATGCAACATAATCCTTAAAACAGTGGTTTTTACCACTCCCATAGTGCTTAAAGCCTAAAATCAGAGTAGTAAGGATAGGGTTAAATCCCCATCGAACTTAGGTTGAGGATCCAACTCCCCAAAGCTCTGATTTGACCTTCATGGAGTAGTAAGGATAGGGTCTAATTCTCATCTCGCTTAGGTTGAGAATCTGATTCCCCAAAGCTTCTATTTTACCTCCATCACGCTTTAAGAAATTAAAAGCATGATCTACACTCAAGAACTTGAAATTCCAAAACAAATATTTTTCATCCTACTTTCATTTCATCATTAATATTGGATTGGAAGGATCGTACTACATGTCCCTTGCAAGGATGGGTAGTCATCCCCAAGGTTCAAGAAATCAAAAGTAAAGCCAAATCCTGGATTATGGGGTTAATCTCCACCGGGGCTATAGACGCCTGACTGGCAGTGGAGTATGCTCATGTGTGGCAACATGTCTTGTCTAAAAGCAAGACCACTAACTGCTCAAACGGACAGGCTAGCCTGACAGTTTCATCCATAACAGGTTAAATCATTTTGTTCAAGATGAGGTAATGAACTCCAGATCAGAGTAGTAAGGATAGGGTTAAATTCCCATCTCGCTTAGGTTGGGAATCCTATTCCCCAAAGCTCTGATTTCACTTACACTTGCACATGGGTTCAAGATGGTAGTGACACATAACCAACTTTGGGATCTAGTAAATTAATTCAGTATACACATATTTGGTCCTAAGAGGGTTTGACAGCTTTAATATGTTTGTTCATGGTACTAGAAAGTTTGAGCCTTTGCAAAGCAGGTTGTTATATCTCTAGCATCTTCACCATACATTAAATCCTACAGGAATCATCCATAACTTCTCATATGCACGAATCATAAGTGAAATAGATGATGGAATGTTGATCAATTTCAAACGATAAGGAATGAATCACACCGCACACATTGAGCTGACGTTGAATAATTCTAATGCTTCATGTATTTCTCATCTAGTTTCATTCTTTGGATATTTGTTGACGCTTGTGTTTGAGTTTTGAAGGTTTTCAGGTTGGGTTCTCACCGAAATGCTCAGGAGCATTTCCCAGCAGAGTCACCATTTGTTGTGGCCGCTCCACAACGTACCCCAAAAAATTGGGGACCCACCTTTTTGCTTTGAAAGTTCGATGTTTGCAGTTTGTTTTAAGGGTCTATGCCTTCGTTTCGTCGTGGGTTTTGCAATTGTTGTCGGTTCTTGTCGACAATATTTTATTGTCGATAACTTTTTCTTGTTGACGACTTTTGTCGTCATTTTCTTGTCGATGACTTTTTCTTGTCGACAATATTTTATTGTCGACGTTTTTTTTTTTATTGTTGTCGATGACTTTTTGTCATCATTTTTGTTGTCGACAACTTTTATCGTCATTTTTGTTTATGACAACTTTGTCGTCATTTTTTTTGTTTTTAGCAAGTTTATTGTCGAGTGTTGGTGTTTCTTGTCATGGGTGGTTCAGATAATGAAAACAATAAAAAATAAATAATAAAAATTATAAATTTAAAATAAAAATAATAATAATAAAAGAATATAATCTAATATATATTATATAGTATATAATATAATATATATTATATTATATAAAAACAAAAATAAAAATAAAAATAAAAGGGATAGTAAAAAGAAAATTTATAAATATAAAAGAAGCCACATGGCTTTCTTTTCATTTGAAAGGAATGGATTCTTTTGACTATAAGTGCCGATGGTAGGAGTTTAGTTTAGAGTGTATTGTTTTGTGTTGAAATTTTAAATATTTTAATAAATTAATGATACTTTGTGCTATGGTTTAATTTTGGGTTTACTTTCTTGCAGGTGGCGACGAGACGGACAGCAAGGATACCCACGTGGGACACAGATTTTGACCAAGACTAAGTTAGACGACGAGGTGTAGATGAAAGGCTAAGGTGGAAGGAAAATGAAGACGCAGTTGCCTTCGAAGCTCTGGCTCAAGCCGCGGATGACAAGGCCCCTCCCACGTGGACGATGTACAAGGTGCCAAACGCAGTGTTTGGAAGGGAGTTCGACATCATTAGGGAATGCCCATACCAGCAACATTAGTGGCTAGTGATAGGGCATGGGGTGATACAACATGATAAGGGATTTAAAAACTGACAGCATCGCGACACGTCGAGGTCATCGATGAGCAATGGTAGGTTATGGACAGCCAGGTTAGACAACGCAAATAGAATATCTGAGACATGACGAGCAATTTGAAGGCATTCATGCACAGAAGCCTAGCTTGCGGTAGCATTCATGGTAATGAATACAGAGCACAGGGTGAACGTGTGGGAGTGTACCCCATCGTGGAAATACATGGCGAGCATATGAGGTTGATGGATTACGTGGCCATTTCAGCGACATCGATGAAGGAATGAAATTTCATCCCATGCGTTGTTCAATGTACACTCGACGGATGTAAATGATGTGACTCCCCATATTGACGCAGCAAGAGGATGTTCGTGGATTGATTGACAACACTACGTCTTTGAATGGAGTGTTGTAGCAGGATATCCGATAAATGATATAGAGAAATCACAGACACCATGGAATGAGATGCGATCACTGTGAGAAGAGCGGGCATGGTTCGATCTCTCGTAGAGGCACAAAGATGCGATGAGGAGGTTGTTGCCACCAAGTTGGATGTCACAAAAAATATATTATCTTTCGTTGGGTAGAATGGAGCTTTCGCAAGGAAAGGTGTACAGCAATACCATGTCAAGCATTTATAAAGTCTCTGCAAGCATCTATATAGAAAGTATTTCAATCAAGGTAATGTAGTGTCGAGCAGCCACAACAACGGACAGTGCCAGATAGTCGCCAGGCACCAGTTAAAACATAGATGAAGAGGCTTGGCACACAACAGACGAGTTTGCACAGAGAGAAGCGAATACAGTATCATAGGCAGCATTAACTTTAATTAAAAGGAAGCAGATAATCCCTGTGAGTGTGGTCTATCGGTTTACTGGCAAGGATGCCACTTGCATTATCGATGATGTGATCCAGGTTCAATGTTATAAGAAGTATTACTAAAAAAAATGATGAACTGGTAAATAAATTGCACATCTATGCAGTGGACGTAGACTGACTTAGGAAGAATAGATCAGTCAAAACTTTCCCATTGCCCAGCATCCAATAGCGATGACTTGACAGGCGCTTACCGATGACAGCAAAGGCTCTCCATTTCACAGTGTGAAGGCATTATGGTTGTGGCTCTCCATTTCACAGTGCTGAGGTATCACGGGAGCCCTACCGTGAGGTTCCGTAGACACCCTGATGCATATGTGGCTACAACAAAGATTCACAGGCAGAATGTATGATGGATATTAATCGATCTCTTCGTAATGTGGTTCTGGTTGCAGGTTAAAATATAACACAACAATGCTTTGAAATATAATACAATGGGCCATATCACGCCAATTTTAACATTGCTGACACGCACTATGGAGATATCATTCACTGTCGCAACAATGAAACACGTCCAAGAAGCCGACAGCCTTGCATCAGAGCATACGTTACCTTGGGCATCAATCATTTACCTTATGTTAAATTTAAATATAAGGAGTTACATGGAAAATCACTTGAATAAATTAAACGACCGAGCGTTAGAAATTTAAAAGAAAAGAGCCAAATCAAGGAAACGAAGGGGTTAGGACAGCGAGCAGTCAAAGGGAAAATGTTAAATTCTATCTTGAAACCGTCAAGAGGGGTTGGAAACTTCTAAAACAGGGTTGTAGAGCTGAGGGCAAGAGGCCATTCTGGACCTGCTTTGGATTGTTTTTCTTCCATTTTTTGGTTTTGGAGAACCAAATTTCTGCCATGTACAAGGACATATTTTTAATGCAGATAGCTTTTCAGAAAGTTGCATCTTATGGGCAAGAAAGGAGGAGTCATTTTTTGCATGCAAGATTAAATGTCTATTTTTTTCCCTTTTCAGATTTTAGGCTTGTAAATGGAGTTTATGCAAGTTTCTTGGTTGCTTCATATAAATCTAAAAACCTCATTTAAACCCTAGGAGCCAGCACTTAGCTTATCCGGATTGTGCTTGTTTTGCAAGTCCAATAGGTTAGGTTGCATGCATGAAAACCTCACATCTTCGGTTTTGCCGGAATAAGATAGCATCAAACTGAATGTATCATGTGTTTCATTTTCTGCATTTCATTTTCATTTTTCTGCATTTTATTTTTCTAGAAATTTTAATTTTTGTTTTAATATTCAGGCATTAAAATAAACATTAAAAAAAAATCAAAATCCAAAAACAATTTCACCATTGCGTAGGTTATACTTCATACTTCCAATACGTACTTTGAAATTTCATTTTCGAAGTTGTTTAGTATTTTGTCTTATTCGTCGAAGTTGTTGTTTTATTACAAATTTTGAAAAATCCAAAAATAGAAAATTTTCATTTTTGGTCCGAATTTCATTTTTCAGTTTCATGCTTCATTCATGAGTCTATGATGATATTCCCTTCATGAAAATTCCAATTTCATTGAAGGAGTTATGTTTTATGGCATTTCACAAATTTCCATTTTTTTAGCCTAAAATTGCCCTCTCTTCATAAAAATTCTAATTTTACGAAGGAGGGGTAATTTGAGTATTACATTGAAGGTCATTTCTTCAAAGCACTTAATTTTTCATCTTAATGAAAATTTGATTTCATTTAAGAGAGATAAGTTAAAGTGATATTTTGAAGCTACATTTAAAACCCTTAATTTAAGGCCATAAATTATTGCCTCTTTGTGAAAAACCTATTTCACCAAAGAGGGATAGTTTATCGATCACATTGAAAGCTATCTTCATCTTCATGATAAGAAGCCATATTTGGACTTAATAAAGAAGGTAAAATCTACCTTAAAATCCTCAAGATAAAAGGAAGTAAGGCACTACATCGTGGTCATATGAGGGCCAACTCACATTTGATTTATTTTGGTTCAATGAACAATCACTAAAGTATCATAGTAAAATAAACCAACATTGCCCCTTGTTTACAGTTACTTGCAATCACTAAGGTATTCCTAGCATTATAATTGATACATATTTATTTGAGATTACTAATACACATGCAAATGCTAATATAGCAGAGACCTTGGAGAAGTTGTTTTGTCTAACTTCTTTGCAAGAGGGGATTTGGAACTCAAATCCTAAGGAAGAGTGTACTTTCACACTTGGGTGAAAATACAACTCAACACTATGCAGTTAAAGAAAAAAATTAGAAAAGGAGGGATGGTTTATGCAATGAAAATTACAAAAAAGGAGAAAATTCCAAAGGAAGAAATTATTAACAAATTTTTACTTTTGCAAGAATATTAGGATATTTTTGTTGATGAGATACCTGGTTTACCGCCTAAACGAGAATTTTATTTCACCATAGAACTGATGTTGGGTACTGAGTCTATCCATAGAGCTCCTTATAGAATGAATCCCATCGAGATGCAATAATTGAAGGCGCAACTTCAAGAGTTGCTTGATAAGGGATTAATAAAACCAAGCATATCACCTTAGGGAGCACTTGTCTTATTCGTTAAAAATAAATATGGCTCATTAAGGCTTTGCATAGATTATAGAATGTTGAACAAGGCAACTGTCAAAAATAGATATCCATTGCCAAGGATTGAAGATCTATTTGATCAGCTGAAAGGTGCTTCAATTTTTACCAAATTTGATTTGAAGTCAGGGTATCATCAACTAAGAATCAGATATGAAGACACACACAAAACTACGTTCAAGAGTATATATGGTCACTATGAATTCATAATCTTACCATTCGGTTTGACTAATGCACCAACAACTTTCATGAATTTAATGAACAATGTGTTCGGGAATTAGTTGGATCGATTTGTGTTGATTTTTTTGGATGATATTTTGGTTTATTCTCATAGCCCAGAAGAGCATGATAAGCATTTAAGGATAGTATTAGAGTTGCTAAGAAAAAATCAACTCTATGGAAACTTGTCTAAATGTGAGTTTTATCTTTCTCAAGTGCATTATTTGGGACACATAATATCAACAGATGGAATCGCTGTAGACCTAAATAAAATAGAAGCTATTTTGAGTAGGCCACCTCCAACAAAGGTGTTAGAAATTAGAAGCTTCATGGGTTTATCATGATATTATAGGATATTTGTGAAAGATTACTCCAAAATTGCTTATCCTATAACCAATATTCAAAAGAAAGGAAAGGAGTTTAAGTGGATTGACAAATGTGAAGCAACATTTAATTTGCTTAAACAGAAGATTACCATAGCTCCTATTTTGAAGACTTTGAATCTATTTGGAAAAATTTTAGTGTGCACTGATGCTTCATTAGAGGGACTTGGAGGGGTCATATATCAAGATGACTCTGTATTATCATATGAGTCTAGGAAACTCAAAAAGCATAAAGTTAATTATGCTACTCATGATCTAGAGCTTGTTGCAGTTGTACATGCTTTGAATATTTGGTGACACTATCTGGTGGGTAAACCATTTGAGTTGAGAACTGATCACCAGAGTTTAAGATACATTTTCACTCAACCATTTTTAAATACTAGACAAAGAATATGGATAGAATTTTTAGCCTAATATGACTTTGGTATTGAGTATATTAAAGGGAAGGAGAACAAGGTCGTCGATGCTCTAAGTAGGAGAAGACATATAGCAGCATTGACTCGTAGTCATGTAGATTTAATGGACTGAGTCAGGAGAATGCAGTGCTAGGATCCAGAGTGTAGTGAAATTCGGATTAAGATAGAACAAAATCTGAACAAGAATCCATATTATAGCATAAAGGATGGACTTTTATGCTTTAAGGAACGTGTGGTCATACCAAAAATGGGTGATCTAAGGAGATTGATTATGCGATAAACTCATAACTTGCCTTATTCTACTCATCCTGGAGGAGCTAAGATGAGGGAAAATATGAAAAATACCTTCTATTGGTCTGGCATGAAGAAAGACATCACCTAATTTATGGCATGATGTCTACAGTGTTAGAAGGTGAAATTTGAACACCAACATCCAGTAGGAAAATTATTTTCTCATCATATTTCTACTCGAAAATGGCAAGTGATTTTGATGGACTTTATTGTCAGTTTGCCTAAAACCAAATATCAGCATGATGCAATTTTTGTGATAGTAGATAAACTCACTAAGGTTGCACACTTTATAGTAGGTAGTACTACATATGATGTTGTAGTTATTGCCAATATATTTGCTAAAGAAATTTTTAGGTTGTATGTATTTCCAGAGATGATAATCTCAGATAGGGACTCTAGGTTTACTTCTAAGTTTTGGCAGGCTCTCCATCGTGCAGTTGGTACCACTTTGAATATTAGTTATGCGTATCATCCAAAAATGGATGGACAAACCAAAAGGGTAAACCAAGTTCTAGAGGATATATTATGCATGTATTGCATGGACCAGAAGTCTCATTGGGAAGAATATTTGTATTTGGTTGAGTTTACTTATAATAATAGCTATCATTCTTCTTTGAAAATGGACCCTTTCGAAGCCTTATATGGTACACGATGCAGAACTCCATTATCATGGGACAATCTCGAGGATTGGGTTGTCATTGGACCAAAAATGGTCAAGATCATGGAAGACCAGCTAGCACTAATTTGAAAAAGGCTCAAGGAAGCCTCAGATAGACAAAAGAGTTATGTAGATTGGAAAAGAACTCCTAGAGAATTCTTTGTGGGTGACAGGGTGTTTCTGAGGGTAAAACCTAAAAAGAGTGCAATTAAATCAACCAAATTGGATCCTATATTTTTTTATCCATTTGAGATTGTGGAAAATATAAGTCATATAGCCTACCGGCTTGACTTACCGCCCAACCTGTCAAATATCCATTACACTTTTTATGTATCCCTACTTAGGAGATATATTGTTGATCCTGATCATGTTTTAGATGTTTCTAATTTGAAGATGGCAGATCCGACAATATTTGAGGTGAAACATGTGAAGATCTTGGAATTTCATTCCAAGACTATGAGGAAAAGAAATATTGAGCAGTGCAAGGTCCAGTGGGACCAATATTTTGAGAATAATTCCACTTGGGAAAAAGTGGAGGACATGAAAAGACATTTTACTTATTTATTTGATGATGATATTTGATGATGCTATGTAATAATTCAGGTTGAACCATTTGCCACTTATGAGAGTGGAAAACTAAGAAAACCTTATGTTTTAATGATTGATATGTAATATTGCAGGCAAACATAGAGGATTGTGTTTATTCTAAGGGGGGAGTATGTCACGACCCACCTTGGAGGAACTTTATTAATATGTTATTTGAATTATAATAACTGATTTATAATACTTGATGTATTTGCATTATATTGGTTTCTACCAAAAGAAAATGATGTTGTGTGCATTGATTGATTGCAGGAACGGGTATTATCTTAAATGGAATACTGACCACCGAGGGATGAAAAAGGGAAATGATGACAAATAAAAATCATCAGGTAAAGCTCTTGTTTATGGCATCACTAGTTACCTCCCTGATGGCGGTGTTATATGAGGAATTGCTCTAAAATTCCTACCACTCAAAGGAAAAATGGTGATAGGAAAAAATGGGCATATACATCGAGTGCTTGTATGCCATTTGTGTGAAATATAATTGGATTGTACAATTAATTTGCATAAAAGAATGCTACCTTGGAAATGCATATTTATTGATGATTGATATTTTATTATTTTGAATTATATGTTTTTATGCATACAACTTAATATTCTCTAGAGTAGAGATCAATTGTTTTGAACATGTTTATTTGTTTTAGCTTACCCTATTTTTGAAAAGAAATTAGGTGGCTTGTCTTTTATGAACATGTCCAATTTTTATTGGACCAAAAATTTGAAAATACTACTACCTTATAAATTAAATATTACATCTCTCCTACACATGGAAACTTTGGGATGGTTGTACTAAGGGATGAGACTCTCCTCTTATCTTTAATAGTACCAAATCTTATCACCCATGCTCTCAATAGTATTAGTGCATTAGAGTGGGGGGACATAGGACATATAACCAACCTATGCCTTATCTCTAGGGAATCCTTTTTTTATTAAAATATTATATTATAGAGAAACTTGCATGTGAAGGGAAAAGAAAGAAAAATAACAAAATAATGTAGAGCATCTTCCTGTGGGGGTAAGAAAGTGTTATAAATAGCCATGGGGGGTTGAGAAAAAGGGGGCATGCTATGATTTGGAAGGTTTAGAAGGAGGTTATAGCTGGAGTAGGAGAATGACTCTCAAGCACATTGGGTTAGTGATTTTTGTGAGAGGTCCAAGTGTGGAAGTTTCCTCTTTTTATACGATTGCTTGCTTATTTCATCTTCCATATCTTTCATGCTTGCATATTGGCCTATGTAATATTATGTTTATAATGAAAGGCTTGTCTTGAATCAAAACCATGCTCTTGCTTTTAAAATCGCATTGAAGTAATAGATTTTGGTGTCACTGACTAAATATTTTTGTATGTAGACTTTGCATTACACTTTCCTTTATAAGTCTTTATGAACTTTAGGCATATAGTTTCTTCACTAATTAAATGTATAGCGGTCATAGTATGCATATGCCATCATTGCTAGTGACATTTGTCTTGTAGCCAATGGGTTGGGTGATACTTTTTATAACTTCGCATTTACAATATTACCATCATGAGCTGAATCTATATCATTGTCTAAGTTTTTTGTTGTTTTGCTTAGGCTCTCCTTACATTATGACATATGGTAATCTAATCACTCATCGTCAGACAGTATGGCAGTAGAATTTAAAAAAAAACAAATTTGTGACAACCTAATAGATTGGGGGAAACACAGCGCTATATCCTCATCTTGATTTCATATGAAACTCTAGGCTCATTGACTAAGAGGTTTCTTTTATTCTGAACACGAGCATCGAGCTCTGAAATATACCCAGCTATGGTTCATGATGGGACACTTGTATATTGCCAACTGCACAATCATTTCGTCCACTATCGAAGAGTGCATGACATTTTTGGTCTCTATTTTGTTGTTCCTTTAAATCTTCTTTCTGGTCAAATCATTCCATCATAACACCTCCTCTATCTTTAGATATACGGAGGTCAACAATAGACCATATTGTACATTAGTTGAGATCATTGTTTTATATTCTTACTCCAAGGAGATCCACCTACTCAAGTACTATATTCCTCATTTGGTAGATGTTCCTTGCTCTACAGTCAAGACACTCCCAAGGGAGTCTTCCCTGCTGGACCAAACCTATGCATAGCTATAACCTGAAAGGCTCCATTGGATGCTATTTGCACATGAGTAAACATCCAAATTAAACCTTAGCCATCTACTAATGACTTTTGTGTTGTCGTGGAATACATCCATATCGATCTTGGATGATGTGATGTTGATCTTCCTTTCCTTGCAATCACACAAACACTGTGTATATAGTAATCTGCCTGCATATGTTATGGCCACTGTCTTACTCAGTGATTCATAGAAGGAATACTGACATACTAAATATTATATCATTGATTACCAATTGTTGGCAGGATCACCAAAGTGGTCTCGGACGTCAGTACTAACCATATTTCATAGACAATCATTAGGTATATACATATATGTGTCTTGCTATCTTCTTTGTTGTCATGAGGAAAAGAACACTATCCGTTGGTTACAAGTAAATAGAGAACTTTGTCACTAGATTAGATAGTTAGTCGAAAGAGATGTGACTAATACTATGCATAATTTTGTAGTAGCTCTTAGGATGCTATGAATTGAATGGAATTGCGTAGTTTTATTCTCCAAAATTCAAAACAGTACTTACATCCAAGATGGCTTTAGTTGATTCCTTAAATTCCAAAATAAAGTATAGACCATGAAGACAAGTAATTCATGTAATTCTTGTGGTGAGAATATTAGTTGATTTCATATAATTGAATGGATTTTTTTAATAAAGAGGTCCAAACATATTGGTTATTTTGATTAAATTTGATATTAGTTTATTGTTAAATTTAAGAGACAAATGAAGGTTTATACTCTGCATGAGCAACAATGAAATTGGTAACTATAAGTAAATAACTAGAAGAGTAACTCCTAGTTTGAGGAGGATGGATTGGTGTCCATCCTTTGAGAGGAGGCATGGGACTCTTCCCTATGTTTGGCAATAACCCAAACAAATGAAGAACGCAATTAGAAACTAATCCTTACATTGCATAATATTAAAGATGATTGAATTACTATTGTAGATATTATTTAACATGGGATATGCATATGGAAAATTCATGGTGTATGTTTGCATTTAATTATGAGAAGCATGGCTTGCTTGTGTTGCATTGGTATACTTTCATTTGATTTGTCCTGATCCCTTACAAACATCTCTCTCACCTCATGAAGAAGCAAGAAAAAGAAGATCCGGACAACCAGTATTGAAGACTCTCTTACTATACCTTTTTGTTTATGCTAGTCTTGAGGCATTTTCATTGTAATCTCGAAGGGTTGACATGATAAAGCTAAGCTATGTAATATTTGATGTATTTCTCTACTTGATTTTGTATACTATAATGAAGTATTTTAAATGATGTAATCATCATATTTAGATGGTAGAAGATGTAATTTTATGATCAAAAGAATGTATCTTATGAGAGCTTGTTAGCAATTGTAAATAAATGTATCATGTGTAAAGCTTTCTAACAATTACCATGGAATGTTATTGAACATTCTTGTAATTAGAGATTATTTGTATTGTTTCTTAATATAAGTTATGATAATATTTGCATAGTGATTTTTGGTTGATCATAAGAATCAATCCATGAATATAATAGTTTAGAGGAAACATTATGAATAATCTACACAATAATGGAAGTAAAACTAAGACTCAAAAAATAAGAACTAAAACCCACCACCACCAAAACTGTCAACACTTTGATGATAAGTAAATTTTATAATAACACTTAATATGAATAACCCATATTGTATGTAAGGTTACGTAATGAGCAATAGACTATTGGTTTCTCCTAAGACACTAGCTTGTATTGGAAGTATGGAGAAATGGATAAAAGAAATTCCTTGGGTGAGGGACTAATCTCTTAATTGGTTGATTAAACCAAAATGAAGTCCCTTGCCATGGGGCAGATGTATAAAAGGGACATAGCCATTGTGTGTTATTTTTCATCTGCCATTGTGGGATTGTAACAACCCCAGTTGTCACTACACGTTTAAAGAACAAGCCAAGACAATTTTTTTTCATAATTGAGTGCAATCATGCATCATACATTTGCCATATGCATATTTTATGTTAAATAACAACATCACCAAAATTTCATCCTTCTTTAAGACATGCATAACAAGGATTACTATATAATACACATCTTCATTTGTTTGGTTTATCTCCAAACATAGGTAAGGGTTCCATACCCCTTCCCAAGGAATGGACACCAATCCAATCCTCTCAATACTAGAAGATCTTCTAATCTTCTAACTGAACTTATATAGTTCATAATTTTATTATTATACATATGCATATTAATTTGATCACCAAATTTTGCCCATTAACTTGATTTAGAAGTCACTCATCAAACAATAATGTATGGTCTTCATTTATACAAAATAAATGGTCTGAAGTTTACAAAAGTTAAGCAAAGACTTCATAAAAAAGGAGTTGTTCGTTAAATATATACTCCAACCTATATAAACATATATTTCATTAACCACCTATTTGTAAAATACAACTAAAACATATCAAATATTGCTTAAAAATATCTTGTGACTGACCATGTTTCAAAAACATTCTAATACCTATAATTATCAACTATGATTACACTTTAATAATCGAGTAATCTAATGCATTCCCATTTTGTTTTTATCATCCCTAAATCCATTAAAGGATTGTATTCAAGCGACGATGAACCAAGCATGTTCGGACAAAGTCCTTGGGCGAGTGCACGCAGACATCCTATGGCATCATAAAGGTTTGCAGTAGGAGATTCACTGCCAGGTAAAACATAGCGGTGGCAATGTGAGTATTACCAAGTGACTCCCGCTTTATGACGAGGTCAAATAACTATATTTTATACCCCTAGTCACCTTGAAGACCACTCAAAAATGGTTCTTTCATCGACGTTGGATTGAATGTTAGATAGGAGGAATGTTTATGGGTATATTGTGATCTGTCCAACTTTGATATAGAGCCCACTTCATAGGTTTAGGGGGTTCCAAATGGTGATATATCATAGAGGTTGCGATAACGACCTATCCGCATTTAGGATCTCGGTTGTACCCGTAAGAGTGATAGTACCCACAGAGCTTTGTTTCAACGCATCCAACGAGGATAAGGGAAATTATAATTACCGGTTTCTATACAAAGGTGAATCCTCATAAATGATTGAGGTGACAAAGTGATTGTGTAGTAAACTAATATCATAATATCGTCAAAGACTGAGCCAGCAGTGGTTAATGGGGTGTAATGGTGACCATAATTTTAGTCTTTCCCTACACAGGTCAGTTTTGGGGTAATATTAGTGAGTTCCTCATTCTTGGTAGCATCGTAGGCGTGTCTCAAAATGAGCGAGGGTGTTCAGGATACCCATGAAATAGCATCTACATTCTAGTCTTTTGTAGGGGTGCATATTGATAGCGCACGATGTCTTTGACCACAGGGACTACTCCTTAATGAGAATGAATAGGGCGAATATAGTCAACAACAACATCTAGTCAAAATATAACGATATTTCCATGCAAAGTTTAAACTATAATAGTGGTTATACAAGGTTTCACTGAATGAAGGATACAGGTCGTTCTTTGATAACAAGTAAGACAAGCATGTTTGAAAGCCCCAAAATTGACACATCGACCAGTGTGTTCCACTTACACAAAATTACTTTTGTATAGGCTTTAATAGGGAATGTAATCACGTGAATCAAACATGGACTCACTGTTTTGGTCAATATTAATATTCACGGAAGGAATACAGTTTGGCTTCAAAGCTTAATTTTAAAAAGAAAACCTTACAACTAAAAATCGTCGTAATGCACCAGGTCGCAAAGGGTGTTCCAAACATAATGTTTCATTCATTACAAGGTCGCATAGAGTGAGCATACTAAATACATACAATAAAAGAGAAAGAGAACTCCCACACCTAGGACTTTTGTAGAGCCACAACACCAATGTGCTTGAAGGTCTTTCTCCCGTTCTATCCTTCGTATATACTTCACAAGGCATAGCATAGCATAGCCTCCTTATAATATTTGCAAAACATAGCATGCCCCCTTATTTTCAACACCTTTATGGCTATTTATAATATTTTATTTCTTCCACAGGGAGATGTTTATATTATTTTATTACTTTTCCTTCTTTTCCCTTCACATGCAAGTTTCTTCAGAATATAATATTTTAATGCAAAGAGAGATTCCCTAGAGATAAGGTATAGGTTGGTTATATGTTATGTGTCCCCCAACCTAAGAGCACTAATACTATTGAGAGCATGGGTGCTTAGATTTGGAACTATTAAAGATAAGAGGGGAGTCTCATCCCTTAGTACAACCATCCCAAAGTTGCCATATGTCGTAAAGTTGTAATATTTCATTTATAAAATAGTCTTTTCATATTTTGGTCCAATAAAATTTGGAAAGGTTCATAAAAGACAAACCACCTAATTCTTTTCAAAAATGGGGTCAATCAAATTAAATAATTATGCTCAAATAAATTAATATCTACTCTAGAGAATGCTTAAATTATATGCATAAAACATATATTTCAAAATATTAAAATGTCAATCATCAATAAATATGCATTTCCAAGGTAGAGTTCCTTTATGCAAATTAGTTATGAAACTAACTATATTTCACATAAATGACATACAAGCACTCTATAAATGTGCTCAATGTCTCCCATCATCATTTTTACTTTGATTGGGCGGGACTTTTCAGAGTTAGACTCAAGTACACTGCCCTTAGGGAGGTAACTAGTAATGGTTGAGATAAGAGCTTTACCTGATGAGTTGTCTTTGTCATTATTTCTCTTTTCATCTCTTGTGGTCAATATTCCACTTAAGAGAATACCTATTTCTACAATCAATCAATGCACGCAACATCATTCTCTTTTGACATAAACCAATATAATGCAAATACATCAAGTATTACAAACCAGCTATTATAAAGCATATTAATAAAGTTCCTCCAAGGTAGGTCGTGACATACTCCCCCACTTATAATAAACACAGTCCTCTGTGTTTCCTGCAATATTACATAACAGTCATTACATCATAAGGTTTGCATAGTTTTCCACTTTCATAAGTGGTAAATGGTTCAACCTATATTATTACATAGCATCATCAAATAACATCATCAAATAAATAAGGAAAATATCTTTTTATGTCCTTCACTTTTTCCCAAGTGGAATTCTTATCAGAATATTGGTCCCACTGGACCTTGCACTGATCAATATTTCTTTTTCTCATAGTCTTGGAATGAAATTCCAAGATCTTCACAGGTTTCACCTCAAAGGTTGTCGGATCTACCATATGCAAATTAGAAACATCTAAGATGTGATCATGATCAATAATATATCGCCTAAGTAGGGATACATGAAAATTGTTATGGATCTTTGATAGGTTAGGTGGTAAGTCAAGCCGGTAGGCTACAGGACTTATATTTTCCACAATATCAAATGGACCAACAAATCTAGGATCCAATTTGGTTGATTTAATGACACTCTTTTTAGGTTTTACCCTCAAAAACACCTTGTCACCCACAAATAATTCTCTAGGAGTTCTCTTCAAATATGCATAACTCTTTTATCTATCCGAGGCTTCCTTGAGCCTTTGTCGGATTAGTGCTAGTTGCTCCTCCATGATTTTAACCATTTTTTATCCAATGACAACCCGATCCTCAGGATTTTCCTATGATAATGTTCTGCATCATCTGCCATACAAGGCCTCTAAAGGGGTCATTTTCAAAGAAGAATGATAGCTATTATTATAAGTAAACTAAACCAGATACAAATAGTCTTCCCAACAAGAATTCTGGTCCATGCAATACATGCATAACATATCTTTTAGAACTTGGTTTACCCTTTCAGTCTGTCCATCTATTTCTAGATGAAACACAAAACTAATATTCAAAGTGGTGCCAACTGCACGATGGAGAGCCTGCCAAAACTCAGAAGTAAACCTAGAGTCCCTATCTGAGATTATCATCTCAAGAAATCCATATAGCCTGTTGGCAACAACTACAACATCATCTATAGTACTACTTGCTATAAAGTGTACAACCTTAGTAATTTTATCTACTATCACAAAAATTGCATCATGCTGATATTTTTTTTAGGTAAACCGATAATAAAATCCATCGAAACAACTTGCCATTTTTTAGTAGGAATGTGATGAGAAAAAAAAAAATTTGTTGGGTTCTGGTGTTCAGCTTTCACCTTCTGACACTATAAACATAGTGCCACAAAATCAGTGATATATTTCTTCATGCCAGACCAATAAAATATCTTTTTCATATTTTCTCTCATTTTAGCTCCTTCAGGATGAGCGGAGTAAGGCAAGTTATGAGCTTCTCGCATAATCAATATTCTTAGATCACCCCCTTCATGGATGACCACACATTCGTTAAAGCATAAAAGTCTATCATTTATGCTATAATCTGGATTCTCATTAAAATTTTGTTCTATTTAGATCTGAATTTCACTACATCGTAGGTCCTGCTACTACATTTTCCTAACTTGATCCATTAGATCCACATGACTATGGGTCAATGCTCCTATATGTCTTTTCCTACTTAAAGCATCGATGACCTTGTTCTCTTTTCCTTTAATATACTCGATACCAAAGTCATATTCGGCTAAAAATTCTATCCATCTTCATTTTCTATCATTTAGAAATGGTTGAGTGAAAATATATCTTAAACTCTGGTGATCAATTCTCAACTCAAATGGTCTACCCACCAGATAATGTCGCTAAATATTCAAAGCATGAACCATTGCAGCAAGCTCTCAATCATGAGTAGCATAATTAACCTTGTACTTTTTAAGTTTCTTAGACTCATATGCTACTATGGAGTTATCTTGAGATAAGACTCCTCTAAGTCCTTCTAATGAAGCATCAGTGCAAACTAAAAAATTTCCAGATGGATCTCGTATCTTTAGAATAGGAGATGTGGTAAGCTTCTATTTAAGTAAATTAAATGTTGCTTCACATTTGTCATTCCACTTAAACTCCTTCCCCTTATTTTAAAGGTTGGTTATAGGATAATCAATTTTGGAGTAGTCTTTCACAAATCTCCTATAATAACCTGATAATACCATGAAGCTTCTAACTTCTATGACATTTGTTGGAGGTGGCCAACTCAAAATAGCTTCTATTTTCTTTGGGTCTATAGCAATACCATCTGCTGATATTATGTATCCCAAATAATGCATTTGAGAAACATAAAACTCACATTTAGACAAGTTCCCATAAAGTTGATTTTTCCTTAACAACTCTAATACTATCCTTAAATGCTTATCATGCTCTTATCGGTTGCAAGAATAAACCAAATATCATCCAATAATATCAATAAAGAACACAAGCTTCTACTAACAGGGGGGTGCACAATATAAGACCACTTTTTACTTTTTCTTCCAAATCAATATTATGTTGTGTAAAGATAGAAGTATCAATAGCAATAATCAAATCAATGCACAAAAACCATACACAATAGAGACACCACAATTTACGTGGTTCACCCAATGTGGGCTACTCCACGAAGAAAATATTTTACTAAAACTTTCTCAATCAATATCTTTGGGAATCACTCCCAATTACAATGTTTATGGATCTCTATCCAAAGGAGATGCTAATCCCCTAATCTCAAGTTCATGGATCTCTTCCACAGGAGAACTCTTTCCCCTTCTGCTTTGGCTATGTGATCTTCTAGAAGACTATGTCTCTCTGCTGCACTAACTGGTGGACCTCTCTCCACTTGAAGACTCCTCACTCAGATCTATCTTCAACTATGTTGGTTGCTGGATCTCTATCCACTGAGACTCTGTCCTCTGTACTCTATCACCTCTAAAGCTCTATCAATAGGCTCACTAAGAACCTGCTCAATAGGTTCACATAGAACCTACTTAACAAGCTCACATAGAACTTGTCCAAAACTGAATAACAAGCTCACACAGAACCTATCCAATGCTGAATAACAAGTTCACATAGAACCTGTCCAATGCTGAATAACAAGCTCACACAGAACCTATCCAAATATGCTCCAACAAGCTCACTAAGAACTTGTCCAAATCTGCTCTAGCAAGCTCACTAAGAACTTGTCCAAATATGCTCTAGCAAGCTCACCAAGAACTTGCCCAAAACTATCCATAAATCTGTCCCAACACTGTCCTCAAATCTGTCCCAAAGGCCTTCTCAAAGGCTCAATCAATCATGCTCAAGTAGCACTCAAATCTCATCCATAAATCTATCAAGGCAAAGCTCAAATATGAACTCAACAATGAATGGCAATGTACTCTTCAATGGATGACAACAATGATCCACAATGATCTCAACTCAACTCAACTCATAGAAGCATAAAGAGAATTGTTAGAGACTCAATATGTTCTAATCTCAATCTCAACTCAAATCAACTCAACTCAACTCAAATCAATCTCAACTCAACTCAAGTCAATCTCATAGAAGCATAAAGAGAATTGTTAGAGACTCAATTATGTTCTAATCTCACTCTCAACCCAAATCACCACAAGGGACAACTCTTTCTCACAAAACCCTAATCCAAGTATGCATCAACCAACTCAAATATTTCCAACAATGCTCAACCACAAATCTTACATAACAATGATACTCATGTTCTTTTCTAACTCAATTTCTTTCACAACCAATGGGCTTCAACCACTATGCTTATAACACAATATTTAAACACAACTCTCAATTCAAAAAACCTTGAAGCATTCAACCAACCACTTTCGAAAAGGAAACCACAAACAATCCTTTTCCCTCCAATGATATTTCAGAAATCAACCACCATAAACAATCAATAGGAGAATGTGCCCATACCTTTTATGAAGATGAAAAAACCTCTTTGTAAATCTGCCACAATCACAAAATTCTTTTGCCAATCTTCACAAGGGTTAGTAGATCACAAAATAATCAACATTACTCCACTTTTCAATAATCATCACCAAGGCCTTTAATTGCACAACTTCCTTATCTCTCCTAAAACCACTTGTACCATAAAATAAAATAAATCAAAACATTGCATAACCTTTTCACTCCCAAAACCACTTATACCATAAAATAAAATAAATCACAATATTGCATACCTTGTCACCTCATGAAAGAATTAATCCTCTTGAAAAATAACAAGGCAAACTTCACTTTTGGAACCCCTTTGCAAAATCAGAAATATCTCTTTACACACACCTTATTTCTCCTTCTAAATAAGTTAGTCAAATAGCCCTCAAAATAAGCTTTCCGACGATATATAATATGCCCACTTTCCAAAATAAATTGAAACCTTTACACACACACACACATATATATATATATATGCCAACCTCCATTAATTGCACATAGGTCGGCCCTCCATTAATTTAAACTTAAACTTTAAACTTTAATATCTTCATCACCGGAGGTCCTTTTTCGATGAAACAAAATTCCACCTTGGATTTTAAGAAAATCCATTTCCATATAAGCCCACCATGGTTTTAAATAAAACCTTTTATTTTTCCTACCTTGGTTTTCATAAAAACCCTATAAATAGCCATGCTTTCCAAAATATCATAAATGCTTATTTATGAAATATTTTGGCCACCAAAACCAAATGTGATCCATGTGACATCAATGATCCATGTGACATCAATGACAACATAAAATGCCTCAAATTAACTCAAATTTCCAACAATATCCCCCTTTGTCATTGATGGCAACACCTCTAAAGCAAAAACCACAATCACTGCAAAAACCATCTCTGAGAATCAAAGTTGCTCCCCCTGACTCAATAATATCTTTGGAGGCTGCTCCCCCTAACTCAATGCTCTCTTTGGAGGCTGCTCCTCCTAACTCAATACTCTCTTTGGAGGTTGCTCCCCCTAACTCAATGCTCTCCCCCTTACTCAAATCTCTCCCCCTTTGACATCAATGGCAAAAGGGACACCTATGGGGCTAAAATATATGACTCTTAAGCTTAGCCCCCTCACCCCCTTCTCTTTTGAGGTGATTAATTTTGGGGTGGGAGTACTTTTACTCCCATCTCACTTTGTTTCTTTCCTCTATCAACTTCCTTCCATGTTTTTCTGATATCCTTCTCTTGATGAATTACTTGATCTTCTTGTCTAGAACCTGTTTGGAATTGAGTCCTACACCATCTTGCAATATGCCCAAAGTTATTGCAATTAAAACACTTGATATTGTAGCCTTTGGTTGGTGCCCATGTCCTAAAATTATTCTTGAAATAATTTCCATATCCATTCCTTTCCTGAACCCTGTATTGTGAAGCTCTATTTTCATGACCATTATGACCATGACTTCTGAATTGTGTAGTTCTAAAACCAAAACCATGTTGCTCATTTCCTTTGCACTGAAAAGCTCTATGACCAATCCTGTTACATGAGAAGCAATGTCCCTGAAAACCATACCTTCTTCCCTTGAAGTTTCTTCTAGCAAAATCAAACTTCTTTGATCCATAAACCCTGCAGTGTATAGCCCTGTGTCCAAATCCATTACAAGAAAAACAATATCCTTGAAAATCCCTTTGTTCATGCCTTGGTTCCTCATACCTTTCTTGACCATTATCCTTATGATCATCTTCAACTTGTGCATTGCATTCTTGAACCTTCTTTGTAGCATCTAAAACCTCTTCCTTGCCTTTCTCTTCAAGAATTTATTTTCCCTTTGAGCTTGATTCACCTATCTCAAAACAAGAACCAAACTGAATATTTGGAGCCATAGGAACTTTGGAACTTTCCTCACAAATCTTAGATGCTTCCTTGATTTCATATTTTAGAACTTCCTTTCCTTTTGAGTGTGATTTTTCTTGGAAGTAAGATACAACCTTAAAATAAGTTTCCACTCATTTTTTAATCTTTTCATCTAATGTATCATGTCTTACCGTGGTTACCCTTAGTTCTTCATTCATCCTTTCTTCTATCCTTTTTGCATTTTTAAGCTCTTCTCTGAGATTACTGATTGTTTGAAGTAGTTCTTCTCTGATTTTGACATCTGTTCAAATCTTGTTTTCAAGATTCTTGTATTCTTCTTTTAGCCTTTTGATTTCTGATTTTTGTTTACTTGGCTCATCCTCTTCCTTTTCTATTACCAAAAATGAGACTTCTTCTGTTTGGAGTGAATGATCTTCTTCTACTTCTCTTATTCCATAGAAAAATCCTTCTTCATCTTCAATGTCACTAAGATCATTATAATCTTCTATAGCAAACAAACTCTCAAGATTTCTTTGACCATGCATATTTTCTTGATGTGTCATCTCATCTTCACTATCACTGAAACCATTGCAATATCCTGATCTATGATCTCTTTGACCACATACAAAGCACTATTATTTTTCACCTTCTATTCCTAGAAATAGATGTTCTTCCTTTTCATCATCTGATTTGTCTCTATCACTATGATCTGAGCTATCACTTGCCTCTACAATGTAGTAAGACTTCTTTGCCTTACGAAAAAAAAAAATTATTTTCATACCTGTTTTGCTTGTATCTGTTATCTTTGTCATGCTTGTGCTTTCCATCTTCTTTTCTTCTATGACCCTATTTTTCATCATCACTATTTTCTTCATGTGGACACTTGTATGCATAGTGACCAAGATCACCACACTTGTAGCACCTAACTTTCCTTATATCTCTAAAATTCCTTGAGTCCTTATTTATTTTGATGAAGTTAGCTTCCTCATCATTTTCTAAA
Organism: Wollemia nobilis; assembly: GCA_028583015.1. Classification (NCBI taxonomy): domain Eukaryota; kingdom Viridiplantae; phylum Streptophyta; class Pinopsida; order Araucariales; family Araucariaceae; genus Wollemia; species Wollemia nobilis. The sequence continues at coordinate 1,418,277 of JAQPPZ010002512.1, forward strand.
ACTCTATCTATTTCTAAAAATTTCCCTTTCTCTTTTTTTGAAGCCTTGAATGCAATCTCTTTTATTGGAGCTTGATGCTTACTTACCCTCATCTCATAAGTTGTGAGAGTACCTTGCAATTCTTCCATTGTTAGCTTGTTGATATCCATTGTCTCTTCTATTGTTGAAACCTTAGAATCATATTTCATGGGAAGTGATCTCAAAACCTTTTGAGTAACTTCTAATTCTTTCATCTCAAAACCTAGGCCTCTCATGGTGTTAGTAATCTCATCAACTCGAAGTAAAAACATTGCAATATCTTCAAAATCTTCCATTTTCAATTCCTCAAATATTTTTCTATGAGTTTGTAGTTTTTCCAACTTTACCTTGGAATCTCCTTCATAAGTATTCCTCAACTTGGTCCACATCTCATTAGCTGAAGTACATACCATGACCTTTGCAAAATCTATCTCATGTAGCCCACTCAAAATACAATTCATTGCTCTTGCATTGATCTCAACCAATTTCCTGGTAGTCTTATCTTCCTCGGGATCACCTTCAACCCTATACTCTTTTTCAACCATCTGCCATACCTCATATCCTTGTGATATCAAGTAGTTCTTCATCCTCATGCTCCAGAAAGCATAATTGTTACCATCAAACAATGGAGCCTTATTTGAAGATAATCCATTTTGTGAAGCCATCTGTGTTCTTGTAGAATCTGCCCTCAAGTTGTTAGCCTTTTCGAAGGAACCCACTCTGATACCAATTGAAGAACACAAGCTTATACTAAGAGGGGGGGTGAAAAGTATAAGACCACTTTTTACTTTTTCTTCCAAATCAATATTATGTTGTGTAAAGATAGAAGTATCAATAGCAGTAATCAAAGCAATGCACAAAAACCATACACAATAGAGACACCACAATTTACGTGGTTCACCCAATGTGGGCTACTCCACGGAGAAAATATTTTACTAAAACTTTCTCAATCAATCTCTTTGGGAATCACTCCCAATTACAATGTTTATGGATCTCTATCCAAAGGAGATGCTAATCCCCTAATCTCAAGTTCATGGATCTCTTCCATAGGAGAACTCTTTCCCCTTATGCTTTGGCTATGTGATCTTCTAGAAGACTTTGTCTCTCTACTGCACTAACTGGTGGACCTCTCTCCACTTGAAGACTCCTCACTCAGATCTATCTTCAACTATGTTGGCTGTTGGATCTCTATCCACTAAGACTCTATCCTCTATACTTTGTCACCTCCAAAGATCTATCAATAGGCTCACTAAGAACCTGCTCAATAGGTTCACACAGAACCTGCTTAACAAGCTCACACAAAACTTGTCCAAAACTGAATAACAAGCTCACACAGAACCTGTCCAATGCTGAATAACAAGTTCACATAGAACCTGTCCAATGTTGAATAACAAGCTCACACAGAACCTATCCAAATCTGCTCCAACAAGCTCACTAAGAACTTGTCCAAATCTGCTCTAGCAAGCTCACCAAGAACTTTCCCAAATCTTCTCTAGCAAGCTCACCAAGAACTTGCCCAAAACTATCCACAAATTTGTCCCAACATTGTCCTCAAATCTATCCCAAAGGCCTTCTCAAAGGCTCAATCAATCATGCTCAAGTAGCACTCAAATCTCATCCATAAATCTATCAAGGCAAAGCTCAAATATGAACTCAACAATGAATGGCAATGTACTCTTCAATGGATGACAACAATGATCCACAATGATCTCAACTCAACTCAACTCATAGAAGCATAAAGAGAATTGTTAGAGACTCAATATGTTCTAATCTCAATCTCAACTCAACTCAACTCAAATCAATCTCAACTCAACTCAAGTCAATCTCATAGAAGCATAAAGAGAATTTTTAGAGACTCAATTATGTTCTAATCTCACTCTCAACCCAAATCACCACAAGGGACAACTCTTTCTCACAAAACCCTAATCCAAGTATGCATCAACCAACTCAAATATTTCCAACAATGCTCAACCACAAATCTTACATAACAATGATACTCATGTTCTTTTCTAACTCAATTTCTTTCACAACCAATGGGCTTCAACCACTATGCTTATAACACAATATTTAAACACAACTCTCAATTCAAAAAACCTTGAAGCATTCAACCAACCACTTTCGAAAAGGAAACCACAAACAATCCTTTTCCCTCCAATGATATTTCAGAAATCAACCACCATAAACAATCAATAGGAGAATGTGCCCATACCTTTTATGAAGATGAAAAAACCTCTTTGTAAATCTGCCACAATCACAAAATTCTTTTTCCAATCTTCACAAGGGTTAGTAGATCACAAAATAATCAACATTACTCCACTTTTCAATAATCATCACCAAGGCCTTTAATTGCACAACTTCCTTATCTCTCCTAAAACCACTTGTACCATAAAATAAAATAAATCAAAACATTGCATAACCTTTTCACTCCCAAAACCACTTATACCATAAAATAAAATAAATCACAATATTGCATACCTTGTCACCTCATGAAAGAATTAATCCTCTTGAAAAAGAACAAGGCAAACTTCACTTTTGGAACCCCTTTGCAAAATCAGAAATATCTCTTTACACACACCTTATTTCTCCTTCTAAATAAGTTAGTCAAATAGCCCTCGAAATAAGCTTTCTGACGATATATAATATGCCCACTTTCCGAAATAAATTGAAACCTTTACATATATATATATATATGCCAACCTCCATTAATTGCACATAGGTCGGCCCTCCATTAATTTAAACTTAAACTTTAAACTTTAATATCTTCATCATCGGAGGTCCTTTTTCGATGAAACAAAATTCCACCTTGGATTTTAAGAAAATCCCTTTCCACATAAGCCCACCATGGTTTTAAATAAAACCTTTTATTTTTCCTGCCTTGGTTTTCATAAAAACCCTATAAATAGCCATGCTTTCCAAAATATCATAAATGCTTATTTATGAAATATTTTGGCCACCAAAACCAAATGTGATCCATGTGACATCAATGATCCATGTGACATCAATGACAACATAAAATACCTCAAATTAACTCAAATTTCCAACAATCAACACAAACCGATCCAGCTGATTCCTGAACACATTGTTCATCAGATTCATGAAAGTTGTTAGTGCATTGGTTAGATCGAATGGTAAGACTGTAAATTCATAGTGACCATATCTAGTCTTGAACGTGGTTTTGTGTGTGTCTTCATCTCAGATTCTTGGTTGATGATATTCTGACTTCAAATAAATTTTGGTAAAAATTGAAGCACTTTTCAACTAATCAAATAGATCTTCAATCATTGGCAATGGATATTTGTTTTTTACTGTTGCCTTGTTCAACATTCTATAATCTATGCAAAGCCTCAATGATCCATCTTTCTTCTTAACAAATAATACAGGTGCTCCCCAAGGTGATACACTTGGTTTTATTAATCCCTTATCAAGCAACTCTTGAAGTTGCACCTTCAATTCTTACATCTCGATGGGATTCATTCTATAAGGAGCTCTATGGATAGGCTCTGCTCCTAACAACAGTTCTATGGTGTAATAAAATTCATGTTTGGGTGGTAAACCAGGTATCTCATCAACAAAAACATCTTGATATTCTTGCAAAAGTGGAAATTTGTTACGAATTTCTTCCCTTGGAATCTCCTATTTTTCTTTGATTTTCACTTCATTAACCATTCCTCATTTTCTAATTGTCTTCTTCAATTGCATAGATGAAATTAGCTTGGGTTGAAATTCCCTTGCTTCACTATACATTCTTTACCTTTTCTTGTTTCCATTAGTAAATTGAATCCACATTTCTTGGAAATTTACCAAGGCTTCATAAGCCTTCAACCAATATATTCCCAAAATGATGTCAAATGCATGTAGGGGTGCTACATATAGATGCCACCTAGTAAAGCTATCGGGAAGGGTAATTTGAATTGAAAAATATTGGTTGACATGATAAGTTTGTCTTAATCCATACTCAACTTCCCACCCTTGTACCAAATATCCTGGCTTTTCAAGTATATCCCTTAATAGGTTACTTGAAATAAAACTATTTGTAGCCCCACTATCAATTAGAATTTTAACATCTCTATCAAAAATTTTACCATTCAAAAGTAGAGGAGTAGCCTGACCATCCAAGTCTTGTGCTATTGTTGCAGCATAGATCTTGTGATTCGGCCTATCTATGCTAGTGTTGGCATGTTTTAGGTAATTAATAGCATAATGTGGACCTCCACAATCGAAGCATCTTATCTTTGGATTTGAGTTTCCCTCTTGAACCTGCTTCCCAGTATCCACTTCTTGTAGAGTACCTGGCTATTTAGGATTTTGGAAGTCCCTATTATTGTTGTTGGGGTAGTTATTATTTTTGTGGTGAAATTCTTTCTTGAAATCCTTCTTGTCGTCATTATTATGCTTCCTAAATCTTGGATTTCCTTTGTTTTTTTTATTTTACCCATTATCCCATTTTCTTTTTTCTAAAATTTTTGTTCCTTGTTCAACCATTTCATGGAATTGTTGTGAGTTCCATTAGAATCTTGAGTCACATTTGTTCTTCGAGCCATATTGTAAGCTTTTTGCATAGTTTTCTAAACATCACACTTACTCTATCTCTAATCCAGGGCTTCAGTCCATGGACAAATTTTTCTATTTTCATCTCATTGTTTTGAATATGAGACGGTACATTCTTAAGAAGTTTCACAAATTATTCATAATACTATTCCACGGAGAGCGAACCTTATTGAAGTGCAAAAAACTCCTTATACGTATTCAATTAGAATTGCTTTGTAAGGAACCTTTCCTTAAAATCTTCCATGAAAACCTCCCACTTCAACTTATTAGGTGAAATGTTAAGTTCTTTACTATAAGCATTCCACCAATCAACTCCTCTTTCTATTAGATGGGAAAGAGCAAATTTCATTTTAGCTTTAGAGGAGTAATACCTTATGGCAAAATGTAGTTCCAATTCTTCTATCCATACTTCAGTCGCATGTTCTCCCCCTTTTCCATTAAACTTAGTCACTTTAATATACTTCAGATCATTACCAATTTCTTTCTTCGTGCGGATCATGTTTGCACGCTCTTCAGGATCTTCATCCTCCCTATCCTCATCATCTAGAATTTTATCTCCTGGTTGTTGTTGGGGTTATGTTGAGAACTTATGGATTGCAAAATTTGTGGAATCTGATCTTGTATAACAAAAATGGTAGCAGCAAGGTTTTCTACTTCTTTATTTGAGTTCCCATAACTTTCTCCCATTTGTCTGGCTTTAGGAATTTCAAGGCTAGCTTGTTGCGAGGTTATTTTCTTCTTGCCTCTCATTCTTGTTGCCATGTTAACCTGGTATAAAGATTTGTATTAATATTTGCTCTTTCAAAGTCAAAATACTAGATAACTAGAATAGTTTTCCAACTAACTTATTATTGCTAGGTCTATTCCCTAGTTTCTTCCTCTAACTCTGGTTGAAAATCATACACACTTGAAATAATGGGTAAGTAAGTCATAAGTCATAGATGCCGAGCAGTTTCCCAAAAGAGTCTAAGATACACCGCTTAAAACCCATACAGGAGGGTTCACTTAGATCTTCCACTTTCGAACGACTATGGATCTATTCATGGGAGAAAGGAACTCGGACATCAATGATCTCAAGAACTGACCTAATCCTTACCAAGTATGCATCGTCAAGAGTTAGGGAGTTATTTTTTTTATCCATACCCCAAATATTTTGCTAACCTAGATTTATCTAGAATCTATCAGTTAGCCTGGGCTCTGATACCAACTATAACAACCCCGGTTGTCACTACACATCTAATTTTGTTTTTTTTTTTATCTAAGTTCATCTATGTCCACCTTGTGATAAGATAAAGTTATAATAATGATCTAAGACGAGATCTTCCCATCAGAAGTAAATAGTTTGAATTGCAATAGATTCATTAGATAGAAGCACCAACTTCTATAATTCATTTAAAGCCAATTGTGGGTAGGAGCACCAACCCCTACAACACCATCCTACCATCCCATAATGGTAGATGAATAATAGCATACAATGGCTATGTCCCCTCCATACAATTTCCACATGGTAAGGGACATCATCTTGGTTTAATCAGTCATTTAGGAGAACAATCCCTCACCAAAGGAATTCCTTTATCCATTTCTCCATACTGTAGATAAATGCTAGTGTCTTAAAAGGAACCAATAATCTATTGCTTATTACGAAAACTTACATACAATTTGGGTTATATGTCTTAAGCATTATTATAAGAATTTTTTATCATCAAGGTATTGTTAATTTAGGTGGTGGTGGGTCTTATGTCATAAATTTAAGTCTTTAGATTGCTTCCATTGTCATGTAGGTTACTCATAAGTATCCCTATACACTACTGTACTCAAAAGATATGGTTCTTGTTGACAATTTTGTCACATTGCACAATGGGGTAGAAAAATTGAATTTTTTGTAAAGTATTTCTTTCAATTTCATGAATTTGTTCCCTTGTTTTTTTAGAAACAACATTTTCAAGCATTGCAGCAATTTTGGCTTTCCTTGCCACCCCTTGTACATAAAATGAAGAAGAAAGAGCTTCACTGCCGAACAAGCTAAGGAAGATAGCTTCACCGAAAGAAATTGCTAAGGATGAAAACTACTTCGGGCCCGAAGTCCCTCAAACAACTACTTCGGGCAAAAACCTTGCGAAGCGGCGTTGCCGAAGAAGGAATTCAAAGAAGGCATAAAAAGAGCTTCGCACCCGAAGCATTTCCAGCAGCTACTTTGGGCAAAAGTTTTGCGAAGCGACATTCAAGCGGCATTTCAAAAGAACAGCTTCGTCGAAGGAAAATCGTGGTCCGAATTGGCTAAGGCAAGAAAACTACTTCGGGCCCGAAGTCCCTCAAACAGTTACTTCGGGCGAAAGTTTTGCGAAGCGGTGTTGCCGAAGCAAAATGCAAAGGAAGAAGAATGAAAACTACTTCGGGCCCGAAGCACTTCAAAAGGCTACTTCGGGCAAGAAACTTGCGAAGCGGGATTTGAAGGAGCGCAACGTTGAAAACACTTCGCCGAAAAACCGCCGAAGCACCCACTTCGGGCCTCCCCGCCAGCGAACCATTTCTACTTCGCTGAAAGTCGTTGCGAAGCATCTGCTTCGGCAAACCTTCGTGCGAAGTACTTTCCCCCAAAGTGGAAGCAGTCAAAGCATTTTTGAAGGTAAGAATGCGCTTCGGCAAAAATCCTCCCGAACCACAATTTTGAAGGAAGATCACGGCGAAGCATTTTAACAGTTCATCGACGAAGTAGTTTTGGCACATCTTCCAGTGAAGCAGTAATGAAGAGCCCATCTTGCGAAGGAGATCTGCTTCGGCCCTCATCACCCCCGAAGCTATTTTGCGAAGCTCCACCATGCGAAGTGCAAATCAAGGAGAATCTGCTTCGGCACAAGTCCATTGCGAAGTGAAGTTGCGAACGAAGAACTAGCGAAGCACTTCAAGGGCACGCGCTCCAAGCCGGGTATTTTCTCGAGGCGATCAAGTGCCTCATAAATGCATTTTTACGTGCCCAAAAAACTAGCTGCGCATTTTTGGCAATTGGAAACGAAGTATCAGTCTCTGAAGAAGAGCCCGACAAGCATGGCGGCCACTCGAGTATTGCACCCAGAAGCCAAGGACGCTCAGACGGCTCATTAATGCAAGTTTCCACGGTTGACCCGGTCGTAGTTTCCAGTTTTGGTAATAGATTTGAGAGCTCAGTCACGAGGGCCGCGAGGAGCCGACTTCTCAGGTTTCGAGGGTGTACTCCTCCATTTTGTGCAATTATGGCTCAGAGGGTCGGGTCCTCTATAAAAACCTAGGCATTGTAATGTAAAAGGGGGGAACTTTCTGCTAGAAAGCTGTTGTAACTTGCATTCCTGTGATTAATACTAAAGAGCTTTGGACTCTATTTCTCTCTTATATGCTGCCTTCTGCGTTTATTTCTTTCATCTTTCTTCATTTGCATACTGTAATTCTGAATCCTGGATTTAGGTATGTGATTGGGGACTGAACCCTAAAATTTTCCCGAAGGATACATAGGGGAGGAAAACGTTGTAGAGGCTTTCTTTTATGCTGCCTGTGGATAGTGTTTCTATTATATTCACTTTTCCTAATCGTCGTTACTCTGAACTCTGAATTTCGACGAAAGGGGAAGGGGAATCCTGGAACTCGTCCAGAGGATACATAGGAAAGTTAATATTGTGTTCATTTTGTTATATTCTTGGTGTTTCTTGCTGTTGTTTCAAGCTATTGGCTAGCAATCGTGCTTCTGGTTCTTTCCCACCATTAAACTACTAAAATCTCTTCCCTTACTCTTTTATTTCTTTCCTGCACCCTTATCTTAAAACACCAAAGTAGTTTAGTATAGGAGCCGGCCTTTCTCCGGAGATTGGCACGAGGGGCATCTCTTCCCTTCGGCCTTTCAATGTTGGTCCAGGTCTAGGGTGCATACACTTACCCAAATCCTTTCCTGGGCAGATTTGATGACCAACAGTTTTTGGCACGCCTGGTGGGACCCGGTCAGTCTCACCTTGTGAGTGGTAGTGAGAACCGATGCTCTCATTACCGAAAGACTCTTAGCATCTGGTGACTCTGTCTTACCCGAGAATATTTAAGTCGTAAAGACCGGTACCAAAGTCTATGCCTTCATGCAAACAAGATGGAGAGTTAGGAATAGAGGAGAGGAAACTGAGTTCTTTGAGCTAGATATTGATGCCTTTGGGGAACGATCTAGGTTGGTCACCCCTGAGTCTCTGTTACGTGGAACATCCTCGCAAGAGGCCGCTGTTGACGAACAAGGCCTAACTTCTGATAGCACAGTGGCTAGCTTTCCTCCTAATCCTCCCAACTCACCGAAGCATCCTAGTGCCTCCATTCCTATTGGTCGTCCTATTAGCAATCAAGGAGGAGCTTTAGGAATTCCTGTTTCTCAAAATCCAAGAGTAAATATGGCACAAACAACAACAACAACAACAAATGCAGCAGCAACCGCCACCCAGATTATTCCTAGCATGGAATTCTTCAGGACCGCTAAATCTAGCGGGACAAGGGCAAGTGCCGCCTGCTGCTATAAAGAAGATCCCAACGTTCGATGGAACTGGGAAGACTGCTCTGGAGCACATCCAGGACATAGTTTCTCTGGCGGTGATCCATGACATCACAGAAGAGCGGGTTATGGTAAAGCTTCTGGTTCTATCTCTTAGAGGAAAACTCCTCTACTGGTATAGATCTTTACCACCCGGTACCATTACGGGATGGGACCAGTTAGCTAGGCAGTTGATGCGAAGCTTCAATGAGTCCGCCGATCCGACCTCTCTCCTGCACCAGTTCACAACGATCCAGAGACATCCACAAGAAGAGATCACAGACTTCAATGTTAGGTTCGCTCGAACTTGGCAAAGAATACCAGTTGGACTTCGGCCATCTGATGAAGCTGCAACATACTATTTTCTTTGGGCTTTCAATCCTGATATCAGTGTGATGGTGAGGTATTCGAATATCAATACCTTCCCAGAGTTATATGAGTTGGCCCAGAAAGCGGAGATGGATCTAATAGCTGTGGGTAAGCTTCCCCAAAGGATGTCGATGCCCATACTTCCCAATTTCTATCAATCCCAGTATGCAAGCGCAGCCGCTTCGCAGATCTCTGCAACCCCTGCACTCCCGATCTCATCTTGGAACTCGAATCCCATTGTATCCCAAATCACCGCTCCACAAATTCATTTTCCCACTTTTTTGACTCCGTAGCCCATGGTCACTTCGGCATTCCCTCTACTGCCAACACCACTTCAACACCCTGCCCTACCTCCAATACCAACAATGGCTCCATTGCCATCGATTCCCAAAGCCGAAGACATGCAAGCCAAAATACTGCAAGAAGTTCAGTCCCTGAACTCCATAGTGCAGACCCTATCTAACGACATGACCATTATGAAGAAGAAGCAAGCGCAACAAGAGTTTCTACCGAGAAGATCTTATCCTACACCTGCGCTTACTAAAGATCAAGCGGCCCAGCAAGGAAGAGCTTCGACAAGAAATGTTGCAATAGACGAAGCCCCGAGCACTTTCGATTATATACATTGGTGCTCCACGTGTAATGACCCTCACGAAGAGAATACCTGCATGCTGCACCAACACTATGTACAAACGCTGGCGAGCAGTAGTCATGGCGGTCAAGTCAATGTCATTAGACAGATGAATCACAACTTGGTGATTGGTGAAGAAGAGCCAGTTGCGGTCCTTACCAGAGGAGGAAAGAGGTCGATAGAGGTGGATGCTACTCAAATGGCTCCCTTAAAGGTGCATGCTCATCATGAGAAAGGACAACAACCTCCTCCAGCCCTGAATGAAGCTCGACAGCCTACACCAGTCAAAGAGAAGGCCCAACAGGCCCCTGTAAATCCACCGTAGGTGGAAACTAAGGAACAAGCTAGAGAGAAGCTCAAGCTTCCTTCGCTGACCAAGCGACAAAGGGTCGAAGCTATGGAACAGTATCGCACTAGATATGAGCCAAAGAAGGAACCTGAGGTGCCCAATTCCTTGGCGTACAACATTGTAGATGAGCTGAAGAGGATTCCAGCCAAAATCAGTCTGTACGACGCACTACAGCTACCTGGACAAGTGGACCTATTGCAAGAATCATTGAAGATAACCAAAGCAAGAAAGGCAGCATCGCTTGCCCTAGTGCAGACCCTGTCCACATCCATTACGGGGAAGAATAGGCCACCGTCATTCTACATGTCTCTACAGATGGAAGGGTATGTTGTACATAACCTATATGATTGACTGGGCGACAGGGGGGGGGGGGGGGAGGGGGGGGAAAAGGGGGGGGGCGGATGGTACCCCCATGAAGACTGTAGGAGTGATCAAGGATATTCCTATTCGACTACACAAGATGCCTCAGATCACAGTTATACAAGAGGTGGTAGTCGTTGACCTTGAGCCCTACTTCAGTATGTGCTTGTCGAGAGAATTTACGATGAAGCTGGGAGGATATCTATCTATGGATTACTCGCACTTGGAGATTCCATTCAAAGGGAAGAAGATAAAAATCTACAACGAGAAGCCTTCTACCTTCCTCGTAGAAAAGATGTCCGAAGGAGAGAGCAGCGATCCTGTGCATGCGATAGTGGAAGGGATAGAGCAGGTGGACCTGGTCGAGGAGTCCCTCGCACAGTTAAGTTGTGAAGATGAGTTTTCATTGGCAGACTTTAATGCCATGATAGAAACCGAGATGGGATGTTATGCCATCGCCAAGCCTGAGAAACACATCAAGTCAGAAGATAAGGTCTTCGCCCAAGGATTATGGAAATTATTCTTCGATGGCGCCCGATGCAAAAATGGCGCCGGGGTGGGGATTCTTCTAGTATCACCTTCTGGAGAGCAGAAGGAATATTGTTACCGGTTGGTGTGGAGTTGCACCAACAATGCAACAGAATATGAAGCATTATGCCTAGGACTCAAGAAAGCAAAAAAGTTAGGCATAAAGCATCTCCAAATCTTTGGAGATTCTGAATTGGTATGCAATCAAGTCACAAACAAGTGCACTTCAAAGAAGCACTATCTCAAGTCATACCAAAATAGGGTATGGGACTTGCTCGACCAGTTCGAATCTCTCAATCTGCAGTCTATTCCAAGAGAAAAGAATCGACATGCCGATGTTCTAGCATCCATCGCAGCCAAGTATTCTCCAGTAGAAGACATGGTGCATAAGCCCAAAGCTGTGAGGATGATTTACAGGCCCTCTATCCCAGATAGAGATCTACATTGGCAAGTTTTTGATAGTGATGAGCAGATTGTGAATTTCATGATTCAAGAAGTAGCCACGGTTGAGAGTAGAAGCCCTGACGAAGAAGAATATGAAGGGCTAGTTCAATTGAAGAATAATCATGTTCCCAAGGGATTAATTACTCTTGAAAGCCTCTTTGATCAGAATGATCGAGCAGTTTCTCACAGGATCAAAGTTAATGCAAAGCAAGTATCAAGATTTAGAACTTGAACCTGGGAAAGCAATAAAAGTTGGAACAGATTGCACTTCGGAAGAGCTAGAGCAGATCCGATCTCTGTGCAGAAAGTATCCCGACACAGTGGCTTGGTCTTATCAAGATCTAAAGGGATATGATCGGCAACTGATCCAGCATACAATTGAGTTGCAGGAAGGGATCAAACCTTTTCGACAGAAGCAAAGGCCTGTCAATCCAAAGATCGAAGTCTTGATGAAGGCCGAACTCCTAAAAATGCTCGAGGCGAAGATAATTTATCCCATCAAACATTCTTCTTGGGTAGCGAATCTAGTCCCAGTTAGAAAGAAGAATGGAGATATACGATTGTGCGTGGACTTTCGCAACCTGAACCAGGCTTCTCTCAGAGATCACTACCCTCTCCCGTAGATCGATCAGATCTTGCATTCGGTGGCTGGGGCTCAACGCTTCTCCCTACTCGATGGTTTCTCTGGATACAATCAAATCTGGGTCAGGGACGAAGACCAGCATAAAACCGCGTTCACTACCAAGTGGGGAACATTTGCTTACCAACGAATGCCATTCGGCCTTTCGAATGCGGGAGCCACTTTTCAGAGGGCAATGGATTTAGCTTTTGGTGAACTCTTGAATAAGGTTATTGTTATCTATCTAGATGACATGACCATCTTCTCCCGAAGAAGGGAGGATCACCCATTACACTTACAACAAATTTTCGAAAAATGCCGAGAATTTGGCATTTCAATCAATCCGAAGAAGTCCATATTCGCAGTCAACGAAGGGAAGTTGTTGGGACATGCGATATCAGAGAAGGGTCTCGCTGTAGATCCTGATAGAGCTGAGGCTCTAATGAAGCTCCCACTCCCAGTAGACAAGAAAGGACTTCAATATTTCTTCGGCCAGATCAACTTCGTGAGGAAGTTTGTCCCAGATTTTGCCCAGGTCATCAAGCCGATGTCCGAACTTTTGAAGAAAGGTGCAGAATTCATCTGGACGAAGGAGAGAAAAGAAGCATTCAAAGAAATAAAAGCCCGAATTGCTCAAGCACCGGTCCCGACCAACCCTGACTACAATCGGGACTTCATCCTATATGCTATAGGAGAACCTGAGAGCTATGTTGCGGTCCTGACACAAAAGGGGGAAGATGGCGAAGAGCGCCCCATCGCGTTTCTAAGCCAAGTGATAAACCCTCATGAAGAAAAATATAATTTCATAGAAAGGCAGGTGCATGCAGTAATGAAGTCTCTTAGGAAATTCAAGCAATTCATCTCCCAAAGTCGGGTTACAGTCTTTGTCATCCACCCCGATGTGCGCAATTTCATCATCCAAGGAGAATTGGGTAGTAAAAGAGCCGGTTGGGTCAGCAAGATACAAGAGTTCGACATCGAGATCAAACCCACAAAACTGGTTCACGGTCGTGCATTGTGTCAAGAACTGGCGAAGAGCGTAGCGACCGAAGCTACAGAATCTCAATGGGATGACTCGCCAGTAGAAGAATGCTTCGCAAACCAGGAAGAGGACGAGAAAGACTGGGTCAGTGAAATAGTCGAATACTTCAACACCGGCAGATGTCCTTCACATCTAAATGCTTCACAGCGAAGGCATTTCAGGATGCGGTCCTCCCGATATACCTTGCACCTCGAAGGCCTATTTTTTAGAAACATTGATGGCGTCCTTCTTAGGTGCATAAAAGATGATGATAAAAGGAGAGTCCTGGGAGAATTCCATTCAGGATTATCTGGAGGTCACTTCACAGGGAGAACAACGACATTAAAGATCATCAAGGTGGGTTATTATTGGCCCACACTCTTCGCTGATGCCTTCGCAATTTGTCGCAAATGCGAGCAGTGTCAGAAGTTCATCGACCGAAGTAGAAATGCTTCGATGCCTCTCCAACCGATACAAGTAGAAACTCCCTTTCAACAATGGGGGTTGGATTTCATAGGGGTCATATCGTCGAACTCCTCCGTCGGGCATAAGTTCATCTTGACCGTGACTGATTACTTCACCAGATGGGCCGAAGCAGTTCCCATGAAGAATGCAGATCAGGAGACCGTCATCACTTTCCTAAAGGGATTGATCACCCGGTTCGGCATTCCAGAAGCAATCATCATGGACAATGGTCCTGGCTTCGTAGGTGCCAAAATCAATGAGTTCCTCTACAGATATGGGATATATCATAAAGTATCCTCCAATTACTATCCATAGGGCAACGGATTGGTAGAATCCACCAACAAGACCTTGTTGAAGGTGCTAAGAAAGCTCATAGAGATAAACAAAAGAACTTGGCATCTTCTTCTAGATCGTGCCTTGTGGGCCGATCGAATTTCTATCAAGAAGTCGATCAAGACTTCACCTTACGCCCTGGTCTATGGCAAGGAGGCCATCTTACCTACCCATATAGAGATCCCTGCATTGCAGCTATTAGAAGGAGTCAATCCTATGGAAAATAGATTAGCTCAACTGCTACAGCTAGAGGAAGATCATGAGAAGGCTTACCAGAGCTTCGCTAAACATGCTCAGGTCACCCGAGATTGGTTCAAGAAAAAATCATTCGATCGCACATTCAAAGTGGGAGATCTAGTATGGAAGTGGGACTCCTGGAAGGCCAAGCCTGGAAATCATGACAAGCTGGATGCTTTCTGGGATGGACCATTCGAAATCATGAAGGTGAATTCGGCCAACTCTTTCATCCTCAAAGATGCAGATGGCCAGGTATTACCAATTTCTGTTAATGGTCTTCATCTGAAGACTTTTCATCGCTGAGGTGAAACACAAAAAAAAATAAAAAATGTGTATGTACTTTTGTATATAATTTTTCATTTGTGTATATACATCCTGTTTCGAGATTGCAAAAGCTAAGTGTTATACTCCAAAATCTCCTTCGAGGACTTTTGATGCGAAGTAGCGGTTGCAAGGAGGTTCAGAACGAAGCACTTTACCCTCAAGAGGAAGGAGTGAAGCACTTTGGCTTTCAAAAGGTCCTCGAAAGACCGAAGGCGTTACCAAAGGGAAAAGTAGGAATGAAAGAGCTTCGCACCAAGCGTTTCAACTACTTGGCAAAAATTTTCGAAGTATTTTCCAAGAAGACGAGCTTCGGGGTCATATTCCACGAAGCAAAAAGTGACATGGGAGGAAGGACTACTTGGGCCCGAAGCGTTGAAAAATAGCCCACACCAAAGGTTCACCACGAAGCATTTTCAATGATGATTTCAACTTCGCCAAAGTGGAAGCATTTAAAATGTGTCTCGGAGAACATGCCGAACAACCTTGAAAAGAGTTCAAAGTGGATGAATTTAAGGCAAAGGTGGTAGAGCACATCCCGAGGTGATTCGATTAAGAGAAAAGCTCATGCCCAGGTACGAGGTGGCAGCAGGTTGCGTCTCCAATGCAAGGCATAATCATCAAAGCATGTGGCCCCGCATACTACGCCGCTGCAGAGCCAATCAAAGAGCACGACAATCTCCTCCATCCGAAGCATAAGTTTAATTATGGTAGGTGCCATAAATTTAGGTAGTTGCCTTTTAAGGCTATAAAACGTGAGGCCCTAGCAGGGAGAAGGTTATTCATCCATCAGTTCATGCAAGACTAAGAGCCTTCATTGTTAATCTGCAAGTCTTACGCCCTTTGCATTGAAATTCTTGGTGCCAAAGTCCCTTGTGCTGTAAGCCCTGCTTCTGTCATAAGACGTCCAACATGGGGAAGAAAAACTCCAAAGAGAAAGGAAAGGAACCGGAAGTAGCAGGCCCCAAAAAACAAAGAAGGGCAAGGAAGAGAAAAAGCATACACCAAAGAAGATCAATCTCACCCCTCGCCCAGAAAAGCAACCGATGGAAGAAGGAGATGACTCTGAAGAGGAACAACTTGAAGAACCACCAATTGATGGGTGGGAGAAAATTAGAGACACAGAGCTCTCTAAGGGTGTGTCCGACCTCCGACGCACTATTGAGTTTATGACGAGCAGACTCACCCCAGAGAATAAGAGAGCTGCTGCATATTATTCTCAGATTTACTGGTATTTGACCCCGCCTGCTCACCACTGTCCAGAGTTAATCTGTGCTATCGCGCAGAACTACCAGCCTGCATCCAGGCAAGTGTTGGATGCTTCGGGTCATAAATTGTTTTCCATTCTGAAGGAAGATGTGCAAGCAGCCTTCGCGCCACAACAAGGGCCACCCAAGGGCTATTCCATTCGCAATGTCATTCTGAGCGAACAGATGGAGAGGTTCACCTCCAACAACTACATATTGAAATTCTTGCGCGAGAACCTCAAAAGTGGGCTCCCTTCAGGCAAGCTGCCCCAAATGCCTCTACCCTTGGCGGCCTTCAAGAACACCGATATTTTCTCTATCATTGCATGGGTGGCAGGCCTATCTACAGATGCTTCGGTGCAACCCTGGCAGGTGTCCTTGGCCGAATGTATTTCGAGAGGGGAATTCTATGCCCCTGATGCTTCAAGACCAAACACCAACCCAGTTTTCTTTGATTGGGCAGAATGGGTGGCCCGAACCTTGCACACGCGGCTCACCAGCATGAAGAATTCGGCGACGGGCCAGTACTTCGCACCCTGTTCTTTCCTTGTCTGGTTGTTTTTCTACCATGTACATAAGAAATTCCCCCACATTGCCATTTCTCCGAGCGGCAAGGATGGAAATCCTCTGCTTGTGTACCAATGGACTCCCCTCCTATTGAGGACAGAGTCTTATTATTCTTTTAATCAACAATTCTTGGGACCTGCTATGCATTTGTTGAAGGGTTCTTGCCCTCGGGTGCCCCTCAGTTTGAGAGATAGAGTGGTAATGGAGAAGAAGGGAGATGTCTTTCAATTAACACAGGGACTGGTGATTCGCCTATTCGGCTTCATAGGGAAGCCCTTCCTGCTACTTGTCTTCCCCTTCGAGTACCAGTTCGCATTGGAGGTCGCTCGACAGAGCGATGTAACAAACGCCGTCTATGGCCACGGTCGAAAATGGGCACATACCTGTGACTTCCCCTTCAAGATGGGGGTAATTGAAGTATTTGCCTTGAAGCAGAATGTATTCCTGGAGGAAAAGCTTGCCAATTTTGGCCTACTCTAGATTCCTCAACAATGGCTCTATGATCCCTTGGGAGTGATGAGGGATCACTTAAAATTCAAGAACTTTCATGTCTGCCCCCACCCTAAAATTGTGGAGCAAAGAAATAATCCCAATGGGAAGGATCTGGAGTGGCATTTAGAGAGGATGAGGACATTGCCTCCCTGGCATGAATTTTACCCTATGGAGGTCGAGTTTGACCCTGACCAGCATCCCTTCCCAACTCCAGACTCCACATTTTGGAGAAAGGCGAAGGATGATTTGAAAGAAGAATTGAAGAATTGGGGCGAGGAAAAACTTTGGGAGTGGTGGATAATGAGAGTCCATCGCCAAAAGATGAATTCCTACAGAATCTTGACAATGGATAAAGACTTCGCAATTGTCTATGAAGCCAATGTTCAAACTTGGAAGTCCATATCCTTCGTCGACTTTGTTCCTCCAGCTACCCCAGGATCGGGCGAAAGCCCAAGAGGAGCTGACGATACCTTAGAGCAGGAAGAAGAGGAAGAAGCCGAAGCTACACCAGAGGCACTACCACAGGGACCATCGAAAATCCATGACACAAGTGCCGAAGAGTCGGAGCAACCATTGGAGAGGAAGAAAAGAAAGAGGCAAGAGCAAATTCAAGTGCCTCCGAGCCACCCAAAGTGACCCCGCACGAAGCTCCCAAGTGCTCCTGCCGGACAACTCCGCATCGAGGCCCTGACCGAAGCAAATGTTGAAGATGCGGTGCCACCAAGTGCCGAGACAGTCCCAGATATAGACATCATTGATGTGGAGGAACTCCTCCAACAAGAGGGAGACCCCAAAGTAGAAGTCATGGAGGTCGGGAGTGCCGAAGCCCAAAAGGAGCAGGAGCCTATCACACAAGAAGTCACCACGACCGCTCTGCCAGAAGGGCACGTAGGTACGCACTCTCCACCCTTTGCCTTGGTCTCTCACATGTCCACTATGGTCCCGACCAAAGATTCCCAACAGTCTCTCCCTCCCTCACAAAGTCAGTCGCCTCCTCACGCGTTGCCTCTTGCCACCGATCCCGTTAGCCCCACTCCACTCGAGTCATCAGGCCGAGACAAGTCTGTTGCTACTACTTCACCCTCCCATGCCACCATTCCCTCATTTCCCAGGGGGCAAAGGTAGTGCCCCAACGCCGAACCCCGTTCTTCATTCCCCTGCCTCACATGGCATTGTTGCACTCGCTGGGACTCCTAGTACACCTATCGCCGAACCTTCTGGTGAGGCATCCCCCATTCATTCTTTATATTTGTTCACCCCTTTGGCTGGAGATCCAGCCTCATTTGAATCAGAGATGTCCTTAATTAAGGAACGCCCTCTAGCCGAGAAGCTACTCCTAGCTCGGCAAAATACAGAAAAAATGCTGAAGGAGGCGAGGAAGAAGAGAGGGCGCTCTCTGGCCCAAGTTGAAAAATGCGCTGTCTTCGATTTGAAGGCTGGGAAGTTGCATAAAGTAAAAAAGATCCCCAAGGTCCAGAAGCCCCTGGATGAAATGACTCCAACGGACTATGACTACCAAGATAAATCCAAGGACCTGGAGCATTTGAATGTGGATAATGAATCTGCATCTATGCACGTCAGGATTGAAACTTTTCGTGCGCATGCAAACATCGCTAATCAACGTAGATTTGAAGCGGAAAATGCCAACATCAAGTTGGAAGAAGAGCTAGCTAGAATCCGCTCCAAGTTGGAGGATTCAGAGGAGCAGTGTAAGCTGATGAAAAAGGAAGCACACGCCCAAATAGAACAAATACTACAACTGTAGGGCACAGTTGAGCACCAAGCATAGAGACAGGCCGAGAATGATCTGAAGGCCAAGGAAGTTGAAAGCAAGATCTTGCAGTTGCAGCAGTAGTTGCATGAAAAAGAAAGCTTGGAGCTGTTTGACAGAGGCAGGATCAAAGAAATCCGCTCACACTTGCTCAAAAATTTTAGATCCCGGGCCTCCAGTGCCCTATCAATTTTGACCTATATTACTGAAGCACAGCGTGCCGCTGTCGAAGGAGGGCCAATCATAGATGAGGTCACTCAAAAAGCTAGAGGCCGACTCAAATTAGCCTTTGATGTCCAAAGCACGAAATATCAGGACTTGCAGATCGCTGCAATGAGTCGGACGGCTAGGGATTGGTCCACGGCCCAAGCCATAGTTCGTGCCTTCTTTTCCAAGGTGAGGAAGGCACAAAAGGCGAAGGACCTCCTGGACATGTTTGAGAATGAGCAGCGCGCATCGCTAGGCTATTTCTAGGATCTCTCTTCCTTAGGTTTCTCGAGCTTCACGGATGATGATGGGAACCTTTTGACCAAGGAAGAGCTTAAGCCGGCATGGCTTCAGTTTGAAGGCGACGTCTCGGAGATAGACGAATGGGCAGAGCCGATAACGGAAGGGCAGGTCACAGATTTCATTCTGAGACACTGCAAGATTGCAGCCTGCCTGAATGATCTGTACACCAGAGCCAAACATGCTGATATCGGGCAGATTGATCGGTTCCATGTTTTGGTTAAGGCATTGCAAGATCAAGAGCCTTTCTCGAAGGGTGCCTGGGCTCATGTCCGCCGAACCATGAAGAGCATCCGTGATCGCCTTGCCCCATCACCACAGTAGGAAGCCACACCAGAGAGGAAGAAGAAGAAGAAGAACAAGCCGTGGAAGCGCCCCAGGAGATAGAAAAGGGAGAAGGGTCTGGAGGTAACTTTGGCCCAATGGATCAAGGCTAAGGGTTCTCCCACCGAGATGAGCTCGTTGCCCCGTGAGCCACCAAGAATGTTGACAATTTTGTCACATTGCACAATGGGGTAGAAAAATTGAATTTTTTGTAAAGTATTTCTTTCAATTTCATGAATTTGTTCCCTTTTTTTTTTAGAAACAACATTTTCAAGCATTGCAGCAATTTTGGCTTTCCCTGCCACCCCCTTGTACATAAAATGAAGAAGAAAGAGCTTCATTGCCGAACAAGCTAAGGAAGATAGCTTCACCGAAAGAAATCGCTAAGGATGAAAACTACTTCGGGCCCGAAGTCCCTCAAACAACTACTTCGGGCGAAAACCTTGCGAAGCGGCATTGCCGAAGAAGGAATTCAAAGAAGGCATAAAAAGAGCTTCGCACCCGAAGCATTTCCAACAGCTACTTCGGGAAAAGTTTTGCGAAGCGGCATTCAAATGACATTTCAAAAGAACAACTTCATCGAAGGAAAATCATGGTCCGAATTGGCTAAGGCAAGAAAACTACTTCGGGCCCGAAGTCCCTCAAATAGTTACTTCGGGCGAAAGTTTTGCGAAGCGGTGTTGCCGAAGCAAAATGCAAAGGAAGAAGAATGAAAACTACTTTGGGCCCGAAGCACTTCAAAAGGCTACTTCGGGCAAGAAACTTGCGAAGCGGGATTTGAAGGAGCGCAACGTTGAAAACACTTCACCGAAAAACCGTCGAAGCACCCACTTCGGGCCTCCCCGCCAGCGAACCATTTCTACTTCGCTGAAAGTCGTTGCGAAGCATCTGCTTCGGCAAACCTTCATGCGAAGTACTTTCCCCGAAGTAGAAGCAATCAAAGCATTTTTGAAGGTAAGAATGCGCTTCGGCCAAAATCCTCCCGAACCACAATTTTGAAGGAAGATCACGGTGAAGCATTTTAACAGTTCATCGGTGAAGTAGTTTTGGCACATCTTCCAACGAAGCAATAATGAAGAGCCCATCTTGCGAAGGAGATCTGCTTCGGCCCTCATCACCCCCGAAGCTATTTTGTGAAGCTCCACCATGCGAAGTGCAAATCAAGGAGAATCTGCTTCGGCACAAGTCCATTGCGAAGCGAAGTTGCGAACGAAGAACTAGCGAAGCACTTCAAGGGCACGCGCTCCAAGCCGGGTATTTTCTCGAGGTGATCAAGTGCCTCATAAATGCATTTTTACGTGCCCAAAAAACTAGCTGCGCATTTTTGGCAATTGGAAATGAAGTATCAGTCTCTGAAGAAGAGCCCGACAAGCATGGCGGCCACTCGAGTATTGCACCCAGAAGCCAAGGATGCTCAGACGGCTCATTAATGCAAGTTTCCATGGCTGACCCGATCGTAGTTTCTAGTTTTGGTAATAGATTTGAGAGCTCAGTCACGAGGGCCGCGAGGAGCCGACTTCTCAGGTTTCGAGGGTGTACTCCTCCATTTTGTGCAATTATGGCTCAGAGGGTCGGGTCCTCTATAAAAACCTAGGCATTGTAATGTAAAAGGGGGGGAACTTTCTGCTAGAAAGCTGTTGTAACTTGCATTCCTACGATTAATACTAAAGAGCTTTGGACTCTATTTCTCTCTTATATGCTGCCTTCTACGTTTATTTCTTTCATATTTCTTCATTTGTATACTGTAATTCTAAATCCTAGATTTAGGTATGCGATTGGGGACTGAACCCTAAAATTTTCTCGAAGGATACATAGGGGAGGAAAACATTGTAGAGGCTTTCTTTTATGCTACCTATGGATAGTGTTTCTATTATATTCACTTTTCCTAATCGTCGTTACTCTGAACTCTGAATTTTGATGAAAGGGGAAGGGGAATCCTGGAACTCGTCCAGAGGATACATAGGAAAGTTAATATTGTGTTCATTTTGTTATATTCTTGGTGTTTCTTGTTGCTGTTTCAAGCTATTGGCTAGCAATCATGCTTCTGGTTCTTTCCCACCATTAAACTACTAAAATATCTTCCCTTACTCTTTTATTTCTTTCCTGCACCCTTATCTTAAAACACCAAAGTAGTTTAGAATAGGAGTCAACCTTTCTCCGGAGATTGGCATGAGGGGCATCTCTTCCCTTCGGCCTTTCAATGTTGGTCCAGGTCTAGGGTGCATACACTTACCCAAATCCTTTCCTGGGCAGATTTGATGACCAATAGTTTTTGGCACGCCCGGTGGGACCCGATCAGTCTCACCTTGTGAGTAGTAGTGAGAACCGATGCTCTCATTACCGAAAGACTCTTAGCATCTAGCGACTCTATCTTACCCAAGAATATTTAAGTCGTAAAGACCGGTACCAAAGTCTCGTGCCTTCATGCAAACAAGATGGAGAGTTAGGAATAGAGGAGAGGAAACTGAGTTCTTTGAGCTAGATATTGAAGCCTTTGGGGAACGATCTAGGTTGGTCACCCCCGAGTCTTTGTTACATGGAACATCCTCGCAAGAGGCCGTTGTTGATGAACAAGGCCTAACTTTTGATAGCACAAATGCTAGCTTTCCTCCTAATCCTCCCAACTCACCGAAGCATCCTAGTGCCTCCATTCCTATTGGTCGTCCTATTAGCAATCAAGGAGGAGCTTCGAGAATTCCTATTTCTCAAAATCCAAGAGTAAATATGGCACAACAA
Source organism: Wollemia nobilis (assembly GCA_028583015.1). NCBI lineage: Eukaryota > Viridiplantae > Streptophyta > Pinopsida > Araucariales > Araucariaceae > Wollemia > Wollemia nobilis. The sequence continues at coordinate 1,440,695 of JAQPPZ010002512.1, forward strand.
CAACAACAACAACAACAAATGCAGCAGCAACCACCGCCCAGATTATTCCCAGCATGGAATTCTTCGAGACCGCTAAATCTAGCGGGACAAGGGCAAGTGCCGCCTGCTGCTATAAAGAAGATCCCAACATTCGATGGAACTGGGAAGACTACTCTGGAGCACATCCAGGACATAGTTTCTCTGGCGATGATCCATGACATCACAGAAGAGCGCGTTATGGTAAAGCTTCTGGTTCTATCTCTTAGAGGAAAACTCCTCTATTGGTATAGATCTTTACCACCCGATACCATTACGGGATGGGACCAGTTAGCCGAGCAGTTGATGCGAAGCTTCAATGAGTCCGTCGATCCGACCTCTCTCCTGCACTAGTTCACAATGATCCAGAGACATCCACAAGAAGAGATCGTAGACTTCAATGTTAGGTTCGCTCGAACCTGGCAAAGAATACCAGTTGGACTTCGGCCATCTGATGAAGCTGCAACATACTATTTCCTTCGAGCTTTCAATCCCGATATCAGCGTGATGGTGAGGTATTCGAATATCAATACCTTCCCAGAGTTATATGAGTTAGCCCAAAAAGTGGAGATGGATCTAATAGCTATGGGTAAGCTTCCCCAAAGGATGTCGATGCCCATACTTCCCAATTTCTATCAATCCTAGTATGCAAGCGCAGCCGCTTCGTAGATCTCTGCAACCCCTGCACTCCCGATCTCATCTTGGAACCCGAATCCCATTGTATCCCAAATCATTGCTCCACAAATTCATTTTCCCACTTTTTTGACTCTGTAGCCCATGGTCACTTCGGCATTCCCTGTACTGCCAACACCACTTCAACACCCTGCCCTACCTCCAATACCAACAATGGCTCCATTGCCACCGATTCCCAAAGTCGATGACATGCAAGCCAAAATACTGCAAGAAGTTCAGTCCCTGAACTCCACAGTGTAGACCCTGTCTAATGACATGACCATTATGAAGAAGAAGCAAGTGCAACAAGAGTTTCTACCGAGAAGATCTTATCCTACACCTGCGCTTACTAAAGATCAAGCGGCCCAACAAGGAAGAGCTTCGACAAGAAATGTTGCAATAGATGAAGCCCCGAGCACTTTCGATTATATACATTGGTGCTCCACGTGTAATGACCCTCATGAAGAGAATACCTGCATGCTGCACCAACACTATGTACAAACATTGGCGAGCAGTAGTCATGGCGGTCAAGTCAATGTCATTAGACAGATGAATCACAACTTGGTGATTGGTGAAGAAGAGCCAATTGTAGTCCTTACCAGAGGAGGAAAGAGGTCGATAGAGGTGGATGCTACTCAAATGGCTCCCTTAAAGGTGCATGCTCATCATGAGAAAGGACAACAACCTCCTCCAGCCTCGAACGAAGCTCGACAGCCTACACCAGTCAAAGAGAAGGCCCAACAAGCCCCTGCAAATCCATCGCAGGTGGAAACTAAGGAACAAGCTAGAGAGAAGCTCAAGCTTCCTTCGCTGACCAAGCGACAAAGGGTCGAAGCTACGGAATAGTATCACACCAGATATGAGCCAAGAAAGGAACCTGAGGTGCCCAATTCCCTGGCGTACAACATTGTAGATGAGCTGAAGAGGATTCCAGCCAAAATTAGTCTGTACGATGCACTGCAACTACCTGGACAAGTGGACCTATTGCAAGAATCATTGAAGATAACCAAAGCAAGAAAGGCAACACCGCTTGCCCTAGTGCAGACCCTATCCACATCCATTACAGGGAAGAATAGGCCACCACCATTCTACATGTCTCTACAGATGGAAGGGTATGTTGTACATAACTGTATGATTGACTCTGGAGCCGCGACAACAGTCATGCCCAAAGCAGTGTGCGAAGAGATAGGGATGGAATATACGTGAAGTAGTCATGGTGTACTCCAGTTGGATGGTACCCCCGTGAAGACTGTAGGAGTGATCAAGGATATCCCTATTCGACTACACAAGATGCCTCAAATCATAGTTATACAAGAGGTGGTAGTCATTGACCTTGAGCCCTACTTCGATATGTGCTTGTCGAGAGAATTTACGATGAAGCTAGGAGGATATCTATCTATGGATTACTCGCACTTGGAGATTCCATTCAAAGGGAAGAAGATTAAAATCTACAATGAGAAGCCTTCTACCTTCCTCGTAGAGAAGATGTCCGAAGGAGAAAGCAATGATCCTGTGCATGCGATAGTGGAAGGAATAGAGCAAGTGGACCTGGTCGAGGAGTCCCTCACACAATTAAGTTGTGAAGATGAGTTTTCATTAGCAGACTTTAATGCCATGATAGAAATCGAGATGGGATGTTATGCCATCGCCAAGCCTGAGAAACACATCAAGTCAGAAGATAAGGTCTTCGCCCAAGGACTATGGAAATTATTCTTCGATGGCGCCCGATGCAAAAATGGCATGGGGGGGGATTCTTTTAGTATCACCTTCTGGAGAGCAGAAGGAATATTGTTACCGGTTGGTGTGGAGTTGCACCAACAATGCAGCAGAATATGAAGCATTATGCCTAGGACTCAAGAAAGCAAAAAAGTTAGGCATAAAGCATCTCCAAATCTTTGGAGATTCTGAATTGGTATGCAATCAAGTCACAAACAAGTGCACTTCAAAGAAGCACTATCTCAAGTCATACCGAAATAGGGTATGGGACTTGCTCGACCAGTTCGAATCTCTCAATCTGTAGTCTATTCCAAGAGAAAAGAATCGACATGTCGATGTTCTAGCATCCATCGCAGCCAAGTATTCTCCAGTAGAAGACATGGTGCATAAGCCTAAAGCTGTGAGGATGATTTATAGGCCCTCTATCCCAGATAGAGATCTGCATTGGCAAGTTTTTGATAATGATGAGTAGATTGTGAATTTCATGATTCAAGAAGTAGCCACGGTTGAAAGCAGAAGCCCTGATGAAGAAGAATATGAAGGGCTAGTTCAATTGAAGAATAATCATGTTCCCAAGGGATTAATTACTCTTGAAAGCCTCTTTGATCAGAATGATCGAGCAGTTTCTCACAGGATCAAAGTTAATGCAAAGCAGTATCAAGATTTAGAACTTGAACCTGGGAAAGCAATAAAAGTTGGAACAGATTGCACTTCGAAAGAGCTAGAGCAGATCCGATCTCTATGCAGAAAGTATCCCGACACAATGGCTTGGTCTTATCAAGATCTAAAGGGATATGATCGACAACTGATCCAGCATACAATTGAGTTGCAGGAAGGGATCAAACCTTTTCAAAGAAGCAAAGGCCTGTCAATCCAAAGATCGAAGTCTTGATGAAGGCCGAACTCCTAAAAATGCTCGAGGCAAAGATAATTTATCCCATCAAACATTCTTCTTGGGTAGCGAATCTAGTCCCAGTTAGAAAGAAGAATGGAGATATACGATTGTGCATGGACTTTCGCAACTTGAACCAAGCTTCTCTCAGAGATCACTACCCTCTCCCGTAGATCGATCAGATCTTGCATTCGATGGCTAGGGCTCAACGCTTCTCCCTACTCGATGGTTTCTTCGGATACAATCAAATCTGGGTCAGGGATGAAGACCAACATAAAACCGCATTCACTACCAAGTGGGGCACATTTGCTTACCAATGAATGCCATTCGGCCTTTCGAATGCGGGAGCCACTTTTCAGAGGGCAATGGATTTAGCTTTTGGTGAGCTCTTGAATAAGGTTATTGTTATCTATCTAGATGACATGACCATCTTCTCCCGAAGAAGGGAGGATCACCCATTACACTTACAACAGATTTTTGAAAAATGTCAAGAATTTGGCATTTCAATCAATCCGAAGAAGTCCATATTCACGATCAGCGAAGGGAAGTTGTTGGGACATGCGATATCAGAGAAGGGTCTCATTGTAGATCCTAATAGAGCTGAGGCTCTAATGAAGCTCCCACTCCCAGTAGACAAGAAAGGACTTCAATCTTTCTTTGGCCAGATCAACTTCGTGAGGAAGTTTGTCCCAGATTTTGCCCAGGTCATCAAGCCGATGTCCAAACTTTTGAAGAAAGGTGCAGAATTCATCTGGACGAAGGAGAGAAAAGAAGCATTCAAAGAAATAAAAGCCCGAATTGCTCAAGCACCGGTCCTGACCAACCCTGACTACAATCGGGACTTCATCCTATATGCTATAGGAGAACCCGAGAGCTATGTTGCAGTCCTGACACAAAAGGGGGAAGATGGCGAAGAGCGCCCCATCGCGTTTCTAAGCCAAGTGATAAACCCTCATGAAGAAAAATATAATTTCATAGAAAGGCAGGTGCATGCAATAATGAAGTCTCTTAGGAAATTCAAGCAATTCATCTCCCAAAGTCGGGTTACAGTCTTTGTCATTCACCCCGATGTGCGCAATTTCATCATCCAAGGAGAATTGGGTAGTAAAAGAGCCGATTGGGTCAGCAAGATACAAGAATTCGACATCGAGATCAAACCTACAAAACTGGTTCACGATCGTGCATTGTGTCAAGAACTGGCGAAGAGCGTAGCGGCCGAAGCTACAGAATCTCAGTGGGATGACTCGCCAGCAGAAGAATGCTTCACAAACCAAGAAGAGGACGAGAAATACTAGGTCAGTGAAATAGTCGAATACTTCAACACCGGCAGATGTCCTTCACATCTAAATGCTTCACAACGAAGGCATTTCAGGATGCGGTCCTCCCGATATACCTTGCGCCTCGAAGGCCTATTTTTTAGAAACATTGATGGCGTCCTTCTTAGGTGCATAAAAGATGATGATAAAAGGAGAGTCCTAGGAGAATTCCATTCAGGATTATCTGGAGGTCACTTCATAGGGAGAACAATGACATTAAAGATCATCAAGGCGGGTTATTATTGGCCTACACTCTTCGTTGATGCCTTCGTAGTCTGTCGCAAATGCGAGCAGTGTCAGAAGTTCATCGACCGAAGCAGAAATGCTTCGATGCCTCTCCGACCGATACAAGTAGAAACTCCCTTTCAATAATGGGGGTTGGATTTCATAGGGGTCATATCGTCGAACTCCTCCATTGGGCATAAGTTCATCTTGACCGTGATTGATTACTTCACTAGATGGGCCGAAGCAGTTCCCATGAAGAATGCAGATCAGGAGACCGTCATCGCTTTCCTAAAGGGATTGATCACACGGTTCGGCATTCCAGAAGCAATCATCACGGACAATGGTCCTGGCTTCGTAGGTGCCAAAATCAATGAGTTCTTCTACCGATATGGGATATATCATAAAGTATCCTCCAATTACTATCCACAGGGCAACGGATTGGCAGAATCCACCAACAAGACCTTGTTGAAGGTGTTAAGAAAGCTCATAGAGATGAACAAAAGAACTTGGCATCTTCTTCTAGATCGGGCCTTGTGGGCCGATCGGATTTCTATCAAGAAGTCGATCAAGACTTCACCTTACGCCCTAGTCTATGGTAAGGAGGCCATCTTACCTACCCACATAGAGATCCCTGCATTGCAGCTGTTAGAAGAAGAAGGAGTCAATTCAATGGAAAACCAGTTGGCTCAGCTGCTACAGTTGGAGGAAGATCGCGAGAAGGCTTACCAGAGCTTCGCTAAACATGCTCAGGTCACCCGAGATTGGTTCAAGAAAAAATCATCCGATCGCACATTCAAAGTGGGAGATCTGGTATGGAAGTGGGACTCCTGGAAGGCCAAGCCTGGAAATCATGACAAGTTGGATGCTTTCTGGGATGGACCATTCGAAATCATGAAGGTGAATTCGGCCAACTCTTTCATCCTCAAAGATGCAGATGGCCAGGTATTACCAATTTCTATTAATGGTCTTCATCTGAAGACTTTTCATCGCTGAGGTGAAACACAAAAAAAAAAAATGTGTATGTACTTTTGTATATAATTTTTCATTTGTGTATATACATCCTATTCCGAGATTGCAAAAGCTAAGTGTTATACTCCAGAATCTCCTTCGAGGACTTTTGATGCGAAGTAGCGGTTGCAAGGAGGTTCACAGTGAAGCACTTTACCCTCAAAAGGTTAAACAAAATTCAAAACTAAGGCATGAAAAATGCTTCACAAAAGGAGTATAAGCAGTTTTCAAAGAAAATCTGGCAAAGCATTTTCCAAGAGGAACAAACTTCGACAAATTTTAGTGCAAGCAACCCAAGATGCTTCCATGAAGCACTTTGGCTTTCAAAAGGTCCTCGGAAGACCGAAGGCGTTACCAAAGGGAAAAGTAGGAATGAAAAGAGCTTCGCACCCGAAGCATTTCAAGCAGCTACTTCGAGCAAAAATTTTGCGAAGTATTTTCCAAGAAGACGAGCTTCGGGGGGTTCAGTATTCCATGAAGCAAAAAAGTGACACGGCGAGAAAGAACTACTTCGGGCCCGAAGCGTTGAAAAATAGCCCACACCAAAAGTTCACCATGAAGCATTTTCAATGTTGATTTCAACTTCGCCGAAGTGGAAGCATTTAAAATGTGTCTCGGAGAACGTGCCAATAGCAACCTTGAAAAGAGTTTGAAGTGGATGAATTTAAGGCAAAGGTGGTGGAGCACATCCCGAGGTGATTCAGTTAAGAGAAAAGCTCATGCCCAGGTACGAGGTGGCAGCAGGTTGCGTCTCCAATGCAAGGCATAATCATCAAAGCATGTGGCCCCGCGTACTACGCCACTGCAGAGCCAATCAAAGAGCACGACAATCTCCTCCATCCAAAGCGTAAGTTTAATTATGGTAGGTGCCATAAATTTAGGTAGTTGCCTTTTAAGGCTATAAAACGTGAGGCCCTAGCAGGGAGAAGGTTATTCATCCATCAGTTCATGCAAGACTAAGAGCCTTCATTGTTAATCTGCAATTCTTACGCCCTTTGCATCGAAATTCTTGGTGCCAAAGTCCCCTGCACTATAAACCCTGCTTCTGCCATAAGACGTCCAACATGGGGAAGAAAAACTCCAAGGAGAAAGGAAAGGAACCAGAAGTAGCAGGCCCCAAAAAAACAAAGAAGGGCAAGGAAGAGAAAAAGCATACACCTAAGAAGATCAATCTCACCCCTCGCCCAGAAAAGCAGCCGATGGAAGAAGGAGACGACTCTGAAGAGGAACAGCTTGAAGAACCACCAATTGATGGGTGGGAGAAAATTAGAGACACAGAGCTCTCTAAGGGTGTGTCCGACCTCCGATGCACTATTGAGTTTATGACGAGCAGACTCACCCCAGAGAATAAGAGGGTTACTGCATATTATTCTCAGATTTACTAGTATTTGACCCCGCCTGCTCACCACTGTCCAGAGTTAATCTGTGCTATCGCGTAGAACTACCAGCCTGCATCCAGGCAAGTGTTGGATGCTTTAGGTCATAAATTGTTTTCCATTTTGAAAGAAGATGTGCAAGCAACATTTGTGCCACAACAAGGGCCACCCAAGGGTTATTCAGTTCGCAATGTCATTCTGAGCGAACAGATGGAGAGGTTCACCTCCAACAACTACATATTGAAATTCTTGTGTGAGAACCTCAAAAGTGGGCTCCCTTCAGGCAAGCTGCCCCAAATGCCTCTACCCTTGGCGGCCTTCAAGAACACCGATATTTTCTCTATCATTGCATGGGTGGCAGGCCTATCTACAGATGCTTCGGTGCAACCCTGGCAGGTGTCTTTGGCCGAATGTATTTCGAGAGGGGAATTCTATGCCCTTGATGCTTCAAGACCAAACACCAACCCAGTTTTCTTCGATTGGGCAGAATGGGTGGCCCGAACCTTGCATACGCGGCTCACCAGCATGAAGAATTCGGTGACGGGCCAGTACTTCGCACCCTGTTCTTTCCTTGTCTGGTTGTTTTTCTACCATGTACATAAGCAATTCCCCCACATTGCCATTTCTTCGAGCGGCAAGGATGGAAATCCTCTACCTGTGTACCAGTGGACTCCCCTCCTATTGAGGACAGAGTCTTATTATTCTTTTAATCAACAATTTTTGGGACCCGCTATGCATTTGTTGAAGGGTTCTTGCCCTCGGGTGCCCCTCAGTTTGAGAGATAGAGTGGTAATGGAGAAGAAGGGAGATGTCTTTCAATTAACATAGGGACTGGTGATTCGCCTGTTTGGCTTTATAGGGAAACCCTTCCTGCTCCCTGTCTTCCCCTTCGAGTACCAATTTGCATTGGAGGTCGCTCGACAGAGCGATGTAACAAACACCGTCTATGGCCACGGTCAAAAATGGGCACATACCTGTGACTTCCCCTTCAAGATGGGGGTAATTGAAGTATTTGCCTTAAAGCAGAACGTATTCCTGGAGGAAAAGCTTGCCAATTTTGGCCTACTCCAGATTCCTCAACAATGGCTCTATGATCCCTTGGGAGTGATGAGGGATCACTTAAAATTCAAGAACTTTCATGTCTGCCCCCACCCTAAAATTGTGGAGCAAAGAAATAATCCCAATGGGAAGGATCTAGAGTGGCATTTAGAGAGGATGAGGACATTGCCTCCCTGGCATGAATTTTACCCTATGGAGATTGAGTTTGACCCTGACCAGCATCCCTTCCCAACTCCAGACTCCACGTTTTGGAGAAAGGCGAAGGATGATTTGAAAGAAGAATTGAAGAATTGGGGCGAGGAAAAACTTCGGGAGTGGTGGATAATGAGAGTCCATCACCAAAAGATGAATTCCTATGGACTCTTGACAACGGATAAAGACTTCGCAATTCTTTATGAAGCCAATGTTGAAACTTGGAAGTCCATATCCTTCGTCGACTTTGTTCCTCCAGCTACCCCAGGATCGGGTGAAAGCCCAAGAGGAGCTGACGATGCTTCGGAGCAAGAAGAAGAGGAAGAAGCCGAAGCTACACCAGAGGCACTACCACAGGGACCATCGAAAATCCATGACACAAGTGCCGAAGAGTTGGAGCAACCATTGGAGAGGAAGAAAAGAAAGAGGCAAGAGCAAATTCAAGTGCCTCCGAGCCACCCAAAGTGACCCCGCACGAAGCTCCCAAGTGCTCATGCTGGACAACCTGCATCAGGCCCGACCGAAGCAAATGTTGAAGATGCGGTGCCACCAAGTGCCGAGATAGTCCCAGATATAGACATCATTGATGTGGAGGAACTCCTCCAACAAGAGGGAGACCCCGAAGTAGAAGTCATGGAGGTCGGGAGTGCCGAAGCCCAAAAGGAGCAGGAGCCTATCACACAAGAAGTCACCACGGCCGCTCTGCCAGAAGGGCATGCAGGTACGCACTCTCCACCCTTTGCCTTGGTCTCTCACATGTCCACTATGGTCCCGACCAAAGATTCTCATCAGTCTCTCCCTCCCTCACAAAGTCAATCACCTCCTCGCGCGTTGCCTCTTGCCATCGATCTCGTTAGCCCCACTCCACTCGAGTCATCAGGTCGAGACAAGTCTATTGCTACCACTTCACCTTCCCATGCCACCGATCCTTTGGACCTAGGCAAGGCGAAGGTAGTGCCCCAACGTCGAACCCCGTTCTTCATTCCCCTGCCTCACATGGCATTGTTGCACTCGTTGGGACTCCTAGTACACCTGTCGTCGAACCTTCTGGTGAGGCATCCCCCATTCATTCTTTGTATCTGTTCACCCCTTTGGCTGGAGATCCAGCCTCATTTGAATCAGAGATGTCCTTAATTAAGGAATGCCCTCTAGCCGAGAAGCTACTCCTAGCTCGACAAAATACAAAAAAAATGTTGAAGGAGGCGAGGAAGAAGAGAGGGCGCTCTCTGGCCCAGGTTGAAAAATGCGTTGTCTTCGATTTGAAGGCTGGGAAGTTGCATAAAGTAAAAAATATCCCCAAGGTCCAGAAGCCCCTGGATGAAATGACTCCAATGGACTATGACTACCAAGACAAATCCAAGGACCTGGAGCATTTGAATGTTGATAATGAATCTGAATCCATGCACGTCAGGATTGAAACTTTTCGTGCGCATGCAAACATCGCTAATCAGCGCAGATTTGAAGCAGAAAATGCCAACATCAAGTTGGAAGAAGAGCTAGCTAGAATCCGCTCCAAGCTGGAGGATTCAGAGGAGCAATGTAAGCTGATGAAAAAGGAAGCACATGCCCTGAAACAACAAATACTACAACTACAGTGTACAGCTGAGAACCAAGCACAGAGACAGGCCGAGAATGATTTGAAGGCCAAGGAAGTTGAAAGCAAGATCTTGCAGTTGCAGCAGTAGTTGCACGAAAAAGAAAGCTTGGAGCTATTTGACAGAGGCAGGATCAAAGAAATCCGCTCACACTTGCTCAAAAATTTTAGATCTCGGGCCTCCAGTGCCCTATCAATTTTGACCTACATTATCGAAGCACAGCATGCCGCTGCCGAAGGAGGGCCAATCATAGATGAGGTCACTCAGAAAGCTAGAGGCCGACTCAAATTAGCCTTTGATGTCCAAAGCACGAAATATCAGGACTTGCAGGTTGCTGCAATGAGTCGGACGGCTAGGGATTGGTCCACGGCCCAAGCCACAGTTCATGCCTTCTTTTCCAAGGTGAGGAAGGCACAAAAGGTGAAGGACCTCCTGGACATGTTTGAGAATGAGCAACGCGCATCGCTAGGCTATTTCCAGGATCTCTCTTCCTTAGGTTTCTCGAGCTTCACGGATGATGATGGGAACCTTTTGACCAAGGAAGAGCTTAAGCCAACATGGCTTCATTTTGAAGGTGACGTCTCGGAGATAGATGAATGGGCAGAGCCTATAACAGAAGGGCAGGTCACAGATTTCATTCTGAGACACTGCAAGATTGTAGCCTGCCTGAATGATCTATACACCAGAGCCAAACATGCTGATATCGAGCAAATTGATCGGTTCCACATTTTGGTGAAGGCATTGCAAGATCAAGAGTCTTTCTCGAAGGGTTCCTAGGCTCATGTCCACCGAACCATGAAGAACATCCACGATCGCCTTGCCCCATCACCGTAGCAGGAAGCCGCACCAGAGGAAGCAGAAGAAGAAGAAGAAGAAGAACAAGTCGTGGAAGCACCCCAGGAGATTGAAAAGGGAGAAGGGTCTGGAGGTAACTCTGGCCCAATGGATCAAGGCTGAGGGTTCTCCCATCGAGACGAGCTCGTTGCCCCGTGAGCCACCAAGAATGTTGACAATTTTGTCACATTGCACAATGGGGTAGAAAAATTGAATTTTTTGTAAAGTATTTCTTTTAATTTCATGAATTTGTTCCCTTGTTTTTTTTTAGAAACAACATTTTCAAGCATTGCAGCAATTTTGGCTTTCCCTGCCACCCCCTTGTACATAAAATGAAGAAGAAAGAGCTTCACTACCGAACAAGCTAAGGAAGATAGCTTCACCGAAAGAAATCGCTAAGGATGAAAACTACTTCGGGCCCGAAGTCCCTCAAACAACTACTTCAGGCGAAAACCTTGCGAAGCGGCATTGCCAAAGAAGGAATTCAAAGAAGGCATAAAAAAGAGCTTCGCACCCGAAGCATTTCCAACAACTACTTCAGGCAAAAGTTTTGAAGCGACATTCAAGCGGCATTTCAAAAGAACAACTTCATCGAAGGAAAATCATGGTCCGAATTGGCTAAGGCAAGAAAACTACTTCGGGCCCGAAGTCCCTCAAACAGTTACTTCAAGCAAAAATTTTGCAAAGCGATGTTGTCGAAGCAAAATGCAAAGGAAGAAGAATGAAAACTACTTCGGGCCCGAAGCACTTCAAAAGGCTACTTCGGGCAAGAAACTTGCGAAGCGGGATTTGAAGGAGCGCAACGTTGAAAACACTTCATCGAAAAACCGTGGAAGCACCCACTTCGGGCCTCCCAGCCAGCGAACCATTTCTACTTCGTTGAAAGTCGTTGCGAAGCATCTGCTTCGGCAAACCTTCGTGCGAAGTACTTTCCCCGAAGTAGAAGCAGTCAAAGCATTTTTGAAGGTAAGAATGCGCTTCGGCCAAAATCCTCCCGAACCACAATTTTGAAGGAAGATCGCGGTGAAGCATTTTAACAGTTCATCGACGAAGTAGTTTTGGCACATCTTCCAGCGAAGTAGTAATGAAGAGCCCATCTTGCGAAGGAGATCTGCTTCGGCCCTCATCACCCCCAAAGCTATTTTGTGAAGCTCCACCATGCGAAGTGCAAATCAAGGAGAATCTGCTTCGGCACAAGTCCATTGCGAAGCGAAGTTGCGAACGAAGAACTAGCGAAGCACTTCAAGGGCACGTGCTCCAAGCCGGGTATTTTCTCGAGGTGATCAAGTGCCTCATAAATGCATTTTTACGTGCCCAAAAAACTAGCTGTGCATTTTTGGCAATTGGAAATGAAGTATCAGTCTCTGAAGAAGAGCCCGACAAGCATGGCGGCCACTCGAGTATTGCACCCAGAAGCCAAGGACGCTCAGATGGCTCATTAATGCAAGTTTCCATGGCTGACCCGATCGCAGTTTCTAGTTTTGGTAATAGATTTGAGAGCTCAGTCACGAGGGCCGCGAGGAGCCGACTTCTCAGGTTTCGAGGGTGTACTCCTCCATTTTGTGCAATTATGGCTCAGAGGGTCGGGTCCTCTATAAAAACCCAGGCATTGTAATGTAAAAGGGGGGGAACTTTCTGCTAGAAAGTTATTGTAACTTGCATTCCTATGATTAATACTAAAGAGCTTTGGACTCTATTTCTCTCTTGTATGCTGCCTTCTGCGTTTATTTCTTTCATCTTTCTTCATTTGTATACTGTAATTCTGAATCCTGGATTTAGGTATGTGATTGGGGACTGAACCCTAAAATTTTCTCGAAGGATACATAGGGGAGGAAAACGTTGTAGAGGCTTTCTTTTATGCTGCCTGTGGATAGTGTTTATGTTATATTCACTTTTCCTAATCGTCGTTACTCTGAACTCTGAATTTCGGCGAAAGGGGAAGGGGAATCCTGGAACTCGTCCAGAGGATACATAGGAAAGTTAATATTGTGTTCATTTTGTTATATTCTTGGTGTTTCTTGTTGTTGTTTCAAGCTATTGGCTAGCAATCGTGCTTCTGGTTCTTTCCCACCATTAAACTACTAAAATCTCTTCCCTTACTCTTTTATTTCTTTCCTGCACCCTTATCTTAAAACACCAAAGTAGTTTAGTATAGGAGCCGGCCTTTCTCCGGAGATTGGCACGAGGGGCATCTCTTCCCTTCGGCCTTTCAATGTTGGTCCAGGTCTAGGGCGCATACACTTACCCAAATCCTTTCCTGGGCAGATTTGATGACCAACGGTTCTTATGGTCTACCAATGATCACCATATATTTTGCATATACATTGTCATAACTTGAAATAAGTAATCATACAAGTAATCTCTATTTGCAGAAATGATCATTAACATTCAATTACAATTGCTATCAAGCTTTACAAAAGATACTTTCATATACATCATATACCATCTATTTGAGATGATTACATCATTAAAAAACTTCCCTATAATGTACAAAATCAAGTAGAGAAATACATCAATATTACAAAGCTTGGCTCAAACATTTCAGCCATTCAGAATTACATTGAGGAACATCTCAAAACATGCTTATACAAATTGAACAATAGTACAACCATCTTCGAAGCTTGACTGGTTCTCCTTTGGTTTTCTTGCATCTTCATGATGTGAGAGAGATGAGTTTGTAAGGGATCAGGACAACTCAAATGCAGAGTATGCCAATGCAGCACAAGCAAACCATGCTTTTTCATAATTGAGTGCAATCATGCATCATACATTTTCCATATGCATATTTTATGGTAAAGAACAACATCACCAATATTTCATCCTTCTTTAAGAACATGCATAACAAGGATTACTACACTATCCACATCCTCATTTGTTTGGTTTATCTCCAAACATAGGGAAGGGTACCATACCCCTTCCCAAGGAATGGACACCAATCCAATCCTCTCAATACTAGAAAATATTCTTATATTCTAGTTGAACATATACAGTTTAGAATTTTATTATTATACACATGCATATTAATTTGATCACCAAATTTTTCCCATTAACTTGATTTAGAAGTCACTCATCAAACAATAATATCTGGTCTTCATTTATACAAAATAAATAGTCTGAAGTTTACAAAAGTTAGATAAAGACTTCATACAAAAAGGAGTTGTTCATTAAATATATACTCCAACCTATATAAACATATATTTCATTAACCACCTATTTATAAAATACAACTAAAACATACCAAATCTTGCTTCAGAATATCTTGTGACTGGCCATGTTTCAAAAATATTCTAATACCTACAAGATTATCAACTATGATTACACTTTAGTAATCGAGAAATCTAATGCATCCCCACTTCATTTGTATCATCCCTAAATCCATTAAAGGTGGAATTGTAGTCAAGCGACGATGAACCAAGCATGTTCAAATGAAGTCCTTGGGAGAGTGCACGCAGACATCCTATGGCATCATAAAGGTTTGCAATAGGAGATTCACTGCCAGGTAAAACACAGTGCTAGCAATGAGAGTATTACCAAGTGACTACCACTTTATGACGAGGTCAAATAACTAAATTTTATACCCCTAGTCACCTCGAAGACCACTCAAAAATGGTTCTTTCACCGATGCTGGATCCAATATTAGATAGGATGAATGTTGATGGGTATATTGTGTTCTGGCCAACTTCGATATAGAGCCCGATTCATAGTTTTAGGGGGTTCCAAATGGTGATATATCACAAAGGTTTCGGTAATGATATATCCATGTTTAGGAGCTTGGATGTACCTGCAAGAGCGACAGTACCCACAGAGCTTTGTTTCGACGCATCCAGCAAGGATAAGGCAGATTACAATTACCGATTTTTATACAAAGGTGACTCTTCGTAATGGATTGAGGCGATAAAGTGATTATGTAGTAAGCTAAGACCATCATATCGTCAAATACTGAGCTGACAGTGATTAATAGGGTGTAATGGTGACCATAATTTCAGTCTTTCTCCACACAAGGTAGTTTCAGGGTAAGATTAATGAGTCCCTCATTCTTGATAGCATTGTAGGCGTGTTTGACGACGAGCAAGGGTGTTTAGGATACCCTTGAAATAGTAGTTGCATTCTAGTATTTCGTAAGGGCGCATATTGATAGCACACGACGTATTTGGCCATAGGGACTACTCCTTAATGAGAACGATTAGGGTGAAGATAGTCAACAACAACATCTAGTCAAAATATAACGATATTTCTGTGCAAATTTTAAACTATAATGGTGGCTATACAAGATTTCATTGAATGAAGTATACAAGTCGTTCTTTGATAATGAGTACGACAAGCATATTTGAAAGCCCCAAAATTGACACATCGACCAGTGTGTTCTACTTACATAAAATTACTATTGTATAGGCTTTAATAGGGAACATAATCACATGAATCAAACATGGACTCACTATTTTGGTCAATATTAATATTCGTAGAAGGAATACAGTTTGGCTTCAAATATTAATTTTAAAAAGAAAACCTTACAACTAAAAACCATCGTAATGCACCAGGTCACAAGGGGTGTTCCAAACATAATGTTTCATTCATTACAAGGTCGCATAGAGTGAGCATACTAAATACATACAATAAAAGAGAAAATGAACTCCCATACCTGGGAATTTCGTGAAGCCACAACACCAATGTGCTTGAAGGTCTTTCTACCATTCTAGCCTTCCTCTATACTTCACAAGGCATAGCATAGCATAGCCTCCTTCTAATATTTGTAAAATATAGCATGCCCCCTTCTTTTCAACTCCCCATGGCTATTTATAATATTTTCTTTTTTCCTCAGGGAGATGTTCTACATTATTTTATTACATTTCTTTCTTTTCCCTTCACATGCAAGTTTCTTCAAAATATAATATTTTAATGCAAAGAGGGATTCCCTAGAGATAAGGTATAGGCTGGTTATATGTCCTGTGTCCCCCAACCTAAGAGCACTAATAATATTGAGAGCATGGGTTCTCAAATTTGGAACTATTAAAGATAAGAGAAGAGTCTCATCCCTTAGTACAACCATCCCAAAGTTGCCATGTGTAGGAAAGCTGTAATATTTTATTTATAAAATAGTCTTTTCATATTTTGGTCCAATAAAATTTGGACAGGTTCATAAAAGACAAACCACCTAATTATTTTCAAAAATGAGATCAATCAAATTAAATAATTATGCTCAAATCAATTAATCTCTACTCTAGAGAATGCTCAAATTATATGCATAAAACATATATTTCAAAATATTAAAATGTCAATCATCAATAAATATGCATTTCCAAGGTAGAGTTCCTTTATGCAAATTAGTTATGCAACCAACTATATTTCACATAAATGGCATACAAGCACTCTATGAATGTGCTCAATATCTCCCATCACCATTTTTCCTTTGATTGGGTGGGACTTTTCAGAGTTAGACTCAAGTACACCGCCCTTAGGGAGGTAACTAGTGATGGTTGAGATAAGAGCTTTACCTGATGAGTTGTCTTTGTCATCATTTCCCTTTTCATCTCTTGTGGTCAATCTTCCACTTAAGAGAATACCTGTTCCTGCAATCAATCAATGCACGCAACATCATTTTCTTTTGACAGAAACCAATATAATGCAAATACATCAAGTATTACAAACCAACTATTATAAAGCATATTAATAAAGTTCCTCCAAGGTGGGTCATGATAGGGATGGTAAGATGGAGATGCAGGGGTTGGTGCTCCTACTCACAATTAGCATAAAATAAAATGTAGAATTTGGTGCTTCTATCTACTTAGTCTATTACAAATCGGATTACTTACTTCTTGATGGGAAGATCTTGTCTTAGATCATTATTGTAACTTTAACTTGTCACAAGGTGGGAAAAGATGAACTTAGATCATCAAAAAAAAAAATTAGTAGACGTGTAGTGACAATTGGGGTTGTTACAAGAACCACCATTCCATGGCATTAACACTTCCATAAAATGGAGGAAATACCATGAAAAATATCACCTTTATACCATAGATATGAAATAAAATAATGTAGAAAGGTAGATTTAATTATTTCTTCCCACTTGCAAAAAATAGAATTTGATTTCCTCAACCAGTTTGTAAAAAGTGCAACTAAATCTATGAAAATTTTGAATCATAGGGTCAATTTTAAATCATTATATCTCCCTTGATATTGATACAAATATTTAATGTTATCACTTTTTAAAAATCTCTCAAAGTCCTCTTTCGAATGATTCTAGATTCATCTTTTTAAAGGACCTATGTGAAGCACATGAACCTTTACAATATTTAACCCTAATTTGGAGCAAATCAAAATTTGTGAAAATTTGAATGATATAGTCAACTTCAAATGGCGACAACTCCCTTGATATTAATCCAATTATTTAATGTGACAATTTTTTTAAAATATCTCAAAGTCCTATTTCTAGTTAATCTAGATTTGGAATTTGTGAAGACATGTGTGTAGCACAAAACCCTCTGCAAGATTTGGAACTAAATTAAATAGAAAATCAGAAATAAATTCCTTCCACTTTTCCTAGAAAGTGCTATGATACCACTTGTTATGATCTTGCATAAAATAATAGCAATAATTGAATAATAAATGATAGATCTTATAATAATAGAATACTCCAATGTATTCAAAATATAAATCAAACCCTTGAGGTAGGGAAACACTGTTTAATACTCTTTATTAGAAAGAAGCCACTCCACACTATATCTCAATATGAGATCCAACACATACCATCCTCTCCCATATGAGTCTCTTGCCTACATTATATAACCCTCAACTACCTACCACTACCATTTACCCACACATGTGGGATAAAGACATTTATTCTAATTAACTAGTGGGATGATTTATAAAGCATATGCACCCCCAATCCTTATTTATTACTACATACTATATTATAATATCATACCCCTAGGTACATTTTAGATGTTAGGAACCCTAATGTAATTAAATAGAAATACCATAATATGCAAGCAATAGAGAGAAAATAATATTTATTGAATTATAAACAAGCTTACAAAATCATGGGCCACTTTGAGGGATCTTCCTCCTTTAAGACCAAAGATCCAATTCACAATAGATTTAATATTCAAGATGCCTCCCACTTGGGAAGGTAGTACAATATATAGAGTCTTACTAAGACAACTATTACTATCTCATGCATGTGGGATAATTACCCTAATTAGTACTAACTATTAACATCTACATATGACATCATTACAAATTAATAGTGTTAGTTAAAAATTAGGACGTTAGGATGGAGGTCCTAACATGCCCACATCCTTAAAAAAGCATTGTCCTCAGATATTAAGATGTAGAAATTATTTCTAAAGTTGGTGGGGCAACTCCCATGTAGCATTCTTTGACTATAACCCATGTCATTGTACCAATACCTTAATGATAGTTTGGTTGAATAAGTGGTATGATTGACAATCCAAAATGGTATTCAGTTCTAAAAGGATGGAACATTTTTTATCCAACTCTAGTAGTGTAGTTTGGACCTAAACATGCTAATCCACAACCTTATTCAAACAAGACACATGAAAAATGGGGTGGATTCTTGAGGACTATGGAAGATCTATCTTATAGGCCCCCATTCCAATGCATTGCAAAACTTGGGAGCTCACTTATGGTTTCCCTTGAGTTTCAAGGATGTGTGTTTATACAACTACAACCATAAGAACACCATATCACCTTCATCAAAGGAATGCTCAGAGTAGTGCTAATAAGCTTGTTGCTTCATATGGTTTTGAGCTAGTTCCAAATTATCCTTGAGAGCTTGGATGATACTAACTTAGATTTTGAGGGAGGAATTCACTATCTATACTTTGGAACTACCTAGAATTTAGGAAAAAAATGATGATGGTGATTGGGCATTTTTTGCTTCATAGGAGATCATTTTGATGGTCATATGATATGTGTTGTACCACCATTCTTCCAAGGGTAGACATTTGGCAATATGAGATTGTTGTTCTAAAGAAAAACAATGTAAATAAGTTTCTACATATTTGTTGCTGATTTTTGTTTGACCTTCCATTTGTGGGTGATAGGCCAAACTCATATTGAGTTGGATTCCATGCAAATTGAAGATTTATTTTCAAAAATATTGGTGAACATTAGATCTTGATCACAAACTATGGAGGTTGGCATGTAACAGAGGTAAAATAATTGATCCATAAAGTTTTAGGTGATAGTTGAATTTGTATAGGGATGAG
This sequence comes from Wollemia nobilis, assembly GCA_028583015.1. NCBI lineage: Eukaryota > Viridiplantae > Streptophyta > Pinopsida > Araucariales > Araucariaceae > Wollemia > Wollemia nobilis. The sequence continues at coordinate 1,459,823 of JAQPPZ010002512.1, forward strand.
AGAATGGATAATAGTGTATACACTTTGTAATTCAATCCACCACTACAAAAAATTCCCTAATTGAAATCCATAGAAATTACTATCCATACCATCATAGGGATTGGTAGGGATTGTAACAATCCCAGACTCCTAACTATTTATCCCTATATCGCTAACAAGTATCACATTCTTCAATGAAATTCTTGATATCATTTTGATTCTTATCCATAAGAATTTTTAATAGACTTAGTCATAGGTCTTCAAGAATCCATAATACCCTATAGATGGGGAGATGTGGAGTTTCAACAAGATTCTATTGTGAAGAGCTAAATTGGAAGATAATATAATATGCTTTTTATAGTGTAAATAATGTCCATCCCATGAATACTCTAACTTATTGTGAGGTTCGGATGTGATCTAATAAATTAGATATTGAATATAAACATCATGTTTCTATTCCAACTAAATATTATGCATCCACTAAATATTATGCATCCACTATGGTGTGATTTTCAAACTAGTAGTCCAAGACCTCATCCCATTAGGAAGGATGGATTGATTTAACTAGTTAATTAAGTTACACATAACAACCCCAAAGGGCTAGGTGGATTGGTAAGTGTCGGTGTGGTTGGGCACTTATCAAGCAGAGGCCTAGGTTCAAATCTTGGGAGGGAATCCAACCCTTTGCAAAGGAAGTAGTCTGATCTAAATCCTTTGAGTGCGCGCCACACCGACAATGATGATACACACCCCCAACAACTGGTGATCCCCATTTCACGTTGGGTCAACAAGAACAAGACAGATAGGTTTGTTGGGAGCAATCCCTATGGTTTGAACCCTACACTGGCTAGTTACAAAAAATAGTGGTTGTAACCAACTCTCCTATGTAATAAAAAAAAGTTGCACATAACAAAGTTGAGACACAACTCCATAAGAACCCTTTTTAAGAGTTTTTGAATATGATCGAAGCTTATGATGCCAATTGGGCCTATTGGAAGATCCTTCAAGGTATATTGGTGGTTCTTGGTAAATTATATCTATATTATTGTGAAGTCCCATAGGATATGCCCTAATGTACAAAGCCATTAGGTTTTAGAACCACATCACATCATCCTTAAGGTAATATAAACATATATATATTCAATTTATAATCCTTAATTTAAATCTTAGTATTTCCACATTTGTCTTTATAAGGAAATTTCCCCCCATTAGCAATCATGACCTCAAAATTGGAGCATAGGTAGATACAATAGTTAGCCTATTTGGTTAAGTGCATAGTTAAAAAGTTATGAGTGCTACCTAAGTCAATAAGAATTATGAAAGGATGCTTCTTAAAATACCCTCAAACCTTCATCATCTAAGGTGTGTTAAGTCCTACAAAGCATGCACTGAAATCTTGATAATTTTGATCATCATTTACCATAACCTCCCCCTTGACATCCACTATTAAGGTGTTCTCAGTCAACTCAAAATTCTTAGAAGTAGGATCTACCTTGACATCTAGTAAATATAATTTTTGTTGAATGCATTCATATCTCATGAGCACTTCCCATTGTAATTATAGCGTAACCCCTTGGTTTAGTGAGCCTCCATTTCCTCTTGAGATAGTTTTCTTATCAGTGACTATCTAGTTGTTGTAGTGGGGTGTGGTTAGGTTGGTGAATATAGATGAGTTGGTGGTGGTTTTTGAAGATGATGTTGAGCCATAAACTTATCCTCTACCAGCTTTGTTAAGACAATAACTTCCATCATGTTCTTAGGATTGAATATTTTGATTTTAGCCCTGATCTCCTCTTTCAAGCCACTAATGAAATAACTTTAGAAGAAATATTTATATAGGCACTTTATCATATTTACTACTTTCTCAATTTGGGTTTCATATCCTCAAAATAAACTAGTTTGTCTAATTATTTATAGTATTCATATGAAGTCTTTATAAGAGCTAGGGTAAAATCATACAAGTAGATTATAGTAGAACTCATTTCAAGTTGGGGTACCAAATGCTTTCTTGAACCATTGATACCACTAAATGGAATCATGCTCTAAATTAAACAAAGTGATGAACACCCATTGCTCTATAGGAGTCTAATTCAGGTTAAAGTATTGTTAAGCTTTGTCAGTCCAAATAATGTGGCCATCCCCATCAAATTAGGAAAATATAGATTTGGTACTATGAAGGAGGAAAAGGTGCATGCAATATTGAGCCCAATCCAAGTCCCTGACTTGAATTATGAATTGAAAAATTGTGTGAAGTGGTACATTGTTGATTTTCCTATAGGCCCTATAAAGATAATTGTGACATGATACCCTATAGAACATCATGTTTAATATTGATCCTAGATATTTTTTGCTTAATTTCATCAATTAGATCTAGTTTGTTAATCTGTTATAATTGTTGAAGAATGGTGTTTTTATTTGAATGGAGTGTTTGGATTTCCACATCCATTTTCTCAAGTAAAATGTCTGGAGATCTTCTATCATATACCATATGTATCATCTAGGAGTGCTTAGAAGTGTTGTCAATTATTATATGGAAATTAATGGATGAAAATCTAGCAATGAATCAAGCTCCAAACGATGGATTTTTAAGGGCTTAAGGTAAATCTCACTAACCACAAAGGCTATCTAAGTAAGTACCACTCTCTAATTTCTAATAGTATTCTCACTAGGAAATAATGCTAAGAAACCAACCATGAGTTGACCTCCAAACAATAGCTCTTTGTATACTCTCTTAGGGTAAAAATACTACTAAATAGGGTGTGGGTCCATCGACCCTTTTCACTAGAAACACACTCAAATTAGTTACTTAGAGGTTCTTGGGGTACTCCTTATAATGATTTTTAGGGAAGATGTTGGCCCAAGTACTTACCCCAGTTAAGCGATCATTATTTGCATCCAATCTTGCAAGAGGTTATTAGCCTAATGTAGGCACTTATAAGCACTAAAATTAGGATCCTACAAAACCAAAAGTGAGAGGAATATAGTTTTTTTAAAACAATTATATCATTATAGAGATATGCTTGAGAAATATCAAGAAAACAACAATATGACTACCTTCCATAGAATGCTTCACAAATTGTACTAAACACTATCATAGCCTTATAGGGATATGTTTTGAGAAATATCTACAACAACACTATTACAACCTTATAGATATAGGTTTAAGAAATACCTACCAAAATAACACTATTACAACCTTGCATAGAAGGCTTCACAAATTAGACTAAAACCTATCAAGGACTTGCTCTGGTACCAGATGTTAGGAACTTGAATGTAGTTAGATCTCAATACTAGAATATGCAAGCAATAGAGAGAACAATATGCAATCAATAGAGAACATAATATTTATTGAATTATAAAAGAGCTTACAATATCATAGGCCACTTTGAGAGGGCTTCTTCATTAAATAACAAAGCTCTAATTTATAATATATTTAAGATTTTAGATGCCTCCCACTTGAGAAGGTAGCATAATATAGAGTCTTACTAAGACAACTATTACTATCTCATGCATGTGGGATAATTACCCTGATTAGTACTAACTATTAACATCTACATATGACATCATTACAAATTAATAGTGTTAGTTAAAAATTAAGATGTTAGGATGGAGGTTCTAACACATAACCACAATCATTAGTAGGTTACATTAGTTAGACATTAGAATTTATAAACTTGACCACATAAGACTCAAACCACAAAAAACTGGTTTATTATTATTTTTTATATTCTAAAGGTACATTCTTGGTCTTTCTTCTATGTTAACATAAGTTTCTAGAAAAATTTACCTTAGTATTTTTTTGTGGAAATACTATGGCTTCCCTCATTTCTTATTGTTGCAAAATCCTCAAAAAAAAAAAAAGTAAAAGTTTTGATGAATTGTAATATCTAGAGTCCCAAAATTCAGAAGATGGTTGAAGTGCCAAAAGGCATAGAGAAGAGCATAACAACCAAAATTTGAATGTTTTGAAAGTTCCAAAGAAGAAGGAAGAAGAAATTTTTTGATAGTTATGAAACTTTTAAAAGTTTCGAGCACATCTCCCAAAAGTGGTAGTTGAGCTCATAAAGACAACAATGATGGAGAAATTTCAAGCTCATCTACCCACAGGTCTTAAGCTTGACAGTTTATAAGAATGGTTGGTGCATTAAAAGCAACAACATGGGAGCTACAACAAGAGAAATCCCAAATCTAGAGCATTGATTACAAATATTTTCGATGCTTAGACTTTGGGAATCCCCAAAAGGAGTAATGGCAACAATGATAGTAGTAGCTCATACAAAGGCTCAAAACCTTCAAAATTAATGGGATCAGATCTAGAGACCTTGAAGGAACCAACTTAATTGAAGATATGACCCAATACAAAAAAGAGTAGTCATTTTTTAGATCTCTACACAATTTTGGAGGGAAAGTATTCCCCTTCTGTAATCTGTAAATAGTATATATTTTAGCATTGTAAAGGATCCAAAAGTTGTATAACTTTCCCTTTATTTTCCTATATATACCAGTACTTGGATTTCTTTGTTGGATTTTAAGCCAAACTATCTCAGGTCCCAGTATATTTGAGCCATAGTATCTCAGGTCCCAATATAATTAATCAAGAGTATAATTAAATATAAGAGCAATCAAAATATATACTAGCCAATATAATTTATAATAACATTTAAATAATATCAAATATGAATGTAAATGACCAAAATCATTCATGTAATAACATGAAAAATACTTACAATAGAATTGCTCAAAATATGCATACAAGATTCAATATTATAAATGCTTGCTATGGTGATCTCTTTTAGACCGTTTTCCAATAAATACATGTCATTTGGCTTCTCATCTATTGTTATCCCTAAAAATAAATGAGAGGGATGAGGTCTTCGAGAGGGTGTAGAACACAATAATTTTTAAGAAAATAGAATAGCATTTGTAGGTTCTCGATAACCCATTTTGTAGATAAACATGTTAGGGTTTTTGATCCATTCCAATCGTAGTTTACGATGTGAGTAAATCTTGGTTTTACCTGTATTTTTTTTTTTTTTGGTCTTTTGGATTCAATTTTGGCTGAGAAGGGATAGGATTGCTTGTTTTTTTATATTAAATTCTCTTGTGCAATGGTGGTTTATTCGATGGCTTGGGTTAGGGTTTTGTATGAAGGTTTTTTAATGGTGGTTTGAGTACAGAGAGATGGCGGTTTATTCTTGGATGAGAGACAATGAGATGATTGCTTAGTTCTAATATTCTTATATCTAGTCTCCAAGGGCTTTGTGTTGAAGTGGGTATGTATTATAGTCATATTATTTGCTGAATTTTATTAGAACTTAGGATTTAAAATGTGCAGTTTTTTATTTTTGGATTTTGATGAGTGGACACAATTGAACTTGCTTATGCATAATGAAAATTATGCTTTATAAGAAGGGATTGAGGTGGCTTCAGGGAAAGTTATCTTAAAATAACACATTCTAGTTTTAGTCTTATCCAAGTTTGGATACTAGTAAGTTTCTATATGCAAGCAGAATGAGAGGTAAACCATTACTTGTTATCATCATCTTTCATGGTAGTTTTTGTTTCTTAGCCAAATAGTTGTGTCAGACAAGAGTCCATGATGATCAATCAATATACATAAAAAGAAAAAATATGTTAGATGATAAATTTATTTCTTTATCTTGAATTGTCGATGAGTTATTACAATGACCTAATCGGTGTTGTAACAGTGCAAAAGGTGACTATGTAAAAACATTGACCACGAACCATGATAGTCTATAAATACCTACTTAAGCTCTCTATAACCATGCAAAATTTTATAATATCCTCTCTATTAATGTAAAAATATTCTTTAGTCTAGTGTTTATGCTTTTGGATCTTTGTGTTTCTCCGTTTGTGTCTTGGTGTTTCAATGTCTCTCCCTATCTCCATATTCTTATGTTGTGATTATGAGGAATCTTCAATTTAGGTTGGGGGAAGGGGTGGGGGGTTAGGCTATTCTAGAATGTATTGTGAAAAATTCTATATATACCTCCATATCCATATTTTTATGTTGTTATTATGAGGAATATTCAATTTAGGTTGGGGGAAAGGGTGGGGGGGTTAGGCTATTCTAGAATGTGTTGTGAAAAAATCTATATATACCTCTATCCAGGGATGAATCAAACCAAGCCAGTTCTATGATATGTCTTGTGTAGTATTAATGTTCTGCTCTTTTTTTTGTTATATATTATGGATCTCTTTTTAGTCTAACAAAGGATTTGTGTTATTGCCTTTACTACACATGATGAGCCCTGAAAATGCTTATTTTTGTATAAATTTTCCATATTTATTACGACATTTATTTTAATAGAAATATATATTTTATGTAAATTTTATATGTATTTAACATTAGATTACGTATGTTGTCTAATATTTGTTTTTGAGTGGATTATGTGTAAATGTAGTGGATTTTACGGTATTTTGGCATGTTTACGTCGAGGTCCCACTTGGACCTGGCACTTTCCATTTATGATGAAAAATTGAAGGTAAAAATATATGCAACAAAATAGTGATGAAGTTCTAAGTCAGGCGCCCGACTCTTGTTGGCGCCCAAATCCTGTTTGGCACCTAACTGTCAGGCACCTGATTTCCATTTGGTATTTGACTATTGGGCACTTCATTCTTGTTAGGTGCTTGACTCCTATTAGGCGCCTGATTCTCATATTTTATAAAGATAGCGGTTGATTCCCATCTTCTACAAATAAGGTTCTTGATTCCCATTGATGCAGAATTACAACACAACCCCTATTGTCAACAAAACAAAATGGTGATTTCAACAATGGATGCGGATGCGATTTTAGAGATGGATGCGGACCAAGGACAACGTCAATGACCATATGTCATCTATTTTTCAGCAATCATGTAAAAATCAATGTAATCGAATAGAGCAAAATATCAAACATATTCTATTCTAATACAGAATACGCTGAATATATTCTAAGTTTAATGTTTTGCTTTATCTCCTTTATTCCTGTGTATTGTTGTAACAACAAAATAGAAAATTGATTTGCTTTCAAAGTAAAAATTTGATTTGCTTTCAGAATGTAACAGGGTATGGCCACATATCTTATAAATATGTAGGCCACCCCTGAAAAATAGATCCCATATTTGTAAATTCCTGCTACATATTTTAATACAATACATTTGAGTCTTTTAATCAAATTCAACTAACATTCGGTGTATGACTTAATGTAAGCAAAATATACTAGAAGTATGGGCCCACTCTCAATAGTATTCCTCCCTTCTTTTACCTATTTTCTGCCATTTTAATTTATTTTCTTATTTTCTGTAGTTTAGTTTAATACTACAATTTCCTTTGTTTTCTGTCAATTTCTAGTAAGTGTGCAGTTTTTATTTCAAAGCATTTCAGTTATTTCTTTGATAGTGTGAATTAGATTAGTGGTTTGGAATATATATGAGAACTCCAACAAAACAACACCACCCAAACCATAGAATCTAAGGGACCCATCTGATTAAAGGGATATTACAAGCATATACTATGCAGGGTTACTCACAAGTTTACGAGTTGTCGCGGGTTGACAATTAAATAGAGGTAATGATTTATACCATAGAAAACTAACCAATGTTTTACCCAACATTTTGGCACAGTTTTCGGGGAGTAGCCAACTATAATTTTATATTCTAAAGAAAGTATGTTAGAAGTAGTTTAGGTTACTTTCTACATAACCTCCATTTGAAATTTTGTATGAGTCCACCTAAAGTTAGAGGATCGAACGATCATTTTATCAAGAACACAAATGTTACTTCTTTAGAAACCTCTATTGTAGTTGTGCCAAATACTCAAACTAAAACCTCTCCACCATCATCTCCACTTGTGCATTGGAGTCAACATCCATTATTTGCATAGGATCCTTCTAAAACAGACCAACAAAACTGTAGGGAAGGATCTGAGATAGGAAGAGTTCAATCTGAGGAAGATTTACTAAACCTTCAATGTTGGCAAGCAGTAGAAGATGGAACTATCTCAAACACTAATTTAGTAATCTTTATAGAGGATAAAAGAAATAAATTAGAAGCCTTGAAAGCTAATCTAAACGCAGCAGGTGTAGAAACCTTGATAGCAAACAAGATGGCTAAAACAATAGAAGAGGCATCTACTAGTTTTAACTTCCCTATAGAAGAGGTAAGAGGAGAACATAGGATGAAATATATCTCCCCTACCCACCTTCCAATATTTAGAGGACTTCCAATAGAATATCTCGACCTGTTTCTTTTCAAATTTGATGTTCTATGCAAGTCGGTAGATTATAAAACCAATGCTCAGAAACTAAAGTTGTTTCCCTCCACTCTTGATGATTCAACTTTGCACTGGTTCATAAGTTTGGGGAATAAATAGATAACTACCTAGGAAGACATGAAAAAGCTTTTCCTAGATCTGTATCAGGACTTTGGAAAAGCATGCTATTCCAGATAAGAAGTCTTGTATATGACACAAAAGAAAGAAGAAACATTAGAGGAGTATTGGGTTAGGTTTATCTTCAATTTGCAAAGATATCCCCATGCAAGACTAGGAGACAGGTACTTAAGGAGTATCTTCTTAAAAGGGCTTACAAATGAATCCCATGATTATCAAACAATCAGCCACTGTCACTAAAATAGAAATAGGGAATATGCTTGAAGACCTCAAGGGTGAGATGTTGTCATATCTTACACTCCAAATGGACACCCTTCTACTTTAGAGAAATAAGCGATAAAATGAGGTAGCATTAGCCTATTTTTATCTAAAATGTAGAAGAAAACACCCTAGAAACAAATGTCTTGAGAACAAGTTAGAGTATGCGTTGTGTGTCAAAAAGATCATAAAACTAAGTTGTGTCCACAGTTATCAAAATCTAGAGAGGAACCTAAAGTAACGAAAGCATACTTCATGGGTAATAGGAGAAACTGGTAACAGTATCCTATGGGACCAATAATCTTTTTATCATTGTCAATTCTAGTGCAAATAAAGGATCTATAACCTATTTGATATGTTTCCCTTTACTACAAGGAGGTAATCCTAGTGTCCATATGGAAGGAGGAAAAATGGATGGGTTCATAGAGGTTTTATCATTGTTTAGGTTTTGATTATTATCAATAGTGATTGGATTATTATTGCTTATCACTGAATTTTGTTTGACTATATAAAATAAATTCAATGCATTAATGAATGAAGACTCAAAGGATGAAGGATTAGTAGATGGGATTGAAGGATTAGGAGGGCTATTTAAAGGGGAATTAATATTAGTAAGATAGAGATAGAGCCTTCTAAATGTGAACCCCAATAACTTTTCAATATTTGAAAGGTTCAGGGTTGGAAGAAATGCTATAAGTTTGATCCTTGTATTCATAATTGAGAAACTAATGTAGAGTGGAAGGGACAACATGTATTTCATAGATCCAAGACCTAACCAAAAGAATATTGTAATACAAGCTACAGGGCATGACATAGAATAAACTATCGAGGTTTGGGGTCCCACTTTGAAGTGTAAGGCTATTGTATGACTAATCTCATATTCCTCATTATGAAAGGCCTAAATTGCTAGGTTATATTTCTCAAGATCACTCTTAGACAAGCCAAAGTGGATGATAGATTTAGGTCTACATCCATTCAATCTAGAATAAAGTTCTCATTGATTTGGACCATGATATATAAAAATGGGTTCTTTTCAAAGAATATCAGGGATTATTATCTATATAGAAAGATATATTGGTATGGTTTACCCTAATTGATCCAACAAGGGAAGTGAATTTATTAGGGTTCACGTTTTTAGAAACTAGATATTCACTCATAACTTTAATAAGGATATCTTGATAGATGGGAGCAAATTTAAGGAGTTAAAAAATAGAGATTTTAGTTAGAGTATTTTCAAGTTGCTAAAGTAAATCATAATTTTTCCTTTGTCCTTGTCTTGGATTGTGATTGAATGACCAAAGGGGGTCTTTCAAATTGATTACTTGTAGGTAGTTTGGATCAAAGCACCCAAGGAGATGTTAATGGCTAATAGATTGGGGATTAGTCTAAAGGTATATTCCTCTATTGTTGTCTCATGAAAATAAAAAATGTGATACGTGATTTATGTAGCAAGAGAAATCAACATTATTGACCATTCCTTGATTAAGAGGGGGTACATTATGATAACTAATAATATTTTATATTCTTTGTTGATTTGCATTAGTATATTAGGTAACATGTTTAGGAGCATACCAAGATCTTGATTGGATGAAAATTAAGGCTTAAAGGTACTAATAAATATTTATCCATTATTAGTAAGGTCTTGGACCATATTTTTGAGGCCTTTACACCTATTAGTGGGGTGGTCATTAACTTGATCAAAGGCACAATATTTATTTGGTTTAAACCAATGTACTTTCTCCCTTTTGGGTTTGAAAAGCTTAATAGGAGGTAACTCTATCATTTTGGCATTAATAAGTTGTTCTAATATAGTAGAGAGAGGTTCATATAACCTTGTGTATTTTATTTTTAGGCTTTGGTTGGGTTGATTTACCTCATATAGTTATTTCTAAGTTTTCAACAACACTAAAATTATTGGATTTTTGGGAGTCAGTGACCCTGTCACTAGCAAATCTATCCATATTATTAGAAAATTGATTACTTGTAGGTAGTTTGTATCAAAGCACCCAAGGAGATGCTAATGACTAATAGATTGGGGATTACTCTAAAGGTAGATTCCTCTATTGTTGTCTCATGAAAATAAAAAAAAATTGATACGTGATTGATGTAGCAAGAGAAATCGACATTATTGACCATTCCTTGATTAAGAGGGGTTATATTATGATAACTAGTAATAATTTCTATTATTTGTTGATTTGCATTAGTATATTAGGCAACATGTTTAGGAGCATACCAAGATCTTGATTGGATGAATATTGAGGCTTAGAGGTACTAATAAATATTTATCCATTATTAATAAGGTCTTGGACCATATTTTTAAGGCCTTTACACATATTAGTGGGGTGTTCATTAAATTGATCAAAGGTACAATATTTATTTGGTTTAAACCAATGTACTTTCTCCCTTTTGGGTTTGAAAAGCTTAATATGAGGTAACTCTATCATTTTGGCATTAATAAGTTGTTCTAATATAGTAGAGAGAGGTTCATATAACCTAGTGTATTTTATTTTTAGTCTTTGGTTGGGTTGATTTACCTCATATAGTTATTTCTAGGTTTTCAACAACACTAACATTATTGAATTTTTGGGAGTCAGTGACCCTGTCACTAGCAAATCTCTCCATATTATTAGAAAAATTATTACTTGTAGGTAGTTTGGATCAAAGCACCCAAGGAGATGCTAGTGGCTAATAGATTGGGGATTACTCTAAAGGTAGATTCCTCTATTGTTGTCTCATGAAAATAAAAAAATTTGATATGTGATTGTTGTAGCAAGAGAAATCAACATTATTGACCATTCCTTGATTAAGAGGGGTTATATTATGATAACTAATAATAATTTCCATTCTTTGTTGATTTGCATTAGTATATTAGGCAACATGTTTAGGAGCATACCAAGATCTTGATTGGATGAATATTGAGGCTTAGAGATACTAATAAATATTTATCCATTATTAGTAAGGTCTTGGACCATATTTTTAAGGCCTTTACACGTATTAGTGGGGTGTTCATTAAATTGAACAAAAGTACAATATTTATTTGGTTTAAACCAATGTACTTTCTTCCTTTTGGGTTTGAAAAGCTTAATATGAGGTAAATCTATCATTTTGGCATTAATAAGTTGTTCTAATACAGTAGAGAGAGGTTCATATAACCTTGTGTATTTTATTTTTAGGCTTTGGTTGGTTTGATTTACCTCATATAGTTATTTCTAGGTTTTCAACAACACTAACATTATTGGAATTTTGGGAGTCAGTGACCCTGTCACTAGCAAATCTCTCCATATTATTAGAAAATTGACCATAGTTTCATCCTTAAACTACTTAAGTTTATACAAGTCATTGATGGTGACTTTGTCCTTAAACTATACTAAATTTTGTTTGATAACATTTCCACTAAGTTCTTGAAAATATTTATGGAATGTATGATAATACCATTCTAAGGATAGAACACTTATATTCTTAGGAAAAATCTTCAAAAATAGTGTCCCATAATAAGTGATGTCACCATAGGTAGTCCTAAACAACCTAATATAGTTGATTGGGTTCTCCTTCCCCTTATACATTTTAAACTTTGGGGTTTCAACATTCAGGGGAAAGGGCCTGTTAGATATAAAAGGATTTAAGGATAGTTGCAAATATCATCATAAGGGTATCTTTATTAAAGGATGGACCTTAAATAATGTTATTTTTTTTAATTGCTCTAATTGAGTTGCTAAAGCTTGAAGTTTTGGAGTGACTAGTTGGGATGTGGAAGATGAACAAGGGATATATCTTGTGATGGGAGCTAAAATATTGGTTGTGAGGTAGAGGGTAAGTTATGATCAATTTTTAATGATTAGCACACTTGGAGGCATGATGCCAAAGTTAAAATTGAATAATAAGTCCCTAAGATGCTAGATATGAAGGAATTCACTTTATCAAAAGTTTGTTATGGGATTTTTGGATTAAGGAGTGACTTTGTACTTAAACTAGAAGTAGTTCAATTAAGTCATTTAATATTGGAATTAGTATGAAGGATGCTAGGTTAGGATTTGAGTTATAGATAGGTTCTATTGAGTAGACATTAGATAAACAATTTGGATTAATATTTTGATAAGTTGTTATGATATATTATGAGGTGGGTTAGTTGGAGTTGCCCTAATAAAGCTCTTCTAATGTTAGTATAGAAGAATGTGACTCCAAGGAAATTTGGGGGGGAACTTGGCCTCCAATCTCTATTGTTGTCATGTTAGTGAGTGAGATTATATCCACCAAATTAGGTATTGATGCATGGAGTTGGGGCATGATGACATTAATTGGAATAAAATATTGATAAACTTAACTAGAATGTAAAGGAATAGAAATAAGATACTAGGATTGATCTAGTAATGAATCATTCCCTTGGATATATTATTAAGATTTTATTAGCTTCCCTATTTTTTTATGGTTTCCTTGTGCCTATGAAGGAAGTAATCCACGCGTATGTATGATCAAAAGACTAGCCTTCCATATTCTTCTTGAGTGTAGCTACATGGATCATGAGCGGGATCTTCCTCCTCATCTTGATCAAAAGTACTCATCCTAACCTTTATCATTATTCATGATGGGACAATTAAGATTATGTGGATGTTGAATTTGAAGTAATTGAAAGTTTACCTAAGACTCTTACCAATGTCTCTTCTAAGCTTTGACATGTTCAAGTTTGTATTCCAAAAGCACAAACCCAATATATGAATCTAGGTATCGGTGATTATAATTTTACAATTAAAAAAAACAACCTTTATCATCCTTTATTGTCATGCTTCCTACTACATAACCAGAAGTGGAAGAATTAAGAAGTTTTTAGAAGGTGATAATCAAGAACATGTCAATTTTATTAATTGACCATAAACTGGTTTGTACTTGGTCAATGAATACAAAGTAGAGGGTTTATTTGACATGTTATTTTTCACTTTGTTCCCTATAGGGGAAGCCATGTTTAATCAATCAAGATTCAAGGAGGCCCAAATGAATGAGTATGCTTTGCATATGCTTCATTTTCACAATAATAGATTTAGAAAGTGTAGACATGGAAAATTGACCCATTAAGATGAGTCATTTTCCTTAGATCCTGAGTTTTCCTCTTAGAAAAGTAGGGTCATCTTTGAGCCAATATTTCCCCCATCAAATCTTCTCCATTCCTTTCAAAACCTATACCATTGGATCAGACTTAGAAAGAGCTTATCGATGGTATAAGTTTTATCTCATTCTGACTCTGTTTGGTCTCCCAAAGTGCCAAAAAATTGCACATGGATCTACCTATCGTGAATTCACGATCGTCCAATATGGGGCACAAATTTGCCATCTTGTTTTTTTTCTCTCAAAAACCCTTTCTAGCATTGGATCTTTGTGATGTCGGCCCTTGCTCGAGGTTAAGTTTTGTTTTCCCTCCTCCAAACCTCTTATAAAAAGAGGATTGGATCCCCTATTTTTCATTAAATATTCATAATCCATCAATCCAATGAATCTTCTTGAGAATCCTAATCTTGACTTGCTCATTGTTCATGCTAATAAGTGCTCTTCTACTATGGGATTGCTATTTCGCTACCTTCTTCTTTGGTGTTAGTTGCTCTTGGTGGATAAGTGTTGGAGCCCTAAGGAGGAGTCTACTATCTTGGAGGTCTTCATCCTTTTGTCTGCTTTTTTGCTACCACCAGGTTGTTTTCACTCATTTGCATTCATATACTGTTAAATTGTGCATATTTTATTTGTTTATTCACATTGTTCTGCTCCCTTTTATTTCTATTGTAAATTCTTCGTACAAGACGTGAATTCGTCGTACAAGGTGTGAATTCTTCATACAACACATAAATTTGTCGTACAGGGCGTGAATTTGCTTGTGATAGGCTTGGGGGAAGAAGTTCACCCCAAACCCTAGATTTATATTTCATGTTACATCTAGAGCATAATTGTATAATTTGTATTTTGTTCATCAGACTATTCTATTGCATTGTATTATGTTTGTTCATCTTCTAAAAAGGTCAACTTTCACTTTTGCATTCTAAATATTAGCTAAAAGGACCTAGGGGGCTTGACTATTGCACCTCCAAGTACAATCATACAATAGCCTAAGCAGGCCCCCTAATGTTAATCATATTTTTTGAGGGTTTTGTGAAGTTATTTTGTAGGATTGAAGTTGTGGGACATTGTTGGATGCAAGATAAAGCTTGGAACAACCACTGAATCATATAAGTGCCCTAGTAGATCTCTAGGTTACTTGGTCATTGTCTTTTATTCATTTTTTATTCAAAAACCTAGATCACAAGTAAAGAAAAGCATTTGATCAAATTTCTAGGCATTTGAAATAATAAAAGCATATAGTGTGCATCTAGGGTTTTAACCTTGTTTATGCATTTCCCTTGGACCCTTGCTCAAAGGCTTTGTTTTGCAATCCAGGGATTAGCGATAACTCAAGCAAAGAATCATTATAAGGATAGATCTTGTCTTCCTACATTTTGTATCTTGCATTGTTCTTTCCCTTTTCATAGTGTAGTTTTAGAAAGACTAAATATAGGTGCTTTTTTAATTGACACATTCAAACACATTCCACCCTGAACTTGGAGCAAGTTCTAAAACCATTCTTGGTGAACCCTTCCCTTGGTTTCCCATCGAGTGTAGAGTTATAACATACCCCATGGTTCACCTCAAATTCCATCGGATCCAACCGAGAATTGTACGGGGTAGGGCAGTTTCCCCCCTCTACATATTTGGTGAATCCGACGTGAATGTGCGTCTTAGTGGCCAAAATAGGAAGCTTCTTCCTTTGCTCTTCTTGAAAACCTTAAACAAGACCACTAATTATGTTTGTTTAGATTAGAAAATATTTAATAACATCTTAAAAATATTTGTGTGCTTTTGTTAGTTTTTAGTCTTCCTCCTTTTTCACTCTATCCTTTCTTTCTCTCCTAATGGCTCCCAACCTTAGGAGTGGGCGAAGGATTTTAGAGTCTGATGAGATTTTCCAAGAAGATGATCAAATTGATAGAAAAATCATAATTTAGAAGAGGAAGAAAATGAAGAGATGGAGAATAACTTTGATCCTACTAAGGGACCCAATGGGAACCTTATCTTTAAATCATTTGAACATGTTTGGAGTTTCTACAAGCATCATAAGGATGCCTTGGATGAAGCTATGAAAGAGGAAGCCTGACTCAAGGAAGTTGGAACATATCATCATCAAACCATTTCCTCTTGAGATGTTCATAACAACTACTTAATTGAATCTTTGCATCATGGTAATCTTATTCATAACCCAACATATGCTACTACCATGACCACCAACATTGGAAGGATTCAACAAGTCCCTCCAACAAGTAGTGCATATCAAGATTATGTTCAATTTCCTACTACATTCATGCTTTTGTTCAACCAAATTTTGGTTATCCTCTCCAACAAGATACCACATATCGCAACAGTATCAATGTCTCCAACATGGGCCAAGTATCCTTTTAACAACTTACCTATACCCCTCCCTTAGGGAATCTAGGGTTATTGCACAACAACAATCCTAAGGTGCAAAGTTTAACTAATGTGGTGAAATAATTGGTTTCAAGAGTGGATATGATTCAACCCCCTAGTTTCACCTACAACTATAGAGAAATGTGCAATCAACCCTTAGAACCTATCATAGCCACTAAGCCCTATCCTAAGCATTTTTCCATACTAGTTTTGCCTATATATAAGGGAACAAAAGATCCAATTGAGCATTTGAGAATGTTTAGAACAACTTGCCATGATATCATATATGATGACATGTTGTTGCTAAAGATGTTCCCTAAGAGTCTTTGTGGTATGGCATTAGAGTGGTATTATCGGTTGCCCAACCATTCTTTGAGGAATTTTGAAGAAATAACTGAATTATTTGTGCAATAGTTTGGTGCTTATGTTGAAAAGAATGTAACCATAAAATATGTTTATATGTTAAAACAATGTAAAGAGGAAAGTTTTTCAAAATTTCTGTCTCATTGGAGGAGTCTAGTTGGACGCTTGAGATATACCTTACCTCCTCGATACATGCTTGAGATATTTATTGGATATTTGCAAGTACAATTATCTTATGCATTGGAAACTACAACCATCACATATTTTGATCAAGAAATTGAATTAGAAAGAAAATTAGAGCAAGCTCTTATCGAAAGAGAACAACTTAAAGTGAAAGAATATAGGACCACTAAGAATCAGTATAAGAACAAGCATGTGGTTGGTGATGGGGTAACAAATAGTAGACCTATTAATAATATTGTTAACAACCTACAAAATATGGTGCTTAGCCAACCTCCAAAACCTCCACAAAGGAATTTCATGAAGCTCAACATACCTATGAATGTGGTCCTACAACAACTTTTGGAAGCTAATATGATTGAGTTACCTCCCATAAGGTAACTTGACATCACAACTAATTGGTACAAGGTTGTTCAACACTATGAGTACCATAGAGTGGAGGGGCACTGGACAAATTCTTGTAGGAGGTTGAAACATGTGGTTTAAGACCTGATTGATGCAATTCACCTTTTTATAGAATGTTCTCATCCACCCAATAATCACCCTCCTACTCAATAAATGACCATAACTAATCAAGACATGGGAATCTTCCAAGATCCCCTACCTAAGCATGGGTAGTAGGCAACTAATCAAGTGTTATATCAAAATGTGCCACCTCCTTATGATAATATGGTTGGTATGATAGCAACAACTACAAGGCAACAAGCATAGAATCATCAGACCCAACGCTCTTAGTAGGAGATGAGTTCTTCAACCAAGATTTCTTTCTTAGAACTTTTACAAACTTCTCCTATTCATGGGGAAGCCTTGTTAAAACTTCTAAGACAACAATATGTTCCTACAAATATTTTCCCTAATGCTATGACTAATGTTGTAAGCTCTCTTGGGATACATCATATCACATTCTCGGATGATAATATTTCTTCCTCATAATTACAGGGGGATTATTCTCTCTACATCATTGCATTTATTGGAAAAAAATTTATCAAGAGGGTTATGATTGATAATGGGTCTTCCCTCAATTTATGCACTTATCAAATTTTCCAAAATTTTGGATTAAAGGAGGAATATTTAACTAAATTCGATGCCATCATCAAACATTCAACAATGAGTCCCAAGAAGCTTGCGGTATTGTGTCCCTCCCCCTTAAGGTTGGACCCAATATTTTAGATACCTTGTTCTATGTGGTGTCTTGCCTTACATATTTTAATCCGCTTCTTGGACACCCTTGGATCCATGTGATGCGGGTTGTCCCTTCTACCTTTCATCAATGTTTAAAGTTTGAATTTAAGGATCAATTTGTCACCATTTTGGGTGATCCTCACCCATTTGAATATTGTTCACTAGTTGAACAAGCTCAATCTGATTTTCATCCATTAGATCTCTTGGCTCACACAACTAAGCAATTTAAAAATCTAAACATGAGAGAGGAATCATTAATTAACACCTCACCATAGTATCAAGTCAATATTTCTCATTAGGAGCCTCTTCTAAGGACATCTCATCAAGGTTTGGAGTGGAGTGTTGAGGATGACGAACTACCTTTTCCCTCTGACATTCTATTTTACAATGTCATAAATTTGGTGCACCCTAATCCAGTGCCTTCTTGGATGGTGAATAACTTAAAGAACCAATGAACATAATGCATCTAAAAATATATTATGCATGATCTATCATCTACATTGTACATTGCATTTAGAATAGTTGCATATAGCATCATTGTTTGCCTGATCATCTAGCACGATTGTGTGTCATATTTTGCATGACTGCTTGACATTTAGTTCCATTTGCATTTTTTCTTGTCATAATTTGCACTTCTAGCTATTCATAATTGCATGATTGCTTGTTTATATAGATTCTTGGGGAATTCGCGATAATAGCAAATTATGACACCTAGTTAGGTCATAGCTCACATGCATTGCACTCTCACTAGGGCTTTGATGCCTATAAAATCCCCAACCTAGGGTCCACCTTCGTGCATTTCCATCATTTCATTCACCCATCTCATCTCTTCCTTATTCCTTGACCTTGAAATTTTTCATTGCTTATATCTCTCCAAGTCAAGGGATATGGTTCTCATTTTGCTCCATTGGCCATGTCCACACACTTTATTGCACACACCACACCCCTATCGGGTAGTACTCACTTTGTTCATCACATTTTTGTACACAACACACCCCATAGTGGATAGCTTCATGGTCACAAGAGATAGGTAGCCTCCATTCAACCATTTGCGAGCATACATCCCAAGGGGTATATCTCTTTTTCTTTGACTATCTTAACGAGTACTACACCCATAGCGGGTTTAGATCTGCCTTGTCCATCTTTACAAACTTACAATCCTCACAGGATAGCTTCATGACCACATGTGAGGGGTAGCCTCCATATTGATCATTTGTGAGCATACATCCTCATAGGGCTTTTCATTTTCTTTTGGCCTTTTGGAGCTTTGTTTTCATTCACCCATGCATTTCATTTAGGTTTGCACTTTAGTTGCATTGCACTTAGTTAGATTCATACCATTCCATATCATTCATTTAGGATTCATTCATTGCATCCATTATGTTTGTGTTCACCATGCATACACAAAAAAAAGAGCAAAGAGAAAATGATAGAGCTTAAGAGCTAGTCTACTTTTGTCTTTTCTTGTTTGTCCTTTTTTCTTATTTGTCCTTTTTTTCTTCTTTGTTTGTTGTTCTCTCTTCTTCTGGGTCCATCCTTTTCGATTTTTCGTAGGAATTTTATATTCATCCTAAAAATTGAGGGGTCGCCCCTAGCCTTAGAGGCATTAATGGTAGTAATACCTCATTTTACATGTAAATTTGCAGTGCTCAGGTTAACACCCCTTTTTTGCACTACCCCATCTTCCAAACCTAACCACCCCCTTTTGTGTTTATCATTTTTTGCCCATAGGTTTCTACATATTTATTTTATGGATTTATCTCATCGTAAATGCATCAAAGAGGGGGTAAAATGTAGATATGGAAAATTGACCCATTAAGATGAGTCATTTTCCTTAGATCTTGAGTTTTCCCCTTAGAAAAGTAGGGTCATATTTGAGCCAATATTTCCCCCATAAAATCTTCTCCATTCCTTTCAAAACCTATACCATTGGATCGGTCTCAGAAAGAGCTTTTCGACGGTATAATTTTATCTCATTCTGACTCCGTTTGGTCCCCCAAAGTGCCAAAAAACTGCACATAGGTCTACCTATCACGAATTCACAGTCATCCAATATGGGGCGCGAATTTGCCATCTTGGTTTTTTTTTCTCTTAAAAACCCTTTCTAGCATTGGCTCTTTGTGATGTTGGCCCTTTCCTAAGGTTAATTTTTGTTTTCCCTCCTTCAAACCTCCTATAAAAATAGGATTGGATCCCCTCTTTTTCATCAAGTTATCCATAATACATCAATCCAATGAATCTTCTTGAGAATCCTAATTATGACTTGCTCTTTGTTCATGTTAATAAGTGCTCTTCTACTATGGGATTACTATTTCATTGACTTCTTCTTTGGTGTTAGTTGCTCTTGGTGGATAAGTGTTGAAGCCCTAAGGAGGAGTCTACTATCTTGGAGGTCTTCATCCTTTTGTCTACTTTTTTACTACCACCAGGTTATTTTTGCTCATTTGCATTCATATATTGTTAAATTGTGCATATTTTGTTTGTTTATTTGCATTGTTCTGCTTCCTTTTCTTTATTTTTAAAAATTTGTCGTATAGAGTGCAAATTCATCGTACGGGGCGCAAATTCATCGTACGGGGCGCAAATTCGTCGTACAGGGTGCAAATTCATCGTACAAGGTGTGAATTCGTCGTATAGGACACAAATTCGCCATATAGCACACAGATTCACCTGTGATAGGCTTGGGGGAAGAAGTTCACCCCCAAACCCTAGATTTGTATTTCATGTTACATTTAGAACATAATTATATAATCTGCACTTTGTTCATCATATTGTTATACTACATTGTATTATGTTTGTTCATATTCCAAAAAGGTCAACTTTCACTTTTTCATTCTAAAGGTTAGCTAAAAGTACCTAGGGGGTTTGACTATTATGCCTCCAAGTACAGGCATACAACAGCCTAAGCAGGCCCCCTAATGCTGATCATATTTTTTGAGGATTTTGTGAAGTTATTTTGTAGGATTGAAGTTGTGGGACATTGTTGGATGCAAGATAAAGCTTAGAACAACCATTGAATCAGATAAGTCCCCTAGTAGATCTCTAGGTTATTTGTTGATTGCCTTTTATTCATTTTTTATTCAAAATCCTAAATCACAAGTAAAGAAATGCATTTAATAAAATTTCTAAGCATTTGAAAGAATAAAAGCATATAATGTGCATCTAGGGTTTTAACCTTTTTTATGCATTTCCCTTGGATGCTTGCTCAAAGGCTTTGTTTTTTAATCCTAGGGTTAGTGATCATTCAAGCAAATAATCATTCTAGAGATAACTCTTATCTTCCTACATGTTATATCTTGCATTGTTCTTTCCCTTTTCATAGTGTAGTTATAGAAAGACCAAACATAGGTGCTTGTTTAATTGACACATTCAAACACATTCCACCCTGAACTTGGAGTTAGTCATAAAACCGAAACTGGTGAACCC
The DNA here is from genome assembly GCA_028583015.1 of Wollemia nobilis. NCBI lineage: Eukaryota > Viridiplantae > Streptophyta > Pinopsida > Araucariales > Araucariaceae > Wollemia > Wollemia nobilis. The sequence continues at coordinate 1,481,082 of JAQPPZ010002512.1, forward strand.
TTTCCCTGGTTGTCCACCAAGTGTAGAGTTATAACATACCCCCACGGTTCACCTTGGCTCCCATCGGATCTATTCGAGAATCATACGTAGTAGGGAAGTTTTTTGCCTCTATAGAAAGCATTCTAAATTTCAATAGTTTTTATTTAATTTTGTGATGCACCATCGTAGCTAGGTAACAAGTGGTGTTTTTGTAAAGCAAAACCTTAAAATTTATGGGTTAGTCATAATATAAGATGTACATTTCTAGCTTGAAGGGTTACCCGATGGTCAAGTTATAGAACACCTTGCATAGTTTGGGGTAAATCTATGTGGAATACAATCATTTGTGAATTTTTTTTTGAAAAAATCATATTAAAATAGGATTATTTACAAGTTGGGACAAGACTCTTCCTAGAATTAGTCAATAAGAGCACATATTTCCTCCTTTTAACTTTCCAATAAACTTCCATAACTCTAAAACCCAAGATCCTAAGAACTAACCACTTTTTATTACAACACTAAAAGGAGATTTGCATTAGAGCCAAATCTCCTAAACCATATGTCTTTAATGTCTGTCCAAATTAACCAAACATTAGATTTGCTCACCAACCTACCTAATATTATCATCCTCAATAGCCATGTCATTATGCCACTGAACCCCTACCTCCTTCTCGGTACCCATATTAGCAAGGAAGTTTACCACTTTATTTAGAGCTCTACCCACATAAATTAGAATCACATCATCCAATTCCCTCTATAACTCCTTAATTTGGGTGACAATAATCCTCAACCTCCATGTCTCCAAAGCAAAGTTCCTCATGCAATCCAAAGCTCCTACCAAGATTTAAGAATATGATTCTATGATTATCCTCCTATAACCTTGTATTACTACCTAGATAGAAGCAAATTTAATAGTTAAGGCTTCTATTTCATTGTTCGTGGCCCTACCTAGGCCCTACAATTCCCAATAGAGCACTATCCCAACATGATTCTTGTAGACCATTCCGATTTCAACTCTACCCGAAATGCCTTTTGTAGCTCCATCAATATTAATTTTAATCCAACCTTTTGAGGGTGTTTTCCAACTAGCTATATCTTGCCCCTCCTACACTTTGGCTTCATTATCCATCGCCCCTATATTAGACTTAGTTTCCTCTTTAGCATACACTACCACAAATTTCATGACTTTGCTAAATGACCTTCCAGATGCCATCCAAGGATGAAAAGGTTTATCTAAAATATTATCATTTCTCTCCAACCACACTTACCACCAAATAAAGTTTAATTCAAGCTTCCACATAATACAAAGAGCTTCAACTTTAAATATGCCCCTCTTCCATATTTCCCAAATATTAATCCGATTCAAATCACCATTGGATAGGATTTTATAAGCTCAAAACCATTGCTCCCATAACTGGCGTGTGAACGAGCACTCAAACATCAAGTGGTCATATGTTTCCTCACTTTTGTAGAATAAAACACATTGGGATGAACAAATTATTCCCCTACATCTCAGGTTATCAAAAGCAAGAATTCCATTGTGTTTGAACTACTAGGCAAAGAAGTTTACTTTAGGTCAACCCTTGGACTGCCAATTTTTTCTCCAATACTCAACTTGATATGCATGAGGAGGTTCTAGAAGGATCTTATCATATCCATACTTCACTATGTAGACTCCAAGGTTCCCATAACCCTGAGATAATTCATACTCCTCATCTCTACTTGTGAGAAATATTTTTGAAAAGATTCTAGTCATGATGGATGTTAATTGTGGAGGGACTGGAATTGGCTACTTGTCCAACTTCTTAAATTGCTTAAACCCATGGTCCCCCAACTAACTAGTGTTGAAATAAATTTTAATCTTGATCCAACCCTTGCTTTCATGTCTATTTTTACTAGTAGTTATGGGAATTCAATAATGATAGGTGGATATCAATCCCATGAATCTGACCAAAATCATACCTTCTCCCCTCTCTCCACTTTTCAAAATAATTTATCTTTCACTACCTAAGATCCTAACTTTATAGCTTGCCACACTAGGGATCCATTACCATCCAAAGAGAAATGACTTACCTCATTCAGGTTCACAAGTTCCAAATATTTACTAGTTAAAACTCTACTAAATAAATAAGTTGGCTAAGCGATCCACCTCCAGTAGAGCTTTCCAGCCAAAGATTTATTGTTTAGCTCTAATCTCCTTAGTCCCAAACCTCCCTTTGCCTTAGGTTGGATTACTTTCTTCCAACCTACTAGCACCCATTTCCTCTCTCCTTTTACTCCTTTCCATAAAAAATTCCAGTCATCTTATCCAACTCTTTCCATATGGTATGTAGGGTACCGAGGATATAAAATTTATAAATTAACATGGCCTAAATGACTAACTATAAAAAAGTCACTCTAGCCGCAAAGGTTAACCGTTTGTGAGACCAATGGTTAATTCTTTATTTGATACGATCCAAAATATTCCTCCAGATATCTATCTTCAATTTTTTAAAATGCAAAGGGACTCCTAAATAGACCAGTAGGAGAGAAGTTCTCATGAATCCCAAGATCTCTAAAATTTTATCCTAAAGCCTTTGATCGATATTGAAGAAGACCAATTTGGATTTCTTATATTGATGACTTGATTTGTGGCCCTAAGGTAAACATTAAGAGTATCTCTCATCATTCTTGCTTCCTTGAGGTTGGCCACACCCACCAATATTGTGTCATCCACAAACTGTAGGTGAGTCAAAACCTCCTCATCCACCTTGATACCTATCAACAAACCTTATTGTCTTGTCCTCAAGATGAGTCCATCCAATACTTCAGCCAATATGAGAAAAATATAAGGGGAACAAGGATCTCCTTGACAAAGGCCTCAAGTGGATTAAAATGGTTATGAGGGAAGATTGTTGATTAACACTAAGTATGTCAAAGTAGAGACATAGCTCATGATCCATTATATCCAATCCTAAGATAAACTGAAGGCTACCATCATCCTTGACAAGAAGCTCTATTCCACCCTATCATAATCCATTATGAACATTCCTTTATTACCATATTTTTGCATTGAGTGGATTACTTCTTGAGCTAGAACCACACCATCCAAGATATTTCTTCCCTTTACAAAACCCCCTTGCTCAAAGAAGATAATATTGTAGAGGAGAGGTTTTAGCTGCTCAACCATTAGCTTCGTGGTTATTTTGTATATGACATTGCATAAGGCAATAGGTCTATAATCTAAAATATGCATCCCCTCCTCCCCTTTTGGAATCAAGGCAATTGATGTTTGATTTAATGCTTTAAGCATTCATTTACTACCTTTGGACTCCTTTATAACAACCATTACATCCTCCTCCAAGTTGTCCTAGAAGGTCTAAAAAAACTCGATTAGGAAGCCATCTGGAGCTGGTGTTTTTCTTGTACTCATTTCAAATATTACCTTCTCCAACTCCTTTATATCAATGGGTTTAAGCAAGGCTTGATTTTGTTCTTTAGAGACAATAGAGGGTATGACAACAAGAACTTCTTTCTGAGCCTCTTCATCTTGCACCATACCTTCCTTAAACAATTTAGCAAAATAATCCATTGAATGGAAATGCATACATGGGATCATATCAAAGGAGTGTCTGTTCTCATCCTAAAGAGCTTCCATCTTATTCATCTGTCTCCTAGCACAAGCAACCCAATGGAAAAATTTGGTGTTTCTGTCACCTTCCAATAACCAAGTGGTTCTTGCTCTCTATTTTCAATAGATCTCCTCTTGGTTGTCAATGTCCTCAACCGCTTTATGCAACTCATCATCCTCTTCTTTTAATTGCTCTATAATGTTGGATAATATTATATTAGTTGGTACATGCTAATGTACTCCCAAAGTACCTATGGTACAATGTAAATATTAGAACATGGTTTGAGTCTTTAGTTTAGAAGTGTGATTTATATTTCCCCTTTATGTAAGTGTCTATGTGCATGATATGCACAAGTGTCATGTAATTAAGTGTGCAAGTGTGTAATGTGAGAAAGTGCACAAGTGTCATGTAATTAAGTGTGCAAGTGTGTAATGTGAGAAAGTGCACAAGTGTCATGTATTAGATGTGCATGTAGAAGTGTGCAAGTGTCATAGAGTTAAGTGTGCAAGTAAGTAGAGAGTCAAGAGTCATGTATACAAGTGGCAAGATAAGAAGCCAAAGGACATGAGAGGATTTATCTTATGCATGGAATAGGAAAATATGCATCTCCTAGATATGTGAGGAGAACAATAGTCAAGTACATGAAAAGTCATATTTGTAAGGCTATATTATAGAGACAAAGAAGCTCCATGTATTGTATATGTAACAACCCAAGTCCCAACCACTTGGTTGTCCTAACATGGAGATTACTGTATGAAAAATTTTCAACCATTACCATAATTTATAATAGTACGAGCATGCTAAATCTTTATGAGTGCCTTTCCACTGCAGACGAAATACCCATAAGAGCGAGATTGGCCAAATCTCAGTGTAGGTGCCTCCAATGAACTTCATTCTCACTACCTGAGATTCCAAGTTCCGGTAGGGTTTCCTCCTCTAGGGCCCATTTCACCTAGAGGTTGGGCATATTTTTTTTTCCCATTTCTTAACATGACTTTAGGTCAAGTAAGAATTAGTGCGAGCATGCCATAGCTAAACAGACGTCCATCTTCCCAGGAGTTCGTTTAAGGTTTACCATTATTTCGGTATCCACCCGATGCCTTGACTTGATCAAATATCATGATGTCACGTTCCATAATTTAACAAGTTCAAGGATTCACCACTCCATACTAGCGAGAACAGCCTAGGAGTGATTCCCATATCATCCTCCGTAACCTCCCATCCTGAACCTTCATGTCAGGAGATCGGTTATTCCTGTGTATAGATATTTGTCTTTCATCAAATATCGATTAAGATTGAATTTCATGGATTGTCTGCCCACAATTTGGAAAGGTTTTAAAATTCATTCTCATGAGTTTAATTTTTTGCTCTCATGTTCTCTTAATTCACTATGTTCACATGATCACACACATTGCTTATTTTTAGGACGAAGGCATCACGTTTGTAAGTTTTTCATAAAATAAATTTAATAAGTTACTTAGGTAATCAAAATCATGCTAAATTTTCCATACGTTACATATTACCTGGACTTCCATTTAAATCATTAAGAGAAGCCCTTTGCATAAGGTTATATAATAATGATTCTTTAAGATCTTACACCATCAGCCCTAATGGAACATATTAAGCCAAAACATATATAAGCACATGATGAATGAAAATATTCCTTGTGATTTTTTCTCGTATTTGGAAGTTTACAAGTCTTACATAAAAGGTTCTACAAGATCAATCATGTTTTAAGAGCACATCTTATATTATAAAACTTAAAACTCTCTTATACAAAAATATCTCCTAATGGTTTATTTTTAAATTCAAACATGTGATGGTCAGGTTTATATTATGTGACCTATGACTAAAGAAAATACACTAGGCCCTATGATTCCACCTTACTAAAATTATCGATCTTCACAATAATCTAATTAGGTGTAGCTAAAGAGCTTTCTCGGGAATTACAATATCTCAACATGGTTCAAATTTTTAACATTTGGCTAAAACCTATGATTAAAACGAACACGTTTATCCATACTTTGAACCAACCAATATTTAATTTTATCATGGTTATAAATGCATTTGACAGTAGTTGGGAATTTATAGCCTCGCTGTAAACTTTGCTATGATGATTACGTTCTAGACATCCAAGGATTTGTTCTGCAGACCATTTACTCTTATCATACGTGTTTCCTCGTTGCTACCAGTTAGGCGCAAATATTAACGTAATTAAATTATTGGGCTTCGTTTTTAGCATTGGAAAGCAAAACAAGGGCATTCTACTGCACCACCTCCCCTGAAGTTTCAATTTAATTCAATCTCTCAATTAAAGCATGGTTTGGAAAGATATACGAGGTACAGTGGTAACGTCAATACATACAGGGACTCTTAATGTTAACATTAGATTCTACTTCAAATTTGTGGAAACATTTAATATCGGATTTTCCAAAACTTTTATAAGGTTTGCTCTCCACACTCTTATATTACCATCCTTACATTTTGCCTATACTATGACCTACCATTTCCTTATCAAAATTTCGACTCTATTTTTTTTTCAGCGAAACCCCTCGCCCCCCCCCCCCCTGGAGGATATCGTCTCCTCTCCAACTCACCTACAACACCTGGGTAAATTTTTGACTCTCTTATATTCAAATACCTGGTCTTCATATTTTTTTTGTCCTATATTTATGATGAATCTACCATACAAAGATGCCACATTGAAAACAGGAACTAATTTGAACAATTTTACATTTTAAACAAAATTATGCAAACATCAAATAAACAATTCTGCAAAACCAACTATCCTTTTTCCATAAACGAACAATGTTGAAGATGTTAGAAAATTAATTTAGTAAAAATCATTTGTTCATGTTTTCCACGATGTCAAAGGTATTGAACAACTCCTAACATAAATCAACCGACCACATATTACACATCATCAAAGGTATTCCAATCAACACATAGTAAAATTAACCTATCTACATTTCTAACAGCACCAAAAGTTTAGCACTTGGTCTCATATCATCAACGCATGAGGAAATTAAGTTATTTATTGCGTCAAGGATATTAAATTAATATTTGGTGAAATAAAATTGACTATGTATATATATATCACGCAGTATTAAAAATAATTGGACTAGCCCTTGGTAAAAATTAAGCTTATCCACATTTCATACAGTGTCAAGGATATGAAATAACATTTGGTAAGAGCAAATTGTCCATATATCACGCAACATCAAAGATACATGTACCAACATTTGGCGAAATCAAGATAACCATATTTCATACAACAACAAGAACATTACACTAACATTTGGTAAAAAATAGATTGTCCATATATCACGCAACAACAAAGATACTTTAACCAACACTGGGTGAAATTAAACAAAAAGATAAGAATTTGTATCCTCTTGGTGCCGAGCCAGAGTTCAATTCTCTAAAATTCCTATGTATCCACTTCTTTCATAGTTATATGTTGTTTGCAACATCCAAATTTTATATTTTTTAACACACACCAAGCTCTATGACTGTACATAGTAAGAGCTAAAGGAAATATTCTATGAGCTATACGTATTTAAAAATAAGACAAAGCACTTATCACAATATCTACGAAATTATACACAACCAAGAGTTATCAAATATCCTCCATATTGCATACAAATATCATCGGTGGTCCAAGGGTCAGAGCAGTCTTAACCAAAATGAATGCAGCTACCCTATTGAATGCATACAATTCTTGCTTCTGCCAGTTATTAAAGGATTCCACCATTTACTTATAATTTCAGTAATTTTCATCTAGAGATAAAAGAAGATAATAAGTTTCACTCCAGTTATTACCAGCTATAAACACACATAAAGGAAGGGTAACTCAAATCATCTTTATATTTTACTACGTATCTAACATTAGACTCATATAACGATACAGTGAGCTAACCTTTATACTAGTGAAACTTATCTTTCTTTCCTCTCAAACTCGACGTCCGCCTCCTTCCAAACTAACCACCAGTATTCTCCAGATGATCCCTTTCATTTTTCAACTAAATTTTATATAGAAAAGGTAACTTCCCTCATGTTTGACACCTGTATGATTCACACACCTCTTTCATCCAATGCTCGCGAGGTGGTATGTTTTCGGACATCCGAATTACTTATTGTGTAGTGTTTTATATATATATATATATATATATAATTTAGTTTTATTTATTTTAATAAATTGCAATAGTGAAGTTTCGAGCATAGTAATTGAAATGATATACACAATCATAAAAATTTCTTCGACGGGTTTAAAAATTCCACCATATTATGGTTAAATTAAATAATAGATACTATGTTGATTTTTCTCGACATCGAATGCGGATATGTCTAAATGTTATATTGCAGTCTTCTCCAAGTAGTTTGCTATAAATAAGATCAAATTAGTTAAATATTGGTGGCATTCTATCCGCTATTTAGTTTTTTTATTAAAAGAAATGCATGTGATATGTGTAACAATAGTTGAAGGATTAAAATAGAGTTTTTCGACGATTTGCGTGTGTTATTGAATGAGATTGCCTTGGTTTCATAGAGTTTTATATTTTTCTAATTTATTTTTATTTATTTTATTTTAATAAATTAAAATGATCCTTGTTTCTAATACTTTTATTTTCATTATTAAAATAATAGGATATATCATTGTTTTTCTTTTATATTAATTTTATTATTTATTGTTATTATGCCCCTTTTATATATATATTATTTATATCATTATTATTATTATTAAATATACTCAAAACAATCCTATTGATGCAAATATATGAAATGCAACTATATGGACTGATGGCGGATGCATTGCCAGTTAGGGTTCTTTGATCATAATTACGACGAACACTCCGTCGCTCATCATTTCCCTTGACTTACCTTTCACGGGTTTACCTTTTATCCAACAGGAGGAGGTATTGATTCTGTGAATCATTCTTGCCAACGATAGTACTTGTCCCTGCATCCATAGAAGCATCAACAATATCTCATCCTTGTAGAAAACTGGATAAACAAAAACTAAGTTTTGAAGGGTTATTACAGTATATCAAACGAGTCTATGAGGATCACATTCAAGCATTAATAATATTGAAGCTTGTATGCATATTTTGAGCAATTCTACTATAAGTTTCTTCATGTTATTGCATGAATGATTTTGGCCATTTTATATTCATATTTGATATTTTCTTGAATGTTATTATTATTTATATTGACCAACTTATATATTGATTGCTCTTATATTTGAGACTACTCAAGATCCAGAATATTGGGATCTAAGATAATCTAGCTTAAAAGCCAACATGTAATTGTTCCTTCCATGAAGAGTTTTTGCACCTTATCCCATATGGCTGCCAATTGAGCTCTTTGGGTCTGGAAGTCCGACTTGTTAGCTCGCCTCCATTGTTTTAGTTGATCATTGACATAATAAAGCTACTTGTGGACTCTAAACATTATCGTCCCATATGTCAGTCATCCCTCTTCTCACCACTATGGGATTTTATTTAAGAGTTCCTCCTTTTGTAACCAAAAGTTTTCAAATTTGAACAATTTGTGGTGTTGCCCTGTCTCGATCCCCCTTCCAACAAAATGGGAAAGTGATTTAAAACTGGACCCTCCAAAATCTAAAATTTCATATTCCATTTCACAAATGCCTTCTCTAAAATCAAAAAATGGTCTAACTTCACTTTCTTACTATGTGGCTCCCTCCTCTTATTAATGCAAGTGTAGTTGGTTGTAGGACATTTAATATCCATCAAGTTTAATGCATAGATCTGGGCAATCATAAGCTAATCCCTTGGGTCTAAAATTAGGGTTCCCCCTTCTTGATATCTAGATGATAATTTAGCATTAAAATCCCCAACAACAATCCAATGATAACTGCTCCCTTGAGACTCTCATATTATGCACTACCTTCAATTGATAAATCTAACCATCTAGGTTTTGAGCCCCATGGAAATTTTTGATTAAAACCTGCTCAACTGTCACATTATTCTTAAAATGCAATGTAAGAAAACTCATCTAAGCTATATGTTCTATTGCCATCCATTCAATTTAGTTTCAAAAGGTAACTATCCCCTTGAGGTCCCTTGGGCAACCACTTCCATATGACCAACACCCCTTCAAAGTCTATTTACTATTTTATACATGAGATCTAGTGACATTTTTGTCTCTTGGATAAGAAAAAAATCTATTTTTCTCTAAGTCTTAGAATAATAGATTGATGGGATTTGTTATTTAAACCCCTAATATTCCATGGTTGTATAATCATTGGTTACCTTAAGACCAATAAGAGTCTATTGGCCTCACCAATCCCCAGTGATTAGTTTGTCTTCTTGAGATGCTATCAATTCCTTATTTTATTTTCTACCCACTCCTTGAGAATTGATATTTTTTAATCTCTTCTCAACCTAGTTTATCCTTAGAGTTGGTTTTTCTCTCTTCTTTTATGTCACACCCATGATGACATCCTTTATTATTGGTTGCTCTTGGTTATGCGCTATAAATACCCCTACAATCTTTGGTTGTGGTAACTCATTGCACTTTATTACTTGCTCTAGGATAGGAGCCGAAAGAGGGGATCGAACATGGCTATTATTGTTTTTATTTTTTCCATCCACTCATTCCATGAGTTGTTCTTCTTCCTACTCCACCAGTGTCTTGAAGATCTCATACCTATTTGAGGGTTTGGGTTGGGTTTGCTCTTTACCATCTTTTTTATTTTTCCTTCTCCTTCTTTTGGGCTATTCAAAACCATCTCCCTGTGCTTCTCCTCCCTAAGAAATGTTGGTTGCTTCTTTATTGACTATAGAATTACCCTCCTTAGGAAGATTCGACATTCCTAAGGAGCCCCCATTTTTGTGATCATATTGTTTGGGCAAGACTGGGCTAAATGCCCATATCTGTCGTAAACTCTACACCTAAAGGGCAACACCTCATAATCCAATTGCTAAATCTAAGATAGTCATGCAAGTTCGAGTTCCACCTTTGTCTACAAAGCTTGAGTGAGATACATTTCCACACATAATCTAGCATAAACGACTGTGTTTCCTTCCATTATGTCTCTAGAAACACCTAAATATCTTCTAAGGAAATTATCGATGATTTCCAATCCCTGCTCACTTCAAAACTCTATTGGGAGTGCATACAACTAGACCCTAATCAAGACAACAGTGGGCTCAATTCGAGGATTAAATCCCACTTTCTAGGGTTGAATAAATAATCTTGCTAGACCATGATTCCTCCTTTCTGATTCGAAAACCCTATTTTTGTCGGCAAGTGAGGAAAAACTAACAATAAAATATCATTACTAATAAACCACAAAGAATATTCACCAAGAGGTTCCCAATTTTGCTGAACCCATGAATGTAAAAAATTCAGGGTAGGGCGAATACCCATGAATTTATAGATCAAATCATGATCAACTCTATACAAGACTATTTCTTCTACTATACTTCGCTTAATGACGATCTTTGGCCTTGATTTCAACTATGGCAATCATAAAGAGCATTTTATTTTTGTTTTGCAATCATAAAGAGCATTTTTAGTGCAATTTTTTTGTGCTTCTTCAGCCTATGGTGGAGATTTTTCCTTCAACAAACATGCAAACGAACTTTGTCTATCTAAGAGAGGATTTGGAGGCGTCCCCATTGGACCCCCTTAAGATAGCAATCCCGTTTTCGATGTTGTAGCAACCAGAAAGTACTTCTTCTACTCGATCGATGCTCTGGTTTTCCCTTTCGGAGCTCTAACTTCTTAATATCTTTTTCAAATTCTTACCATCTCCAATCTTGTTATCTTCAAAGCAATTCTTCTCCAAAGAGCCATGGCTTCCTATACAATCAATACATGGAAAAATCATTTCGTATAGTTTTTAAAGTATAAAAACTCTTTCATAATTCATATGCATATTTCATCTATAAAAACAAAAATAATATAAAAAAATAAATTAACTCATAATCCAATTAAAAACAGACATAATAATAATTTTAAAAATTATATTAATATAGGTCCGAGGTGTAGACCAATTGGTTCATCCAAACCCCATAAGGGGGGCGAAGGTCCAAGGTTCAAATCTCGGGCCTCGTCGAACTAAACGCTTGTCCCTTTCCTGGTGCTTTCAACAACATAAAAGGTTTAAAATGATTGTGACATGGTGGTTATAGGGGAGGACTGCGCGAAGATCTGTGTGACGGCTTCTAAGGTGGACAATGCAAAATACTGTGACGACCATAAAAAGTTGGACAACCTGCCCGAATTCGTGACAGCTACCGATTCCACCATGTAATTTATATATATATATATATAAAATAAATTTGGGGTTGGACGAAGGTCTTTGGAAACTAATTATCCCAAAAGTTTCAATAACTTGGTTTGGTGGAGGAACATTCCCCCCTTATCGATAGCTCTCACTATCTAAAAGTCCCCTTTGCCATTAATATAAATACTGGTCAAAATTCCACGAGTGGTCCATTGTTTTAGTTAGTACCTGCGGAGAGTGCCCTTCATTTTATTTAGAGAAGATTCTGGAAGGTCCTTTTCATTTGCACGAACAACACAAGTATCGAATAGACAAAGCTTTCTCAAACCTAGACTCCATGTGCCACTGCATTAAATATTAAATTTAATAAAAACTATTAGTAGAGTGGATGAAGGAGATGAGACCCCATGTGCCTCATGGATTTTGCTACGACAACTTCCTGAAAATTGCCTTTTAGTTCTCAAACTAACCACTTAATTGGCATACATGTAGGATGAAAAGAACTCAAAGTGGTTGGAAAGCACTATATGCACTTCAAAACAAGTGTAGGAATGCCGAGTTGTGGGATTGGAAGACCACCAAGGTCTTATTTGGCCTACTTGTTACACCGGTTCTGTTGTATGGTTGCGAGGTGTGGGCTAGTGGCACAACAAATGCAAAATGGGGGCAAATAGAAAGGATTCAAAAATATCTAATCACAAACTTTCTCAAAATTAAGGCCACAACCCCTTATGAAATTGTTCTAGCTAAAACTGGAATGTTCCCTTTAGAAGCAATTGCTATGACCAAGCTGTTATGTTACTTGAAAAAAACAGAAAACATGACAAATGATAGATGGCCTAGGGCAACTAGGGACGAAGAGTTGCATAGGCGAAAGAATACATGGATGAAACAAAATCGGAAATGGATGAAACGTTGGGAAATCAACATAAATGAATGCCCAAATGTCAACAAAGACATAACAAATTATGTGAATGAAAAGTTCATAAGTGGAATGTGGAAAAATGCAAGCAGGAAAAGACAATATTATATTGCAAATTTTAACCCAACGTATGACCACAAGGAAAAAGCGTATATAAGCGCTGAAATCAAGTGGAAAGAAAAAATACTCATTGCTCAGAGAAGGACTAGCTCTCATAGGCTTAGATGTGAAACAGGGAGATGGACAACACCCAAAGAACAATGGGAAGAAAGGATATGTACTCTATGCAACACAGGGACAGTAGAGATAGAGGAACACTTCATCTATAAATGCCCGAGTTTTTTAGATATCCGTGACAAATACAAAGAAACACTTGGGAACGAGTTTATGACAAATATAGATTTATTTGAAGACAGTAAAATAAAAAAAGTTGGAGAACTGCTAACACAAATCAGCAAGAAAGGAACAACCTTCGATATTAAAGATCATATGATATGATTTGAGTAATTGTACTTTCATATTTGAGATCCCATAGACCATATTTGGGTCATTAAAATCTTTCATTTCATTTCATTTCCTATGGGAGACTCCCAAACTCCCAAACTATACAATGAGAAGTTAAAGAAAAAAAATAATTGGAAATTCTATACAGAATTTAAGGGCCTAATATTGCGAAGCCGAGTACGACGGAACGGTCAGTCAACTGCGAAATCCTATGCAATGGGCTTTCGGCAAGAACTTACAAAGCAAGACGACGCATAGTCTTGACAATGGAAGTCTAGGGTTTCGAGTCAAACCCACGACAAATATTGATTCTGTGTTCCTTGCAGTGAAGGAAGAGGAAGGGGGTTTCATAGTCATATGACCATGGCAGATCGGGTTGTCCCGGGTTCGAGTTTGGTGTTGTCGCTTTTCGTCATTTTCAGCTACGTCGTGGCATCGAACGGCAGCGCTGGGGATGTCGATCCTCTCTACAGGTATTTTTCTTTTGTTAAATTGTTGTTCTCCTCTTGGATGCCTGAACAGAATTAATTTCATTATAGTAAAGATCTCACTAGGGTTTACAAAGATTTTTAGAAACTCATATTAATTTTAAAATTTAATTTTCAAGGCAGAAGATGATGCTGGCGAAATGAATTTTTGTCATTGTAAATGCTAGTTCATGTAATCCGAAGTGATGCATTTAAATAAGATCAGACCTCCAAACATGGACTGTTTTACATATTGTGAAATTTACAAGAATGAAAAGCATCATAATTTTTTTAAGGGAAAAAGACACAAAAGTAGCATATTTATACAATCCTTATAATATTTAAAATTAGCTATTTAAAATCTAGCAAAATAGCAGATAAGTACCATTTTTCAAGTAGTTACGAATTTATATGTTTATAACACTTCGGGGTTGAGAGCTTCGGTCTCTAGCGAGAGAGCCAAGGTCAAGCCCATATGGATGGGGCTGAGTAAGTGTCACATTCAGAGATCTGTGGATTTTTTAACAGTTTGATGAATAACCGTGGGATTCATGCTCTCAAAACTGAAAGTGATTCTCCTCAATAATGAAATTTTGCATATAGCCCACTTGTCCATTTTCAGTGGCATCATCTTTTGAGGACTTTGGTTTGTCAGTATTCTCGAATAGGCATAGGTCCTCCTCGGACTGATTGCTTAATTTAAGTAGCTTCTTCATTTATCACTCCATCTGCAAGGCTTTTTCATCAAAGATGGATCTATTGTCCATTTCAGAAGTTATGCAGCTTCTTTGCCCATAAAAAAGTAATAGATTCAATTCCAAGGGTTTAAATTTTAGACTAGTGCAACGGTAAATGGACATGAAAGCTAGGGGCAATGGGACACGCCTATAGATAGACAGTGCAATCTTTATGTAATTGATGTGGAGGCTTGCCTTACTTGAAGGCATATAGTTGAACTATCAAGGGACAATCATTAGACTCCACATTCAAGTATGGGGGCTAATTCTATATTGCCATGACATAACTTACTAGTTACTAAGTACATAGAAGAAACACAACAAGATTAACATGACAACTTAACCACTGGAAAAAAAAACAAATCACAGAGAACTGGGCCAAGGCAAGTTCTTGGAAGGATGTAATTAGCCTTCAAAGGATTTCATAGGTATATTGCAAATACATATCTATTTAAGCTTAAAGGATTGAGAAGATTCAATTTAATATTAGCTGGGTCATAGGGTCAAAACCCAGAGAGTTACAAAATTTAACTAATATGGTAAAGTGAAAAATTTCCTTGGAGTGTCATACACGCAAGAGGCATGCTGGCATGACCCCAAAGTCACCTTTACCTTTTATAAAATAGTGCAAATGTTGCAGTGGTAAAGAGCCCAGAGTGTTATATATATATATATTAAGGTGTCATTTATGCAAATGTTTCTTAATAATTTTGTGGATGTGTGCTGACATGTGGCATCATGATTTATTGAACATCATCTTTGTCCACTGTCATGTGATTGCCTATGTGGGCACTTCCTTTGTTATTGGTGTGTTACTGCCTTTCTGGTTGCTGAATTGGTCAAATTCTTATGCTTTAAAGTCTTCCTTATCTATATGTACACACATAGTAATATACATGCACATATTCATACACAAACCACACACACACATGTACATACACTACCATATGTACATACACAACCATATGTACATACATACATATTTAATTGCATTTGCACAAGCATGCATTTGGCGCAAGGAGTTCCTTTATATTTTATAATATTACATTGCTTTGTGAAATTATCAGAGTTGGAGAGAGGGCCTCACTTTTGCCAACCAGCAAACAGTGTAGTCTTGGTAAGAAAAGCCTGCCACCTTCTTTAACAGATGGTCATTTTTGCTTAAGATTGACCCGCTACAGTGATACAGTTGAAGGTTCCTTGAACCCTTTTGTTTTCAAATCCAGATCAAATTAGTCACTTAGGAAACAGTGGTTCCTCTTATTTCCCTGATATCACCAGAGTCTGTTGTGTGTGGAAAACAAAGAGCATTAAGTGGAAAAGGCTGTAATGACATTAAAAATGTATCCTAAAATTTTGCAATTTGATGTGAAAGCCAATATTGATGTCTGTGAGTGTAAAAGCCCTAGTTCCCGAAGAATATAACTTTGAAAATCGGACCAGTCAAAATTTCATCCCGCCTCTAGAAAAACTTTATAACTTCTATGCAATGAAGAACTGGGTTGTATGTTGGGGATGAATGAATGGAGATGCTATGTAAGGAGTGTTAACAAACCCATGATCCTGCAGATTTCTTCCTTAGGATGCTAATCCTGCTTTTATTGGGGTGGAGGCCTGACAATTAGAATTACTAATTCCCTTGTCTCTGAACAATTAGAAGTTCCTAGTAATTGTTCTAAGTAGTATGACCTCTGCATGCATCAAGTTCTTATCTGGATTTAACAATTGAAGGTACCTTGCATTTTATTTGATGCTTGGAATACAGACAATCTTTAGAGACGACGGGTGACTCATGAAACTGGTTGATTCTATTTGCTGGTTGAGGAGATCCTTGTCTCAACCAAGGATGTTTAGAGGCTTTGAAAAATGATTGATGAATCGGAGTCTGACCATCACTGATTTTGTGGAGACAAACTTTTGAAGGACATGGGGTTTAAAGATAAAATACCAATGAATTTGTGTGCTTTCTCAATAAAATGCTTGAGCACTTTTCCTGAAAAGAGTGAATGCTTAATGGGTGTAACAAGATACAAACAGGTGGGAGCTACAAAGTTTTAGTCTCAAACAAAATGCATGGAGGGAGTGACTATAGTTCGGACTTAGCTTAACATACTGTCTGTACAGGATGTGATTAATACTAATAAAGGGAAGTAGCGGATCATTTGCAGATAATATTGTTCAAATAAAGATAAACAGGCAACTATGATGCTTCCCCTGAAGCAATTACAATACTGTTTGTGGGGACATTGTGTCAAATAGGTAGACCTTCATAGACCTTTGAAGAAGTTTACATCCCACTTAAATTTACTTTGTGAAGGGGAAATTAAAGTTGACATGTCTTTGAATCCAAAGAGGTCAAGGAAATTTTGTTGAGTAACATGAGGGAAATGTTGTCTGAGAGCAATGCCCAATTACTATTTTTATCAACGTGGTATTCCAATTTGGAGAGAGAAATGACAAAAATATCCCTTAGAAAAAAGTGGGCTAGAGGATTGTTTGCATTAAGTTGTGTTAAGTTGGATGACACTGTTCCCTCTGATCTTCGGCTTTTACAAATTCTTTTTACCATACTTCTATTTCCAAGTGGAGCTGCAAAAGTTCAATTATGCTTCATGACAGTGCTTGTGTTGTCCTATGCTTGTGAATGATGATTGTGCTTGAGGGATTTCATTTGAAGCTTTTGCAAGAAAGATTCAAAATGAGGAATTTCTAGCAAGGACTTTGCTTGCAGCAATCTATAGATGTCAATTTTTTTAAAACAATAAACCTATTATAAGAAAGATAAGCATCAAGCCCAGACCTAACACCTTTGCCATTCTCCTTCCTGGACACATAGGTAGACTTCCTTGAATAAGTGTTGTGCTTTATATCAACGTTGCATAAATTGTGATTAACATTTTATTGGCAAGCTCAGGAGAATCAAATGGGCAATTTAGTGACAAAGAATAAAAAATAATTATGTTTTCATAAATCAGGCAAAAAGGGGGGGATAAACACAAATTACATCACCTCCATCATTTTTAAAAAAATTGGTTATATGGGATTGAAAGGGGCCCCACCTATATCGCAGAATAACCATGCCATCAACAAACCAGAGAGTGCTATTACAATAAACTGTATTATCACAACACCCATAGGAAATCACCTTCATCAATTGTGTGTGTGTGTGTTATGGTTTGTTTATTTTAATAATCACAAAAAACTGTAAAATTTCTTATATTTTCAATCATCTGCATATTGACAAGTGGGGGCATAAAACACAAGTATCACGACTTTTTTTCCAAGTCTGGTAACTTAAGTTTAAAATTTTAAATATGTTGTTGATGTAGGTTGTCTTCATATTTATCAAAGTATTTGCTATTATTTCATGTAGTGTTGTTGCAATTAGTGCCCAAAGAGAGGATGTAAAATACTGGGAAATATATTAAAATACATTTGCAATAATCTGAAATATTAGTTGTGAATCATTCTTCTAAAAAGAATTGATGACAAGGACATGACTGTAATGCATCTCAAATGAATTTGTGACTGTGTTAGGAAATCCTGGATGACATACATAGTTCGGAAAATAATTAGTGACAAGGATTTGACTGGAATGCATCTCAAATGAAATGATGACTGAGTCAGGCAATCCTAGATGACATACATAGTTCCCCATAGGTTTGTGACAACGTAAAAAATGATACCACATATATTTGCAAATATAAGTAATTAGGCCCCTGCAACCGTGTAAGACTTCAAAGAACATAGGCCCTTGGACAAAGCTTAAGCACTGGTCCATCTCTGTGGTGTTAGCCATCCACAATCTATTCTTATGTGCTTATTAGTTTTATATTTGACATGTTTCCACATCCTTCGTTTGATGATGTTGCTAACCTTTTACCCGTGTCATGCCTTCTTCAAACAGTGAAACATGCAGCTTGACAATAATTTCTTCCTCTGCATAGTTGGTGAGTGATCTACTGACACTTCAACACAGGCCCCTTTTGGCATGCTCTGGCCCCAGCCAAATCTATTGTTGTTCTCTCTTTGCAGCAAGCTTAATAAAGACAGATTTTACAAGAGTGCTACAGTTAGATTTCTGTCGACTTAACGTTTCATGTGGTGGTGGCACTTATATGGTATATCTGCCTTTTAGGGTAATTGACAACATTTTTTTCATCATCTTCCTACACAATGCAAGCCTTATGTGCCATTGCTGGGCCTTTAGTGCCAATGCCAGCTTAATGTGGTACTGACTTGTGTGGCACCAACTCAATTTGGAGCTACCTGCCATGATGCCAACTCAATGTTAGTGCAAATTGTCATGATATTAACTCATTGTGGCATGGATTGTCATGGCTTTAATTCTGTGCTACCACTGTGTGGTGCCAGTCTTTCTGGAATCTTTGGAACACGAACCATCCCATCTTCAACCATTGTCTAGTTAACTCTTATTGTATATTGTCATTTAAAAAGTGTGCTGCTAGATTGAGTGGCAGATTGGCATAGCATTATATCTTTTTCACAAGATCTGTAGCATTGCACATAATTATCATATGTCTAACATTCTGATTTAGTTATTCCCCATTTTGTTCCTTGTGTATATGGATGGTTCGATGTTCGCTTTCTGTGCTTGCTACTTGTTTATAAATAATAACATGAATATTCTTAAGTCTATAGTACATTAAATTCTGCAATTTAGTGTGTTGTCCACTGGATTGTTCTTGGAATCCAAATGAGCAAGGGTGCAGGTTCTTGGAATCATCATTTTAGTGTTTAGTTCAAATTTTTTGTAAGTGTTAGAAAGAAGTTGGTATGATGGTGCTTTGAACTCTTCCTTGCTGGGTTCTTGCCCTTTTAAAGGGTAGGGTCGTAGGGTCCTTGTGTCTGGTTGCTATGCTTTTGTTGTTTGAAGCTTGCCTTTTTACATATTAGTAATTACCTTTCTGCTTGAGTTGTCCGAGACCACTCTTTTCTAAAGTCTTGTAGGCTTAGGTGTTTGTCTCAAGTTCAATAGGGTTTCTAATGCCTTGTTCTTACCCGATCCTTGACCATTGTAGCCCATTTCGACATGAGCAGATAAACAGTGCATATATATAGAGTATTCATTGTGCTATACATATACATAGATTATAAAGAAGCTTCTTAGAGAAGAAAGATGTATATAGAGATTCTAGAACATGTGCAAAGGATATACAATTATTTAATGCATACAAATTTATGAAGTACGATACTCCATGTAATTATATTCATCCACTGTGACTATTTCAGATTTCTCATTGTTTTCTTGCTGCTTATAGGAAAATTTCCCCAATTTTTGCTTTAGATGTCGAAATTAATGTGCTGATTGGGACAACCAGTTAGTTTGAGTTGGCAATGGGTCTTTGCAATCAGGTACTTGATAGTTAATTTGTGCCTCAATGAGGCTTTGCAATTAGGTAATTGGTAGTTGATTTGTGCCTAGTGATGTGCATGAGAATATCATTATCCTAAGAGCGCTGAAAATCTGGAATTATGTCTTTAGGATGGGAGATAAGAACGTCTTCCTCTCAACGTGGTGGCCTGTAAAGCATTTAAGTTGTCTTGCATTCACAAGATCATGCATACCAAGTTGTTGTAAAAGTATTTCAGCCCACAATTTATCAGATTGCCAATGGTAATTGAATATGATGCTATAGATATAAGAAAAATGGAGATCATAACATGGGAGGCACACCTCTACATACATCGGGCAAATTTAATGAATTAATAGAGGGGCTTGTATGGATTGAGGGCATAGACATGAATTGATATTAATATCAACTAACTAAAATATTTTAATGCGACTCTGGGACAAATGTCAAAGGGAGTTTCTTAGGGTTAGGAGCACCATAGAGATGATAAAGTTACAAAACATAACAATTGAAATTGAAATTAAGTACAGGCATAGTTACCAGGTTTTGGAGGGAATATAAGGCCAAAAAAGTTTGGAGGTTCGGTTTAAAAAAAAAGGTTTGGTATGATTTGGAAAAAATATATTTATACATTTAAATATATAATAACAAAATATTTATGAAAAATATAGAAAAATGCAAAAAAAATCAGATTTTATAGATTCAAAATCCAATGGAATCATCATGTAAGTCCAAAACAAATGTAGATCCTACAACATTGAAATGGTCGAATTTTCACATCAATTTTGTCTCTAGTAGATGTCCAACAACTAGTAAATTTGCAAAGGTTGTCACATATTTCTGATCTGCAACCATCTTTGAGCTTGTGGAAATGGAAGCAGTTGAGTGTAATGAAGGAATATTTTTTCAGCGACACCCAAAAATAGCTGTGGACCAAATTGAACTGGTGCAGTTTGGATTAGTTTAGTTTCAGCCAAACCTGGTAACTATGAGTACAAGAACTAGAGAAGGTAAAACCCTAATTCACAAGTTCAAATTCAAGTACAAAGGATAATCATGAGAGGGAGAGATCCCTCAATAGATGAGGAGTTGAATGAGGTTGATCTTGGGATTAGGTGCAACAAAGTAACATTATCAAGCGGCAAAAACAAGGGTTGTAGGTTTGATGGTCGCCTTCTATGTCATATAGATCTTATCCTATATCAAATTAAAGGGGCCAATGCATGATCCGTTAATGACCATTGGAGAGTGCTTAATGCTAAGGCGATTGACATTTCTCTTGGACCCTCTTCTGAGATACATGGTTGAAGAACCTTGAGTAGTAAAGAGGGAACTAGTGATGTGTGATACCCTTGAGAAAGTGTTTGAGGTTCTTGATGTTCGGGTAATGTAGTAACGTGTTGTTTGGATTAAGATTTTACTAATGTCCTGGCATAAATCTGCAAATAAGAGTATTGTGTCACTAATTTGCTACCATATGTGTGTGGTTTGAAATTTTTAAGGTGGTATTTAATGCCTCTAATGTCTGACTCTAGCCAAAGAAAAGATATAATCAGCCAAGTGGACTTAGGTAGCCTTTATAATGCCCTGCATTGGAAAGTGACAACCACTTGAAGCAGATAACTGCACATCGTTGGTTGGAGTGGTGAAAGAATGTGAAGACAACCCACAAAAGTTTCCACAAAAATAGTAGTATTGCCCTTAGATCTCATAATAATTGGGGCAGTTGAAAATGTAATGTTCCTCACTTTCTAGGTGTTAAAGAGAGTAGAGGTGAGATCTTGTTTGTATGTGGGAGATGTTGGTCTGTCTTAACATGCAACGGGTGGTAGTAGACTCTCAATTAGCTTTGGGGGAGGGGAAGAAAAGGGGGGGAGGGTTATGCAGACCACGTGACCAATGACACTAAAGGAATGTTGGATGAGGTATAACAATATCCACAATTTGTAAGAAGCATATTGCATATAAGGCCAATTTGTGACCAATGACACTAAAGGAATGTTGATGAGGTATAACAATATCCACAATTTGTAAGAAGCATATTGCATATAAGGCCAATTTGTGCAAGAGGTTGTGGGTGTGAGGTCCAAGTGACTTGGATGATTTGTCAGTAGATATTGCCTTTTATGTCCTTGTTGTAGCACAATGGTGGTATTCCACAATTTGAGGAGACGCTGGAAAGTGCATCCGTATAGGCATAAGAGTAATACATTGATGTATCCTATTAATATCAATAACACCATTCAGCCATTGCTATTGTGTATGTTTATTGCATGTGTTTGTATCTGAATTCTATTCAGACCATGTGACCAATGACACTAAAGGAATGTTGATGAGGTATAACAATATCCACAATTTGTAAGAAGCACATTGCATATAAGGCCAATTTGTGCGAGAGGTCCAAGTGACTTGGATGATTTTGACAAAGTAAGTTGACCAAACAACTCCTTAACATGCAGTCCAAACGGCCTGCAACACAATATCTTTGACGACCTTGCACAACATAGTAGTCAGGTGGCGAAGTCTGCAGTGCAGACGACTTGGCACAGTAGTTTGTAGGCTTGCCTTTCATGTCAGACGGCCTAGGTTTGCATGGCACGTCCTAGATTCAAATCCAGACGACCCTGTACGGTTTGGTGTGACAAAGAAAAACTGAATGTAAACAATTCGAAATATCTATCAACAACAATAGAATTCAGACCAAACACATGCAATAAACATACACAATAGCAATGGCTGAATGGTGTTATTGATATTAATAGGATACATCAATGTATTACTCTTATGCCTATACGGATGCACTTTCCAGCATCTTCTCTATGAACAACATCTACAATGTATGTGCTCTCTCTAGCATATACAACATCTACATTATATCTTATACATGCATACAATATCTCTTGTGTGTGTATGTACTACGTACCCGCTCAAATGAGTGGGGGCTCTATTTAAACTTATAGGAAGGTAGTTATTCCCAAGTTCCCAACTACGAACCTGACACCTGACCAACTCACATTACATATGTCATGCATTTACATTTTATTTCATTTCCAACTACATCACAAACTGCATGACAATTCTACAACTAATGACTCATCCGTACATAACTAACACTTCACTCAACATTACATTTTGTCATAAAACTATTACATCACAACTCTATAACATCAAATTTTATCAAAGCTTTATCAAAACTTTTAGTGTGCGTGTACTTGACTTACAACACACTTATTCCTATTTTTGATGTTGAGGTGGCAAGTCAAAACTAGTGTCTACACTTGTCAATCACTTCCTTGTAGGAAGAAGCTGAATGGGCCCACACAATAACTAGAAGGATGAGAAGTTAGACAAAAGAAATATCATTAGATTGAAGGAAAAATTTGTTCTTGGATTACAAAGATTGTTGATATCCGTTGAGCTTGAAAGAGGTAATCTTCTTCGATGAGCAAATTGTGAAACATATATTGATCGTGACCAAAGATAAAATCACCCATGGAGGAGACAAAAGGGCCCACACAGTACCTAGAAGGATGAGAAGTTAGACAAAAGAAATATCATTAGATTGAAGGAAAAAGTTGTTCTTGGAATACAAAGATTGTTGATATCCTTTGAGCTTGAAAGAGGTAATTTTCTTCGATGAGCAAATTGTGAAACATGTATTGATCGTGACCAAAGATCAAATCACCCATGGAGGAGACGAAAGGGCCCACATAATACCTAGAAGGATGAGAAGTTAGACAAAATAAATATTATTAGATTGAAGGAAAAAGTTGTTCTTGGAATATAAACATTGTTGATATCCGATGAGCTTGAAAGAGGCAATCTTCTTCGATGAGCAAATTGTGAAACATGTATTGATCGTGACCAAAGATCAAATCACCCATGGAGGAGACAAAAGGGCCCACACAATACCTAGAAGGATGAGAAGTTAGACAAAAGAAATATCATTAGATTGAAGGAAAAAATTGTTCTTGGAATACAAACATTGTTGATATCCATTGAGCCTGAAAGAGGTAATCTTCTTCGATGAGCAAATTGTGAAACATGTATTGATCGTGACCAAAGATCATATCGCTCATGGAGGAGACAAAAGTTCCCACACAATACCTAGAAGGATGAGAAGTTGGACAAAAGAAATATCATTAGATTGAAGGAAAAAGTTGTTCTTGGAATACAAACATTGTTGATATCCGTTGAGCTTGAAAGAGGCAATCTTCTTTGATGAGGAAATTGTGAAACATGTATTGATCGTGACCAAAGATCTAATCACCCATCGAGGAGACTCTACAAATGGAGAAGGAGAGCTTGAAGATAGTCTCAAGCCAGAGACACTAGGTTGCAAATATAACTTGACTAATACTTTCAAAAGCGTTCTTAATGGATCATATGTTGAAGTGCAAAAGTTTGGACTTTTTCAATATGTGCCAAATAGTTTGCCCTGAGTTGGGCCCCAAATCTTATAAACTCAAAGAATTGTGTGCTTAAAACTTTAACGAGTGTGTCAACGATGCACATATTTGTCATAATACTTTGTAAATGCGTTTGGAAACATTGACACTCTAAAAAAGGTGAGGAATACCCCTTGTAAAGCTGTGACTAAGTAACATATTTCAGTTTTAAGGATGACATAGGAAATTGAACTCCCAAGTAGGCGTAAGTATTTGTGGTCTCCATTGGCGCCTCTTAATAAGAGAATTGAAAGTTGGAAAGGGCATCCTAGAAAGCATTAAAGATTATGACCTTAGTTTTGCTAAGGTTTTTAATAAGCCGACAAAGCATAGAAAATTGGGCAAGATTATCAATCTGCCTTTGTAAACCATTTGAAGTGTGAGAGCAAACAACTGCATTGTTTGCAAAGTGTAACATGGCAATCAAGACATTATTTACTATACACTCATTATCAATTTGATCATTCTATTAAAAAAAATTCTCTAGCTTATTAATACAACTATTGAAGAGAGTTGTAGAAAGATGGACACCCTTGCTTAAAGTCGAGAGTGCTCTTGACAAAGGCCAAGAGTGAGTGGGATGTCTGGAAATGACAGATGACAATATTGTGGAGTCTTGTAATGAAAGCAATTAAAGAATTAGAGATATAAACATTACCTAGTTTTTGGAAAAGTAGATGCCTTGATTGATTCAAAGGCCTTACTACTTGAGGAAGCAGCAAAACCTTTAGAATGTTAGATGGTGAGCCTCCTTGATAATAGCTTTGAGAGGAAAAATGCTGTCAGTAGTTTGAAAGTGTCTAGTTTGAAAGTGTCTTCTAAAGCTGGCTTTCCCCTTCACTTTTAAATTATCACTTTCTAAATGCTTTGAAAGCTTTATTTCCAAAACAACAACATACAACGTGGCAAATGTATAACAAATTGTAACGGTGCTATATCCTTTGAGTTATGAACAAGACAGATGATACGCTTAGATCAAAAGGTGGGAAATATTGAACAAAAAATGTTGTTAAATGATTGTGCTATCAAGGGAACAAATGAATCTACTTCATATATGAGAAACTCCACGTGAAGCTTCTCATAATTTTGGAATGGCTTTTTGATTATCACTTGAGGACAAGAAGTGGCTATAGGGGAGAAGAGAAGAGACACAAATATGAAGTTGATAGGGCATATGTTAGAAAGAAATGGCATAGGAGACCTCAAAGATCCATTAATAAGAGCATATTCCACTAGATTTGTAGCTGTGCCTCAAGGAAAGTAAGTAAACCCTCTAGGACTGGGGAAGCAAGATAGTCCATTCACGATGTGAAGGACATGCAACTTGCCCAACCAAAGCAAATGCCTCCTCTAAGCTGTGATTGTGTGAGTCTTATTAGTAGAAACACTCTGGAGCTAAAGTTCCTGCGACTCTAGCTTTTCAAGGTTGAGCTCATCCTTTACAAGATAGTGGATAGGTGTTTGTCAGGTCCTCATGTGACTTATAAGCATTAAATTTGTCTAGGAGAATAACATCCTCGATATAAAAATAGTGGCAGGTCCCTTGGCAGTGATCAAGGTACAGGTCACCATCCATTTGAACAAGAGGCAAAGAAACTCTGGGAAAATAGCACACCACCAGGAAGTTGTCTCTAAGAGGCAATGGACCTCTTAGAATATGAAGTCTCATGTATGTACATGTATATGAAAATGCATATTTGAGGCAAGAAGGGACACCTTCGATTTAAGGGAATATTTGAGGCAATAAGGGACAAACTCCTCTCAATCTTTGAGTCTTGCTTCTGAAAGCTGAAAGCACACAAGCAGCCTATGACTGGGTGAGGAGCCTATTATTGATTTTCATGGTTTGCAATGAAGAAGATGAGATTTTTAGAGGAAATATCTTGGATGGTAATTGGTGAAGACTATACAACATTATTACAGCTCTAGCATGAGATAGAAATAACCATCACCTACCAGGACCTGAGAGCGTTGTCATTTGGATGGCCAATGGGGTGTCCATCTTGAGGGAGGGGGCTGTTAAATCAAAGCTATGCAATTCCACATCAGTGCTTATTTGTTTTCTTTTTTAGTGTGTGCTTTTTGAAATGCTTGAACTTGAAGCTTAATGATCAGTATCTAAGTGCACTTTGTAGGGTAAAGAAAAAGGGGTCGTCTTTGTTCTGCAATGCTTGAAATGCACTGATAGAAAATAATAAAGGAGCTGCTCAGTTAGACATTCTTCAAGTCCAGGGTCTTATGTAAGAAGGCATGGCCAGCCTGAAGTGTATCAGAGGGCTTGGAGGAGGCCAAAACCCCCAAAGGTTAAGTTCCTTGGCCTTGGCTTTTCTTCATCAAAGTTTTCCCAGTAAACCATCTTGACTATAAGTGGAGACTTTTCCCATGACAACCCGAACCCACAAGTTAAGGTTTTAAACTTGTTTCTGAAGAGTCTGCTGATAAGATGTGATTTCTTGTTTCAGGTGCTAACCTTGGGAGTCTTGGGAGAGATTATTGGACTTTTTGCTTTTAACCTGGAGATTACCAACTTAGGACATTCCACTTGCATGTGAAGTTTAGGGTTGTTTGAGTGAGACAATCTTTGCCTTTTGGAGATGAAGCTGGGTTTGCATATCCTAAACACGTGATTCCTTTTCTTGCATTTTATTCAAATTTTCCTGGTTCTACTTCAACTAGTTGGTCATGGAACTCAACACCCATCCTTCTGGTGTCAGGGACCTTGCCCTGGAGGCTATAAGTGAAGTCGAAAGGTCCCTTTATTTTCAGCTTTAGTGGAGTCTTCAGTTTTTGGCCTGAAGGGTGGGTTTTCTTTAACTCCCCATCCTAAGTGACTAGGTTAGAGGATATAACTTGCAGCCTGCTGTCTTCAAATTGCAGAATGTTCATGAGGATCTGAAAAATCTGCAGAGAGCCTCCTGAAAATTCCTTTGGAAATCTTTTGGAGGGCCTCTATTGAACAAACCCGGAAAAATTGAGGGTCGTGGTTTGAAGATGAAGCCATGGGAGGACAGTCTTCTGTGTGGGAATCCTCAAATCCCAGCACAAATGGAGAAATGTTTTGGAGGCAAACAAGGGAATTCATATGAACCAGGAAAAAGACCCACTTATACAATATGTCTGAGTCTTGGCGATATCTGTGGTTTTGCATGGTGTTCTGAATTTTGGCTTCTGTTCTCATCTTCCATGATGCAGGATATCCAAGATTCATTCATATGTCTTGTTTGAAACTTGTTAAAAATCCATCCAAAAGCCCTGATGGACATGCATCTATTGAAAACGAGACAGTTGGGGTGTGAAATCAAATTGTCATCTTTTTTCCAGGTCCCAACTGAACAGTTCCCTTTAGGTGAGCAGGTGTAAATTTTGATGTTGCATTCAAGGTTACTTATTATGCAAAGGCCTGCATTTTGGAGGCCTACAAGTGCCTTCCATGCAACTAACTGTCATAGGAAAATATGGTGGAGGATTTTATCTTTTTATCCCAAATATAGGAACAAGTTTAATAGGAAAGAAAATTGCAAGTGTGTCAGAGAATGTTGTTCTTCCCAAATCATACCCTTAGTGACCATGAAACATGACATCAGCTCTTGTTTATATAAATAATAAATTATAAAACCCTCTTGTAGACCAATAAAGCTCATTTGTAGTACAACATGAAACATGGTTGCCTTAATAAACAAATCATAAGATTGATTTCTTATAACCTTGTTAAGATGAATTTGGCCTTTTGGTTATGAACTTGCAAGTATAATAAATGATTCATATTCTGTATTGCCTAAAGTGACATTTCAATTATAGGTGAAGGTTTTCATTTTGGAAGACCCAGTCGAGAAGAAACTGAACGACTTTTAATGGTTTTAGAATGCAAATTCTTATCTTAATGGAATATTTCCCTATGGTATCTAAATAGCTTCCTATGGCATCTAAGTTGTAACTTAGATTTCTTATAACCTTGTGAAGATGAATTTGGCCTTTTCGTTTTGAATTTGCAAGTATAATAAATGATTCATGTTCTGTATTACCAAAGTCACATTTCAATTATAGATGAAGGTTTTCTTTTTGAAGACCTGGTGGAGAAGAAACTTAACGAATTTTAATGATTTTAGAATGCAAATTCTTATTTTAATGGAATATTACCCTATGGTATCT
Organism: Wollemia nobilis; assembly: GCA_028583015.1. Taxonomy (NCBI): domain Eukaryota; kingdom Viridiplantae; phylum Streptophyta; class Pinopsida; order Araucariales; family Araucariaceae; genus Wollemia; species Wollemia nobilis. The sequence goes on from JAQPPZ010002512.1 coordinate 1,509,531, forward strand.
AAATATTTTCCCATGGTATGTAAGTTGTAACTTAGAGTTATCTGTATAGTCATAAACATTAAATACTGCATTGATATTTCAGATAGATTCATGGGCTCTCAATTAGAAAGTTGCCTGTTGACAAGAAGCTCACTGACAAGTTTTGAATAGTTTCTGAATGAGAATTCTAATCTGAATGGATGATGTCCCTCTGTTGTCTGAGTTTTAAGGCAAGAATGTTACTGAATGCCTTGACATTCTAATGGAAGCTGCTTACATAGACTTGTCTGCTTTGAAAGTTAGTATATCATCATTTGTTCATTGTACTGCACCCTCTGTCAGAATACAATGGGAAGTGCTTGAGAAGCTGTCATAGCCGAATGCTGAGGTCAAGTTTTTGAAATGCAGCATTATTGACAGCTGGAACAATTCCTAATAATCACTTCTTGCCATTCAAATTTTCTGTAAAATTTATCTGCTTCTTCATTTAAAACTTAAAGCTCTTTGCAACTACTTGGTAGTAATTTGTGCATTTTTAGGGATTGTTAACCCCCCTTCTCCAACCACCAAATGGGATGGGGATGGGGGGCCAGGGGGAGGAGAGGAAAGCAAAAAAGGGATAAGGATTTATGTGACCAGAACTTAGTCCAACTTTTGAAGATCTGCCTCCTTCCAGGGAATTTTTAGTATGTCAAGCTTCAAGTTAACAGTTATAGAACTGAAGGTTCATTCATAAATAAAAGCATTACTGACCTTGTCCTCCTAAATAGTTCTAGAATCTGTTTTTAGGTCCTATGCAGAAACTCTCTTCTTTGTGTTGGTGCCTTCTCCTTCGTCCTTGGCGGAGCCCCTCTGATTAGGTCCATTTTTGGCAGTTCTTATATGGGGTCCTCACAGTAATCTGCTCTTTCTCCCTCCTACTATTCTACTTTCTGCCAACTTCGTCTTATGCATATCTTCTGAACTTAACATTGCAGGTAGACATTGTGCATTTTAGTTACAATAGACAATTATTATTTGTTCTTCAATGCTTGGTTCCTTCTCCGTTATTGATCATGAAATTCTTGCTATGAGCTTGAAACCAGACCTTGAAAATGCCATGTATAGCTGGTCAAATGAAAATCTGAGTTATAACTAGCATTAATGTACCTTGACCAAATAAGCATGATGACATGCAGGTGGTGAAAATATGGGCATAAATTCAAAGAATTTGCTGATAATCTTAATACTACTGGGTATTACTTTAGATTCATCCCCCAAAATTAATTCCTTCAAACCTCTAAAGTCTTCCACATTAGTCAGAATGATATTGCTGGTCGTGAGTTCAAACCTAATGTTGGTCATGAAGTCTCTGACTTTATTCCTATTGTGCAAACAATAAGAGCATGCAAGCTGGTTAAAGAAGACTTTGAGTTGAGCTCATTTGCTTCCTCTAATAGAGCATTCTTTTTCTGTTAGTGCTTTGTCCAGCTTCTAAACCCTTAATAGTAATAGGAGAAATTGAAACCCTTACCTGAGTTTGCATCTCAACATTTATTGGAATCTCTACCTAGATCAATTGCAGAGAAAACCAAAGGATCATCATCTCTCTCCATGATCACACCTTCCCCAGCAAAAGCTGGATTTTCTGTTGCTGCTTCATCAAAATTGAGGTTGGAGACCCAGTATTCAGGACCTAATCTGAATGATTGTGGCTAGCCTTTTTATCAGGGGCACAGGCTTCTGTCCATCATTTTGCTAATCTCAAAGTTTATTCAAAGTTTTGCTTCATCTATTGGGTCGTTATTTCTAATGTGTTGGATAGCTTGTCTTGATGAGGTGTACTAAATTAAAAGCGATGTCAGTACAAAGGTCTTCATCTAGTTGGAAATTTGTTGCTGGTTAAAAGCCATGTGTCTTTTTCTTTAAATTGCTATGGGCCTAAGAAGTGACTAAGGGTGGATAACCATACAAAATGCAATAGCTAAGTCTGCATAATGTTCTTTCCCATGAGTGGTGGGGCAAACAGTAAGATATCAAAGCAAGTTGCTTTTTAAGACAAAACGAACAAGGTAATTTCTAAAATGCAATGCATGAGATTGGTTTCTTTTGTTGGTGCATATAGGTTGATACTGTTACATACCCGACACTTGTAACTCATAGGGGCATATGATATTGTATGTAAAGTGGACCATGTATCAAGTTAGAAGTGGGCCACGTGTTAAGTTAGGAGTGTGTGTCATAGAATCATGTATATAACCACTTTGTCATAGAATCATGTATGTAACCACTTTGTTGTCATAGAATTATGAATGTAACCGCTTGGCATCATGAATGTAATTGTCATAGAATAGGTAGTCAGGAATATTGTCATAGAATACTGTCATAGCAGGTTGTCATAGAATATTGTCATAAAATGTTAGGAAATATGCTTGTAAATATTATAAAATGGAAAGGATGTAACCCTCATGGGCTAGTGAAGAATTTGCATATTTTGTAAGGAGGTTGCCCCCTTGAAGAGGCCTGTAATAGTAATATTATCTGTCTCGAATATCTCCAATTACTGTTATTTGTGTTTCCATGTTTCATTTAACGAATGCTTATGTTATTGGATATACAATATCAATGCTGCTTTTATCAACACTATGTGCAATCATAGAATTATCTTTGGCACTGAATTTCTTATCTCATTAAAGCTTTGCACTAAGAATTTCAAGGTGAAATATTCACATGAGAAGAAGAGGTTCATTGCAAATATGCAATTATTGAAATTTAGTTGGCAAGTTCAGTCTTTTGTTTTCTTTTGTCCTATTTTTACTTTTTATCATTATTAGGAACTACATGAGGAATTTGTATTTAAACTTAGTTATAGAGGCAATCGCCTATCAACCATGCTTCTTATTTTGTGCATGGATGTTTTTGTCAGCAACAAGCAATGGTATCAGTTGGTTCTAGGAGGATGGAGATGGGAACTTTAAAGCATGAAAATCTGACTAATTTTTTAATTGGTTATGTGAAGTTGAAACAGGCCTCACTTGTATTACATTAAGACTACATTATCGTAGTATTTGAACAGACCGCATTATTGTTTACAACAAACCGTATTAGCACATGTCACCTTATCCCTAGAGTGTCCATCACAACGAAGATTTGAATTTGGGTTCTGTTCATACAATTGCATCCCATTTAACATTGCTCCACAATGCTTGGTACATGCAAATCTGACTTTTTTAATTGATTGTATGGGATTGAAATGGACCCTACTTGTATTACATCATGACCATGTTACCGAGGTATTTTAACAAACCACATCATGATATTACACTGGCAATCATGAGTATATTGTTTGGCATGATTTGAACCTGGGTCTCCATAGTGGGAGCATATGTTTTCAGCCACTTGAGCTCGTCCGATTCAATATGAAAATCTGACTGTTAATTACTGTTGGGCACCGAATTGACATCAAGTTTTACTTGACACTGCAACTGTCTATCTTCCAATTTTCTGTCTAGGCTTGCACCCGATAGTCACAGCTCAGCACTCAACATTGGATGGACCAAAAATAACTTCAATCCAACCTCTAGAGTAGGCTGGTTCCTTGTCAACTTAGTAAGGTGTTGACACAATTAAAGCTCAATAAGGGTTTGAAGAATAGGGTTAGAAAAGGTTTAGGGTTAGAGAAATGTGCATTAACAGTGGACGGATAGGCTAACAGCATAGGCATCTACAGTAGAAACCTCCAACAAACTATTTCCAGTGTCCCATCACTCAAGATTAGCAGCACCCAAAACCATGAAATCTTCACACATTAAAGCATAAAACAGAGATATGTCCCAAGAAGCAATTCCAATATCCAAAATATTGACAATCCAATTTAAAAGAATAGATCATTAATCAGATTTTGCAGAAATAAACTTCCTACCAACACAGATCTAACTATGAACAAATTTCAACTACCTTCACAACTAGTAATCCAGCAAAAATGGAATGAACTAACCATTACAATATTGACAGAAATGCAGTTCACAACTTTGAACGTCTTAGACAAAAATGCCAAAGACTACAAGTCTTGAGTCAAAAATTCGAGTAATGCTCCTTCCATTAGTTTGCAGAATGTATTTACACAGTAGGGCAAGCAAACGCACTAGAGCCGACCTTGAAAAACGAGGGTTCGACCTCCATTTATAGTTTACAATTGAAAGAATTGAAAGAAACATTACAAGAATTTAAATTTTAACAACTCAGCAGAGAGCTTTGCTGGCATTATCTCATTTGCTCGTGAAGTCCGGGAAATCTGTTGGAAGCAATCCGCCATGACAGCTCGGCTCTGCAACCCGCTGGTCCAGTAATGGCAGTTGAGATTCAGGCCGTTGGAAACGAAATATGGACCGTTCGCTGATCTTTGAAGCTCCATTCCGTCGTAGATCTGCAACCGCTCTGGTTCTTGCTCTTGAAAACCCTTTGACGCTTCGCCTTCCCTCCTCGAACTAACTGTTCTCTGATCCGCCAAGAATCCACCTTTATACGTTGTAACAGTGTCAGCAAAATCTCAATCGTCGATTCTCTTAATGGACGGCTGCGATCAAATATCAAAAATGCTCTGTAAAAACAGTAGGGGAGAATCGAAACGCCATTCCGCTCTTTATCAACGCTGACGTTAGCCTTGGTAGCTTCGGCCAGCGGAATCGAGTTCCGGCGAGAAATGCACTAAGTCACAAGCGGAATGGAATTTGTCGCTAATCCACTCACTTGCCTTCAAATTGGCTAACTTCCTTCTCACGTCCGCGACATAAAGTAGAAGTCGCAATCTGCTCAAAAAATATGCTGACATCATCTTTGACTCAGTTTGACTGCGGCATTACCAATCCGCTCCGCAAGCAATGCAAATAGCCCTTGTTGCCATTTCGCTACCTTTACAACTCCCCCAACCTTCTTGTCGCTATCTGCTCCATCTTAGTCTTGGAACTTAGTGGAATGCATCTTATCAACACTTAGTCGCTGGAGCGCGCGGAAGAAAGAGAAATCGCCATTCCGCACTTTGGAACGCGCTGATGTCATCAAAGCTAAAAAAATTTGCAGATTGGGAACTTTATCAGAATCCGCTGCCAAATACACTACGCCTCGGGCAGAATAGAAACTTTGCCGATGTTTATGAAAAATGACTAAGTGTTGAGCGGATTGGAGTGCCCTTTGCGCGGTTCTGCTCCAAAATACTCTATGACCTCAGCGGATTGGAGATTTCATGCCTTAGAATAAATTTTTCAAAGTTTTCTAAGGATGTGGCCATTTTGGGCCTACAATTACTATGGGAAATAAAATAAAATCTATTTAATACCCATCCTTAGAATCTTAAATAAAGTAAAAACGGACTTTGCAGCAGGACTTCTTTCTAGGTATAATTCCATATGCTATTTATTTTAGCCTTTAATACCAGAGATCTATAGTCATATTTAAGTATATTCTGTAATTTTTTAATGTCATTAATCGGAATTGATGTTAAGAGTGCAAGTTGACTATGGCTAACTTAATTAACACAGGTGCTAACAAGATGGAGTATTGGGGCCAAAAATGATGAATCATATTAAACATTAGTCATGTTTTATATTTTGATCCTCATGTGTTCACACTGGCCATCAGAGATCCTACTTCCACTCTAGCATCTTCTTTATTGTTTGTCGTGTTGCTCCTTTGTTATAGAATCATATTATTTCCTGTGAAACCTTATTCCATACATTTGGTATATAAAACTCACGGTATCACTGTTTCTGATGCTTTTTCATTGCCTAGCTCAAATTTTGTTGTTAGCAATTCCAATATTTGTTGAGATGGTCAATCTTGTGGCAGTGGGGGAAAGAGCAATTCCGATCTTAATATGTTGATGGTCGTCAATATGTTTACAATTGAGGTATGTGCAAACTTTTTCTCACCATATTCCTAGACATTGTGTATTTGACCTTGCTCTTCCTATTTGTCAAATTGAAGCCTGTACATATCAGTAAAGTTCTAGTGGTGATAACCATCGATTGTCTTTGGCTACATCACTAGACATTTTTCTCTTCTTTCAATGGTAGTTGCGAGCTGTCCAATGCATTCCTTTGGCCATTATGTGACATGTCACAAAAACTTCCAAACATTTGACTTCACACCAAATGATAAAGAAGTTGATTTAGTTTGCAAGAGGAGGATTGAGTTAATTTGAAGGCTATGCCATTTAATTATTTAACGGGTCTATCATAATATTTTAAAGTATTAAGCCACTTTGTATTGGAAAAATGTGATATCATTCGCATATTAAATGATCCTGCTAATGCTAAATTAAATGTTGCATGATATATACGAATGGTCATATGTTTATTGAAGTGAGGGTGATAATTTTGTCAAAGTTACTCCTGAGTCCTTCCTTGGTTCACTTGTTATCATAGCTAATAGACTGATAAGACAACAAATTTCCCTTATTAAGGAGAACCCCTATTATAACAATTAACAAAGCTTTTTTAAAAATATATATTATGGAAAAAATTAACCTTTACATGCTTTTCTTTTTTGCAAAGGAAACTTCCTCACTCAATTTATTTTACTGCCTTTCCCCTTTACATGCTTTTCTTTTCAGCAAAGGAAACTTACTAAATTCCATATTTTTTCTAAAAAGTAAACGTCCTAATCACCCGACCAATCTATGCATATTTTTGTGCATGCATGCTTTTAGGTATATCCTTGTTTTTTTGTTTTTAAACAAGGCTTTCCTAGGTTGATGCATTCTTTCATTTTCCAAGGAGATTCATCAATTCCTTATGGCTAAAACCTTCGACAATTGAAATAGAATAAGAGAAATAAATCTCTCAGGAGAAAGACTTTTGCCCATTTAGCTATGAAGTCTGACAGTAGATTCTTACCCTTCTAACGTTATGGTACTTAAGATTTTTTGTTGATGTTTCTATAGCTCAAATCATAATAGAGAAACACAGACTCGATGCACAGATGCGACAAGGCAAATTTGTGACTCGGACTCAGACTTGGCCAAAAAAATCCTAAAAAATACAAATTTTCATTGGAAAAAGTTATTTTTTTTTCCATGCATATCACAATTAATTAACATTGTACACATCCAGAATTAATTATCTAATCTATGAAACCTTAAAATACAAATGAAACACACATCAATTTAAGAAAATTTAATGGCAGGTAATATTTTTATGTTGAATATCATATAAAAAAGGTACAAAATGTCTTGAAATGCCTCATTGACGTGCTACAACTCATTTTTCTAATGTCTAGCAATGCCTTTGTCCTTTGCCTTAGCTCTAGTCCTCTCTCTTTGTAACTTGTTGCTATGTTTGTGCCACTACCTCTCACTCTATATTTTCAAACCCATCCATTGTAAAGAGAGGCTCCTCCTACTGGTCTGACTTTGTGATCTAGCTATATAATGGATCAATCTCATCTAAACCAATCACCTCAATATTTGACCCTGCTATTTGTTTATGGTGGAGGTGAAGGTTGTAGTGAACAAACACAAGGTCATTCAGCTTTTGCTGCATGAGTCTATTGTGCTTCTTGGAGTGAATGTGCTCAAACATACTCCAATTGCGTTCACAACTTTAAGCATTGCATGGTTGACATAAAATTTTGATGGCAAAGTGCTTGGGATTGGGTGTACAAACACCAAGTCTTCACACCATAAATCTAGAAAAAAAAAATAGACTTAATGTAAATTGAGATTATTTTTGAAAACAAAATCAAAATAAAAAACAAATGATTGAATTTTTGAAGTCGATTCATATGGGTTACCTGGCCTTTGAGTTGTCCTTCCTTGAAGGCACTATGAGTCTTGAAAAGGTAGCCCTTACAACCCATGTAACTTTGCAACTCGTCCATTATCAAATTGCGAATCACCTAATTAGGCACCATCCTGGTAAGGCACTTGTGGAGGCCTAACATCACCTCATAGTCAGCATCAAATGACTGCTATAAAAGAATTTGGGGATGAACCTCGTTGCATGTAGTGGCCTATGGAGCTGAGAAGTCCATCGACGATCAATTATTTACAAAATGTTGAAGGTATTTGGATTCTATAAATTTATAGAAGGAGCCAATCACCTCTTTGGTCCTATTCATGACCTCATATAGACCTCAATGGAGAATCAATATCTAACATCTTCTCCTGTCCACTCCTCACTCACAAACATCCTCTTCAACACCCTCTTTACCTCAAATAGGCTTTGCAATGTGAAGTTTGTGGTGAATGGTGTCACACCAGCTTGCACAAGCTTCCTATTATTAGTGAACTACTTCATCAGTTGGAGTATGGGTTAGATGAATTTTGTGATACATTTTGCCTTATCTACAACCTTAGACACATAGGATAATTTTCCTATGCCTTTGAGAAGCAAATCAAGACAATGGGTTGCACGTGGTGTCCAAAAAATGGTAGGGAATCTCTCCACCAAAATCCTTCTTGCTGCCACATATGCTATTGGGTTGACTGTGATAACTTGGACAACGTTCTTCTCCCCTACCTTCTACACAACCACCTCCAACAACCCAACAAACATTTCTACATTTTTAACTTGTGCAGATGCATCCACTACATGAGGAACACCATTCCTCCTATAGAAGCAACCAGAAAATTGATCAGTGTTTAATTCTTCACATCGTTCCACCCATCGGACATGAGTATGTAACCCTTATTTTCCATATTCTTTGCTGTACATAAAAAAAGAAAAGAAAATGGATATCCTCTATGGATTCATTCAGCAGAGGGCCCTTAAAGTCATCATAAGTGGGCGCCTCAAATCTTGGGCCTCAAATGGTGAGGGCATTTACCATTCCCTGCCAATATGGTGACCTTGCCACATTGAAGGGAATGTTAGAAGAATACCAAAATCTTGCACAGGCCCTCCTCGCGGCCTTTTGCTTCTCTTGGTGTCATCGGCCATACCCTTGAGCGAGGGTTGTGAGCTTGGAGCATTGCGTTGTACAAAAACGGATGATTTTGTTGCACTTCTTGGATCTGCCGCTTCCCGTGTACCATGGTGCTGTTGCATAGGGTCTAAGCTGCTGGTCTCCATAGGAGAGTGAGGAGTAGGAGAAGCCATTGCATGACTTGTTCTTTTTTTTTGCTCTTTCTTCTCATCATAATCTTCTATGAGGGCAGTACATTCCCTCATAGCATCAGACTCCACATGTTTACGTGACAAGACATCATGGCCATTGAAACTCGCCAAGTGGTATTTGAGACTGGTTATGCCTCCATAAATTTGGTTATCACAATAATTGTAGTAGTGTTCCCTCTTTTTCGAATCCTTCCTCTCATGCTTCCAAGCTAGGTCTCTCTTTCCATTCATTTTCAATGAGTCTGCACATGGAGGCAATCACCAAGTAATAAAAAATTCAAAACAATACAAAAAATACCCTAGGGTTTTAGCATTGATAGCTGAAACTTATCTTTTACCTCAACCAATTGTTGGGTGGCTGTTAAATGCTTGAAATCTGGAAAAGATTTGTGTTTAAGGATGCAAATGAGTGTTTCTTTTGGGTGCCTTTTACCTCCTCTCAGCTTTTTCTGTCACTGGAAACAGCAAAAATGAGGTTAATTTAATCTTTTAAGCTTGTTTCTGCACTTATTCCACTGTGGTCTAGTTTTTTTCTTGGGACTCATGAGTTTGACGATTTTTGCAGAGTTCGAGTTTTCCCGAGTTTTTAAAAAAGCTCATTGAGTCCAAGAAAAACTAATGAGTCAATCCCAATGACTCGTTTAGGTTGACTCGGGCACGAATTCGACAAGTATTTCAAAAGAGTGCCAAGTTTCTCAACTATGGCTTGAATATCCTTAACAATGGCTGAAAGGTGAAATTCATTGTGACATTTACCTTAGTTACTAAGTATGATTTTATTGTCTTTGAATCAGTTTCAACAATGACAAGGTTGAGCCCAAACATTTTAGCTTCTTGGAGACCTAAGTTAATAACCAAGCATAACAAAATCCCTTGTTTGGACAACAAATTCCAAGCATATCCAAATCTCATTATGTAATCTTTTAGTCCCACCCAGACCGAGGTTACCCTTGGAGGCACCATCTGAATTCATTTTGATTCAGTGGGCCCATGGTTACCCTTAGAGGCACCATCTGAATTAATCTCTTCAGCTGGCCCAGGGTTACCCTTGGGCCTGGAGGCACTGTCTGAATTTAGCTTGTACCAGTCCTTAGGAGGAGTATACCACCTTTACCTATTTCTTTTTTTGTTAACAATTCCATGATTGTGGGGCTTGCATATTTCTCTTAAAAAGAGAAGAGTTTGCATTCTTTGCTAAAACGTTTAAACTATAATACGCATAAAATAAATAAAAAAGTTGCTTATTATCCTTATTTTGTTAATAAAGACAGTCTTTAAAATTTAAAACTAACCTAGAAAGTCTGTTGCTATTCTTTATTTTCCTAACTAAAGCATGTAATCTTAGCTTTATAGTTGTTGTAGTTATGTTTTTACAGTTCACTAACAGATGGCAAAATTCTCTTCACAGAATGGTTTTCTCACGCCATTCTTTTATAATTTCCATGTTCTGTGTGCTTATTTCAAATAAACAAGGCGTGCTGGCATAAACATAAAATTGATTATATAAACATACATTCCAACATCAGGGAAGAAAATGTTTGTGCTTGAGGAAGAAGTTAACTTCCCTCATGAAACACTAGAATTGGGAGATGGAAGGTGAGATAGATTGAAAGAATGTGTTCTATTTCTGTTATCTTGTTTCGTTTTATAGTTGCTAGGTCTTCAAAGTGTCCTTTTGAAGTCTTGTTTATTTAATCACTTTTTTTTTCTTTGTTGTTTCTTCACTTTAATCATCATTTGATAACTGCAGATCATGTGTTGAGAACTGTGAAAGAAGTGGTTGCGTTGAAGAAATCTGCTTCAAATCTTGTAAGGTTCCCGTAAATGGTGCATCGGTAGAAGATGCCTGGTTTATGCAAGAACCCCTTTACCTGCGTTGGAAAGAATGGGACTGTAGGAGTGACTGTCGATACCATTGTATGGTTAAGAGGGAGTCCGAGAGGGAGAGCCTTGGACAGAAGCCTGTAAAATATCATGGAAAATGGCCTTTCAAGCGAGTATTTGTCTTTCAGGTGCGTAACATACATATGTGAAATGGGATATGTAAACAGAAATTGTTTTCTTTGAAAAGATGAGCATTTGTTTTCTCTGCCTATTGATTTAATGTGGATTGTGGTTCACCTGTGGATGGTTAGATTTCTGTTAGAGGAGTTTCATTTAAGCATCTGATTTAAGTAGATTACTATATTGACTAAATTGTATTTATATTTTCTATATTGACTAAATTGTATTTATATTTTCTATATTGACTAAATTGTAAATATAACTGTATTGAATGCCATTGAATGCACTAATTTTTTCCTCCTTTTTGGTTCCTTTTGGGCCTGTGCAGGAGCCTCTGTCGGTGGCATTTTCTGCCCTTAATCTTGCCATGCAGTTTCATGGATGGCTATCATTCTTGATCCTTGTATATTATAAACTACCTTTGAGGCCTCAAAATCGAAGTACATACTATGAGTTTACTGGCTTGTGGAACATATATGGCATTTTGTCCATGAACTCGTGGTTTTGGAGTGGTGTCTTTCACAGCAGGTAACAGAGCAAGAATACATTTTTTAACACAGATTCTTTTACAGTGGATGCATGAGCTGCATTGGCAGGGTGTGACTATTATATTGTGTTTTGGAAGTTTGTCTTTTCTTTTGAAAGCAGTTGCCAATATTATAACCATGATGCAATACATATGTTTTTCCATTTTAACCAGGGATGTGGAGTTGACAGAAAAACTTGATTATTCATCAGCAGTGGCACTGCTCGGCTACTCACTTATTGTTGCCATCCTTCGAACCTGCAATGTGAGGGATGAGGCTGCTCGAGTTATGGTGGCAGCTCCATTGATAGCATTTGTGACCACTCACATCTTGTACCTTAACTTTTATGAACTTGATTATGGTGAGATGATTTCATTCTCTCTAAACCTTCTAATTTCCTTTTGTTGGCATTTTGAAACATGTTCACGTTGGATTTAATTTCTGATAAGATATTATGATTCCAAAACTAGGAAACTACTAATATTTTGTATTTTATCAGCTGAAATCTGGAAAAGTTTAAAATCTCAAAATTTGGGGGGAGAAAAAATAATGTGGGAAAAAACTTAGTCTAAATATCTTATTCAAAATTCCTAATTTTGAACTGAAATCTGATTGATGGGCTCTAGTACAGCTTTTAAGATTCAGATCTGAGAATGTGCCATCACAATTCAAACCTGGGAGCTAAAATCTGAAAAATATGGAATATGATCAAGTGTTTTTTAATGGTAACTTCAGAAATTTCTAGAAAAAGAATTTAGAGCATTTGAACAACAAAAACCATGGGATCTTTAAAGAAAATGAAGCAGTGCTATCTTATTATCCATGTATGGGTACATCTGCCTATATCCATACTCTCTTGAGAAGGTTTAGGTGCCAGCTGGGACAGAAGGGACTTGAAGAGAAAAGGAACATTGCATTTGGCCAAGGGTTAGTCTTCCACTCATCATCCACAAACAACCATTCAGCAAGACATATCATATCTTAAGGCTTAAATGCCTTTTTATAGTTACCTTTCTTGATTTTCCCTGTTGGTTTTGATATGAGGGATAAATAACTTGTTTTCTTCTCTTGCTGGTTACATGTAGGATGAACAGTGCAAAGCTATTCCCTTTGTTCCTTACATAATTTAAAATTTCTTTGTCCCCTTTACTTCAATGCTTATAATAACATTTTCTGCTGTGTCTCCAGTAGGGGCCAGTCATGCTAATCTAGTGGTTTATGTTATGCCTTTATCTTTTCAAATGTATTGGTTGCTGTTGTATCGGAAAAAAATGTAATTGACCAAGAAAAAAAAACTATATTGGGGAAAGTAATGAATTGGAAACCTGGCTTTACATTCCCATGATTTCTTGAAAATGGGCTCAACAAATTTGATTGCAGAAGACTTGAAACCTCTTTTAAGTTGGTGCAGTGTCTTTCATGTGTGTGCCACTCTTTTCCTGGAATATTGTTTACAAGATACCCTTAACAGAACATATATATGAAAATCTTCTCTCTTTACAAATACCCTGCTTAAATTTTCTGATCAAACCAGTAACAGGCATAGAACCCGTGTATTTGTTTGTTCAAAGTTGAGCAAATGGTGTTACAAAGGAGACCTCGATTTTACTGCACCCCTCTTCAATTAGAGTGGTAGCTTGATAATGATTGCAAACATTTTTCCTTTATGCAAAGCAACAACATTTAGTAAATTCCTTCCATCATTACCAGTCTTCACATAATCTGAAGACAATGCCGATGACTGTTCTTTGGATTACTTGAGCATGCTTATTCGTATGATCTTGAACATAAAATCCTTCCATCATTATTAGTCCTAACGTAATCTGAAGACAATGCCGATGACATTTGTTCTTTGGATTAGTTGAGCATGCTCATTCTTATGATCTTGAATATGATTTACGACGTCTTTGTTTATTTTTGACTCTGGGATCTCCTTTGGTATTTATTTGTAATTTTGTAGCATTTAAAAAATATTCTTGGGTTTGACCCCCAAGCAGTACTGACATTCTTTATAATGTGAGGCAATCCTTAGTTCGATCCATGTCTCCTTTGATTTTATTTATATTTCCATTTATGGAACTCTGATTGAATTTATCTTTTGGAATTCTTTCTCTAATGTTGTTGATCATCAGTGATTGAAGATGGCTGGCTTTGATTCCATAGTTATTGACCAAGAATTACAGTGTGTCTAAAACACCTAAATTTTGGTATTTGAAGTCCAAAAAATTGACATATGAAACTGAAAGTAGATAAATTAGTTGAAAAAAACTGATATCCAATCTCTTTGACAACAGATATTTGGAACTTAAAAAATGAACTATGATTGAGGGGGTCTAATAAAACTAAATACTACAAAATTCAAAATACAAATATAAAATATCTGATTGTTTTTTTTTTTCGTAAGTAGATATTTTATATACAAAAAGGGTTTTTTAAGAGGATCCCAAAACCTTATAACATGAGAGGCCGCAGCCCTTAATAACAAAAGGAGCTCCTTGGGCTAGTACAGTAGAACCCATAGTAAACCTTACTAAAAAAAACATAGTGATGCCCAGAAGGGCTACATCAGAAACCTCAAACTGAAGGTAAAACATGCTGAAAAAACAACAAAAAGAAACAGATGCATCCATTCTGAAAAATGCTGCCTCCGACAGACGACAAAAAGGATCACGTCCCAGGAAACCCTCTTATGCGTCCAGATCCTCCTGATCCTCCTAGGCCTCTCGCCCCTTGAAGCGCTTGAGGATCCTCACCATTGCATTGGTGGAGGATAGGATGTTGGCCCCCATTTCTAACAGAAACTGGAGGGAGAGCCACTTTGCCTCGCTCTCGGTGTCGGAATTGATGTGCTGCGGTGGAGTCCCTTTCTACTTCTTTACTTTCTTGAGCCGCTGAGAGGAGCGGGAAGGAGTAGGAGCGTCATTTTGTCCCCTCTTGGCAGGCTTGCTACGGGAAGCCCCTTTGAGGGGCGCGATATTGGCCACCTCAGGGGGGCTGCTTCGGGAAGGGCTGGACAACCCATCCTCCTGAATAGCCACAGGACTGGCCGGGGCCTGGGCAGCAATAGGATGAACCGCCTGAGGTGGAGGGCGATTCGCAGCAACATGGCGGAAAATAACACTCATTAACCCCTGGTGGATAGGAAGGCAAGACGACTTCTTACTTTTCTCAACAGTGAGGCCAAGGGAGTAGACCAGATAATCGGGGATACAGACCTGCTTGGCATCCCTAAGATGGTTCACGAAACTAATATGGAAACTACGCAAAGGCTTATTAGAATCGTCACACGTGATGTATTGCATGATGGGGATGATGGCAAGGTTCCAGGGTTCGGGGATGGCTGAGCGAAAGAGGACAGACTTATCCCACCCAAGGTTTTGACCTTTGTCCGGGAATTGCTCCAATTCCTCTTCCCAATTGTGGCGATCACGTCGGATGTTCCGACCAACCACCAGCAAATCAGTTACCTCACACAACAGCTCGATGGTAATTTTAAAATTCAACCCCCTAAACACTACCTCGCCCCGGTTCCAGGTTTCCACGAAAGCGCGGGTGATATCGTCTTCGGGCCCTTGAAATTTCTAGAGAAAGGGAACTAAGCCCTTTGCCTTCATAAACATCATGGCTTCGTCACACAGAGAAAGCTCAACCGGCTCGATGTAAGGAGAAGCCATGGTTTCGGGAGAAGCACGGAGGGGACTATGACAGGGGAACCAGACAACTCTGCAACACGGTCCAAGACATACGGCCGCCCGAAGCAAGACGAGATTAAATAGAAATTCGTCAGGAGAACGACTTGCTTGCATGCAAGGGTGGCCATCATTGCCAAAGATGGCAATAAATTCAGGAAGGTGGCGAGGAATGCTGCTGAGGTGGGCATAAAGCCTACTTGGGTGCCACGCATCTTCGGAGGTCCAGTAGATTGTGATGACGCCCTGGGCCGTTGGTTCTAGATGGGTGAGCCGGAACGACCTCCCATGGTGCCCAGAGAGAAGGCCAATGACGACCTTCGCTTGGGCAAGACTAGGCCGCCCAAATCTCTGCAAGGGAGAGACAATCACAACCACATGTCTGCGATCCCTGTCGTGCACGAGAGAAGAAAAGAAGGCCTCGACTCTCGAGAGCCCTTGGGAAAAGACTGCCCCTATCATGCTTACCACAAACCAACATAGTGGAAATGCTTGTTGTACCCGTCAGGACAGGTGTTGCGGTGCACCCTGTGCCCGTCCGCCTGAGCCCAATCCTCTCATCTTGCTTATGTAGAATCATTAGCGATATCCTGGCTGGCGACCTTCTCCACGTCCGCCGGAAACAACTGCCGCCACACCACGAGACATGTGGACAATAATCCCTTATTTGCCAAGTGGTCGGCTAAACCATTGCCCTCCCTGTAGGTGTGCTTGACTTGGATTAGGTTCCTCCGGAGGAGGAGGTTCCTGGCCTCAGAAATGACATTGAAAACCTTCCACGATGGATCCTGGGAATTCATCATGTAGTTAATGATGTTCAGTGAGTCCCCTTCAACTACCAAGGGTCGGGGATCCTCCGCAATGAGCTTGAGTCCTCTCAGGAGCCTCTGGCCTCCGCAACATGATTGGTTTGAGACCCCAAGTTTTCACAGAAAACCATAACGAGCTGTTGGCCTCCGCAACATGATTGGTTTGAGACCCCAAGTTTTCACAGAAAGCCAGAACGAGATGCTCGTTATGGTCTCTAACTGATTCACCCGCAACGGCCGCCCCTGGGTTGCCCCGAGAGGCCCCGTCAAAATTTAACTTCAACCATCCTTGAAGAGGCCTGACCCACCTGACGTCCTTCCTGGATGACCGCGGATCCTCCCGCTCCTTGATCTCCCCTGATAACTTCAAGGATTTGAACAAACCCTCTTCAAACACATGCTTAGGCCATGGGCTGGGGATAAGCTTGGAGTTCTCAATGGCAAAGGCGATGGCCCTGAGAGCGACTGAGGGAGGATCCCTGGGAGGATTACCGAAGACCCAACCATTGCGTTCCAACCATATCTGCCACAAAAAATGGTGGAAGCAAGCATTCCATAGGAAACGAAGCTTGGGATTTTTAAAAGGATTGGGCCATTGGAAGAAAGCCTCCTTAATGGTTTTCGGGGGAATCCATTTGATCTGAAAGGTAGAGAGGATGGAGCCAAGGACCGACCCAGTGAAAACGCAGTGCAGGAACAGGTGGTCAAAGGACTCACAGGCAAACTCACACAGATAGCACCTATTGGGAATAACAAACCCCCTCTTGTGAAGATTGTCAATAGTGAGAGCTTTATTCTAAAAGGCAATCCACGAAAAGAAATTTACCTTTGTGATCAAACATTTCCTCCAGACCACGTTGCAAGGAAAGTCCGATTTCAGCCCTTTGCATTGGAATTCATAGGCAGATTTGACAGAGAATCCACCATCATCGGTCCCCCTCCAAATCATTCGATCCGGACCTCTGTTGGTGGGTATGATGATGTCCTTAAGGACGGAGGACAGGAAGTCGGCCTCAATCTCTAGCCCCTCTGACTCAATGACTTTCCACTATAGGGAGCCATTTCTCCATTCAATGAAATTGGCCACCCTCTGCCCAAATTTGTTATCAAGAAAAGTTTTAAGGTGAACCAACCTGGTCTGCTCAGAGAGAGGGTCCTCTAGGGGCCCACCTATCCTTCCAAAAATCTATGCTCCGGCCATCCCCAAGGATCCACCTAATGTCGTCTTGGATCAGCTGCCTGGATTGAACAATGGCTTTCCAAAAAGCCGACCCCCCAGTGGGAGTCCCATCCTCAAGAAAGGAAGTGTTAGTGAGGTATTTCCTCCTGACAATTCTAACCCATTCTGTCGGTTCATTTGCCAGGATCCTCCAGGTGTGTTTGGCAATGAGCGCTAGGTTCATCTTGTCCATTCTCCTGAACCCTAATCCTCCTTGCTTCTTGCTTCTGCAAACTTTGTCCCAGGCCACCAAAGGAAACCTGGACTGTAATAACCCTCCCTATCTAGTTCTCTAGGGGTTTGCCAATTCTTAACCTTTTTCGTGAATTTTTAATATACAAAATCACAAACACAGAGCAATCCAGAATTCTCGAAAATATTGCTTTATTCTTATATTAAAACTAGGGCACAAATTACAATGCAAATACCTCAAATGCTGATGAACCCTAGCTGCTCCGTACTCTATAAATGATGATGAAGGCTCAGCCCTTCTGATGTGAATACTGTGTGGTGTCCCAGCTCCAAATATTCCCTGTATAATCTTTGAATGACCTTGTGTGGTAACCCAACTTCAGAAGTCTTTAAAAGTGAAGTCCAACTGCAATCCCTGTGTGGAAATGCCTAGATTGACCTGAGCGTAATCTTGCAACCCCGAAGCCAATGTCCCTGTAAGAGGTTGTCGTCTCTCACAAGCTCCGAATATCCGTAAATGGCTCCGCCGAGAGTCCTCCAAAAAACCAGAGAGAAAAATAATAATCTTCGCATATCTCCAAATGAACTCAAATCCTCCTTTTATCTCCTCCATAGGTCGACTTAGGGTTAGGTCACTTTTAGGGTGGGCAAATATAATTTTATCAATTTTTAATTCCACCTTATTTCTCCTTAATTTATTCACCCCCTTATGCCTAGGCTTAACGACTTTTAAAGTCGTCACTTAAAATGGCCGCTTTTAAGTATAAAATGATTTTATAATAAAATAAAGTCACTAACTTTACAAAATTAAATTAAATAATCACTTTATTAATTTTATCTTCGACCATTAAAATTTCCAACCTCTGCTCATCCGAATTGAAATCCGTGAATGGTTTTGGACACCCATTTCACTGAAGAATATCACTGCACTGTCTGTTGTCCATTGAAACCCTAAAAACGGACATGGCTAAAATCTCCGAATGAGCCCAAACGACCATCAATCAATAGCTCTCTGGGTACTGACAAAGATTTTGATATCTCCAATGGCTCCCCTCCATCCGACTTAGCCTACGGGAGCTCGTGTATAGGCTAATCTGCTCTGCACCTGACTGTGTAGAAAAGGGGACATTACATGGACTTGTCTTCATTGCCTGACCAAAGAAAGTTTTGTTGGGTCTGCTCAATCTTGTGAAGAATCGAGGCAGGCAAGCTGAAAACAGACATGAAAAAGGTCGGAATCCCTTGGAGGCACGCCATAGTGAGGGTTGCCTTGGCAGCTTGGGATAAGAACTTGCCTTTCCACGACACCAACTTTTTGTGGATTCTCTTGAGCACCATGTTCCACATCCCTTCCTTAGCACGCCCACAGAAGAGAGGGAGGCCAAGATAGGTAGTGGGGAGGGAGTCAATAGAGCACCCCAGGATCCTTGCAATCTGAACTTGGCGCCTGACATGGGTGTTGAGAAAAAAGATCTTGCTTTTGATGTAGTTAACTTTTTGACCGGCAACACTCTCATAGAGTCCTAGGATTCGTTTGATGGATCTGGCTTGAGCTACTGACGCTATGGTGGATAGGAGCGTGTCATCCACAAACTGTTGATGGGTGATCGCCTCAATCCCCGAGGCAAGGAGGATGCCGATCACCTTCTTCCGCCGTTGGGCATCCTTGAGGGCTCTTCCCAAAGCTTCTGCGAGGATGATGAAAAGGATGGGGACAGAGGATCCCCTTGACGTAGACCTCTTGAGCTCTGAAAGAAACCGACAGGAGAGCCATTGACAAGGACAGAGAACCAGGGGGAGGAAATGCAGCCCTGGATGAGGTCAACCCACAGGGGATGAAAGCCGAACTTGAGGAGGATCTCCCAAAGGAAATCTCTGTCAACCCTATTGAAGGCCTTGTTCATATCAAGCTTGAGGAAAAGTGCAACCTTCTTGGTCATTGAGGCAGAATGCAGGGTTTCATGGATTGAGATGACCCCATCCAGGATGTTCCTCCCTTTCACCGAACTGCCTAGAGACTGATCGATGATAAGGGGGAGAATGGGCTTCAGCCTGTTGGCCATAACCTTGGTCAACACTTTGTAGATGACGTTGCACAGGATGATAGGCCTATAATCAGAGATGGATTTGCAATCTGAGGCTTTCGAGATGAGGGCCAAGAAGGTGGAGTTGAAACTGCGGGGGACAACTTTGGTTGATTGGATCTCTCTAATGGCCTCATAGACATCGTTCCCCACCACATCCCACAGGGTTTGGAAAAACCTCGGAGAGAAACCATCCGGCCCAGGGGCTTTATCCAGTTACATTGAAAACAAAGCCTCCATAATCTCATCATGGGAGAAAGGTTCCACCAGTCCGAGGTTCTCATCCTGAGGAACGATGCAAGGAATGTTTGATAGGAGAGTATCCTGGGCTTGGCTATCACCCTCCGGGGCACTTCCCAAGAGGTTATGGAAAAAGGACACCGCTTCAACCCTAATCTCAACTATGTCCTTGGTGGATGATCCATTGCTGTACACAATCTCCCTGATCTTGTTGGATGCCCTGTGCCGCATAGTGGAGGCGTGAAAGAACCTGGTGTTAGCATCGCCTTCCTTGACCCACAGTTCTCTTGACTTCTGCCTCCAAAAGGTTTCCTCTCTAGCCGGGATGTTATGGAACCGTGCTAGGAGGTTCCTTTCCTCCTCCCTAGTGGGGCTGCTTGTGGTCCCCAACTTCGATTCTCCTTTCCATCTCCTGAAGTTTCTCGGTAATGGCCTTTTACTGGCGAAAAGGTTGCCAAAAACCTCCCTGTTCCAGATTTTCAAGTTTTCTTTGACCATCTTCAGTTTCTGAGCCAGCCGAGAAGTGGCGGATCCTCCGAAATTTTGATGCCACCACGAGGACACTTGATCTTTGAAATCCTTGTGGAGAGTCCACATGGCTTCGAAACGGAAAGGAGTTTTGAAGGATGGAGGCCTGCCAGTTTCAAGGAGGATGGGACTGTGGTCTGATCCGATCCGAGGTAAGGCCAACAGTGTGGCATCACCAAACAAAGGGATAGCTTCTTGAGAGATGAGGAAGCTGTCCAGCTTCGCCTGGATGAGCCCGCTATCAATCCTCCTGTTGCTTCAAGTGAAAGAGGACCCCTTTAGTTTAACATCCATGAGCTAGCTCGTTGGTATTGACAAGACCTTTGAAATCCTCCATGCTTCTGCTGAAAGAGTCGTTACCTCCTTTCTTCTCAAACGGATGCAGCGGGCTATTGAAGTCTCCTATGATCCATGGAAAGGTGTTGAAAGTGGTCCTCATCTGAGTTACAGTTTCCCACATTTCGGCCTGCTCGATGGGGGAATTTGGAGCGTAAACGTTGGATAGGATCCAAGATTGATTGCTGGTCTTGGAGTGAAACAAAATGGTTAGGATCTTGCTCGAGGACGACAAAAGCCTTCCTTCAACTAGGGTAGGGTCCCAAAGGCACATGAGCCCTCCTGACGTGCCTTGAGCTGGACTGGTAAGGCACTCTCCTTTGGCCCAAATGGCCTTGGCAGACTTCTGAGAAGAGAGCTCATCGATTTTGGTTTCTTGCATAATGAAGATGGAAGGATTGATCCTTTTCCTTAGGTCGGCCACCAGCCGCTGCTTGGCTGCCCCGTTGAGGCCCCTCACATTCCATGAGAGGACCTTCATTTCGAGGGTTTAAGGTTTTTCCTGCCTCCCTTTACCATCTGGAAGGGGGGTTTGGTTCCTTGCTTGTCATTCTGGTTGTCGGAATCGTTAGAGAAAAGCGTCAACTGGGTTCCATTTGCGATGTCCTCCATCGTTTCCTTGTTTCTATTCTCATTGTCAGAGGGTCTCCCTCTTTTCCTTTCGCTGCCATAGTCAATGGCCTGTTTCCTACTCCTGGTGTTTTTGGGGCTGATCCTCCCATAGACGGATGGGCCTTATTTTTCAGAGAAAGGAGAAAGGGGTCCCTCACCCCTATTCGAGCAGTTGGGGGATTTTCTATTGCCCGCCAGGTACTCATCCATAAAAGAATTTGGAACAACAATTTCGGGAAGGGTCTGTACCTGGGTAACTGGATCCTTTATGCTAGGACTGGTGTGAAGCGGGGATTTTGAGAGCACCTCCTGCTCCTTTTGGGTTGATGGGGAGGCTTCTCCTTGCTCACGGTTTTGCTTTCCTTGATATGGAACATCACTCTGGCTTTCCTCCTGAGGTGCTTGGTGGGCGGGATTACGCATGATGTGTTTCGAGCCTAGCACCGGCTCCTTGTTGAGAGTGGGAAAACCTTGGTTCCTCTGCATGCCCTTGTTCGGACCTGTCGCCTTTTGATTCTGGGCCCTCAAGACAGGGCACTGATTCGAGAGGTGACCTTGAGTGCGACAGTGAGTACAAAAGGCTGGCTTGTTTTCGTACTCGATGGGCTGCCTCTTGATGATGCGTGATCCTCTATACAAGTTTATGAAAGTGGGTAACTCTGCTTCCAGGTTAGCGGAGACACAGAAGCAGGCATGGACCATCTTGGATTGGACCTTGGTGGAAGAATCAATGGCGACGAGCTCACCTATGGACCGAGCTATCCCTCTGATGACATTCTCGTGCCAGCATTGGAAAGGGAGGTTTGGCAACCTAACCCACAGAGGAGCTACATTTATGTTTTGGGTTTCAGGGTTGAAATCCTCTCCCCACTTCCGAAGAAAAAGGCTCCTGCGCCCTAGGAACCATGGTCCCCCGGCCAAGATGTTGCAGCAGTCCTCCTGAGTGTTGAGCCTGATGGCGAAAAACCCCCGAGAGAGGGCAACAATTTCCATGTTGTCGCTGGTCTTCCACTTGGAAAAAGCCCATTTCCGAATGGTCTCCATGTCTGGTCGCCCTCCTACGAACTTGCCTATCAGAGTGAAACGCTCAAGGTCTAGGTAGCTGTCCATTAGGTCTTCAGGGATGACCAAATCTGCTCCACAAGGAAGCAGTTCCTGGGTGGGTTGCTTTGTTGGGGATCTTGGACTTAGTACCTAGGCGTAGGATCCTTTTTGGTTTAGGTTTACCCCACCTCTTGGTCCCTCCTTGTTAGGAGGGTCTTTTCCGCTCCTGTCCGACCCATCCGCCTGGGCCCCTGCTGCATCGGGCCCTGCCCCGTCATCACTGCCATGGCTTGTCCCTCCTGGACCCTTGCCTGACCATCCTGCCTCCTTTCTGCCGCATCCTCCCGGTCGCTCTCCTTCCGCCACCTGCTCGCCTGCTTTCCCGCTCTCATCGCCATCGTTTCAGAATAATTTATTTTTCAATATCTGATTGTTTTTGGATTATATTAGAAAGGCTGAATATTGGGAGCATTTAAACTCCAATGGAAAGAATGAAAACATTTGAAAGTAAACCGAACAAAAATCTGTTATTATTCAAATATTTATTTTTTATATATAAGGGGAAAAAAAGATTCTTGAGAAGGCGTGAACACCAACTCAGGTGAAAAGGAATTTCAAGAGTAGCATCTGCTGTATTTGACTCTGAACTAATGTTTAATCCCAAATAACCATCAATATGTCACTCTAAGGCCTGAAATTCCTCTTATGGTTACATTTTTTCCTCACCTTTTACCTTCTATGCAAAAAATAAATATAATTGAAGTTACTTTTTCCTTTTTACTTATATAACTCAAGTTACATTCTTATTTGCCCCACATGCATAACAATTTTTTTTTTAATTAATTAAATTTGGCCCCACCCATATTACATCATGACTGCATTATTGTGGTATTAGAACAGTAGTGTATTATCACAGGCCACATAATCATTGATTGTCCATCATTATGAGGGGATTTCAACTAGGTCATGCTCATCTGATTGCTTCCCGTTTACTGTTGCTCTACAATGCTTTGGACAGGCATAACAGGATTTTCATTCTAAAATAATTTTATCTTAGTAAATTTTATCTTCTTCAGTTTATGACTACACTCTTCTTATTATGGTCTCATAAAAAAACATGTTAGCTTAACAATTACAAAACATGCCTTTCCTGTTCAGACAAACACCATCTAAATATAGAACAACAGTTTTTAAATTAATAATTTTAACTAAAAAGTAATCTGAGTTGGGACCTACATCAGTTTTTGAATTTAATAATTATTTTAGCAGACAAACACCATCTAAATATAGAATAAGAAACATAATAATTTGTTAAATATTAGATGTGTGGAGTGTGATGGTTTCTGGTTTGTTGCAGTTATCTATTTGAAACTAAAGTAGACATACATAAATGGATAATTCAAGTATGGGGAAGAGGGATGCCCTAGTGCTCATTTACTTTCTTTTATTGTAAATTGCAGGTTTGAACATGAAAGTGTGTGTTATAATGGGGGTGCTTCAGCTCCTAATGTGGGCATTCTGGGCAGGTTTTACTTCCCACCAGGAAAGATACAAGGTATGGACAGTAGTTATTGGGGGAGCGTTGGCAATGCTCCTTGAGATTTATGATTTCGCCCCAGTTTGGGGATATGTGGATGCTCATGCTGCATGGCATGCAACCACTATTCCTTTGACATACATTTGGTGGAGTTTTGTCAAAGATGATGCTATCTTGAGGACTTCAAAGCTTATCAGTAGAACCAAGGAAAAGACTGAACCTAAGAAAGAACAATAGCATTATTTGCTTGAATAAATAATGTCTTCAGTGGAGATGATATCCCTTTAACAGCCTTCTTGGATTAGGAAAGCTATCTGTTACATAGATATTTAGGTATGTTCATCTTCTTCCTTCTTTCCATGGGAAGGAAGTTGCTTCAGATTTGACTTGCCATTGTAAAGCATCATATTAAGACAATTGATGCTGCTTTCAAGATTTTTCTCTGCATCTATGAAACATGCATGGAGACTGTTTCCTTTTTGTAGATACAATGTGGCCTTTCCTTTGTATTTAGCTTTATTTGTGTAAATTTAGCAACAATAAACTTGTATGGAGATCTTAACATTTTTGTGAAAGCATTTTGAGGTCTGGGCAGAATACAGAAGCTTGCATTGTTTATGACATTTGTACACATTCTGTAGATCCAGTGTTGTAATATCAATAAACTTCTATGCAGGTAAAAGCTACAGTCAATGAAATTGATCTTATTTGTTGTAATGATTGTATTGCATAAATGCTTGTACTCACTTCAAATTTCAGGCAAGATCATTGTTTATTTTTGTGGCAGGAGAGATAACTCGAGCATGTCTAACAGTTGTATTATTCAAAAATTAGGAAGTTTGTCATTCTCTGCCAAGCATGATCCAAGAAAGAGTCAAGATTTGTTAACTGGCCTTTATTCTTCATTGAGATTCTGTATTTGCCTTATTAACTGCTTTAACTAGTAGCATGTCTTATTCTCGTCTGTTTTAATCGCCAACTTTATGAAGAAAGTTGTCTTGCCTTGAGTAATTTGTTTCCCCCACAAAGAAATTATTTTGATTGAATACTATGCTAGAATAAGAAGGCTGTGTCTAGCAAGAAGTTTTCATTTGTTTTCCAAAACAAATAAAATATTAAGGGCTTGCAATGTGGGAGAAATTATGCTAGTGATTCCAAAATATTTGAACCTGTTTGATTTCTCTCTCTCTCTCTCTCACACACACACACACACTCATTGACTATATCTTGCATTTTATGATTTTATTTCCTTAAATCATTTCTTTAGCATTCAATTTACAATTTTGTAGGCTTTGTGATTTATTATAACAAAGTTTTCCATAAATTAATATTTGGTGTTCTGAAGAACTTTAATTGGGCATTTTATTTATTTTTTCATGCAATTTGTAGCCGATGAAAAGCTGCCTTTGATAATCAGTTGTTTTTGATTTACTTTATTCAATGGCACAGCTATATGATTTCTCAGCTATGGCTGTGTGCAACATGTCCATAGTGAGAGGCGTCAGAAATTTCCACCACCACAGTGAGAGGCCGCAGAAATTTCCACCTTCTTTGAATATAACAATTCTCTCTTCTTTCCTCAACACTTGAGATGATCACTTTATTAAAGTGTAGATGGAAGATTTCAACTTCCATACTGAAAAATTGTTACTTTTCCAGTCTTCCCCCACAAGGTTCTAGTTTACTAAATTTGAAAAATTCCTGTATCACAAAGGACATAGTGAGCAAAGTGGTTACACGTTCATTGGAGATCCAGGGTAACAACACCTTTACTTCATTTGGTCAAATATTGTAATGATTATAAAGAATTGCAATTAAAATTAGTTGCCTCTTGGTAGAATAGAGTCTACTAACAATGCAGATATCATTATTCCTTAAATGTTTTCAAATCATATGTTTAAAAGTATTCACTAAATGCTAGGTATTCTAATATCAAAATGTGTGACCTCAGCTTGGGTATAGTCTATTCGGCTTAAATGGTTTCACTAGTCTTTAAGTGAGGACCAAGTCTATCAGGCTGAAAATGCCCACCTATGCCATGGAGTGAATTAGACAGATAGTCTATTGTCTAGAACTGATGTCTTCTGCCATGCTGGACTGCATTGATCTTCCTTATTAACACAGTTAAATCTATCAAGGGAGAGGGGTTAACTTTGGTCTGTAAGCTTACATAGCTTGAACATATTCCATATAATTCCAAGGATCCATATTGAAATCATCTTATTCTCATGATTAAGATCCACTTGCCATTAGGGCGTGGGTATCCATCAGGTTATATTGATATGCAAGCAAGAGCAATTTGACATGAGTACTTAAAGATTCAGGGGTGCTCATCCCCATTGGTAGCTTTACTCATCAACACTTAACTACAGTATATGATATTTGGTCCCTAGCCCCTTGCTTCTAGATAGAACAACTTTAAAGGTCATTGGTATCCAAATCAACCATAGAGGGCTTCATTTAGGACCTCCAACTAATTTACTTTATGTTGTGAGTTCCATTTCCACACTATGCCATTATGAACAAATCCAAATCCAAATTGCCCCTTCCTAAATATTAACATGAATTCAAAAGATCAACATTCAAGCTAGCTTGGAGAGCTAGGCATCATTCAAGCCCTTGGGCTGATTGAAGTGACCTTTTTCTATCCTATTGTTTTATAAAGGAAGGTCAGAGAGTAACTTCTCATTAGCGGCGTGAGAACAAACTGCAGCGTTACTAACCAATAATAACTATAGGTTGGATTTCATTAAGCTTACATCAGTTCACATTAGGAACAACAACAGAAATCACCTATAGTGAAAAAAAGTTACATCCTTCCTTAACATCTATGGAGTAAAGTATAAATCCCATTCTGGTAAGCTTGATTATGATTCACTTCAATTCTATTAGATGTTCACAATAACGTCATATCTTGTTCTATTTACCTATAAAGGATTCACATGCTTGATTTACCAGAACTAGGACAACTTTTAAATCAACACTTATCTATTTTTTGTATCCATAATTTCGTACCTGCTCACAAGGAGATTAGAGACTAAGACCTTAATTATTTTGTAGTCATGCAATAGTAGAATTAAATTAATAAATTATTTGAAGTAAAGAGGGTAAGTAGAGTACATTCATGGAGTTATAGGCTTATCCTTTTATAAAGAATCACTTCCATTGAATCAACATAAACCGAAATTCATTCTTATTTGAAATTAGTAACTAATTTTCTTCCGTTCAACCATATGGAAACAAAGAATACAGACTGCAACGATGCTAAGCAGTAATAACTAGTAATAACTATAGGTTGGATTTCATTAAGCTTACATTAGGAACAACAACAAAATTCAGCTATAGTGAAAAAAAGTTACATTTTTCCTTGACATCCGTGGAGTAAAGTATAAATCCCATTCTGATAAGCTTGATTATGATCCACTTCAATTCTATTAAATGTTCACAATAGTGTCATATGTTGTTCTATTTACCCATAAAGGATTCACATGCTTCATTTACCAGAACTAGGACAACTTTATAAATTAACACATCTCTATTTTTTGTATCCATAATTTAACACCTGCTTGCAAGGAGATTAAAAACTCAGAATAACCTTGAATTATTTTGCAGTCATGCAATAGTAGAGGTAAGTCAATAAATTATTTGAAGTAAAAAGGGGAAGACTCAGAATAAGACCTGCAATAGTAGAGGTAAGTCAATAAATTATTTGAAGTAAAGAGGGGAAGACTCAGAATAAGACCTTTAATTATTTTGCATGACTTAAATTATTTGAAGTAAAGAGGGGGAAGACTCAGAATAAGACCTGCAATAGTAGAGGTAAGTCAATAAATTATTTGAAGTAAAGAGGGGAAGACTCAGAATAAGACCTTTAATTATTTTGCGTGACTTAAATTATTTGAAGTAAAGAGGGGGAAGACTCAGAATGAGAACTTTAATTATTTTGCAGTCATGCAATAGTAGAGGTAAGTCAATAAATTATTTGAAGTAAAGAGAGGAAGTAGTCAATAAATTATTTGAAGTAATGAGGGTAAGTAGAGTACATTCATGGAGTTATTGGCATGAGGTAAGTCGATAAATTATTTGAAGTAAAGAGAGGAAGTAGTCAATAAATTATTTGAAGTAATGAGGGTAAGTAGAGTACATTCATGGAGTTATTGGCTTATCCTTTTATAAAGGACCATTATAATAGAATCAACATAAAAAGAAACTCATTCATGCTTATTTGAAATTAGTACTCATTTTTTTTCTTTTCATCCATATGGAAACAAAGAATACAAACTTCAGATATTAAACTGTCCCTTATTATACAGATGGTTTTAAATTGATTTTACTTTAATCTTATATCACACAATTCCTTCCATAGCTCATTAGGTGATTCACAACATGGTTTGTTCCAGAATTTTAAACAACACACTATTTATAAGGAGTTTTTTTTTTTATATTTGTGGAAAACATCCCAAAAGGGATGCCACTTTCGGGTAAGACCCAAGGAGGCAGGGGTATCTATTTATAAGGAGTTTTGTTACACAAGGTTATAAACAATACAAAAGTCAAAATGAGATATATATTATCACCCTAACATAGCTTTTTTTTTTAGCTAGATAATAAGGGCTTGTTGTACTCGGGTCCCCTACCCTTGATAAATTACAACTCTCTTATTTAGAGCTTGAGAGTTTACAAATAGATACACTTCTCATCTCAATTGAGATGCTAAAGCTAGAAACCTAGATCATTTTACATAAAATGTTTGAATTCTAGATTTGGATCTTTTCAATTTTCTAAATGAATACAAATATTTCAGAATTTAACATCCTTCTTGACATTTTCCTATAGCAGTCTTCACAATACCAAAACTTCACCTCTACTATCTATGCCTTACATATTAGTAGAGTAATATTTCCAAAACATCGCATTATCATAGTTTGCTTTACCAAATCTAGATTGCTAGTTTCCTTCTTGAAACACAAGTGCAACCACAAAAATTATAATAAATAGTCTATATGAAAACACATTACTATTACAAAATAAAGCAGATATTATCAATGGAAAACATTAAAGTAAAACTTAATCATTTATTGATTTAGGCAATCAACATTTTCTTTTCGGCTTCAACTAAACTTACTACTTCAACTAAACTTACTACTTCCTCTAACCATGGAAAGGAGAATTTAAGTTCACGATCCTCGATCAAAACCCCTCTATTGGCTAGCCTATCTGTACATTTGTTACCTTCCCTTAATGTATATGTAAACCTAATTTCTTCAAACTCTTTAGCAAGATCTTGAATTTCCACAATTATCTCTTGTATGTTCCATGGAGCCTTTGCTTTCCTCAAAATTGCATTTATTACTATGAGAATCACCTTCCATCCATACTCTGTTCCATTTCATTTGTTTGCATATTTTTTACCTTCTAAAGTCGCCAAAGTTTCAACTTCATTATTTGTCTTAAATCCACTATTGAAAGCGTAGTGAGACAAAATCTCTTCTCTATTATTTCTAATTATTCCTCCTCCTGTTGGTCCTAGATTTCCTTTAGAAGTTCCAACAAATTCAATTTAACCCTCCACATCTGGTGGTTTCCAGTTTATATTCTTTGCCTTCTTTTTGCTTCTCTTGTACCCAACATCATAATTCCATTTAATGACTTCATCTATTAAGGCTCTCTGCTTCCAGATTAGGGATTGGGTGAGTTGATAGGGTTGGTTTAGACTCCTCCATGGCTAAACATATCTTCCTTTTCATAACCTTTAAACTGCTTTCCTTTCCTTTAAATATTCTTCTATTCCTTTCTAGCCATACAATCCAAAGTATTGTATCTTTTGATATATCTCATGTTGTCTGTAAAGCCTCACTTTTATTAGTGCTCTACCATTGCTTTAACCAATCTCTAATTCTGCTATTCATCACCATGCATTTACCAAACATATTAAGAATCCATTGCCATAGATTCCAAATTATTGAGCAATGTCCTAAGAGATGATCTATACTTTCCTTTTTACAAAAACTACATTGAGAGGTGCCATGAAAACCCCTTTTCATAAGGTTATCCTAGGATAAAATTCTAGGGTAAACCCAAGCTATCCTAAAATAGCTTGGGTTTACCCTAAGCATTGTTTATTACATAATTTCAAACCGATTATGAACTTGTTTCAGTACATAAATCCATCTTCTCTATATTTCTATGGATACCATCATTGGAAAGGGTGAGTGCAATAGGTCCTGACAATAGGTATACAATGTTACAAGTGCTCTAGAGTTCATTCATAAAGTCCTTAATCACAAAATCAATTGTTGTGTTAAAAAATGCAACATTTCTAGTTGACATTCACACATTCATTCAAGAGCTTATGTGAAGTAATGCTTGCATTCACAAAGTTCAATCACTTTGAGTGGACCCATTGACAAAAGAAGTCGAGGCATATCCACTTAGGACAAATGTCTTTCTTGAACCATCACACATAAATTACTGCACCCATTATGCAATTTTTTAATCTATGATGGCCAAAGAAGGATTTACCCAAGCCTACTATAAGTGTGAGGAGGGAAAGCTCATCAGGGCAGTTTACTCCCCAACCCTGGAATTCTTGTGAGGAATTCACTCAGTTCTTTTTGTTACTTGAGAGAACCGAGCCTTTTGCAAGGAAGGTACATACATATCACCGATATAAGAGAGAATCGTGAAGTGTAACTACATCTACATGAAGTCATCATTAAATCATGCAATAATTCAAGCAATCACACATGCAAGGAATTATTTGATCCTATATGAAGTCAACATTAAATCATGCAGTCAATCAATCAATATTCCATCTACACGAAGTCACATTAAATCATGTAGCATATGAACAAAATGATTTCCTTAGTCATAGCTTGGCCAAGCTTTTATTGGTGCAATCTTCCCAATTTGAACCATAAGGTGTATTTAATTTGTAATTGTTATGACACATCAATGCTAAAAAAACATGCCCACCCTTTTTGTTATCCACTTGAGTGATTACAAGTCCATTTGTAATCCATATATGCCTTTTCTTTGTTTGTCTCACCCTCATAGCATATACACAATTTTCATGTTTAGTATTTTCAACTATGACAAGCTGTTACAACAAAAAGGACGACTCAAAATATGTGTTTTAAACATATTATAGTGTAACAAAGTTCATTTTATTTCTTCAGTCAAATTCACACAACCAAACCTTCAAAATTCAATATAATTTCTTAATTTCATTCAACCATGGAGTCAACAAAGAAATCTTTAAAGAGAGGCATAATCATTTGTGGACTCAAAAGACTCATTGTTAAGAATTGGATAGAGGATTGTAATTGTGATGCATTCAACCACAATCTTACCCTTCGAAAGGTGCTTAACATATCACCTGAAGATGCAAGTATTCAAGCATACATCCTATTTGTTAATAGGGGGTCATAAAGCATGTCAACTACCCATCACACTATTCTGACTATATTTGAGATATATTGACACTCTCTAGTTTGCAAAATAAAACGTGCAAGCATATTTTTATGTTATCTAACTAAGGGAAGGTATGAACTCACATTCTAGATCAATTGTATACCATACACCTATGTCAACAAATATTATTTGTTTTTGGACAAAATTTTCTTAGATCCTAAACTCAGTCTTAAAGGAAGGACAAATGACACTGACCATGGGTATTCAAGACAGTAACAAAACAAATAAATTGTAAGTTTTAATGTGGCTTTTATATTCATTAAATATTTTCCTAAACTTTCAAATGCTTCTCTTGTAGAAATTATTTTTCCAAAATAGGGAGTCTTCATCCAAAGCAAAGCAAGACCACCCAAAGCATGTCTATTCCAAATTTCCTAATGTGAAATGCAAGTAGCAATTCCTTCTATGGAGTATTTTTGTCCACCAACAAACAAGGTTTCATTCAAATAAATGCAAGCACTAATTTTTTTGAATGCAAGTAGCAATATATATATTTTTGATATATAGATGAGTTAGGGTTCTATGCCATGCAAACACCATACTCAATTACTATGTAGGTGAATATAGATACTAATTAATATTTTTGAAAATCACTAGAAAACAATGGCAAGGTGGAATATCTTTGTTCTCAACATTGAATGCTTTGTAAAACCTTGCTAAGCAACATTGGGTTTCTTCTCAAGTTTGCATCCATTTAATATTTTCAACTAGCATTTCAATGAAATAGAGGTGAATGTCCAATTTTTGCAAAAAAAAAAGGAATCCAATTTCAAGTCTAGTGCTTAAGGCAAACCCACGTTATATATATTTCAAGGATTTATACTTCAAATGATCAAGCAGTAAGGAAATTGTTTTTATCAAATTCATGACATAAGAAATCATCACATAGGGTTTGCACATGCATCTTATACAATTTGCTATATTTTTTTTTATAACTGAATTTAACTTAATTTCCCTCTTTATTTCCTAGTTCAAACCCTTAACTCGATGCATCATTTTTTTAAAATTGGTTATATGGGATTGAAATGGGCCTCACCCGTATTAGATCATCACCACATAGTGGTATTATAACAAAGCTTGGATATTATCCATGTATCGTTGGCAAGATTCGAACCTTGGTCTCTTCCTTGAATGTTGGAATCTAACTGGTTGAGCTAATGACACTTGATAACCCGATGCATCAATTAACAACCATACAAATAAAATTTAATAGAGGTTTCTTCTAAAAAGAATGAAGGTTTATCATTTTAAAGGAAAAAAATAGATTCTTTATTACACTTGGTTAAACCCTTGCATTGCTGAGATGCAAGACTTGAAGAGAATTACCAAGCTGAATTGGTGCTATTCCCTGAATACTTTTACACACTTCGTCTCCAAGATCCTAAGATGAAGATGTCTTTGTGTACCCCCAAGATCTGTATATTTCAAAACTAGAAATGGTTTCTTCAAGGATCTCCTAAATATTTTATCTTTATGTTGACGAAAATCCTCCTGAAAACTCCTCACCTCTAATAATAGTTTTCTCTAAAATGGGTTTATCTAAGAGTATGGTGAATTATTTTATAAGGTTTTTGACCTCCATATATTCAAGTTCTTGTTGTCATGGACTACACCCTTAGTCCTCTTCTCCTAGTTTCTTTCTCTTCAAATTTGCATGACAAAAATGAGGGTATCCTAATAGGGAGAGGATTTATACTTATTGGCAGGTTTTCGTGTCCATACACTTGCTTTTTCATCCAAACAAAATATATTTAGTTTATTTTTTTCATGGGGTTGTCCCATATTGCCCCACTATTCCCCTCCTAGGCCTCTTAACAATGGTGTTATACAAGGAAAGTCTTACAAGGATGTCCAAGGAGGATTCTAACTCACCTACCTTATTTTATAGTCGAAGGTTTAAATTATCCTTTATAAGGTTCGCTTGACATGTTGGTGACCCTTTTACAATCATAGGGTTGTGGTTCACAAGCATTTATTGGCAAGCAAGTATACAACCTTAAAATTCCCATTAAATACAAACAAACATTCATATGCATCATGTTCTAAATTTTCAACACATCTTTCCACATTGAATTTATTACAAGCAAAATGCAATTATGCCTAAATTCAAGCTACATGGTGTATGTACAATTTTACTTCTAATAGGTTGCTGATCCAACATCTGCAATCCTCTCCCCGATGATAACCTCCATCTCAAAATACTTAGAACAAGTTTATAGTTAGTCTTGTTACAAGTCAATAAATTTTTCAATATAATACTTCAAATGCAGCCATACAAGTATCACAAAAGTAATAATATAATCTCAATACAGGTCACATGTTATAATATCAATAACTAATTGCCAAGTCATCATAGCCACATCATCACAATTTATTCACATGCTGAGTTTAAATTACTACAAATAAATTAAATAAATTCACGCTATGACATCCTTCCCCTCTAAAAAGAGTCATTGTTCCGATGATAGTTAAGCATCAATCCACACACAATATTATTACCATTTAAATGAAAATGTAGGAATCTCAAGATAAGAAACATAATACCTAAAAGTAGAAAACACACTCATAAATGTATGCTATTATCAAAATAATACTATCTTAGCAAAAAGGATCCTAAATCTGCAAAGATCATTAGTTAAGGATTTGATAAGCATCCACCTATTAAGGTTCCAACAAGGGGATTTGAAATACATTATCGATCCAAGAGAGAGCTAGGATAGAGCAACTTTATAGACGACTAGGTTGACCACCTCCAAAATCTTAAAAGGTTCTAGTTTAGCTGACTTGCCATACTTTATGGATATCTTTTGAGGTTCCACCTTAAGGAATACTTCATCACCTATCATAAAGTACCTTAGAATCCTATTTGTTTGGCATTTTTTTCTACTTGTCTGCAACTTAAGTAATTTTCTAATTAGTTTCATACATTCCTCCATTTTCTATATGTCTAGACCTAGGACCATCGAATCCTTAACCATGTCCCAACTGAGAGTTGTACAGTACTTCCTTCCATATAGTCCCTTGAATGGATCCATACCTAGATTGAAATAGTAAGAATTGTTATAAGCAAATTCTATGAAATCTAGATATTCTTCATATTTGTACTGTTAATCCATGTAGTACATTCTCAACAAGTCCTCTAGTACCTAGTTCACTGTCTCAATTTGACCATTAATTTTTGGGTGATATGCTAATCTTATATTGAGGTTAGTTCCAAACACATTATTTAAGGTCTATCAAAACCACAAAGTAGTCCTTATATCTATATTCAATATGATTCTCTTAGGTACCCCATACAACTTGAATATTTCTTGCATAAATATTTGTTCTAAAATTGGAGCACATCCTTTAGGTTTCTATGAATAAAGAATGCTACTTTGGTTCAATTTTTCAACCACCATAAGAATGACATCATTCTTGTTCTTGGACATTTTCAACCCTTATATGAAGCCAATGATGATCATTTGCCACTTCCATTTTAGCTTATCATTTGGATATAATAGTATTATTGGATGCATGTTTTCAACCTTAACTTACTAAAACTCGAGGTATTTTGCCATGAATTTTATTGCATCCATCTTGATACCTAAAAAAAAATATAGTGGCTTAAGGTTTGCCACAAGTGTTGTCACGCTGGGATGTATTAAATATGGAGTACAATGTATCTCCTTGAGGACTATGGCTCTCAAGCCATCATTATAAATCACATAAATTTAACTTATGAACCTTAAGAGGTCATCTCTTTATAATTACTACCCATTATAATGATATTCATGGACATCTATCTCTAGAGTAGTCTTTGCTATCTGGTAATGCTCATTCTCATTGACTCAAACTCTCTCTTTGAAATTGAAGTAGTCATGGCAATGATGTGCCTTCTATGAATAAGTGTTAGATACTCAATTTTTCTTTCCCTTGATGTAGTTAATGTTGAATTTGTATTCACAAAAAAACTCTAACCATAATTATTGTCAGGTTAGGTTGTGTAAAAATACGCTTGAAACCTTAATGATCAATTTTTAATTTAAGGAGATTATCTAATTAATAATACCTTCACATTCACAAAGCATGGACAACTATCACTAGCTCCAAGTTGTGTGATGTATGGTTTTCTTATGCAACTTTAATTACTCAAGCCATTACTCAAGCCATCAATACTCCTTATCCTTCATCAGAGGCATCGATGATTACTATTAGGTACTTGAAATGTTGGACTTGTTAGCTTTTTTTCAACAATTGAAATACCTTCTCATGGTGTTCAATCTAAATAAAGTTTTTCCTTTTCTTTGGAGTGAGGTGATCAGATGAACGATCTTGGAGAATCCCTCAATGAACCTCTTATAGTAGCCTGCTAATCCCATAAAACTATGAACTTCATAGACATAATGAGGCATTGGTCATTCCATAAGGGATTTAAATTTTTGCTTTGTCAACTATGACACCATCTACCAAGATGATATGGCCCCAAATGCTACACCCATTTCTAGAAAATATGCACTTGCATAGATTCTTGTAACAATTATGCTCTCTCAATTTCCCCATTACCATACTCAGATGCTCAAAATGTTTCTCCTTGTTCTAGGAGTAAGTCAATATATCATAAAAAAGGTCTATTACAAATCTATCTAGGTAATTGCTAAACATATTGTTCCCAAGGTTCATAAAATTCAATAATATTTGATCCATACTCATATCTTTGGAGTGCGAGTGTGATCTAGGAGTAAGCCTCACTAGGTAGCATGGAAGGAAATTCATATTTGAAATCCCTAATAGAAGTTAGGATGCCCTAGTAGAAATTATGGATTCCCAAGTTAAGGACAAGATAAAGAGTGAAAATATGACAACTTCAATCAAAGGAGCAAATGCTACACTAGAAGTGATTATCAAGGATGAGATGATCAAGCATGATATAATGGTTCTTAAAAGTAAAGGGTTAATATATAAGTTGCATGGATACTAGCTAGGGTTTTCAAATATTAAAAAATGGATCAAGTCAAAGAGGGGATTCAGTTCAAATTACTTTGTAACTTTTCTTCCTAGAGATTTTTCCTCATCATCTTTTCTAGTTCAAAAATTAGGGATAAAATAATGGGTGGTAGCCCATGATTTAGGGGGAGAGATACCATTTATTTAATACCACAAATTGAGAATTTTTTTTGTTGAGACAAACAATTAAAAAGTGTCCACTGTGGGTTAGAATTTTTGGACTTACAAATCAACTTATCAATAGGGATGTTTTGAAAAATATTGAAAATACCCTATGGGAGTTTATCAAGGAGGGACCAACTATCAAGGAGCAAAAACATACTATATATACTTGGATATGTGTTGCTATGAATATTTCAAAACCTTTTTCATAATGCATTATGATTAAATTGGAATCAAGAGAATGGGCTCAACAAGTGGATTATGATAATATTGCATTCCGATGCTGCAATTGTTATGAGACTAGACACATGACAAGAGATCAAAGAGACAAACAATTTGATCATGAGATAAAATTTAAGATGAAGCAAGGAAATCATATTGTAATAGAAGTTGAATTAGATCAAGGATATTCCACGCCAAAAATAGAGGCAAATAAAATCTATTTGTAGCATCAAATGGTAAAGGCTACCATAGTTCACTTGAATAAACTATTAGAAGAAACAAAGGATACAAGGGATGAGAAATTGTAGTGTGCAACTTCAAATTTAGAAGTTAAATGTGCAAAGGAAGATGTGGAGGAATATTTTAAAACAATGAGGGCAAAAGAGGTCAAGTTTATTCTAGGTAAATTATCTTTATTTTTCTCAACTAGTATAATATCCTCTCTTGCTAATAGAAATGATAGTAGTGTAGAGG
This sequence comes from Wollemia nobilis, assembly GCA_028583015.1. Lineage (NCBI taxonomy): Eukaryota > Viridiplantae > Streptophyta > Pinopsida > Araucariales > Araucariaceae > Wollemia > Wollemia nobilis. Next base: position 1,546,740 of record JAQPPZ010002512.1, read on the forward strand.
TGATTCCTTTATCTTTAGGATTATAATAGCATCATAATAAATAAATGAGGATGGAGTCTATCCATAGCAATTTAGGGTTTTTAGGAAATCATAAGAAGGTAATTCCTATGGAGAAATGTCCTTGCACTTTAGGTTTTCTAAGGAAACATAAAGAATAAAGTGCTTTTGAGGCTATTCCCTGTGCTTCAAATCCTTCAAAGCAAGACAAACCTATAAAGGATAAATATCACTATGAACAATATGAAAAAACTAAATATTTTTATGAATGTGAAAGTGTTGATGGGAATGAAAAAAAGAGACTAATACACAAGAAGCAAAAACAAAGACAAAACGAAGCTCAAAGGGATATTGAAATGGGGAAATAAAAGCAAATATTGCAAGTATTAACAATAAGTGGGGCTAAGCCCACAAACAAAAACAAAAAGTGATGATGAAAATGATATCTTAAAATATTAAGGACATGAATAAGACCCTTAAAAAAGGAGGTATTATATAATTGATAGGTTGTTATAGCCAAATTTTTTATAGATATGGAAACCATGTAGTCAATGTTGATTTTCATCCTAGCAAAATTCAACTTTTAGAACACAAGAGGATAAGTGATATTTTATCTCGTAATAAAAATGGTATCAAGGAGTTGATTGTGGAAACATAGTAGTTTGAGGAAGATGACGAATATCTTTGATAGAAAGACAAATGAAGAATATATTTGATAAACATACAATTTGGATATGGTTTATTTAACCTGATACAATATAATGGGAGCAATATAATATTTTGTTATTTTAATGGAAGTGGCCCCCAATAGAATCCACACATAACTTATTAGAAAAAAGTTCATGAAAGTTGTTGCATTCATGAGTTCAAATGGGCACAATGAATTCATCATTGCCCATATATATAACTTTTAAACTATGGTTTTTGAAAGGGTTTTCCTTTCCCTTTAACATCAACTTAGACACATCAAGCTATATAGACTATTTGGTGTTGTTGATATTTGAACCTTGGTGTGAGCTATGTCACCCATATGTCTCAAACATTGAACCATAGCCCCATTGGAAGAAAGAAAGATTACAACAATAAGATTGACATTGGAAACTCTACGTAGGTCTTTAAAATTTTAGGATAAGGCATGGGTTTTAAAAGGGTCTTGATATTTGTAGTGGTTTGAACTTGGATCTCTTGGATGAGAACCTAAAGATATACCACTACAGTATCCCAACAGGGACACTCATCATGCCCATCTCAAGTTCTAAAGGTTTCCTTAAATATATATTCATCTCTAAGTCTTAATTGATGATATCCCAATTGGAGATTACATTTTTAAAGATAATTGCCTCTAGAATTTGGTCAAAGATATTACCAATCCTTAAAAAAGGTACTAATTCTTAACTATTATTTTATTCAACGTCTGGTAGTCGATGCATAACCTAAGTGTATTTTCTTCTTCATGAAGATTACTAGTGCACCTTATGCTTATACGCTTGGATAAATCAACCCTTTTGATAACAACTCATTCAAATCATTTTAAGTTCAAAAACTTAGTATTATTCAATATGGAGCCTTGGATTGTGTCTTTATTCTTGAAAAACGTCTATTAAAAATTCAAACTCCCTTCATAGAGGAAGTCTTGGAGTTATTTGAGAAACACATCATGATATTCAATTAGAAAAGGATACACTTCAAAAGTAGGTTCTTTTCCTTCTTCTTGATCATCAATATGCACTACATAAAATATGCATCCCTTTTATTGAGTTTTCTTTAGATGCATAGCTAAAATATACTTGAAACTAATAAGCCTCTAGACTCCTCAAATGGTGGTACTATATCCTAAATCATCAATAAATTCAACCATATTTACATAATAATCAACCTTAGATCTATGCTACCATAGCCACTTGACTCTAGTGATTACATTCTATGATCTTAGAAGGACCACATAAAGGTTTATCTCAATGGTAAAATTTTGGACTTTCCAACTCAGTCATGCCCAAGCACAGCTATAGTCTTCTCTCAACTTGATTTCCATATAGAACCCTCCAAGTTTTTCCCATAAAACCAACTCTTTTTAATATTTTGTAATACATATGGAGCTACAAAGAATTCTATAGCTCTAATATCTACTAAAATAATTATAGGGTATTTGCAAAGCTTACTACTTGTCTAAATTGGAGCATTTTGATGCTTAGTTTAACGGTTATCTATCGCTACATGAATACAACATTGGGGTTGCTTAAGCTATTGTGGATGCTTGGTAAAAAACTTGCTTTTCTATTGAGGAAATTGATCAGTATAACGGTCTCTTCCATAAATGAAGTGTTCGTATCTAGGTCCTTTCTTAAGTTGATTTCCACCATTCTTGTTGAGTTGTCCTTTTTGTTCAAAAGTCTATTGGTGTTCATTTTATTTCTTGGAATATTTATTTCTAAATTTTCCTTTGTTCCCATTTGTAGGTTTACCATTTAATAAATTCTTAAATGAAGAAAAGGATTGTTGATAAGTTTTACCCTTGTCCTTATTCTCCTTATGATTACCAACTATCACTTGCAGCTTTTGCTCTTAATTACTTTCTCAAAGACTTGATCCATGGTCATTAGGCTTTGAACATCCACGTATACCCCCATATGAGGGTTAAAACTCATAATAAATTTATTGTCCTTCTAATACTAAGGTAAATAATTTAGGAGCTTTGTGAAAGACTTCCAATAATGAGCCATTATCTTTTCTCCTTGACTGAGATTTTAAAATTTATAATATTTTTATCGAAGTGCAACTGTAGTAACCACCATTGATGGAATAATGCAACAAAATATTCCCAAGTGACATTCCCTACCGCTAAACCTCTTTCAATTTTTAGATTTTTTCATCAAGATGCATCTTATCTAACAAGCTAGTATGTAGCCCATACGACCTTGGTCTCTTCAACAAAATTGCAAAGTTTGAAATACTTAGTCATCTCAATGAGCCATGAATTAGCTCCAACTCAAGTGTCTTACCATCATACTTTGGTGTCAAAATCTTCTTGATATCCTTGGAATGCTCTTCTACCAAGTAATATTTCTTATTATTTCATTACTCCCTATATTTTTTCACCCGCATAAACACCTTATCATTGCTTTCTAATTTTTATCTCTCTTAGGGGTCTTAGAATAATGATTCCTTTCCTTGACTATTCCTACTCACACGGTCATTCTTGATCCTTCTATTCCACTATGACCACTTTATCCTTTGTATCACTCAACATGGTCAAGATTCAATCCAAATTTGTTGTTATTCCTTCAATGGTGTCTCTACTACTAGAGTGACTTGCATTTCTTGTACTATCCATTATTTTATTTTTGATAATAAGGTAGAAGGATTTTGAAAGGACCCCAAACATTTTACAAGAGGATTTTGAGAAGGATCCTCAAACTTGAACGAGGAAAAAAGACAGGTAGGCTCCCCCAGGGAGAACAAAACCTAAAAAACCTACAACTAACATCTCCATGTCGAAGAACTACCAACCAAAAGAAATCCTACCAAAAATAGAATTCAAATTGGGCGTTCACCAGCCCAAACAAGCAACATTCCCAATCAATGGGAAGAAACAACAAAGAAACTGGGCACCAAGTTTTGAATTAGAAAATTGAAAATCTTGCCCAAAATAATATTCCTACCCAACAGGGATAGTAGAGCCAAATCAAGATTTTGGGAGGAACCCAGAACCAAACACAAGGGTTTTGTAGAGAACCTGGAAACTAAAAAAAATAGGGTTTATGAAGAAACCTAGAACCATACACGGGGGTTTGATGAGGACCCAAAAAATTGAAGAAATAAGAGCTAAAACCTCTTGCACAAGGCTAAAGCTTCCCACCAAAAAGTGAGAAAGCAAAGCAACTAGCTAGAAGAAACCACCCAACTGATCTGCACTTGTAACTGACCATTTAGAAAAACCTACAAATATAGAGTTCTGCTTTCATTTCTGGACACCCTAATTTTTTCTCCTAAAAGACCATATCAGGTGACAAAAGGATTCAATTTTTAATTTCTTTCCCCTTGATCATCAAATTTTAAAAGTATTTGGGAGCCATCTGCAATCTCCACCTCAACTTCTTGGGCTCGAAAAGATTTATTTGGGGGTCTTCCCACTCTACGTTCCACCTCTATATCCATAGATTTTTTTTGGCTTCTTATTTTAAGGGGGGACCCTTTTTGAGAGTTCAGACTCCAATTAAGACAAGAAAAGGAGTTTTTAACAGGAATGGAATAATCAACGAGATCCCAACATGAGTCTTACCTAGGCCATTGAGAAAACTACTTTTGTAAAAGAATCCTTTAACTGGGCACCTCCCAACTCGAGTGCCTGGGATTCAGGAATCTTTAAGATCGCCTTATCACCAAGATACTTTTCTTGGGCCACCAGATCTAACACTATGGAAACCCCTAAGGAATCCTCACTCCTAGGAGGAATTTTTGAACCAGACCCTTCTGCATGATAGGAATTATTAGTAGAATTATAAATAGGGGGTTTTTCAATGCCTTTCTATGAATGGTATGTTAGTTCTTACCATCCTTCCTTTGGGAAGAAGACTTAGAAGGGCAATGAGATACCACATGATCTAGCTTATTATATGCAGAACATCAAACCAACCTATTTTCATATTGTATTGGTTGGATCATTTTGCCATAATTTACAACCAACTTAATGAAGTTTGGGAGGTCAGCTTCAGGGTCGACCATCACACAGAATTGAGCAAAGATCATTTTATTTTTTTACCCTGGTATTTGGATCAAATGACACCAGGTTTCCAATGTCATTGTCCACTACCCTCAAGATATCATCATGCCAAAGGTGGTATGGCAGGCCTAGTAGTCACACCCAGAGAGGTAGAAGGTTTATTTTTTGGGTACTAGGATCAAACTCTACCCTCTTTAATGAAAAAATAGTCCCCATTCACCGTAAAACCAAGGGACCTCTTTGAGAATATGCTTGGAATCATCAACACAGCTGAGATTAACAATAAAAAAGGAATTATGGGTAACAATGATGTCTAGAGAGCCACAGGGTATCCATTATTTTGGCTATAACACAAACATACACATTTCAACATTGATGATCCAATTGGGTTCCTAACATTTAATTTGACCTTTGACATCACATGTAACAACCTCCTTACTCGATATTGGTCAAATATTACAATAATTTTTTAAACATATAACTATTTTTATAATTTATAATTAACTTTAATTACTATGTAACAAAATACAACCTACTAGTAACACATATATCATTATTCCTTAAGTGTATCAAACTCATATATTAAGAATTATTTAGTCAACACTAGGTTTTTTAAGATCATATAAGTGTCACCTTGACCTTGGTATATTCTACTTAAATAATTTTTTACTAATCTTCATGTGAGGACCAAGTTTATCAGTCTCATAATACCTACCTACGCCACATAGTGAATTGGAATTATAGTCTTTTAATTAGGATTGATGTTTTCATCCTTTCTTGACCATGTTGATATTCCTTATCAATGCTATCCAGGGTTATGCATAAGTGCAAAATATCGTAGATTGGCTCTATTTAGGATTTTCAAAATTTTAAATTGGCTAATTTTGGATCCTTTCATTGGGGCCCATTCGCTCGAAATTTACGGGGTGGAAGTTTTTTTGGGGTAAATTCACCCATTGTTGATAATAATAATCTTATTTTTATTTTAATTCACCGACCACTTTCACCCCATTCCATGGAAAATTCACCTTCAAATTATAAATGTTTTTTTTTTCCTGCCTAATTCACCTCATATACTACCTGTATATACACTGTAGGGGGTACCGATAAACATACATATAAAATACTATAACTCAAAAATAACTCTGAAATAATGAAAAACTTGACAATGTTGCAAATAAGTGTCTGTCGACATAAGATGATCGGTTGTAGAGGATATTTGATCGTCATCGTCATATGACTATCGATTACAAAGAAGTATCGATTGACTTAAGACGATCGACATAAGCCGATCAGTTGCAGAGGAGTGTGGATCGGTATATGCCTATCGGTTGCAAAGAAGTGTCAATCGGTATAAGATGATCGGTTGTAGAGATGTGTCTATCGATATTATCTGATCTATTGTAGAGTAGTGTCTGTCGGCATAAGCCAATCGATTGGAATCAATATCTACAAATTCTATACAACACGTAGGTACAAACACTTTTTACCATTAAATTTTTAATATTTCTCTGTTATTCTTAACTATAAAGCCTTTATTTATTAATAGATAAATGGTTGTCTTCTTATATACCTCTTTTTAAATACTTTGTAAAATTATATTTTGTTAATTCTTTAAAATAGTACCTTTTTACATCAAAAAATGATAGAGAACACCAAACATTGAATGCAGTAAACACTGTCGACCCTGATGTGTGTTCACTCAAAGATATTCCAGCAGATGAGATGGGACCACATAATAATTTTCCTAATAACAACATTCAACAATCACTTCAGGAGATGTTAAAATCAAACACATCAACCAAAAAAGAAAATGATAGTACAATTAAAATGCAGACCTTTGGGGAATCTTGTAGTCAAAAATCTAAACGTCAAAAGATAAGAGAATGGACTATTGGAAGGTATTTTAAAAATGAATGGGCATGATTATACCCCTTTATTGAGAGATATGAGACACAAAATGTGTGTAAATACATTATTTTTACATGGAAGTTAGGAAAGGATCATTTATTGTAAAATAAGAAAGACACAATAGAAAAATATTGTGGGAAAGTTTACATCAAAGAAATACGAAGTGATGGAACAATTAACAGATTTCATAGGTGGAAGGATGCATCAGAATATGTGCATATGCGATATGCACTTGAATACGAAAAAACAATAAAACAACAACAAACTCTCATTGAGAAGGGTGGAATAATCGAGGTCCAATTTCAAAAAATTAATAAGACTGTATTAGCCTCAAAGAAATTATAGTTTGCTATTGTATACAATATTCTAAAAAAAGATCGACCCATGTTTGATTTTGCTGATTTTAAGAAAATACTTCAACTAGCCGATGTACAAAACCTTACCAGTTCACATTGGTTAGATCGAAGTGGTTGGGAAATGGTAAAATGTCTATCACTAGTTGAGAAGGAAGACCTAAGAGAGAATGTGAAATAAGCCAAATTTATTTCACTTTCCATTGATGAGGTAACAATTGTTGACAACACATCTTGGATTTGCATACATGTTTACACATTCAAAAATCATTGAGACAACCTCATTTACTAGCACTACATAAGATGATTGAAAATTATAATACGAAAAACATTTATAATGTTGTTGTAGCCAGTTTAAAGGATATTTCTAGAATGGATGAAAAGGAAATCGTCACAAATTTAATTTGTGTTGGAGCTGATGGTGCGGCTATAATGCATGGACAAAGGAATGGTATTTGTGTTAGGCTTCAAACATAAACTACCCCATATGTGATTTCCATTCATTGCATGGCTCATCGAATGAATCTTGCATATAAAGTTATGAGCAAATTTGACAATGTAGCTAGAGTGGAAGAGCTCGTCTATGAAATACACTCATACTTTTCATGTAGTCCAAAAAGGTTTGCAGATTTCTCTAGGTGTAACCGAAGGCAAAAAAATGTTAAAAGATGTGGACACCAGGTGGATTTTAGTGTTTCTTCCTGCAAAAAGGATTTTTTTAGAATATCAATCCTTGGTTGGGTTTATGTATGCACATTGTAGGGATGTTGCCAAGGCAAAATATTTTCTATTTCTTATGACTGACATGAAAACTCTTCTCACATTATGTGGTATTCTTCCATTGTTGCAAGAAATGAATTATTTGATTAAAATCACACAGGAAAGGGCAATTTATATTGTTGATTTCATCAAGACGAGAAAAAAAATATGTATGATTATTGAAAGAATTTACTTATCCGAAAAACATTTTAAGGATCCCAAGTTTGATAGCTGGAATTTTTTAGTTGATGTCAATGATTCTAACAGCTTCTTAAAGTTCAACATCAATGATAATATTTGTATTGATATCCATGGAAAGATGATTCCTTTATATCGTTATGAAAAGCGATTAGATACACTAACATATGATGTTGAACAAGTGCCCATAACACATTTCGGATTTGATGAGGTTTTGGATAGCACTAAGAATAAATTGAAAAGAATTACAAATACATTAACAAGTGAAATAAGAGATCATTTTTAGAGAGATGAGACACTTGAGGCTGAGGCCGTGGCTATTGTTAATCCTATCTTCTGAAATCCTTGTGTTGACCACGGGAAGGTTTAATACCTCTACTTCTCGAATAAAAAAAAAACAAAAACAACCCCCCCAAAAGTTCATAATAGGTTGGAAAAAATTATAAATTTTGATGCTCAAGGTGGTGTTAGTCAAAAAGTGACTAACTACAGAAAAATAGCTGATGCACCTTTTTGCATATTTTCCAAGAAGACCGAAGTGGCCCATATGCTAAAGATCAAAGAAAAAGCAAAACACCGCAAGGAGGAAAAAGTGTCGCGATATCGCGACATGTTGCATTTTCGCGGTCCAAAGCAAAGAGAAAGAGCAAGGAGGAAAAAGTGTCGCGATATCGCGACATGTTGCATTTTCGCGGTCCAAAGCAAAGAGAGAAAAAGTGTCGCGATATCGCGACATGTTGCATTTTCGCGGCAAAAGAGAAAAAGTGTCACGATATCGTGACATGTTGCATTGTCATGGCCAAAAGGGAAAAAGTGTCGCGATATCGCGACATGTTGCATTGTCACGGCCAAAAGGGAAAAAGTGTCGCGATATCGCGACATGTTGCATTGTCACGGCCAAAAGAGAAAAAGTGTCACGATATCGCGACATGTTGCATTTTCCCCAAAGAAAGAAAAAGTGTCGCGATATCGCGACATGTTGCATTTTTTAAGGGCAAAAGAGCAATAAGAGAAGAATGTCACGATATCATGACATGTTGCATTTTCGTGGCATGAGGCAGCAAAAGAGCAAAGTAAGAGAAGAATGTCACGATTTCGTGACATGTCTCATTTTCGCGACGGAAGGCAACAAAAGAGCAAAGTAAGAGACGAATGTCACGATTTCATGACATGTCTCATTTTCGCGGCTGGAAGCGGCAGAAGAGCAAAACAAGAGACGAATGTCACGATTTCATGACATGTCTCATTTTAGTGGAGACGGCAGAAGAGCAAAGCAAGGAAAGAATGTCGCGATTTCGTGACATGTCTCATTTTCGTGGCTGGAAGCGGCAAAAGAGCAAAGCAAGAGACGAATGTCGCGATTTCGTGACATGTCTCATTTTCGCGGCTGGAAGCGGCAGAAAAGCAAAGCAAGGAGAATGTCACGATTTCGTGACATGTCTCATTTTCGCGGCTGGAAGCGGCAGAAGAGCAAAGCAAGGAAAGAATGTCACGATTTCGTGACATGTCTCATTTTCGCGGCTGGAGGCGGCAAAAGAGCAAAGCAAGGAAAGAATGTCGCGATTTCGCGACACGCTATGTAAAGGAATAAAATGTATTTTTGGCAATCAAAGGCATGCATGACACCAAGAAGTGATTTCTGACATGATTATCAGAAATCTAGGATAGAGCAGGCTTGCCAGATGATTGAAAATGTGACAGGCTCATCTAGAATTTAATTAGCAGAGGAGATATCTAATTCATAGAAGACTTGTTGTGTATTATTAGAAACTGCAGATGATTGCTTGTAAAATAGTAAGATGTACTTAGAAAAAGATACTCTTTTAGGGTATATATAGGGGTGAGCGACTCCAAAAAAAGGTCGGCTCTTGGACGTTTACAAGGTCGAATGCATGTACTTCGAATACAAGCAATAAAATCACATCTCCCATTGGCTTCTGGTTCATATCGTGCAAGTGTATGTATTAATGTTCTTTATTTTTGCTTACAATATTGAATTGTAAATTGAGTCTGTTCTTATATCTGAACTTTCGCAATACATAAATCATATTGTTGGAATAAGAATCTAATATATACGCATGTTAAACGAAATATTAGAAATCATATCTGAAATTATATAATTTCTGCATGGAAATGTGTTTAAATGCTTTGGATAGAAGTAAGTAAATCTGTCTTTGTTGTTGTCTAATCTGCACCATATAAAAGTTCTAGCTTAGGCTATATTTCCCTTATCTCTTGTTCCCCTTTTCTCTAAAAAACTCAAAGGAACCAGCCTTCTCTGGAGACTAGACAGATGATCTCAAGCAAGATCTGTCTATTCAATGTTGGCAAAGTCTAAGGCGCAACACTATTAACCGAAGGCAGATTTTGTTCCAATAGTTTTTGGCATGCCCGGTGGGACCAGCAATCCCACAGTATTGTATAAGTTTTGGTGTTTTACCTTAAGAGCCTTTTTGTTTAAAAATCTCAAGAAAAACCACCCGGCGACTCCGTTGCAATTTAGACCATAAAAGAAAGACCTTGTCTAAAAACCTTCTGGTTATATAGCCATATGATAACCAGATCTCGAGCTAGAAACTCTGAAGAACCTATCGAGTTCTTTGAACTACATCTCGAAAGCCTAAAAGCACACCCTGTGCTAGCCGCACGATCAAATCCGCCCGACACCATTAGCACCTCTTTAACACCCATTGTAGGAGCATCTGCAAGCAATCCCATAGCGGTTGTAACTCCTTTAGCAATCATGGCAGCCGCCCCTACCCCAACGCATCTTGTGTGGAATCAAACTGGCCCTTTGAACTTGGGAACACACCACCAAATTCCACAAGCTGCACTAAAAGCATTACCGACCTTTGACGGAATAGGCAAAATAGCAGATGAGCACTGTTTAGATGTATCATCGCTAGCATCTATTTACAACATCACTCAGGAAGATGTAATGGTCAGATTGTTGATTATATCTTTGAAAGGAAAGATGCTCTATTGGTATAGAGCGCTTCCCGCTGGATCCATTACTTCTTGGGCAATACTTGCCGACCATCTGGTCGATGAATTTAATATACATGCGGATCCTTTCACATTGCTGAATCAATTCACTATCATTGAGAGGCATCCACAAGAAGAAATCCAAGATTTCAACATCAGATTTACCAGAACTCGTGATAGAGTACCGCAAGGCCTAAAGCCCATGGAAGAACAAGCTATATGCTATTATTTAAGGGCTTTTGATTCAGATCTCGGTATGATAATAAGGCAATCCCGTGTAACCACTTTTCCTGGGATCTATCTAGAGGCGACAAAGGGCGAAGCTGATCTCATCGCTACAAAAAGATATCCATCAAAAAGTCTATTGCCAATTTTACCAGAGCTTTCCCAAGCATCAATTTCTAAACTGCCCGTACTCCCATCAACGCAGGCCCTCCCAGCTATAGCCGCACCTCCTACATTCCTTGCATTACCGACTACACCCCTTGCATCGGCTCCCCCTAGTGATCAATACACGACCATAATTGATACAATGAAGACATTGTCAAATGAAATGGCATCCATGAAAAAGAGAGAGGCTGAAAGGAATTTTCTGCCAAGGAGGTTCCCTCAGGTAACAAGAGATGCAACACAATCAAGCAATAGGGGACAAGAGAGACCGAGCACGGTATATACAAATGAGACAGTGGAGGCCGAGGAGCCTCCCACTGATTCTAACTTTTGGTGTACTACATGTAACGATCCACATGGGGAAAGTTCGTGTATGATACACCAACATTATGTACAAAGTATAGCAGTTGAAAAGAGTAAAGAAAAAATGAAAGGCCATGTAAATATAATTAGAGAGAAGGACCACAACTTCATGATGCCTACAGTAGAACAGGTTTCAGTTTTGACAAGATCAGGTAAGAAACCACTGCAAGTAGACCCTAAAGAGCTTCAACCATTGAATGTTTCCCCTGCTCCCAAGGAAGTTCCCAAAGAAACTCCTAAGGGAAGCCTCCCTCAGGAAAGAAAATATCAGTTTCCAGCCAAAATTCAAGGGCAAGAAACACACAAAGAATTTATTCCTCGGGGGGAAAATGAAACCCAAGAACAGGCTAGGGAAAGGTTGAGTTTCCCCTCGCTGACAAAAAGGCAAAGAACTGAAGCTACCCAGGGATACAAAAATAAATATGAAACTTTTTCCAAAGAAAGAGAAAGGATAGTTGATTCACCTACATTCAGTATAGTAGAGGAAATGAAAAAGACTCCTTCTAAGGCAAGTATGTATGATACTCTTCAAATCCCAGGTCAAATCGATCTCCTACAGGAATCCCTAAGAACAATGAAAAATGGAGGTAGGACTGCATCATCTTCAAAAATGGTTCTAACGAACTTGACGTCTGCCATTGGTAAGAACAGGCCACAACCCTTTTATTTGTCCCTTCAAATGGAAGGATGGGTTGTCCACAACTGCATGATAGATTCAAGCGTTGCTACCACTGTGATACCCAAAGCAAGTATGTGATATTATGGGAATGGAGTACACTAGGAGCAGCGCAGGCGTCCTACGAGTTAGATGGTACTCCAATAAAAACTGTAGGAGTGATAAAGGATATTCCCATACGGTTGCATAAAATGCCTCGGATGACTAGTCATACAAGAGGTAGTAGTCGTAGACTTGGAGCCCTATTTTGGTATGTGTCTATCCAGAGAGTTCACAACAAAGATAGGAGGATACTTATCCTTAGATTATTCTCATTTGGAGATACCTTTCAAAGGTAGAAGGGTCAAGATTTTTAATGAGAAACCATCGACGTTTCATGTAGAAAATATTGGTGAAACTGACCGTGTAAATATGATGACTGAAGAAACAATAGAAGAAGATCTAATGGAAGAAACATTAGAAGAGCTCCAAGATGAGGATGAGTTTTCTCTACAGAATTTTAATGCCATGATAGAAACAGAAATAGGAAACTATTCTATTGAGAAACCAAAAAGAAAATTGATACCCTCCCTAGAAAAGGATGGTTCTGTGAATCAATTGTGGAAGCTTTTCTTTGATGGGGCTAGGTGCAAGAATGGAGCTGGTGCCGGAATAGTTTTGATTTCTCCCACCGGAGAGGAAAAGGTTTTCTCTTACAGGTTGACTTGGAGTTGCTCCAATAACGCAGCGAGAATATGAGGCCCTGTGCTTAGGGTTAAGAAAGGCTGAGAAATTGGGAATCAAACAGTTACTCATCTATGGAGATTCAGAACTTATTGTGAATCAAGTCACCAAAAAATGTATAAGTAAACAACATTATTTGAAGGCTTACAGGAACAAAGTGTGGGATCTCTTAGAGGCCTTTGAGGCCCTAAATATAAAGTTTATCCCTAGAGAACAGAATACCCACGCAGATTTGTTAGCTTCAGTGGGAGCTAATTTTTGTCCTGTAAGTAATGTTATTCAGAAGTCTAAAACTGTTAGACTTATATACAGGCCTTCAGTGCCTGATAAAAATATTTTCTGGCAAGTTTTTGAAAATGATGAACAGATACTGGATTTCTTAATCCATGAAATGAATTGCTCGACCAACCGGGATCTGCGGGATGAAGAGGAAGAGGATATTATTCAGTTAAAAAACAATCATATTCCTAAGGGTCTCATCACCCTTGAAAGCCTGTTTGATAACAATGATAGAGCAGTTGGCCGAAAAATCAAGGTCGATAAAAGAAGATACAAAGATGTAGAGTTGGAGCCAGGCAAAATGATTAAGGTTGGAATCAGTTGTACGGAAGAGGAAGTGAACCGAGATCAGAGAATTGTGTAAAAAATTCCCTGACATCATAGCTTGGGTGTATAGTGATCTAAAAGTGTACAATAAAGATGTTATTCAACATACCATAGAATCAGAAGAAGGAGCTAAGCCTTTTAGGCAAAAGCAAAGACCAGTGAATCCGAAGATAGAATCTTTGATGAAACAAGAACTGCTAAAACTCCTTCAAGCTAAAATAGTATACCCTGTTAAACACTCCACCTGGGTGGCAAACTTGGTACCGATCAGGAAGAAAAATGGAGATATCAGATTGTGTGTAGATTTCAAAAATCTGAACAGAGCATCACTCAAAGATCATTACCCGCTACCTCAGATTGACCAAATGCTACACACAGTTGCAGGAGTAATGCAACTCTTACAGTTAGAAGAACAAAGAGAGCAATCATACAATCACAATCAGAAGCATATGGCAGATACTTAAGGATGGTTCAACAAAAAGACAACTGCCAAAAAATTTAGAGTGGGAGACTTGGTTTTGAAATGGAATGTAAAGAAAGCTAAGCCAGGTAACCATGATAAATTCGATGCTTTCTAGGAGGGACCATTTGAAATTGTTTCAGAGAAATAGTTCAATGCTTTCGAGTTGAAAGATCAAGATGGATTGGTTTTTCCCATCACGGTGAATGCATTTCACCTAAAGTTATATTTCTATTGAGAAAGCAGAAAAGGAATTATATGTACAGTATAATATAAGTATATTCAGACAATATTTGTAAATATTACCATTTTTCGGCCTTAACAAAAAAAATTTCAGTCACAGCCAATCAGAAGTCGACATTTTTTTTTGAATAGAGATACTAAGGTATAAAGGGAGTTTTGACGAGGTAATGTTCACGTTTAATCTAAGTGCATTTTCCTGTGTTCTTTGTCTTTCTCTGAAAGATTCTTTTTACAACTGCGTTGTTGACTCCGTTTCCCAATGGATAAAGGCCTGGTTCAAAATTTTTGCAAGCAAAAAATCCCCGGAAGGCGCCAAGAATGTTAGTCAAAAAGTGACTAACTACGAAAAAATAGTTGATGCACCTTTTTGCATATTTTCCAAGAAGACCGAAGTGGCCCATATGCTAAAGATCAAAGAAAAAGCAAAACACCGCAAGGAGGAAAAAGTGTCGCGATATCGCGACATGTTGCATTTTCGCGGTCCAAAGCAAAGAGAAAGAGCAAGGAGGAAAAAGTGTCGCGATATCGTGACATGTTGCATTTTCGGCAAAGCAAAGAGAAAGAGCAAGGAGGAAAAGTGTCGCGATATCGCGACATGTTGCATTTTCGCGGCCAAAAGGGAAAAAGTGTCGCGATATCGCGACATGTTGCATTGTCACGGCCAAAAGGGAAAAGTGTCACGATATCATGACATGTTGCATTGTCACGGCCAAAAGAGAAAAAGTGTCGCGATATCGCGACATGTTGCATTGTCACGGCCAAAAGAGAAAAAGTGTCGCGATATCGCGACATGTTGCATTGTCGCGGCCAAAAGAGAAAAAGTGTCGCGATATCGCGACATGTTGCATTGTCGCGACCAAAGAGAAAAAGTGTCGCGATATCGCGACATGTTGCTTTGTCACGGCCAAAAGGGAAAAAGTGTCGCGATATCGTGACATGTTGCATTTTCATGGCCAAAAGAAGAAAGAAAAGGTGTCGCGATATCGCGACATGTTGCATTTTTGCGAAGACAAAGAGCAAGGTAAGAGACGAATGTCACGATTTCGTGACATGTCTCATTTTCGACGGTGGAGGCAGCAAAAGAGCAAAGTAAGAGACGAATGTCACGATTTCATGACATGTCTCATTTTCCAGGGAGAAAGAGCAAAGTAAGAGACGAATGTCACGATTTCACGACATGTCTCATTTTCTGGAAGGAGAAGAGCAAAGACAAGAGACGAATGTCACGATTTCGATGACATGTCTCATTTTCAAGTGGAGGCGAGAAGAGCAAAGCAAGGAAAGAATGTCATGATTTGCATGACATGTCTCATTTTCACGTGGAAGTGGAAAAGAGCAAAGCAAGAGACGAATGTCATGATTTCATGACATGTCTCATTTTTGTGGCTGGAAGCGGCAGAAAAGCAAAGCAAGGAGAATGTCACGATTTCATGACATGTCTCATTTTCATGGTTGGAAGCGGCAGAAGAGCAAAGCAAGGAAAGAATGTCATGATTTCGTGACATGTCTCATTTTCATGGTTGGAGGCGGCAAAAGAGCAAAGCAAGGAAAGAATGTCGTGATTTCATGACATGCCAGTTGTAAAGGAATAAAATGTATTTTTGGCAATCAAAGGCATGCACTGACACCAAGAAGTGATTTTTGACATGATTATCAGAAATCTAGGATAGAGCAGGCTTGCCAGATGATTGAAAATGTGACAGGCTCGTCTAGAATCTAATTAGCAGAGGAGATATCTAATTCATAGAAGACTTGTGTATTATTAGAAACTGCAGATGATTGCTTGTAAAATAGTAAGATGTACTTAGAAAAAGATACTCTTTTAGGGTATATATAGGGGTGAGCGACTCCAAAAAAAGGTCGGCTCTTGGACGTTTACAAGACTGAATACATGTACTTCGAATACAAGCAATAAAATCACATCTCCCATTGGCTTCTGGTTCATATCGTGCAAGTGTATGTATTAATGTTCTTTATTTCTGCTTACAATATTGAATTGTAAATTGAGTCTGTTCTTATATCTGAACTTTCGCAATACATAAATCATATTGTTGGAATAAGAATCTAATATATACGCATGTTAAACGAAATATTAGAAATCATATCTGAAATTATATAATTTTTGCATGGAAATGTGTTTAAATGCTTTGGATAGAAGTAAGTAAATCTGTCTTTGTTGTTGTCTAATCTGCACCATATAAAAGTTCTAGCTTAGGCTATATTTCCCTTATCTCTTGTTCCCCTTTTCTCTAAAAAACTCAAAGGAACCAGCCTTCTCTGGAGACTAGACGAGATGATCTCAAGCAAGATCTGTCTATTCAATGTTGGCAAAGTCTAAGGCGCAACACTATTAACCGAAGGCAGATTTTGTTCCAATAGTGGGTAATTTTTCCTATGACAGAGCTATGACACAGTGGAAGTCCCTAGCAAAAAGGAGAGGTCTCACTAATATTGTTGATAATGACAAAAATGATTCAGCTTGGAGTGATGATGAGATTATGGAAATGCAGAATTCACAAATGATTCCTGATTCTTTTGGAGAAGTCGATAAAGCTTTGTATCAACTTTCAAAAATGTAAAAATTTCAATGATTATATAAAAAATTCATATAATCAATTATTTTTGGATTTGAAATCATTTCTAAAATTTTAGTGATATGAAAAAATTCATATTATCAATGATTTTCCGTATTTGATATCATTTGTAAATGTTATTGATTTGAAAAAATTCATATTATCAATTATTTTCCATATTTGATCAGTTGTAAAATTTCAATGATTTGAAAAAAATCATATAATCATTCTATTTTCAATGATTACATATATTTACTTTTTAATGTTATTGACTGTCTATGTTGTCAAAATTTATGATTTACGCTTTAGCTTTGAGTAAGGTTTCTGTGATCTAATAAATTTTTACCCCTCTTATAAAAAAAAAAAACAATATAGCATAATACAAAAGACAATACTCATTTTTATACAACAACAAGAATGACTATGAATAAAATGAAAATTTAAACCCATGCATAGATATATCCTTCGTAAACTCACTTGAAAATTGAAATATAAAAACAACATAGCATAATACATGGAAATTGAAAATTTAAACCCATTAAATTGTAAACTCACTTTGAAATATAAAAACAATATAGCATAATACAAAAGACAATACTCATTTTTATACAACAACAAGAATGACTATGAATAAAATGAAAATTTAAACCCATGCATAGATATATCCTTCATAAAATCACTTGAAAATTAAAATATAAAAACAACATAACATAATACATGGAAATTGAAAATTTAAACCCATTCATAGATATATCCATCGTAAAATCACTTTGAAATATAAAAATAATATAGCATAATACAAAAGACAAAAAATATTTTTATACAACAAGAATGACTATCAATTAACTAAAAAAATTAAACCCATGCATAGATATATCCTTCGTAAAATCATTTGAAAATTGAAATATAAAAACAACATAGCATAATACATGGAAATTGAAATTTAACCCCTTCATAAATATATCCATCGTAAAATCACTTTGAAATATAAAAACAATATAGCATAATACAAAAGACAAAATGCATTTTTATACAACAACAAGAATGACTATGAATAAACTTAAAATTTAAACCTATGCATAGATATATCCTTCATAAACTCATTTTAAAATTGAAATATAAAAACAACATAGCATAATATACAAGACAATACTCATTTTTATATCACAACAAGAATAACTTTGAATAAAATGAAAATCTAAACCTATGCATACATATATTCTTTGTAAACTCAAGCATATTTGAAACACCATAATACTCAAGAGATGAAAATAACACATAATTATAAATTTAAATAGTATAATAGTAAAGTAATAAAAACAAGTATCTTGTTTTCAAATAAAAACATATGAAATGTCTTAAAATTGTCTTTTGAAATATTAAATTTTCAAATTCAGTTTCATGCTTCAGAATATTTTCCCTATTCCACCACTCCTTTTTCCTTTTCCACGACTTCCACATTCTGCATTCCAATGGCTCCTCCCTCATATTTTCCCTATTCCACTCCTTTTTCCTCTTCCACTACTTCCACGAATTCCATATTCTGCATTCCAACAACTCCTTCCTTAGGTTGGGTAACAATACTCTCAATTGCTCCAAAATTGACAAGGATCTTCTCAACACTTTCCAATCCTTTGAGCAGGGTGTTTTCCTCTTTCCCAACATCTTCAGATATTAGTCCATGAACTTATTTACCCTTCTCCTTTAACAGAACATCAAGATCCAATCCGTTTCAGATAATGATTCTCCACAAAATGTTGTTTTGTCGAACTGCTTCCTGAGCTCTTTTTTTCATTGCTATAGAAGCATTTAAGAACTCCTTTGCCATCCTGAGATAGTCTTGCAGGTTTTGAACCTACTTCTTGAAATTATCATACTTTACCTGCAAAAAGAAAAAATAATTAGTCAACAGATATTTACATTTGAAAAAAAAGAACAATTTTTTTTGAACACAAGTCAAACCTCAACAACATTCTTTGCAACTGCAATAACAACTTTTTTCTTATCACACACCCATTCATTATAATATGCTTGGGCCTCACCATTTATGTTCTCCAATCTATTCAACATAAAATTTAAAGTTTCATATGTGTAATATGTATTAACCTTCACAATGCCAGATTTTACTTGTTGTAGTAGAGCCTCCATATTTTCAGGTTCATTTTCAACAACATAAAATAATGTTCTCTTTTTCAAAAATTATTGAATCAGGCATTAATTTCCTTTATCAACACTTTGACCCGATAATCCTATTTTTTCATTTTTGTTATATCTAGAAGTAGTAAATCCTTAATGGTTGCTTCAACATTTTCAGAAACTAAATCTTTTTTAGAAATATTTAATCTTTCATCCTTTGGTCGAGGATGAGCTTGCGGGGTGTTGGTTTCCCTAGGAGGATATTTGCTTGAACATTCTGCTCCTTCATTTTGATTATCTCAAATAATTTTTGATACTTGAAAAGTAGTGGGTGTGTTACCTTGCAAAAAAAATCTTGATCAAGTGGAACTTCATCTAACCCAACACCAAAAGCTTCCAGTACACCAGTGAAATTAAAATTACCAAGAGAAATACGTCTAAATCTTGAAAATATCTTTGATGCTTCTTTCTATGTAAATTGCTTTATTGCTTCTCTCTATGGCCTAGATGGAAGAAAATGTTTTCCAACTAGGAAGCATTGACCTCACATCTGAGGTTGGCATGGTAGAGGAGGGGGCAACATCGATTGTTGATTTTGATGATAAAATTTTTGTATAGGAACTTAAAACATCAAAATAAAAATTAGTTACAAAATTTGTGAAGGTAGATTATGAAAATTGCTTACAAAATTTGTTATAAAACTTATTGACAAAAGAAGAGACATCTTGTGTAGGTAAAGATGCAAATGGAATGTGGGTGCACCATACATCTAAAAACACAAAATAAAATGTAATAAAATAGTTTAAATTTTCTAACAATTTTTTTTTTGACAGTCAATAAAACTTACTTCCCAAAGATGAGATCTCTTGCACAACTATGCCCATATGTAGTGGACATGCAACTGTAGGTGGAGGGTATCCTCTAGATTATAACCTTTTAAAGAAGCATCCTGCTTTGAAGAGAAAGAGGATACCCTTTTCTGTGTTTTGTATAAAATGTCAAAATTATAAAAAATACAAACATATGAAAAATAATTTTTTTTACTTCAATTTTAACTAAAAATTACCTAAACCTACTATTCTGTCATGGCTGCATTGGCTAGGGTTGAGTGCCAAGAACTCCATACTTGAGTGTTCTGTAAATGATAAAAATATTCATAAAAAATTAAGAATATAGTTGCATGTGCTTATTTTTGGTGAAGGTGAAGCATAGGTTATCATATTTTGGATATCCATTCTGATCCGATGTGAGACATAGGTGGACTAGTCGAATTGTTGGTGTGCAACACAACAAACCAAATATGCTAAAGTCCACATAAATTTTTTTGTCAGTCTTCCTTGCAAAACGAGTTTGGAAAGGAAGAATTCACAACATGCCCAAAGAAATTTGTTCTCAATAGCTGGTACATTCAAACCCCTTTTGGACTTGGTGCCCGTAACTGCAAAAAAAATAAAATCAGTAATTGTAGACCCTAGTGACTAGAATTTAAATTCAATTAAATAAAAAAGTAGTTATACCTTGAAAAGATTTCAGCTGCACCTTGAAGTTGGTCTCCAGGTAGAGTTTTTCATCATCAGTTAATGTGTATTTGGATGTGATTGGCTCAAAACCGACGTTGGGTAATGCTATCAATGTGGCGACATTAGAGGCTATGAAAGAAAAAATGATGTTTTTATTATCAATGACAACATTTACCTTGCCCGAATCAATATTGTAACCTACAATTATCTTCTCTAGTAGTTTAATGTCTGTGTCAAACTGTGACATCAAAACTAAACCCCAAAGACCAGAGTCTGTTACCCATGACATGTCATAACCCGGTGTTGATAAAATTTAAAAAATTAGGAGGCAAACAAGGTTTTTAAAATTTTGACATTCCAAGGGTGATAGGGGATGCCATAGGGTTATTTCGTTGTGTACGAGAGAATATGGATCAGAAGATACAATGGAAGGTATTCAAAAATTGATGAAAAAGGGTTCAAATAAGAGGAAAAGGGTTAAAAATCTCTTAAAAATTAAGGTAAATGGTTAAAACTAAGTTAAAACATGAGGAATAGGGTTAAAACTACATTAAAACGAGAGGAAAAGGGTTAAAACTATGATAGAAAAGACAAAAAAATGATTGTTTATCCCTTTATATAAAATTTTATGCATGCAATTAGCTCATGGATGGTTGACACATGGTATCTACATGCAATCATTTCATGGATGGTTGACACATGGTACAAATGCACCACATCATCAATGCAAATGATCAGGTGTGTTGCAATCGACTGGGTGCTCTGTAACCGTTCGAATTTGGTGTAACTGATCAACTTTGCTATACTTGATCATCATTCTTGTAGCCCATTGACACTGTTGCAACTGATCGACTTTGTAGCAACCAATCATCTTTGCTGCAATCGATTGTCATTGTTGCAATCGATCGATATTCCTACAGTCGATTGTCATTCTTGTAGTCGATCAACATTATTACAACCGATCAATATGGTTGCAACCCATCATCATAGTTACAATCGATTGTATAGATGCAACCGATCGACATGGTTGTAACACATCGGTATTATTGCAACACATCAACATATCTATAGTTGATCGGCATTCCTATAGTCGATCAATATTATTACAACCGATCGGTATGGTTGCAACACATCGATATAGTTACAATCGATCATTATAGTTTCAATCGATCAATATTATTGCAACATATCACTATATATGCATTCGAATGTCATGACTATAGCTGATTGGTATAGTTGTAATCGATCATTATAGATGCAGTCGATCAACATAGATGCAACCGATTGGTCATACCTACAACCGATCGTCATACCTGTAGTCGATCATCATGTCTACAACTGATCATCATGTCTATAGTTGATTGTCATGTCTGCAGTCAATCGTTATGTCTACAATTGATTGTCATATCTATAGCCGATCGTCATGCCTGTAGTTGATCAACATTCCTACAACGAATCGGTATGATTGCAATACATTGGCATAGTTGCAACACATTGACATAGTTGAAACCAATCGGTATAGATGCAACTGATCACCATTGTTGTAACACATTGACATAGTTACAACTGATCACCATTGTTGTAATACATCGACATATCTACTCCTGATCATTTTTCCCAACCGATATGTCTATAACCGATCAACATTTTTGGACCACCATGTCTACAACTAATCGTATCAGACCGATCATCATAAAGCATAAAGGCTTAAAGCCTTTCATGTCGGTCTAAGGCCTTTAAGTTTACGTACATTCCTAGAATTTGCAAACCGATATTCATAGCCCCCAACATAGAAAAATTTGCCATGGTTTGAAATTTTTTGGTGAAAAATGAATGCAATTCACCATGTATCCTTGGACATAATTCATTAGGATTCTGAGATAATTCACCTTGATTTATGACCCCTTATGCATAACCCTGATGCTATCAATCTATAAAGGAAGGAAGAGGGTTAACTTTGGTTTGTAAGATTACACAACTTACACATATTATGTATGGTTCCAACTAATCCACTCGTGGATGACAAAAATTCCTAAATGGATGGGGAGAGGCACACTAACTTCTCTATCCTCATGTTAGGTTCATTCAATAATTTAAGGATATGGGGAGGTAGATCATATGTGGGGTATATGTATTGTGCATTTATTAGGAAAACACCTATATTTCAAGTAAAGATTCTTGCTTAGCATACCTTTTCTCAAATAAGTATAAGAACGACTAAATTGAAACCTATATTTTGTTGAAACCTAATGTCTACTTAATGATTAGATCTGAATGACAAGATTAATGAAGACTCTTTTCATAAAATAAATGCTATTTCTTTTTTATTCTTTGTATACATGGATCTATTCTAAGATAAACATCATAAAAGTTCTTTCCTAATGCAATGCAAAGTGTAATTTTTTTTAATGAATTTCAAACTAAGGGCTACTGATCCAAAGCAAAGGATAATCTAAAATCTCTAAGCCTACTTATTGCTCCAATATCTCGTTGTTCCAATATCAATGTATTCACTTTCTAGCTCACTATTATGCATCTCAAGGTACCTACACATAGAAAATAATAAATTAGATTTTAAGGAACTTCCTCACTCAGACCCATGTTCTAGATCTAATAGAAGAAGAACTAGAGAATAGGAATAGACAAAGATACCTCAAGTTTTAAGCAAACAATAAAAATGATGCTGAGAATGAAACTAGAAATAGTGTCGATGGAGCTAATTATAACATTATAGGATGATAGTGCTATTACCTACACACAATGAAATACATTTTTGCCTAGATAACTTGTAGGATAAAAGGATGATTGGTAAAAACCAACACATATAAATAGATCTAAATACCATTATGTAATTGATGACGGAATGATAAATAAAGGAATAGATATAATATTAAGGTGATGTGATGCTAATTGAGATAAAATGAAACTAAGACAAATGAAATAAAAGACATGTTGATAACAATAAAGGAATGAATTTAGAAGCAAATATAAGAGCCCAAAGATGATGGATCAATTATCCTTATGCATGTGTGGATGTAATTCTCTATATGAGTTTTGATAGTAATTCTTTGAGGTTTCCTTAATCAAAATTTTAGTGGAGCTTCATTAGAATCTTATGACTAATTCAATTGAGATTTTGGTTGAGCTTTCCTAGGATTTTTAAATCTCTCTTGGATGTTTACCAAGGGCTTGTTTTATAGAGGTTACAATAATTTGGAGGATCCATTAGAAGTGATATTGGACAAAGGAATGCATTAGGTGATACTGAGATAGCTATCATAAAATTAGGAAATTCATGAAGGGTTGATTAGGAGCTTAGTTAGTATGATTAGGATAGGATTAGTAGTTGCAATATTGTAATAGAAAAGATATCTATTTAGGAAGACATGCATGGGTGTTATTGAGAGTGAAATTGGTAGTTGAGGAGCATTGATTGGGATTCATGTGGTAAGCATGCATAAGAGGTGGGCTAGCTAGATGTCCATTTTATTTATGATTTATGATAAAGCAATAAATCTAGAGATAAAAGTGCTATGGGACTAATGTACACTAGTGTTAATGTCAAAAATAACTGTTGGAAGGTTGATTAGGTAGGAAATAATTAAATTTGAACTTCTGGAAAAAGCACTTCCCCTTAGCCAAAAGGGATGCCAACGCTAATACCTCAGGTATAGTGATTTTAATTTTTGTAATTAAATACATTTTAATTATATTTTAGCTTGATTAGTTGATCATGATATTTGACATGTTAGATGAGGTATATTTTTTCATGATTGTATGATTGTTGATGCTCAAAATTGAGTGTCTATATTTACCCATTTTTGATGCATTCATCAAATCATAAATGAATTATAAATTAACCTATATACCCCAATTTTGAGATGGATAAATTTCATGATGACTTGGATTCAACATTTAGGATGATTAATGATTGCAATGAGTTGATATTGATGATGCAAGATTTTGTTTTTATAAAAATGTTAAATATTTTTTGGAGGTATTACATTATTTTTTCCTATTGTAAATATTTAGATTAGAGTGTGCATTTGATTTTATGTGTCAAGTTAGTAGGATTATGCATGTGTCATTTATTTAACTGTGTGAGGTGTCTAGTTAGGAAGTAAAGAGCTATGAGTGTGATGTGTCTAGTTTATAAGTAGGGAGTTATATGAAATCATGAGATAATTTATCTTTATGTAATATGTAGAACTTATTATGTAAGAAAAACATATGAAGATTCAAGTTCTCTCGTGAGTTTGAGGAGAGCAAAATCTAAGAGTCATGTAATGTGAAAGGTCTCATGTATCTTTATATTGGAGATAAAGCTTTGTAAAATGTAACTCGAATAAGCTTTGCTTTATGCATTGCTTGAGTTTTATCAATAAAGATATTTAGTGTTATTTTATATGATATTTATATGTGATTGATTTATTGATCCTAGAATTAACATCAAATTGCTAACAATGGTATCAGAGCTACATAGCAACAAGGAACAATTAGTGGTCCAAATTATGTTGGAAGGAAGACATTATGGAGAGAAAATTGAAGAGGATTAATATATTAGAGAAGGAGACATCAAACACAAGTACATGAAGAATGTGCTACCTAAGAGGAGAATGTGTTGTTTGAGACAAAGAACCTTTTGCTTGGGAGAACGTGCATTGGGAGAAGATATTAGAAAAAAGTGTATCATTTAAAAGAGAGATAACATTCAAGGAGTGAGTTCATGGATAATTATGGATGCATTAAAGAAATATGAGTGCTCACTATAGGTGTTTGATAATGAATATGAGTTCTATGAAGGAGTAGCGCCTAAGTATTTGAAGGAAATATGCTATGAAAGAATATTGCTGGCTAATACAATTGTTTTCAAAGTGTTGAAAAACATCTAACATTGCATCCGAGAGCATCCTCGAAACACTCTAGAAGCACTTGACAAAGAGACTAGCATGTGGTAGGATAGTGCTAAAATTTTTAGACCTTAAGCATTATAAAGCATGGTTTATATTTGGATGTCTAACTAAAATATTAAGTGCATAGGAGAAGCAAAATTAATTACTAACAAATTACGCAGGATGCGCTTCAAATAAAATAGAATTTATTAACATTTATACCATTTAAATTAAGCGCTAATTGATTTTATTTTTTGGGAGTTATAAGGTTAATTTGATTATTTGGGAGTTATAAGAAGGTTAATTTAATTATTTGATTTTTAGAGAGTGATAAGAAGAATTAATTAAAATGATTGAATGAATGGGAGTTATAAGTGGAATATTGAATGATTGAATTATTGGAAGTTATAAGTAGATGGAGAATTGATAGATGGAGGCAATGATTTTTTTTGTCTAGATAATAAGAGGTTGTACTCGTGTTCCCACCCTTGATAAATTACAACTCTCTTATTTAGAGCTTGAGAGTTTACGAATAGATACACTTCTCATCTCAATTGATATTCTATAGCTAGAAACCTACATCATTTTACATAAAATATCTAAATTCTTGATTTTCATTTTTTGGATTCTTTTTTTTTTTTGTATGAATACAAATATTCCAGATTTCAGCATCCTTCTTAACATTTTCCTATAGCAGCCTTCACAATACAAATCTTGATTGCTAGTCTCCTTCCTGAAACATAAGTGCAGCCACAAAAATTATAATAAATAGTTTATATGAAAACACATTATTGTTACAAAATAAAGCAAATATCACAAACGGAAAACTTTAAAGTAAATCTTAATCATTAATTTATTTAGGCAATCAACATTTTCTTGTCAGCTTAAACTAAACTTACTACTTCCTCTAACCATGGAAAGGAGAATTTAACTTCATGATCCTCAATCAAAACCCCTCTATTGGATAGCCTATTCGCACATTTGTTTCCTTTTCTTAATGTATGTGTAAATCTGATTTCTTCAAACTCTTTACCAAGATCTTGAATTTCTATAATTATCTCTTGTATGTTCCATGGAGCCTTAACTTTCCTTAAAATTGTATTTATTAATATAAGAGAATCACATTCCATGCATATTCTATTCCATTTCATTTCTTTGCATATTTTTAACCCTTCTAAAACCACCCAAGCTTCAGCTTCATTATTTGTCTTAAATCCACTATTGAAAGTGTAATGAGATAAAATATATCCTTTATTATTTCTAATTATTCCTCCTCTTGTTGGTCTTGGATTTCCTTTGGATGCTCCATCAAAATTTAATTTAATCCACTCCACATTTTGCGGTTTCCACTTTATATTCTTTTCCTTATTTTTGCTTCTCTTGTACCCAACATCATAATTCCATTTAATGACTTGAATCCATCTATCAAGGCTCTCTTTTTCCAGATTAGGAATTGGGTGAGTTGATAGGGTTGGTTTACACTCCTCTATGGCTAAACACATCTTCCTTTTCATTATCTCTAAAATTCCTTCATTTCCTTTAAATATTCTTCTATTCCTTTCTAGCCATACAATCCAAACTATTGTATCTTTTGATATATCCCATATTGTCTATAAAGCCTCACTTTTATAAGTGCTTTGTCATTGCTTTAACCAATATTCAATTATGCTATTCATCATCATGCATTTACCAAACATATTAAGAATCCATTGCCATATATTATAGACTATTGAGCAATGTTCCAAGAGATGGTCTATACTTTCCTCCTTTTTACAAAGAACACATTGAGACGAGCCATGAAAACCCCTTTTCATAAGGTTATCCTAGGATAAAATTATTCTATGATCTACTAGCCAAACAAAAATTTTAACTTTAGGAATGCTTGCACTATCCCAAATATCTCTAGTGATATTATTATTTTTTTGGTGTTGTACATTATATCCACTTCTTGTTGTGTATTATCCTAAGTTATTCAACTTCCAAATCAATTTATCCTTGGCTCCCCTCGGAATAATCACAATTGTTATTTTTCTACTCAATTTCCTTCTAGCATCAATGTCTTGTATACTTGTAAAAAATTCTTCTTTCCATTTGTATATTCCTTCCCGATCCTTGTATAAAATATTTGAAACCCTATCATCATATTTATCTTGAAGTAATTTCATCCAAGGTTTCAAAATTGGATCTAAATTGAGTGGGTTTTTTATCACACCAAGTTTCCATCCAAATATTTTTTCTCCAGTTCCCACCACCCATCTTAAACCTTTAATCATAAGATCGATAATTTTTTTAACCATTCCAAAGAGCAAAACCATTTGGTAGATAGAATGTAGTAAATATTAAACTTGGGTCATTCAGATCAACATACTTAGAATATTCTTGCCCATTTTATTTGACTCTCTTTGTACAATCTCTAGATTAATTTTACTCTAAGAGCTAAGTTTGCATCTGTAAGAACTCTTAAAACAAGATCTCCCCTATCATCACACACCTTGCTCCATTTCACTAGAGAAAAAATTATTTTATCATGTAAAACTAACCATGAAAAGGATCACATAATATAGATTAAACCTTTTTCAACTAATTTTTGCATAGAAATAATGATATATAATATGTTGGAATGGCCTATAAGACTGACTTAATTAACTGCACTCTTTGTGCTAACGATAACCATATACCTTTCTAAGTTGGAATTTTATTCTAAACTTTACTAATAACTAGATTTCATAATTCTATCCTCATTCTCCCCTCAAATAAAGGCATCCCTAGATAAGTTGTTGGTAAATTTACCTCCTCCATTTAAAGTAACCTATAAATTATTGCTTTGATATTAGTTGGAGTGTTAAGGAAGTAATTATGGATTTTGTCTTATTAACTTTTTGCCCTAAATCTCTTTCGTATTCCTTTAATAAGTTATTCAAATTTTTGGCCTCATTTATCCTTGCCCTTCCAAAAAATGTTGTATCATCTACAAATGTTTGATGGGTGATGTTGTCAATGTTATTACTAACCTTAAGTCCACTTATAAGCCCATATTTGTAAGCATTCTTTAAGTTCCTACTCAAAACCTCTACCATAATAATGAAAAAATAAGGAGATAAAGGATCTCCTTATCTAAGACCTCTCTTGGCTTTAAAATATTCTATTACTAACCCATTGACCAACATTGAATAAGAAACTGTAGAGCCACAAGCTTTAATCCATCTAACACATTTCTTCCCAAATCCAAACTTTTCTAGAACTGCAAAAAGAAAATCTCATTTAACCCTATCATAGGCTTTACTCACATCAAGTTTTAAGAGCATTGCTTTCTCTTTTCTTGAAGTTGCTGAATGTATAACTTCATGAGCTACTATGATCCTATCTAGACTTTGTATCCCTTTCATAAATCCTCCTTGATATTCTAAAATGATTTTTTCCAACAATGATCTTAATCGATTTGCCATCACTTTGGAGATAATATTATATGCCACATGGGCTTATGGGTCTAAACGAATCAAACAATTCAACATACTTCTTTTTTGGACTTAGGGTAAGATATGTTGCAATTATTTTATAAGTTATGTATTGTTTTACCTAGACTGTTCCACTACCACCAATAAAGAATCCTTCCCTATATCCCAATTATATTGGTAAAAAGCTACAGAGAGCCCATATGGACCTGGGGATTTATCCTTATTAAAATATAAAAGAGATAAATGAACTTCTAGAGTAATAGGCTCCATTAGTTTCCTATTGTATTAGTTCATTATAATTGAAGGAACATCTTGAATAAGTTTATCATTAAGAAATTTAGTCTCCTTTGATCCTAGAATATTATGATAAAAACTTTACCTCTTTTCTACTTTCACTTTGATATTCAATCCAAACCCCTTATATTGATTTAATTATATTAGTTTTGGATGTTTATCTTTGTACTATAGCCATCCAATGAAAAAACTTTGTATTTTTATCTCCTTTTAACCATGTCTATCTTGATTTTAATTGTTGAGCAAGGTGCAACAACAGTATTGTCATTGTTGTCAACACAGTCAGATAGATCGGTTGATGCAGTGGACAGGAGTTCAGAGGTTATTCAGAGTATGTACAGTGATGTTAAATGCTTATGAGGATGTTTTTGATGTTTGGGTGAAGACCGAAGTGGCCCATATGCTAAAGATCAAAGAAAAAGCAAAACACCGCAAAGAAAAAAAAGTGTCGCGATATCGTGACATGTTGCATTTTTGCGGCCAAAAGAGAAGAGAAAATGCAAAGAGAAAAAGTGTCACGATATCATGACATGTTGCATTTTCGTGGCCAAAAGAAAGAGAAAATGCAAGGAGAAAAAGTGTCGCGATATCGTGACATGTTGCATTTTTGCGGTCCAAAGCAAAGAGAAAATGCAAGGAGAAAAAGTGTCGCGATATCGCGACATGTTGCATTTTCGCGGCCAAAAGAGAAGAGAAAATGCAAGGAGAAAAAGTGTCATGATATCACGACATGTTGCATTTTCGTGGCCAAAAGAAAGAGAAAATGCAAGGAGAAAAAGTGTCGCGATATCGCGACATGTTGCATTTTCGCGGTCCAAAGCAAAGAGAAAATGCAAGGAGAAAAAGTGTCGCGATATCGCGACATGTTGTATTTTCGCGGGCCAAAGCTAAGAGAAAGAGCAAGGAGAAAAAGTGTCATGATATCGCGACATGTTGTATTTTCGCGGGCCAAAGCTAAGAGAAAGAGCAAGGAGAAAAAGTGTTGCGATATCGCGACATGTATTTTCGCGGGCCAAAGCTAAGAGAAAGAGCAAGGAGAAAAAGTGTTGCGATATCGCGACATGTTGTATTTTTGCGGGCCAAAGCAAAGAGAAAGAGCAAGGAGAAAAAAGTGTCACGATATTGCAACATGTCGCATTTTCACGACTCAAAAAGGGCAGGCAGGCAGAGAAACAAAAGTGTCACGATATCGCGACATGTCACATTATTGCGACTCAAAAAGGGTAGGCAGACAGAGAAACAAAAGTGTCGCGATATCGCGACATGTTTCATTTTCACCAAAGGAACATAGTAGTTGACAGTGCGTCTAATATTAGTGATGAACACCAGGATGGTGAAACTAAAGACTGCATAGTGATGTGGACCCATAAGGAATATTTAATGATTTGAAATAATTTAAGATGGTTGTTACACATGGAAAGAAGCGGACGCATGCCCATGTGGAGAAAAGGAAACAAAGGGCCACAAAATAGAAACGAAAAGCCTTTTTGAAAAAGTGTGTCAGCATCAGTTTTTGTGGAAGTGGTACAGGTGAATCGTAAGGAGTTAGGCAGTGAGTTTTGGTTTGGACATAGTCAGTGTTGAAAAGATTCTACTTTTCAAATTTCAGAGAAAAATGAGTTACGAGGTGAGAGTTATGATTTTTGCAAAAACGTTACAGGTCTCTTTTATGTCAATTTGTGCCACTTGTGCAAAATATTTTAGTTGGCCGTTTCGACCTTGAAGAGTCACCAGAGTTTCAGTTTCAGTATTGTTACACCTTCTAGGCATCAAATAGATCATATTTTATTTTTGGTTTGAGTTGTCACGTGGCTCCGAAGTATGAGAACGAGTAAGGTGTCAATTCTTTGCATGTGACGTGTTTGACGAAATGCCTTCTCAATATAAACAAAAGGAGTTATATAAAAAGGGAGTTACAATTGAAAAGTGGCATAGGAGAATATTGTGTCATAAAGGAGTTACATAAAGGAGTTACAATTGATAGGTGGCATGTGAGAATATGGAAGTTACAAAGAGAAAATATTGTTATAAAAGGAGTGTTGCTTGCAGAATTCAATGTGTGTGATAAGTGGGTGTATTTTGTGAATTGTGGTAGATGTTGGGTAAGCAATAGACCAGTCAGGGTCTTGTAAAATTGAAGGCATTTTTATGTCAATCTTCTAGTTTTCAAAATTGAAGTCCAAGTTGGTGCTTGGCATCAAGGGTTGGTGCTCCTTCCAGTTGGTGCTGGTAAATCAGGGGTTGGTGCTCCTTTCTATTGGTGCAGATAAATCAGGGGTTGGTGCTCCTTCCATTGGGTGCTGGTAAATTTATTGTAAAGTTGTGCTTTGCAAAGGCTGGATTTGGATGGGAGTCCAAACAGTCATTTTGAGGAGTAGCCAAATCGGTGAACCTCGATACATATTATGTTGTGTGATGTTATATTTTTATATTTTCTTTATTTGGTTTTAAGTTTTCATTGTTTCGGCTTTAAGAGTTGAAGATTTAAGTTTGAAGAGCTACACTGATTCACCCCCCCCTCTCAGTGTCATTGTGATACTAACATTAATCTCCAAAATTTCTCTTCCTTACTCAAAATATTATGATATTCACTAAGCAAATTCCTTTCCTCTAAGATTGGATTATTATGATCACATTTTTAAAAATTTGAAATTTATCTTTTAGTTCTTTCTTCTCAAAATTATTTCCAAAAGTGTTCTTGTTCCATTATTTTAATCTAGATGACATAGATTTAATTTGATTTGGAAGAGTTTACAACCGACCATTACCTAAAAATTTCACGTCTGAGTTATCATATCAACAAATTGAGGATGGTCTACCCATATCTGCTTATATTTAAAATATAATATTTTTTGAATTCACTTATCACCATTTTAACTCTTATTGGCCAATGATTTGAACCAATCCTTGCTAAGGTATTAATTTTAGCACAAGTTTTTTCATCTAGCTAATGATCAAAGAGTATGCATCTATCTATTTTTTTTGCTATTAGGTTCTGGCATCTCTTGCTGTTGGTCCAAGTATATTTGTCTTCTTCAAACTCAACCTCCCATAGACTATTATTTTGAATGAAAGCTGAGAAATCTCTCATACTTTGGGTTAATATCCTAATTTCTCTAATTTTTTCATCTAGCTTTGTTATGGCATTAAAATATCCTATGATCATGAATTAGGTTCCTTGGTATTTACTTCTCATAAAGGCTTAAATCCTAATACAAACTTCTAATCTACTTGACCGAGTTGTAGATCCATAGAAATTGATGAGGATGAAACAAATATCTACAAAGCAACAAGTGACTAAAGAGGCTATTCAATGCCTAGTTTTATGAATGGTTACATAGGAGGTTTTAGAAGGATTCCAACAAGTTAGAATTCCCCTTGCTACTTCTTCAAAATCCATAGCATCCTATTCACATCTTGCCCATACTGCTTTCATAGTTTTTGAAACTTCTTTTATCATTTTAATTTCTTGGATACAAAGAATATTAGGCTTATTAATTAAACATAGATCCCTGATACACCTCTTATTTAAGGGGACAATAACACCCCTTATATTCCATGAGATGATAATCATGTCTCATTAGGAGCTATTGGCCCCACCTGTGTATTACCGATATCATTTTGTTATTTGGTAAAGATAAGTTCAACCAACTTAGTTTGTGTTCCTTTCTCTATGTTTGCTCTTGCTTCCCTAGATTTTGCTTGATAATTTTAGGGTTTTTGTATTTTTGCCTTACCTATACCAGGAGTAGATCTTATTATTCTATTCCTCAAGATTCTTTCACAATTTTTTTTCAACATATTTATCCTCTCCTGGCTCTATTATAGAAGCTTTTGACTTGTCCTGCTTATTTTCTGATATTTCCTTATTAATGGCAGAGGTATTAACTTCTAAAATTACATTTTATTTACCAATTTTTTTTCTCCTGAATGGTGCATGGTACTTCAAGAGAGTCTTCAAAATTTTATGAGACACATTACTTAGGTTCATTGAGAATGTTCTTCCTTAAATCAGGATCATACTGAATAGATAGTTCCTTGTTAATATGTTGAAAATGTTGTAATGTCCTCTAAGTTTTGATCTACTTTTTCTTCATAGGCTAAAGCCTCAAAAGAGTTGGTATTTCTTCCAATATCCTTCCTTACTGGTCTCCATTGTTTATTTTCTTTCATTTTTCTAGATCTATTTTTTGGAAGTTGAAAACCATCTTCATCCATAACCATTTGTAAGTTTCTCTTGCGGTTTTCTAAATATGATTTTGTTGGGCTCTTCTTAGGGTATGATCTGTCAATATGCCCCACCTCATGACATATTCTACATATAAAAGATATTTTTTCATAATATATGGTTTGGATCCACATATTATCCCCATACTTATATCAATCATGACCAATATACGAGCATAAATAGCCAAAAATCCATATTTCATCTTATTTAAAATATCAAGGAATTCTGCCTTCAAGGTATCTATTTCCCAAAATTCAATGGGTAACCCAAACACCCTAACCTAGACTGGTACTACGGATAAATTTATATTTTTAGGTGAAAATCCTTCATACCAGCAGGTAAGGAAGAGTCCTACTCTTCCCATAAACCAAGGACCCCCTTTTAGGATTTTTTCTCTTTCTTCCCTAGAACAAAAAATGGCTAGGAAGAAACCTTTGGGAAGAAATGATAGAATCACTCCTGGAGACTTCCAACTCCTATCAATCTATTTTCTCAAGGCTGAAGCCCCTAGCCAATAACCATTAAATTTACCAAAAACCACCCTATCTTGGAGCAACGAGGATCTCTCTAATGTGCGCTCACTAACCTCTATCATTAGAGATGATTCTAAGTATTTAAATATAAATAAATCCATGGAAAAGAAAATAAAACTCAAAATCTATTGAAATTTATATGAATGTCCTATAGCAAATATAATATTTGATTAAAAATTTACAATAATTTGCATGTAAAATTTCTAAGATAACGAAAGGGAAAAAAAAATTAGCTAAAAAATTATATGTCCAGATAGAATGTCTTGCCTCACTGCAGTCCTAGCCCTTCATTGCTCTTCCCATCATCCAAACCCTAGTTGACAAATATTTGCAATTTTATTTTTCATGACTTGAAAAATTGTCACTGCCCTTATTCCAGATGGTTGAATTCACAGGATCGTATCTCTGTCAATATTGCGTAGATTCTTCAATATGATCACTCATTTTAAAGCTATTCAAAATTCTCACAAGTTGGTCTAAGAATTAACTAAATTGTATAACCTTTCACAAAGATATGGCTCCTAAAAGATGAGATATTTTTTAGAAAAAATCCTAATCCTTCGCGAAGCTCTAGGCAAACCCCTAATTTACAACAATATAAAATAAAATAACTACAAAAATTAATTCCACATAATACAATATATAAATTATGGAGGCAATGAATTATAATTGAAGGAATTAAATTGATTGAATCCATGATTTATGAATTGATAATTGGAAAGAAAAAATTGAATCGACTGAAAGGAGGAGAAATTACTTGATTTAATTAATAATTGAACGAAAATAAATTTGGAAAATTGATTGAATTGAAAAGGGAGATATAAGAAGAGAAATTATTATTGAATTGAAATAAGTGAAGTAATTGATCGAATTAAAATTAAATTATTGTAATATTGGGAGCTATAAGAAGAAAGAATTTGATTGAATTGAAGGGAAGAGATCAAAATTTGAACTTGATTGATTGAGGGAGATTGAATTAAAAGAAGAATTTGTGTGAATTAGAAACTCATCATGGTGACTGAAAAAAGAAAGAGGAAAACAAGCATTCAAAATATATCATAAAAAAATAGTGCATTTAAAGAAAAGACTTCAAGAAAATATTTACAAAGAACTGTTGAAGACAAAAACTATGAGTCAACAGAATTGATGGAACAGCTTCAATCCATTTACAAAAGAACTAAAGATAGAATGTCTTTAATACTGCAACATTGCTTACATTGTCTTCTCAAAAATGCTAATAGCTATTATGAACATCATATTGCAATACCTATTAGCATATGGAAAAATGCATACAAGGTGATGGTCATTCTAAATGATATCAAGACAAAAAGACAAGAATTGAAGAACAAATATTTAATGAAAGATGCATGTTGTGATACTAATGATATTCAAAAGAAGAATGATAATTCAAAGGTTTATGCAAAATGTGGAAATAATATGCATCATATGAAAAAATATAATTATTGCAATATATTTGGACACAAGGAATAAAAATGTTGGAATATTTATCCAAGTGAATTCTGTGGAGGCATTAATCATCCTCAAGAATATTTTTGGCACAAAGAAAACAATTATAATGATAAATGGAAAAGAATATTGATGATGGCACTAGACAAAATTCTTCAAAAAATTATCTTTAAATCAATTCCAAAAGCAATTAAATCCACTACTAGAGTTGAAGTAAAATGGTCAAAGACAAAACATACATAGTACTATGATCTCAAGCAATATCAAAGCTAGAGAATGAATACAAGAGAAAAAGAGTGAGATATTGAAGGCAAGAAGCCTTCATACCAAATACTATAATACAGGGGAATGTTGGAGGTATCACATTATTTTATCCTATTGTAAATATTTAGATTAGAGTGTGAGTTTGATTTTATGTGTCAAGTTAGTAGGAGTGTGCACGTGTCATGTATTTAAGTGTGTGAGGTGTCTAGTTAGGAAGTGAAGAGTTATGAGTGTGATGTGTCTAGTTTAGAAGTAGAGAGTTATGCAATTATTAGATACTTTATATTTATGTAATATGTGAGACTTATTGTAGACACCTAAAACACGTCATGTTTAGGAGACTACTCATATGGGCACCTTTGCAGACCATATGAATGACTTGGGACCTTTCCAAGACTAAGCAGTGGTTTTAACCACTCATATAGGGTAGTCTAGTCCTATGCAACTCTAGCCACTGATGTCAACAATAGCTAAGATCCCAGCCATTGATGATCAGAGTGGCTAAGAGCTAGTTGCACTTGTCGATAGTGGCTAAGAGCAGCTTACCCCTAGCTATGCTGAGTGAGAGCAACTAGCCCTGTAACCAACTTGGGCTCCCCGAGCCAAGAAAAATCAATTGCATCTAACAAATTAGCAATGGTTTGGGTTCCAGAAGCCTCCAGAAGCTTCACCTAACCATTCCAGCTCAATAGGTTCTTGATCTTGGCTTCCTGGAGAAGCTAGACCAAGGAATTTGGGAGTCTACTTAAGGCCCCAAATTTATCAAGCAAACCTTCTTCCCTAATGAAGTGCTACCAAAATAACTAGATAATTGATGAGCATTTGCCATAGCAAAGCCCTATCAGATTGGAGAGCGAATCCACATCCCCTTGAGGAGTAACGAAGTGTTGTCCAATTGAGAAATGACAAGTGCCTATCCACCAATGGAGACTACCACATTTTGAGAAGAACAACCATTGTTCAAGCACTCAATTCAACGTGATTTGAGCCAATTTCCTACCCAAAGTCATTATGAGAGAACGCACCAAGAACGTCAAACCCCTTTGTAGTGGAATTGATTGATGCCAAGCTTGAGATTTAGAGAGTAGAACCCTTTCCCCGCAACCATTATCTTCAATAGTAGCCCACAAGCTTAGCCATTAAATTTGATAGTGGCTAGTAGAGCCAATTACTCTGGTTGACAGTGGCTAGGGTCTGATGTCTCTTTTCCCCTATTTTTAGCCATTAGATTAGATTAGCAATCTTTTCATTGGATTTCTAACCTAGTATAGCAACATTTTCATTCTTTATATTCAATATTTCAAGCATTATTTCAAGTTTTCAAGCATTCTTTATCATTTCATGCATTTCTTTCCTATTTGCATATTTCAAGAAATTAGCCTCATCTTGAGAGGCATCATGTGCTATTGATGTGTCTTCTAGTTTCTTTATGTGCAGGTGATAGGGACAATCAAGGATCCAAGAGCATCATCAAGATCATATTCCTTGGCATCAAAGAAGGAGGTAGCTAATAAGCCCTCTTATAAGCAAAGTAGTGGAGATCTAAAGAGCTTTTAGAATACATCACCCCTATTTTGGGGCTCAAAACTATTGTAATCATGTATCAAATTTGGTATCCCTAAGAGGGATGAATATGTAACCGAGCTTTGAAATTTATTAATACAAAGGAGGCATTTATTTTTATCAATTTATTTGGTTATACATGTTTCATAGCTTTAAATTTGTTATCATGTTGCAATTAGCCTAGATGTATGCTTTTTAGAGCTTTACAAGTGGTGATCACGATCGAACCGACCCTATTTTTGCATTGTTTACTGATATTTTTGTCTTTTTCCTTCATGTAGGTACAACCACTCTGAGTGACAGTGGCTAGTAGTCCCAACCACCATCGGTGATAGCGGCTAGCATCATAGCCATCCTGATTGATAATGGCTATGAGGAAAATAAAAAAAATAGTTAACAACCTATTTCTTCATCAGATGTGGATTTACTTGTAAGTGGTCCTATCTTATTTTTCTATTTCCTAGCTTCTACTATGTTTTTAAAAAGTAGTAGGATTAAATAAATCACATAGAGAAATATTAAACAAGGTAAAATCAAATTTTTTGCTATGTTTTTGCTAGTTGCTATTGGGAACAACGACTAGTTCTGCTAGCCACCCTAGAAGACAACAACTAGGATTTCTAGCTGCTATTATCTATAGCGATCGTGATTGTGCACTATTGATTATAGTAGTGGACTACTATTTAGCTTGATTTGTAGGTGTGCTTGCTTGAAGCCTATGCAAAGGCTATTTCATGTTAATGTGCATTGCATTTTTATTAATGTAAAACATCTTTTCCATTCTACATTTTTTGAATATAAAACATAAATTATATGCATGTAGATGAAAAGAGCATTGTATGTTGATTGATGCATATTTATTTTTATGCAAATTAAAATGAACCAATCACACACCATGATCCAAGGATAAACATCAGTGGCATTGGGCTTTCACATCCAACCCACTGATCAAGACCAATGGTGGAAGTCATTACCACTCGGTTGGCTTGTTTGACATTGTATCATCATTACCCATCCATGGCCAAGGCTGATTCAAGAACTATCCTATCCATGGAAAATTGCATGCATTCCTCTTCGGAGGGGTGTATCACTAACCATGGTGTGTTGGGTGAGAATCGGTAGTACCTATGCTCCCTGATCGGGTATGGATTTCATCTCCATATTTCGGTGGGTAGATAGCCTGGATGTCATTACCGGGTTTGTCATTACGAGTGTATAGGTGAAAGATTTAAACAATCTAAGAATTACATCAACTATTGCAAACACGATAAGAGTTTAGATTGTATTCACAATAAATCAAAATGCATGAAACAAGTTTTAGGAAACACAAGCAAAACTTAAATGAGATAATCACCTTGTATACTTTGTATGTTTCTTAAAACTTACACAAGAGATAATTTCATAAAGTTATGGTCACTACACGAGGCCATCCTCGATCTATGATCGAGGTGGTACCCAATTCACCATAGGGCCCAGACCATCCTAGAGGTAGCACACCTACCCATAACATACCTGATCGAACTTCAGGTAGTCTCAGAGGAGACAACACCACTCGTGATGGATCTCACCAAGAGACCCCACCCAAGAGAACTAACATTAGATCTGCTCATGATCCAGATGAGATAATTTCTAAACCTACTTCATCTCATCACATTGAGAGATCAAATCTACCCAATAACAATAAGGGTAAAGGGATTATGACTATTCATATGCCCATCATAATGCCAAATCCTTTCAAGCATGGAGGGTGTCATTTATCCTACCATAATATTGGTGAAGGAGGTACACCTCTTGACCAACCTTGGAAGACCCATCACCTTGAATTCTTAGATCAAGGTGCTGGAAGATCCCAACATGGGACAGTTGAGCATGGAAGTATATACCATGATCGTACTCCTCATGGATCCACTAGGTCCACTGAGGAATACATCATGGAAGAAGGAACTATAACCTAGTTGCATCCTATTCATACCCATGGTGAATGTCCTAGGTGAACACACGACACCCCCACAACATCCTTACATGAGGATCATACCCCTAGGGAAGAGCTTAATGTCAATGCAACCTCGATTAATCGAGGGAAGCGAGTTGCCAACCTAGTTGCACAATTTGAGGTAAATAAAGCCCCATGCATGGAGTTGCAAAGCCAAAGGTCTCATACAACAAACTGATTAGATCGGTCACATAGGTCAGATGCAATTCAAAGAGAACAAATGCTCCAAGATCAATTGGAGGATTTGCATATCGAGCATGAGCATTTAGAGAATTTAGAATGTGAAAGCGCAAAACAATAGTGGTTGCACCAACAATAGTTATATGAACACCACCTAGAAGAACAATACCTCCTTGATCAAAAGGAGCATGAAGAGTGATCAAATAGATTGGCTTGATCTGACCTACCTCCCCATAGTGAGTATAGGTAGTAGCACAATGAGATATGTGCTACATCGCACCCTGAGCTGCATACTAGGTGAGTAGATGATTATATTCACCATACTTCTCAACATGCTTCTCGACCACATAAGTATTTAGCACCAAATCGACTAGAGCATAGTCAGTATGAAGAGTCAAAATGGGATGACTAGGATCAATAGTATCCTGAACCATATTCTATAGACGTGGTCGATGAATACAATCGACCACCTCAAACTCAAAGGAACTTACCTCCACTTGCACCTCAAATATCCCTTTGGGAGGAAGAGATCATCTCTTCTCAAGCCTACAAAGTGCTTACAGAGAGAGTCAAAACTCTTGAGAAACAAGAAGTGGCTGGTCAAAATCCCACTTTAAGCAAGATACATAATCAACCATTGTGTCCATCAGTTCCAAGCCCTGCTTATCCTAAGCATTTTGAAATGCCTAGATTGGATAAGTTTAAAGGTGATGAAGACGCATAGGAACATATAACAAGCTTCATGAATTTATGTTTCCAACTGCAGCACGATGATGCCTTAATGTTAAGAACTTTTGTTATCACCCTTTCAAGTGCAGCCATTGAATGGTATAACCAATTACCAAGGCACAACATCACCAACTTTGAATAGTTGGTGAATGCTTTTCTTGAACGCTTCTCATTTGGCATCAAGAAGAAAACTAATCTATCTAACTTGGCCAATCTACGATAATATGATGATGAGCCAATCATGGATTATGAGAATCGATGGAGAAAACTAATGGCAAAACTACCATTCTCCATTCCCACTATAGAACTCACCCGAATGTTCATGAAAATTTATGCCAAGCACATATCATTATTGCTCCAACTACAACAATATACGACATTCGAAGAAGCTTTGGTGCAAGCCAAAGTAATTGAAGATATCAAGTTGCAAGAAGGAGACCTAAAGCTCCATACAAAGAAATATTGGAACAACAAGAACACACGACATCAACCATAGTATCAGGGCAAACCTATGCCTATAAATTAGGTCATGTTAAACATTCCAAAAGTAGCATAGAGCCAACAACCATAGAATTATCAAGCTCAACCTCCCCCAATGCACTACAAACAATGCAACGACAACCAAGCACAAAAGCAACAACACTGAACACCTCACAATTACATACCATTACATGAACCTTTGGCATCTATTTTCAACCACCTATGCGAGGCCAAGGCTCTAACCTTTCCTGAGATATGCACCCTAGATCCTAATCACCCCAAACCTAAGGGGTATAGGGAAGATCTCTATTGTGTTTATCATTGAAAAAATGGCCATGATATCCAGGATTGCATCACATTCAAGAATTTAGTGTAGAATATGTTGGATAAGAATGAATTACAAATAGATAGTCCTTTGGCTATCGATAATAAAAACATTGACATATTCAAAAACCCTCTTCCCAATCATGGGGCCAACAACAATCAAGTTGAGCATGTCAATGAGGTGCACATAGATCCACTTGAGGAGGGCTTTATTGGTAGGATCAATACTATAGTAGGAAGCAAAAGATACCTCGATCAACCCAATGTATCAAAAAATTCAACTAAAGCTGATCATTTATCATGGTCCATACCAACAATGAATTCAATTCACTTAAAAAAGGACCCTGTGATTACCTTTTGCAGGTAGGAGATTAAGCCAATCTCTAGAGGTGAACCCGATATGCCTATGCACATCATAGCGAGCATCAATCAGATTCCATACAAGAGAGTCTTGATTGACATCGGGTCATCTATCAACATCATCATGGTTGCAGCTTTGAAACATTTAAATCTACCATCCTCACACATTAAGGACTCAACATTCACATTGAGAGCCTTCAATGATGCCACCTCTCCGACAATCGACACAATAGTCCTACCTATACAAGTTGGGATAAAGATAATACATACGTTGTGTCATATCCTAGGGGGTGAGAGGTAATATAACATATTGTTAGGTAGATCATGGATGAGGGACATGGAATGCGTACCTTCCATAGTGCACCAAAGCCTAAAATTCATACACCAAGGACAAGTGTATGTGGTCCCCAATGATCCTGAACCATTCAAATATTACAAGAAGGTCGATGAGCCATAAGAAACTCTGGTGACATGTGAGCCTCAAAATATTCACTCAGATGAACTCATAAAACATTCGACTGAAGCTTGCATCAAGAAATCACCACCTTCTCCCATCACCAAAAACCATGGTATCATATTACCTGATGAGGAGAAGAAAACATCAATTGACATAACTGATACAGAAGCACCTCGGATAGTTGATGATCCACCCACAACTGGTTTAAAATCCAAAGCACCTTCTCACGAGTTCATGGGAATGGTCAACATCAAGTCAGAATTTGAGTAACTCTAAAGCAGATAAAATAATAGATGATGCAATCAGATGTTGCTTCCACATTGAGGGGGCCAAAACCATTGAAATTAGTCACTCCTAACTCATTTCTCATGGCACCCTCTCAAGAGCAAGAAGATATGCCTCCCCCACATCAAACTAGGGGTACTCAAGCTAGCATAATTCAACACTACAAAGTGAAACAGAAATATGAATTGAGTAACAAACAAGAGCATGTGGATGCCACTATCAAAGTGGATCATCAAGAAGCATCCACATCATCTCAAATGAAGGAGATTAATGATTTGCATTTACCTAGTGGATCTTTAGCACCCACTCTTTCATCTCCTTCAATCGATGATGGTGATCCAAACTCATCACTAGCAATACACATGAAAGCCTTATCAATCTTGGAACATATGCAAAATCACCTTTATAATATAGAGGTATGAATGGAGCAACAAAATGAGATATTGCAATTTATCCTGCTTTACCTCGAGAGTTTAGAATTACAAAAGCAACCTATATCCGATCTCGAACCACCTCCTGTGCAACCACAGGAAAAGCCTCAATAAGAGCAAGAGCCAAGTCAACCATGCCATCAACCTAGCAAGTATCCACCGTTACCCAAGCCTACGATATCAATTTTCAATCGATTATGTACCACAAATGCCATCACCTTGCCTGAGGTTTGACCTTTAGATCCAAATCATTCAAAACCCCAAGGATATGAGGAGGATGAGTACTATTTATATCATAGACAAAATAGCCATGACATTCAGTCATGTCATAGTTTTAGAGCCACAATATACAACATGCTTGAAAAGAAGTAACTTCGAGTTGTCAACCAATAAATAATCATAGTTAGTAATCCATCCCTTGCAT
This sequence comes from Wollemia nobilis, assembly GCA_028583015.1. NCBI lineage: Eukaryota > Viridiplantae > Streptophyta > Pinopsida > Araucariales > Araucariaceae > Wollemia > Wollemia nobilis. Next base: position 1,589,712 of record JAQPPZ010002512.1, read on the forward strand.
CAAAAAAGCAAGGAAAGCCCCTTAAGCCAGCAATTAATATACCTAGGGCTCAACCTAGTCATCAAACTAAGCCAGAGCGTGCTACATGCTCAAAACACTAGCAACACATTTGGACTCCTTTAAATGAGCCTATGTTAGATATTTTTTAGAAGCTGCAAGATGCTAAGCTCATCACTCTACTTGACATAAACCCTCTAGACCCAACTAGAGCTAAACCTAAAGGTTATAGGGAGGACCACTTCTATCTCTATCATCGAATAGAGGGCCATGGCATTTACAACTATTATGGGTTCAAAAACATGGTTCAAGACCTCATTGATAGTGGGACTTTTCCCATAGATGGCTCATCCATAGTGCCTCAACCTACCAAAATAGAAGCCACATCTTCCCATTTGTGACCCCAAGGTCATCCACCACCTTGTAGGCCCAACAACCCAACTCATCGAGTAGTTTCATTTCAGATGACTACCGCAACCCTATTTCAAAAGCTTTATGAGGTAAATGCAATCACATTACTAGAGGTCAAACCTAGAGCACCTAAACCTGGGTCACAGGATGAAAGCCTTTATTTTGTCTACCATCGTACACAGGGGCATGACATCCATGGCTGCCATTCATTCAGGAAGGTGGTCCAAAACCTGATAGAATGAAATGAGCTCCACATAGATGGTTCACTCATTTTACCCCACCAAGACATGGGCACCCCATAGAGGTCCACACCCCAATAGGGAGAGTTGATTTCTAGTCACTCTTCCTAAACAAGTTGATTATATTGCGGTGAACAACATACACAATGGGGGTCCTCAAGGTAGCATACCTTCCCCACCATCCACATCAAGATCAATGAAGCAAAGTGAGACCTCCAAAGGTATCACACCTTCCTCACTTTCATTGAGTGGCACACACACTGGGGGTACCTAAGGTAGCATACCTTCCCCTTTAAAAACCATAAAATCAAAAAAATCATAAAATCATAAAAAAATTCAAAAACAATTTAAAACATCAAAAATACAAAAACATTTGCATTTACATTTTGCATATGCATTCATTTAATTGCATTGCATTTAGGCATTTTCATCCATTGCACTTGCATTAGGATAGGTTGTGTTTACAATCTTACAAATGACACCACATTTGTATGCTAATCATGCATCCTTACATCATCATCATCCATCACCCCTATGAGTAATTGTGTTTTTCAACACAACCCTTCCAGTTGCTATAAGGAATATACTAGGGTTTTTCGATCATTCAGCCATACCTAGTGATATTCTCAGATTTTGTAGAAAGCTATCTTCACTTTTGGAGATGAGGTCTAGTTTTGATAGTACCTTGCATATATCAAAATCCTATCACAATTTAAAATATTAATAATCCTAGTTTGAACAAGGAAATATGAACACTACAAAGTGGTCCTAGTCACCTTAAGTAGAAAGGTTTTTACTTGCTCATCTTGTGATGCACATGGTCTAGGATGTTGATCATTGGAAAAAGGACAAGCTCCCCCTACCCAAATAAATCCCTTGCTTTCATACAAAATAAGCAAAATTCCAAAATCAAAAGTAAAATAAATAGTGATTTTCATCACTAAGCAAATCCCTTGCTCAAAAATAAAATATGCAAAATAAATAGTGATTTTCATCACTAAGCATGAGCAAGTATCCCAATAAATGAGAATAAAAGAAGGGGTGAAGAGCTTGAATCCCTGGAATGGTCAGTATTCAAAAACCATTGAGTGATCCCCATTACAACAATGGGTTGAATGAATCTCACCTGGCAATGGGGTAGTTCTAAGCAATTTACAAATGAGCTAGCTTTAGGTGGCTTGTATTACCTAGTAGTCTAATCCAACTGCATCCAAACCTAGGATCATGATGAACATTTGGTGATCCTCATTACAACAATGGGCTGAATGAATCCCACCTGGAAATGAGGTAGTCTTATGCTTCATCTAATATATTCATTTGCACACACAGGGATAATGAATATCTTGGTCTTCATAACAAAAGCTTTTATCTTTCAGAAGTCTTGTGTAGTCATTATACAACTTTTGATTAATCAACTAGGGTGTTTGAGTCTCATGGAAAACCTCAAAAATCCCTTATAGCAACAAATCATCTCATCAATCAATCACAATTTTCCTTATGAGGTTTTGTTTATTAAAGGGTGTTCATGAAATAGGATAGATACCAGATGGATATCAACAATGATATTTAGATGGCCACTGACTATTTTGTGCATATATTTTAATTTACAGAAGCTTATAAGGAAAACCCATACATCTCACATCATCTCATCTCACATATGGATGCTCAAATGATTAATTCTTATGATAAGAGTTACCATTTACATTCATGATTTTCATACATTCTGTGGTGTCATCCATTAGTTTGTTAAACACATATTAAATTCATTCCTTATGTTTTAAGTGATTAGAGCATACAGGTTCATTTGCATTAGATCATCCTCATGTAATTAATGCATTACATCACATATCATTTATCATATCATATCACATAGATTAAATGCATAAACAATTGAAATAAATTAAACATGCATTTAACATTCATCATTGCATCCATATATGCATACATAATAGTGCATCTACACATCTAGATCACAACATCTAATCATACATCTATCATCTAGCTAGTGCATGTCATTAGTACATAGCATACATATAGTAAAATCAAATCAAAGCATCATATAAACATTGCATCCATAATTGCATCACATGAACAATAAAGCAACAATATAATACACATAATGAGAAATAAAAGAGTATCATATATATATATATAATATGTGTGTCAAAATGTACATAGAGTGGTACAAAAATACCCATAAGCTACAATAGTGTAGGTCCTCAGACCTTACACTCAAAAATGGTATAAGTCATCATGATGTATCAAGTAGCGCCTGCACCCCCTGAGTCACCTCCACCCTCAACTCCCTCTCTATGAGGCTGTCTAGAGTTGGTACCCACCGATCTCTCAGATCGAGAACATGACCTATGACTAGGGTATACTAAGAACTTCCTAGACTCACTTCGTCAACTCCTATGGGATCCTTCTATAGTAGATCAAGTAGATAGAGTGCCACAAAGCATAGCCACATGCCCCTACAAATACAAAATGTATGCACCATCAGACTGGTACCTCACATCATACTGGCTAACTAGACCATAAAATATAGCCACCTGTATCTGCAATACTGCTACATATTCTATATCAGGTGTACCTATTGTAGCCTAAACTATTGTAGCCTATCCTATTGGTGTTTATCCTAACCCAATAGGGGTAGCCCCTAACTGTATCTTGAGAGCATCTCTCTCAGTAGTCCTAGCATCCAACTATACCTACAAGAGATCCCTCTATATAGTGACCTGATCTATAGTGGTCTGAGCTAAATCCACCTATGCCTACAGAGTGGTCCTCTCCTCTACATACCCTCACCACTACCTCTACCCTACACTCAGTTGGCTCTATGCTGTAGCAAGAGATGTATCTCACTCCATGATATATCTTTGTACTGTCTATAGTTGTGCCTATAGACCGTGTAGTTGAGCCCGTACCTGGGACACCTCATAATTTGGGTCCTCCTCATCCCCTCGTCATCATGTGGCTCATCAACCTAATCTACAACCTATCCCTATGCCTCATCCATCCTGTGATACACACATCACCCATCACCATCACCACCCTTTACTGCTACCTCATCCATAGCCTTGCCTAGAATACCACCACCCTACCATAGCTGAGTAGTCCACCAGGTGTCATACTCACCAGTAGTCCTAGCATCTGCTAACCTTGTATCTACTATAGGTGTGTCAACCTCATATATCAGAGCTGTAACCTAGGGCTATGTGAGTTGCATCTCTACATTTAGGTGGTGATAGCATACTAGCTCCTCTAGGACATCCTATCTAATCCTAAACTACGTAGTCAATTGAGAGAAATGGAAAAAATTTCTTACCCCTAATTTATGCTCAATGACCCATCTATCATGCCTCGTTCGGTCTAGGTACCTGTCTACCTCCTCCCAAGCTAGATAATCCAAATAGGTTTTCCATACAATCTGGCTCACCTTTAGCCTTATCAATTATCCCATATAATGATATAGATCCCCTGCATGAGATCTGCCTTGATGTGTCTCTACCTTTTGTGGCCATCAGACACCATAGCACTATACCACCATTGCTACTATTGTAATCCCTAGGGTATCCTCCAAACCTATCTATCTTAATGTGCTCCCATCCCTAGATCTATAGAAGCAAGCTACATCCAACTCCAACTTTCCTGTGCTGCATAATATGATAGATCTCATCATAGAGATGGGCTAGCAACATGCTTCCCCATGCCATAATAAGCAGTGTAGTGCTATCCAGTAAGTCTTGTACCATATAGAAGATGTTCTGAGGGAACCTCCCTCCTAAAGTGTCGAGTAATAGATCATTACAGATAATGTGCATAAGCATGACCTAGCACCATGAGAAGACATCCTCCCTAAACCAATAAGTAACCGACACTCCACCATGCTCAATGTCACCTAGTGCCTCAACAACTCTATCCCCAAACACTCTCTAGAAGACTGCCACCTTAGCTATAGTAGGCAAATAAGTGATAGCCCAATCATTGATTAAGTAAGAAAGGCATATGAAGAGTCAAGTTCTCCCATGATTTTGAGGAGAGCAAAAGCCAAGAGTCATGTAATGTGAAAGGTCTCATGTATCTTTATATTGGAGACAAAGCTTTGTAAAATGTAACTCGAATAAGCTTTGCTTTATGCATTGCTTGAGTTTTATCAATAAAGATTTTCAATGTGATTTTAAAATATATTGATATTGATTTGATATATGATTGATTTTTTGACCATGGAATTCATTAGCTTTTGAAGAATAACATAAAATTACTAATAATGTTATCATGCTCGTATATGCCCCTTTGAGTTTATAGGGAAAATTTAGGTTTAAATAAAGAAACTTGACTTGACTATAATACACACAACTGAATTGATGATAAATATGATTGAGGAAGAAATTCGATGTAGAGGGGTAGGGGTAAAATGGATAGGGGTAAAAATAAAAACATTTTTACTATTGATAATTATACAAATAGAGCTCTAGATGCATAATTTCAGCATAGATTTTAATGGTGCACTAGGTAAGACCTACACATTGTAGTGACTGTGTATGACCACCAACAATTTAGGGAGGAGACTAGCCTTAGGTATGGTACCCATAAATTACGTATATTTTGTATTTAAAAAAAATAGAATCTAAAATAGAGGACATTGATTTTTTCTTATGATAGAATTACTGTGCACTATTTTTGCATAGTGCTTCTACACAATGTTGGTGCATTTGCACTTGTGGCATTTTCACTATGATGAAATTTTTGTTAAAATACGATGCTATTGTACATCCTAGGTTTAGGATGAAATTGTTAGGTTTTAAGATATTATTATTATTTTTAAAGGTATGTTTTGATATTTTGTTTGCTTGCTTGTGTAGGTGATATTGTATATGTTGGACTACTAAGGGTGGAAACCTCATCCTCTCAAGACCATCATAATATTGCTTGGTCTAGAGGATCATACTTTTACTATGGTAGTAGGGCTTTACCATGTGTTCCTAATGTCAAAGGTAGGTTTTGATAGAACTCTACTAACAACTTTGTAAAAGCGATGATATTCAATGATGAATACCTTTTTACTACCATACAATGAGGTGATCATTTTATTAGAGGGTGCATGACATATACTATGGATGCCCATTAGGAATACCTTGATCTATATTATACAATAATGGAATTTAGAGGGGATGACTAATGATATTTACTTTTAAATTATGTATTATAGCATTGATATTAATGTCGTTTATGTTGGACGTCAGTTACATAGATAGAAAACACTATTGGCTCCCTTGATTCTAGGGATTTTGTTACCAAACACTAATAAGCAATTATTCTAGTGGGGGATAGAGGAGATGATGGAGGACATGCTAGAGTGCTAGATAATTTTTATCTAAAGGCTAGCCATATTGGCTATACTATATAATACATTGCGTCATATCATATATGAGGGAAGTAAGCATATGACCTGTTATATGATCCTAAATGTTTGGTCCTAGTAGCATATTGTGGTGGTATAGCTTCTTAGGATGCATAGTACAATCAATAGATATGACATAGGCCTATATGTAGGCACATAGTTTTGAGAATAAGTAAAGCCATCCATATTATGATATTTTAGGAATTTGTGATACCTGATAGATAACCTATGTTATGAGAAGATGACATGACAACCCTAGAAGGGCCACCTATAAAATTTGGATGATGCATATTAATTAGCTAGGCTGAGGTGAAAATCATGTTTTTGGGACTACAGGAAGAGTGTGAGCTCTTCAATTTTGAGCATGTGATCAGATAGTTTAGAGTTTGAGAGGATATGTTTTCTAGTACTATCTAGTATATGTAGTAGACTTGTGAGTGAGGATTTTATTGTGTACCAAACTCTTATTCATAACTAGATGTTATCAAACCATCAATCCCAAATTCTAGAGTGGATAACCCAAGTGTGATGAATGATCACTACTAGGGTCGGTAGTAGATAGTGTGACCACAATGGGTGACCATGGATGGGATCTACATTAGAAAATAGATGTAACCTAATAGGAGGCCCAAAGTAGCATAGTGGTAAGTATCACTATTAGTTAGGCAATGGAAAAAATACCAATGATGCTAGTAGAGTGTAGCCACAAAAACAACCAAAGTAGTATCGATGACCATGATATATTAGGCTGGACTTAGTAGGTATTATCAATCATTATTGGATGTAGAGAGGGATGCACAAGCTAGTAGGGTATTTAGCTTATAGGATATGGTGACATCCCTTATGAATATCAAGATGTGACATGAATGGAGGCAACAACACCCACTCAAGAATGACATCACCTAGTGTAGTAGACCTCTATAATACAATCAATGATTATCAATTTGAATGTGAAGAGGGATGCAACCATGGTAAAGGCCATGCAAATAACTAGTAGAAGTAAAAACCGTCTGGTCTAGACCCTTCTAGATTAGATACTCAGTAGAGGTATGCAAAAGAGCTAACATGATTTTATATAGAAGTGATATAATTTTAGGAGATGATAACAAAGGTCAAGCAAATGTTAGAGTCCTTAAATAGAGCTAATCTTAGACTACTCCTAAGGGTTTAATTTTATTGTATTATAGTGACTGTATCATGATGATGTGCCACATGATGACTTTATACATATATTGTATATTGATATATAATATGATATTAATTTGTTTCAACATATTATCTCAAATTTTGAGATGCGATCATAGTATGAATTGATGTTAATGGTTAATTATGTTGTAATTATGCGTTATAATTTGATAATATCATGATGTTATGTTTACATAATGATAATTAAAATGATTTGATTGACCATGATGTAATTAGATTATATGATTTATGGTATTACAATGTAACTATTTATGATAATGGTTAAATCAATATTCTAAAGATGATTTAAATGTATGTTAACTATATTTTAGATATAGCATAGTCATATATAAATATGAACAAACAAATATGACTATGCCTAAGGGGAATTTGAATATGTCAAACGACATTGCTAAATTTCAAGATATGTTGTAACATATGATAGAGGATATGATATTGAATGTTCCTAGAGGGACTTTAGGTTCACAAAATGATGTTGCTATAATACAAGATATGATAAAAAAATGGATGCATATAAGGGACTTCAGATACACCCAATGACATTATTATAATATAAGATATGATACAAAATTGTATGTGCCTAGGGGGAATTTAGATATGCCAAATGACATTGCTATAGTAGAAGATATAACACAAAATAGAATGTGCCTAGAGGGACTTTAAATATTATAAATGACATTGCTATAATACAAGATATAATATAAGATGTTACACAATATAAGAGAATACATTTTTTGTGCCCTTAGATAAATGTCTATGAGGCTTTTTATTTTTGTTTGAAAACTTGATAGATACCTTTTTTTTTTTTTAAATAAAGGGGTAAAAATTTATTGATAAAAAAGTCTGGATTACAAAGTATAGCTGAGCCCCCACCCAGGACTCAAATAAGCAACAAGACAGGCTAAATCACCAGACAAGGTCAACTCCCAAAGAAAACCAAAAAAAAAACAAACCACATTAAGTCTGAACATCCTTATGGATCAACTCCCGTAGGTGTTGAGAATCCCCAGACAGGAGACTCTCCCAGTTATCAATACTCTATCCTGAATAAAAACCACATTCGGAGAATGAACACGAATCAAATCACGAACAACTTTTTTTCTGGGGATGCTGTTCAACCCCCTTACATTCCATGAAAGTTTAATCATTTTTGGGGTTATAAAAATGGGAGTCCAATGTTCTCACCAAACCTGACTCTACCAAAGTCTCCAATGGTCTTTCTTTCGACCCACATTCATATTCTTATTTGAAGCATTTTTTTTAATTATTTTATGCTGCAATCCCAGCACCGTAGGAGTTTTACAGTCCATGGATGACTGCATCAGTGCCTGGGTAGGAGAGGGCACATATAAATCTATGCCATTTTCTAAGATAACTTCACTTCCAGGGCTAGGGCCAACCATATCACCTATACTCGAAACCAAAGCCCTTTGTTCTTCATATAAAACCCCTGTATCTGGTTCCTTTGGTTCCACCTCATGAAGAGACAACTGATTTGGTCCTGTTATATCTATAACAGGTAGCGATGTTTCAGGTATCTCCACACACTGATCAAGATTCTCTAGAATTTCAAAACATTGAGCTGAGCATCTGGCTGGTTATCCTTAATGTCTCTTTTTGCCTTTCTTCCTTTGTTTCGAGGTTTTACAGTAACAAAGCCTTCCTTATCCTGATCCCCCTCCTTTATCGAGGCTTTTCCTTTATCCATATTTTGTACATCTTGAGAGGGCCCAGGATCTAAAGCCACAGGTAGGACAAACTTAGGGCATTTTCTTTGTAAGTGGCCATATTATGGAAAATCCGACAACGAAATGGAAGAGCTTCATAGTCAAGTTTTTGAACCCATGTGGTTGATCCGAACTGTGTTTCAATAGAATCTGGAATAGGATTGTTTAAATCAATTTCAATATAGATACGGGCAACAGAGATTACCTTTTTATCCAGCGTCTGTCCTGACGGCCCAACCAGATTCCCAAGTAGAAGGGCAATCATATGCAAGATGTCATTTCTCCAAAATTCCAAGGGGAGCCACGAAAGTCAAACCCACATCGGAACCCATGACGGCCGCTCCTCTGATGGGTTGAAACCCACATGCCAGGGTTTAAGGAGTCCTGCTTGGTTACAAAAATAGGGACCTCCTTCAAATGCTTTGTTAAGATCCGCAAGACAAGAAAAAACCACCATAAAATAGCTGTTTGCACTCAGCATCATCTCCACATCACCTTCGAGTTCCAAGTCTTCCTAACCCAAGCCTCCACAAAGGGAAGAGAAATTCGGATGCCCATAAATTCACCAATAAGCGCATGTTTGGTTAAATACTCCACATCTTCTGCCATCGAGTCTGGTTGAACCACTAGAACCGGGATGGCTTCACATCGTTCCAAACATCCATTGTTCTTTAACAAGAGATTCCTGGCATGTAATGGGAAATCCTGTTCCTTCCAATCATTTTTAAAAGAAATACCAGCCCTGGCATGCATGCTCTATGACAGACCTAATGCCATCACTACATTCCTCCAGTTGTTCATACCTCCTCAAAAAACTGCTGCCATCCCCGCAGAGTCCACCAGATAGGTCTCAAAAAAATTCCAGCAAAGCAGCTTTCCTCATCAAACCCTAGCAAAGCAAAAAAAAAAACTTGATAGATACCTCAAAATAAATGTTTTTGAGGGTTTTTTTTTTTATGTGCCATGGTGATATATTTACCTCAAGACTCATGTCTTGTAAATTTTTTAGATGTGATAAATAGAAATAGATTTATCCCAAGATAAATATTTGTTGATGACTTTTAGATGTACCAAATTCCAATAGTTTTTTCCCAAGATAAATTTCTTGTAGAAGATGTCACACTAGATGGTTATGGTTTTGTTGATTTGGATAAGTTGACAACAAATTACCCCTAGTTAGCAAATAGTGAGGGAATTTGTTATGATGGGATTCATTTTTACCACATGTATTTATGTTTTTTAGAGGTTTTAATGATCTTACATAGGTGATTAGAACATCATATTGACTCCATCCAACATTTTATATAGGTACAAAAGTAGTATGACTTTAGACTGATTAGTTAATAATGATATGAGGATATAGTTATGGTAATGTGAACCCTTTGAGGTGTTAAGAATTATATCACTATAACTTTTTGATACCTTATCAGATGTAGAAAATAGTCCTTTTATATTTCTAGTTATGATATACCATCCATAAGTTTTAGCATCATAATTATTCTAATATCGTGGAATAAAATAGATTTGGGGAAGAGGATTATGTTCCCATATACACCTAAAAATATTGTAGTATTCATCATGTGGTAATATTGTGAAGGATTAAGTAGTTTAACTATAACAAGTTGTACGATATCATGGTATTAATGACATTTTAGCCTAGATTATTTGGATCTAATAGAGGAAACACATATTTGGTTTCTTCACTTAAATGTAAATCGACATGATTGATGGGTCATGAGAGATATGGTGATATTGTAATTTAGATATATAAACATTAGACCTCTAGTGAATAGTAGACCTCTAGTGAATAGTAGAACAAAAACCTAACATGAGTAGAATCATCACATGCCAATAATAGAAGATGAATGGTTATTAATATAAAAGGTCTAGGAAAGAGAAAGTAGCGGTTTTCCATGCTTAAGTCCCACTATTTTATATGTAAGCAGAGAATCATATATCATGCTTCTATAAATTTGAAACAAAGCAATAGAATCATAAGAAGAAATATTTATAAGGAAGAATTTATGATACTATATTGGCCTATAACAAGATTTAGAATTAGCTTTCTCTTGCTCATCATTCTCAATGCTTTATTCCTAAGTGAGGAAGCTAGTATCCTTATTTTCCTAACATAGGTATAGAATGGAAATAATAAGTTTGATTAAGAGCAACAATAAAATTAAGGATGTTTAGTTAGACAAGGTACAAATGATATGGACTTGTTGCCATCAAGTTCCTAGTAAAGTGGAAAAGAAAAATTAATCCTAGATTAGAGTTACCCATTTCCAATGGTATGACATGTCTAAAAGACCTATATTCCTTGTAGGTTTGAATTTGATAATATGAATTATGTGTTCCATTTTCCATATTTAGTATAAATATACAAGGTGGATGATTTTATAGGTTTGATCATTGAAGAAATATCTAGTCAACATCCCTACTATCAATAATGGATCTTTGGGCCTAAGAGAGGAATTATCTAGTATAATTTTAATCTTAAATACAAAGCTATAAGTTTTATAGGTTTAGAAGGTTGAGGGTAGGAAAATATATTTATGATTTAAGAGTAGATTTATTTTAATGAAATAAGAGTGATTGAATACAACCAGATGGATGAACAATTGATATTAGAATCCTAGTAAAAAAGGAGAAAATAAACTAACCTTAACTAGTATCATTTGTTGCTAATAATTTTAATGTGATGGTAGGTTGAAAAGCCAAATGAGTGAATTCTAGGATAATTAGAAGACATGATGCATACTTATTAGTCTAGTTGTCTTGTACATAAGTGAATGGATAAGTAATTTATTTCTTAATATTAGATACAAGGTAACCAAGCTGAAAAGTATGGAAGTTGATTATGATTTCTAATGAGGAGGATAGAGTATAATTCTTAATAAAAAAAATATAGATGATGTTGGTGATACCCACTCATGCCTCGAAGGCATATATCCTCATGGGAGAAGCACAATATTTTTAAATAATCATGAGTTTCTTCTCTCATATCATTTAATATGCATATACTTATAGATAGTTCACATAACAAGCCAAGGGGGATCTAATCACATAAAACTCCTAGTGAAAAATATAAAAAACTAATATAAATAGGATAATCATTTACATGTCATTCCAGGTCCTTAACTATTTACTTCAAAAATAGATAAAAGAAGAGACATGCATATAGGTATGTAAACATACAATTACAAATTCAATAGTCAAACTAAAATTTTGAGCATAATATTTCTTAATATTCATTATTGTTGCAAGTTATTTAAGTTACTTAACATCAAGTGTGGTGAGGTGATATGCAACTAAACCATACTTAATAGTTATGATGCATGGACGTAGCCAATTGGGATCAAAATTTACCTTAAGATGATTTTTGACATTGGTGTTCTTCTAAGTATTCTTAAGAACTAGATCACCAACCTCAAAGTATTGGGGTCATACCTTTTTGCTACAGTCTCTTTTAATCCATTATTGGTAGACTTACAAGTGTTCTAGGGCATGGATCCACTTTTCATCTAGTGGTACAAATTGACTAAGGCAAGTGATATGATACTCATATCCTACAAAGGTAACCTCAAGCTTAAAGGAAAATACTGCTTTGGTACCATAGACCAAAGTGTAAGGTGTCATATAGTAGTGTTCTAACACTTGTACTACACACCCAAAGGGATGGGTGTAACTACAAATTCCAATATCTTCTAGTTTTATTGAATAAATTTTTAAGAATGTTGATAAGAGTTTTATTAGAGGATTTGGATTATACATTGCCTTGAGGTTAATAATGTGTAGACAATTTATGCTATATGCAATAATTTACACAAATATTTTGAACATTCTTATTTTGAAAACGAGTACTATTATCTGAAATGATAGTAGAAGGGATACCATAATGGAAGATTATTTCACTGTATATAAATTTGGATACTTGCAGTTTGGTCATCAAGGCTAGAGATATAGATTCAACTCATTTGGTAAAGTATTTAGTAGTAGTGATAAAAAAATTATGTCCACCAAAAGACAATATTTATCTTCCCAATGATGTCTATTCCTCATATGGAAAAATGCCATGGTGAGGTAATGGATTACACCAGTTGAAATGAGGCATGAATAAGGTTATCACATTTTTTACACTTATCACACCTTCTAACATAGTCACAATAATCATTCTCCATGGAAGGCAAATAATAATCCATCCTAAGCAGTTTATTAGTGATTGCCACGCCACTCAATTTACCATCATAAGATCCATTGTGGACTTCTTTGACTACCTTTTGTGTTTTGGATTGATTTAAACACCCAAGGATAATGTTGTTAAGAGAATAATGATACAATATTTCTCTATTAATAACATGTCTACAAGTTCTTTGTTGAATATTCTCACACTCATTATTTTTTAAACCTTTAAGCAAAGTGCTATTTTTAATATAATCATAGATGTCCTTATACCAAGGACTAGGGGTGAAGTCATATCAAGAGAAAAGACTTCTAAGAGGATTTGAATGGATTATACAATTATTGCATCCCTAACTTGTATAATTATGACTATGGATTTCCCATAATCAATATTTAGCAATATTAGAAAAGTAAATGAAGCCATAGCATCAACATGACAATTTTTAAACCTAGAGATAGATTCAATGGTGGATTTGTTGAAAACAAGCATAAAGTTATTGACACTATTTTTATATAAATTCAATTTGCCATATTTTATTTGATACACACCATTGAATTGGTTGATGATCAACTAAAATTCTTTAAATATTGAAACAATTATAACATCAAGTGTTCTAGAAACATGAAGTTATAGAATAAGGGCTTCATATTTTACTATGTTGTTGGTACAAGAGAACCTCAACTTAAAGAACACGAGGATCAATTGCTATTAGGGAGTGAATATAATTAATCCTACCCTTTCTTATTTGATGCACCTTGTGCCACTAAAGTACAAGGTCCAAGAACCTTTTTGATCTTATTAAAGGTTGATGTTGAAGATAGATTAATTTGTTGGAGAATATTACATTATTTAGTACATGCTAATGTATCCCCATGGTACCTTCATGGTACACCTTATAAATATTAGACTAGGGTCAAGTCTTAGATTAGAGTGTGAGTAAATATTTTATGTAATGTAATAATATTCAGGAAATGCACAAGTTTCATGTAAATGAGTGTGCAAGTGTAATGTGTGTAGATGTGCACAAGTGTCCCATATGTAAGTGTACACATGTGTTCTTAGATTAGAGAGTTCTAAGTGAAGAGTCATGTATAGGTGTGCATACAAGATAGAGTCATATGTATGCAAGTGTCAAGTAGAGAAGCCAAGAGTCATGAGACTTAGCATAAGGAAAGGAAGAGTCAAGTATACAAAGAGTCATACTACATTGGCTATATATTACTCCATGGATAAGAATATTATATATAGCATTCATAGCATTCATAGAGAGTATTATTATCATCACTGTAAGAGAGTTTTATGATACATTTGTAAGAGGAAGAGGAGTAATAAAGATTGCATACATGTAAGTTGTGCTACATTCTTTGTACATGTATGATTTAGGCTATTAAATTCATATTTTTTAATATTAATGAATGTTGATATATTATAAGCCTTGATATACATATTAGTTGGCTCATATTATTCTTATTTACATCATTATATTGATCTTACTATATTGTGGCTATCATATATTTAATCAAGATAGTTTAACATTTATATTAAGGCTTCAAAGACCATCATAATTTGGAAAAACCACCTCTAACGGTTGGCTTACTTCTAAGGGTGAAAATACTAATTGATCAACAATCCCCTAACCTTTCAAATATTTTTGACTAATAAAATTTAAATTAAATTCACTAAGCACAACAACCCACTTAGATATTATTTCTAAGAGATGGATTTTGGATATGAGATATCATATTGGATCTACTCTAGTGACGATAAAGGTTTTATGGCTAAGCATGTACTATTTAAGTTTTTGTGATGCAAATGCTATAGGTAAATAGTTGATAAGGGTGTGTACTTGACCTTATAATTTACCAAGGTTTGGATAATATAGAAAATATGTTTTTGTCTATATTGGTCATTTTACTATTCCAACATGTCTTCTAAGGCATAGTAAGTGGTTGCTATGTATAACAATAAATATTTGTGAGGTTTAGATTTGACAAGGATGAGAGGTGATATGATATATGATTTTATCACATCAAATATAGTCTAAAATCCATAATACTATTTGAAAACCACACCCTTTTTCAATATCTTTGTGAAGGGATGACTCTTATCAACAAGCTAAAAAATGAATCTACTAATATATTGTATTTTACCTTAGGGCCCACAAAGTTGGGTTAGCATTTGAGGAGGTGGAATATTGACAATGGCTACTATTTTATTAGGATATACTTTGATTTTCCTTTGAGATATCATAAATCCTAGGATTTTTCCTAATGTCACCCAAATATATACTTTTGAGGCTTTAGGTGTACCTTGTACTCCCTTAGCCTTTAAAAATGTACCTAACGTATCAAACATGGTCTTCACTTTAAGGGATTTTTCAAAAATATTATCTACATAATATTACATGATATATATTTCATGATGTGATACATGATATCATGCATTAGATCATGAATTATACATCATGGCTTGTTGGTAGGTAGCCCCTATATATTTTTAGTCTGAATGACATGACTAGATAGTAAAAGGTTCCCAATGGGGTAGTGAAATTCCTTTTAGGATAATCCCTAGGAACTATCTTGATCTTATTATACCTTGAGAATCAGTCCATTAAGAACAACATTTTACACCTTGCTATGAAGTTGATAATCATGTATAATTTTAGAAAGAGGGAAGTCATCTTTGAGACACGCCTTATTGAAGTTATAAAAATCTATACATACCTAATACTATCAATTTTATTGGAAACTTATCATAGAAGGAGACTCGCTGCACTGTATCAACTGGCTCAATGGGACTTTTGTGCCTCCCTAGGCCCTTGTTTCGATTTTCCAAGACTGCAAGGCTCTAATTGGCAAGTACCCAGAATTAGTCATTAAGCATCAGTATCGGGAAGGAAACAAAGTTGTGGACTGGCTTGCTAACAAGGGTGTAGGTGAACCTGACATTCATGTTTGGAGAGACTCCTTCCCCATTGGCCTAAGGAATGATTCTATAAGTGTCAATGTTTGCACAATGTGAGTGGTTGGCAGGGGACCGGTTTAGTTTGCTCATGGAACTGGTCGAGTTTTCGTGTCTTTTCTTCCTTCTCCTCCTTCGGCCATGTTTTGGCAACATGTCACGATATCGCGACGCGGTCTTGCAACATGTCGCGATATCATGACATGGTCTTGCAACATGTCATGATATCGTGACACTTTTTCTATTAGGCCGCATTTTTGCAAAGTGCCGCGATATCGCGACACTTTTTCTCCTCGGCCATGATTTTGCAACATGTCGCAATATCGCGACACTTTTCCACTTTGGCCACGCTTTTGCAACATGTCACGATATCGCGACACTTTTTCTCTTCGGGCGCGTTCTTGCAACATGTCATGATATCGCGACACTTTTTCTCTTTCGACATGGTATTGCAACATGTCGCGATATCGCGACACTTTTTCTCTTCGGCTCGGTTTTCCATCATGTCACGATATCGCGACACTTTTTCTCTTTGGCAGCAGTCTTCCATCTTGTCATGATATTGCGACACTTTTTCTCTTTGGCTGTGGTCTTCCATCATGTCGCGATATCGCGACACTTTTTCTCTTCAGCAGCGGTCTTCCATCATGTCACGATTTCACGACACCTTTTCTCTTCGGCCGCGATGTCTCTTCTTGTCACGATATCACAACACCTTTTTTGTTCGGCCACAGTTTTGCATCATGTCATGATATCGCGACACTTTTTCTCTTCGACCACGATTTTGCAACATGTCGCGATATCACGACACTTTTTCTTTTGGCCTTGATGATGCAGCATGTCGCGATATCGCGACACTTTTTCTTTTGGGCCATAATTTTGCAACATGTCACGATTTCGCGACACTTTTTCTCTTTAGTCACGTTTTTGCAATCTGTCATGATTTCACAACACTTTTTCTTCTTTGGTCACGATAACGCTGCTTGTCACGATTTTGCCACTCTTCTTCTCTTCTGGCACCAACCTTGCAACATGTCGCGATATTGCGACACTTCTTTTCTTCTGGCAGCAACCTTGCAACATGTCGTGATTTCGCGACACTTTCTCTCCTTCGGCTCCGATGCCGCTTCTTGTCATGATTTCATGACTTCTCTTCCTCTCTTGGATGCAACGGTGCAACATGTCACAATTTCATGACATCATTTCCAAACTGGTCGCGATTTCGCAACACCTTTCCTCGTGTGGCGTTTTGCTTGTTCTTTGATCTTTAGTTCTTGGACCACCTCGGTTGATCTGGAAATCATGTAAAAATATTATACAAGGTTTAGGGACCTTTCAACACCCTTTCTACCAATAAAAAAAAAAAAAATTATTGGAAACTAGGACAATGTTAGAAATCCAACTAGAATAGCCTTAATAATTCATATGTCAAAGAGCTTTTGTAGTTCCTATTTTATTGAAAGGGAGACCTTGGGGTGCATCTTTTACAACTTCTACTTCATGGGTTTTACACTAGGAGTGAAAACCAAATGGTGAATGGCAATAGAAAGCTTTAGAATAAGCATATTAGTGTATGACCAAGCAAAAACATCCTTATATATTATCAATAAGTTGCCACATTCTTTACATTTTTCCATGGGTAGGACTTTTTCTAGCTTAAGGATTTTGGGATCATCTGGTATCTAGATATTGACATCTATGGTTTCCTCAATTAGAATATGAGACTCATATTCCAATGTGGAGGGGATGGGAATAATACCATGTTTTCTAAATTACAAGATCTATAAAGGATTTATCACTATTCAAATTTTGTGATGCCATTATATTTGCAATCTGGGAAAAAAATCCCCAAAATATAATTGGTTCCAGTCTTGAAAGCTCTTAGGGCTTGATCAAATATTTTGGAAAATATCATGTTCTATGTTCTCCCAATCAAAAGAGTCTTCATCAATTATCAATAAGATTAATAAAATTATTGTGATATATCAGGTAAATTGATGAACACTAGGGAATATGTGAAGGAGATGATATGACTCACAATTATCCTCATCATTCCTATCTAGACTATTCAAAGAATAATATTGGCTAGAGAGGGCTTGCCATAATTATCTTCATGATAAAGAACTTCTTCATCATAAGAAGCCTTGAAATAAGGCTCATTATAGATAGGGATATATCTTGTCCCATAATGTCATGGGTAAACTTTGATTTTCAAGGGTTATTTGATATTGTGTCTATGCAAACCCAAACCTATGCCTTGATATCCTATATTTACTAACATTTATTTTGGGATAGGATACATGCTAGATAGAATATATTAGGCATATTATATTTCAAAAGGATAAGAATATTGCCATTGATTTTCTCTTCATTGGGAGTTCCAATGCAAATAAAGGAGCAAATTTTATTTGCACCATTTTCCCTATACTATTAGAAGGCAACTATATTGTTCATGGGGAAGGAGGGATCTTACATAGGCCTACAATATTTTTGTCATTGTTTAAATTTTGTTTTTTATTTCATTATAATTATTTTTTAACTACTTTCTATTGAATTTTATTTAGAATTAGTATTTAGATGAAGTAACTTCAATGCATCGATAGAAGACTCGATAGATAAAGAATAAGTAGATGGATTTGAGAAATTAAAAAAGTTGATAAGATGTGGATAAATACTATTATTTTGGTTTTGAACCTCAATAACCTTGCATTACTTGAAGGGATTGGGATCATTAGGAATACTATAGACCTATTGATTGTATTCATACTTGATACATTTTATATAAGGTGAATTGTACAAATATTTCATGAATCCAAGGCCTACCTAGAAGAATGTTATAGGATAGATGACGTAGAACAAGGTGTTGAGGAGTTGGGGCCCTATTAGTGGGACAAGACTATTGTACCACTAGACTTGTATTTTCGATTATCAGCAAACCAACTCACTAGATCTGATTTCTCTAGATTATTATTGGATAAATCAAAGTGATTGATAAATTTTAGATTAGACCAGAACTATTATTTACTAAAATTCATTTAATGAAATTATAACTAATTTAGTCTATAATGTATAAGGATGTGTCTCCAATAAAGGAGGATTGAGGAATGTTATCCTTATAAAAGGATATGTTAGTGTGATTTATCGCACTTGATTTGACTATACCAATGAATTTATTAGGGTTTAAATTTTGATAAGTTATGAATTCACTTAAAACACTGATAAGAATGTCTTGATGGGTAGGAGGAAATTCAATAAGTTTGAATATGGGAATTTTTATTGGGGTATTTTCATGTCATTGCAATATATTAAAAATGCACTTGTTTTTAGTTTTAGATTGTAATTAGATGATCAAAGGAGGTTGGTTGGATCATTTAGACTAAAGGACCAGAAGAGGTCTTGATGACTAATTGGTTTGTGGCGGTTCTAGAAGCAAGTTTCTATGTTTCTATATTATGACAACACAAATATGTGAGACATGGTGATATAACAATATGGATCAAGATTACTAACCATAATATGATTAAGAGATGGTACATTATGATATATAATATTACTCACTATACTTTGTTGATTTTTTTTAATATGATTTGGTAGTATATTTTAAAATATTTCAAGGTTTTTATTAGAAAAGAATTGAGACTTGAGCTATTTACAATAGTTTTACCTTTATCTATAAGATATTAGATTATATTATTGAGTCCCATACACCTATTGGTGGAGTGACAATTGATGTGGATTCAAAAAGCTAAAGCAAACTTTATTGAATTTCCAAGAGGGATTTACAAAGCTATATAGGCAAAGGATTGCCAAAGTTACAAGATATGCATATATCACAATAAGGTGTAAATAGCATATTTGGTCTTAACACAGAATAAGATCAAATAACTTTAACCAATAGCTAACTTGAGCTATTACTTGGAAGTTTCTTAAGAGTCATGTTTCACATAAGAAATAAAATTATTTTAAAACATATAAAATATCCTAAGCTAATAATTACAAGAAGACTAATCCTCATCAACCATTGAATCTATAGAAGGTGCAAGACTCATTTGGTTTGAATTGATGAGCCATATCTAATCCAGGTCCAATACGTTTAATGGGAGGTAGTCCTATCATTTTGGTAGTAAGAAATTATTATGAGATAGTGGAAAATGTTCATCTAACCTAGCGTGTCTCCTTTTTGGATTTTGATGGGTTGATTTTTCTAAGATAATTTTTGAAGGTTCTCAACAACATTAACATTGTTAGTCTTTTAGCAGTTATTGAACCTGTCACCAAAAACATGCTTATTTTTATACTACCACTTATAGTTAGAAAAATATCCATTTTCCTCTTTTATAGCTTTTGCCTTTATCTACCATTGTTTGATGAGAGTGGTTTTGACTCTTTTGGCCATATCAATTGCATCCTAAAAATAAGATATAGTAGCCATTTCTAGGTAAAAGAATAATTGCTCATGAAGGTTGAAAATGAACAGGTCGAGTAAATATTGCAATATCCCCACTAAGGCTCTTCACCTTCTTAGCAAGTTAGCTACACTTTCATTTCTTGACTATTTCAATAAGGTAATTAACGATGATCTTATCTTCAATTTTTACTGAAAATTGTTTGACAAACATCTTGACTAGGTCCCTTAAAATTTTTTAGGAGTGTCCTAGTATTTGATAATACCATTCTGGGGCTAGGCTACTTAGAATTGAAAATATTTTTAGAATTAGAATTTCATCATGAGCAATGTCACTACAAGTGGTTCTAAATAATTTAATAGGGTTAATAGGATCTTCATTTCCTTTATACATATAAAACTTGGGAGTTTCAAATTTGGAGGGAAAGCATTGACTAGCTACAAAAGGATCTAGAGGCTAGTTGCAAAGGTCATCACAAGAATAATTCTAGCTAAAGGATGAACCTTGGATAATGACCATTTACTATTTTAATTTCTCTAATCAAGTCATTAAATCTTACTTTGGTGAGATTTGATTAGGTTGTGATAAATTATTTAAGGGCATGTATTATGATAAGGATTGGAATAGAGGCTCTATAGTAGAGGGCAATTGTTGATGAAAAAATATGGTTGTGGTTAAGAAATTTAAGTGTATGATGCTAAAATTAATATCAAATAATTATCCCTATGATACCAGATATTAAAGACCTAACTTGATTAGAAGGTAGTGGGTGAGGAATTATTAGATTGGCAAGTGGTTTTATGATTAATCTAGAAGTTGTATGATTAAGAAGTTTGGGACTGGGGTTAGTATGGGAAGTAAACGATGGTGGGTTAGGACTAGAGTTATGGACTAGTGCTATAAGATAAACATTGGATGAAGCATTTTGATTGGCATTATGAAGATTGGTCCCCATGTGTTATGATGTAGGACAACCATATATTCCCTATAGAAGATATTAAAGAATATGTTTTAGCAGTTTTGACAACAATAGAATTTGGAGAGGGAATTGTCCTCCATTTTCTACTATTTTCTTGATAGTATGTGGGATCATTTTGACTAGGGTAGAAATTTATGCATGTAGTGCTGACATAGTGATATTAAAAAATACAAAGTACTATACCATTTGATTTGTATATGGAGGGATAGAGGTTAGTTGTTTAGGATGATCCATTAATGGATCATCCCATGAGGAGGTCTCATGAAATTCATTAGCTTTTCTAAAGAAGTTCTCTATAACTTCCTTATGTCCATAAAGGGAGTAAATCATATATATTATGGAGCAACAAACTAAATTTTTATCCTCTTCTTAGATAGGGATTGATAGATATCAAGGAGGAATATCATTCTCTTCTTGGTTAAAGGATAGGTTATCATAATGTATACTTAGATTTGAGGATGCTAGTATCCAAACATGGGGGTCCATGCTCAGATGAATATTCTTGACTCAATCTCATCATTATTTAAGTCCTTTGGTGGGGATCAAGGGTTTACCAAGAGTGTTTTATGGATTCACTCTAAATCCTATATTTTTTATGAGTGTATTATG
Source organism: Wollemia nobilis (assembly GCA_028583015.1). Classification (NCBI taxonomy): domain Eukaryota; kingdom Viridiplantae; phylum Streptophyta; class Pinopsida; order Araucariales; family Araucariaceae; genus Wollemia; species Wollemia nobilis. Next base: position 1,611,834 of record JAQPPZ010002512.1, read on the forward strand.
CAAGCACCTAAGTTTTAGAATATAGAAAAATAGAATATGCCTAAATATAAAAATATGTAGATAAAATACAATTTAGAAAATATAATAATTCAAAAAATATGAATTAATCCTATACACTTTTCTCAATTCCTTGCAAGAACTATGAAACTTCGAATGGAAGTTACAACAAACTAAAATGAATTGTCTTTTGTCTTCCCAAGCAAGGATACACGATGGAATGCACAAAAAAACTTATAGCACATATGCAATATATATGTAATTTGATTCAATGCCTAATGAGAATGCTTGAGATAAGGTAAATTTAATAAATGAATAGGTCCTAATACTAGTTCCTTAGTTTTTTACTACTTTAAATGAATTATTACAACTAAATAGAGAACTGCAACTAACAAAGAGCAAACAATAAATTTAGATAAATTCTAAAATAAAAAACTAAAACAAAATTAACTAAAATCCTATTGAAGATAAGTTCATCACCCAAACTCAGGTTTACCGCCTGCTAACAAATTCATCACTTGTGATAATTTTGTTGCATCCTAACCTATGAATATATAAAAAAGATAAAAATAAAATAATAAAGGTGTTAATTTATGGAGGGATGCTTAAGGATTATGAAGATGCTAAGCTTCCTTGCACCCTGTTCCTTTTTATGAAATCAATTTTGAACCTTTATAAGAAGATAAATTGCATGAAAGAGAAATGTAACTACTACAAAACTAAATTGAACTAGATGAGAGTGTGCAAGGATATTATTAGGGTTGAATGATAAATAATTTAATGTTGATATTTGATTAATTATTTGAATTAAATAGATTTACAACCTATAGGAAAAATTCACAACTTGTAATAGGTTCATCGGATGTAGATCCCATAACCCATGAATTTGATTTTTAGGATAAAATTGAAGAGTTTGAACATGAAAATTTGATAAATTAACTAATAGGATGTCATGGAATCCAAAAATGAGAAGAATTTTAGGAAAAAAATTACCTAAAAAATTTTGTAGCTTGTCAATCCTATTGGCTATGAATTCACAACATGCTATTGTAGAGGTAAATTCAAGTCAAATTCGATTATCTTGCTACAAAAAGGTGATGGAGAAATTTTGGATGATACTTGTGAATTTTGCAAGGCAACCAAAATGAGTTTGACAGATCTAATACAAAGAGAATTGGCATGTTAAATGGGTTAGAAAGAAAAATGATATCCTGCAAAAGAGGTAAGATAAATGGATATGAAATTCAAGGAAAAAATTAATCCAGTGTTAAATATCATAAAAGAAAAATATAATCTAGAGAAAACTCCCATTTTCATCACCAAAAGAGAGCTTATGCATGCAATATCATAGGATATTTGGAGGAAAAAAACATCTTGAAGAACAATTCTTATTTAATAACTAGAGAAATTTGGTAGAGCATTGTTTTTTTCTAGTCACTTGTTTCTTTTTTGAGAGGGAGGTGCCCTAATTTATAGATTTTGGGGGCTTATTAAGGACATAAGGAGTCAACATTGTGAAATTTACATATAATTGGAAAGAATCCAATTCCAACTAGGCAAATAAAATTGGAGTTCAAGAGTTGGCATAGGTAAAAAGTGAGTTAAATTAGAAATATTTTGGGATGTGCAAATCCAATATGGGTTGGTAAAACCATTGGCATGGATATGAATGAGTGTGATATCAGGAAACTTCCCATTTTGAAGGTATAGATACAATTTCATCACATAAATAATTTTGCAACTGATAGCTTGTTAGGGCAAAAAATTTATCCATTTGACCATTAGAGGGGCAAAGATTTTAAATTTTGGCTCTAGATAAGATTTGCAACCAAGGAGAAAAATTTATATCCTGTAAATTTATTTGAGGGTGGTAAAATTGTTTTAAGCATCCAATTTTCATGATGATGGAGGATGAATTAGATAAGTTGCCAAAATTGATTAGAACCTTAAAATGCAATAGGTGAGCAAAATTGAGTATCTACATTTTACCCCCTATCGAGGCATTTAATACCTAATAAATGCTTCAAAAGAACCTGTAGGTGACCCACATTTTGCAAAAGAAGTAGTTCTAAGGTATCTTGTATTCAAAGCAAAAGGAGTTGTCTAATTTATAAAAAAATATTTTAGGTGTCTGGAGAGGTTATATTAGGCAATGATGGGGGTAAAATGAAGTTTATTTTTACCACACAATTTTAGAAATCAGAGCTTTGGGGCTGATTTTTTTTTTTTATGATTTTTGATGGCTTAGAAACAATTACTGGTGCATTGTATGGATATGGTTTGAGGGATAAGAGGTCTCCTAGGGACATGCATATGGGTATATGCAAAAAACTTGCTCTCTTTTCTATCATTTTCTTGTTCAAAAACTGAGTTTCAATTTTAGGCTATGATTTTGCAATTAGGTTGCAAAATTGTTCCCAATGAATTCATAAATAGTGTATAAATTTGTAAAATTTTGAAAAATTTCAATAGGCAAAAAACCTGTCTAGAGGGGGAAAATTAACTAGGTGGTGAATTAGTTGGTGGGTAGCAAATTTTCTAGAAATATATAAATTTGAATGCTATTGATGTGGGATAGGCTAATAATTTTTTTCTAGCTATAGGTGGGCATTTTAGAGCATATAGAGTGAATATTTCATGCTCTCATTGAGTACCTTAGACAAGATAACTCTAATCAACAGGGTTATCTTAGACACTATTGGACTTGGGTATCTAGTAGCGTTGCCCAAGATTAAGCTTGATCATGCCCTCTTAACAACACTAGCTAAGAGGTGGTATTTTAAGTACAACACCATTTTCATATTGACGGGTGAGATGACTATCACCCTTGAGGATGTATAGGATTTTGAGGATACCCATTTAAGGTGTTCTTATTAGGATGAGCTTAGATAAGAGATTAGCTCTTCAAATCTATAGTAGAAATTTTGACCAACAACTAATGTAACATAGATTACATATTAATAGGATACTTTCCAATGGATATATTGAAATATTGATAGCTTTGTTGAGTATCATCATCTATGGCTTAATACCTAGAGATATGAGTGGTTGTATTCTACAATGGGGCTAATGTAGAGTGATTGTCAGGATGAGGGACTATCTTGTTAAATATGCCTAGGTTTATTTTATGTTGGATCATCTCTACAAAGTCTTGCATTGGATTATCTACAAAGAGGTAAAGAGCCTCATTTGTTGCACCCTTATTTAGATTTGATGTTGGTAGCATATTTCTATCTAGTTTCCATTTGGTTTTCTTGGTTAGATTGTATATGTAGGGGCTCCAACAAACTATAGGTGGGACCATTATTTTTAGACCTATCATCAATATTTTAGGGGAATATTGATGGTGGCCAAGTGGTCTATAGATGATTTGGATCTAGACTATATTATATGAAGGTCATGAAGATAACATCTAGAATGAGTTGAGGAGGGTTTTGAGTTGGTCCATGTTTTCTAGATTCGATGTAGTATTGGCCCCAATGATAGCAAAGAGGTGTACAAACTAGACTGAGTTCTGAGGTAGTTAAGTCTTTGATAGTATCTCCCATAGATGGGAGAGTTTTGGTACAAAAAATTTTGGTGGGACAAGGGAGATGTGGGAGATAGACCTAATGCTACTTTATTCATAGAAGAGGATGTTGATGACCATCTAGTGATATATCTAAGTGTGGATGGTGCAGGAGCTACCATTGCATATAGGTAGTAGTACAAAGGGGTTTGAACTTAGATATTGATATTGTATCCACCTAGACAAGGGGTAAAACTATTTATTAGACAACACTTTTAGGAGGTCAAGAGGTGATAACACGAGAGGGCTTTGTGAGCCACCAATGTTTGACCATTGAGATATATGCCCCCATCTCAAGGAGGTTATCTAGGGATAGGCCCCAATAGGACTACTAAGGAGATGGATTAGTCTAAGATATACACTATGCATAGGATGGATCATGATACAATGTCTCAAAGCTAAGATTTTATAGGCCTTTTAACTAATTTTATAGGTTGAGTGCACTGATTTTATGATTATGGTGCACTAATCCTCATGATTTGTATATGTATGAGCATACCAATTTTTTTTTTTATAAGCGAAAAACCCCTTGTAGGGCCGCCTTGGTCTAAGAGACCACGAATAGGGGGTTATACACTGTCAAAGTCACCCGGGAGTCACACCCGACCTTGCCCGCACCAACATTATCAATTGGATTTTGGATATTCAATTCAACTTTTTGATAGGGTGGAGATTTGAACCTAGGACCTCCCTTGGAGGATTGCCCTCTCCTCTCCAACTCACCTACAACACCTAGGTACCGATTTTATCATTATGGTATGCTAAACCATTTTAAAAATGTATATAATTTGATATATATATATACATATATATATATATATATACATAGATACATATATATACATATATACATATATACATATATATACATATACATAGATACATATATATACATATATATATATATATATACATATATATATACATATATACATATATATATATATATACATATATATATACATATATACATATATATATACATATATACATATATATATACATATATACATATATATATCATATATCATATATATATATATATATATATATATATATATATATATATATATATATATATATATAATATATATATATACATATATATATATATATATGAGGCCATTATTCTTTGATGATTTACTTTTGTCTATGTGATATCTTGATGATGTGATGATATGTTGTTTTAAAGTTACTTTAAAAGTTCTTAAACACTATGAAATTTTCAAGAAGTGGAAATAAAGGTTTTATGTTGTGGGAAATTTGACAAACCATGCTTCTAGTTATGTATGAAGGTTGTTGTTTAATCATACTTGGAAAAGATGAGCTAATTTTATTAAGTTTTTGTTTGTAGAGTTGCTTAGATAAGAATGAGAAGATGTTTAAAAAATCCTTATATCACCTTTCTGATAGCACTATCCCTCCTTACGACTCCCATTAGCCCACCATTTTATACTCACCAAGAGAGGTAGTTCTTAAGCTCTGTATAACAATTTAATCAAGGGGTCATTAACCTTCCCTGATTAGGACTAATTTTTATTATGTTCTTATTATATTTGTTCAATATGATTTAAGCTAATCAAATAGTTTAGGTGGTATTTGATTAAAGTATAGTAAAATTTTAAATTTAATTAAGGCAAAAGGTTTAGGCCAAAGGTTTTAAGACTTGTGTGGCGTTCATATTGGGTTCACCAAAGATGTAGACCCATATTTGGGGATGTTGATCTCCAAACTTGGAAGTTAACACATAGATGAATATTCTTGCTAGAATCTTGTCATTATTTAAGTCCTTTGGTGAGGATCAAGGGTTCACCAAGAGTGTTTTATTCATTCACTCTAAATCCTTTGTTTTAATGTGTGTATTATGCAAGCACCTAAGTTTTGGAATCTAGAAAATAAAATATGCCTAAATGTAAGAAAATGTACATACATTGCAATTTAGAAAACATAATAATGTAGAAAATAAGAATTAATACTATATGATTTTCTCAATTCTTTGTAAGAACTATGAAACTTAGAATGGAAGTTACAAGAAACTAAAAGAAAATGTCTTTAGTCTTTTCAAGCAAGGGTACAAGATGGAATGCAAAAATAAATTCTATCCTATATGCAATCCATATGCAATTTGATTTTATGCCTAGTGAGTATGATTGAGATAAGGTAAACTTAACAAATAATAGTTTCTAATACTAGTTCCTTAGTTTTGTGTTGCTTTGAATGAATTACTACAGCTAAATAGAGAACTACAACTAATAGAGAGAAAATAATAACTTTAAATAAATTCTGAAATGAAAACTAAAATGAAACTATCCAAAATCCTAATGAAGACAATTTTGTTGCCTAAACTTGGATTTTCCACCTAGACAAGTTCACCACCTGCAAATAAATTTTCCATCAGTGATATGTTCACTACCTCCTAACCTAAGAATTTATAGAAAAAACTAAAAAGGAAAAACAATAGAGGCGTTAGTTTATAGGGGGGCCACTTAATTATTGGAAATGTGTTAAGCTTCCTTGTTTGCAGTCAAGCCCCCTGTTCCTTTTTACAAAATTGATTTTGAACCTTTGAAAGAAGGTAAATCACATGAAAGAAAAATATAATTATTGAAAAATAAAATTGAACTAGTTGAGAGAGTGTTAGAATGTCCCTAGGCTTGATTAATAATTTTTTTGATGCTAAAACTTGATTGCTTATTTGGATGAAATAGATTCACACCCTATAGGGAAAATTTGTAACTTACAACACGTTCTCTGCCTATAGAGCCTATAACCTAAAAATTTAATTTTGAGGCTAAAATTGAAGAGTTTGAAAATGAAAATTTGATAAATTGACTAACAAGATGTCAGGGAATCTAGAAATGAGAAGAATTTTAGGAAAAATTCCATCTAGACAAATTTGTAGCCTATCAATCCTATTGGCTACAAATTTATAGTATGCTATTGTAGAGGCCAAGTCAAGGTAGATTCTATTGTGTCCTACTATAGAAAGGTAATAGAAAACCTTTGGGTGATACCTATGAATCCTATAAGGAAACTAAAGTGAGTTTTATGGATTTAATACAAAAATAATTTGGATGATAAATGAGTTAGAAAGAAAAAATGAAATCTTATAAAAGAGGTAAGATAAATGGATATGAAATTCAAGTAAAAACTAATCAAGCATCAAATATCATGAAATAAAAGCATAATCAAGAGAGAAATCCATTTTTTATCACTAGAAGAGATCTTATGCATGTAGTGTCATATGAGACATGGAGACAAAAAAATTCTTGAAGAATATTGCTTGTTTAATTACTAGATAAATTCAATAGAGCTTCATTGTTATCCAATCACTTATTTATTTTTCCAAGAGGGATATGCTCTAATTTATAAATTTTTAAGGATTTTTTAGGCGAGGAGGCAATATTGTGAAATATAGATGCAATTGAAAATAAGCCAGTTCCAACTAGGCAAAAAATGAGGTTGAAGAGTTAGCGTGTTTCGATTAAGTTATCATAGGAAAAAAGCAAGTTAAATTAGAAATATCTTAGGGGATGATAATAAAATATGGGTTGTTAAAATTGTTGGCATGGATAGGCATGAGCATGAAATTAGGAAAATTTTCATTTTGAAGCTGCCTTGAAAAGTTCACAATCATAAACTTGTTTGGGCAATAAATTTATCCATCTAACCATTAAAGGGGTAAATATTTCAAATTTGGGCTCTAAATAAGGTTCACATCCAAGGAGACAAATCTATAACCTATGAAAATTTTTGTGAGCAAAAAAATTGATTTGAGCACCCAATTTTCATGATGAAGGATGGAGGATGTCTTAGATAAGTTGCCAAAATTGATTAGAACCCTAAAATGCTGGGTATCTACACATAGCTAAGGAATTCATCTTGGACCTCTTCTAGAGGGTTAGGGTGTTAGTCATTTTATGAGCAATGCTACATGTTATGTAAACTCTTAGGCATGGTTAAAAGGATGGATAAATATGGAAGATTAATTAAAATTTTATTTGTTTTTAAATTTATTTAACAAAGAAGAATTTATGCAACCCCTATATCTCCTTCCCTCTATATACTTGATCTAGCCTATATACCAATGAATCCATATATACCTAATCCCTCTCAACATATCCATAAATATGTGAGAGCCTCTTTGGGTACATGTTTACCAATAGTATATGGAAGTAGCCTCTTTGGGTACATGGTTTAGACTAATACATGAGGGATAATTAGTTTTTGCTTATGAATCCTACTAGCCCACCATAACATACTCCCTACTTTGGTACACACAAGACCTTATGGGGGTGACTGGTGGCTTGAGCTCACTATATAATAAATATAGCTAGATGGTTCATATGATGGTTACATAGGGAATAACAAATATTTGCAATAGTACTGACACTTTGTTTAGATCCTTATTATCTTAAATAAATGTAACTTAATCTTTGTAAACAAAATTTTAATAATCTTGTTTAATATTTTCTAAAACAACTATAAGTTTCAAATTAATTAGGTATTTCAATTGGTAATCTTGGGACCTATGTAGTGTTCATGTCAAGTTCACCAAAATGTGAATGATGAAAAGTCTTAGGTGGATGGGAAGAGGAACTTTGGCTCCTCTATCCCTGTTTTGGGTATGTTCACCACTTCAAGGAAATGGGGAGGTAGATTAGATGTGGGATCTATGTTTTATATATTTATTAGGAAAAACCTACATTTAACCTAAATATTCCCACTTAGCCTACCTTTCTAAGATAATTATAAGAATAATTAAATTGAAACCTATTTCGCTATTGTAGGATATTGGTGTAGACATACATAATTCACAAAAGTTAAGTTTTTGATCTATATGATAATTTTTCTTTAATGTTAAAACATAAATTAATTTTCCTTTTAAAGTAAGGGTGCAAGGAAAATTCATGAAATAAAAAAAACCTCATACTCTTTATGAATATTTTCACTTTTCATGCACATGCAATGTCTACTTAACTTTTTTTTAATTCTTTACATACATGGATCTATCCGGAGACAAATAACACACAAGTTGTTTCCTAATGTAATGCAGAGTATACAAATTACTAATGCATTTAAATCAAACAAAGGGAGCTTGATCTAAATCAAATGAGAATCTATAATCTCCAATCCCATTGTTTGATCTATATCTTTGAATGTTCTGATCTCAACACTCCCACTTTCTAGCTTGCTTTTCTACATCTTAGGGTACCTACATAGAAAAATTAATAATATATTAGATTTTAAATGGTTTGCCTTAGTCAAAGCTTTGTTTCAGATTTGGAAAAAGAAAAAATAGAGTAATAAAAGATAAATAGATATCCGATTTTGATCCAAACCATAAAATATTTGCCAAGAATGGTGTAAGTGATAGCACTACAATGCTAACAATAGTGCTTCATGATGACATTGCTATTATTTTCACATATATTGGAATAGATTATTTAGTTGAGACCTCAAAGGATCAAAGGGTGATTACCAAAAATCAATATAAACATAGGGATTTGAATACCATGCTACAATTTATGATGGAATGATTAATTATAGAATGGATATAATATGATATAATGATGTGATGATATGATGGTAAATAAAACTAAAACAAATGGAATAAAAATACAAGTTGATAAAAAATGAAGAAATAGGTCTACAAGCAAATTTGAGATCCTAAAGATGATGGATCAATTGTCATAGTACCCATGTGGATGAAATTTTATATATAAGTTGTAGTAGTAATTCGTTGAGATTCCCTCGATTGAAATTTTGTCAAAGCTCTAATAGATTCTTTAGAAGTTGATTTGATTGATATTTTTATAGAGCTCTCCTAATATTTATAGACCTCTCTTGGATGATGCTCCAATGACTAGTTTTATAGAGGTTGAAACACTTTAGAGTATCTATTAGGAAGTGATATTGGGAGAAGGGATATGTTAGGTGAGATTGAGGGAGATTTCACCAAATTAGAAATTGAAGGAAGGATTGATTAGGAGTTTAGTTAATATGATTAGGATAAGATTTCTAGTTACAATATTATGATTGAAAAGAGATTTATATACTATGATATATATGGGTGTGTATGAGAGTGAACTTGTGGGTTGAGGAATATTGACTAGGATTTGCATGATGAGGGAGACAAGATTTTATGCATCATAGGAAGTATATCCTAGTTAGCTACTAGTTTAATTTTTGATTCATTATCATGTAATATCAGTAGAGATAAAATCACTATGGTGCTCATGTACATTGATTCTAATATAAAAAATAACTACTAATAAGTTGATTGGGTAGGAAATAACCAAATTTAAACTTTTGGAAAAAGTGCTACTCTTTAGTCATAAGTTACACTAGATCTACTTCTCGAGTACAAAGCTTTTGATTTTGGTCATTAAAAGGATTTTGATGAGATTTTATCTTGGTTTGTTGATCATGATGTTTGTCATGCTTTATGAGATATATGTTGTCATGATTGTTTTATTGATGATGTGCATATCCAAATCATGTTTTTACTCTCATGCTTAAGATCCAATTGTCATTAAAATGTGAATATCCAGTTGCAAGTGTGAATAGTTTGACATGAATAATTAAATATTAGAGGTTCTCAACCACATTGGTGTATGTAATCATCATCACTTATGAATACCTAGATCTTGATAGTAGTACTACAGTCCTTATCCCCTTGCTTCTAGATAGAATATATTTAAATATTTTTGGTATCCAAATCTCCTTTACTGGGCTTAATTTCAGACCTCTAACTAATTTATCTATCAAGTTGAGATAGTGAGTTCCATTTCCACTTTATGCTATTATAAATAAATTCAAATTGTACCTTATAAAATGTTAACAAACATTCACAAGGTTAACACTCAAGCTAGACTGGATATCTAGGCATAATTCAAGTCCTTGGGTTGATTGAAATAGACCTTTTCTATATGATACTATATTATCTTATTGTTTTATAATGGAAGTTTATAAAGTATTATCATACACTTTTAATTAGCTATGTAAGAACCAACTACATCGATACTACCAAGTAATAACTACAATTTAGATTTTATTAAGCTTGCATTCATTCTCATTTGAAATAGCAATATATTTCACATATAATGAAATATAGAGTTACATATTTTCTTAACATCCATATAGTAAAGCACAAATTACATTCCAATAATATTGTCTATGATTCACAATAATTAAATTAGAAGTTTACAACAAGTCCACATCCTATTCTACTTACCCATAACAGATTTATAGGGTTCATTTACTAGAACTAGGACAACTTTGTATATCAACACTTTCCTATTTTTTAAATCCAAAATTTTACATCAACTCATAAGAACATTGACTTAGAAGAATACCTTAATTATCTTATCGTCAGGCAATAGCATATGTAAAACAACAATTTACTTGAAGTAAAAAGAGTTTGTAATAAATAAGTAGGAGTATATTCAAGGAATAATAGGCTTGTACTTTCTCAAAATATCACTTTCATAATTAACATAAAAATAATTTCTTTCATGCTTTTTTGGAACTAGTACACAATTTTCTTCTTTCATAAAAAAAATATACACTTTTGAGAAGGTATTTAATACTCCCCTTTTATAAAATAATTTCAAATTGATTTTACTTCAATGACAAGGTATATCAAGATAATTTCACTTCAACCTTAGATCACCAAAAAATTCTTCCATAACTCATTAGGTGATTCACAACATGGTTTATTCTAAAATTTCAAATATTAAGTAAACAACACAAGATTTATTGAAATTTACACCTATTTCTAGATACAAACAAAATAAATCCATCCACTCAAATATTATACAAAAAGCATAAAAAGGATGAAAGAGAGAAATTTATAGTGGGCACCCATAGAAACCATAAATAATCACTATTTATTTGTAGATAATAATTACAATAGTCTAATGCAAAGTATGGAGTGGTGCAGTGTATTTATACCAATACCAAAACCCCAATTACATAGATGAAGTTAACATAAGCTATAACAAGAGGGATTTAAGTTAAATATAAGTTATAAGATAGGTTTAACCATAACATGATTAACTCTAATCCATAGGGCTTACATAATAAAATAATACAATAAATAAAATATATTTGCAATTGATTTGCCATAGGCCTATACAAGATTGCATCATACAATGTTGGCCTTAGACATAAGTTAGATTACAATTTCAACATACCCTCATAATCTAAGTTGAGGGGCCAAGGAGAGGAGACATTAGTAAAAATAATATCTTCCACCCATAATGATTCTCTGGGAGGCCTCTAATAATCATATAATTCCTCCTTATCATTTGGAATGTAGCTGATGTGAAAATGCCTCTACATAAAAATCTTCTTAGGTTAGACTATAGGTATAATTGCTAATATCATATACTCCAACATATATTCAAAGAACACCTCCACTATAACTCCAAATGATTTAGATAATCCAAAAGTACTCCCTCTGAAAAGTTTTTCTATTCTTCTATAGTTGAATAAGTCTTGGAGCATAGTTTCCCTTTTATAGTGTATATCACCTTGTTTGAAAACTTCAACTTGCCTTTAGGCCACTTGATTTTTATGAACCAAAAAGGCTTTGCATGAAACTATTGATGCACAAAGTAGATTGATTGATAGATTATGTTTACACTAGGAATCTATGTTTAAAATTATGAAAAAGGATGTTGTTAATCCCCTTGACCTCCAAATTTAAATTGACCCCTCACAACCCTATGACAATATAATATAATATAAATTAAAATAAGAAAGTAAATGTAGAAAGTAAACATTAGAAGGTAAGGGTGTGAGAAACTAAAAGTAAATATGACCAACAACCATGGAAGGTCAAATAACAATGAACCCATATGCAAAACCAAAGTGGAAGAAAGTACTAATCACTGTTTCAAAACTCGTAACTCAAGAAAAACTCAAAAAACTAATTTTGGAGAGTTACTCAACAATTCAGGAAAACTTGGCATTCATTTTTTTCAACAAACAAAAAACAAATTCAACAACAATTGGAGAGCCAATTTTTTATTCAAAAGGTGATAAGGTTCTCATAAAATGTTTTGATAGTGGACATAATTAAAATAATTTTATTTCATTCATTTCAGTATTAATTTTTAGTGATGAACATATTTTTAGTATTAACAAGGCCTTTTAAAAAGATAAAACATCTTTCTAAAAATAAAAATAGAAAATAAAAATCCTTTTATTCTAAATTTACTTAAGTTACACTATAAATTTGATAAAACTTGTACAAAATGCAACTGCCTCATCGATGTTTTGTTCATATTTACTAGTTTCTATATAATATTAGAGAGAAATCTAGACATATTAAGTTGTGTTGTGATTATGAGGGAACAAAAAACAAAAATAACCGAGAATAAATTTGAAATATTTCTAAACATTCTAGATAACATAGGTAGAGAGTGCATGTTATGAGCGCCATATGTATTCCACATAAACATCAGATCCATCTACAAAAGCTAGAGAGCCATGGTAAACAACCCTCAATTCTATCAAGATAGAAAGTGGTGCAGGTAATTAGATCACCATATATCTCTTATTTAAAAAAAAGGCTTTTATATGAGATCCCATACCCTACCTCTACCCATGTGAATCCTAGTGACTAATCACTAAGTACTCAATGAGTAATGGATGGGTGACTCATCATGATTGATGAGTTATTAGGCTCGAGTTAAAAAAAAACTTGTAGGCCCTACTGACCCATGAGTTTCATGGATACTCATGGGTAACCTATGAGTTTTATTTTAATAAGCTATGCATGGCTTCTATTAGGGACCACTCCCATTATGAAAACAAAATATTACATTTCTCTCATTACATTTCTAAAAATTTAAGTAAAGCATATACAAATTTGTATTTCTATCAAATATATTCTTCATTTACCCTTCTATCAAAGATATTCTTCATCTTCCTAAAATTGCTAAGTTTCCACAATCAACTCCTTTTATATCAAATACCTTCAAAAATTTAAATTCTGTCAAGATAAAATTCAACATTGCAAATGGCTAAAATATTTGTTACCCAGCTTCTATATCCAAAAATATCTTGTCTAACAACCTCACAATTTCTTAATACCTTTTTCTAGGGTTTTTATCCATTTCCATAATATTCCAAGATATTATTTTCATTGTTATTTTTTTATTTTATTTGTGGGCTTAGCCCCACTTCTTGTTAACACTTGTGATATTTTATTTTGTTTTTCCATATCAATATCCCTTTGTATTTATTTTTCTCTTTGTTTTTTCTTCTTGGGTCTTCCTCTCTTTTTTCATTTCTAAAAATAATTTCATCTTCATCAATCTCTTCAATATTCTCACATTGCTCATAGTAAGACTTATCATATTTAGCTTTGTCTTGTTTAGACAGACCTAAAGTGCAAGTATTAACCTCAAAAGCATAATTTTTATGTTGCCTTGGAAATCCTAAAGTGCAAGGATGCTCTTATGTAGCAATTACCTTATTATTCTGCCTTAAAAACCCTGAATTGTTATGGGATTCCTCCAATCTCATTTCTATATTATTCTGCTCTTGAAACCTTAAATTTCAAGGGAAAACATCTTCACCACTTTCAATTTTATTACCTGAAGAGGATTCTATACTACTTGAGCAAAATGAAGATGTTTTACCTAGAATGAACTTGACCTCCTTTGATGTCTTTTTTTTGGGTTTTATCTCCACGTCTTCTTTTGCATATTAGTTCATTCTAAAATTTCTAAATGATATTGTAGATAGGATTTATTTACCTCTTATTTTGGAGTGGAATATACTTGATCTGATCTAGCTTCTATTATTGTATGGTTTCCTTGCTTTATCTTGAAGTTAATCTCATGGCTAGATTTTTTTATCTCTTTCTTCATAGTTTTTACTTTGTAGAATCTTGCCATATGCCCAATCTCAAAATAATTGTAGCAATAAAATGCAATATTTTCATAATCTACTTGTTGATATTATTATTTTGATTCAAATTTAATATTAATGGATTGTGTCAAAGGTTATGAAATATCCATAACAACACATATTCGAGTATATATAGCATGCTTTCAATCCTTAGTTGTTGGTCCTTCCTTGATGAATTCCCCTAGGTTATTTCCAATATTCTTAAAAATATCCTTATTTATAAGTTGATATGGAAGTCCAAAAAGCCTAACCCACACCGAAAGCTTCTTAAAATTTTTCATCTCAACAAATTTTTTCATTCCATGGTCTTAAATAAAGTGTATATCTTCCCCTAAACCATGGGCCATAAACCATTATTTATCCCTAATTTATAAACTAGAAAATATGATGAGGAAAAACCTTTAGGAATAAAAGTCGCAGAATAATTTGAATTCAATACCCACTTCCACTTGATCCAATTTTTAATCTCCAAAAACCTTGGCCATGATCTATGGAACTTACATATTAATCCTCTACTTTTAAGAACCATTATATCATGCTCAATCATCTCATCCTTGATACTTACTTTTGGTGTAATATCTACTACCTAGATCAAACTTACCATGTATTCACTCTTCTACTTATCTCCAACTTGGGCCTCCATACTTCCAATTAGGGAATTTTGATTTATAGCTAGGACATATTGACTTATCATTAGGGATTTTAAAAATGACTTTCCTTCCACAATAGCTAATGGGGCTCTCTCTTAGCTTGCACCCCCTCTTGGTTTGCACTCCTATTCTCACACTCACTACTACTTCTGGCTTACACTCTCTCTTGCCTCACACTTGCTCCTAGCTTGCACTCACTCCTGGCTCACAATTTCTTGTGTCTCTTATTTTTTCTCAATATTCCTTCACTTCAATATTATTTTGGAAATAATGTTCCACACATTTTTGGTAAGGGTTTGAAGCATTTATGCACTACATATGAACCTACCACTCTTTTGCCATGACTGAATCTTGGCTCACACTCCCTCTTAGTTTTCACTTCCTTTTGGCTTGCACTCACTCTTGGCTTGCACTATCTCCTACCTCACACTCACTTCTAGCTTGCACTCCCTCTTGGCTCACAATTTCCCTTGTATATTCTTTTTGTCAACGTTCCTTGGCTTCAATAATTTTTTGGAAATAATTTTCCACATATTCATGGTAAGAGTTTGAAGCATTTATGCACTCTGGATGAACCTATCACTCTTCTACCATGACTAAATCTTGGTTTGTACTCCCTCTTGGTAAACACTCCTTTGATATCATTCAATCCTAGCTTGCACACTCACTACCAACTCATGCATTACTGCACTTACTTTGGCTCATGCTTGCACTTACTTTTGGTTGCACTCACTTGCACTCACACTTGCTTATCGTTACAATAACTCCCAACTCATACTTGTACTCATTGCTTCACTTACTCTCACATTGCACTTGAACTTGTTGCTACACTTACTTCTAGCTTGCGATTGCACTCACTTTTGCACTTACTCCCAGCTTGCACTCTCACTCGTTGTTGCACTTACTCATGGCTAACACTCTCACTCATTGCTACACTTAATCCTAACTTGTTCTCTCACTCACTGCTACAATTAATTCTATCTCAAGCTTTCACTCATTGCTACACTTACTCCTGGATCACGCTAGTACTTGATACTATACTTACTCTCAGTTCATG
Source organism: Wollemia nobilis (assembly GCA_028583015.1). Classification (NCBI taxonomy): domain Eukaryota; kingdom Viridiplantae; phylum Streptophyta; class Pinopsida; order Araucariales; family Araucariaceae; genus Wollemia; species Wollemia nobilis. The sequence continues at coordinate 1,628,032 of JAQPPZ010002512.1, forward strand.
CTCGTAATCACACTTATTACTATACTTTTGCTTGCACTCATTGCTACACTCCTAGCTCATGTTTAGACATATTGCTACACTCCTTGCTCATGCTCACACTCCCTTTTAATAAGTTTCTCACTAGGGTAACCTATGATTTTTAAATCACTAGTACTATAAATAAATGTACAACATCACCACTCATACATGCATGTAAATAGAGGTCCAAAAATTAGGATACATATGAAGACCATGTATATTTTTTTATTCATTAAAATATAAGGGATTATATTTAGATAGAGTAGCTCTAGATCTTCCTCAAATAGCCAAAATATTATTTACAATGAGCTTTTGACCCTTATTTATAGTAAGAAGTTCACCCTTATTCACTTTGGGTGAAATTTTTTACATGTATGAATTTTATCAAGAGGACTAAAACATCATTATTGATCTAGATTTACTTGGGAAGGATATTTGTGTCACCAGTTTGCTAAAATACCAATGAATCAAAGGGTGGGGATTTGTAGTTTGATGAATCATTGATTTTAGGACTTAACCATTTATTGCTATAATATTGCATTAAAATTGTCAAAATTGTTGACTCCTCTTTGTTCATATTGGGGCATCATGCTTTCCTTGTCTGATAACCATTATAAAATTACTTGTTATGTATTAAACGTAGAACCATATACTACATTTTTGGTGACTTGTAGGAAAATTAATACTGGTTGGTGAGGAACCTTATAAACTCTTAGTCCTTGGTCTATAATGTTGAGAGAGGCAATTAAAAAATTATAACCACATATTAGAATTTTACTTAGCTACTAGATTTTACAATGTTATCCATTTTACTTTTGAAGAAACCCTTATGCTCTCTAACTAAGATAATGCTGCTACCAAATCATCATATTCTTCTTATGGCATTTTTTTATGGGACTTTGATGCAGGAGCATCCAGTGGCACCTGATGCAGAGGCATCTAGTGGTAGGAGGGCCACTTCAAAAAAATTGGCTAAGGAGGAAAGTCGTCGCGATTTCACGACGTGTCATGAAATTACGACATAAGAAGAAGCAGAAGGCAAGGAGAAAAATATGTCACGATATCACGACAGGAAAAGTGTCATGATATCGCCACACAAAGTGGATAAAGAAGGCGTAGAGGGGAAAATGTCACGATTTCACGACATGGGGGACGAAAAAATCGCACTCACAATATTCCAAATTTTCTTCTATTAATCTGGAATAATCTACAGAAACAGCCCGTAGGCTTTACAAGAACCAACGCTCGGCTTGGTTTTCCCACACACACTCTACGTGCGTTCTCCAATCCACCACACCCCTCTATTACATAAACTGGGTTTTTATAGAGGCCTCGACCCTCTGAAACATCATTCCCAAAAATCGGAGCACCAACCCGATTTATGACTCCACTCCGCATGGCCCCTGTCATCGCCGTCTAACCGTCGCTTCCTTCAGATCACCCTGTGTGACCCATCCTTTTTGTTTCCCATGCTTCTTGGTACTCGCCCGCTTTAACTGCACCTTGGTGCCATGTGTCGTCCTTGCTCTGCAATCGCCGCCTGACCTCTATCGTCTTCTTCCTCCAGCTGCACTGTAGTAGGGGTCACGATATCGTGACATGTTACAATATCATGACATATTCATTTTCCTGCCCCTCTCTTTCTTTTTTAGTCATGATATCACGATGTAATTTCCTTGCATCCTCATTTCTATTTTTGTGTCGCGATATCAAGACATGTCACGATATCACGACGTCTTCTCTTTATCTTGGCTATCCTCGTCTTCAAGTCATGATATCATGACATGTCATGATATCGCGACCTTTGCCTTCGACTGCCCCTTGCCTACCTACTCTGGTCACTATTTTGTGACATGTCGTGAAATCGTGACACTTCCACTGCCTCCCCTTTGTTGCTGCTTCGATGTCACGATTTCATGACATGTCATGAAATCATGACACATCCACTGCCTTTCCTTTGCTGCTGCTCCAATGTCACGATTTTGTGATAGTCGCAATTTCATGATGTGTCAAGAAATCGCGACACATCCACTGCCTCCCCTTTGCTGCTCCCTTGTCGCGATTTCATGACATGTCACGAAATCGTGACATTCCCATAGGCTTCTTCTCATGGCTTCTTTCTTGTCGTGATTTCATGACATGTCGTGAAATCATGACGATTCCAATAGTGACTTTTCTTTGGCTGCCTCCGTCGCGAAATCACGAAATGTCACGAAATCGCAACATTTTCCCCACTGCGCCTTCTTTCTCCACTTTGTGTCGTGATATCGCGATACTTTTCCTATCATGATATCGTGACATATTTTTCTCCTTGCCTTCTGCTTCTTCTTCTGTCACGATTTCGTGACACATCACGAAATCGCGACAAATTTCCTCAGCCAATTTTTCTTAAGTGGCCCTCCCGCAATTGGATGCCTCTGCATTAGGTGCCACTGGATGCTCCTGCATCAGACACCCGGGGTTGGTGGAGAAGTGATCTTCACTTCTGCACTATCTGGTTACTGCCTTCTATAGCACCTCCAGACATTCATCTGCCTCTGTAGCCTATTCCAACCCCTTCTCCTGGCCCAAACAACTTTTGCCTTCCTCCAGACAGATTCTCCCACTGCCTGGAAGAAGGCAAAAATTTAACTGGCCAAGAGAAGGAGTATAAGCAGGCTACAGATGAGGAAGTGTGTAGCAGTGGGAGAATCTGTCTAGAGGAAGGCAAAAGTTGTTTGGGCCAGGAGAAGGGGTTGGAACAGGCTATAGAGGCAGATGAATGTCTAGAGGTGTTGCAAAAGGTAGTAACTAAACAGTGCAAAAGTGAAGATCAGTGAGAAGAATGCCTCCATGAAGAAGCCATGGCGGTGAGGAAGGTATGATGACAATGGAAGAGTTCATAGCCTTGTAGAGGCAAGTGCAAGCCCTGCAAGAGGATTGGCTCAAAATAAATTTTTGGGAGCAAGAGGAGCTGCACAGAAGGCATGAGGAGAAACAAAAAAGGAGAAAAGATGGAGTTCATTAGAAGATGAAGCCATTGAAGGTTACAGACAAAGAGGTGTGCAACAGCGCCAGGATCTGTCTGGAAGAAGGCAAAAATTTAACTGGCCAAGAGGAGTATAAGTAGGCTGCAGATGAGGAAGTGTGCAACAGTGGGAGAATCTATCTAGAGGAAGGCAGAAGTTGTTTGGGCCAGGAGAAGGGGTTGGAACAGGCTGTAGAGGAAAATGAATGTCTAGAGGTGCTGTAGAAGGTAGTAACCAAACAGTGCAAAAGTGAAGATCACTTCTCCACCAACCTTGGGTGTCTGATGCAGGAGCATCCAGTGGCACCTAATGCAGAGGCATCCAGTGGCAGGAGGGCCACTTCAAAAAAATTGGCTAAGGAGGAAAGTCATCGCGATTTTGCGACGTGTCGTGAAATCGCTACAGAAGAAGCAGAAGGCAAGGAGAAAAATATGTCACGATATCGTGATAGGAAAAGTGTCGTGATATCATGACACAAAGTGGAGAAAGAAGGCACAGTGGGGAAAATGTCACGATTTCGTGACATGTCATGAAATTGCAATGAAGGCAGCCGAAGAAAAGTCACTGTTGGAATCATCACAATTTTGTGACATGTCGCAAAATCGTGACTGTCATGAAATCATGACAAGAAAGAAGCTATGGGAAGGAGCCTATGGGAATGTCATGACAAGGGAGCAGCAAAGGGGAGGTAGTGGATGTGTCGCGATTTTGCGACACATCGTGAAATCGCGACTGTCATAAAATCGTGACATTGGAGCAGCAGCAAAGGAAAGGCAGTGGATGTGTTGCGATTTTGTGACACATCGCAAAATAGTGACTGTCACGAAATCACGACATCGAAGTAGCAGCAAAGGGGAGGTAGTGGAAGTGTCACAATTTTGTGACATGTAAAGAATCATGACTGTCGTAAAATCGTGACTATCGCAAAATCATGACCAGAGCAGGCAGGCAAGGGGCAGTCGAAGGCAAAGGTCATGATATCATGACATGTCATGATATCATGACATGTCATGATATCATGACATGTCATGATATCGTGACTTGAAGGCGAGGACAGCCAAGATAAAGAGAGACACAAAAATACACAAAAATAGAAATGAGGATGCAAGGAAATTATGTCACGATATCACGATCAAAAAATAAAGAGGGGCAGGGAAAGGAAGATGTCGCGATATCATGACATGTCGCAATATCGTGACCCCTGCTATAGTGCAGCTGGAGGAAGAAGACAATAGAGGTCAGGTGACGGTTGTAGAGCAAGGATGACACGTGGCACCAAGGTGCAGTTAAAGTGGGTGAGTACCAAGAAGCACGGGAAACAAAAAGGATGGGTCGCACAGAGTGATCTAAAGGAAGCGGCGGTCAGACGACGGTGACAGGGGCCGTGCGGAGTGGAGTCATAAATCGGGTTGGTGCTCCAATTTTTGGGAATGATGTTTCAAAGGGTCGAGGCCTCTATAAAAACCTAGTTTATGTAATAGATGGGGGTGGTGGATTGGAGAACACACATAGAGTGTGTGTGGGAAAACCAAACCGAGCGCTGGTTCTTGTAAAGCCTGCGGGGCTGTTTCTGTAGATTATTCTAGATTAATAGAAGAAAATTTGGAATATTGTGAGTGCGATTTTTTCATCCCCCATCAATGGTATCAGAGCTAGAAGTTCCTGAGTGTGTAATAGATCGTCGGACGTGAGGCAGTTACACCAAGATCTATGGAAGGGCTTGTGAGAGAGTGAGAAGAATGCCTCCATGAAGAAGTCGTGGCAGTGAGGAAGGTATGATGACAATGGAAGAGTTCATAGCCTTGCAGAGGCAAGTGCAAGCCCTGCAAGAGGAGTGGCTCAGAATAAATTTGTGGGAGCAAGAGGAGCTACGTAGAAGGTGTGAGGAGAAATAGAAAAGGAGAAAAGATGGAGTTCATCAGAAGATGAAGCCATTGAAGGCTGCAGACAAAGAGGTGTGCAACAGCGCCAGGATCTTCCTAGAAGAAGGCAAAAATTTAACTGGCCAAGAGAAGGAGTATAAGCAAGCTGCAGATGAGGAAGTGTGTAGTAGTGGGAGAATCTATCTGGAGGAAGGTAGAAGTTGTTTGGGCTAGGAGAAGGGGTTGAAACAGGCTGCAGAGGCAAATGAATGTCTGGAGGTGCTGCAGAAGGCAGTAACCAGACAGTGCAAAAGTGAAGATCACTTCTCCACCAACCCCGGGTGTCTGATGCAGGAGCATCCAGTGGCACCTGATGCAGAGGCATCCAATGGCAGGAGGGCCACTTCAAAAAAATTGGCTAAGGAGGAAAGTCGTGATTTCATGATGTGTCGCAAAATCATGGAAGAAGAAGCAAAAGGCAAGGAGAAAAATATGTCGCGATATCACGACAGGAAAAGTGTCACGATATCATGACACAAAGTGGAGAAAGAAGGCACAACGGGGAAAATGTCATGATTTTGTGACATGTCATGAAATTGCGATGGAGGCAGCCGAAGAAAAGTCACTATTGGAATCGTTGCAATTTCGTGACATGTCACGAAATCGTGACTATCATGAAATCGCGACAAGAAAGAAGCCATGGGAAGGAGCCTATGGGAATGTCATGATTTTGTGACATGTCATGAAATCGTGACAAGGGAGCAGCAAAGGGGAGGCAGTGGATGTGTCATGATTTCGCGACTATCACGAAATCACGACATTGTGACGATTTCGTGACATGTCGCAAAATCGTGACTGTCGCAAAATCATGACTATCATGAAATCACAACATTGGAGCAGCAGCAAAGGAAAGGCAGTGGATGTGTCACAATTTCATGACACGTCACAAAATCGTGACTGTCATGAAATCGCGACATCGAAGCAACAGAAAAGGGGAAGCAGTGGAAGTGTCATGATTTTGCGACATGTCACGAAATCATGACTGTCGCAAAATTGTGACCAGAGCAGGCAGGCAAGGGGCAGCCGAAGGCAAAGGTCGCGATATCACAACATGTCATGATATCATGACTTGAAGGCAAGGAAAGCCAAGATAAAGAGAATACGTCGCGATATCGCGACACAAAAATAGAAATGAGGATGCAAGGAAATTATGTCATGATATCACGACATGTCATGATATTGTGACCGAAAAAGAAAGAGAGGGGCAGGGAAAGGAAGATGTCACGATATCACGACATGTCGCGATATCGTGACCCCTGCTACAGTGCAGCCAGAGGAAGAAGACAACAGAGGTCAGGCGGCAGTTGTAGAGCAAGGATGACATGTGGCACCAAGGTGCAGTTAAAGCGGGTGAGTACCAAGAAGCACGGGAAACAAAAAGGATGGGTCGCACAGGGTGATCTGAAGGAAGCGGCGGTCAAACAACAATGACAGGGGCTGTGCGGAGTGGAGTCATAAATCGGGTTAGTGCTTCGATTTTTGGGAATTATGTTTCAGAGGGTCGGGGCCTCTATAAAAACCCAATTTATGTAATAGAGGGGGGTGGTGGATTGGAGAACACGCGTAGAGTGTGTGTGTGGGAAAACCAAGCCAAGCGCTGGTTCTTGTAAAGCCTGTAGGCTATTTCTGTAGATTATTCCAGATTAATAGAAGAAAATTTGGAATATTGTGAGTGCGATTTTTCCGTCCCCCATCAGACTTGGGGATCATTTTTACTCCTAAAATATTTTCTAGCTAAGCTATCATGTTAGGGATACTAGTTGTAGTATCTACTAGTGAAGCTTTGTCTACTTAGGTCCTTGATTTATTTTTATCTTCAACCAAATTGGTATGTGGTCTAAAAGGGGACTTGGGAGTCCTCCCTAGATTAGTTGGACAATATGAAATTTTAAATTATCCACAACATCCTTAAGTCAATCATAAGAAGATTGGTAGACATCAAGGAGTTGATGTTTTATTAGGATGTTCATCAATTCCATCTATAATACCTGCTTAGCTGGTAGTCCTAACTATTACAAATACTCTAAGCTAACCTTATAGGTTCTCTTTAGGATTGGTGGATAGTTGGATCTTAGTGACAAGTAAAAATATAGTTGGGAGGGAGAGCATAACATACCTATGAATTCTACAGGTGTATCCTTGTATACTTTATTTTGGCCAAGATATGGTCCTATATACTATTAATGATATAAATGATTGGTACTTTGGATTTGATAGACTCGATATCCTCTTTAATATTTTTGTCTATTTTCTTGAGTCCATTTGGTTGACTTCTTCTTCCTTATTTTGCCACTTTAGCTACTCCTAATTTAGCTATGTGACTAGCTATTTTTGTTCATCCTTATATTTTATGGTAGCTTCCAACACAACCTTTAGCCTCTTTATTTATTATTTTTACTAACGTGTCTTGGAAATTTTCTTCTCTAGTGCAATGGTGAGTTCCTTAGTTTTCTTGTAGTAGGTTTAATTCTAGCTAGCCAACCTTAAGTAGTTGTATGACATGCTAGGTTTGCCTACTTGAAAAACTAGACTAGATCAACATGGCCTACCTTTTGTAAGTTTAGGTTTGATAAATTGGCCATGTAATTAGAGGAGGATGTAGCAGGGTGGGTTGGATCAAACCAACCTCATTTTTATAAATATGATTATTTTTCTCTATTTTCCACCTATACCTTTAGGATCGGTATTCCTTCCTTGTAAATGAAGTTACCTAAAAATATTTTATTAATAGCCTATTACAAATTTAGCAACTAATATTTGACCACATCCATACTTGGTTGTTGAGGTGAGAAGGTAATTTACATCAATAAGCAAGTCATGGTGAATATGGGATGAGAAGGTCCTTTAGTAACCATGAAGTCTCTAGTTAGTCCACCGTATCTAAGATTACACATGTGTCTGAGTATTGGCTCCTTTGGGCTATAAAATTTTCTATGCTAGATCCCATATTTCAATGGTGCCTTTAGACACTTTAGAAACACTTGTGTGGGTTGTGAAGCTGGTGGTGGTAGAGGTAAGAGTGAAGTATGATCTAAGGAATGAAGAAGTTCATATTAACCACATATAAGGAGACACTGCAGATGTGGTCTATGTGGTGGTGATTGAAGTAAAGATTGATGAAATAATTGTAGAAAACATTGAGATAGGAGACACTATGGATGAACTAAAGGATGTCAATGACATGGTGAAAACTATAGTTGAGGATGCCATGATCATGGTGGAAGTGAAAGACTGCAAGATGGTGGTAAGTGATTTGGTCACACCTATGGCATATGGATATGCCAATGCAATAGAAGGAGAAGTACAAGGAGGGGAGAGTTGAGAGATAGAAGGAGAGAAAGAAGAGAGATAGAAGATGGTATATAGAAAGAGATGATGGAAAATATTATTATGATTGATTTTATTACTTTAGAAATGATAGATATTGCATGTGTCACTTCCTCATTATGTCTAACCTTTAGGGTACTATCATTAGTGAAGACCTATCATTCTTCTATTTCCAAGCTAGCACCTCAAATTACCCCTAAGTCCATGCTTCCTATTAAAATTTGATCTCAAATATCTTACCTCTTCCTCTTAATGATAAATTTTAGGGACCCTAATTTATATATCTAGTAGCCTTTTATGTGAGCTTCTTCAACAATTCCATCCACTGCTTGACTAGTAACAACTAACTTTTTTTTTTGGATGATACCTTAAGAGAGAGAACCCGCACATGCAATTTCTCTTTATTTTTCCTAATTTCCACCTCTTATAGGTTCTATTCATCCCATATTAGCATTATTTATTCATCAAAGCATCCCTTCATAGACCTTAGATCTTGTTTAGTTCATTATCCACCATGTCATATCTTATTCTTTTGTAAGCAACCACCTTTACAGGCTCCAATTATGACTAGGACCTATCAATATTTTACTATTATGGTGGTTAATATAGGTATTCAAAATCATGGTAGATTTATCTAATTTTTAGGGTAAAATTTTCCCTATAAAAATGAAACCAAGGAAAGGGTTGCTCCTCAATAGTCCTTATTTTATTTTCCTACATGCCTTTTCTGTCTAGCTTCTCTCTAGTACTTTATTCACTTAGGTTATTTTTGTTCAATATGTTTGCATATATTTATGGATGTATATTATCTAAACTTGGATTTAATTCACTTAGGTTATTTTTTTTCAATATATTTACCTATTTTCATGGATGTATATTGTCTAGTATTTTATTCATTTAGGTTCTTTTTGTTCAATATATTTATCTATTTTCATGGATGTATATTGTCTAAACTTGGATTTAGAATTTTATGCCCACTAGCCCCTAATAAAAGTAAATAATCAATTCCTTAGCCTCTTCATAATGTCTTTAGTTCATACCCTCATAAATGGGGTTTCTATTCGATAATTTTTATCTTGATTGAAAAAAATGACCTTCTTCCTACCTTTACCAAAAGTTCCATTGACCAAGTCTAGTTGTTGTACCACCTCTAGTGTGAAAACATAGTTTGGAATAAATATTGGGAGTTTGAGTGCTTCCATTGAGAAGCATTATAATCATAAAAATGAGAAATATACCCCCAAGAAGAACTTTCTGATCTCCTTTACCTTGTATTACACTAGAGTCTTGTATGTGGGAGATAATTTGTGTAACTTTCCTTTAAACTCTCCATTATAAGCTTGTATATATCTATGTTTAAGTCATACAAGGTCTAGTGATATAAAAAGTATGGGATTCCCATTGCCATAGAAACTAGGAGGGATTTACTTACTGAGTTGACCTTGTCTAGATCCACACTTGGAAACCATTATTTTATTTGGTGTAGGATTAGACAAACTAAGTATAAAGTATTTTTAAACATCTTGGATTTCTCAAATTGGACCACTTAAATCCAATATTCTTAAAAAAAAAGGTAGCATAGTGAAGCAACTGAGGGTATTTTTCTATCTCTAGAATGACATATAACATGTTAACATGTTCTTTCCTAATGAATTGGTCTGACTCAGAGCCTATGAAGAAGGCAATTATTGATAGTGTTCTTTGTGCATCCTCTTTGAATTGCTCTATATTCAAGGGTGGCTTGAATCCTTTGGTCTCCCTTGAGTTATTCATATACCATGCCAAGAATATTTGTCATGTTATTTGATATTTTATATCAAATAATATTACCTACAATTTGGAGGAATAGGCTATTTAACCAATGATATCATTTGATACTTGCATCATAGCCCTAATAGCCATTGTTTTTATCAAAATTGAAGGGTCATTAGGCCTTGATAGGAAAATGGATTTTGTAGTTTTATCATATCTTTGGTCATATTTCTATACTATATTGGGATATTCTTATACTCTTGGTACTAATAATTATCCCACACTAGAACTCCATAAACTAGTAACAAACCACAAGTCATTGGGGTCCATTTTATATCTCCTTAAATCTCCTTTAATAGAATCCTTAAAGAGAAATTTAACATTGAGGTCCTCAACAAAATCATAAGCAAATTGAAATATTTTATTTTCTATTCCTCCTCCTTTAGGTTTGTTTGGGCTATGAAAAAGTGAAAATCCTCTTTCCTTTCTCCTTAGAAGACTACCTAGTTTCTCATCTTCTTGAGGTGGATTATTAGGTTGGAGTGGATTGTAACCTTGTTCCTCCACTACTAATTTTTATTTCCTTGGATCCATTCCTTATTGTTTCTCTTGAATGGATGGACCTAGCTAGTTTAGAATCCATCCTATAGTTTTCTATAAAATTTAGCCAAATTTTGAAAATTAGGAATCCTCTATTTTCTAGTGAATCATTGATTTGTATTGGAAAATCACCATATTAGCTAGAAATACTTAGTCGTTTGAGGGAGAAGTCCTTGTGTGATAGGGATTAATATTTAAATCCCTAATATTACCCCTATCACATGGATAATATTGGATAACATTTAATTCTCACATAGATTGGGTGTATTAAATACCACTTTTGTAAAGGTAGACATGCTTATAAATATGTTTTTGGTTTGAATGCAAAGATAGTTTTCATTTGTACTATTTCCTTGCATCTTGCTCTCAAGTGTTATTTCTGTATCATTGGTATCAAAGTTGAGTATTGGATAGGTGAGTATCCTCTTCCTCTAGGCTAGTCTGGTTCAAAAGAGGAATGAGAAAACCACCAGTGGATCTTGGCTTGGGAGGAACACTTTTATCCTTTATGCAAAACACATTCGAGCTCTCCTCATTCAAAAAATTTTGTTGAGGGTCCTCTGATCATCGACCTTTAGCTATCCAAGATCCCCCTATCATTGGATCTCAACTCTTGATCCAAGTTCTCACACTTGGATTCATTATTCCCTTACATATTTTTGGCTCTTCAGTCATTGCATTTTTTAGTTTGATCGAGAGTCTTTGATACTCAATCTCTTGTTGGTGAGATTCTTATTCGATGCATTCGAAGGAGGAGAAAATATATTTTCTAAGGAGATAGAAAGTTCTTAGTAGAAATATTGACAATATTGGCTATTCTTCATTGTTCAAGGATCAGCTAAGCAATGACTCTTAGCATGATCTATAGTTGAGGATCATTTTTGTCATTAGATTGATGGTAAATAATATTGGATAGAGGAGGTTCTTGTCGACCGTTTAGATTTTGAGTAGCAGAAAACTTCTACACAGTGATAGATCTTCTGCATTCATCTTGGTTGTGACCATGTTGTGTCACCTTCGATGAATGGATCAACCACAAATTTCAACCCAATAAGCTTGTAGGTGCACCAGGCTAGCCACAACTATCATTGTTTCTATTGCTACACAAGGGAAGGATCAAATTAGGTGTGGCATCCACAAAGATCTCCATGAAATACATTTATCCATTCCATAGTGTATAGCCACCGTCGATAAGGAAATAGCACAAATAAAAACTATCTTTGCATTCAAACCAAAAACATATTTATAGGCATGTCTACCTTTACAAAAGTGGTATTTAATGCACCCAATCCATGTGAGCATTAAATGTTGTACAATATGATCAGTGTGATAGGGATAATATTAGGGAATTAAATATTAATCCCTATCATTATCATTAATATTTAATTCCCTAATATTATCCCTATCAAACATACCTATATATATGTTTTTAGTTTGAATGTAAAGACAATTTTCATTTGTGGTATTTCCTTGCATCTTTCTCTTGAGTGTAATTCCCGTATCATTGTGAGTCATTGATAATATGGCATTAGAGGTTACACAATAAATATGACAATGAATTAGATGATAGTGATGATAAAGCAAAGGATCATTGAATTATAAGGAAACTTATAATGAAGGGTTATAAAGACTCATAAAATTGGAGGTCAATTTTAGTGATTTGACATGGAATTAATTCTACGAAAGATGTTATATGGAAGATTTATAATTATGATAGAGTGGGCATGGATGCTGGTGTTTCTAAGAGACTAGGAGTTTGCCTTGGAAGGTTTTGTAGCCAACAAATTACTAGGACCTGGGGCTTCTATGATAGATAAAGAAAAAAATGAACCCTATATGGAAAGAAAATGGGGAGACTTTTCATACCTAGTAATATTGTATATGTTTGATAAGGTTATCAATATAAAATATATAGTAGACTTTCATGTTCATCGATGGTTGCTATCATTGATAAAAAAATGGGTAGATTTTGAGGTAGCTCTTATGCTAGGGTTTTATGGGGGCCTTACAACCAACTCTTTTGGTGAATGGTTCTCCTTTTTAGCAATAGTGGTTAGCTTCAAGAAAGCTTCTTGATAAATTAGGATGATAATATGGACAAATTCAATAATAATTTTGAGGTGAGCTTAGGGGTTTTGGGAATAAAGGTTTATATATATTCAAATTCATAGGAGGATAATTAAATTCATCCCTTAGACCTATCCATTTCTAGCCTTTGGTTTTCTACCCTATGCATGTGAAATTAGAAGCTCTTGTCATAAAATAAATTCATATGTGCTTGGTCAATGATTCATAAAATTCTTAGGTGATATCATCATGATATCACTCCATTCTTTTATCTTCTATTTTAGCAATGATGAGCCAATAGTTAGTCTTTTCTCTCTTCCTTAGGTGTCAAAATGTCTAGGTATACATCATTGTGACCCTATAATTCATAACAAATCACATCACATATTAACATATTGAGGCATTATAGGTAGATTTAGGCTATTTTTTTTATTATGACAAATTGATAGATATAAGAAATCACTAAATAGTATATTTTGAAACAAATTAGTGGAATTTGGCTAATGCCAATGTGATATCACCCCATAGATCAACAAATTATTGATGTATTTAGTGAATTGATATGTTATATATTTAGGCACATTAATATAAGTTCTACTCTAGTTTTTTGAACTCTACCATTTATCTAGCTAATTACTATAAAAAAGAGAATTGAGAAAAAAAGGGACCATGTGTCTTTTGATATTTTTACCAATTACAAAAGGGGGAATTTTTTTATATGAAGGCTAGAAAAAACAAGAAAAAGTGGGAGAACAAGAAGGGGACAACATTATATAAATATCTCACAAGAAATTATTTCCTTTTATGTCTACATGGCATGTAAGTCTTTCCTATTTAATGATACGAAAAACACCATTCCTTTGATCATGGCTAACTTGTAGGAATTGGGTGCTTGGACCTTGACTATATAGTAAGGTCCCCTCTAGAATGAGTCAAATTTATAATGTTTTCTAGGTTTCATTATATCCTCAACCAATTTATCACCATACCACCTTATTTAAATGTGATAATGGGCATCATTCTATTAAATCACCTATTTATTATTTGTTGATGGTGAAAAAAACTTTAGAAGTCATTTTACCTTTCTTCTTCTAGTTGCAATAAAACATTAATGTGAGCTTGTAATGGTAGAATACTTGTATCTTCTAATTTCATTTTTTGAGACATTTGGAGTGAAGGGATTCATATATTTATGGGTAACACAACTTCCTTATAGAATACAAACCTATATAGATAAGTTCCAAATGAGACCCTAGGAGTCACCCTATCAATCCATATTGCTCTCTTAATCTTGATACACCAATTTCTATTGCACTCAACAATTATCTTTTTCAAATTTTGGATCATGTTCTTATTAGTGGATTCAGCTAAGCCATTCCATTTAGGGTAGTAGTTTGAATAAGTATTAAAGATAAAATAATATTCTAATGCACATTAAAGCATATTAACCATCATAAAGGAGGGAAATTATTTGTGATAATTATGAACAATGCTCTAAACCTGATTATAGTATATTCAAATAGTTGGATGATTATTTCTTGATTCACAACTTTTATAGGAATAACTTCCACCCATATAGTAAATTAATCAATAGCTATTAAACCTAGCTATTACCTACACTTAAAATCAAGTTGATTTTGGCAATGAATTCTAATCCCCATTGCTAAAAAGTTTCTATAATCATAATAAATTTCAAAGGCATAGGGATTTTATTTCTCTAATCCTTGTAGAGGTGACTCATTGTAGTTCTTCATCCATTAGAAGCAACTACTAAATATGGATGTCCAGTAAGAACTTGCCTTTATGATCTTGTGAGCATTTTTTTTGGAAAAGTAGTGACCTCTCCCATTGCGATACTCATTCAAGAGATCTTTGAATCTTCCTTCTTCCACACATCTCAAGAATGTTATATCATATATTTTTCTAAAAAATGTGTTATTGAGCCACATATTATACACAACTATGTGCTTTAATGTGTCTCTTTGATTTACTATTACCCCTCTAGGAAAATATTCTAATAACATATACCTTTTAATATATCCCATCCAACCATTCAAGTTTCTTGGATCTAGTTCTTAAAAAATTACTACCTATTCACTAGCATAGGCCATGGCAAAGTTATCACACAAGGCTCTTACTCTAAAAAAATTAGTGGGGTTTTATTTCTATGAAAAATTTATAGATCTTATTGATCCATTATACTCTTTTATCTCTAAACTCACCATGTAAGAAAACTGACCTAATGTTTAGATGCATAATGAAGATAATTATTTTAATTTGGAACAAATAATATCTAAAATTTCTAAGTTCTTTTATCATAGTGAATACCTCCTTTTTGTTGAAATTATACTTTTCATAATAGTTATGAAGCACCTAAATAATTAAGGGAATAATATGCTCTTTGTCTCTGTCATCATTTTGATTCAATACTATAACCACACTCTCATCAATGCTAAAGAAATAAAAATAAAGTCTTATAAAAATTTAGGACTAATTAGAATAGGCACCTTGATGATAGCCTCCTTAATATCTTGAAGTGATATTTTCCATTATTTATTCAAGGTAATGGAGGCATATTTCTTTAACATCTTACTTACTAGCCTGACTAGTTGTGCAAAGTTGGTGATAAATCTAGACACAAATTGAATCTAGCCTAGGAAATATATCATACCTTTGACTGATGATGGTAGCAGTAACTCCTAAATAGGCTTTATATGATTAGGGTCAATGGCCATTCCATATTTAGTGACCCAAAATCTTTACTTCCTACACAAATAAAATGAACTTCTTTGGGTTCAAGGATATACCAAATTTTATGCATCTCTTGAAAACAACCTCCTAATGCTCTACGTGTTTCATCCTTTCCTTTGAAAAGATAGTTAGATAATATAATATCAAAATTATTTTATCTACTAAAACCATGAACATGATTTTTATGGCCCTCTAAAAGGTGGAACCAACAGTTTATTAACAAAATGATATTCTCTAGTATGAAAATATCCCCCATTTGGTTGTAAAGGTAGTCTTATATTGATCATCATCCTTCACCTATATCTAGTTGTATCATGAAAACTTGTCTAGCAAAAATATAACCTTTTGGAGAATTTTTTACATAGATGAGAGTGGGTAATGGTCCTTTAAGGAGGTTTTATTTAGATTTCTAAATTCAACACACAATCTAATATCTCTATTTTCTTTCTCACCATGATCAAGTTGTCCATCCAAGTAGATTCTTTGATAGGGAATATAATTTGAGATTGTAGTAGTTTGAGGTGATCCTTTATTATAAATTCCATTATTAGATTTATTGGTATCTTAGATCTATGTCTATTATATGGCCTAGGATTCTTTGGTTGTACACCTTTATGTGCTTACAATTTTAGACAATCACATCATTGTAATTATTGCAAAGTTTCTTAAAGGTGTGGAACTCTTCTTTGGTGCACTCATTCCCTATTAGGAGATTTATTCCTTTAGCCATTGTATCAAATAATATGATTGAGGCTTGGATTTTATGTTAGCCTTCCTATAACTATCATCAATGTTGAATAGTCAATCTAGTGTGATTTATCCTTTTTTCAAGTTATTAGTGTTAAGCTAGATCACTCCATATTTGATATCATATCCATTCATTTTGATCCTTAGTATATTTAAATTTGTTGATTAGGAATTTTATAATTTTCTCATCATTCTTGAACACTTGCTAGTGGTCTAAATTATCTAGAAATATTAGTCAAAATACCATTTCTAATTATTTAGGCCTATCACACAAATATTTAGTAGGGTTAAATCTTGCTGCTAATGTAGCTAGTTCATCAACTTTGGTGTTTTCCTCTCTTAGTATAGTACTTTTCATAATAGTAAAAACTCTTGAGAAAATTTCAAATATTATGTTAGTAGGACCTTAGCTATTTATTTTTGGTGGGATAGGCCAAATTGAATTGGTTGACAACTAATTCAAAGTCACCAATTTTTTTTAGCATATTGGATCCTAACTTCTCAAATTTCTATAGACTTGTGCATAAAGCTTCATATTCAAGCATATTATTTTTGTAGTTGAATAGAAACAACATGCATAGATTTTTATTTCTTCTTGTGGATATATGATCTAAATTTTGACTCCTACCTCATTCATGGTCCTAGATCCATCAAAGTGAATGGTCCATGTTTGGTTGGCTTTCAAATATTCTTGACTAGGTAGGGACCTTGGTGGGTTCATATAGAACTAAATAGTTCCCTAAGTCTATTTCTTCACATAATATCTCTACCTCTTGATTATATTTATCCTATAATATCCTAATGATCATATATATTTTAGAAGTCATACCCTCTTTGAATGATTTGTCATCTATGAAATCAAGAAATTTATTCTAATTGACTACCCCATAATCATAAATAGTTCCCAAAATAATTTGGATGATAATTTACTCAATTAAATTAAGTTCCTCTATAATGTTAAATCAAATTCCAATTAGGTTACCCTTTTTTCTCAGGGTAAATCTTCTAAATTATTTTTTATTTCCCATTATACTATCGCTGGTTAATGATGGGTACCTCAAGTTTCTTTTAGATTCCTCATGCAAATTTGACTACTTTTCTTGATTTCTAGGATTATTACCTTGAACCCTAGCTAACTGTAAACCTACCTAGGGTTCTTCATTCTTAGTCTAATATGGCCATGAATTCATACTAGGATCATACCTTTAGTTATTAGTGGAGTATGGACTCATCCAAATTACCTTAGAATGAGGTATCTACCTCTATTTATTAGACAACATAGATAGTTTTTCATTGGGTACTTTCTTCATTATACCTTTTGGTTTAAAGGTTGGTTAAATTGTACCTTTCATTTCAAAACAATAAGACCCTTAACCTAGAGAGGAGGTATTTACCTCCTAATAATGGTTGTATTTACATTGGTATTAGGTATCTTAGGTGGATAAACTTGATAATTTTATGGTCTTGGTTGTTCTTCTACCGATATCCTTTTACCTCTCATCATGGCTCCTTTCTATTGGTTGCTTAGGATTGCTTGTCATCCAATACCTTATCTTCCTTTCTACCATCATCAAAGTTTGTGAGAATGGAATTTCCAAGGTTGGGAATGTTGGTGACCCACTATTGGTCCATCCTAAGAAGCCTATTTTGTATGGATTTGAATTCGAGTTTTATTCCAAAGGCAGAGGAGGGTTTTCTATTTGATTCATCATTTTCTTTTTTTTATATTATTATATGGAAATTTTAAGGGTTTTGAAAGGCTCCCCAAAACCTTTTAAAAAAGAGACAAACACCCAACAATATAGAACAACCAACTAAAACAAGAAAAACAAGACAACACAAACCTAAACATATTACTACCCATCCATAGGACCAAATACTAGACAAACAAGATAAAATCAAGCCAACAAACAAAAGGTGACTAAGTTTACAACTTATTCCTAAGAAGAGTCATATTTAAGGGTCATCAGAGAGGAGGGTAAACCATATTTAATACCCTTTCTTGAGCATTTTCCATATATCTCATCATAGAAGGTGCCAACCATATTTAAAAATTTAAAATTTAAAAACAAATTGGAGTGGAAAAACACCTTTAAGTCATCTTCAGTCTCCCATCCAATGTACGGGAGCAGCCAAATAATTAGGATGAATATATCAACATTCATATTGTATTAAAAGTCAATTTTTTGGGAAAGTCTTATCTCCATAATCGTAGAACACATTGTTGCAATCCTCGATTTGCAAGAAGGTCTATAACTTTGTTACCTTCTTTGAGAGTGTGTTCAAAACTGACAAAATCTAGAGCTTCCAATGATCTCAATGCCTCCCCCTTCATATTATTCACTATCCAATTTGCACTTTGATGAACTCGCAATATTTTAACTATGCTTAAAGAATCTCCTTCAAAGATACATTTTCTATTCTAGGAGGAATTAAGAAGGACCACTCCTTGAAATATTTCCATAGCTTCGAAAAAATATCTCGATTGAATATCCAAGTTTTCTATAAATGCTCAAATTATCTCCCCTTTTTTATTTCTTAAAATACCACCCACTCCTACCAACCCCAAATTTTCTTTGTAAGCTCCATAAAAGTTGAATTTGAGCCAACCTATTAGAGGGGGTTTCCACTTAATATGATATCTTGATCTCAAATAACTTGAAGGAACATCACCAACATGAATGTTAAAGCTCTCAGTCAAACAAATTTCTTGATTAGATTCTTTTTCTTTTGGGAAAGATAAACATAATATATTTTCTTTTACTACATATATAATTATATTATTGATAAATATGGCATCTTTCGAAGTTTTTTTAAAAGCTCTTCTATTACTATATTTCCAAATCCTCCATAAAAAATGAGGGAGGAGGAAATCCCAAAAGGTTTTGCATCGTTTACTGAAGAACAGGGTCATCCATTGCTCAAATAAATCAATTAAAGAGTGAGGAAAAACCCAAGCAATGTTGAGAGGTTGCAACATAGTGCACAAAACTTCATAAGATATAGGATAGTTTAATATAAGATGTGCTAAACATTCTTCATCTTTTCCACATAAATAACACCTGTTACCAAAAGTTAAATGTCTTTTTTTGAGGTTCTCAATGGTTAAAATCTTATTTTGGACAACCATCCAAAGAAAGAAATTTACTTTTGGAGTTAAGTATTTGAACCAGATCTGTCTGGTAGAGGTCAATAAATAACATCTTCAGACATAATTTTATAAGTAGAGTTGATTGATAACTCACCATTACTTTTTGGGGCCCAAATCACCAAATCTACTTCTTGCTGGGGTATAACTTGCATTGTCATCTTGTGCCATAAATTCTAGAAAGATGCTCTTATATTTCCAATATAATTGGGTACCATAATCTCTTTTCATTTTCCCCCTATTTGATATTTCTATATAATATAAGACCTTTGACCCAAAAGTAGGCTTCATCATGAGTTTTAGACTAGCAAATACTAGAATCTCTATGAGAGGAGACTCCATTAGCCAAGAATCATTCCAAAAATCATTTGAATGCCCATTACCTATTTTTCATCTTAGACCTTTTTGAACCAACTCCTTTGCATAAATAAGACTTTACCAAAAAGCTAAACTAGAGGGAGGATTGATATCCTTCAAATAAGAAAGACCTCTATTGAGGTATTTGGTTTGAATGATTTTGGTTGAGTTGGAGTTTTTATCCTTGAGAAGATGCCAACCTTGCTTGGCAAGAAGAGCAAGATTCATAACATTTATTCTCTTTTATCCAATACCACCTTTCTTTTTACTAGAGCAAATTTGGTCCCAGGAAACTAAATAAAATATTCTCTTGTTTTCTAACCCAAAACACAAAAAGTATTTGTTCAAAAGACCCAATAACAAGGGCACCCCCAAATAAGTGGCAAGAAAAGAAGCAATCGAAAAACCAAGAATGCCCACAATAAATATTTATCTTCTCAAGGGTATATTAAGGAAAAATATCTTACTCTTTCTAAGATTAATTTTTTGACCTGCTACCCACTCGTACAAATTTAAAATATGATTCAATACTCTAGCTTGAAGAAAAAATACTTCAGTGGAAAGCAAAGTATCATCCATGAATTGTTGGAATGAAATCAAAGTTGTGTCATTCACCAATTTGATTCCCGAGATCATATGCATATCCATAGTATATGATAGAGTTTTTCCTAAAGCCTTGACTAGGATTATGAAAAAATAAGGGGAAAGGGGGTCCCATTGCCTTAAACCCCTTAAAATTTTGAAAAACCTGTAGGAGAGCCATTAACTAAAACAAAAAATCTTAGAGAAGAGAGGCATTGATTTAAGAGGCCAACTCATATTTCATGAAATCCAAATTTAAGCATCACCTTCTCAAGAAAATGCCAGACAACCTTGTCATAAGCTTTATGCATGTCCAATTTAATGAACATATTTGGTTTTCCACTCTTTTTTTTATAATGAATTAGTTCATGAAACATAATTATACCATCTAGAATTTGTTTCCCTAGAACAAAACCTCCTTGATTTAAGTTAATTATCTTTGGTAGAAATCTTTTAATGTGGTTGGCCAAAGTTTTAGAGATTTTTTTATATATATGGTATTGCACAAACTAATTGGCCAAAAAATTTTACTCTCATTTTACCCTATAGACTTAGGAATGAGAGCTATAAAAGTAGAGTTTATGTCTGCCGATAGATAGCAATTTCTCTAGGTTTCACATAAAGCTTGTTCAACTTCCTACCCAATGATATGCCAAAATTTATGAAAAATACTGCCAAAAAACCATAAAGCCCTAGAGATTTTTCTTTAGCCAGAGATAAAACTCCACTCCTTAACTCTTGGCTATCAAAAGGAGCTAACATAAAATCATTGTATTTAGCATATATAAGTGTAGGAATACTCATAAGGAGTTGATATTCAGCTATGATATTTCTTTGGTGACCAGATTCAATCAAGTATTCAAAAAAATTGACTACTTTTACTCTTAATAAGTCTGGGTCTATAATTTTAGAACTGTCTTCCCTAATTAATTCTCTAATTGTATTACTGCTCTTGTGCTCAGATGCAGCGACATGAAATTTTTTTGTGTTCCTATCTCCTTCCTTCAACCAAACCACCCAAGATCTTTGTCTCCAAAAAAATTCTTCCTTCACCAAAATATTATGGTATTCTGCCAAAAGAGATTTTTTAGAAGCTCTCTATTCCAGATCATTGGAATCCAATTCTAAGACATCCTCTATTTGTTTTAACTTTGCTTGATTTTTTTTTTTTGCTAAAATATATGATCGGAAGTTTTTTTATTCCAAATTTTTAGATTTTTTTCAATAAATCTTAGCTTTTTAGCTATCTGCACCAAAAGAGAACTTGTGAATTTTTGGGTCCACCAATCAAAAATATTGATTTCCAATTCCTGCTCTTTAAGCTACATGGATTCAAAAAGGAATGTCTTGTTAAATACCCTATCATCAAAAACTTATAGCAACATAGGATTATGGCCAAAGCCTATAATGGGAAGAGCTTTTAGCTGCATGTTGCCCAAAATATCATATCCTTATTTTGATATCAACACCCTATCCAATATTACTTGAATTAATTGGTCACCTGATATTCTATTGGTCCACGTATATTTTCTACCTATGATATCAATGTTGAGCAACTCATTAGCATTAACAAAACTTGCAAAGTCTTCCATACTTTTAGACCATAGGATATTACCACATTTTTTTATCAAAATGATAAAGGGGAGTATTAAACTCTCCTGCAAGCATCCAACATTCTTGCTTGAATTGATATTTCATTTGACTTAAAATGTCTCAAAATTTCTCTCTATCCAAAATTGAATTAGGGGCATAAACATTAGAGAAATCTCACCTTCTATTTGAGGATTTGCATAAAAACAAAATGTTTAAAGTCCTATCTAATGATGAAATTATTGATCCTTCTATAGAGGAAGAATCCCAAATATATAGAAGACCTACTGAGGCTCCAGTAGAGTGGATACCTACAAACTTAGCTTCTTTCCAAATGGAATTTTTAATCCTATTAATACTATCTACATCAATTTTAGTTTTTTACAACAAGATAATTGAAGGTGACACTTCTTTTCGCAAAGCAACTACAATCCTTTGCTTACGGTAGCCATTTAGGCCTCTGACATTCCATGAAATAATATTTTATTTAACCAAAAAATCTCTTTCTGCTTCCAAAGGGAGAAAGCTATGCATTTCATGGATTGAAGAGGAATCCTTTGAGGGTTGCAAATATTGACATAAAGATGTTTGTTTCCCATCAAAAATATCATTATTTGATAACTATTGAATAGTCTCTGGTTTGGAAGGTCTTCCCACTCTTCTTTGCCCCACATTTGGATATGGAGTAGATTTTCTCTTGGATTTAGATTCTCCCCCACAATTTCTTATGTGTTTCTTAAGCTCCATAGGGTTTGTTTTATCCATAGGATATTCCAATTGGAAATTCAAATTCTTCTTAGGAGAAAATCTAGTATATGGAGACTTTATCTTAGTCAGGGATTGAGGATTAGTACATGCCTTCTTATTTGCATCAACATTGGTCTTCCTTCCCAATTTTGCATCAACTTCAACTTGCACCATATTTTCAGAGTTGATTGACATCCTCTTTATTGAGAAATTCCCTGGATTCATACCCAAATTTGAAGCTACAATAGTCTTCTTGAGCATCCATTTATTTTGCATGATTGCATATTTGGAATACCCTTTGCTCTATAAGACCATAATTTGGGGGTTGGATATCTCCATTTAATGAACTCTAGTACCCAAATGAGTTGATAGCTTGATTGAATCTATATTGTTTTACTTCAAATGCATGTTGACACATATTCTGGTAGTCACCATTCTAGTTTTATTTTGAGTTGGACCATCTATTTGAATAAGATCTCTAATTTTTTTATCTATACCCCTTAAAATATCCATATGCCAGAGGTGCAAGGGTAAAACCAAGAGAGATATCCAGATAGGAGTATAATCAATTTGTTGGTTCTTTGTCTCAAAATCCACCCCTCATTTTCTTAGAAATAAACTCTTTCCACCAAAGAACCAAGTACCCTTTCCTATAATGTGCAACATATCAAATTACTCAAAAAGCTTGATGAGAACAAAATTATTTGATAGGCCAACAATATCTAGATCACCACATGGAGACCATCTATGCAAAGCCCATACCCTAATTGAATCCAAGTTTTGCCAAGAAAAGCATGACCATTTTGACACTTACTGCTCCTAGTCAAAGCATGAGAGATCGACCCTAGGGTCAAAAAGGAAATGTTGATTTACCTCAAACTCACTTGATTTACCCGAATATGGTTGACCATTCTTCGCTAAATGTTCACTAAACCCTACATAGAGCTCACCTTACCTCCCACTTAGCTTCCCGCTCATCCCACTCATCTTGAATCCCATCATTTTATCTTTTTATGATTGACATTGTTGATTATATATCAAGGTTTATACATTCTTGATTTTCATTGTGTAGTCTAACAAGTTATGTATAACATTACACATAGGAACCATAGGGTATTCATATCAATTTCTATGTTGATTATGTTATTATATGCTTAGTTAGACCTATTCACCTAGCCAATATTTTGTTAGGATACTTGGTATTTAGTGAGATAGGAAGTTATTCTAGGATGCTATTTTTGTTGTTGCTGCCACCCATTGTTGGTTACCA
This sequence comes from Wollemia nobilis, assembly GCA_028583015.1. Classification (NCBI taxonomy): domain Eukaryota; kingdom Viridiplantae; phylum Streptophyta; class Pinopsida; order Araucariales; family Araucariaceae; genus Wollemia; species Wollemia nobilis. Next base: position 1,651,918 of record JAQPPZ010002512.1, read on the forward strand.
CTATTATTTTTTGGTATTATTTTGCTTGACTATATTCTTTACCATTTTCAACATATAACTCAATTCAAATTTTTCTTCTCTAGGATGACTTTAACATCCTCATTAGTTTTAGGAGTGGATAAAGCTAGTGCCATGACTGAAATGCAATGGTGGATGATGAATTTGAGCCTAGAAGTATGATGATATATGGGGAATTAGCCTCTTAGAAGGTGGATGTATTATGTTAGACATGCATATTGGGAATGGATTTGATGGTGGGTAAAGTTCTTGATGTTGATGGATTGGTAATGAGACTCACATAGACAAAAAAATCCATTTGTGAAATAGGTGATAATTTTCTAACTTGAATCAATACATCTTCAACCCAAACTACTTTCTCAAAGGCTCTTCATAATGTATGAGGGTTGGTGTTACAAAACATAAGAGATAATTTGGATTGTAGGGATTTAATATAGTATGCAAGAGTTTGATATTTTGATGTCTTAATATTTGGAGGTTTTAGGTATGGGATCCTTAATCATGGATATTCTCTTAAGGATGTCTCTGCATCACATTAAGTTGAAAAAGTATTGAATACCCATTTTGAGGGATGCCAAATATCTTCATGAATGGTTCTACTATTGAATACCAACTAATCAAGTTGGATAAGCTCTAATACTAGATAACAAATTTACCCCTTAGCAAGTAGATAAGCAACCAAACCATGATATCCTCCTATTGTATCTTATACATTGTCTTTAGAGAGGATAATTCATCTAGATAATCCAAGGTAGGTTTACTCCCATTGGTATCAAAAGTTTTTAAGGCTTTTAATGCAAAAATGAAACAATAGACCATTAAATTTAGGAGTCCCTAATAGGCCCAATATAACAAATGCTATTATGGTATAGGAAGTACCTAGGCTTGGTGTTTGTATAGGGAATATCCATATTGTCCTTATGGATAGTAGAGAACTTGTTGATTATGTGGAATAACATAAATTTAATTTTTTTATGCATAAGAGACTATTTGTTCCTGCTAAAAATCCTACTACTAATTTTAACCTATTGTTAGAGGGTTATGTACACCTTGGTTGTACAAATTTGGATTTTTGAAGGGGGGTTGATTGGAAAATATTTGATAATCTATGCCCCATGTATTTGTTAGTGTATTTAGTAATCACCAAGAGGAGTTGGAAATTTTTGAATAGAAATATCTTCTTAGAACTAAAGTAGATTTTGGGACCCCATATAAGGGTTTATGTTCAACAAATATTGGGTAATATTAGCATTAGACAGGGGGATCAACATTAGAAAATTTAGTTTTCTTATAGAAAATTTTGGATTTGATGGATTCTACAAGACTACAAGAGTATTCATTGGATTGGATGGCACAATATTCTATTATTATACATTTGAAACATTATGGGTGTTAACTTGTAATTGCTCAATATTTATTTGAATTCTAGACTTAGCTTGAGAATTTTGGTTTGGAAATGAGATCGATGTGTTCAAAATGGATGTGATTGAGGCTAAAGTAATAATTTTTCTAACAGACATTATCATATAAGTGTGTGATACGGTGTTTATTTTATTAGGAAGATATTGGAATACTAAATCCATATTGAACAATAGATTTTTCAGGATTGATGGAGATTTGAGGCTCAAACTTAATGGTTGTTTGATATTTGGCATTGGTGTCCCACAAGCAAATAATAAAAAATAGGTACTTCATCTAGAGATATAATTGTAATATTAGGGGTTGATAAAATTAACATAGACTATGGTTTTATATGTTCTTCTAAGTCTTGAATCCAAACTATATAGGTCAACCTATTTTATTTACTCCCTTTATGCTTGTATTCTATCCACTCCATTGGTTTTTATTCTTTACTTTTATCTCATGTTTTAGATCTTATATTCATAATCTAGACCAAGACACTAAGGAAAGGAAATTAATATTGTATTAGAGAAACAAGAAATTTTAGTGAATCACTAATTTTTGGATATGGAGGAAATAAACAATAGTAAACAATAATAAGTTAAAATTTAAATATCCAATATATCACCAATATTTCATTAATATTTCTCCAATATTTTACCATATAAATCTACCATCGATGACCAACATACAACATACATATTTAATACATCAATATATATTTATATATTTATTTTTTAATATATTGTTTGGTGTTTCACCTTCAACTATATCTTTTGGTCTTCTCTCATTCTTCACATGGGAGATGTGATTATCCAATATTACATGAGGTGGCATCATCAATCATCCCCTAATAATTACATCACATCAAGTAATGTAATAATATGAAAAATAATGTAATAAAGTCTAACAATCTTCCTTATTACATTATTTGGTATAAATATAATTACCTTCCATAAACTGAGGAGTGGTACACATTGTGCTCTGCCTTTGGCTCTAGATCTGTTGGATTTAATAGCTATAGCTTTAGCTCCACTGGCACTAGATTTAGATCTCTTGGTACTAGCTTTAGCTCTATTGGCTCTACATAATCTCTATTTCTAACTCTTTGGTCAATAATTGGGTCTGTCTCTAGGTTAATAACTCTAGGTATTTACCTTAGGATCATCATTATCTCTTGGTTGTCTTTGGATTACCTCTAGGTCCTTGAATTTGGATCACCTTTAGGCTATAATTACCTATAAGTTACCTCTAGATATTTATCTCTAGGTTGCCTCTGGATCATCATCACATTTGGTTCCTTTACCTCTAGGTCACCTCTAGAACATCATTACCTCAGGGTTAGCGTTTGGATATACCTTTAGGTCATTACTAGGAAATTACGACTAAAAAATATTTTTAGAATCTTCCACATCTTGAGAATCCTCCACATAATTTTACATTATAGATCCTATCATTGTAGGTCTTTCAAGAATTGCTTGGGTCATATTCTAAAACAAATATCATTTATCTTAAGTTTTCCAAGTTATTTTTCCAGGGGAAAACTTATATTCTTCTTCATATTCAACAAACTATGATGTTATTCAACCACCAAACTAGGTCTCCTATCGAAACCATTCAATATTTATTTTATTTTATCCCATTCTAACACATTAATCCATCCATAATTTATTTATATTTTGTTGGTAACTTTATATTTGTGCCAATACTTTCTCTTAGAGTGATTATTTCCTCCTCAAATTTTATAAGAATATGGGTTCCAACACCTAGCTGTCACATATCCACTTCTTCCTTAATGATTGCAACATCTCAACCTAGGAACTCCTACAAATGATTATTTCTTGATAAATCTTGTGTTATTGCTACCTATAACAAAATTACTTTCATTTCTTCTTTCTTAACTTGTATTTTCTTCTTTTGCATTAAATTCCCTTTTCAAAAGTTGGTCTCATTACTTCCTATTGAACCATTATACCCAAGGACTTCATTCTTTGGCCTTGTACCTTGTATTATGGGTATTTTCACACCTTACCTTTATATTATGAAAAATGTACCATTGTATCCTATTTTTATCATTATTTTTTAACCTATTTCAATGCACCCAATTTCTTCCTCATTATTACGACCCTTGTCATAAGACCAAATATTTTCATCATTATCTTAAACTTTTCCAATAGTATTCAAGCATAAAACTTCGTCTCCACTCTGATTTTTTTCACTATCACCAACAATGTTCAAATGTAATATATCACCATCACAATGACCTTTAACATAATCTAAACAATCACTATCATTATCAAATCTGACAATATGTCCTTTATCATGGCCAAAAAAACCAACTTCCACACAACCTTTTCTTTCACCAAAAATCTTCAAATCACTTGTATCACAAGCTATATCTCCCTATTGGATAAAAAAATATATACCGCAACAAATATATTCCATAATAGGCCTCAAATCATCTACATCACAACTGATACATGTCCTTTGAAGAAGATCACTTGTATCATAACAAAAATTTACCACCCCAACAATATTTAAATCACTTGTATCACTAGTGTAATTTGTTCTTTTGATAAGGTCACTTATGATACAACAAACATTTGTCATCATGGGCTTATCCTTTAACATTTCAATTATTTCCTCTTGCCTTTTGTACTTCACATTAAGGACATTAAGAGTGATGAATACCATGTATATTATATTCTATACATTAACATACAATGTAAAAACATTTTCATAGCCGTCATCAACTTCATTGAGAATAATATTTAAGTAGCATTAAAGTATTGAGAAGTCTCCATATTTAGCTTATTTAAGAATATATTGTAAGTGCCACATTGATTATGGTGACACATACTTTTCAAATTCAACTTATTTTTCTTCACTAGCTTCTTGGAAATTGTTACTTGATGTATTTACATTGTTTTCAAGACTATCTTCACAAGTATTAGTATTTTTGATAATGGATTGTAAGTAGGAGATTAGTTTTAAGAAATATTCATTTTCATAATAATCTCTATCTTCTTAAAAATATAGTTTTCTAGTTTACTTCTCTTCTCCTTCACTTGTTTTTAATGACCCATACTTTTACATTTCTCCACTTGTAATATCTTTTAGTGAGGCACACTTTTGAATGTCAACTTGATTCTTTGTTTATTTTCTCTTCACTTTTCCCATGTTGTCTAGTGATGCGAACACCTATATTTATAGCCTTTGGTTTTTATTTTCTTCAACAAAATAGTGAGGGTTCCTTATATATCCCAAATGATATTTTCCATATACCACCAGTCCTATGTACCAAACCTTTTGATATATCTATCCTTCCTATATACCCATCAATACATGGAAGAAGCTAGTCCTCTTGATATATGTGGCCATACATGAGAGACCTTAAGATATGTGAAAGAAAATGATACTTGGTACCAAGTCCTATGTACCAAACCTTTTGATATACCTATCCTTCCTATATAACCATCGATACATGGAAGAATCTAGTCCTCTTGATATATGTGACCATACATGAGAGATACCTTAAGATATGTGAAATAAAATGATACATGGTACCAAGGTAGTACTGAAAAGAATTATTTCTATCAATGACACCTACTTAAATATAAATCCCCATACATGGGTGTAACTTCCCTATATGCTTAGATTTTCTAAATTTTAGGATTTACATCTAATGGTATGTCAGGTGCCTAAGGATATTAATGTGAGGATATAACATAATATTGTACTATGGTATGGTCCAATATAGAATTATAATAATATTTAACATAGTACAATATTATAATAATGTGCACTTTGTAACACATGGAAGGTGAACCACTACATGGGTGACCTTATAACTCATGGAATATGAATCATCACATTCTTGTATAAAAAGAGATGTAACCCCAATTGTGAAAAGAAACTTATATGAAGTATTCTTTGTAAGACTCTTGGCTCATGGAGTAGAGATCTTGTGGAGTGAATTTACTATGGATGCATGTTGTATATTTTTGTATATTGGTAAATGATTTATTATTCATGAGAATAGAGGTTCATAACAATTGGTATCCGAGCAATACTTTTAGCAAAGTGAGGTTTTTTATAGAGCTAGAGCACATTTTTTAGAAGAATATCCCATCTTGTGGGGACTATATCTTTTTTTCAAAAGTCATTTAGAATATTTTTGCTCTAGCATGTAGATCATTTTGATTACTATAAAAGAGACTATTCATTTGTTAAATTCTAATAAGTATTGAGAAAGTTACAAATATTTGAAGTTAGGGTATTTATACTATTTTTTGGCTATACAATTTTTTAACAATCATTTCTAGAAGATTTTTGCATCATTGTGTAGATATTCTTGAATACTATAAAAACAACTTGTCACTTGTTAAATTCTAATAAGTATTTAGGGAGTTATAGATATTTCAAGTTTGGTTTTTGATGTTATTTTTGGGTTGCACGAAAAATTCATACAAAAGGAAAAAAATACACATTTCTCAATCTGGGTAAGCAAATCAATTACTGTTTATTTTATTTTGAAGATAATCTATAGAATTAATTGTTTATTGAAAGAAATAGATGATATTTTAAAATATATATTTTTGAGAATTTTTTATTATTTAAAACCCTAGAGAGGATGATAGTGATGCTAGAGAATGGTTTATGAAGTAGAAAATTTTCTTTAAATTTCTTCGAGCAAGAATGGAGATGTAATATTTATTCTTATTTACAAGGGGAATATTCAAAGTGGCGCATATACTTTGCTAGTGCACATAATTATATATACACACAAGAGGATTTTTTTTAATTTTATTTTACATGGTGGAATTAGTAGCCACCATGAATTCAAGTAGGTTATCCAGCTTTATATGATCGACATAGTTTTCCTACAATATCCGTCCCAAAAGTCACCACACATATCTTCACGTAGTTTACCCCTATAACCACCATGCCACGCTCATTTTAAACCTTTTACACCACTGAAAGCACCTGGAAAGGAACAAGCGTTCAATCCAACAAGGCATGAGATTTGAACCATGGACCTCTGCATCCCTTACAGGGTTTGGGGGAACCAATTTATCTACACATCGGACCTCACACAAGAGGAATTTGAAGTTGTATTTTTAAGTAAATAAATATTGAAGGAAAATGATAATAATATGCAGGCTAAAGAAACCACACCTTTTGTGTCAAATAATGGTTAGAAGGAATTGTCTAAATCTAAAAATTCTAGTTTAGAGGTTCATGGTCTCATTAAAAATAAAAAAATTATTGTTTCCATTAACCCTAGTAGTAATTATAATATCATTAACATTGCTTTGGCTAAGGGGTTGCAAGTTTAGACAAAGAAAATAGAAAAACATATAGCTTGTGGGTGAAAATATTCAATTTTTTTTAATATTTAAAGATCACCATGGATAAATATGTTTTACACTCAGATTTTTATGCTGTTGAGATGGGTGATGTAGATATTGTTCTTGGTTATCCTTGGTTACATTCTTTGGGCACTGCTAACATAGATATGCAAAAGAAATTTATGAAATTATGGTATTAAAAATAAGAAGATAATTTTGCAAGATATTTCTCTACTTAGAGAGCAAGTATCAAGGGAAAACCAGGAAATCATTACATGAGAACAAATTTAAGAACAAGAAAAATAACTTGAAATATCATCTAAGGAGGAGGTAATAATAGAGATAAAAAAAAAGAAGCTAAGTCAAATTCTAAGAATGAACCAAAGGGAGGGAGTAAGAGAGAAGAGCATAAAATAGAGACACAAAATATGGGAGCATATCACCATCTACATCACCATGAGAGGCAACAATCGTGAAAATAGGATTAAATACAACAAAATAAATATGAGGGATATACATTGAACCAAAAGAGTAAAAACTATGGATATTCAAATGGTACAAGGGCAGCTTGGCATCCTCATAGATTACCATTGATCAAAATTTCACTTGGATGGAAGGATAATCAAGATTGGTACCAATTGACAACATTGCTTAGAAGATCATATTATTTAGTTTCTTCCTATGTTTCAAGGATGAAATATTTTTTAAGGGGTATGGAATGTTAGGTACCTAAGGATATGAATGTGGAGATATAATATAATATTGTATTATGGCATGGGTCACACATATAATAATATAAAACATAGTGCCATATTATAATACTATGCACTTTGTAACTCATAGAAGTTGAACCACTACATGGGTGACCACCTCACTCATGGAAGTTCAACCATCACATTCTTGTATAAATACGGATGTACCCCCACTTGTAAAAGGGAAGTCATACGAAGTATTCTTTATAAGACTCTTGGCTCATGGAGCAAAGATCTTATAGAGTGATTCATTTCTTAAGGAGTATTGTTGGTGTTTCCCTACTTCAAGGGTATTATCTATCTCTATTTTAATATGTGGATTTTTTTAAGTAAAAAAACCCTTGTGGAGCTGCCTTGGTCTGAGAGACCACGATCAGGGGGTTCTACACTGTCAAAATCACCCGAGAGTCACGCCCGACCTTGACCACACCAACATTATCAATTAGATTTTGGATACCCAATTTAAATTTTTGGTAGGATGGAGATCCGAACCTGGGACCTCCCTTGGATGATTTCCCTCTCCTCTCCAACTCACCTACAACACCTGGGTTTTCCATTTCATCAACCATTCCCTAGCATCATTGTCCTCCCTTCCAGTGAATATTGGCGACTCCATTTTTTTAGTTTTAAAGTAGCTAGGGTTTAAATAACCAAAAATTAAAATCTCTAAGATCTCATCTATTTATTTCTTCAAATAATTAAATCTGCATATTTTATTCAAAATAAAATAAATGGTTACTAATTTGCTTACTCGGATTGAGAGATGATTTTTTTATTTTTTCCATGCAACCCAAAAACAACACCAAAATCCCAACTTGCAACAGTTGTAACTCTCTCAATACTTAACAAAATTGAACAAGTGAGCAATCATTGTTGTAGTACTCAAAATACCTATATGTTGGTGTAAAAATCTTCTAAAAATGACTAATTGCACTGCCAAAAAACAACCTCAACAACCCAAATTCAAACAATTGCAACTCTCTCAAAACTTATCAAAATTTCATAAATGAGCATTTGTTTTTATAGCACTCAAAATAATCTACATGTTGGTACCAAAATTATTTGAAACTTACTGCTTAAAAATTTAATACGAATTTTTTATTTTGAAAAATATTTGTGCAACCAAAAAAATAGAATAAATAACCCAACTTTAAATAGCCATCACTTTCTCAATACTTATCAATATTTAACATATGAGCAGCCATTTTTATAGTACTCAAAAATATTTGCATGCTAGAACAACTATATTATGAAAATGACTACTAAAATAAAAAATATGGCCTCCACAAAATATAATATTTTTCTAAAAAAATGTGCCTTAGCTCTGCAAAAACAACCCCACTTTGTCAGAATCATTCCTCTAATACCAAATGTTATGAGCCTCTATTCTCATAACCATAAATCACTCACCAATATGCAAAATATACAACATGCATCTATAAATAAATTGCACAATAATAATCCACACATTAAAATAGAGAATTATAATACCCTTGAGGTAGGAAAACACTGTACAATTCTCTTTATTGGAAGGAAGCCAATCCATAAGATCTCTAGCTCCATGAGCCAAGACTTCTAAAAGAATACTTCATACATGAACTTTTACAATAGGGTTACATCTCTCTTTATACAAGAGTGTGTGGTTCACCTTCCATGAGTTACAAGATAATCCATGTGGTGGTCCGCCTTCCATGAGTTACAAAGTGCATAATAATATGACAATATTCCTTTCGATTACATATGACAATATTCTCCAATGGTTACATATATGATTCTATGACATACCTATTTCTAATTTGACATGTGGTCTTCCTTACTCAATAGTTAATTTATGGACTATACCATTATACAATACAATATTAAATTATTAAGTACCTATCTAGGGTAACTAACAATATAGCCATAGAAATTTACAAGGATAAGAATAATATTAGCATGGATTGGCCTTAGATTTAGCCACTTGTGATGAGTCATTAAGACTATTGAAAATACAAAGGATAAAACATAGTATTATTAAGATCAATAAGATTTTATTTGAAATACTATGAAAATAATATGATGTAGGAAAGAGAATGCTTATTAAATAGAATTATATCAATTGGTTAAATTCATTGCCTTTCAATCAGGAGAACTAGCTTTGAATCTTGCAAAGCAAAATATTCATAATTCCCTAGTTATAATACAACTATATGATAACGATGTATTATAGGTGGGGTCATTTCAATCCCTATAATCAATTTTAAAAAAAACATAGTGGATGTTTAAACATAATAAATATAAAATATAAAAGGATATTGTTCAAAAGTTACTTTGATATTCAATTGGAAATGAGCCAGTCAACCTTTTCCAAAACATAAAAGGATATTGTTCAAAGGTTACTTTGATATTCAATTGAAAATGAGCTAGTCCACCTTTTCCAAAAATGTCTTCACTCTTAATAAATATATATGCTTCTTGGATCTGCATTTCTTCTTAAAGGTGTATAATGTGAAGTGAGATCTAGAATTGAGAATCTTAACTTAGTATAAAAATTTCCATACATGAATATCTAGAAGTGGTGTATGTTTAATCAAAAAAAAAATTATAATAAACTATCCAAGAGTCTACAATAAACTATTTGACACTCACTTTCTATGGAATAAAAAAAAAAAGGAAATGAGATAGTCAACCTTTTTAAAAAATGTATTTCCACCTAAATCAATATGTATGCTCCTTGGGTCTACATTTATCAGGAATCCTTTGTGATCTAAAGTAAGGTCTAGAATTGAGACCCAAAACTTTTGTCTATAAATTTTTGCACTTAAATACCCAAAGTGATGTACAATTAATTTTAAAATAAAACCTTCATAATCGAGTATCTACAAGTCTTTAAAATAAATTCATAATAAATTATATTGTACTCACTTCCATGTGGAATCGAAAAGAAAATTTAATTATTTATCCTTTATTTATTTTATTTATCCTTTATTTATTTTAATGATTCTTTTGACTTAAATTTTGCTTTACAAGTTTGCATTTGTTGGTGTCCACTTTAAAATTGGTTTACATCTAAACTGCTACTATATAATGAATATTAATGCCAAGATATTTTATTTTAGTATATATAGGATTTAGTGTGGAATTTTTTTTGGATGGAATGCTTTTGTGGGATGACAACTAGAAAATTGGCACTTGAAAAATATAGTATTTTGTGATTTATCTATAAATTTAGAAGGATTTGTATTTTCTTTACTAATACACATTGTTATTTATAGGAAATAATAAGATGTTATTCTAGGAGGGCCTCACCAAGAGTTATAAAGGAGTTAATCCTCATCTTGTTACATGAATTCACATATAATTTATAGTTTCTTCTCCTACATGTAGTATGCACATGGATATGTTTTGTTTAAGTTGATTTCATTATGAATTTAGTTGTTGATCATATCTTATTGATGGTATCATTCATTTTGAACTTCACCTCGTGTTAACCCTAACACTGCCATGTAGAATTTTGATGATAAAGATGAAAAATAAATAAATTTTCTTAAAATACCTTTTTGTTAGCCTCCTTATTGATAATAAGATATATTCTTTATTGTTTGCTTTCTAAATTCAATTTTGTGTTGGAATATGTGGTGGTTAAGCTTCTTTTGAGGCCATGATTGAATTTTCTATTATATTATACATGTAAGTCCTTTGGGAATTTTTGTAATATTTTATTATTTTATTCCTAAAATTAAATTACTTAACCTTAAACTAAAGTTAACTTGTACTTATGTATAGATATCCTATCATACCAACTATTTCATTATCAATTAGAGTGTAATTATATCCTGTGATAATGAGATTATTTGATGTCCACAAAGATCCCCATATACTAGGTGCATTTCTTTGTGAGTATTTATTTTTTAGCAATACTAGGTATTGTGTTGATTTCATTTTTGGAAATTACTATAAATCTAATATGGTATTATAGTGGGTTTGAATCTTCATTACTTGATTGCTTGTTGCTAGCAAATTTACTTCTATAGCATCTCCCAAGGACAATTGTATTTGGAGCAACCAAAAGATAGCTAATGGTAGGACTAAAAGAAAGATTTTTGATAAAAATCTAGGAATAATTATATCATGAAGATCTCAATGGCTTTAGTAGATTTGATCGAGGAGAATCATTCATTGAGATTTTTCTTTGTTCCTCTCATTGAAACTCGATCCTCTTTTGATTTTTTATTTTTAACTAGATGGATACCCTAGTTTTAGGATTGATTTTTTGAGTTTTTTGGAAAACATTATTTATATTTTACAATTTTTTCAATAAAATCTATCTCCTTTTCACTTTTGGCTTTTTGTGTCCAAATAATAACATAGATGAGAGGACAAACTACTTGGTCATCATAAAAGAAGAAAATAAGAGGCTAAATATTTTTAGACAAACCCTTGTTGCTAGAGAATTCATAGGTAGGATTGTGTGCTTGGCAAAGACTTCCAAGTTACTTTACAAAGTCAATATAATAGTTCAACAATTTTTTTGGTTACATAGGCAGGAGAGAAAGTCTTGATTTATTTCATTTGAAAAAATATGTTTAGGGGAAACTATGATAGACATGAATGAACCATCAATGTTTATAAATTCTTTGTAAAATTATAGGGGGGTCCCAATTCAGCACTTTCTCTCATTCTACATCTAGGGACTTCACTTTTCATATTCTAAAAAAGTAAATTTTCCCTCCAAAATTCAAATTTTAAATTGTTAAAAAAGGATTATGCCAAGGAACATTTCATGGCATAGTGGGTGTAGAATGAGGGGTACACATGCATGCTTCATGTTGACACATATCTACATCACACATGTGCTACTAAGGAGGAGGTTTCTGATTTGGTTAATTTTCTTAAATAAAGTGATATCCACTATACTTCTAAGGGGTGTAGAGGGGCTAGTAGAAAGCAAGTCCATGCTAAGGAGTAGGAAGAAGGTTAATAGTTTGAACCCCAAAAACTTAGCAATTGTTGAAACTAATGATATCAACATGATGCATATTTATGGTATGGCTAGGACTGATGACACGATATTGCATGATGATGTAGCACCTAATGTGTCACCCATTTTCCAATCAAACATGATGACATGGCACTTGGTGATGTGGAAATCGATATAGGTGATAACATCATAGTCTATATAGTTGATGTGATGCATGATATGGAAGCTAACATGGTGCATGATATGGGGGCTATATAGTGCATGATATGGAAATGTATACAACTAATATGGTATGTGTAATATCACATGATGTGGCAGCTAGCATGGCAATATATACAACTAACATAATAGCCTGAATAGATGACATGGTTTCTAATATGGAGGCTAACATGAAAGTCAATATAGTGACCAATATGTTAGTCTATATAATGGTTAATGTAGTAGGTATGTTGCCACTTGGTGTCTATAGATATGGTTTCAACCAATTAGATTTATCCAATTCATTGAACTCAATGATCATACAATCACATAGTCAATAGTAGACTTGGTGAATCACAAATTTTAGAGTGAATCAAAAAACAAGTGGTACAATATGGTTCATAGATTATAGATCTAATCAAAGCATGATAGGTGGTATAGTATGGTTTATCCCACAGGTGGTAGTCCCCTAATTGTGATAAGTGGTATCACATGATTTGCTAGTATGTTTTCCATTCAATAAATAATAGGCACCACTTTTCCACTCATGCGGTTATATGTGGTGACCTCTCATTCACTACAAGTGCTAATAAATTTTAATTTCTAAAGTATTTGGAGGAATTTTGTGTGATTTGGGGGCCAAACATATAGGGACTATAAGTAAATGTCTTATTTTATGTGATTTATTCCTATGCTAGTCATCGAATCATGAAAGAACACAAAATAATATAATTAAATGTATTATTTTCTTTAGCTAATGAAGGATGTTGAATGGATTTTCTATTGCCCATTTATTCTAGTACCAACATTTGGTATCAGATCTACCGAGAGAGTCTATGGTGTAAAAAAAGAGGATAATTATTGTCATTCAATGACATGCCATTATATTTGGTTTATGCAGGTATTGAACATCATGAGAATTCTAAAAGTGTCCAATGGTTGGTGATGTTTGATGAGAAAATGCAATACAACGCAGTGCATAAATGGGTTATAGAAGGCTATAGAACCCCCAACTATTATCTTCCTTTAATCCCTCAATATATTTCACATGTTATCTCTAAACAATAATAGGCTACATAATTCCTCCTTTATACTATGTATTCGCTCTTTTTTATTGTAAATTCTTAGATAAATCCTATTACTAGTTTTTTTAACCTGGAGGAGATGTCTCAAATAGAGATGTCATTTTTTTAATGTCTGGCATTACCTATAATTCTAATTTACTATTCCTTGATTTATTTATTTCCTTGGCCATGTGTGGAAAAATAATTTTGTGCCTAACCAATAAACATTATCCCACAAAATCATATTTTTCCAATCACACCAATTAGAGAGAATTAAAGCATGTATGAAATGAAGTGAAAACAAGGTTAATTCATTTTTTATATGGATTTGATCAAACATATTAAGGTTTCAAGACAACCACACCTATTTTTAAAGGCTTATACAAAATGAGGTGACTAGACTCTACTTTGTAAATGGAAAATGTGGAGACAATGGAGATGACTACAATATGGAGGTTGATTGTTTACAAACTAGCACTCAACATTGACTTCAAGGTAACATTAATATGCCATAGCCATTTCATATTTTTCAAATCAAATTTGAACAAGTGGAGAGTTGGTGTTTAGAAGAGAGCTTAATATGTTTAAAACAATAGACACGAGTTCAATTCTCATAGGGAATATTTTCAAAAGAAAAAGTTAATATTTTGTCCAAAGGAACTACTTGGGGGTTAAAAGTGCATAGGAGTATTTTTTATGAAAAGTACGGGTAGATATTTTTTAAAAATAAAAAGAGGAATTAAAAAGTTAAAAGAAATTTTGAAATTTATTTTTTTGGAGTCCTACAATTTGTATAGGATATAGTATTTTTTTGTATACTTAGGGAGTTACAAAGTGTATAGATGCATTTTTTCAATAGACATTTTTTTAGTCATGAAATAAAAGTTGTATAAGGGAGTAATATTTTTTGTAAAAGGTGCATTATTTATGGAGATTGACACCTTAATTTTTGGTAAGCATTGTTAGCAAAATAGTGTTATTCTCGCGACTTAAATAATTCTAGGATCAATCAATATCATCAATAATCAAGCATATATCAAATGAACAATAATCTCGTAAAAACACACTAAAATATTTATTGATAAAACTCAAGTAATGCATAAATCAAAGCTTCTTCAAGTTACATTTTACATGGATTTATCTTCAATATAAATATACATGAGACTCTTCACATTACATGACTCTTGACCTTTTCTCTCCTCAAACTCATGGAAGAACTTAACTCTTCATATTTTCTCTTACATAATTAATCTCACATATTACATAAATATAAAGTCTCTCGTGATTGCAATTAATTCCCCATTTTTAAACTTGACACATAACACTCATAAGTCTCACTTGCTAACTAAACACCTCACACACTTAATTACATGACGCATGCTCACATCTACTAACTTGATACATGTTATATACACAAACAAAATCACACCCTAATCTAAATATTTACAATGGGACCAAATTATGTGATACCTCCAACATGCCCCTCATATTACATCTTCAATCTCTCAACCTCTCCTTCTTGTCTTCATTCTTTGGTTCTAGCTTTAATACTGCTTTAGACTTTGGTATTGTGACCATTTTGGTCCTACTTTAGTAGTGACTCTAATTGCTTTTAGGATTATCTTTAAAAATATTTTCAAAATAAGTTTATCCAATGCCATCATTAATATTCTTCTTTATCTATAATTTATATTATTTTCTTTATGCCAATAATATTCTTGAGGATTATTATTATTTTTTTGGAAAACATCCCAAAAGGGGTGCCACTTTCGGGTAAGACCCAAGGAGGCAGGGGTATCTCTTCTACCAAAATCACCCAGGAATCGCACCTGGTCTACCACCTTTGGCATAATCAAGGAGTAAACCTAAAACAACAAAAAATAAGAACACACAAACACAAACACACAAAAAGATTAAAAAACAAAAAATAAAAAAACATGCTCCTTGAGTGTGTCAAAAATATAAAGCACAACCAAACACACACACAATAAGATAAAAAATACAACACGAACCACATAGAAAAAACACAAGAACAACATAACAAAACACAAACATAACAAAAAACAACAAAATGCTACAAAGACACAACCAACAAAAACAACCAAAACAAAAACAACCAAAACCTTAAAATAATAAAAAATTAAATTAAATTAAATAAACAACCAACAACAGACAACAGATAAAAATAAAAACATAGAAAACACTCACACACCAAAACACAAAAACACAAATTAACACAAACATACAGAAACACAGTCACAAGAACATCAAAAACATAAAAACAACAACAAAACAACACAAAAAAAACACAAGAACAACATAAAAAAACACAAAAACAAAACAACAATAAAAAAAGCACACACATAAATAGAAAATAAAAAGCAAAAAATAGAACACAACAATAACCTTTCTAGACCAAAATACTATTAAGGCAAGAATCAACAGAGGAAACAAAAGAAATATTAGTTTGAGCTAGGGAACTAAAATACCCTAACCAAACTAAAGAGAAGCAAAAATAAAGCAAGAAGAAACTAGGTACCTTTAGAACTGGAGCCATCCAAATAAATGATAGAAAGAAGAGCTTCCCTTATTTGTGAAGCCCACCATCTAGGAGGGTGGTCGTAGCAAGTAATATCACCTTTGTCTAAATTCGAATTAGCTAAAGCATCCACTTTTGTTCTGATCTCTGACCACATGATTATAATTAACTTTCAAATATCCCATCTGGATTAACTAAATATTCTCAATATTTATTTTTATCCTCCAATTAACGTTATGATTCTTAGGAGTCTTCAAAATATTAATCATTATTTGAGAGTCAGACTCAACTAGAACATTTTCCCATCCAACCTTAGTAGCCTCTTGAAGGCCTCTAAGGATATCATACCCCTTAGCAATGTTATTGGATAGAATACCCAAATTCTCAGCAAAATTAAAAACCAAGGAGCCATTTGAAAGTCTACCAGTTCCTCCTGCACTAGCTTTTCTAGGGTTCCCTCTAGAGGCTCCATCAGTATTAAATTTTCCAAAATCCTTAGGAGGAGGTTGTCAATTCCTTGTTCTATCCATCTTGCAATTACTCACATTCCCTTTAAGTTGGTTTCTCTTAGAAGAGTTAATATTCAATATTTGCATCACTTGATTCCATCTTTGGTGGGAGTTTTTGGGATGATTAAGGAGCTGATGGACTGATTCAAGTAAATTGGAAATGGTATTTTTCTAGATATAGTGAATATACTTCCTTTCTTGATTAAAAATCTGGTTGTTCGTTTCATTCCATATATTCCAAAGAAGAATGGTAGAACCCATCCAAACTAACTACCTAATAAAATGATCAACGACCTCTTGATTAGGCCAATCCCTAAAAATTTGTTCAAAAGTAAAGAAATTGGACCACTATAAGCCAAGTAAAGTGGCCATTCTACTCCAAAGCTCAGAGGCTAAAGTACACTCAATAAAAATATGGCTAAGAGTTTCCACGTTCTCTTCACACATTTCACATCTAAAAGGGCCATGAAAACCACCCTTCATAAGATGCTCCCCAGTAAGCACCCTACGATGCAATAAAATCCAAGTAAAGAACCTCACCTTAGGCCAGATATTTTGAGCCCACAACTAATAAAATATATCAGATGATTGGTTGGGATTATTATGGCATAAGGTCAAATAACCTTGAGCAACTAAATACTCACCCTTAGTAGTGTTTTTCCATCCAAAAAAATCTTTATCATGGGACCAAGAGAGAGATCTCATATGAAGGATGCATTGGATATCTTGTATTTACCTTTCTGGGATTTGAATAGGCTAATCCTCAATAGAGATCTAATATCTTCCAATATTTGAATTACTAGTATGGTACCGCAATAATTAGCCACCTTTATCCAGTTAGCTCGGTAAAGCTCCTCCATCCAAGGCCTCCAATTGGAAAACTGAGTTATCAAAGGCTTGTGACCATCCCAATAATCTATCCAAAAAATTTCCTATTGACCATTATGAATGATCCAAAATAATTTTTTCTTTATCAAATCCTCACCAGTCTTAAGAACTGCTAAAATGGGAGAACCTTTAGAAGGCAATTGATAGCAAACAAGGTCTTCAGGACTTTTGTTCTCAGCATATTTAGCATAGATATTTCTTGGCCCAAAGAGCATTGGGGTTATGCAAAATCCTCCAATATAATTTAGTAGCTAAATATTTTTTGTTATTAATAGCATATCGGAATCCTAATCCCCTTCATTCTTAGGAATACATAAAGTGTCTCATTTCACCAAGGCCCATTTTCTTTTCTCCTTAGTACCACTCCAGAGGAACTGATGACTAATTTTATCCAGTTCTCAAAGAATACCCTTTGGGATATTAAACATGGTAGAAACATAAATAGGAATAGCTTGAAGGACTAATTTTACCAAGGTGATTCTACCCCTAGAAGAAAGCCATCTATTGGTCCACTTTCCAATTTTCTTCTTGACTTTGTCCAACAACCAATTCTAATATTTTTTTTGTCTTTGAATATTTATGGGAATACCTAAATAAATGATTGGAAGGGAGGTCTTCTTATATCCTAATTTATCCAATATCATGGATTTATATCTGGAATATCAGTGAAAGAAAATAACTTTAGATTTCTCTTCATTGATCAATTTCCTGGTAGCCTTAGAAAAACAGCTAATGATTTGCTTAATAGTAGAAGCTTCCTTAACTATAGCTTTACCTAAAAGAGTAGAGTCATCAAAAAATTGAATATGAGAGAGAGGTCTAGCTCCATGAGCAATGGTAACTCCCTTAAGGTTTTTGTATTATCTTTTTTTTGTTATAGCCCTACCTAAGCATTCAGTAAAAAAAATGAATAAATACGGGGATAGGGGTCACCTTGTCTAATACCTTTGGAAGTTGGGAAAATTTGAGAAGTATTGCCATTAATAATAACTAAGTAGGAAACTGAAGAGATACATCCCATAATCCAATCCATACAATCCTAAGAGAAACCAAATTGCCTTAAAACTTTGATAAAGAAGTGTCAATCCACTCTATCATAAGCTTTGGATAAGTCTAACTGAATGAACATGGAAGGAGATTTTTGCATATCCATGGAATGGATGGCTTCCTAAGCAAGAACTATCTCATCAACTATTTGATGCCCTTCCACATAACCCCCTTGTTTAGGGGAAATAATCTTATGCAAAAGAGGCTTCAACCTTTCTACCATGATCTTAGTAATGATTTTGAGAAGAACATTACATAAAGTAATAGGTCTAAAAGTTGAGATATGTTTAGCCTCTTGAGCTTTTGGAACAAGAGTAATATAATTTTTATTGATAACCTTCAAAATTTCTTTGGCTTTCCTGGCTTCTTCAGCATGAAGGATATCCCAAAAATCTTGGTAGAACTCAATGGGAAAACCATCAGTACCTATGGTTTTCCATTTTTTCATTTTAAAAACTACCCATTGAAGCTCTTTGATAGTAATAGGAGCAGTCAAAATAGAGTTCTCATCAAAAGTGATAAGAGAATGGATTGCTTGAAGAACATTTTGTTGAGAAGTTGAGTCAAGAGAAGTAGCAGTAAAAAGATTGAAAAAGTAATTGACAACAATAGATTTCATGTCATCCCAAGTGTAGATAACATCTTCATAATCTGATTTCAGAGAAGAAATAAAGTTGTGAGATCTTTGAGCTAGAAGAGATTTGTGAAAGAAATTTGTATTTCGATCACCTTCTTTGAGCCATTGAATTCTAGATTTTTGCTTCCATAAGATTCCTTCTCTTTTTTCCCATTCCTCTAACTGAGTTGTGAGTTTAATTTCATCTACACTTGTACTCTCTGTGAGGCCATCTAAATAGATTTTCTTATTCAAATTTTCAAGCTGAGCAATAACTTCATGTTTTTTTTATGAACCCCAAACTCCTTTCAATTCCAAATCTTGATTTTGTATTTAATGTATTGTAATATTTTGGCAAAATAGAACATCTTAGTCCCATACCTAGGTTTACCTTCCTTCCACCATTTTTGCACTTGAGGTTTAAAGGAATTGTATCTAAGCCACATTAACTAAAATCAAAAAGAAAAGAAACTCACATTGGTTTTCCACATTTCCATGATTGGCTAGTGATCCTAACCAGCATTGTTAAGAGTCTTCACTTTAGGAATGTGACCATGGATTAAGAAATTGTTAGAGAGTAAGAACCTATCCAATATCTTCATTATACAAGCTAATACTTACCTTCTGTTAGTCCAAGTCATAAGTTCATTATCTGGTTGGATGTCCACAAGATGGAGGTTTGTAATATATTCACTCATGAGGTCAGTGCTCTTGTCCAAATTTCTATTTCCCTCGATTTTCTCATCTAGAGAGAGGATGGTATTGAAATATCCTCTGATCAAGATCCAAGCTTCAGGAAAATGAGAGATAAAATAAGTAATATTCTTCCATTGTCTTCTTTTTTCCTCCAAATTAGTTGAAGCATAAATAGTAATGCAGAGCATAATTTGGTTGGAATATTTGCTTTGAATAGCTATAGCCAAAATATCCCAATTTCCAACCATATGGTGAATAACTACCTCTTTTGGGTCCCAAAGGCAAGAAATGCCACCAGAAGTCCCCTAGAAACTAAGGGAAACCATTTTTCTAGTTGGCCAAATTTTACTAGCAATTGATTCCATATCCTCTATTAACACCTTCGTTTCTTGAAGGAAAACAAGATGTGGATGACTTTTCAGAATCATTCTTCTAATTTCATTTTCTTTTGAAAGTCTCCTTTTGAGTCCTCTAATATTCCAAGTAATTATATTCATTAATACCAGGGCTAAAAAAGTTAGGAAGGGCATTAATATTACCTTCCTCTACAAGCTTTTCACCTTCTTTTACCATATGATATTGATTAGTCTTGTGACCTACCTTTTGATTAGAATCCATCTTCAGTTTTTTTTCCTTGTTTATTGACTTACTCCAATTGAATCTAAGATGGATTCTAATCTTGAAGAACGTTTGTACACAGTAAAAATATTACCAGAAGGTTCAATAGAGTATATATTGGGACTTGTATTATTTGAAGTTTTAACATTTAAAAGATTGTTTTTCTTGTGAATATCTTCTCCCTTTTTTTGTTGAAATCCTTTGATTTGTTGGTTTGTGTCTAAGTTTTTCCCTTTATATTTTAGTTGTGTTTCCAATATTTCTATTTCCATTATTTCCTCTTCCTCACTTGGGACCTCATTTGTGGAAATAATTTCAAACATATTAGCAGATAACTTTGATTGATCCTTCATAACTGGTTTTTTCGAGTTTTCTTCTTCTTAGGCATTTGGAAACCTGTTGAATTTATATCTTCTTTCTTTTGATCTAGAATTTTATTTGGGAAAACACTAGCCAAATGACCATATTCATGGTAAATTATACAATGAAAAGGAATGTTCTCATAGTCCACTACTTGCTCCCAAGTGTCCTCCCAAAATTGTAAAGTGATATTTTAGGTAGGGGTTTGTCAAAATCCATTAAAACACAAATTCGAGCATAAATAATATGTTAAAAATTCATGGCCAAATGAATTTATATCTTCTTTCTTTTGATCTAGAATTTTATTTGGGAAAACACTAGCCAAATGACCATATTCATGGTAAATTATACAATGAAAAGGAATGTTCTCATAGTCCACTACTTGCTCCCAAGTGTCCTCCCAAAATTGTAAAGTGATATTTTAGGTAGGGGTTTGTCAAAATCCATTAAAACACAAATTCGAGCATAAATAATAAGGTGTCGTGATATCGCGACACCTTTTCTCCTTTGGTCGCGATGATGCAACATGTCGTGATATCGCGACATTTTTTCTTCGGAGGCCTCGACGTTGCAACATGTCGTGATATCGCGACACTTTTTCTCTTTCGGTCGCAACGATGCAACATGTCGTGATATCGCAACACTTTTTCTCTTTTGGCCACTATGATGCAACATGTCGCGATATCGCGACACTTTTTCTCTTTTGGCCGCGACGATGCAACATGTCGCGATATCGCGACACCTTTTCTCTTTCAGCACGACGATGCAACATGTCGCGATATCGCGACACGTTTTCCTCCTTTGGCCGCGACGATGCAACATGTCGTGATATCGCGACATTTTTTCCTCCTTTATTTCTCCCTTTTCTATGGACCACAAAATGCAATATGTCGCGATATCGCGACATATTTTTCTCCTTGTGGTGTTTTGCTTTTTCTTCGATATTTAGCATATGGGCCACTTTGACCTTATTGGAAAACATGCAAAAAGGTGGGTCCTCAATGTTGGGGTACGTTGTGGAGCAGCCACAACACCTACAAATGGTGAATTTCTCTGGTTAAGTTTCGCTTTCCCTTTTCTGTTTAGCCTCTGGTCATGTCTCCCTTTAGTTTGGTCTTCTAGTTGGTTCCTCTAGGCGCCTCTTCCTTAGGTTGCCCCTATTGTTTCTAGGCTTTCTCGTTCTGCTGTCACCGTTCTTCCCCTTTGCCTCCCTCTTCGGAGGCCCACAGATGGTTTGTACAAGGTTCAGGGACCTTTCAACACCCTTTCAACCAATCAAAAAAATATATATATGTTCAAAATTTTGAGTACAATCAGCGGTCATCATAAATGCTCCTAAAGAGTTTCCAATTGAAGAAAAAATAGTTGGATTCTAGAATTCAATTGGGAGGTCAAAGAGTCTAACCCACATAGGACCTATAGAAGGCATTTCTTATTTGGCTTTAAATTTAGTATGCTAAGGCTTCATGAAAATCCCTACCCTTCCAAAGAACCATGGACCCCCTTGAAAAGTTTTCTCTCTATCTTCATTATTAGCAAATAAAATAAGAAAATAATAATTTGGATAAATAGATATTTGTAACTCACCTTTAGTTTTCTAGCTTTTTGCAACCTAGACTTTGAAATCAAATAGGCTCGGACGAAAATCCATGAAACGACAAGTTAGTCCTCTTTTTTACAGATCTTCAATGCCAGTCTAAATGTTGCCCATATCAAGCTTAATTGTAGGATTTCCATCAACTACTTTAAGATATCCTAGCTCCATTTTTCTGGGATCAATATTAGGTATTCTTATAGGTTTAAGGGAAGCCCTAAGATTAATATTAGCATTAGGTTGAGGCTATCCACCATAGAGGGCATCCCTAAAATTCATTTTTGGGGTTGATTCTTCAAAATATATACTCTTGATAGGGTTTTCCATAGTAGATTTATTTTGTGGGTGCACCTTAGCACCAGATTCACTTGAGATCTAAGCCATTTTTTTATCAGGTACTTGAAACTTGTTTTGTGATCTCTTTAATTCATGCCCTAGATGTCGTGGAAAGGTATGATTTTCACTTTTCTTTTGTGCGGTAAATTGGAAACCATTGTCCCTCAAGTTCACAGCATGAAGATCTATTAAAAGATAGATTTCTAACCCATCTTGGATCCCCTACAATATTTCTACTAAAATATTGAGCAGAAACCACAAAAATATTGGCTGCTAGGGCTTGAAGGCTCTAAAAACCAACCTTTGAAGCTACTTGAACTTAACCCAGATGAAACCCTTGCATAATCGCTTGCCAAAAATATCGTTCACACATAGAGATGTAATAGGATTTGTGTTGATCCAAATGATCTGAAAATTTTTGGAGATGTTCTAGGGTTTGTCAAGCATCTATTCTCAAAATTTTAGCTCAATCCAATTTCGGATGAGTTAAATATGGTCGAAACAAGTTCGACGGTTTGGGCAATCTTAGGAAAAACGTCCCTCTTCCAAAGAAACTTTTTTTTTTCTAATTGATCTGAATCGATATTCTCTTGAGGATTATTATTGCTTTCATAAAATTTACAAAGATAAATATCCCAACATTTTTCTTCCTTGTGTCCAAATCTATTGCAATGATTACATCTATACATATTATTTTCATATTTTGTATAGACCTTTGAATCATCATTTTTATTCTTCTTTTGATAAAGATAATTAGTATCATAGCATCAATCATTCATTAAAGGTTTGTTCTTTAATTCTTTAATTTTTTTTTTGTCCTTTTGTCTAAGATAATTTAGAATAACCATTGCTTTGTATGTATTTTTTCATATACTAATGGGCAATGCAATAAGATGTTCATAGTGGCTATTAGCATTCTTAATAAGAACATGTAAGCAATGTTGAAGCATTAAATAAATGATTTCTTTAGTCTTCTTGTAAATGAATTGTATATGTTCCATTAATTTTGTTGACCCATAGTTTCCAACTCCAATAGTTCTTTGAGAAATGGATTGCAAATGATTTATTGAAATTTTATCTTTGATTGCACTATCTTTTGATGATGCCACACTAAATTATTATTTTTTCCTTTCTTTTCTTAGTTGCCATGATGAGTCTAGTTCACACAAATCCTTTCAAACTTCTTATTTTATTTTTCTTTGATATGGAATATCAATTTTCTTCAACCTTATAATTTCTTCTTTTAATTTCAATTTCTACCTTCAATTTCAATTCCATTCACTTTATATTATTCATAAATATTAAAATTATTTAATGTTTCAATTTAATTATCAATTCAATTTCAATTTCAAATTTTAATTTCTCAATCAATTCAATTCTTCAATCCTTCAATCAATTTCAAATTTTAAATCTTATTATATCTCCCAATTAATCAATCAATTTCACAATAATTCAATTCTTCAAATTCAATTCAATCAAATCAATTTCTTCAATTCATTAATTCATTTCCTTCATTCATCAATTCAATAATTAATTTTTTCTTATATCTCCCTTTCAATAATTCAATTCTTTAAATCAATTCAATTCAATTTCTTCTTTCATCTTAATCCATTCCTTCATTCTTCAAATAAAATTATTTAATCAATTAAATTCTTCCTTATTTCTTTAAATAATTAATTCCTTCTACTTATAACTCCCAATTATTCAATAATTTCAAGTATCAATTAATTATTTAGCTTCTTATCACTCCACTTTATTCAATATACATTAATTAATCCCTTCATAAATGGGTTAGAATATTAAACAATTCAAAGGTTATAATTTACCTTATATGGCATTATTCTCTCTAGTGTATCATCTACATAATAATCATTTCTAAAAAATAACTCTTACCAAGGTGTTACTATGACATCCAATTGCTTTCTAATTTTCCACTTAGACACTAAATATTATTGTGTTTCATTCTCTAGCGGGATCCAATGTAGCAAAATATGGCATGAATATCTCCGTATTCTTAGCTCTAAACATCTATAGGCCTTAGGCTTCAACACTTCCTCTCATGTATCAAGTTTCTACACTCATCTCTAGTGTAGCACTTGCAACTTTAAAAATACCAACACTCCTCTACGTTCTCAATCTCCATCTACAGTGTTCTTGGATTCAAAACACTTAACACTTTATAATGTTCATCCAATATATTCTCTTATCCAATATTATCCTATTCCAATGCCCATTACTCCTCCAATCATGTGTTATCTTCACTCTACTCTTACTTCAATGGGCACCATCTTAACATTTCTTACAACCTCCTCTCTCCAAGCTTTTTATTGTTGTGCCTATTTGGCTTTTGGTTGGCGTACAACCTCAACATCCAACTTATCTTCTTTTTTATTATATCTCTTTCTCCAAAATTGTAATCCTTCCTCCAAGAATCAGTAATTTCTCCTCCTTCAAGCTTGCTTGCAATCAACAATATTTCTCCAAATATTTCTCCAAATCTTTTTCCTCCATCACCTTTAGTAATTCCTCTTACTTTCCTTCTTAAAACAATCTTACTCAATGTGGCCTAGTTCAAGCTCACTCATGGTGGCTCTAATACCACTATTAGAAAAATAATGTTATTCTCACAGGTTAAATAATTCTAGGATCAATCAATATCATCAATAATCAAACATATATCAAATGAACAACAATCTCATAAAAACACATTGAAATATTGATTAGTAAAACTTAAGTAATTCATAAAACAAAGCTTCTTCAAGTTACATGTTACATGGCTTTGTCTTAAATAAAAAATTACATGAGACTCTTTACATTACATGGCTCTTGATCTTTTCTCTCCTCAAACTCGCAAAAAAACTTTACTCCTCATATTCTTCTTTTACATTATAAATCTTGCGTATTACATAAAGGTAAATTCTCTCATGTTTGCACATAATTTCCTACTTCTAAACTTGACACATCACACTCATAACTCTCAGTTGCTAACTAAACACCTCACACACTTAATTACATAACACATGCTCACACCTACTAACTTGACACATACTATATACACAAATATCAAACTCACACCCTAATCTAAATATTTACAATGGGACCAAATAATGTAATACTTTTAACACATATCAAAAATAATTTTGTACATAAAAATCAAAATAAAATGTGTGCTTTGCACAATTACAACATTTAGTATAAATGATGTCTCTAATTTACGTTTACAGGTCATGTTGTTACATTAAATTATTATCCCTAAAGCCTACTATAGCTTTCATAATGAAGTTTGGATATTGATCCTATGAATCATTGGGGAGGAATAAGAACACATTTTGAGATATTGTGTTTCACTCCATCATTTATCCCATTCATTGCAATCGTTAGATGCAAATACTAAAATTGAGATAATCTAAGTATATAGGGAAGTTACGCTCACATGTGAGGGTTTCTCTTTAAGCGGGTATCATTGATAGAATAATTCCTTTTGAGTACTACCTTGGTACCATGTATCAATCTCTTTCACACACCTTGAGGTCTCTCTCATGTATAGTTGCATATATTGAGGACTAGCTTCTTCTGCATACGAATGGGTATTTAGAAAGGAAGGGTATATCAAAATGATTGGTATATAGTATTGGTTGTATATAGAAAAGGGGACCATTTTGGAAGACTTAAGGAACCTTATCCATGGCCTTCATAGAATCACAATGGTACAAAGACTCAAATTGTGATTCAACAAACAATCAGTCAAGGAACAAGTTGCAAGAACATGATACCAATTTTTGTAGATATAATTTATTGGCTCAAGGAACTCTAGTCATCAAACCTACATGATAAGAAATATATTTTAAAATATCACATAGAGTACTAATGACTTAGACAATGGAAAAATCAAAATATGACTATTGGTATATTGGTTTAGAAGTAAGTAAATATATGACTGGAGACAAAAAATGGTTTGATTTTCTTAAAGTAAAAGATGGTAAACTACTCATAATTATATATGATAAGACATATTAAGCTAAAGGAATAGGAAATATCTCTATCAATTTATCTAATTAAAAATGTACAATTGAAAATGTACTCTTTGTACCAAGGTTGGCTGGTAACTTGCTATCAATCTCTCAAATGTTAGATCAGGAAATGATAGTTGAATTTAAAATTATGGATGGTAAAAAGAAATGCTTCAGTATAAAATAAGAAAATTTTATAGCCACTAGTTCTTTCAAAAATGGCTCATTTTCCCTAGATGTTATTTCATCTCCTAATATTGCACTATCTATAGCCACACTAGATGTAGCTACTCTCTAGCATAAAATATTTGGACATATGAGTTCTAGCTCTTTAGTCCAACTACATAAACATAATTTTAGGATTAAATAATAAAACACGAGCAATAAATAAACATGAAAATAAAACACAAAAGAATACAATAATACAAGAGACACAAATTTATGTGGTTCACCCAATATGGGCTACATCCACGAAGAAAATAACCAGGATTTTTTTCCATCCAAAAAAAACAAAGGGATACAACCTACAATAGATCTGTTGTAGCTTCATCTTCGCTCTATCACCATTAATTACAATATGTATGTTCTCTCTATACAGCCACCACGTGAAAAAATCTTTATAGAATAGAGTTACAATTTTAGTTCAAAAACACCCGCCTAAAATTTATCGTCTGATCTATGACCTAATAAGAAATGGTCCATATTTACAAAGGGAAAAAAACATCTATTTTTGGCTTCGAAGGTGCTACCCCCGAACCCCCGTCAATGGGGCTCCATAACATGTCACCGCCCCCCTGGACCCCTTGGTGAAACAAGTAAGGTAGAATTACCCCCCTACACCCCCCTTCGTGGAGTGGGTCCAAGTGCGTCCTCTAAATTAATTAGGCTCCACAACCAACACATCAAATGGTAACAAGATTTCCAAATCTCTCATGGAGTACCATATTTCATCTAGGTTAATTAGTAGGAAAACAACATTGAGCGTCATTTGAACTAATATCTTATATAGCTAATGGACCATGGGATGTATACACCAATTTATGTGGACCAATGCTTGCCAGTCAAGATGGAAAAAAAATATTTTCAACTTTTTTGTTGATGACTACTCATGCAAAATGTGGGTATATTTCCTATATTTGAAATCAAATGCCTTTACATATTTCAAACAATTAGGTTAACTTGTTGAAATGAAAATAGGGTATTCTATTCAAGTCATCTACTGAGATAAAGAGGAGGAATATACATCCAATGCTTTTTGTAAATTTTTGGCTCAAAATGGGATCAAGCAATAGCTTACTACTCCCTAATCTCCACAACAAAATGGGGTTGTAGAAAGGAGAAATTGTTCCATTATGGAAATGGTTTGATGTATGCTCACAAAAGCAAATCTTGAGCAACAATATTGGGTTGAAGCTATTAATATTGTGGTGTATATTCAAAATAGGGCACCCACAAGAGTCCTTCAATATATGAAACTTGAAGAGGCTTAGTTTGGGTGGAAACCGTCTATGGTACACTTAAGGGTTTTTGGATTCAAGGCATACATGCATATGACAAAATAAAACAAAAAATAGATGTCAAAATTTTCTTGTATACTTCTTAGGTATGATGAAGCATCAAAATCCTATCGATTGATTGACCTAATCATCAATAATACTTATGTAATAAAATATGTGGTATTTTATGAGAAATGCAAGATAAAATTTGAATATTCTAAGGAAAATACATCTCCCATTATAGGGGTTGAATCAAATGAGAAAAATTTAGAATATGAATCAAAATTTAGTGATGAACTAGTTGAACAACCAGTAGCACTAGTATAGATGCAATAGAAAAATATTGCAAAATGGCTCATAAATACTCTTAGAGATGCAAAACTTAATATACCACTTGATATAACTTCCACCAGATCTTGTACTCATAGTAGCATATGGGAAGAAGTAAATTTAGGTTTGATGATGTTAGTAATGGAAAAAATGGGATCAATTTTAGTATAGAATACAATTAGTTTAGCTGAGTGGAAGGTAGCAATGGATAGAATACGCATATTTTATGAAATTGAAATATAGGATTTTATTGACCTACTTAAAGAAAAACTATATGCTACAAATAGGTGTAGAAAATTAAGTACAAGGAAGATGGTTCCATTGACAAATATAAATATTGACTTGTTGCAAATGGATTAACATAAAAAAAAATGAATTAACTATGCAAAAACACTTGCACCTATAGCTAGAATGACTACTATTCATACAATTTGTGCACTGGTAGCTTGGTTTGGATGGAAGTTACATCAAATGGATGTTAAAATTGTGTTTCTCAATTGTGATCTTGAAGAAGTGATATATGTAACTCAGTTAGAGGGACTTGATACAAGGGGCAAGAACAAAAATTTTGAAAACTAAAAAAAATCCTATATGGGTTGAAACAAGATCCCAAAACATGGTATGTCAATATTAATGATCATATTTTGTAATGGTTTTAAAATAAATTCCTCTAAACCAAAATTTTACATCAATAAAGTTGGATCTAGTGCAGTCATTCATATGGTGTATGTTGATGATTTGGTTATCATAGGAATTTAAAGTAAATCTATAGAGAATTTGAATAATGATTTAAAAAATGTATTTGATATGACATACTTACGACTCCTACACTATTGTCTTGGTTTAGAAGTTTAGAAAAAGAAAAATCACATTATAGTTATACAAATAAAATATGCCAAGACATTGCTAGACAAATACAAGATGAAAATTTGTAAAACTAAAGTAATGACCATGGAGCAAAGGTTAAAATTGTCAATAAATAATTAATCATCTTTGGTTTTTTCTACCTTGTATCATCAACTGATTAGAAGCATCATATACCTAATAAATACTAGACCAGATATTTTTTTTGTCGTAATTACCTTTCTATATTCATTAAAGATCCTAATGGGATTCATAAAAAGTTGAAAAAATTTTATTTTATTATGTCTATGATGCAATAACATATGGTCTATCATATATTAATAAGGATAATTTCTATTTACATGGATACGACACAGACTTAGACTATGTTTATGACAAGAAATCAACTTTAGGATATGTATATCATCTTGGTTCTAGACCTGTCTCATGGCATAGGAAAGAGCAACATGCAATGAGACTTTCATATATAGAGATTAAATTTCATGTTCCATTAGATGCTACTTTTGAGGCGCTATGGTTACAATTCATCCTATCATATATGAATGTGTGTGAAAGAAGACCAAAAGTACTAAATTGTGATAATTCTAGGTGTTCTAAAACTGATTGAGAATCTAGTATTTTATGAGAGGATAAAACACATTTAAGCACGATGTTATTTCATTTGGTAGCATGTATATTATCACCATATTTATCTCAAATACATTTCCATTGAAGATCAACTAGCGGATATTTTCACAAAGACACTTGGACTAGTAGACTTTGAATCTTTTTGTAATTATCTTTGTATAAATAATGTAATAAGAGGGGGATGTTAGGAATAATTATTACATTTTTATTTATCTATTTAGTACCTATAATTCCAAGATACATTCCATGTTGATCTTTGAAATGTCTTTCTATGTTGGTCACTGAAGCATCAAAGAACACAATTGTATAAGTAAATGTATCAGTTTGAGCTAATGAAGGAGGTTGAATGGATTTTCTATAGCCCATTTATGTTGGTACCAATAAGAAGTCCTTAAAAAATACAACATGAGTATTATAAGGACATAAAATATAATCTTGTCATATTCATATCAAGAAGCTTGAGGAAGTAGAGAAAAAATGGGTTGTTGATGTTCTCTTCCATGTGTAAGGTAAGGATAGCTTGATGGAGAGACCTCACAGGCACATGTAGTTTTTCATTTAGACTATAATACATCCACTTCTTTTTTATGAGTGGATTACAAATTCATGGGTAACAAGGCACATGATAAAGTACAAACATCTTCTACAAGGGTTCAATAAGTCGCATTTATAGGAGTGTATTGTTACTATAAATGAGTCTTCTTTTCAAGTTGTGGGATGTGGAGATATTAGCATTTGATTTTATTATTTTTATAAGATACTTCATGTTTCCAATATTGACCCTAATATCTTATCTATTTATTGCATTACTCATAAAATAGGAAAGTATAATTTTGACTTAATCATTAAGTAATTAAGGATATAGACAATGGATTTAAAATTATTGCTTCTGGTTATTATGATGAGTCGGACCAAATGTAAAAGTCAAGAGAAATATTGACTCCTTTTGTTTATTCTCCTAGGAATAAATACTTTGTGTCTATGGTTGCATATGTAGATGATGAAATGCATAGATGGAACCATAATCTTGGGTATCTAAATTATGGATCCTTGAGATACATGAGTCATAATCAAATGGCCATTGAACTTCTACACTTCTTTCCATTTAATGGTGATGTAAGGGTTGTATTCTTGGGAAGAATAATGGGGATATTTTTTTAAAAGGATCTACAAGATAGGATACTCATCCCTTAAATATCATACATAATGACATTTATGGACCTATGGGTACACCATCCCTTTCTAGAAATAGGTATTTTTTCTTTTTATTTATGATTTCTCTAGATATGTGTGATTATATCTTATTTATACTAAGGGTGAGGTATTTGAGAGATTCATGGGTTTCAAGGATATTGTAGAAAAATAAATTAGATAGAAAAAACAAATTTCTCAAGTTATATGGGGGAGGTGAATACATGAGCAATATCTTTCATGATTTTTTAAATCTTTGTGGATTAGCATATCAAAGGACTAATCACTATACTCCTAAGTAAAATGATATGGTTGAAGGAAAAAATAGGGTAATCATGAATATGACATAATGCATTATTCATAATAAGAGGAGGGAGCATAAGTTTAAGGGTGAATCCATCACCCATGTATCATACATCATCATCAACATTTCCACTAGGATTTTCCATGGTATGACACCACTTGAGAGGTTGATAGGTAATATGCCCAATGTGTCTTGATTATGTATCTTGGGATCTCTAACATGGAATCATATACCCAAAGATATTCAAAATGAGGAACCAAAAATTCATAGATGCATTTTTATGGGTTGTTCAAATACCTCAAAGTCATACCATCTTTATGACTCCCAAAGGCATGAGGTTCTACTTTAGAGAGACGTCATAATTAATGGGGTTCTTCTAGGTGCTCCTTCTAGTCCACCATATGAGATTTTGGAGGAAGAATATTCTAACTCTTTGATTGATTTATTTGTTTCTTTATAGGCAATATTTATTACCATTATAGAATAGTCTCATATTTCTCTTTGAGTGGAGTTCCATTGCCTATAGATTTGACCCCTTTATAGGAAGCACCACCTACAACACCTTCTTTTCTAGACTTAATATATGTTGAGTAAGATAAAATAGTTCAAAGTATTTTAGCTTTACATGATGATGTAAGGGGTGATTTTTAGTTAGATTCTTTGTGTTTGGCTTCTGATGTGGTGTTTCCCCAAATTGCACATGATTTTTCCTCATTTCATCCAACAAGTGTGTTAATACACTTATAAAGGATGTTTGGCATATTTTATCTCTAGAGAAATAGTTCACTTCTCAAGGATTTATTCTCATTCTTAGGATCCTCTTACATATTCTCAAACTAAGAATTGACCAAAGTAGAAATATGATATGCTAGTAAAGTATGAGTTCTTAATGAATAATTAGACATGAGAGCGTGTTCTTCTTCTAAAAAGGAAGAATGGTTATATGAAAATGGGTATATAGGACTAACTACACTCCATATGGTTATGTTGAGAATCACAAGGCACACATTATGTCTAAGATATTCTCTTAATACTAGGTAGTTGATTATTCTAAGATGTTTGCTCTAGTTCCTATGATGGATTCTATCAAGATGATTCTCTCTATAGTAACCTTATTTAGATGGAAGGTACATTATATGGATGTGAAGAGTGCCTTCCAACATGATGATATTTATAAGAATACTTATATGTAGCAACCACCTAGTTTTGAGCTTAAGGACCCTACTTTCCTATTTCATAGGCAAACTAAGTCCTTGTATGGACTTAAGTAGTCACCTCAATCTTGGTAAGAGAATATTCATTATTTTTTCTTAGTTATGGGTTTCAACAATGTGAGGCTGAAAATGATGTTTATATCCAACATCATAGTAGGAATACTTTGGTGATTTTTCTTTATGTTGACGATCTCCTCATTAAAGTTAGCTCCCTTGCCTTTATTTAGGATATGAAGTCATAACTTTGCTCTACCTTTAAGATGATATATTTGGGTCCCCTACACTACTTTTTGGGAATTTAGATTGATAAAATAGACTATGGCATCACCATTTTATAACCTAACTATGCATTTAATATTCTTCATCATTTTATGATGGAATATAATAAGTTTACATGAATTCATTTTGCTTTATACCTGAAGCTTCTAGCTAATTGAATGATTCCTTCAATGGATGCTACTCTATATAGGTCTCTTGTGGTAGGACTTATTTACCTTACACACAACCTAATATAGTCTTTATGTTAGTTATAGCTACATGTACATGCAATCCCTCCAAGAGAGTCATTAGACCAAAGCAAAGAGAATTATCATGTATATCAAAGGGACTTATTAGATGAGTATTTATTACTTGGTTCTCCTTTAATTCTAATAAGATTCTCAAATGTTGATTGGGCTACTGATTTGGATAAAAAATATTCCACCATGAGCTTTGTGCTCTATTTGGTATTAGCCCTTGTTTCTTGGGGTTCTAGAAGCCAATCTATCATATGTTAGTATTCTATAAAAGTTGATATTTTGTTGTCAATTAGGTAGCTAAGCACCTTCAATGGATGTTCATAATTTTGCAGGAGGTTGGCATTCCTCATAATGTTTTAAACACTTTTATGTGGAAATGATAGCACCATATAGACTATTTGTAATTAGGTGTTTCATTAGTAGACTAAGCACATTTATATTTAGATATTTTATGATATAGCTTCATGCACATAGGATGCTTGACCCTATTTTTGTGCCTTCAGCAGAGTAGGAAATGGATATCCTAACCAAGGTCATGTTGAAGGTTCCTTTTGTGCACATGCAAGAACTAATTATTGTGGGAGAGTGTACCTTATAAGGAAATAATAAATAAGGATATCTATTCATATCCCCCATTCAACTTAAGGGGGATACTAGAATATTGTGACGGTTAAGCTTCTCTTGAGACCAAAATTGACTTTTGTATTGTATTATACATTTAAGCCCTTTGGGCCCTTGTGAACCTTAAAAAAAGTATTTTTGTAATATTTTATTATATATATTCCTAAAGGTTGGTTGCTTAACTTTGACCTTAATGTAACTTGTATTTGGATATAGATACCCTATTATACCAATCATTTCATAATCAATTGGAGTATAATTATATTCTTTGATAATGAGATTATTTGGTGTCCAAAGATACCCCATATATTGCATGCATTGTTTTGTGAGTGTTTTTTTTCAACAATACTGGATAATATGTTGATTCAATTAGTTTATAGAAACTATTGTGAAATCTAAACTTTTACAACATTTACTCTTGGTATTTAATGGTTTTAGGTAGTGGTTGATAAAATTTTGTGTACTCAATAACTAAGGTTTGAATAAATTACATATTCTTCACTGTTTTCTAAATTTAATTTTGCAAGTGACATATGTAGTGAATTTAGTTTCACTTATGTCAATTATTATACTGTTGCTATTTAATGGTTTTATCTAGTGATTAATAAAATTTTGCATACTTAATAATTAAAGGTTGAATAAATTTGTTTGGTGGTATGGTTATAATATGCTAGTATATCCATTTGACTAAATAGAGGTTTTATGTACTTTAGCACAAATATTAGATCATGGAAAATAAGCATGCCCATTTTTTAAGGTTTCTAACAAACCTCAAGGACCTTCAACCCCACAAAACTTCATAAAGAAAGTAGAATACATAATGAAACCTTCAAGATAATTAGACCTGTATCCATCACCATTGCTCTCTAGATATGAAAACATGCAAAAGGTCACATTTTTAATGACCTATTTGGCCACCCAATTTTCCATCGTAATACATATTATAAGAAATATTAATATTCTAATAATATACAATATCTACACTCAGAGTTAAAGCTTATTTAAATCATATAAACATCATTATAAAAAGGTATCCCTATGGATGGTAGGAAATTCATAGCACATTGTAAACTACCATCAAACTTCTATTTTTCTAGTAAATTAATAAGGAAATTTGAAGCTATGTTGTAAAATAATCCAAATATAGGTAATTTACTATATAATCCAATTTCAATAAACTTTTAGCATACCACAATCACATAAATTAACAATCAGGAGCATTCCTTAGGTCCCAAACTTTTGATTACTCATACTTCTCATGAACACCAAACTTTTGACTATCATCCTTTCCATGTACACAATTCATTGTCTATACAGAATATCCTAATGACATGGTATATCTTGCACTAACATCTTAATTTGCTTGATTATAATTAGGAGTTGAACGACATTTGTTTGAAAGTATAATCTTATTCATAGGCAAGGCCAACATTGTATGATGTAATATTTGATAGCTCTAAGTGAATTCATTTTACAATGTATTGAATTTATTGTAATATTTTATTATGTAAGCCCTATGGACCATGGTTAACCTTGTTATGGTTAAACCCACTTTATAATTTGTAATTAAACTTAAGCCCTCTTATTATGTCGATTAAGGTTAAACTCTATTATATACCTCCACCTCTATTCATTTAATTATTGAAGTGTTGTGAATCTAATCTATGGATTGTATAGTGATTATTTATGGTTCCTATGGATTCCCCCAAATTTGTATCTCTCTTCCTTTATTTCATCCTTCTTTGCTTTCTATCTAAGATTTAAGTGGATGGATTGCTTCTATTCATTTCTAGAAAATATTGTGAATTACAACATGGTATCAGAGTAGGTATGGAGATGCCTCACTTGGTCATACAAGAGCATTATTTGGAGCCTTTGATTATTCTTATAAATACTAGGATATTTTTTTCTAAGTATCTTCAATGAGCTTCTATATTATGATTTTTTTTCTCAAAAGTGTTGATAAAATTTCCTATTTTCACTTCCAAAAAGGATCTTCAAAATTTTCAAAGTTCTTTACACTACCCTAAATATTGGTTCATTCATACTAAAATTTGAATTTTTAAAATGGATGCTTCCTACCTTTTTATTTATTCTTGGCACTCATGTGAGCAAGAGCACAAAACGACCTTTTTAAAAAGGTATGTGGCCCTACATAGATGATTGGGTAACCACTATGGCTAGAAGGTAGGGTGGTAAGTCAATGCATCATGAAGAACCCAAGTAAAAAGTTCTCTATGGATATTTTTGATCAAGAGATGATATGCTAATCACAGTTGAGACAGAGAAAAAGGAATAATTTTTTGAAGATTTTTTATGTTATTCATTTTTTGGTATGGCATGGTAGTTTGTGCTATGCATGAGAGATAAGAGGACATGGGTTCGAATCATGCCTCTCCTTTTTTACATTTAAATGGTTGATCGATCTTCTATAGAAGGTCAAGGAATATGAGTTTCATCATGCATCATGGATGGATGGACAACAAAATTACTTTGGGGAGACTAGGTCTCAAGTTCAAATCGTATTCAAGGTGCATTTTTTATCACTTTTGACAGGAATGAGATTTTATGGTTGGAAGTTCCTTGTCTTCACCAAATATGATGAAGGAGTCTTAGCTAGTGCATTATGTCTCTGGAAGATTGAAGGAGCTTTTGTGACTATGGAATATTGAAGGAGATTTTCTTTAAAATAGGTGGTGATCTTGGCTTATTTTCTTCATTTGAAGTCCTAGCAGAAGTATTTTTTGGATATGTGTAGAAGTGTTTAATAGTGGTAGTGATGACTACAACCCAACCTAAGGCAACTTGTGTAGGAAACATCTTTATAGTAGTAAATTTCATATGATAGGGGGATTCATATAAGTCTACCATGAAATGTGGAGGTCCACTGAAGCATCCATTATGAAGGAAAATATTATTGTTACTAATATATTCTTTCCTTAATCTCTTAGTTTATATTATCGAGGTGTTGAAAGTATTATCTAATTCATGGCTAAGGTTGACATTGTATGATATAATATTGGATAGGTATAAGGGCATTCATTGTATAATGTATTGAATTTATTGTAATATTTTATTATGGAATCCCTATGGACCATGGTTAACCTTGTTATGGTTAAACCCACTTTATAACTTATAATTAACATTAACTCCTCTTGTTATGTCAGAATAGGTTAAACACTATTATGTAATTAAGGTTTTGGTATTAGTATAAATACCCCCACCACTCCCCATTTAATTATCAAAGTGTTATGAATATAATATATGGTTTATATAATGATTATTTATGGTGTCTATATGCACCCCTAAATATTTCTCTTTTATTTTCTTTTGTCCTTTCTTGCTTTCTATATAAAATTTGACCGAATGGATTGCTTTTGTTCATTTTGGAGAATATTATGAATTCCAACATGGTATCAAAGCGGGTATAGAGTTGCCTCACTTGGTCACATAGAAGCACTATTTAGAGCCTCTGGTTCTTATTCCAAATTCTAGGATGATTTTTCAAAACCTCTTTAACAAATTTCTACCTTATGATTCTCCTTCTTGAGAGTTTTGGAAAAAGATCTATTTTCTCTTCCAACAATTTCTTTGGATTATGCATTCTTCAACTCAAAAAGTCATGCATAAATTTTGTTGGCCTTTGTTTCCTATATAGACAAGGATATGTGAAATGGTATAAGAAACTCATTACTGGTTAAAGTTGTAAACTACTAGAAGTAAAAGTCAATATTGAATAATCTGGTAGTGTATCAACATAGGTTGTATTGATCTACAAAAATATTTAATTTTCTTATGCACCCATAAGATCATAGTTCAATATTGAAACAGAGGGGTTTACTCCTTTTAATATCTAGATATGGTCCAACTTCTCACTAATTTAACTAATCTAATCTAATCAATTAAGGAAAAAAGGATGTGAGAGAAAAATATAAATGCAATAAAACAAATACAACAATGCAATGATAACAATATTAGTTTGTTGTCTAATTAGAGTATCTAGAATTGATTGAATAATTTCATTGCATTAGATCTTGAATAGCTTGCAATATAATGGAAGAGAGGACTAACAAGAGGTAGGATATCAAAGTTACTTATGTTATATATTCATTAGCAAAAATTTTGATGACACAATCAATTCATAAATGCAATGCATAATCTATCGCATTAATTATAGTTCAAAATAGAGTATCTCTACTATTCTAAATTTCCAAAAGGATCCTTAAATATGAGTATTAATATCTTATTTATAATAAATAAAAAGTCAATATAAATCTACTTCTAACTATAATAAATTAAATTCTACTCCTAGTTATACGATTTAGCAAAATCTTAATAATCAGATGGCAAAAAGATTTATTGCTAGACAAATTTGTCACTAAAACCAATTCCAAATCATTTGGATCTTACTAATAGCACCTTTTATGAGAAATATCACTTTCTAAGTTATTTCCTTAGAATTTGTTCCTCAAAGTATGTACCCATGATGCTTTGATTACCAATTTATTGGATTATTGGTGAATCATCAAGTTGTTGGTAAATCATTATATTATGGCCAATTGCTAGCAACCTATTTAGAAATTTATTGGATTTATAAATTGACTACTTTTCCTCAAAATCCTGTGGTTTAAAACTTAATTCCCCAAAATTAGACCATGTCCATGCAATTAAAGTACTTTACCAAGTTCCATGGTTGCCTTTGATTGTTTTGTGATTATAATTATCTCAATTTCTACCTCTGGCTTGGGGTTGTCCTTTCAGGGCCCATAATACCTGAAAGGGTAGATGCATAGTTCCTCACCTATAGCATGGATTTTTTTGGGTTTCCTTTCCCAAATGTTTTCCCGAGGCACATATAACTTGATTTATATCCTCCATGCTACGATCTAGCATTTAGTATGCCTAGTGCCTAGTCGAATGCCCACCTTCTCTAGATTCGGTTAGGGTCCACCAATTCTCTGGCTCAGGACAAGGTATCTCAGACTATGCTATGAATGATGAAATGTTATCTCATTCCAACACTCAAAGGACATTTTAGCTCCGGGGTTCAGCTACTCTTGAACCCTCCAATAATCTACTAATGATTATCCATTCGAGCATAGAGCATGAGATACCCTCATGTACCACTCGCATATTAGTCTAGAGTGTTCCATTCCACCCCTTATTACTTGTTCGATGTGATAGGACCTACTCATATCAGGTTGAATTCCTTGAAATCGACTGAATATGACTCACAATAGTTGCCATTCCTGCAACTGTCAGTGTTGGGTGGATGCTCATCCTTCTTGACAAGGCATCAATTTGAATGTCATCATCTTTGATGGTTAATACCATAATTTTTTATGGTTAAACATCAATTAACTCTACTTAGTCTCTAAATATATCATCATCCTATATGGTTAAAATCAATTAACTCTAGTTAGTCTCTGAATTTATCATCATCCTAGATGGTTAAAATCAATTAACTCTAGTTAGTCTCTGAATTTATCATCATCCTAGATGGTTAAAATCATTTCTTGGCGTGGGCAAATACTCATGTTAAAGTTTCTAGCTATTCAACTTCAAATATTCTTGCATAAACAAATTATATATAACAATCTAATTACCTACAAAACAAGAGAGTTCTAACATATTTAAGATATAATAATGTCTTCATTTCATTCATACATAGATTTAAGAATCATTAATGACTTCATACATGTTTAACTCATTTATTTCTAAATGTAAGAATATTTTTTCTAATTGCTCACTTGAGTGAAACTTTATTTGACCTTCAATAGTTCCTTAATCCTTATATAACTAAATGTATAGTTCAACTTTTCACATGGTATTATTTAAACATACAGTTCAACTTCAGGTTGATTCTATGTAGAAACCTTATATAATATATGGTTTTCTTCATGTATCGAAATTTCCCTACGTAAAAACAAAAAGGTAATACTAAATTATAAACGTTGCTTAATATCCTTATTTAGTTTTCTTGTTTTCCTAACAATACGAAAGGAATGTTTTAATAAATAATTAAAACATTTATCTAGTTCCCAGCAGTTTCCAACATATTACACGTCTTTCAACATAGCTCAAATTTTAAATATTTCTTTCTATGCTTCTTATTAATCCGTTCAAAGAACCCCAAACATACAAGTTTTGTCTTCTCTATATAATATGGATGCTTGTCAAGCTATTGTAAAAGAAAATCCAAGGTGTAACAATAAGGGTATTTGGAACTTGAATACATCAAAGGCTGGCAGTGACCATGATTTGCAGTCAATGGTAGTTTAACTTTACTCAAAAACCAGAGCATAAACAAACAAATGATTTAGAAGGAACTTTAAATAAATAATAGATGTAATGCTATACTAGAGGTTATGTGTTTGCCTTAATAAACTGATGATCTAGTTTTTAACTTTTGATGAAGGTACATGAATATTGATGGGCATCCTCAAACCTCATGCACTCGATGTGACTATCAATACAACTGAGTGTTAGAGAACAAGCTTCATATTTCAATATTTTTGTTAGCATGGGGTTTTGAGTGTTCAAAGAATACATAAAATATAAGTCTACGTAATCATTTTAATAGCTTTGACTATTCTAGAATGAACACTGACGTTGCTGGAAATTTAAGAAAGCACAAACTACACTCCATTTACAACATAGTTCACAATGTTACTAAAAATAATTGTTTGCTAATAACCAAAGGATTCGTAAAAAAGAAAACCATTCCTCTCGATTCCCACTATACACTATTTCAGATACTCCCATGTACCTAGGTTCATATTATTTCAAGGTTTTGCTTTAATGCATTCCAAATGGTATTACGCTCAACGTGGCTATCTGATGAGCATTAATAAGAAGGTTGTTATACAAATATCATTCAAATGATGAAAATCACCTAGATATTTTTATTAAAATAGACTTTTGAATATTTCCCATTTCACATATATACGTCGATAGGAGATTCCTTTTATATATTTTTAAAATAGATTCAAAAAAATGAATTACACCTTATTGTTTAAAATCAAGCTTCCACAAAACAAGTTATTTACTCTATGCAAACCAATTCATCCAATAATATTTTAATCTTAAGCGATGACACGGTAATGAGTTTTCTTAGACTGGATCCCTAAACTTGGTTTTTAGACTCTAGATTTCATTATTCCACAAAAACAAAAAATAAAATCCCAAATGTTATGTTGACTCTTTTAAGACAATAGTCTCCAAGTGTTTAAATTAAATCCTCGCATAAATAACAATTCTATTGTAAATTTGTCTTGTGCACAATCCTATTGATATCTCTCCCAAAATGAATTTCAGTATTCCAAGTGAATTTTTCATTTTATCAAGACTGAGTTTTCAAATAAAATATATCATGCTAAGTATTTACCATATAGGTTTCTCCCATGGATTATATGAAAAGCAAATTTTGCTATGAAATTCCTTAAAAGAAAATACCATGGCAACAAAATACAAGGGTGAGATGCAGATTACTTTATGTAAATTATTCATCGGGTAAGGTTTAAGAGAGTTTACTTCGACATGATGGCTTTCCTCTCAAAAACCATAAATCCCAATGGAGCCCCTTTTATACGATTCACCTAATTCTAATCTATACATTAATCTATAGACCCCTCAAACAAAATTTCTACCATACATTGACCCGGTGGCTCATTTTTGGATGATAGGGTCTAGCTAAGCATTTTTTTTAAACTAAAACTTACCAAACATCAAGCTACTCACAAAATTATATAGACAATCCTAACATTACTAAACATCACAAGAAATTTAAAAGATCATGATAAGAATTTCCTATCTTTTCCAGTCCCAACGTTGAATGAGAATGAATATCGTTAAACATTGTTCACAACAACATTGCTCATTTCACCTTTATTAGATAACTAGAACGAGATGTTTAACAAATCTATCACTAGATAAACTTTCATTTCCCAACTACCAAGTTCATGGTTAAATTCACACATGTAATAAATTTAAAAAACTAATGGTTCGACCTTGTTTTGCATTAAAATGAATATGGTTACATATCAAAAGACTCATATTTACTCTTCACATTAAGGCACTTATTCACTAGTAGACTAATTACATAATATATTACAAAATAATTAAATTATAGGTACATGACAGCTAGTAGATCAAAATTAAATACTTTTAATTATTGGTCTCTTTCTCCATA
Source organism: Wollemia nobilis (assembly GCA_028583015.1). NCBI lineage: Eukaryota > Viridiplantae > Streptophyta > Pinopsida > Araucariales > Araucariaceae > Wollemia > Wollemia nobilis. The sequence continues at coordinate 1,694,231 of JAQPPZ010002512.1, forward strand.
CTTTTTGTCAACAGCAACAAATCCTGGTCAGTGTCTACTCCACCCTTCACCTACTTGTGTACGTGATACTCATCCGTCCATCATTTGGAAGGATATAAAGATAGGGTAGGTAGTAGTTTAAGGTCATACATGGCCCCATCCATGTATGCAATGCAACTAAACTAATTTGCCTACTTTTATCATGCACCAAATCAGGTAATATTTTTTACTAGCACAACAAGCTTTATAATGATCAAACCAGGTAATATTTTTTACTAACACAGTAAGATTCATAGCATTTAGAACCAGAATTTTCCTTATAAATTTAAAGTAACATAAATCTTGCTCTTTCAGAGAATAGATATTTATGTGCAGTAGAACAGTAAAAAAAACGTATCATTTTTACTTCAACATAAAGTCTATATTCTAAAGTTTAAATTATAATTATTTCAAAGATACTCAACACATTCAAATAAGTTTTCTTTTTTAATAGCAAAATAAATACAATACATTGACTTGGTACTGAATCACCATACTTCATATTTTGCTTCCTAGCAGAGCAGTGGTTTTAATTACCATATTCCTTACCATCCTCTTCGTATGTTTTAATTTATAAATATGGAAAAGACTTTGTTTTTTAATAACTGGCCAAGCACATGCAATGTGTTGGATCAAGGAATGCCAATTGGTATTCCATATTACTTGTTATTTAAAAATATGGTTTTTATTTATTTAATTTCTTTTAACATTATATACCACGGTTACTTTCATTTTACTTAAACAATTTTTATATTTTACTTTATGCTTATTTTTACAACATGCAATAAAATAGTGTTTTGCTTGAAATATCAATATCACACAAATGCAACTACATGAGTTTTTCTAACTGTGAGCTTCCATGTACTCATAGGGCCATGTATATCCATAATATACCTCCTTACCTTTGTGGACCCTTCCTATATTTTCACCTGAAGGAGGGTACCAAGTGCTATTGAATTGTTGGTTATGAGGATGAAGACTTGTTCTTGCACTCAAAAATTTCTTCAGCAATATCTCATTCTACAAAAATTAGCAAGTAGATAAGAAGCAAAATGAAGGGATGTTACATTCTCCCCCTCTAATACTAAATATAGTCCTTGTGTTTGCAAAATAAAATTATGCATCAGCACCATCATGTCAAAAATTAAAACATTCTTCCAAGCATAAAATCAAAAATATGCATTATAAAACTAGAACATATATATACATATAATGTTCAAACATATATCAGTTTTAAAACAAGTATGGAAATTGTCTTTTCATAATAGCCACATATTCCCATGTGGAATTCCTGTCAGAGTAGTGGTCCCATCGGACCTTGCATCGCTCTATATTTTTTTCTCAGTTTCTTTGTTCTGAAGTCAAGGATTTGACCAGGGTAAACTTCAATGTGTTAGGGGTTTGATATCCATAAGTGAGAAACATTCCACATGCATGAAGGATCAACTGTATATTTGTAGAGTAAAGAAACATGGAAATTATCATGTATCTTAGACAAACTAGATGGTAGGGCCAATATATAGGTGACTGGTCTGATTTTGCCAATGATTTTGAATGGTCCTACAAACCTAGGGCTAAGATTTGTGGACTTAATTGAACTTTTGGATGGTTTAACTTGCAATAATACCCTGTCTCCCATAGATAATTCTCTTGGATTTCTTTTAAGCTCTACATAACTATTTTACCTATTTGAGGCTTCCTTGAGCCTTTTGCAAATTTCCTTTAATTGCTCTTCCATTTATTTCACTGTGTTCGGTCCGATCACTACTCGATCCTCTGGATTATCCCAAGACAAAGGCTTTCCATGCTTTCAAAAAATATATTTTTTGTAGAATGACTACTACAGTGGGTCACCCTTGACCATAAGTTTCTTCTTTTCATAAATTCCTTACTTGATCTGGGTTAGATTCATTTCCTTCTTGACTATGTAGAATTTACAGCTTTCTTTAAAGTGAGATCAAGCCACCTCTTTGCAAAAGGCCTTAAATCAGTCTATATCCAAAACATTATCAAACGCATATAAGGGAGATAAATGCTATCTAGTTTTCTCCTAAGGTAAGGTAACTTGGGAATCCTTACCTGACCTTCCACCCATTTACCTTAAATCCAAGTCTTTCTAGTGGATCCCTTATAAAACTATTGATATGAACAACTCTATCATATATTCTTATTTTAGAGGAAAAAGTGTAGCTTGGCTAGAGCAGTATTACCAATTGCTATACTATATGGGTAACCTCATCAGTTGCTTTCTTTGTGTCAGCTCTATATGGGTATTGACTAGCATAATGTGCTCCAGCGCATATATAACATCCTTTAAGAGGAGCCTTATCCTTTCTACCTTCTTCACTCCTAACTTGAGATGTGGATTCCTTTCCTGCATTCTGTGTAGAGGAATTATAGTTATTTCTATAATTCTTTTTGTCTTGATGAAATCTTCCCTTGTTTCTATAATATTTTTTGAAATGGTCTCCATATTTGAACTTTTTATATTTCCCTAGTCCCTTTTGCACCTCCAGTATTTTTTATTTTTTTTGCCTCATCTCTGTCCCTTTCTGTTTTTTGGTAATAAGCCTTTTTGTTCAAAGCCCTAGGTTGTGAAACCCTAGGATACAAAATTGTGTTGAAATTTTGTGATTTGAACTATGATAACCCTTAAAAATTACATAACTCTTTTGCATTCAGATGTAATTATGGGTACCTCCAAAAGGACCACTGCTACTCTGCAAGAAGGGCTTGCAAAAACTCCAAGAAATGGATTAAGAAGAATTTTTAGGGATTCTGATCGAGTACAAGCAGTCAAAATGCCTCGTCATCTCCTAAGGAAAGGAAAGGAACCTCTCACTTTGAAGACTACTCAAAAGGAACATAATGTGGCTAAGATGATTCAGTTGATGCATGAGCAATTAAATCAACAAAAAGAGCATATGGAGGTGCAACAAGCCCAAATGAATGAGCACATGGAACAACAAAGAGCTCAACTAACCCAACAACAAGAAATCATAACCCAACAACAAAAATTAATTAAGAATTTGATCAAGAATAGGAAATTTGAGGAAATACAGGATGATCTGCCTAAGAGGTCTACCAGAAAGAAAGTTGATGCAGAGTTACACAAAGAAATAATATAGTTAGATATTTATAAAGTTGATGGAAAATGTGATGAGGAAGTAGCCGAGAATTGGCTAAGTGATGTCGATGGATACTTTGTTATTAAAACCCTATCCTTATAATATAAAATAACTTGGGTAGTGGATCATCTCTCAAGACCTGCAAGGGACTGGTGGACAACATACAATTGATTTTTTTATGATTATAATTGTCTTAATTTCTACCTCATCATTTTCCTACATGACTAGATTTAATTTTAGAGTATAATGGTAGTAATTTGACAAATAACTTTGGTAGCTCATAGGGACATCAAGCTTGATTGATAACAAATACTAGACTATGTCTTCTTCCATTGCGCATAGAGTCTTCAAATTTAGATAAAAAAAAATGTAAAACTATTAAATTATGGGACTTCCTTCCTACAATTGAGTTTTCAATATGGTGGAAAATTCTAAGGTGCATCCCATTTTACATTAGAAGAAATTTTGATCTCACTCAACCCAGTAATCATCACTTCCAATTATATATACTACTCCTTGGAAAGTTCTTTTTTAGTAGTTTGTTTGACACTTTTGAACAATACCTCCATATTGGAAATCATGTTTAATACCTTTACTGTTTTCTTTTTAGGGTATTGTTTCTATTTGGACAGTTTTTTCCTTCTCCTCAATCAAACTAGTGTATTGATTACTAGCAATTGGAAAGTTCTTTTGTAGCAGTTTGTTTGACACTTATGAATAATACCTCCATATTTGAAATTATGTTTAAGGCCTTCGTTGTTTCCTTTTTAGGGTATTATATCTATTTGGAAATATTTTTCCTTCTCCTCAATCAAACTAGTCTAGTGATTACTAGCAATAAGTTCCCCTTGATTCATAAGAGGACTAGGAAATCCACTATATACTAGGTAAGATATTCTCCTTTAATTTTATTCAAGGATTTCTACTACTTAATAGATATCCTAGTCAAAAAATACTTGCATTATCTTCTTGTTTGTAATACGCAAATATTGAATTTGCTAGTTTAACATCTTATAAATGTGATTTAACATTTGTTTATAGTCAAAGTTGGTGTTTAACTTTACCTTTGCACTTTCTATTATAGCATTATCCTTAGAAAGTAATTGTTTACACTCTTTAATGTATGTTAGAAATTCCCTAGTATGATACCTCTTCACATGGATCTAATCCGATAAGGATTTTATCAAATTGATGATGGACATATCTTCGTCACCCTCTTTATCTCCTTCACCAAACTCTCCATTATTTATTTATTTATTTGCTTTAGGAATATGAAAAGCTCATTTTTCTTGTTCAAGTTGTAATTTTAGTTTTTTCCATTGTTGGTCTTGATCTATTTACTACTTTAGAATATTATTTTTTCAGACACTTTCTTAGATATTCATTATTTTTATGTAACTATTATCCAATGTTATTTTTTTCCTTCAAGTTTTTAGATCTCTTCACAATTTGATGAACTAGTTATCCTGTGTTGGATTTTTAACATTTTGGCCTCTAACCCTATATTCAACTCTTAGATTTTTTGCTTGTATGGTTGTGTCTCTTCAATGGATTGCAGGTAGTTTACAACCATTTCCAAATTGGCCTATTTAATAAAATATACTATGCCACAAGGTTTCCCATTGCTTCACTATAGTGTATTCATCCTAGTTAGATAATTAGATGAGGATGTTGTTGATCCAAATGGATCCAACTAGAATGCTTCAACGAGTAACATTAATTTACCTACTTTTATCACTTATTTCTGTAAAGCTACTAGACTTGATGAGGATGACATAAAGTCACCTAGGAAATTTTTATTTATTTATTTTCTTGATCTCTATATCCCTTTGTAAGATATATGTTTCTTTTCCATGAGAGTATAAGAGTCTATAATGTCATTTATGTAGTAGCGTTAAATAATCTAGTGAGAAAATCTATCCTTGTCATAGTTTTTGATAGTCGTGTGATAAATATTTGAGAAATTTTATCCTTGTCATTGTTTGTGATAGTCGTGTGATAGATCTAGAAAAGGTAGTTACTTGTAATATTATATTTAGGTAGTGGATTTTCATACCAAGTTGTTGGAGTGTAATCAAAACTAGCAAGTAGAGATAGTCAAAGCAATAAAAGAAGAAGGTTGAAAGAATAAGTGTAAATAGAAGAAGAAATGGGTGGAAGTATGATGGATGGGATATATTTGGTGGCAAAAATATGTTTGAGCGTCTATAATTGCAACTTCTACCTTTATTATTCCTAGCAGCTTCTACCTTTTTTATTCCTTCCTTAGTAGTGTCAATAGAGGACCTTCTTCAATGACCATTTTTGTATATTTTTATTTTTCCTAATCTTCCCTAGATCTAAATTCTATTGGTTCTTCCCCTTTTGCTTCCATCTCTTCTCTATCTTTAGTAAAGAATATCCCCTTATTTTATTTCCTCATCTTGAGGACCTTGGGAGGTTGATGGTCTAGTGATGAAACTTACTTTTCTCCTTTTCTCAATAACCTTTATAAATGGCCCTCTCTCATAAATTTACCCCTTAAGGGTACTATATTAACTAGAAAACTCACACCAGCCATAGTCATCTAACTCTTCAATACTTATGGTGATGGATTTAATGCATCATGTTGATCTCACTTTTATCTCCTTTTTATTCCCTCTGGATGGTGTTTGTCTCATTTCATAGAGAATTGAATGTAGAACTTTCCTTTTATCACCTTATCTTTATCCCTTATTTTTGTATCTCATTTTATGATATTGTACTATTTTTTCTAAGCTCTAAACATGTTTTAAACTTGTCAGTGATCTGACTATTTAGTGATTATGATAATTATTTGGGTTAAAATTATCCTTTATTTACACTCCTTATTTTTGCAATGAGGGTGGAGGATGGGCAGCAGTAACAACTGTTGCTACAAACTAAACCACAAGAATGGGTTCTATCAAATATCTTTGAGTTTATGATAATTATTTGGGTTAAAATTATCCTTTATTTACACTCCTTATTTTTGCAATGAGGGTGGAGGGTGGGCAACAGTAACAACTGCTGCTGCAAACTAAACCACAAGAATGGGTTCTATAAAATATCTTTGAGTTTATGTTTTCAAGTTTCTAAAAATCTTATCTTAGCCATTACATCATTCTCCTCCAAGTTTCCTTCATCTTTCATAATATGTCACTTTTTATGCACATATAAATTTTAAGGTTTTTCACCATTAAGGTGCTCATGAATATCATGTCTAGATCATAGTACCATTTGTATTCTAGTTTATGGTTCATCCACCATGAAATATATGATGTGAAATACAAGAACTATGGATAGTTGGGGCAGTTGTACATTGTATGCAACATGACTATATGTTCCCCACTTTCCTTGTTATCACTCCCTTCACCCACCACAAATGTTAGGGTAGATAGTATTCCTTGAGGGTATGCTAAAATCATATCAATTTTGGGGGTGATTTAAAATTGTATGCATCTTCAAATCTGAAGAATTGTTGCATCAATAAGTTTGTCCACTGGTTTCTATTTTATGTCTTAAAAAACCAATATTGATTATAAGGCACCAAAGACACTCACTCAACATTTGTTTCATCAATGCACATTATATGAATGATGTCATAAATAATCATTATAAGGTGTTACATGATGTACTATGCTTCTTTGTTGTACCTCCTAGTATATATGGGCACCAACTAAGGACGATTCCAAACCTAAGGTAATAGGAATTTTCATAGTCTAGAACTCCAAATTTGAGAGATGACCTAAGACTCACTCTAATTCAAGGTATATCAATGTGTAGCCCACTCTAATTCAAGGTATATAAATGTATAGCCTCATTTATTAAATACCTTAGATTAAATTTCAATTTTTCCTCTATGACAACCCAACTTTACCCAAGCTGGTTGTAGTGCTAAACTCACCTAAAGGTTGATCAAACTAGTTAAAGTGTGATAAACTCGCCTAAATATTGATCAAACTAGTTAAAGCTAGTTGTAGTTCTAAACTCACCTAAAGGTTGATCAAACTAGTTAATAATTTATAGGAGTGTAAAAAATTCAAGATTTATTTTTGTACCCTTTTTGTATCAGTACACAGCTTTAGCATCCTACATTTGAGAATCTGATCATTGCAGTTGATCTCCCAAATGGATGAGACTGGCCAGGTCCTACAAAAAGTACCTTTTGTGATCTTATCCATCTCATCATTGTCTTATATATCTCACCATTGTCTAGTAAATCCAAGATCATGACATGGGTTATCCTTTAGGACTCATATCACCTAGAGGGGGATGCATAACTCTCATCCTTACATGTTTAAGGGATATATATATATATATATATATAAGTCTTTATGTTACTACACATATAAGGGTTTTAGCATGAATGTTGCAGTGCTTAATTGGAGACCATGATACACCATGGAAAATTAAGAATTATGTCATTCCTTGGCTCTTCATAATTGATAGCTATATGCAAATATAGTGGTACGTCCCATTCCATACTATAGAGAAGTCTTATCTTGAAGTTTCAGATCTTCCATCAATACCCCCTTATTTTTCAACCCCTTTGAGTTCCACCACTGTACTGCTCTTACAAAGAGCTAGAGGAGAAGTCCCATACCACCCCTCATTACTTGTTCTGATTTGTTAATCAGAAAATAATCGTTTCACAAATCTCATTGTATGCATACCCACATCCCAATAATATCAAGTGTCTTGGTTTTTATTCATCCCATTGTATGCATACCCGTATCCCAATGGTATTAGTTTTTCTATTCATCCTTACTGATGATTATAGTTTAAGCAAATATAGGTTCAAGGTTTACTGTCATCCTCACTGATGACTTAGATTTTGGTTTTGGATTTTGGTTCAAGATTGTCTTTGGATCCAATGATTAGGTTTATATTTTGGACCAAGGTTCCATACCATACCATATTTATACATAACTAATGTCTAAGGTTTAGATTTCTATGTATTTTTAAGGCTTTTCGTATTTTCCTAATAAGAGTTCACTAATCCTTAGTTTAAGATAGAGTATGTAGGTAAATACACACTTTTGAATTATAGACCTAAACCATTCCCCTTTAAATCTTCTTCCTTATGCTAACGTAATTGCAAGGTAACAATCCTTATGACCACTTTACATTATTCAAGTAAATAAAATGACAATTTCTAAAGGTAACAATCCTTATGGCCACTTTACATTATTCAAGTAAATAAAGTGACATTTTCTCTAAGATGTCTCTTTCTAATACCATTTCATAGTAAGATATCTCTTTCTAATACCATTTCATTTCAATTTCTCTTATTAATTACTAAGTAAGACATCTCTTTCTAATACAATTTCATTTCATTTTTATCTCAACTACAAGTCATATCTCAAATATGATATTTTATTTACTAATACCCAAATTAGCATACAAATCTCACCTTAAATTCATATCTAGATAACCCACTTTACAATCATTATTCATTAACTAAATGTCATTCAAATCATATAATTTATTTCCACATATTTAATTATATAATTTATTTCCACATATTTTGATATAAGCTCTACTCATTAATTATCAAATATTATTTACTTATTCCCCTTTCTTTATATTATAATATTTACCTCTAACTAATACCAAATCATATAATTTATTTCCACATATTTAATCATATAATTTATTTTCACATATTTTGATATAAGCTCTACTCATTAATTATCAAATATTATTTACTTATTCCCCTTTCTTTATATTATAATATTTACCTCTAACTAATACCAAAATACAATCACTTGAGACTAAAAAAATTTACATAAATAAAAAATCATATTCAACACTTAAATTATATCCCTTAAGTCTTTTACCTCATGCTAATGTGAATTGAGACTAAAAACATTTACGTAAATAAAAAATCATACTCAACACTTAAATTATATCCCATAGGTCTTTTACCCCATGCTAATGTGAATTGCAATATAACATCATTATTATGCTAATATAAAGTCCATGCAACTATCGTTACTATTGCAACCCTTAAATTGAACAATTTCTCATATTAGATTAATGCCATAAAAACTCATTGAATTCGAATTCCAACCCGCAATTCAATGGTTTGGGGTGTCTAGGTTCCTTAGCAGTTTCTATAGGAAGCTTTCAAGGTTATTTACAACATCCTATCAATCTATGGCCCAAAGAATATCTTTGTTTCTTCCTCCTTTTGAAATTTTCTAATGGATGGTGTGTATTTTTACTTTTCATGATAGACCATCCCCTATTTTAACTATGATAGATTTCAATGTTTTTGACCTAATATCTTTGTTTCTTCCTCCTTTTGAAATTTGCTAATGGATGGTGTGTATTTTTACTTTTCATAATAGACCATCCCCTATTTTAACTATGATAGATTTCAAAAACATGTTTTTGACCTACATAAAAGGAAAAAAAGTGGAGTATTAAAGTTACCCTTAAACAAATCTCTTTCAAAAATCAAATTACCAATTCCTTAGAATTAAAATGATCATAGCTTCAGTTTGCAGACACGAAAATCATTTCTATCCAATTCATCATAACATCTTATCTTTTTAAAAGTTATTTCAATATATATCTTTAGTTAACTCACTTATTCTAAATGACCTTATCCATTTAGTAGTTAGGTTCTAGCTCTTCTAGACAATTCATTCCAAGTAGAGGAGAGAATGAGACAATGTAATCACCACTTTCACCTGCGCTGGTGGGAACCTTAGTCTATGATTATAAGGTGACCAATGCAACTATCACTTTCTAAATGATAGATGGCCTAGAGCAGCTAGAGACGAAGAGTTGCATAGGCGAAAGAATACATGGATGAAACAAAATCAAAAATGGATGAAACGTTGGGAAATCAACATAAATGAATGCCCAAATGTCAACAAAGACATAAAAAATTATGTGAATGAAAAGTTCGAAGTGGAATGTGGAAAAATGCAAGCGAAAAGACAATATTATATTGCAAATTTTAACCCAACATATGACCACAAGGAAAAAGCGTATATAGGCGCTGAAATCAAGTGGAAGGAAAAAATACTCATTGCTCAGATAAGGACTAGCTCTCATAGGCTTAGATGTGAAACAGGGAGATGGACAACGCCCAAAGAACAATGGGAAGAAATGATATGTACTCTATGCAGCACAGGAGTAGTAGAGACAGAGGAACACTTCATCTATAAATGCCCGAGTTTTTCAGATATCCGTGACAAATACAAAGAAACACTTGGGAACAAGTTTATTATAGATTTATTTGAAGACAGTAAAAAAGAAACACTTGGGAACGAGTTTATTACAGATTTATTTGAAAACAGTAAAATAAAAAATGTTGGAAAATTGCTAACACAAATCAGCAGGAGAAGGAACAACCTTCTCAAAGATATTAAAGATCATATGATATGATTTGAGTAATTGTACTTCCATATTTGAGGTCCCATAGACCATATTTGGGTCTCACGGACGTAATTAAAATCTTTCATTTCACTAATTGGATAAGCAAAGCACCACTAAAAGTCATATAAACAAATAATTTGAAAATAAAGAGGAATATTTGTCCCTTGTGTGATTATAATTCGTTAGACAATGATTATATATATAAGTGGATAAAGTCTTTATCATAATTACTTTATATAGTTAAATGTTCCACAATCCCAAGGAAACTTTTGTAAAATCTCAACTCAGATTCATTTACCATGGGTGGAGCTTAAAAAAAAAAAAAACTTGTTTAAATGGGAGGGGTTGTTTAATATTGAAAACATTATTTTCTTTTAGTGGCCCAAGACATTATTATAGGCAGCAACTATTTTTTACCCGCTCATAGTTTCAAATAATCATTAAGCAACAATAATAATTTAATTCATTTTAAATCAAAAATTTCTAAACTGCATTGAAGAATCCTCATCTCTTCCTTGATTTCGATTTTAGTTGATTGAAGCGGCAAATCCTCATCTATTCCTTGAGTAAAAATAATCATAAAGGAGGAGATTTTAGTTGATTGAAGGGGTAAAATGAATCGAATGCTAATCTATGCTTATCGCTCACCGAATCTTCATAAGATAATACTCAATTGATTAATGCTTTATTCGATTCAAATTAATGTTTAGAAATCTGGTTATAATTATCGAATAAGGAAGTGAGCATATTATAAGAGCGTCAGGTTATAATAACTTGTTTGGAATGAAAACTACTTTCGTGGTGAAGGAAATAAATCTTCTTAGTTATTTAAATATTAAAAAGGATGTTTATTGATATAATTAAGTTTCTTTGAACATGTAAACACTTAGGGTGATATGACAATCATTAAATGATAAATATTAGCTAGTGATTTTTCATTCTTTGGTTTCTATACTTCTATTTTAGCCCTGACATTCACATAATAGAATTAACTATTATGTAAGGTAATGATTTTCCTCATAAATGCAAAAGCATATTGTTGTGCACTTCCCGAAGAATACATGATTTAAAATTAAATTTTCTATTTTGGTGAAAAAAAAACCTAAACTCATACACAAATATAATCCAACCAGAATTTAAAATAAGCTTATCAGGTTACACAGCCAGTTGATAATTTTTTGAAATCTAATAAAACGTATCACGTCATAATTCACCATCTGAATATATTCTTGGTGCCTTAACATTGCATCCTTCTCAAGAACCTTTTCAATCTTCTGTAAACACCATACCAGATGATGAACGCATTTACACAGCCATAACCATTTACTCATATATCTGTCAACTTAAACCTCAAGCCAATACGCAGAATATGCACACCATCCAATTTGAGTCACATATTGATTCACAGGTGCACATACCACTCAATTTCAACCAAGGACAATGCACAATTTGTACACACACAACTCCAATTCTGGTCACATATTGTTACATAGGTGCACATACCTTTCAATTCAACCAAAAATGATTGCACACACAACTCCAATTTTGGTCACAAATTGAAACACAGGTGCACATACTTTTTAGTTATAGTAACGCACCGTTTGCGCGCACAACTCCAATACACAGATACACATACCTCTTAATCAAAGACGATGCACATATTGCGCACACAATTCCAAATTCAATTACAGATGACTCACAAATTATAATTGCAACCACAAGTGCACAGACATTTAGGAATTGCTTAATTCAACTTGCCATTTCCTAAGACTCAATTTTTTCTTTTATTTTTTTTAAATGTTGGTCCATTTTTTATTAAAGTTTATCGAGAGAATGGATAAACACACCATCAGTAGGATCTCTAATAATTATTAGATAGATAACATATCCGCAAACATATGATATGAGATGGGAAGATTTGACCTCTCCAACAAAAAAGTTTCAACTACTGTAACTCTCCTACAGATATTTTTTTTTATTTACCAGATCAGCTACTCTAACTCTCCCACATGAACGAATATTCTTTCTTTTATTTACCCGATCAGCTACGGCTTAGTAATGGTTCAATGTTTTCCTACCTTACAGTACTATTTATCTAACTTCCTTTATTAACTAAAATATGAGCTATTATTGCCCTTACTGAAATAAAGGTTGAGGATTGCTATATAACACTAATAAGATAATGGATTTCTAAGAATCTATTTTTAAATTATCCTTTGCTACTTTCTTAGTTGATTCAGCAAAGAATTTCTTAAACATACATTTGTAACATATCATCAATCAAACAAACATATTAATTTCATATATAAGTGGAAGGATTGGACCTGTTCTCCACATTTCCTTGATCCTCACTCCTAGCTCCTTTTCCCTTACCGGATTAAACAATGAAGAAAACATAACGTGTTTCTACATCTCCCACCGATGATACTATATAGACAATGAAAGAGGCAGCTAAGGTGCAAGAAGGGCCTACTCACCACGACCACAAACCGCCAGGTGGATACGGAAGGCTTCAGCCAAGTTTCAATAGTAATATGAAATATAAATCAAGGCCTTAATGTTTATTTCACCTATTGATAATTCCCATCCCTTTTAGAGTCTAATAAATTATTCTATATCATTTTATAAATAATTTTTAATTTTAAAATTAATTATATCTTATTATTTACATAATTAAACTACTTTTTTTTATAAAATAGAAAATAACTAATAATCAACATGGTCAAACAATTAGGACATACACACTAGACATGAAAGCATAAGAAACATAATGCATCTACATGAGTGCTAGTAAATGAGCTTCCATGTACTCAGGAGCCACTTTATTTCTTCCCATTTTAGTTCTCGAGGACCTGTACCTACAAAATAGAGACTATCAATAGTACCTTATCTGAGAATAATTAAGCATATTTAAATAGAAAGTACAGACAAAGATGTTCATCAATATAAATCAGAAAGCATAACTTGGAAGAACTTTACACCCTTCTTGAGTCTATCATAAGAATCTTGGTTTAAATTTCATGACTCCTATTTTATTTTTTGTGTTTGGGTATTAAGACTAGTCTGATCCTAATGAATACTTGGCAAATCTTTCTCTTTGTTGGTGATTGATGTCTGCTTCATCACATGTGTATCAATTGTGGTACTTTTTAGTAGGAGGTCTACCAACACCATTGATACATCACCGTGGCTTGCTTCAAGTGCCTCATCCTTGATTGAAGCCTCCTAAGTACTTATTTTAAATGTTTAGAATCTACACTAATGGCTCTAGTTTTCATAAAATTTGCTAACTCTACAAATAATGATATGTACATTGGATGGTGATTTGCTAGAATTTTGTTGATTCACTAACATTAGGACTAAAAATTTTCCTTTGGTTTTTGTTGTTCTTTGGCACTCAAGTTTAGTAATTTATTTGATCAGGGTCTAGTGAATCATCAATTCTAAGACTTAATGAATTTCTTGCTTTTTGTGCCCTTCCAATTTAAGATTGGTAGTTCCATGGAAGATGGCATCAACAATTTTCCATAAACTATTCTTGAAGGATTTTGGAATGATTTTGCCTCAAAAATTTATACAGTCATAATATGGGTTAATTGGAGGATGTAAGGGATGATGTTTAATAGATTGGACTAGATAAGGGCAATGATTTAGGAGCTTGAAGGTTGGCATATTTAAAGGTGTTCTTAGAGATTACTCAATGAACTACAATGGCCTAGACTTCACATAAAACCTTTTCTCTCAAGTATCAACTCTGACACAGAAATTTTACCAAGGTTGACAATTAGACTTGAATTTGAGAAACTAATATTAAGAAGTTTCAAAGGAGAAAACCATATATCAAGGATGTTATGTCATAATTATTATACATAATTTTCTCACTTACAGATGTTGTTTTGGATAAATTTAAAACCTATGAACCTATTATACTTGGTAGTCTCTCAAATGGATCGCTCCTAATTTTTTGATGTATCTATTGAAACACAATTAGACATAGGAGAATTTGACTTCAAGCAAGGGTCTTGTAGGATGCAAAGACTAGTTCAATTTTGAAATAGGAATTTTAAAAATTTGTGAGGTTTAAATCAATGGTTAGTGATGTCATTGATTCCCATGCTTGGAGGTAGTATTTCCTCTCTTAGCTTCCATGTCATCCCACTCCACACTTTCACCATGCCTTTTCAAGTATTTCTTCAAATGAGGTGGGTCTAACCTTGGGTGCCTTTATGGACTGTCGTATAGGAACATTAATGAAATTTTACATAGATTCCATATTGGCTTTCAATATTTCAATCACCTTTTAATCAAGCTTTTGCTATATGGCTAGTATAGGATCCATCATGAGAGCTTTTAATAGATCTTATGCCAAGGGTGACAACAAATGAAATTTACAAGTCTTCAATTATCCTTCATGTCTCTCCATATCTTAGTTGATGGTGGTAAGGGATCAGGACAGCTCATGATGTTCTTGTAACTTTTAACCCCTAAACGCATTTTGCTATATAGTCTATCATAAAGCAATCCGTGCATTTAACATTTGAATGCAACCATGCATCATAAATTCACCCCAAAATGTAATCATACACTATACATTCGTTTCATCAAAATAAGGAAACCCCATAAATTTTGCAAGAATGAATTCCACATCCATTCTTTTATCGCATACCCTTTTTCCCCAAAAATATATTCCTTTGATAAGTAATTTCAATTACAAACACTTCTAGTCCAAGCAATAGATAACCCCATAATTCCCTTAGAGAATAGATTCCCCACTCATTCTTTCTTGGTCATTATAAAATGCTTACACAATCAATTTATAAAATTCCAATTCAAGAAAATAGTTCTAGTTGAATACATGCAACACTAAAGGGAACCCCATAATTCCCCCAAGAATGAATTCCCCACCCATTCTTTTCCTAATCATGTCTAGAAGATGTTTTTAGAATACAACTCTCATAAACTTAAATTTTCTTTCATTCTCCATACATAAATTTAAGTTTAACTACCCATAAATCAAATGGATCAAACATTCATATTTTCACAAAAATACTGGATCTATAAACCAATCATTTTTTCCAAAAAAATTGCTTAATAGAAACATACAAATTTTCTGTCCTATGAATAGGATAAAAAATTTCCACAAAATTATCCTAACTAGCATTCAATTTTTTACAAAATTACCATTACTTAGCATTCATATTTTTCACAAAATAGCCCCAACTAGCATTCATTATTTCCACAAAATTATCTCTAGTTAGCATTCATTCTTTCCACAAAATTTTACCTATATTTTTCACTGCAAGGATTACTTTTATACCACCTAAATTTAATCTATCCTTAATTTTGAGTTTTGCTTTACCATTTTCTTTTATAGCATAATATTTTTGTCTTAGCAAAACAAATGCTATATAACCTCCAAAACCTAGGGGTTAATTTGCAAAAATAAAAGGTTTTAAATCAAAACAAACACCTCAAAAATATAAAGTTTTAAATTTTTCAAAAGGAAGGGTTGAGTTAATCAACTCGATCAATAGAAAGTCAAACATCTGATAAATTGGTCTTATAGTAGCAATATAACTGACTCGATCAACAAGTCAATCCATAGGTGTCCATCAACTAGCGCTCTAGTCTCTATGACTACCATGACCACCACCTGTGGTCATGTTGATAGGGGTGGCTTCCCCTATAACAAGACTTCACATGCTCCCATAGGGAGCATGTGGGACAATATCCACACACCATATAAAAATGTTTACCCCATTTTATCATAGAAGACTAGTGCTAAGCATGCAACCAAACCATTCACCTTAATCCACATGACAGGGGAGTCAAAGTCAACACAATTGCAAGCAAACAGGTCATATGACAAGAAGGACTTAGTTGGGATAATGAAGGCTTAGCCAAGTACCTAGGTGCTTGGCTACATAGCCTGGGCCATCTTGGCTCCTATAAAGAGCCTCACACATATTCCACAAAATGTGGGATAAATTCCACTTTATAATCCAAAAATAATTGTTTGTCGAGCAAGCCAACCAAACAATGCAATGTGTCAACAATCAACCAACTAGGCGATCACAACAAGTCAAACATCAAATCGATAGATAAAATAGGAGAGCATGTTTCATCATATCACACCATATCTGGCACTAGGCCACCAAGTGGCTTGGTCCCGATCACCTCTTGGTGGTCGAAGATCTTAGGGAGCCATGCTCCCTTTAAACTACTCATCCACCCGAGCATATCTTGTGTGGGATAATGCTCGTGGAATACCCTAAAGGTCTTTCGCCTAAGCACATCGAGCATTGTCCAGAGTGTGACGTCCAGTCAAGGGCGATGAAGGAAAGGTTGCAAACCCTTCCCAAACCATAAGGAGCACATAGAAACATAAACAACTAGAATCTTTGCTCAATTTTAAAACCTAAGGTTTTTAGTCAACCAAAAGAGGACCAAAATTTTATCTCAGATGTTGGATAGTAAGGTGGAAAGAAGCAAGTTTTAGGCAATGCAAGCTAGGTTTATTACCAAATTTCATCCATTCATTTAGGTAAGGTAGAACGTAGTAGCATTGTGTCCAAAAAAGGGCTTAAAATAATAGTCATTTAAGCACTAAAAGAAAAATAAAATATAGAAATGGTTTACAGTCTAATGGTAGGTCGAACATAGCAATTCAAGCCTTATTTTCATTCAAATTAAGGGGCTTTAAAGAATCGCGATCAAATACTGACAACATAGTTTTCTATTTGTTATAAACCACTCTTTATTTAAACACCGCTTATATTCAATCAATACTTTTCAATGAATAAATATATATCACATCCAAGCAAGGATGTTTTATCAATTAATAATAAGCTATAAAAGGGAAGTAAATTGTAGGCCAAAACAGAGCTTCCAGGAGTAAGCTTTTTTGGAAGGGTTAACCAACACTAGAACACGTCAGCCCAAGAAATCAAAGGTATTATCAAAACTTAATGCAAACAACCATTCGCGAGCCTCTAACAAATAGGGTTATTAGGGGCTATAAAGATATAATTTTCATATGCTTAAAACATTACTTTAATAACTTCAAATATTGCCTTCCCAGAAGCTTAAATAAAGCAAATACATAATGTATTAAAAAGGAAAATACAAGGAGTATAAAGGGAGATTCAAGGTGATAAAACTAATTCATATTCCACCCAATCATGACATTTCAAAACAAAGCAAAACAAAAGTAAGAGCTCCTAACCTCAAATTCCTGTAGGATCATACTCCTTTTGATCTTTTTCTAAAAATGCTTCCTTATGTAGCCTCCAAGTGTCTCATTTCTCCCCCCCTTCTCGACTAAGCTCTCTTCGATTTATATAAAAAGGCCTTCCATTAAACAACTAGTTTCCCTCCCCCATGGTAGGAAAAGTACCAGATGAGGGCTAATAAGTCAAGGTGTAGACTTAAATGACCATTTTTTTTGTTTTATCCCCCTCCTTGGGAACCTTTTCTAATTTAAAACTATAAATACATAAAAAGGGAAATATCCTTGAATAAAATAATCATATATCTTTTCAATCAATTGAAACCAGATAAAACTCACCTAATTACCTTCCAAAACCCACCTAATCATGCAATTAGATTAATTAAGCCATAATTAATTAATTTGCTTTTCTATTTACAAAACATATTTCCTAAAATATATCTTTCACAAAAGCATCAATTATCTTCACAAAACATTACAAAACATATTATTGCATATGCAAAATCAGCCATTTAGTAAACACAAGAAATCAATGCATTCTCAATGCTTCACACCATTGTTTTATCCTTAAGTGGGTGGCCTATATTAAGGTAGACTCAACTACCACCAACCAATTTTAAGGAGACTAGTAGAAAACATCATGGTCCAATGGTGTGAACATGAGCACAATTAAAATGCAATGCATCTACATGAGGGTAATATTTCATGTTACCCTGAGCTATCATCATCATCATTTCCCTTCTCATTCTCGATGGTCAATCTTCACCTACGA
The DNA here is from genome assembly GCA_028583015.1 of Wollemia nobilis. Taxonomy (NCBI): domain Eukaryota; kingdom Viridiplantae; phylum Streptophyta; class Pinopsida; order Araucariales; family Araucariaceae; genus Wollemia; species Wollemia nobilis. The sequence goes on from JAQPPZ010002512.1 coordinate 1,712,769, forward strand.
GAGTACCTAAACCTATAATCAAGTAATACTTTAGTAGTATCATAATATTCAATAAAACATCAATATTGCATAATCATTAAGTATTGAAACATCAATCAATACACAATCAACCTCACAATATAGTTTCACCAAGGTGGGTCATGACATACTACTCTTGGACTAAACACAATTCCTTGTGTTCTTCTTGCAATATTACATATCATTTTCAAACAAATATGAAAAATGTTTTTTCATGTTATCCACTTTTTTCTAGGTGGTGTTTCTTTCAGAGTATTGATCCCACTAGACCTTGCATTGTTTTAGAGTTTGCTTCCTTAGCGTTTTGGAATGAATTCTAGGATCTTCATAGGTTTTACCTCAATGATCGAGGGATCTGCCATCTACAATTTTGAAACATCCAACACATGGTTAGGATCAACAATATACTTTCTAAGCAGGGATATATGGAATGATTCATGGATCTTTGACAAGTTCAATGGCAAGTCAATTCTTAAAGCTATTGTACTTATCCACTCTAGGATCTCAAAAGGCTCAACATATCTAGGGTCCAATTTAATTGATTTGATGGCACTTTTCATAGGCTTCACCCTTAGAAATACTTTGTCTCCCATAGAGAATTTCCTAGGTGTTATTTTTAAATCATCGTAGCTTTTCTAATGATTCGTGGCTTCTTTAAGCCTTTGTCAAATTATCTTAAGTTGTTCTTCCATATCTTTTGTCGTATCTGGTCCAATGATAACTCAATCCTCCAATTTATCCCAAGATAGCAATGTCCTACATATTCTACCATACAAGGCTTAAAAAGGGACCATATTCAAGGAAGTATGATAACCATTGTTATATGTAAACTCTACTAGATGCAAAAAGTCTTCCCATAAAGACTTATGGTCCATGCAATACATGCGAAGCATGTCTTCCAAGACTTGATTAACCCTTTCTATTTGACCATTAGTTTTCGATGGTATGCAGAACTTATGTTTAAGGTTGTGCCAATTATACGATGGAGAGCTCACCAAAAATCATATGTGAACTTAGAATCCCTATAAAAAATGATCACTTCAGGAAACCCATGTAACTTGAAAATTTTCTTGGTAAATCTGTTAGCCACTACTAGAGCATCATCCTTGGTGCTTCATGGTATGAAGTGCGCAAACTTGGTCAATATATCGACCATAAAAAGGATTGCATCATGATGATACCTAGTCTTAGGTAATCCTACTATAAAATCCATCGATATAACCTACCACTTATGCATGGGTATATCATGTGGGTACAATTGGCCTGCTGGATGTCTATGCTCAGCTTTTACTTTCTGGTATTCCAAGCATTGAGCAACAAATTCAGTAATATCCTTCTTCATACCAGACCAATAGAATATTTTTTTCATGTTTTCCCTCATCTTCTCCCCTTTAGGATGAGCAAAATATGGTAAACTATGTGCTTCTCGCATAAACAATCTCCTCAAATTTTTTATTTTGAGAATAACTACCGGATCCTTAAAGAATAAGATTCCATCCTTAATGCTAAAATCCTTGTTCTTGGTCCGAGGTGTAGACCAATTGGTTCATCCAAACCCCATAAGGGGGAAAAGGTCCAAGGTTCAAATCTCGGGCCTCGTCGTACTGAACGCTTGTCCCTTTCCTGGTGCTTTCAGCGGCATAAAAGGTTTTAAATGATTATGGCATGGTGGTTATAGGGGCGTACTGCGTGAAGATCTGTGTGGCGGCTTCTAGGGCGGACAGTGCAGAATACTGTGGCGGCCATAAAAGTTGGACAACTGCCCGGATTCATGGCGGCTATCGATTCCACCATGTAAATTCAAAAAAAAAAAATCCTTGTTCTCATTAAGAATATTTTTTCTATTTTGGCCTTAACTCCAATACAATATTGATCCTGAGATTGCATTTTTTTGACTTGGTCCATTAAGTCCACGTGACTTCAAGTCAAAGTAGCTATATGCCTTCTTCTACTTAAGGCATCGATGACCTTATTTTCCTTTCCTTTGATATACTTAATACCAAAGTTATATTATGCCAAGAACTCAATCCATCTTTGTCTAGCATTCAACAAAGGTTGAGTATATATTTCAAACTCTGGTGGTCTATTCTCAACTCAAAAGGTTTACCAACTAGGTAATATCGCCAAATTTTTAGAGCATGCACAACTACTACTAGCTCCAAATCATGTGTAGCATAGTTAACTTCATGTTTCTTGAGTTTTCTTGACTCGTATGTTGTGATTGAATTATTTTGGGATAAAACTCCTCTCAAGCCTTCCAAAGAAGCATCTATACATACCAAAAAATTCCCTTGAGGATCTAGAATTTTAAGTATTGACGTCATAGTAAGCTTTTGCTTAAGCTATTCAAATGTGGCTTCACACTTATCTATCCACTTGAATTCTTTTTCTTTCATTTGGATATTCGTTATTGGATAGTCTATCTTATAATAGTCTTTCACAAAACACCTATAATAACCTAATAGACCCATGAAACTTTGCACTTCAATCACATTTATAGGAGGAAACCAATTCAAAATAGCTTCAATATTCTTTGGATCTACCATTATTTCGTCTATAGATATAATATATCCAGGGTATTGTACTTGTGGAACATAGAAATAACATTTAGACAAGTTCCCATAGAGTTTATTTTTTCTTAAAAACTCTAGTACAATTCGTAGATGCCTATCATGCTCATTCTTATTACGAAAATAAATCAAAATATCATCTAAGAATATCAAGATAAACTAATCCAACTATATTTTGAACACGTTGTTCATCAAATTCATGAAAGTTGTCAATGCATTAGTCAATCCAAAAGGTAATATTGTAAACTCATAATGTCCATACCTAGTCTTGAAATCAGTTTTACGAGTGTCCTCATCTCCAATTCTCAACTGATGATATCTTGACTTTAATTCAATTTTAGAGAAAATAGTGGTATCCTTAAATTGATCAAATAGATCCTCTATTCTTAGTAAAGGATAACTATTTTTGATGGTTTCCTTATTCAGCATCCTGTAATCTATGCACATTCTTAGTGAACCATCTTTCTTTTTTAAAAAAAGTATATGTGCATCTCATGGTGATACACTAGGTTTAATCAACCCTTTATCAAGCAACTCTTGGAGTTGTATATTCAATTCTTGCATCTCGATAGGATTCATCTTGTAGGGAGTTCTATGAATGGGCTTAGTTCTCGATATCAATTCAATAGTGAAATCAACTTCACGTTTGGTGGTAACCTATAAAATACATCCCTAAACTTTTGTAAAATTGGGTATTCTTTAAATAGTTCTTCCTTTGCATCATCCCCAATTTCCTTAAGCTTAAACACATAGGTCATTCCCCATTTCTTGATGGTCTTCTTTAATTGCATTGTTGATATCAACATTGGTTGAAAAAACCCTTGTTCACTCTACACTCTCAGTATTATCTTGTCTTCACCTGTGAATTCAATCCATTGGTCTTGGAAATTAATCAAGGCTTCATGAGCCTTTAACCAATCCATTCCCAAGATAATTTCAAATACATGTAGCAATGTTACATATGAATACCAATTAGTAGATCCATTGGGTAGGGTGATCTCGGCTATGGAAAAATATTGATCCATTGAGTATGTCTATCTAGAACCATACTCGAACTTCCACCCCTATGCAAAAAATCCTAGCCTTTCTGGCATATCCCCAATTATACTACTAGAAATGAAACTATATGTAGCTCCACTATGTATCAATATTTTGGCTTTTTGGTTAAAAATTTTACCATTCAAAAGTAATGGTATGGCTTGCCCATCCAAGCTTTGGCTTCTTGTGGCTACATAAATATTGTGGTTTGATCCACTTTTCTTCTTGCTTGATCCTGTTCAAAGTGGACATTGGTTCACATAATGTGGACCTCCACAACCAAAGCAACCTCCTTTGGGATTTGGAAGTTTTTCCTTAACCTATTTTCCTATCCCTTCTTTTGTGCTAGTTCTGACTGTCTCTGAGATTGAGGTTTTTTGTTGTTATTATTGTTTCTTTGTTGGAATTTCTTCTTGAAATTCCCTTACTTTCTATTGTTCTTTTTCTAAAACCTTGGATTACCTCTATAGTTAATTTTTTGCTCAGGTTCCCATTTCCTCTTTTTCAAGAATGATTGATCATGTCTTGACCATTTTGTAGAATTGGAGTTGGTCCTAGACGACTGTAGGTTGGATTCTGCTTGTCGAGCTAGATCATATGTCTTCTACAAGGTTTTAATCTTAAGTACGTTTATCACCATTTTTATCTTAGGATCTACTCCTAATATTAATTTGTGTACCTTCATATTTTCTTCCTTTACATATGATGGTATGTATTTAAGTAGTTTTACAAATTTTCAACAATATATTTCCACAATTTTTGTTCTTTGATGAAGCGCAAAGAATTCCTCATATTTCTCTATGTATAATTGCTCAGTGGTGAACCTTTTTTGAATTCTTACATAAAACATTCCCACTTAAGGTGAATAGCCTGGATGTTTTTCCCTTGCTTGAATGTATCCCACCACTCCAATCCTATATCTACTAAGTGGAGTTTGGCCCATACAATTTGGGTCATAGAGGAATAGTTTTTCATGGAGAAGTAAATCTCCAACTCATTCAACCAAACCTCAGTTGAATCTCCTCCTTCCTTTCCATTAAACTTAGTCACCTTAACATTCTTCACATCCTTTGCTAAATCTGCCTCAATGAGGGCTCTAGCTTCTCGATCTACTACAGTAGGATCAACTACCTGTCCAACCACAAAGTCTTTGACCTCTGGAATTTTGACCTCATGGTTTTTGAGCTAAGAGCTAATAGCTTCCAACAACTATTTTTGTTGGTCCATTTGTTCCCTATATAGATTTATTTGTTCTTGCATCGAAGAAACAACAATAGTGAGGTTTTTCACCTTTTTATTGAAGTTACCAAAACTTTCTCCTGTGTGTCTAGCCTTAGCACTATCTAGCCAAGTTTATCTCACATCTCGAGAAGTTCCACTCATTCCTCTTCTCAAATTAGGTGTCATTTTTTTGCACAAAAGAATAATAGGTTCAGTATTAATTATTAACCTGGCTCATTATCCACTAATGGCTAAAGTTATTCTTGCTCCATGGAAGATGATATTTCTAGGTATGCTTTAACATATCACTTGATAATATTAAAGGTCATACTTACTCCATGTAAGATGCCCTAACAAAAACTACCTATTCTAGGAATAATACAAAGTTGTCTGTAACTTTATCCAAAAAAAATCTAGTCTTTTAACCTAGAGTTCTTTCATGGAAGGTTTTAATCCTATGATCGGACTTTGATACCAACTGTAACGCAACCTCATTTTCCATCCATCTCAAGAGATTAATTTTTTTGTTTAACCCATTGAGTAGAGAACATAACCAAGATCCATGATAAATGTATTCCATGTAAGTTGGATTCTATAAAGGCAATAAGACAAGATATTTACAACGTGGTCAATGTCACTCTTGTGAATAGGAGTGACCAACTCCTATAAGACCTTACATACCTCCATGGTATAAGGATACCTCCAATAGTCTCCATAAATTTCTTACATTATCCATGAGTGTAAGAAAGTCTTGACCATAGCATTTGGGGTTTATCCATTTTTATTCCTTCAAAAAGAGAATCACCTTTCTCCCTACTAACCTAAGTCTGTCTAGGCTAGTGAATAAGCATATGCCTTGAGGATTATTCATTGCATCTATGTGGTGGAATAACTAAATTAAAGTGCTTAGATATCTTCATCTCCACGATGGGGTATCTAAGGTGGTTATCACTCTATGTGATAATCCCACATAAACCATCTATTGTTTACCACTAAACTTACTTTGCATAAGAATCTCCTATCCTTTGAAGTAGGAGATAAGGTCTAAGCTTTACTGCTCAAGACCTTCCTCAAATACTTCCATCTTGGGGTTCCACTAGATTTACGCATTCATAGTGCACCTTATGCATTATCTCAAGGTGTTACCTTCGTGCAACTACCTTAGATTTATGTTAACTATTATGTTCATGAATATTTATCTCTCTCTCAATAATAGGGTATTCTTATGTCTAGCTATCAACTAAACATTTATTATCATCTATCATTTCAACCCAATAAGTTGCATAGACAAGATGTATTCCCTATTTATTCAACATTAATCATCAAGACAAGATAGATTGTATAGCATTATAAATCAAAATACAAAGCTACATCATTCATCCATATTTTGAGCATAACTAGAAATCCATTATTTATATTTTACAAAATTGATAAAATAATACAACAAATCCAGTTTAGAAATAATATTTATGCTAGAAATTCCTTCAAAATACATTACATAAAATCCAATTTGGATGTAGTAATCATGATACTTTTACAATAAGCTTTCCATCATGAGAGCTTTTAATAGATATTATGCCAAGGGTAACAACAACTAAAATATACAAGTCTTCAATTATCCTTCATGTCTCTCCATCTCTCAGTTGATAGTGGTAAGGGATCAAGACATCTCATGATTTTCATGTAACTTTTAACCCCTAAATACATTTTGCTATATAGTCTATCATAAAGCAATCCATACATTTGACATTTGAATGCAACCATGCATCATACATTCACCCCAAAATGTAATCATGCACTATACATTTGTTTCATCAAAGGAAGGAAACCCCATAATTTTCCAAGAATGAATTCCACATCCATTCTTTTATCACATACCCTTTTTCCCCAAAAATATATTCCTTTGATAAGCAATTCCAATTACAAACACTTCTAGTCCAAGCAATAGAGAACCTCATAATTCCCTTAAAGAATAGATTACCCTAATCATTATTTCTTGGTCACTATAAAATGCTTATACAATCAATTTTCAAAATTCCAATTAAAGCAAACGCTTCTAGTCGAATACATGTAACACTAGAGGGGACCCCATAATTCCCCCAAGAATGAATTCCCTACCCGTTCTTTTCCTAATCATGTCTAGAAGATGTTTTTAGAATATGAATCTCATAAACTCAAATTTTCTTTCATTCTCCATACATAAATTTAAGTTTAACCACCCATAAATCAAATGCATCAAACATTTAGTTTTTCACAAAAATATTGAATCTATAAACAATCATTTTTTCCACAAAAATTGCTTAATAGAAACATACAAATTTTTCTAAATTTGTCTTAAGAATAGCACAAAATTTTTCCACAAAATTATCCTAACTAGCATTCAATTTTTCTACAAAATTATCATTAGTTAGCATTCATCTTTTCCACAAAATAGCCCCAGCTAGCATTCATTATATCCATAAAATTATCTCTAGTTAGCATTCATTATTTCCAAAAAAAATTACCTATAGTTTCTCACTACAAGGATTACTTTTATACCTCCTAAATTTAATCTATCCTTAATTTCAAGTTTTGCTTTGTCATTTTCTTTTATAGCATAATATTAGTCTTAGAAAAAAAAATGCTATATAACCTCCAAAACCTAGGGGTTAATTTGTAGAAAGAAAAGGTTCTAAAACAAAACAAACACCTCAAAAATATAAAGGTTTAATTTTTCAAAAGGACGGATTGAGTTAGTCAACTCAATCAATAAAAAGTCAAACATCTGATAAATCGGTCTTACAACAGCAACTTAACTGACTCAGTCAACAAGTCAATCCATAGGTTCCCATCAACTAGCACTCTAGTCTCTGCGACTACCATGACCACCACCTGTGGTCATGCTGATAGGGGTGGCTTTACCTATAGCAAGACTTCACATGCTCCCATAGGGAGCATGTGGGACAATTTCCACACATCATATTAAAATATTTACCACATTTTACCATAGATGATCAATTCTAAGCATGCAACCAAACCATTCACCTTAATCCACGTGGTAGGGGAGTCAAAGTCAACATGATTGCAATAAAACGGGTCATATGATAAGGAGGACTTAGTCGGGGCAATGAAGGCTTATCCAAGTGCTTAGGTGCTTGGCTACATAGCCTAGACCATCTTGGCTCCTATAAAGAGCCTCACACACATCCCACAATAAATGTGGGATAAATCCCACTTTATAATCCATAATAAATTGCCCATCGAGTGAGCCAACTAAACAATGCTATGTGTCAACAATCAACCAACTAGATCGTCACAACAAGTCAAACATCAAATTAGTAAGGGAAACAGGAGAGCATGTATCATCATCTCGTACCACATTCAATACTAGACTTCCAAGTGGCTTGGTCCTAACCACATCTTGATGGTCGAAGAGCTTAGGGAGCCATGCTCCCTTTAAACTACTCATCTGCCTGAGCATATCCCATGTGGGATAATGCTCACGGAAGACCCTAAAGGTCTTACACCTAAACACATCGAGCATTGTCTAGAGTGCAGCAACTGCTCAAGGGTGATGAAGGAAAGGTCGCAGACCCTTCCTAGACCATAAGGAGCACATAGAAACATAAACAACCAGAACCTTTGCTCGATTTTAAAACCTAAGGCTTTTGGTCAAAAAAAGAGAACCAACAATTTATCTGAGACCTCAAACAGTATGGAGAAAAGAAGCAAGTTTCAGGTGATGCAAGTTGGGTTTATTACCAAAGTTCATCCATTGATTTAGGCAAGGTAGAATACAGTAGCATCGCATCCAAGCAAGGGCTAAAAATAATAGTCATTTAAGCACTAAAATGAGAACAAAATGTAAAGATGGTTTACAGTCTAATGGCAAGTTGAACACAACAATTCAAGCCCTATTTTCATTCAAATTAAGAGGCTTTAAAAAATCACAATCAAATACTAACAACATAGTTTTCTATTTGTTATAAACCACTCTTTATTTAAACACTAATTATATTCAATCAAATACTTTTCAACGAAGAAACATATATCGCGTCCAAATAAGGACATTTTATCAATCAACAATAAGCCATAAAAGGGAAGAAAACTACAGGCCAAAATAGAGTTTGTAGGAGTAAGGTTTTTTGGAAGGGTTAACCAACATTGGAAGACGTCAACCTAGGAAAATCAAATGTTTTCTCAAAATTGAATGCAAATAGCCATTCACAAGCCTCTAACAAACAGGGTTATCACGGGATATAAAGATATAATTTTCATATGCTTAAAACATGACTTTAATAACTACAAAGATTGTCTTCCCAGAAGCTTAAATAAAGCAAATACATAACGTATTAAAAATAAAACTACGATTATAAAGAGAGACTCAAGGTGATAAAACTAATTCATATTCCACCCAATCAGGACATTTCAAAACAAAAGTAAGAGCCCCCAACCTCAAATTCTTGTAGGATCATACTCCTTTTGATATTTTTCCAAAAATGCTTCCTTATGTAGCCTCCAAGTGTCTCATTGCTTCCCCCCCTTCTCAACTAAGCCCTCTTCAATTTATATAAAAAATACCTTCCATTAAACAACTAGCTTCCCTCCCCATGGTAGGAAAAGTACCAGATGAGGAATTAATAAGTCAAGGTGGAGACTTAAATGACCACTTTATTTTTTGTTTTATCCCCCTCCTCGAGAACCTTTTCTAATTTAAAACTATAAATGCATAACAAAGGGGAATCTCCTTAAATAAAATAATCATATTTCTTTTCAATCAATTGAAACCAGACAAAACTCACCTAATTGCATTCCAAAACCTACCTAATCATGCAATTAGATTAATTAAGCCATAATTAATTAATTTGATTTTCTATTTACAAAACATATTTCCTAAAATATATCTTTTACAAAAGGATCAATTGTCTTCACAAAATATTACCAAACATATTATTGCATAAGCAAACATAAGAAATCAATGCATTCTCAATGCTTCACACCATTGTTTTATCCTTAAGTGGGAAGCCTCTATTAAGGTAGACTCAACTACCACCAACCAATTTTAAGGAGACTAGTAACAAACATCATGGTCCAATGGTGCAAACATGAGCACAATTAAAATGCAATGCATCTACATGAGGGTAATATTTCATGTTACCCTAGGTTATCATCATCATTTCCCTTCTCGTTATCGGTGGTCAATCTTCACCTATGAGAGTACTCAAACCTACAATCAAGTAATACTTCGGCAGTATCATAATCTTAAATAAAACATCAAATATTGCATAATTATTAATTATTAAAACATCAATAAATATGCAATCAACCTCACAATATAGTTCCACGAAGGTGGATCATGACAGAATCATCGAACATCTAACTTGGTAGGTTTTCAAGGGATTTTTGTTTTTTTTTATCTCGTTGAATTCAAATGAAATCAACTTGTCCCTAGAAGAAATATGTGGAACCAAGGAATCCCTTTCAAAATTTTCACCTAGGTAGGATGGGAATTTGGTGGAGAACAGATCTTACACAAGACAGAAAACCAGAGAAACAAGAGCCCAAAATTTCTTATTCAATACTTCGGAAGAATTTTACAAGAATATACAGCCAAACTGCCGTTTTGCCAACCCCCTCTCATTACAATCCATGGGTTTTTATCGAGGTCCCGATCCTCTGTGCTTTCAAACTTCCCACGATCTACAATTGCCACCTGGAACAATTCTGGAAAGTTGCATTGATGAGACTCTAGGTGAGGTGCGCGACTGGCTGCCATACCCAACGAAATCTTCTTCTCGATCTGCTGCTTGTTGTTAGTTGCTATAAACGCATCTCCAGATATCCTGCGTGAGTGGCCAACATGCCCGTTGAAATCCTCCTTTGAAACTGCTGCTTCACTGCCGCTAACTTGCCGCGCACGAAGGGACGCCTTTATGAAAGCTGGGAGTGCGTGTTTTTCTGTTTGGTCACGATATCACGACCATTTCCTTTCTGTGCCTTCTCTCTCCGCGATATCGCGACATGTCGCGATATCATGACATTTCCTCCTTCAAGCCTTCTCTCTCCGTTTTGGTCGTGATATCGTGACATGTCGCGATATCGCGACATTTTTCTGTCGGCCTTCGTTCTCCCGTTTCGGTCATGAAATCGTGACATGTCACGATTTCATGACCTTTTGTCTTCCATGCCTTTGCTCCCTGAACTCTGTGTCACGATTTCATGACCTTTTGTCTTTCGCGCCTTTGCTCCCTGCTTTGGTCACGAAATCGTGACATGTCACGATTTCGTGACCTTTGTCTTCCACGCCTTTGCTTCCCTACTGGTCACGATTTCATGACATGTCACGAAATCGTGACATGTCACGATTTCGTGACCTTGTGTCTTCCGGCCTTGCTTTCCCTGCCTTGGGTCACGATTTTATGACATGTCACGAAATCGTGACATGTCGTGAAATCGTGACATTTTGTCCGCTGCTCCCCTATCTTCTGTTTTGGTCGTGATATCGCGACACTTTTTTTCTTTGCAACACTTAGAAAAAAATAACTTTGCAACACTTAGAAAAAAAATAACAACAAAAAGTTTGGTTGATGCTCGATTGCTTTGCTGCCCTCGGATGCTCCTGCATCAGACACCCGGGGTGGATTGAGAAGTGATCCTCACTTCTGATCTTTGGGAGGAAGACCCAGGCGGTCAACCTCTATTTTTGACACCCAAGTTGCATCTTCTACCGGTCTGCCCTTCCACTTGATCAAATATTCAGAATATTGTTTGTTCCTTGTGCTTCTGCCTTCACGAGTATCTAATATTTCCTCGATCTCGTCTGTGGTTGGGTTAGACGCTGGAATGCTCCACAATTCTGTGCTTGGTGCCTCTGTACTATCTCCTTCATGGTATTCCACTAAATCCGATATGTTAAAAATAGGTGAAATGTCAAGCCCACTTGGCAATTCCACTTCATATGCATTGCTTGAATCCCGTTTTTCCAAGTATTCTGCATGGCCCAAACTTCTTCATCTTCAACTTGTTATAAGTTTTGGCTGGAAATATTTCTTTTCCGAGATGGACCATGACTTCATCTCCCACTTCGAACTCTTTGAACCGTCGCTTTTGGTCTGCTCTTGCTTTATACTGAGTATTCATTTTTGTAATTTGTTTCTTCACTTCTTCATGCAGGCTTTTCATCTGTTTCGCGAATTCCTCAGCCTCTGCACTGCACTTTTCTCCTTTATCTAATTTCCTCAGCTCAAAAATGTTTCTTGGACTATTTCCATATATTATTTGGAATGGAGATTTGTTTGTACTTTTATTGACAGAATTGTTGTATGCAAATTCTGCCTGCGGCAAAACCAAATCCCATCCCTTGGGTTTATCTGCTATCAAGCATCTTAATAAATTACCCAGACTTCTATTTACCACCTCTGTCTATCCATCGGTCTGTGGGTGGTATGCAGAACTGAACTTCAGATCTGTCTTCAGCTTCTTCCATAATGTTCTCCAGAAATACCCAACAAACTTTGTATCTCTGTCAGAAACTATGCTTTTTGGTAGACCGTGAAGTCGTACCACTTCCTTGAAAAATAACCCTGCAATGTGAACCGCATCACTTGTTTTCTGGCAGGGAATAAAATGTGCCATCTTGGAGAATCTGTCAACCACCACAAATACAGAGTCATTTCCCCTCTGTGTTCTCGGCAACCCAAGAATAAAATCCATGCTGATGTCCTCCCATGGCCTCTCAGGTACAGGTAACGGCTGGTATAATCCTGTGTTCTGCCTCACGCCTTTTGCCATCTGGCATATTCTACAACTTTGCACAAACCTTTTCACATCTTGCTGAAGTTGCGGCCAGTAGTAATTTTCATTCACCAGGGCAATGGTCTTATCCCGACCAAAATGTCCAGCCAGTCCCCCGCTGTGCTTTTCCTTGATTAAGTTCTCCCGCATGGAACTCCTTGGAATGCATAATTTACTTCCCCTGAACAACATTCCATCTTGGATTAGAAAATCCAACCATTTTGTCCTGTCCACAGTAACAGGTGCCAAGCAAGCCGTCCAGGCTTCGCAAAATCGGGATCTTCAGGATAAAGACCCTTCAGTTCTTCGAATCCTACCACTTCCATTGTCATTTCAATCAGCAGATTCTGCCTTCTACTTAAGGCATCTGCAACTCTGTTTGATTTCTCGCTTCTGTGCTTTAACACAAAGGTATAGCTTTGGAGAAACTCAACCCACTTCATGTGCCTCTGATTCAGTTTTGTTTGGTTGTTGATGTACTGCAATGCCTGATGATCAGTAAATAGAACAAACTCTTTTGGCAACAAATAATGCCTCCACTTCTTTAGAGCCTGAACTATAGCATAAAATTCTTGGTCATAAACTGAATATTTTTTTCGAGCATCATTGAGCTTCTCACTAAAATAAGCAACAGGTCTGCCTTCTTGACTCAGTACAGCCCCTATTGCACTGCCACTGGCATCACAGTCTACCTGAAATACTTTGTTAAAGTCTGGAAGTGCCAAAATAGGCTGTTCTGTGACCTTTTTCTTTAATGCATCAAAGCTCCTTTCAGCCCCTAAGGTCCACTTGAATTCTTTCTTATCCCCTCTCATTGTTTCTGTGAGGGGTGCACAAATGTTGTTGAAGTTTCTTATGAACTTTCTGTAAAAGCTGGCTAGACCATGAAATGATCTTACCTCTGTTGTGCTTCTTGGGGTAGGCCATTCGATGATAGCTCTCACCTTCTCTGGGTCCATTTTCAGACCTTCTGCTGAGATTACAAATCCCGGGTATACTAACTCCTTTACAAAATTACACTTTTTTAGATTTATTAATAACTGCTCCTCCTACGACTTTTCAAAAACCCTTCGATATGCATCAGGTGTTCCTCCAGGGTTCTGCTGAATATTAATATGTCATCTAAATAGACAATGACAAATTTTCCTAAAAACTCTTTCAGTACCTCATTCATCAGCCGCATGAAGGTACTTGGTGCATTGGACAGCCCAAATGGCATGACCAACCACTCATACAAGCCCTCTCTGGTCTTGAAGGTTGTCTTCCACTCATCTCCTTCCCTGACACGGATCTGGTGGTAACCACTCTTGAGGTCAATTTTGGTGAAGTACTTGGCTCCACTCAAACAGTCCATTATGTCATCCATCCTTGGCAATGGAAATCTGTATTTTATTGTGATCTTGTTGATGGCTCGAGAGTCTGTGCACATTCTCCACTCTCCATATTTCTTTGGCGCTAGCACTGCAGGTACTACGCATGGACTTAAGCTCTCCCGAATCAGCCCCTTCTCCAGCAACTCCTGGACCTGCCTGTTTAGTTCTTCAGTTTCTACAGGCGTCATTCTATGTGCAGCTTTATTGGGCAAGCTTGATCCTGGCACCAAATCAATATGGTGACTGATCTTCCTTACTGGGGGTAAACCCTCAGGCACATTATCAGATATGATATCTGGAAATTCCTTCAACAGATCTTGGACTTCTGTTGGGGCATCTTTGCATTCTGTATCCCTGACTCTAGGAATTAATGCATAACACATATGTTCATGCTTTAAATCATCTAAAAATTTTCTTTCGTCAACCAAGCAAATTCTTGCACTGCCACATACCTTTTCTTCCACCTCCTTCAGGGGTTTCAACTTATGACGCATTCCATTCTTGGTCACGGAATAGGTGTTGGCACGGCCATCATGAACCGCACACCTGTCAAACTGCCATGGCCTTCCCAACAGCAAATGGCACGCATCCATGGGCGAGAATGTCGCACAGAACCTCATCACGGTAATTCCCAATACTAAATTTTACCAGGCACTATTCATTGACCAAAACCTTATGGTCTTTCTGCAACCACGTGATCCGATATGGATGCGGGTGTTTCTTTCTCTCCAGTTGTAGCTTTGTAACCATTCCCTCTGAAACTAGGTTATCTGTGCTACCGTTGTCAATGATAATGTTGCAAATCTTACCCGCGCATTTACACCTTGTGCGGAATAAGCTTTTCCTCTGATCTGTAGCTCCCTCTTCATTCAGCAGGACTCTCCTTGCAATCATTACTTCTCCTCTCTCAGCTTCTTCAGAATGCTCAGATCCAACATCTTCATCAGCGACTGCTACTCTGGCATTTCCTTTCGGCCTTCGATTATTTCTTTCTCGTTGTTGTGGGCACTCATATTGGTGATGTCCCTCTTCCCCACATTGGAAGCAAGTCCCTCGAAATCTTCCTCTTCCCTGGCCACGTCCAGCTCTGCCTCTTCCCCCTCGGTAACCATTATTCTGATTACGGGGGCGGTCTGTATTTTCTCTCCTTTGTTCTTGATTGCTGCTACCTTCTCCATTTTTTTGAGAATCTTCATTTCTTCTTCCACTGTTCCTTCCGTCGGTTCTTCCGCCATGACCTCTTCCTCTTTGCTTGTTTTCAAACCTCCTATTGAGCTTTTCTTCAACCTTTAAGGCAAATTGGTAAGCGTCCTCTATGGTGGTCATCCGGACTAGACTTAATTCTTCCTGAATACTTGCTCGTAACCCATTAATGTAACGGGCTACCTTCTCCTTGTTGGCCTCTGAGTGGCCTATTCTAATCATTATTTTATGAAATTCTTCTATGTATTCTTTTACAGACTTGCTTGATTGCCTCAATCCTTGCATTTTCTTTAGCAGGTCTAACTCATAATCACCAGGGATGAACTGCCTCTTTAGCTTTTCTGCCATCCATTCCCACTTTGTTATTCTCTCTTTTCCTCTTTTATTTCGCTCCAGCTGCACTCCCTTCCACCAAATGCTAGCATGACCTTTCAGTTTGGTCTTAGCGAATCTGACCCTATCAGGATCCTCAACCTCCTTCGTACTCAAAGTACTCTTCCAGATCGTTGATCCAGTCGATCAATTCCTCTGGATCAAGGTTCCCGAAATATGTGGAAACCTCCATCTTCGGCCTCTTCCCAATCTGGGATATGGCTTTGTATAGTCTGGCTCTGAGCAAGATCTACTGCTTCTTCTTCTTCCTCGAGGTTGGTCTTCTTCTTCATCATCTTCCTCTTCACTACCTTCGTCTCTTCTTGGCTCCAATCTTCTACGCATTTCTTCTTGCAGGGCTTGCATTTGCCACTGCAAAGCTCGAACATCTTTCGTTGCTGCCATGCCTCTCCCACCAATAGGGTTTCTTCTTGGAGGCATTCTGCTCACCCAATTCCAAGCCCTTCCACAGATCCTGGTGTAACTGCCTCTCCTCCGACGATCTGTTACACACTCAGGAACTACTGGCTCTGATACCACTTGGTGGAGAACAGATCTTACACAAGACAGAAAACCAGAGAAACAAGAGCCCAAAATTTCTTATTCAATACTTTGAAAGAATTTTACAAGAATATACAGCCAAACTACCATTTTGCCAACCCCCTCTCATTACAATCCATGGGTTTTTATCGAGGTCCCGATCCTCTATGCTTTCAAACTTCCCACGATCTACAATTGCCACCTGGAACAATTCTAGAAAGTTGCATTGATGAGACTCTAGGTGAGGTGCGCGACTGGCTGCCATACCCAACGAAATCTTCTTCTCGATCTGTTGCTTGTTGTTAGTTGCTATAAACGCGTCTCCAGATATCCTACGCGAGTGGCCAACATGCCCGTTGAAATCCTCCTTTGAAACTGTTGCTTCACTGCTGCTAACTTGCCGCGCACGAAGGGACGCCTTTATGAAAGCTGGGAGTGCGTGTTTTTCTGTTTGGTCGCGATATCGTGACATGTCGCGATATCGCGACCATTTCCTTTCTGTGCCTTCTCTCTCTCCGTGATATCACGACATGTCGTGATATCGCGACATTTCCTCCTTCAAGCCTTCTCTCTCCGTTTTGGTCGTGATATCGTGACATGTCGCGATATCGCGACCTTTTTTTATCGGCCTCCGTTCTCCCGTTTTGGTCACGAAATCGTGACATGTCACGATTTCGTGACCTTTTGTCTTTCGTGCCTTTGCCTCCCTACGATGGTCATGATTTCGTGACCTTTTGTCTTCCGTGCCTTGCCTTCCCTGCTTCGGTCGTGAAATCGTGACATGTCACGATTTCGTGACCTTGTGTCTTCCGCGCCTTTGCTTCCCTGCGGTGGTCGCGATTTCGCGACCTTGTGTCTTCCGGCCTTGCTTTCCCTGCCTTGGGTCGCGAAATCGCGACATTCTGTCCGCTGCTCCCCTATATTTTGTTTTGGTCGCGATATCGCGACACATATTTTTCTTTGCAACACTTAGAAAAAAATAACTTTGCAACACTTAGAAAAAAATAACAACAAAAAGTTTGGTTGATGCTCGATTGCTTTGCTGCCCTCGGATGCTCCTGCATCAGAATTTTTCTTTTTGGGGGGATTTTATTGTTTACTTTTTATTTGTGGTATTTTTATTTTCTATTTTTTCCTTCACTTTTTTTGTATTTTTAGAATAAAAAGGGAAAATAAGAAGTGGGAATTCATAAAAGAAGATAATTTATACCAAATTTGTATATATATATATATACAATTATGACAATACCTTAAACTTGTTAGAGGTATCTTAGGTGTTGTTATTGATGGAATAGATAATAGTCTACAATATAAAGTGACCAACCCATAAGCATTAACACCCTTAATTTCAATAATATAATATGGACCACTCCAAATCAAATCAAACTGGATATGCTTACATGGTTTAGCCTAATCTTTGTCCTATTTCAGCATAAGATCATCTTCCTTAAATTTAACCATTGTTGTCTCTTTGTTAAACCATCACTCAATTGTCGCTTGATGTTGGAAAAACTTCTTAAATGTATATTCATGTTATTCTTCATAGAACAACAATGCATCTAGCCTTGTTTGCAATGCCACAGTGTCAATATCCTCAAGATCCAATTATTTTTTCATTTAAAGCAAATAGAGCTCTAAGTTGAGATAGTACTTTCCTAAATACCAGTTTATATTGTGAATTGCCTAAGGAAGCATTAGGAGTTATATTATCTACCCAAAGAATCCTTTTAATTACATGTGTCAATCCCTTTATGACTCAATGATAGTTCTTTTTAAAATCTAGACCATATTCTTATTCCTAGATTCTATCAAACCACTCCTTTAAGGATAGTAATTCAAGGAGGTTTTTAATATAGTCATATTCTAGTGCAAATTGAATTAGTTTTTCCTCTAATGAAGGCACTTTGTACCTAGTGAAAATATCTTCTAATAATTGTATTGTAGTCTCTTAATTGATGGTCTTAACTAGGATTGCTTCTACCACTCGACTAGAATTATTTATCATTATTACGATTCAACCATGACATACACTCAACATAGGACTAATATTACCAATGAAATCCAATCTACACTATTGGAATGGCTCAAAAATTATTATTGGTTGTGGTGGAATTGGTGCTTTTTCTTTTCTAATGAACACAATGAGACTTACAGTGCTTAACACATTAAAATTATAAATGGTAAATGGTTAATAATAACCTACTCTTTAGATTTTGCATTGTTATATATGTAAAATTGTGTCCCACCTTCTATTGTAATACTTGCACAATAATTCATGTCTTCTTTATTCTTCAACACACCTTAGGAATACACCATGATATCCTTTCTGGAATAATGCATCATTAAGCAATGCACAATCCATTGTCTTCCATCTAAATCATCTTCTTTCTTTTACTGCTCGACCCTCTAGAATAGTGTTGGTTCACATATATTCTATGACTTATCACATACAGCTCATTTATCCATGATCATCTACATGCTCCTCTAGTTGTTCAATTTTATCAATAAACCCTACATAATCATATGACTAAATTCTCACATAGTGCTTTTCCTCTCACTAGTTTTGTGGGTCTCATTTCGATATTAAATTCTTGAATTTTATTTATTTAACCAATGCTTTTATCAACCAATTCTTCATGCAAGATAGCATATTAACATTTGAATGCACCAAGAACACAATATTTTTGCACTGTGAGAGATAACATCTAAATTTTCTCAATGCTTTCATTATAACAAACATGTTTCTCATTAAAGGTATATCTTTATTTGTAACTATGCAAGGTTTGACTCATAAAGAAGGTTGGATGCTTATCATATTTATCATTCTTATATGTAAGCAATATAGTAACATTAATGTTTGTTCCAAACATAATCTAAAAACTTTGTTAAAATCTAGGTTGACCAACATGTTCTGAAAGGCTTATTTACCCCCTTCTATCCAAGTTAGCATGATTTTGATTGTTATAACCAACTTAGACATATTGGTTATGAATCTAGCTAAAAATTGGATTTGGCCCATAAAAAAGTCAATTTGTTTATTTAATGTAAGGAAAACTCTTAGATAGCCTTATTGCTATTAGGATCAATGTTTTTGAGACAATGTGACCCAATAGCTTCCTTTCTTGGACACAAAATATTAATTTATTTGGCTTTAAAGATGTCTCATATTCTCTATATTGTTCAACCCTGCTTAAATATCTTCTATGTGTTGCTTTCTATCTTTAAATAACATGGTTAGGTCATCTAGATAATATAATTATGATCTTGTTGATTAACCTTGAAAATACTATATCCATGGATATTTTGAAACTAACCCCTGCATTTGAAAGTACAAACAACATCCTTTGATAAAAAATATGTTTCTCATTTGGTCATGAATGTTTTTTATGTTGGTCTTCATCTCTAACCAAGATTTGATTATATCATAAGAATCCATCAAGTAATGACAAATTTTAGGATTTGGCAACTTTCTTAATATTTGTTCCAGTTAAATTAGTGGATAGTGATCTTTAAGTGATGCCCTATTCAAATTTATAAATTCAACACATAGATAGCATTGCTCTTACTCACTAACACTAGATTCACAACCTAAGTTAAAAGTTTGATCAAAAATATAATTTGCACTTGAAGCAACTTAACCAATTCCTTCTTCATTATGCCTTCAATTTTTGGGTTTAGAAGGTTTTGTTTCTACTTAAATGGTTTAGCTCTAGACTCCAAGTCAATGTTATATTCGATTACTATCCTATAATTTACCTTCAGGCCATCACAGCTTTAGGTGATGATGTCGTTATACTTGGCACAAGGCTCCTTGATTATAGTGGTTTCTTCTTCACTACAATCCCTACCTAGAATCAAATATTCACATATATAAATTTTAATAGGTTGATAGGAAGAGGGTTTTACCTTCATGCTTGATTTATTGGCACTATCATTTCGATTGAAAAGACTTTGTAACGTGATGAATCCTCTAGAAAAATTATTTGTTTTTAACTTTACCATCTCCATAATCATTATGTTTTCAATGTGTTGAGCCTCTCAAATCATGAATTCTATGATTTATTGATCATTGTTGAACACTTCTCAATGATCAAAGTTGTCAAGTACAATAGGTCTAAATACTACCTCTAGTTGCTTTGGCTTTTTTCATAGCTAGTTGTTGGATTAAAACATGCAACTAAAGACACTAATTCATCAATTTTTTTATTATGTTCCTTGGGACCGCTAAAATTTCATAAATTTTAAATTTGTCAAGTCTCAAACCTTGTGTTTATAATCCTTCATTTGTTTTTTTTTTGGCTCATACATTGACTTAACGTGATTTGCCACAAGTTCTAAATCATTGAATATCTTAAGGTATTTAATGCCAAGTTTTTTTGCTTTGTATAATCCAATGCATAATCCTTCATATTCTACCATCTAATTCATACATTTAAACAACCACCTATCTACATGTGGGTTCATGAAATATACTCCTATTCTTATACTATTTCTAATCCTAGCTCCACCAAAGTGCATGTTAGATAATTATTACATTATTTGTCTAATATTTAGAGGTAGAATACAAAGAGACATGTTGGTCTCCGAAGTACCAAGAGTCTCTTGAAAAACCAAGAGACATTGTATTGTATATATTTGTACAACTATATTTGATTGAATGAAAGTAATCTCTTTTTTGTTGCTCAATCCATCATTGTATCAAAACAAGTTCTTCAGTATCAAGCCTCTCTAAAATCATATCCTTAGCTTTTTGTATTTCATAGTAAATTGATTGGACATTGTTTCATCAATCACTACCTATGCCCTATTTTTTCTCATTAGCGGCATCATTTGCTTTTTACATTGCAGCCTCAATATTAGACTCCACGAAACTATAGAGCCTGATGAAGGTGTTGAAGTCGAAGAAGCGTAATTGTTGGTGGCGAATCTATCAAAGGAACATGCTACAAGAAACAAATGGGTTGTTGTAGCCAAGGGTTCCTTACGAGACAGTGAAGATGTACAAGGACTTTGTTAAAGTAAAGCATACAAGCTAATGTTTGTGACTTTGGAGTTAAAATTTTAGTTAAATAAAATGTTGTACTTAACATTATGGTAGTAAACCATGAGGTTTATGGCGAAGTGAGATTTGCAAGGGCATGTGTGATTTCTATAAGGAGGGAAAGGCTTTTGGACCACAAAAGATCATTGCCCCTTTGTTGTTTTTTAGGTGTTGGGAGACCATACCATCATGCATGTACTTGTATATCCTCAGGTTGTCAATTTGTCAGATTTTAATTGCCATAGGGCAATCGTTGTGGATTTTGTCTGTGTAAATGGTTCCGAAGGCATCGTTTCTTAAGCTCTTCTTGTTGAAAAGAAATCCTTCTTCAGATTTTTTATATGAATATTTAATGTGTGCTTCCAAATTTTCATTCAAACTCTAAATCATCTCAAATAATGTCAGCTCTACCACTACATAGGAGGTACGGATGAGGGTTCCATCGAGTATTTTTGTCATGTGATAAATCTACACCATTTTTTATCATGTGAAATTTTAATGGGAAATTTTATTGGTTTGGCATGGTGATAAACGAAAAATAAAAAATAATAGTGCATGGAAAAAAGGTGTGGGGCTACCAGGTGCAAAATGCTTAACAAGGCCTATGGTAGAAAATAAAATATCTATGGAAGTAGAAATATTCAAATGAACGACAAGCTAGTTTGGAAGCCTTAACTTTCAACCTAGAGATCTCATGTTCAACTTTGTGCTTTTAAAAGTTTTGCTTTAAAAAATCATTTCTAAGGGGTTAAAAGCAACACTTTCCCTTTTGACATGCATATGGGATTAAATAGTAGAGTTGGCTAGTTGAAACAAAGTATAAGTTCTTAAAGCAAAAGTTAAAAGGCCAAAACTCACCAAAGATTTTTTTTAAACTACCATAGGAAGAATTTTTTTTTTTAATTTTGCAATTTCCTATAGTTCTTTAAATTAAAGAAATTTTTTGAAAAATAAATATAGACTATAGTGAATATTTTTGCAAGATTAAAGGTGGGGTAGTCTTTTTTTTTGTTAAAAGGTGCAGTTTTGGCGGTGACTAACACCTTAATTTTTTTAAAAATTTATAAATCAAACATGTGCTTAAGCATACTCTTAGTGTTTTGTATCAATGACACCTTCGACTTGTGTTTACAGGTAAAGTTGTTGCGTTAAGCTATTGTGTCTATAGCCTAACAAAGTTATCCTAATGATGTCTAGGAATCAACCCTTTAAGTCATTAGGGAGAAATAAGAACATTTTTTAGTGACTCTTTCACTCTATTTCCTTCCATATTCGTCCCTATTACTAAACATAAATTTTAAAATTGAGAAATTTGGAGTATATAGGGAATTTATACCCACGTACAAGGATTTCTCTTTAAGAAATTATCATTGATAAAGAAAATCCCTTTCGTACTACCACGGTACCTTGTATCATTCTCTTTCACATACATCAAGGTCTCTCTCACGTACGACTGCGTATATCGACAAGACTAGCTTCTTCCACATATCGATGGGTATATAAGAAGGTTGGATATATAGAAAGGTTCGATATATCATAATGGTGGTATGTTGAAAGAGGGACTATTTGGGAGTTATAAAGAACCCTTACCATTGCAACATCAAAAACATCTCTTACAAAATCACTACTCAAAGGCCCAAATCTAGACCATGGAAGACCAAGATGAGGACCATCCTAGTGGTTGAGAAACTCTAGGACATTGTCATCAAAAAATCACTTAGCCTAAAGAGGATGAAGAGGCTCAACATAAATTTGATGAAGCAGATGCCAAAGCACTAATGATTATCACCCTTACCACAGTAGATGGCGTTCAACCACACATTTGTAAAGCACATACATCCAAGGAAGCATGGTACATATGCCAAAGCACTAATGATTATAACCCTTGCCATAGTAGATGTCATTCAGCCACACATTTGTGAAGCACATACATCCAAGGAGGCATGGGACACTTTCTACCATCTTTGAAGGGAAGAATGAATCAACAATTCTTCACCTTCAATCTCAACTCCATACACTAAGAGTTCAATATGGAGAAAGCATTGAGGAATTTCTTTGCAAAGTTGCAAAATTAAAAGCAAGATTGTATGACATGAAATAGAGGATAGGCTCTTAGTATCCATCACACTTAGAGCCCTACCTGATTCTTATCAAGCATTGATTACTTCTTTGTAAGTATCAAACAAAAAAGGTGTCCTTTGAAAAGTTGATGAACATGCTTCAACAGGAAGAAGCAACCAATCAATTGAGGGATCAATTGACGAACAATACACTCATTTCCACAAAGAAGCTACATAAGGGTCTTTCCTCTTCTTCATCATTATCACAAAAATAACCTCAAAGACAAAGGAGGTACTATCATATATATGAAAGAGACGGATATGATACAAAGTATTATCGATATAAATCCATGATTCGAGGAGGTCAAGTTTGTAACCCTTCTCAGAAAAAGAGACATTTCAAACCACCTCCAAAGCAACAACAAGGGCATGTTGCATATGAAGAACAAGAATTTGATTTTGAACAAGACTTTGAATTGGCACACAAGGTACTGATGTCCAATCCAATGACAAAAACAAGGGATAAAATTGGTATATTGATTCGAGTGTTATTGGAGATAAAGTGTGGTTTGACTCCTTACAAGCCAGATATGGAAAACCAACGACCATTGTTGATGATAAGATATATCATGTTAAAGGAGTAGGAAATGTTCTTTTCAATCTAACTAACAAAAAATGCATAATTGAAAAGGTACTATGTGTACTGGTATTAGCAAACAACTTGTTATCCATTTCAAAAGTTCTATATTGAGACATGGCAGTCAAGTTCTGAGTTAATGGGAAAAAGAGGTGTTTCATTACAAAACATGGCAAATTTGTAGCAACTAGTTCCTATAAGAATGGCTTGTTTGCCCTTGATATCATATCTCCTTATGTTGCATTTTTCTTAGCCATGAAAGATGTTACCTCCCTTTAGCATAAGAGATATGAACATCTAAGTTCTTTATACTTACTCCAGCTAAGTAAGCATCACATGGTGACAAGTCTACCCAACCTTTCACCCACATTGCCAATATGCTCAGGTTGTTTAGCAGGAAAGCAACACCAAGTACCTTTTGAGCTCAAGGACCGTTGGATGTCATACACGCCAATCTTTACAGACCATGCCATCCAACTATGGTGGACACAAGTACTTTCAATTGTTTGTAGATGGCTACTCATGGAAGATGTATATTTCTTTCCACTCAAGTCAGATGCCCTCAAGAATTCCAAAGCTTCAAGGAGCTTGTTGAAACATAAATTGGGCGTTCTATTCTAATCCTCTGCTCATATCTAGGGAGGAATATACATCCAACAAATTTTCAAGGTTTGTCGTATAAAATGGGATCAAACAACAACTTATTATTGCCTACATTCCATAATAAAATGGGGTTGTTGAGAGAAGAAACTATTCTATCATTAAAATGGTTTGTTGTCTGCTTACAGGAGCTAGTCTAGAGCAAAAATATTGGGTTGAAGTTATCTCCATTACAGTGTATTCAAAATAGAGCTCCCACAAAGGCACTTCATGGAATTATACATGAAGCTTGGTCTGGGAGAAAGCCTTCAATTGTGCATCTTAGAGTCTTCGGAAGTAAGGCATACATGCATGTGCCAAAGCAAAAGAGGACCAAGTTGGATGCAAAAACCTTGTCTTGCATATTCCTTGGCTATGATGAAGCATCAAAAGCTTATCAACAGATAGTCACAGTCACCAAGAAAGTGCATATAAGTAGTAATGTATTTGACTAAGAACTTAAAATAAGATAAATGTTGAAGATTCTAAGAAGTTTGAAGATGTCACATCTCCAATTATGAGCACTAAGTTAATAAAGAAGTTCCAGGAGTAAAGTTAGATGAGGAAGATCATGAAGAAGTTTCAAAAATTTTGAACCAATAGCAATTGTTGCATCACAACAAAGAAAGACTCCAAAATGACTCATTAATACCATCAGAGATGCCAAACTTGATGGACCTCTTGACCTCACTTCCACATGACCAGGTACTTGCAATAGTACATGGGGAAGATGTACATCTAGGGTTGAGGACTTCAATAATGGAAAGCTCATAATCAACATCAGTGATCAAAAACAAGTGGACTAAGTGCAATCTCACAATGTTGGGATCCACCCACACCTAACCTTCTTATCATTTCATGGGTTCTCAAGGTGGAATACCTACTTATAATGGTGATTTGGCATTTCCACAATCTAGTCCTTAACCTTATCAATAGGGCTATCCAAATTTTCCTTTCAAGTGTGTCTTAAGGTATCCAGTATATCTACCAAAGTTCAGTTTTGTCCACAGATTTTATAATCCATATGCAACACCTCAATTTTCATAAGTATATGTTGGACTAACAACAACAATGTATCCTCATGCACAAGTAACACAAAGTGTGGGTGGCTACCTTACCTCACCTAGATATACTATGCAAGGACCACACAATGTTTAGTATAGCAGTCTTGGATTGATGACAACAATAGCTACATCACTACAATATGCAAATGGAGCATGAGTCCTAAATGTTGCTGAAACTTAGGAGTAGCATACATAGCCAAGAGCTAGAGCCAATCCGATGGACACATGATTGCAGACATTCCTGGAAAACCAAATAATGTAATGAGGGATGATAGATAATTATTCATTATTTGCATAATATTTAGAGGCAAAATAAAAAGAGACATGATGGTCTCCAAAGCACCAGGAATCTCTTGAGAAACCAACAGACATCTTATTATTTTATATATATATATATATATATACAAAATCGGACTGATTGAACAAAAATAATCTCTTTTTTTTGCTGCTCGATCCATCAGTTCATGGTCCACACATCATCAAAATTTTGGACATGTTCTTTCATCAAAGTTGACATTGTTTTAGTTTTGTCAAACACTAAATAGTTGCATATTTCAATCTCTTTACATAAATCTTCTATTTCATTGTCCATGTACTATCAAATAATACCAATGATCATCTCATTTTCAGAGATCAATTTACCTTCCACTAATTATTCCTTCTCAAATTATGGTAACTAATTCCTATTAACGATCCCATCATTGTCCAACTTGTGGAGGAGGTGATTGCATGGCGGCTCCTCTTCGATCCTTGTAACATTTTTGTCTTCTAGCACCCTCGTGTATATAATCCATAGATAAGTAGTCATTTTCAAAGTTTTTTAGCCCATTTGCATAATATGTCAAAATAGGGTGGTAAGTTGATTCTTTTACCACAATTAGTCCATGATGTAATGCAATCAACATGATCAAATATTTTAAAGTCAACATGATCAAATATTTTAAAGACCCTACAACAGTTACTCATATTCCATCCATTTGGACTAGCCCTCCTACAATATTGATGTACAAAAGACTCATTTCTTCACATATTGTTCTTGACATTACAATGACTACCCCTAAATCGACTATGCAATTATGCAATAGATATCCTTCGAATTTTGGAGTAATATAGAATGACAATGGCTTCATCGTCTTAGGTTTAGGAGTGTTCAAGATATCCACCACATTTACTTGTATATCCAAAGGATCCTTTGTCATCAAGTTATGTTGCAACTAGATCAAATTGCATTGAAGGTTCTCTTTTTTTGAGCTAGCTTGGCTTTAGAGTAAGATTGCTCATATTCTCTTAAAAGTTCCTTGCAATAAATTTCATTGTCTTCATAATGAAAGCCCCTCCAACATGTTTATTTTAGTCCAGGTTTCTTCAACTCATCTATTGAATCGTGGATCAATATTGTTTCCCTCATTTCGTGGTATAAATTTCCTAAAGTTGACTCATGACAATTATTTTACCCTTGCTAGTAAGCAATGGATACTTCAAGCTTCTTTTAACAGTTTTGTGCAACTTATGTCGTTCAGTTTTTCAAACTCCACTTTACTTCCCACTAGTTCTTTTTCTTTTGGTAATTTGATTGTTGATTGTGTTTGTGTTGGCACAATTTTTTTGTGCTTGTGGTGTTGATTGAGTTGTGGGCATTGGACCCTTAACATGAATTTATGGTCATCCCCTTCTCAACACCATATTATATATGCTTGATTCAGCTTGTTTTTGTGAGTTGGTTGGGTGTAATTGGTTGAGGTTGTTATTCCATTGTTTTTCTTTTGCTTCGTCTCACAGCCCTTGATTGTTGTTTTGGATAAACCATTATCATCTTCAAAGGGAAACCCTTCATCATCTTCTAGTGCTATGAAGTTGGGGAATACCACATTATTGGCTTTTGCTACCATAAGGTACTACCTACTAGCTACCCACTCATTGATTCATCACCAACTAGTTCATAATTGGTTGACTAGCCACTACTTGGGTAGTTACAATAAGTTGACTCATTATCAGTTGGTTTGCCATTATCGCTTATTGGGTTGTCTAACATTGTTGATTATAGATCATCATTTGAGCGTTGTGGATTGACATGACAATCCACTAGATCGTGGCATGCATTGCAAGCAAAGCACCAGTTTTTGACTCTGAATTCATATTTACCATATTATTCTGCACATGATTAGTTATTTTCCTATTACCCTATTGAGGGCCTTGACCTTTATTAAGATAAATTATTCTCTCTATTACCAACCTCCACTATGTTCATTAATCGTTAATTTATTGGACACATCCCTCATTAGTAAAATCTTTTCATCCATGTGTTGTGTCATATGCTTATCTACTACTCCTGATTGTTGTTGGCTGATTATGATACACTTGTATAGTAGGTGAGGTTAACTGTAGTTATGGCGCAAGTAATGTTGGTGGATGAGATGGATATACAACAGCACTTGGTGGTGCCCAACCTAGGAAAGTCATTATGTATGAGGCTACAGGTTATTGACACATGCATTTGATGAAAATAGAGTAATTTGAGGCGGCAAAAGCAAGTCCAATGGTTATACGTTTACGTATTTTGGTATGAAGCATTTGGCACTGGGGCAATTTGAGGCGGAGGATATTTGGATTGTTGGGTTGGAGTCTGGCTCACATGAGTTGCATGTCATTAATACGGATGGTAACTTCCCAGCTTCAATTAGTGCTTCCTCAGCATGAGCAGCTTCTTCAAATGCTCCTGATAATGTAATATGATTCACATTTTTTACCATAATTGCCAAATCAGATTGTAAAGCCCTTATATATTTCACCAATGCTTATTTATTTGATGGTTAAATATTTGAAGGTATAAGGTGCAATGTACACACGAACTTGATACTAAGATCATAAGTGTTCTTGTTCGAATGTCTTTGGATGGTGCTCAACTGGAAGAGCATCGTATATGCATTTGTCTGGTTGTCAAAATGTCATATAAATCATTATATGATTGAAGCCTACTTGGTAACTGATCCATCTCGCAAGCTCTTATACCACCATGTGGCTCTCTCTTAATAAAGATGCAAGCAACCTTATCATAACATTCTCATCTTGAATTCAAAGAACTGGTTTTAAAGTTGACAGCTTATTAAGGTCTTCTAATGTGGTCTTACTGTCATTCCCATTGAATGTAGGCAGAGCCTTAAAAGCTACAGATGGGACTATTGTATTAATTGATAGATTTTACAAACCTTGATAATTCCAATTAGGGAAGTTATTTTCAGCTGCACTTGTATTCGTATCAGGAAGAATGAAGGGCCTTGTAAATACGACATTTGTTAACCGTAAGACATCATTTGTTGTCCATACAACATTTGGTCAATCGATTAACCAATGTATACTTGCTGCTAAGAAATCTAGGGAATTGGAATGTTTTGCATAAGTTGTTAATTTTGTGGAATGTTAGGGTTTTTTGCAAGGTTCCATGAGCCTGGGGGACGGGGGGACGGGGGGACGGGTTTCCGAGGACGGTGGGGGACGGCAGGCCGATTTTAGGGGACGGCTCGGGGACGGCTAGTATAATACTATAAAAATTGAATTTTTTTAGAAATTTAGAATAATCTACACATTCAGAATTCTACACCCAACAAAAATGATATTTCATATTACTAATCAATTATGTAAGTGCAGCCATTCATATTGAGATTAGTTACTAACACATAAGTGCAGCCATTCATATTGAGATTAGTTACTAACACATAAGTGCAGCCATAATTGAGTCATTTAACATTTTCATATTCATATTAGTTACTAATAAGCAGCCATTTAATTGTTTCAAGTTCAACAACTATAACTTGAAGGTTCAGCCAAGGATATCAAGTGCAAACAATGTTCAAACAGTCATCATTTTAAGTAATAACAGTCATCATTTTTTCAGCCACCAATGTTCAAACAAAGACTGTCATTTTTAAAAAATTTCAGTCACTAACTGTTCAAATTTTCAGTCACTATACCAAAAGAATTGGTATTGTTTAAATAAACCTCCTTTTAGTCTTGTAATGATGGCATTATAGCATAATTCCAAAGACCCTTACCATTTTTTAAGTTAAATTTTTTTTTTTTTTTTTCCCCCTTGGGTGAGGATGCCCAGCCGTGGGGGACGGCTGGGCCCCATGGGGGACGCTCAGACCGTCCCCGGGGATGGCTGGGCGTCCCCGGGGACGGCCGGGCCCCATGGGGGACGCTCAGACCGTCCGTCCCCGAGGACGGCCGGGCCCCATGGGGGACGCTCAGACCGTCCTCGGGGACGCAGGACGGTCCGAGCGTCCCCATGGGGCCTGGCCGTCCCCGAGGGGGACACCCCAAAAAGGGGGACGTCCCGGGGACGGGAGGCCACAGGCCGTCCCTCAAAAAGGGGGACGGGGGGAAACGTCCCCCCGTGCTGGGGGACGCGGGAAACGGGGGGACGCGTCCCCGTGGAACACTGGTTTTTTGAAACTTGATTTAGTCCACCTGTTGATGTTTCTGATTTTGTATCTTCTATGGTTGATTTGGTATAGCTTGCTATTGTTTTTGGGCAGCTTTTTGTTATTTAGGAGCAGTCTGTTGTTGGTTTTGCACAACTTCTAGTTGTGCAACTGCTTATGGTGGAGTATAGCCTAGCATACCTCTTGCAATTGATTATTCGGTTGTAGTTGGCCAATTACAGGTGTAAATTGAAGGGGCGGATCAAGTTGAATAATGATTTGATTGGGTTCAGTGATACTTGCACTCAGATCGTTAGGGGATGAGACATGTTCCTTTCTTTTGTTCAAACTAGGGGTCTTTGGAGTGTCGGGTAGTTCTTCCAACCATCGTATGCAAACAAAGATAGTGGGTATTTTTCTTTTATTTTTGGAACCTTTTCTCTTATATGGCATCAATTTAGTGGAATCAGTTTCCTTTTCTGATACACAGGATTGCAAGCTAAGTATTCATAGCATTTTGAAATTTGCTTTGAATCGTGAGTATTGATTGGGTGAAATGTAGACCTATATCTCTGAGAAAAAAAAATCAGAAAAATGAGTCAGTACCTCAAAACAAGTGAAAACAGAAAATAGGCAAAATTTTCAATTAATCAATAGATTTTCAACAAATCACTGGATTTTCAACAATTTGTTGGATTTTCGATGAAATGCTAGAAAAAATGACTTGAAGAAAATGAAAAAAATTGAGTCTTAGTTTTGTACAACAAATTCCAGGTTTATTTAGAAAATCACTAACTGAAACACTTGTGACCTTTTACAAGTTTCTCTGGTTGACAGGTAACAGGAATGATGACAAATCGAGGGTTTCAAGACTTAATGAGTGATTTTTAGCAGTTTTAGGCAAATCACCTTGCATCCAAGCAAATCTTCAAAAAATATTATAAAATATCGGGTTTATTCAGCAAACTGCCAACAGATCAATGGACCATTGGTTCAAGGCTGAGAAATTTTTAAAAGCTTCTCTAGTTTCTCGATACCTACAGAAAATATCATATCTATTTTTTAAAAAAACAACAAAAACATTGTCAAATCTAAGTGAAATTGATGGGTTTATTCATTAACGGAGTTGCCATTGCATGAAACTTAACAAATTCAAGCAGATCTAAAGGATAATGCAATGAACGTACTTAATAATGATGCAAAAAAGTCAGATCTGAAGTTGATATGCATAGATATTAAAAAGTATTTCTAGGTTATGTCAGGTATAATGTGTTTCACAAACCCTTTTGCATATCTAAAGAAATTTAGAACGTATTTGTATAGATCTTAAAAAGGAACCCTGAAAAGAATAAGTCTAATCAATGCAAGTGGTTAGTTCAATATAACTTCATGAAGAAATCAATTCAATTGGTTGCACCAGGCATGCCAGAACTGTTGATCTGCAAAAATGCTTGATCTTCTTCTTATACATCCACAAGATCACAGTTCAACATTGGGAGGGATTTACTCCACTAAATCTTCGGATTTGGGTTGGCTCCCCATTAATCTAATCAAATGAGGGAAAGGGCTGCGAGAGAGAAGAAGAAAATGCAATAAAACATATATAGTCATGTGACTGTAGTGAGATTAGCATGTGGTCCAATCAAAGTTTCCATAAATGACCAAATAACTTCAATGCATCAGATCTTGAACCACATGCACTAAAACAGATAGAGAGGACTAACAAGGGGTAGAAGGAAAGAGCCACTAATGCCACACATTCATGGAAAAAAAGGTCAGTGACAATCAATCCATAAACACATGCATAATTTATCTCACTAATTACATTTCAAAAAAGCAAGTACAAATCTTGATTTGAAGAGTAGCTCTAATGTTCTAAAATGCGAAAAGGACCCTTACAAATGAGCATTAAGCTCTTATTATACAAAAAAATAAACTGAACTCCGCTTTTAATTGCAATAAAATAAATTACGCTCCTAGTTACATGATTTAGCAGAATCTTGACAATCAGATGGCAAAAGGTTGCACTAGTAGCCAAATTTGGCACTAAAACCAATTCTAAATCATTTGGATCATCATGTCACTTTTCATGTTGTTTCCTTGGAATTTGCACCTCGAAGTCCACACCCACGATGCTCCAATTGACAATCCGCTAACTTGTCCACAAATCGTTGGCAGCCTATTCAGCGAATCGGTGGATTCAAAACTGTTTATTTTCCTCCAAATTCTTGGGTTTTGGTCTTAATTCTCCAAAATTAGGCCATCTCCATGCAATTCAAGTACTATGCTAGGTTTGCACACTACCTTTTATGATTGGGATTGCCTCGATTTCTGCCTCATCTCCTCCTTGCATGACTGAATTCATTTCTGGAGAGTAATGGTAGTAGTTGGATTACTACAGGTACCAACCAATCGTTTACATGCCACAGGAAGACAAATATAAGCACAACAACAGTTCATCTTGTAACTTTGCAGGTATGTCTAGTTTCCTCTAAAAACAATCTCAATTTCCAAACCATTAAATGCTATTCAATATTTGACAGATATTGCCATAAACATTGGACCATGACTACAAGGTATGGATTGAGAATGGGCCTGATCTCTATGCCAGATTCCTCAAAATTATAGGCTTTTCAAAGTATCAAGTTCATTCAAGTATGCACCATAAAACCTTCTGTTCCAACTGCCTTAATAACACCTCTTCAAGATATTCTAATCTAATTCAGCTGCCTATCTTTTCTCATATGCCATGTGTATTAGTGAAACTCAACAAGAAGTATTTATGTGAAGAATGCCTCTATCCCATCGATCCTCAAGATCTTTTTGCTCAAAATAGTTCTTCCTGCCATCTCACACTAATGCATTTGGATTTTTACAACTTGCTATAGCTTTAAGTGAACTTTGAAAAGCAAAATTTAATTTAGTTACCTGCACCATTGTTTCATAACTGTGTGCAACCACAGTACACTGAATATATGTTGATCCATTGTAAATACCTACAGACTTAGCAAACCAAGACATCTCAAAAACAAATTACGCAACTTTTTGTCGAGTTAAGGTCAGTTCCTCATGAAGGTGGACAAAACCAGGGAACCTCAGGTATAAAAAAGTAAAGCAAGTTGTCTTTTTTCCTATAACTTATAAAACCGAACATTGAATTGAGTAATCACTAAATTCAATTTGCGCAATAAAAAAGAAAATGTCTTATACATTGAGTTAGAGACTTCGGTAATTATTACAACCCCAAGGAAATAAAGCAGTATTTTAATTCTACAAATACTTTGAATAAATAATGGTTGAGCTTTATTAACCAAAAGAATCGTTGAATTTTTTTTATTTACTTGACGTGTGCTAGAGACTGACTAAACCAAGATGTCTCATAAACAAACTACATAATTTTCCTTGAGGATAAAATCAGTTCCTCATGAAGGCAGACAAAACGGAGGAACCTCAGGTATAAAGAAATAAGGCAAGCAGTCAGTTTGCCTCTAACAGAAAACTGAAAACTGAATTGAGTATCACTAAATTCAATTTGTGCAATAAAAAAGGAAATATCTTATATACTGTGAATTCATGGTGAATCGGTATTTATTACAACTCCAAGGAAATAAAGCAGTATTTTAATTCAACAGATACTTCGAAGAAATAATGGTTGAGCCATATTAACAAAAAACATCTTTGAAAATTTCTATTTACTCGACTTGTCCTTTTTCTTCGGTCTTTCTCTGTCACTTCCGTTCCCTTTCCTCTTCTTCGAACTCCCTTTCCATGATCCTTTCTTTG
Organism: Wollemia nobilis; assembly: GCA_028583015.1. Lineage (NCBI taxonomy): Eukaryota > Viridiplantae > Streptophyta > Pinopsida > Araucariales > Araucariaceae > Wollemia > Wollemia nobilis. The sequence continues at coordinate 1,746,522 of JAQPPZ010002512.1, forward strand.
ACTAATTGAAAGAATTCATGGTCACAAGGTAATTAGTAAGCATGAACCTCCAGAATTAGTATTGAACATACGACTGAAACACGTAATTAAACAGCAATTGAATAATTCATGTTTTGATCATGATCTTGACAATTACTCACCCCAACAGAGAAGGTCTTCAAAGGATCTGCACTCCTGCCACTCTTTTTCTTAAGCCAACCACGATTCCTAGGTTTAGATTGTTCCCCCATCACCACCCTGGCAAGTTTAACAGCTCTGCTAGCTGCTTCTGTAGTAGGATCAACAAGATAGTCTGGTACAGCACGTAGATGTGAAGAAGGTTGCTTCTTGCTCAGCACTTTGTCATGTTTCAATAGTTCTGCATAACAACAAAAATTAGAAAGCTCATCCTACAAAAGATCAAATTGATCCATTTGGACAGATTTGAGGTCACTATGGACTGTGCCCAAACAGGCTTCCAAATTGGAAAAAGCAAAAACAAATATAAAGAAGAAACATGAACAATCTGATTTCATTACCCAGATCTTTGGGATTATCTTCAAAGTGAGTCTTTAACCTGAAAAACCAGAAAGAAAAAGCCAAAATGAGCAAATAGATAATAAAGAAATATACCGGATATGCATGTTAACAAGTGAAATGCAGCTAGTAGCTAAGTAGGATTCACCTCTCCGAATTTAATATTTCATTTCGAAGATCACTGGCACGTGCCTCTCTCACTGCGACTTTGGTTACACTTTTTGCGATGTCCTACAAAAATCAACTACGAATTTGTCTTGCCATCCACAATGCAAAGATGAAACTCATATTGGAAATGAGCATCATTTATAATCATTAACAAAACAATTAAAGCACGTTTTCAAAGCTTCAAACAGCTTTACCTGAGCCCTATACCGCAGAGATTCGACCGCATTTTTTGTCAGCAGGGGAAAAGGTGAAATAAACTTTTCACTCTCAGTATTTTCTTCGCTACCACTCAAAGCCACTTTGATTTCTCTGAATATACTTTCTTCTTCTGGAGACACCTGCATTGATATTACAAACCCAATATAAAAAAATTGAAGCAGTATAACATCTAACGTAAACAACTTCCTAAAAGTCAAGTGTATGGCCATCCATGCAGTCAGTTGTCTTGAACAAACAAAATAATTGTGGGTAGAGGAGAAGAGATTGAATATGACATACCTCCCTCCGATGCACTTCTTCATGTGTCAAACACTGCCAAGGTTTTGTCAGACTGAGGACAGAGATCTCCTAGAAGCTAATAAAAGCAAGCAGTGATTAATGGCATGGAGGAGAGGTGTTGCCACATCTGAAGGATCACTTAGCTTACTGGACCATAAAAGACAAATGCTTCTCTCTGGAAGGGATTTATCTTCACTTCCTCGGAATTGGTGGCTGTTTATAGCAGATTTTTATATCCTCAGTTCTCAAGGGTTTTGTAGATTTTTGTGGCAAAAAAAATTATATGACTTGGGGCTCCTGCATGTTTGGTGCCTGTTTCTAATAGATATATGGTTTTCTTTGAAGGTCCACCTTCCTTTGGGCATGCGCAGCCATTGTTCCAGAGGCTTCACAATCCCCTTGATAGTATGTATGGTTACTTGGTTTATTCAGCAGTACTGATGCAGGCCAGAGTCCATATTTCTGTTCCGGAAATTTTGTGGGTCGGCCCTCTACGTGGCCCTTGAGCTCCATGCTGGTTTGGCTCTCTAGCAGACGCCAGCAGTGAATGTGCTGAAAATTCCCCATTAAGGGTTTGATTTTTAATAGCTTAATAGTTTTACTCTCTCAATGTTGTTGAGAATTCTTTTGTTGTTTACTAGTTTACCTTCTGACCATTTCTTTAAATTTATTTCTTCTCTCTTTTTTTTCTTTTTTTTGGGAATGGTTCTCCCCAGTGTGCTCGTAATATTGTTCTACAAGGTTGGTTTTTAGTTCTAATTTTCCAAATATTTCCATCCACGTCATCCACCGGCATAATTTCAATTTGAGCCATGTGAAGATTTTGTTATGGTTTTGTCTCAGGCGTCTGTTTAATGGCTGGTTACAGCATTATTGGTTTTGCTTGGATGTGTTAGTTTTCTGACTTTCAAGGCCCAATGCCAGGGGTATGCAACATGACACAAACTGTTTTTTGTAGAGAGATTTGCACTTAATTGCATGTTTTCTTTCAATAAAAAGTGAAGGAACAAAAATTCAACTTTGGGTTAATCAAAAGAAGCAAATGGGTGAGTTGGATGTAGGCCACTAGAAATATAATACTATTCTCACCTCACCAAACGTATTAATTTCCATTGCCATTCCAAGCTCATTGGGAGATGGCACAACAATATATAGCAGATTAGATGATCTGACTTTCAAGAAAATGCTCAAAAGAAGCCTAGCTTCTACTTGAAAGTTTGAGGAAATCAAGGAAAGAAAAAAATAACGAGAAGTCCGACAAGCTTCAATTTTGGGTAATTATTTTCAAAATAAAATGCCAAGCAAATCACCAATTTTAATGAGCATAAATTTCATCATCATAGAAAAGGGGTTAAAATAAAAGAAAAGTATATACTGATTCTTAAGCATTAGACTGATGGCCCAACTAATCAAAATCTAAATCTACTCAAGTTTGACTTATTGCTTTCAACTTTCGCTATCTACTTGCAAATTTGAAAATGTAGAGCCCAAACACCAGTGAGAAAAGTTATACAAGGAAGCACAATGAACAATAGCAAGAGGGCAATTACCAGTGAGACTGAAGTACCAGTGCTATAAGCTCTTCCAGTCCTTCCAATGCGGTGTATGTAACCCGAAGTGCTTAGCGGCATGTCAAAATTTATGACCTGCAAATTAGACAGTTGGGGAGAAAAAGTCATAAAATAAATGAAACAAATATTGACAAGTGAAATGTCTTAAGGTGGACTCAAGAAAAACCTATAATAACTAATGTTCATAATACAATTTCAAGTACTTGTTTAACAGATAACAATGTAAATTCATGTCAAGTCAAAGTGTCACTACTAATCATGAATGAGGAATGTATAAGTTCCGGAGTTCCTTCTATCCAGTTCGTCAATATGTGGAACAGTAAAACAAAACATTTATGACTCTGGGAAGTCGGTGGGGGTAAACTTATATCACAGCATGTTACACATGCTCCAGAATGATAAGAAACTTCTAGAACAATGAGTACCTCATCAATAACTAAACAAAGAAACGATCCTTTTACAAGTTTATGCAGAGGGAAAGATGATAAAGCCCAAATATCAACATTATAAACTATGTATGTGCATATTGAATGACTCTCAATGATCCTGAAAAACAAACGTGATAGGATAAATTATTTTCAGAAAAAAGGAGGACCATACATATGGCAAGCTTGTGCATAAATTCAAATCAAATCAAAAAAGCGTTATCAGCATTTCCAGCATCCTGTTTGCATACCGTGTAAACATTTTTGAAGTCAATTCCCCTTATGACTCCAAATTCAGAATCTACTGTCTTCTTCTGACGTTTTTTTGTCTTTTTGCTACTACGCTGAACCTCTTCAACATGTTCCTTTTCAAGTTTTGCAGGTTTGCTGTCATCTGTTGCTATCAAATAATCAAACAAACCTGAATTGAACTCCTGCAAAATCGCCCAACATTAGACAAAGAGCACAAGGAATAGCCTAAAATAATATTTCCATCAACTTCTCTCTGCTTCATAAACTCAACACCAGATTCTTTATAATTCACTCAGTTTACAGCATTGAACAGCTTGTATCCACAACAATAAAAGAATATTTATGGATCATAGAGGAAAATTCTGAATATCATTGCAGATACAATGTAGAAACTAAGATCTGGTTATACACAAGGGTTTAATCATTTTAAAATTGGAAGAACAACAATTTAATAAGGCAATGGGCAAACTATCCTTTGCAAATTTGTGCCCATCTCTTGTTCTGTTCCCATGCTTATAAACACAAGAAAACATTAAGTAATGCAAGAGAGAAGCAATATTAATAGCCATACCTCAAGCAGGTGAAGCCGAGAGTTCTGTGGCAACTCTGCATTTAAGACAGCAGATCTGATCCCAAACTGTAGAAGCAAAAAAGACAGCAAGAATGAGTGTCCTATACAAACATATGAATAAGCCCTTATAAACTAAGACTTAAAATGCTGCAACAACAATCATATTAAACTTATTTTCATATCAGCAAAAATAAATAATAACTTATTACAATTGCCAATAATCTACACAAACTCCCAACAAATGGCATGAGCTCAAACAGTTAAATTCCTTGACTTTCAAGGAGGAGACGCATGTTTGAATCTTGCCAAGCATGATACATGCATAAATTCCAAGCTGCTGTAATACCACTATGCGGTAATGATGTAATACAGGTGAGGCCATTTTCAATCCCATATAACCAATATATATATATATATATATATATAAACTCCAAAATAACCTGATATTATGGAATCTCAGAACTTGGAAGGAAGCACTTCCCAGAAAAAAATAGTACATACTGATTACAAATGACTTTGGAAATCATCATTACCACACATAAGAATAAAGATTAAATAAGAATACAGAGAAGCTGGAGATGGATCTTTTGAGATGGGAAATTCATGAAAGAGATGAAGGATAAGGTGAAGCCTCTCATTTCTGTTAATGGAAATAATGAAAGTGAACAGTCAGCATTATTCTCTGATACGGCAAAAGAAGCAAGTCTAAAGGATGGAAATTTAATCAGGGCTCCAACAGAAAGCATGCCAGGAAAAAGTAAAAATTAAATAGGCATTCAGTAGACAGAATCGCCTAGCAACATATGATGAAGAAGAGAACTGTCCCTTAAAGAAGGCATGAAATTCTTTGACATTAGACCTCAACTAAGATTGTATTGAGGGATAATCTCTCCAAATATTTTCAAGGACCGTTCAAAAACAGTTCCACTCTCTATGAACTTTGCCGATTTTGACACCATTTCAGTTTAATGCAGCAAAATTTCATGTTCTTATTGTGCTCCAACAGCTCCAATAAGGGTGGGAAAAATATACAGGCAAAAAGAGCATTTCCACATTTAACCCTTTATTTTCCATCAGGCTGGGGCCCAATTTCAACTGGTGCAGGAGGTATTGACTGGTGAAATTTTATTTTGAGTGAACTATTCATGACCTATGCTTCTAAACCCATCCATACACCCGGATTTAGCTGTTCTAAACAAAAACTTATCATCACTAAATGCATGTCTTTTATATCTTTTAATATTTATCCTAAGGAAATCATATTGCATAATCAAGCCCCGTTGAGGACTCCAAAACCTTGGTAAACCTCTCCTGGCCATTGCCTAGCTAGGTTAACCACAGATTATAGCAAATAAATGGGTCTAGAAATTCCATAGTAAAGAAACTTGGACTCAGCAAGGCCAATTTTGGACTAGGACTTAAACTCGGTAAAAAAACTCGGAAAGAGACAGCAAAAACGAACTGAAGAAAATACAAATTTTCATCGGCAAACAATTTTTCTCATGCATATCGCAATTAATTCACATTATACAAATCCAAAATTAATACTGTAAGCAATACAACCTTAAACTACACATGAAAGTGACAAAACACACATCAATGTAACTGCTGGATGGCTGTTAGATTCAGTCTTGGAGCAAGCGGTGCTGCCCCTGGAACCCCGACACAAGTGGCAACGGATGTTGCCCATCATGTTGGTGATGTGGCCGATTGTAGGAAGTAGAGTGAGCAATCAAAGAACAATGTGTTGCTGGGAGCAATTTGAAGTGAAGCTAGTTGTAGAATATTTAACGAACAGAAGAAAGCGGAAGGAACGCGACAAGAGATTCCAATACAGTGTTCAGTGCTTCTATCCCCAATGTTTAACTCATGTGTTGTCAAGGATGCCGCCAAGTCTAAAGGAGGGGATAGATATAAGAAGGCGAATTGACATGTATGTAGGAAGATGAATTGACATGAATGCATAATAAATGAATAAAGTTTTTTCATTTTGTAGTTTGTACGCTAGGTGTTTGACGAATGATTATCAAACATTATCAATGTACGTGTAATTAGAATGTCATGTAATTTGGATGTCAGATAACTTGGATGTCATGTAATTCAGATATCAGGTAAATTAGGATGTCTTGTAATTAGAAGTGTGTCATGTAGGTGTAGTTAGGGTTGGGTATGAGGAAGTTGCAGAAGTTAGCAACTACCTCCCCTTTCCCACAAATAGTAAAAGTAAACTGCTTACATTTTTCGAATAAATCTATCATACATTCATTCATCCATCTATCCGTATCTGAGAGTGTGTGCATGTTGTTGTCGTTTGAAGTGTGTTGATGGTTTGTTGGAGTATGGCATATTGCAAATAGTTGTGCAGGATACATGTTCTGTGCACAGTGTATCTATTTGTAATTGTAAATTATTCCAATTGTATATTTTGTTTATCTAAGTGGTAATGGAATTGTATTACAGTGGGTTGTATTCAATTTCTACAGTATCCTCTGTATGTACAGTTATAGCTTAGAAGTTAGAAGTATTCAGCAAAAAGAAGCTTAAGAGAGATTTCATAGAAATGAATACCTACACTTACCAGAGTTTAAATTCAATAAGTTGAATGACGAAATTAAAACAGCTTCTAGAAATGATGACAAAAATACCATTAGCATGTTGCACCAATACTGTTGGTCCATAGTTACGAAACTTGGAGAGTTCTTGAAAAACTCGCCGAATCCATGCCCAAGTTGACCGTCCAAAGTTTTTTGAGCTCGACTCAGCGAGTTTTTCTGGGTTCGCCGAAAATTCTTAAACTTCCGAGTTCTTTTGACTCGTGAGTAAAAAAAAACACACCGAGTCCGCAAAAAGAACTTGGCCAGTGCAGCACATTCAGGAGAAAAAGAAATAATTTGTTTCTTTCTTTTCCAAACTGCCCTCATTTTTGCTGTTCCCACTTGCAAAGAGAGCAGAGATAAGGTGAAATCAGAACAAAAACACTTATTTGCATCCCAAATCCAAACTTAGTTTTCAAGAATCTAACAGCCACCCAACAATTACATTTGAGGGAAAAAAAACAAAGTTTCAGCTGTCAATGCTTAAACCCTAGGCCTTTGTTTAACTTTTTGAAGTTTCTAAATACTTACTTATTGTTTCCATGTGCAGCCACATTGAAATAAAGTGACAGGAAAAAGAGACCCAGCTTGAAAGTATGCAAAGGATGGAGCAAAGAAAGGGTAGGTGTATTGTAATTTTTGTGAGGAGAAAATTCATGGAGGCATAAGCTGCCTCAAATACCACTTGGCTAGGTTATCTGGCCATGATGTCAAGCCATGTCCAAAGGTGGAGCCTGAGGTTGTGAAGGAATGCAATGCCCTTATAACAAATTATATTGAGAAGAAAGAACTAAAACAAAGAACAAGCGATGCCATGGCTACTCCTCCTTCTGAACCTTGTACAAAGGGTACTGGGAGTACTTTTAGACATTTTTAGCAGCGCAAAGTGGATCGAATCCATCTGTGGCAAGCCCAAGGAGTGCATGGAGGAGTCTTTTTTCGTGGAATGTTCCACGCCAAAGTCACAACTCACGCTCGAGGGTATGATTGCATGGAATGAGGAGACGCACAAAGCCGCAAGGAAGGCTTGTGCAAGTTTTTGGTATTTTTCGACATTTCCTTTAATGTGGCAAGGTCTCCATATTGGTGAGGAATGGTTGATGCCCTCACAATTTGTAGCCCAGGATTTAAGCCACCAACTTATGATGATTTTGGGGGCCCTCTCCTTCAGGAATCCATGGAGGATATCCAACTCTTGGTTGAAGAGCAACGCAAGGTATGGAGAAAAAGGGGTTGCACAATCATGTTCGATGAGTGGCCCGACATTGATTAATGTTTTGGTTGCTTCTACAGGGACATTTATGTTCCTCAAGCCAGTGGATTCATCAGCCCAAGTTAAGAGTGTCAAAATGCTTGGTAGGTTGCTGGAGGAGGTTGTGTTAAAGGTAGAGGAGGAGGATTTTGTCCAAATTATCACGGACAATGCAGCAACGTATGTAGCAGCTAGAAGGATTTTGGAGGAGAGATACCCCACCATGTTTTGGACACAATGTGCAACCCATTGTCTCAATTTGCTTTTCGAAGACATTGGGAATTACCTTGGGTGTCTGAGGTTGTACATAAGGCCAAATTACCGAATTCATCTACAACCACACATGGGTCCTCCAACTAATGAGGCAATTCACTAATGGAGGGAGCTTGTGTGGCCTAGGGTGACACGATTCGCCACAAACTTCATTACATTGCAGAGCCTCTTCAATACAAAGGGGGCATTGAAGAGGATGTTTGTGAGCGAGAAGTGGATTGCAAAAGATGCTACTAGATATCGATTCTCCAATGAGGGTTAGAAGGTGTACAATTATGTGTTCGAGCAGCCCTTCTAAACAACTATGCATGAGGCAATCAAGCTACAAGACTAAGTTGTTTTTTTTTAATTATTTTTCCATTTGCAAATTTTGAATTGTAATCCAAATTTCAAATAGCTATGTTGCTAACAATAACTAAAATCTCTCATTTGAATTTAAGTGTCAAAGCCTTTGGTGGGGGTTCTTCGTCTTGTTGATGAAGAAAAATCAGCAATGGGATATGTATATGAGACCATAGATAGGGCCAAAGAGGCAATTGCCTCATTTTATACTTATTCCGAACCCAAATACAATCCCATTTGAGAACTGATTGATCGGCGATGGACTTCTCAGCTCCATAGCCCACTACATGTAGCGAGGTACTACCTCAACCCCAAATTCTTTTATGATGATTCATTTGAGGCCGACTATGAGGTGATGTCGGGCCTTCAACAATGCCTTACCCAAATGGTGCCAGATGAGCATGCCTGCAATTTGATACAAGATGAGTTGCAAGATTACAAGATATGTAAGGTCTACCTTTTCACATCCCCACAATGCATTCGAGGAAGGGCAACTTTGAGGCAAAGTCCTTACGGATTTAATTATTATTGATTTTGTTTTTTTATTTTGCTTTCAAAAATAATCTCAATTTACGATTTTACGTAAATTATTAAATTTTTTTTTTCTTGGCATTTTCTAGATTTATGGTGGGAGGACTTTGGTGCATATATGCCCAATCTTCAACAATTCGCCATGAAATTTTTATGTCAACCATGTAGCGCTTCAAGTTGTGAGCACAATTGGAGTATGTTTGAGCACATTCACTCTAAGAAGCACAATAGACTCACACAACAAAAGTTGAATGATCTTGTATTTGTTCATTACAACCTTTGCTCCACCACAAAAAAAATGCAACAAAATTAAGCTATTGATTTAGATGGGATTGATCCATCATCTAAATGGATCACAAAGCCAAAGGAACAACAACAAGAGCCCCTCTTTAAGGTTGTATCACATAAAGTATTGATTTTGGATTTGTATAATGTTAATTAATTATGATATGCATGATAAAAAACTTATTTTCCAATTAAAATTTGCATTTTCTTCAGTTTTTATTTTTGCCGATTTTTTCCAAGTTTTTTAGCCGAGTCTGAGTCCAAGTCCCAATTCAGACTTTCCGAGTCCACATCGAGTCCGAGTTTCTTTACTATGTTTTGTTCCAACAAACAAGAAATATATAGAAGACCTAATAAGAGTACATGGATAAGACACCAGAATCGACCTACTGATGATTCATTCCATGTTGTCACAAAATATCCATATAGTTGGAGAACCAAGACATTACTAGCATTTTACTTCACCACATGAATCTGTCACTAGAAATTGTCACTACTGGGAAAGAGAACTGGGCACACATATTGCAGCCATGAAAAGTCGCGAATGAGCAAGTCAACAAGGCGAAGAATGACTTAAGACAAAAGGCTAATGTTCAACCAGGTCCAACATACAGTTTTCAACATTCACCAATGGACTTGCTATCCAAAGGCAGTAACGTGTTTAGCACTTTTGATGACTACGTTTCTATTAGCTGTCTCAAATTTCTGGATGGCATAGGAAATCATTTCCTTGACTCCAAAAAAGTAACATAGCTGAAACTCCCAAATTGTTCCTGTTCCAAACAAGTTTTAAATACTAAAAAAGGTGAATTACTTGAATAGCACATTGTCTTGCATAGAGACCTATCTTAGACAAATAGAGAGTAACGTGCATCTCAAAATTTAAACCCCTGGGGGAAACATCCATATAATGCAGGAGGGCATCTCATAACTTTGTCGCACAAGCATCTATCAATCACAATCAGTAGTTCATATTGCTCCATATTATTAGATTTAGACTATTTGAATAGTCCATACCAAAATATTTTGCAATACACATGCAACCACAAATTGATCAAACATCAGAGAAAACCATTAAATCTGTGTGCCACGGGGTCACATCCTCACATCTCGATACACTTGAGAACAGGCAGAAGGGAACATCCCCAGTGCATCCCCACCCCCTTTCCTCACTAAGGACTACTAGATGTCCCCACCATGGACCTCACAGTCAAAAACATGCAAGAAAAAACCTACAGATATCCTAAACAAGCTTGACTTTACCTCATAGATGCTAATCTTCCATGCTCATTGTTGTTTTGGACTGCATTAAAATGTGAAGCAGAAACAAGTTTTGTGTGATGTTCCGTCCAGATTATGTATATTTCAACTCGGTTTCAATTGTAGCTGCATATTCTTCCTAGAGCATTGCCTTGTCATTTTGTTTCATTGTATCATTGTATTCATATTTTGTCTATCATTAGTTAAGAAAATAAAAAAATAAAAAAAAATAAAAAGACTACCACAATTCTGTTTGTTTTTAAACACATTCCCATTTTAAATTTTCTATGTAGCTACCCCCTTTGTCACCCTCTTTTTGTCAAATTTGGTAGTGTCTTCCAACCATTCCCTTTTAGCAATTGATTAGTATTATCTATTTTGATTGAAGATCTACTTTGAAGAGTCCTACCAACAGCTTTTGGAAGAAACAAACTGTTTTTTTGTGTTTGTAGATATTACAGGTTGTATATTGATCAACAGAACAATTTGGAATCCATATATAGCATGTTTAAGATGATAGTTGAAATTTCACTCTATTCAGAAGCTTCTGTGTTGCTGTTTCATAATGATAGATGATTGCAAGCAAACTGCAACATTTTCCACATGCCTCCATAGGTGGATGCCATCCCAGACACCCAGACACTCACACAAATAACAACTGATCAATAACATTAATATTCCATCCATCTCCACTGTTCATCAACAAAGGTTAACTAACAATGTCCATGGTCATGTTTATAGCTGGATTGCAGACTTTACATGGTTATATGTTTGCAAATTCTACCATGAATGCCAATCATTACTACCTATCTTCTTATTTCTTGAGGAATACTGGCCTTGTCATTAAAAACACTTTCCTTATCTATGGCTTTGCCATTGCCAATCAATCATCATCCAACATAAGACAGCAGCAATTTAATTTTTTTTTTTTAAATCTAAATGTTTCTTTCAATTTCCTAACAGTTAAATTTACCCAATGATCTTGCTAAATAATTTCCGTTTGCCTGCTTGCAGGAAGTGTCATCTTATTTATTGCACTTACTTAGGGATTAGGAACAATAAGCACTACCATCAATACCTATAATTCAAACATGAAATATACATGCCCTGTAAGAAAACAAAAAGAGAAACCTTCAAAGACCCTAAATCCAGCTACCTTACTACATACAAATGTGATACATATTACTAAGACTTCCTCAAAAAGTAAAAGATTCGTCATAAACTTGGCAATGCTAGACACACCTGCTCAAGGAAGAGTTTCAACCTGAAACCTGCATCGATGGAATTAACAAAGATCAAAACTTTCTTCTGAACCAGTTCCAGTCTAAGGAGGGCTAGAACATGTAATAATTTATCACGTGCTTCACATGAAATCTGCAAAATGGTAAATACAATTGGAAAGTTAATGCATATGGAAAGCATTCCACAAGTAACTAAACAACAACCAACAACAGGTAAATAAAACTTTAACATAATTAAAAAAAGGGGATTTTACTACCATGCTAATAAAAATGTATCTAAACAGAACTGCAAGCACACCCATACCCAAAATTGTTGCACACTTTTGGGAACAACTCCATTATCCATGTTTCCTTCCACTTCAGTAAGCGTCAGAACTACAGGGCTGTGAAGCACAAGCTTCTTTATCTTCTCCACATCTGCACTGGCAACAATGACAATACGACATGTTAAAACCACCACACCACCTTATATGTCAGCGCAAAATATATATAAGCACATGCACGCGCGCACACGCGCGCGCACACACACACACGTATGTCTTTATGTCTGTATATGTGTATCAACAAAAGAATCTCATACACCCAACAGGTGTGCTGGCCTGGCTGTAACCTCAAATATCACCTTTACCTTTACCTTATTATTGTCTTGACTGCAGCAGAGAGGGTTTGGATCAATCAGTGGGGAGCAAGGAGTTTCCCACCATAAATCAAAGGTTTAAATCCTGTAGGTGAACCTTTATATTTGCTCAAGGGGTATGACGCCAGCGATTGGCAGCAAGTTTTTTCAAATGCTAAGCCAAGGTTCAAATCTCCTGGGTGAACCTTAACATTTAATAAATGGCAAGACTCAAGTTGCTAAAAATGTGAACTTTCAATGACAAAACCCAAGTTTGAATCTTGCCAAGTTATAAATGCATAACTGCCAAAATACCGTCCATGGTGATGCAGACAGGATGTAATATGGGTGGGGCCCATTTCAATCCTATATGTGTGGGCAGGATGTAATACAGGTGGGCCCATTTCAATGCCCTATGACCCATTAAAAAAATTAAATATATAGTCTAGAGTCTAGACTGTAGGCAGTACATATCTTCTTCCTAGGTTGACTAACCTGCCAGGCTGCCAAGTAATGGCTACTAAATGGCAATGAATCATGAATGCATAGTAACACTCTTCACAATGGAGAATTGAATTTCACATAAAACCAAAGCCTGAGCATAGCACATTCTTGTTATATGAGGTGAAATTAAGCCATTATCCAGAGAATACAATTGTTTAGAATATATAATCAAATTTGTAGTACCCAAACAAATAATCTAGCAGATTGCATGTGAATGTTTATCTGCAAAATTAAATGCCCAGGTGCTGAAAGCGAAATCCAAGCAGAAGCCCCAGTGAAACTACAATTAAAATGTTGGAGTCATATCTGTTGATTTGTAAGAAACTTCATGTTCACTTCTTTGAAGAGAACATATTTTGCAAGATTGGAAACTTTAACCGCAATTATAGTATATCCAGGAATAAATTAACACAAGGGATAACAAGATTGTAATGGGCCAATGGCCTTGGCCCGGTCATCGTGTTCATAAGTGCCAAATCATTAAAAAACAGAAAGAAAAGGTACAACACCAAAAGAGTAAACCATGTTTGCTAATATTGAAAAGGTATACATATTACAGTGATTTATACTAAAGCTTGAAAGAAAAAAACTAAAGCAAAAAACAGCTCATGATGCCTTAACACCATAGTAGAGAAACTCGGACTAAGCAAAAACTCGGCAAGGCCAAATCAAGACTCTGACTCGAACTTGGCAAAAAAACAAAAGAAAGGAAGAAAATGCAATATTTTTCATTGGAAAAAAGGTTTTCATGCATATCACAATTAATTAACATTATACAAATCCAAAATTAGTACTGTAAGTGATACAACCTGAAACTACACATGAAAGTGACAAAACACACTTCAATTAAAGAAATTTTAATGCCTCCAAAATTCAAATATTCTTGTATTGCTTATGATATAAAAAGGTACAAATTACAAAATTAAAAAAATATTATAACTTCTTAAGAAATATAAACCATCCCTGTTATATCAGAAGATTCTGATTATATATTTTTATAAACATATGTAAATTAATAAAATATATAAAACATTAAATCTTTATGGTTAAGGCTAATTCGAGTATATATTAAACTCACGACACGACTTCTTCGTCTTCTTCCTAAGTTTGAACATGACATATTCATAGTTTTCACGTTAAGTTCCTCGTTGCGGGAAAACTTGATAGTCCTCTTATCCTTTCTGCTTATTTTGGGTACCTTTGTTATCTTTTATTTTTAGGGGGGATTTAAATAAAAGACGCCTTTGGGAGAGAAAGATGTTAAACATTGCAATCACAATTTTAAGTTTAAAACTAAACTCATTAACTATAAGATTGCACAAGTATTCCAATGTCTAATAAAACCATCCTCATTAGCTTGCACTAAGATGGCAAATCAGAATCCTAAACTACCACGGGATTTTAGAATTCCAAGATGCTATTGAATATTTTCATTTTTGGATTAAGCTTTTTGTTGCAAGTGCGCCCTAGATACGCTAGAGAAACCCCAAGATCTGCTGTGACAGACAGTAGATACCTAAAACATATATTCACAACACACAAAGCACCTCTGTAAATAGGGGTGAAGTGATAAATTCATTAGTTACATTACAGTACTTATAATTAACCTGCCATGCAGAATAAAGACACAAAAAGTAGACTGCAACAACTGATTTTTTTGTAATATATATTTAGGAAAGAAAACACAGTAATAACTTAAAATAATAAAGATTACAAATTTCAAATTTGCAAAGAACACAGAACGTTCATACAATTCCAGCCAGATGAGGGTTTCCGTCCTCAATGGCCTGCACTCAACACTTGGGGTTTCTGTCCACAAATGCCTTGGAAAAGGGCTCAATGACTTGACATAATGAGAATGAATCCTCCCTTTCCTAGCAGCCCCTTTTTATAACCTTCCTCTCCTTAATTAGGGCCGACTAATTTCTACTGCATCACTAATTGTCACCAGCTGGCAAATCTACCTTAACAACTTCCTATTTTAAGATTTATTCCAACTAATTGCTACTGCATCACTATCTAGCTTCAGCTGGCAAATCTGCCTTATTAACCACTTACTATTTAGGATTTATTCCTCTGCTTTAGCTGAGCTGCTGCCAACTCGCAAATCTGCCTTATTAGTTTACCTTCTATTACACTCTTTTCTGCCACAGCTGGGTATATTGGACCCCACATATGGATATCTCAAGAAGGGGATATTACAAATCCTCCCTCCCCAAATTTGCTTGTCCTCAAGCAAGACAAAGCTGGGTGATCAAGTATCTCAGCCGACTCCCAAGTGGCATCCTCCTGTGGCAGCCCTTTCCATTGTACCAAAAACTCTGTCCATACACGGTTTCTCAGTTGTTTCTCCCTTGTGCTAAGGATCTGTTCCGAAATAAGTACTAGTTTTCCTTCATCATTAAAGGGTGGAGGCTCAATCGAAGGCACTATTTGTTGGCCAACTGCTTTCTTTAAACAAGACATGTGGAAGGTGTTGTGGATTTGGCTATTTGGGGGTAACTCCAACTCATATGCCACTTCCCCAATACGCCTAACCACTTTGTAGGGACCAAAGAAACGGGGTTTGAGCTTTTCGGCCCCACTCCTTTTCAAAGAGGATTGCTTGTAAGGCTGCAATTTGAGAAAGACCATGTCCCCTACCTCAAATTGCCTTTCTGTGTGCTGCCTATCAGTGTATATTTTTTGTTGATTTTGGGCACGCTATAACTCCGCAGATATCCTTTCACCCAAGTTGTCTGATGGTCAGTCACAAAACTCCGCAGATATCCTTCAATCCATTTGTTCACAATCTCTGTTTGTCCATCAGTCTGGGGGTGATAACTGGTACTTGGAGTTAATTTTGTCCCTGTCAATCTGAATAACTCCTGCCAAAATGTACTCATGAAACGTGCATCCCTGTCATTGACGATGGTGTGAGGTATCCCATGAAGTTGGAAGACCTCCCTAAAGAACAACTTGACCACCTGTGGTGCTTTGAACTCATTGGGAATGGAGAAGAAATGTGCAAACTTTGTTAGTCTATCTACTACCACAAATATGCAACTCTTTCCTCCTACTCTAGGCAAACCTGTAATGAAGTCCATTGACACTGAATCCCACTTTTGCTGTGGAATGGGAAGAGGTTGAAGTAATCCTGCCGGATGTGTGGTTTCATGCTTCATCCTCTGGCAGACATCGCATCCCCGTACATGTTGAATTGCATCTTCCTTTAAACCCTTCCATTTATATCTACTCCTTACCTGTCTATAAGTTTTAAAGAATCCCATGTGCCTAAACAATGGAGAATCATGGAAGGCTGCAATTATTTTCCTTTTGAGCTTTGACCCCGATACTAGATAGATCCTGTCTTTATAAAAAATGATGCCTTGCCTCACTTTGTACCTCTCATCCTTGTCTAGAATGGGATACTATCCTCAAGCAACCTTGTAGCATAAGCATCTTTGGCATATACAGCCATCAACTCCTCCCTCCAATCAACTTCTACTGAAGAAATAGCACCTAATTCAGGTCTCCTGGATAATGCATCAGCCATCCTATTATTTTTTCCTTTGACATAATCAATGTCAAAGTCATATGCCTGTAGTCTGCTTACCCACTTTTGTTGTCTATCATTGAGATCCCGCTGTGATAGAAAGAACTTCAAACTATTGTGGTCTGTTCTCACCACGAATCGCCCACAAACTAGGTACTGTTTAAATTTCTCCAAAGCATACATAACGGCCAGCATTTCTTTGTCATAAATGGAGAAATGCCTCTCCACTTCTACCAATTTTCGACTCCCAAATGAAATAGATTGCTCTTTTTGCACAAGGACAGCTCCTAAACCTTCTCCCAATGCATCACACTTGACCACAAAAGGTAATGAAAAATCAAGAATGGCAAGAATAATACCAGTACACATTACCTTCTTAAGATGGTTGAACGCCTCTTGTGCCACTGTTGACCAATGGAAAGCTTCTTTCTTAGTCAACTTAGCCAACGGTGCTACAAGATGTGAAATCCTCGTATAAACCTCCTATAGTAACTGCATAAACCTAAGAATCCTCGTAGTTGAGTCAAGGTCCTCGAGGTAGGCCACTCTTGAATGGATTGGACCTTAGTCTGGTCCATCTCGACTCCTGCCTCGCTAATGATATGTCCCAAATACAAGATTTTCTGCAACCCAAACTTGCACTTGCTCTTTTTGGCAAAGAAGGTCTGCTGATGTAAAATTGTCGAAACAATATTCAAGTGCGCCAAGTGCTCCTCCCATGTTTTACTATGAATAAAAATGTCATCAAAGAATACGCGGACAAACTTTCTTAAGTGGGGTCTGAAAATCTCATTCATTGCAGATTGAAAAGTTGTCGATGCATTAGTGAGCCCAAAAGGCATCACTAGGAACTCAAAGTAACCAGAATGACACCAAAAAGTTGTCTTATGGATGTCCTTTGACTTAACCCGAATCTGATGGTATCCAAGGTCAATCTTCATGAAGTATGTTGCTCCATGAAGCTCATCAATCAACTCATCAATACTAAGAATTGGATATCGGTTCTTAATAGTTCTCTTGTTCAAAGCCCGATAATCAATACACATCCTCATTATACCATCCTTCTTCTTCACAAGCACCACTGGAGAAGCAAAAGGACTCGTGCTAGGCCTGATATGTCCCAAACTCAACAATTCTTGGATAATCCGCTCTATCTCATCCTTGAAGGCTCATGGATGATGATAAGGAGTCACGATAACGAGCTTTAACCTTGACTCCAACTCAATAGTATGATGAAATCCCCTGTTTCGTGGGAATCCAGCAAGCATGTCTCCAAATACAGAACCATATTTGTCTAGCAAGGCCTAAATATCTGGGTGATATTTATCCTTTCTTGAATCTAGGGTGCCTTGTGGTGATCCCTCACATATTGCAATCCAACTAACCTGGTCTCGTCTGAGGAGCCTTTCTATCTAATGTATTGAAACCTGTTGCACTGACTCATTAGTCATACCTCTAAAGTTGCAACCCCCGTCCCATCCCATCCCGTTCTACTCCCAGCCCGCGCTTTGCTCCCCTGTCCCTTCCCGTCTCGTTCTGCCCAACCCGCGCTCTACTCCCCTGTCCTATCCCTTCCCGTTCTACCCAACCCGCACTCTGCTCCCCCGTCCCGTTCTACTCCCCCGTCCTGTCTCGTCCCATCCCGTCCCATTCTACTCCCTGTTCCCTCCCAACCCACGCTTGACTGCTCGACTCTGAGCGCGTTCGTGCAGCAGTTCTCGCATGGCCTGACGCTCGCATGACCAAGCGTTAGAGTGGTCCAAGCACTCGCACGGCCTAGGGCTCGTGCGGACCCGCACTTGCGCAGCAACGCAAGCACGACCCTGTGCTAGCACAACATCTGTCGAGGCTTCTGCGCATGCCCTAGCGCAGCCCCTGTAGTGCCCTAACGCAGCCTCAATGGGGTTTCCATGCGTGCCCTAGCGCAGCCCCTACCGTGCCCTAGCTCGGCCTCTATGGGGTTTCCACGCGTGCCCTAGCGCAGCCCCTACCGTGCCCTAGCTCGGCCTCTATGGGGTTTTTGCATGTACCCTAGAGCAGCCCCTACCTTGCCCTTGCGTGACCTCTATGGGGTTTTTGCGCATGCCCTCACACGACCATACCCTCAGAAGTACTCTAACAGAAACTGTCAGCGCCCCTACACATTTAGCAAACCTGTGTTCCTGGTGTTATGGGGGTTCTTGATGAAGGAGACACGGGCTTCTCCTCTTAAATCTGTTTCATATCAGCGTTTGTCTCAACAAATAAATTCTCTCTAGAAACAGCTAGACACACAAGCTAGTATTATACTCTCCTTGCAAGACCAGGTGAAAGACGATAACTACATTATCACGGATCTCCAAATTAAACTTTAGGATCAGCAATCCATTATTACTCAATTGTAGACTGCACATACCGAACAACCTCAAAATTCTGTGAATTTACACTATGAAATTTTGAAAATCCGAGATGAACAGGTTGTTATTCTTACTGAATAGGAACGTCTCAAGGAAGCATCAACTGCACAAAGCAAAAAATTAGGCGACCAACAATCTTGGGTTCAGGTTGTAGCCGGAAAGAAACCCCCCCCCCCCCCAGCTGAGTTGGTTGTCCAGGCTAAATTTGAAGAAGAAAGGATCCATAATGCGAAAGTGCTCAATCTCAGGGTTCGTGAGGTACCCAAACCTACTGATCCACTTCAAGCTGGAAATGCCTTCGTTTACAACACTCTTGAGTTAACAGGCGTTACTCTCAAGAAAGCATGGTTCTCCCCCGACTCCACATTGATCATACGCTTCAAAAATGCAGAAAAGCGTATGAAGCTATTGAGAGCCAAACAGAAATTATTTACTCTTCAGGACAAGATCTACCTTGATGAGGACCTTATGCGACTCCAAGTTGAAGAATTGAAAAAAGCTAGGGAACAAGTAGCCGTAGCCAGGAAGTCCAACAAATGGGCGCAGTTATTCGTAATTTGCGTGCAATGATAAGTGACTCTCCCCCACTTGGGTGGTCCAAACCCTTGCCTAACAAATCACTCCATCAACATGAGAGGGGGGTGGTCGATAAGCTCGTTGTATCTTGCTAGAACTGCAATGGTATGATATAATCTGCCCCAAGGTCCCTTTTTTATGTGATTGGTAGACATGACATCATTCTTATTTGTGAGACACACGAGACTCCTGAGCGGGCCCTACCAATTATCTTTGGTTACTTCTGGTGGTCCAGTTGTCGACAACTCACTCTGCACTCTAGGGGGGTTCGAGGATCAAGAGGTGTTGCTGCTCTTATCAAGGATAGGCTCCAAGGTTCAGTATCTCTAATTTCGACTAACCCCCACTCCAGGTTTTTATGGATTAAAATCCATCGTCACCCACCTCTTTGGGATATCTACATTGCCACCTGTTACTTTCTCCCCAGCACATCCAATTTTGCTATTCACACGGATAAGGACCCTTTCCAAGAACTCTATGAGGACATTACTAGATACTCGGCTTCAGGGGAGATACTTTTGTTGGGAGACTTCAATGCTTGGATCGGACCTATGCAGGTTTCTCTTCATGACCTCACAACCGATGAGATGCAGACTCGGGAATTGGATCCTGAGGACCTTGATTTTGCTCGAAATTCCAGCGACACACAGGTTACTGCTTATGGTAAGCATCTTGTTGAGTTGGGTGAATCTAACAGACTAGTTCTTCTCAACAATATATCTTGTTTTTCGGATTACTATGGGTTTACTTGCTTTCCTCATAGTGGTGGAGCCAGTGTCGTCGACTATGCTATTTCCTCTACCACCCTCATTCCATTCATTTCCCGGTTCAACTTCTCTGATCACCTGCCCCCCTTACCGATCATTCAGTTCTTTCTCTTACGTTATCCATTGCTTCCCTTCTTGTTACTCCACCTCCTCCCTCCCCTCCAGCCCCATTATAGACTGACTATTATAATTCCTTTACCTACATGGACCGATTGCGTTAGGTTCTCCCCAGGATGTCTTCTCCTCCTAATGTTTCCGATCGTTTTGCTTTCTTGGTCCAAACTATTTGGAATGTTGCTTTAGACTCATACCCCCACACTATTCGTCCCCCTCCCCCTCGTCCTCGCCTCCCTGGTCATTGCCCCATGAACATCTGGTATGATGAGGAATGTAAGCCTACCCACCGAAGGTTGAAATATGTCATTCAAAATCCTTCCCAGTTCTATGCCACTTCTCACAAAGACTACAGGATGCTTTCTTCGCAAGATGAAGCATCTCTTCCTCTATCAGCATCGACTTGATCTTACCCACTCCCTTCAGCAGCCTCCTAAATCCTTCTGGTGCCTTATTCTCCCTCGTGATCAGATTAATCATGGGATTAATCTTTCCTCATGGACCATTCATGCCTCTTCCCTCTATACCATCTCAAATCAACCTCCTATTACTGTTCCCTCCCCCTCCTCTTCGTGCCACATCTTTTCAAATGGTCTTGTCAGGCAGGCTATCAGGAAACTTTGTACAAGCAAAGCAGCAAATTTGGATGGGTTACAGGTGGAATTTTTGAAGCATGGTATTGACCCTCTTGTTGGGCCCCTCACTGATCTCTTTAATCTCTGTGTTTGTTCTGGTTTTCCTGATCCCTGAACTCAACATGTTATTCACCCCATTCATAAGGAAGGTGATCCCAATGAACCCAATAATTACAAGACTATAATGATTGGGCATATCTTTGCCAAGCTCTATGCCACACTATTGGATGTGCTTCTCTCCCAAAGGTTAGAGGAGGGTTAGAGGGCTCTTGGCCAAGCTGGTTTTCAGCAAGATCACCAGACCACAGATCACATTCTAGTCCTCAGAGCTCTTATTGAGGAAGCACATTCTAGGTCCTCGAAGGTTAATTGTTGCTTTGTAGACTTCAAGAAAGCTTTCGACACGGTGCCTCGACGTTTACTTTTTGAGAGACTTCGGTCAATTGGCATTTTTGGGCAGCTTTTGACAGCGGTTTCACAGTTATATGAACCTATGGAGGGACGGTTTCGCTCCCCTCAGGGGCTTTCAGCCAGTTTTCTTAGCACCATAGGAGTGAAACAAGGGTGCCCCCTTTCCCCGACACTTTTTGGGATCTTCATCAACGAGCTTGAGACTTTTATTAGGGAGAACGCTCACGTAGAGGATGGTTGCCTTCTCCACTATGTGCTGATTTCTATTCTCCTCTTTGCTGATGATGTTGTTCTTTTGACCTCATCCCCTGAGGGGCTTCAACATCATCTGGACACACTTGTCGCTTTTTGTGACTCGAGACAATTGACGTTGAATCATTCTAAGACCAAGGTTATGGTATTCAATACTACCAAAGAGGCTCTATCCCATCTCCACTTCTTTTTCCAAGGTCGATCACATGCAAGAATGAACTTCTTAGCATACTTGATTCAATGGTTAGCAGCAGAATTAGAGACATTTTAGTAGATGATATGTAGCTTGAAGTTAAAGGAGGAAGAACAGGCTAACCAACTGATGACGTTGGAAGGACAACTTCAACACGTGCAACAGCATGCCAATGCCAAAGCAAAACTAGCAACATTGAAAAAGGAGATTGAGAATATGAAGCAAATGTAGCAACAATAGGATTGGTTGATAGGATCATAGTTGAGAAAATTGGAATTGGATCGGAATCAGCATGGAAAAAGAATCGAGAATCGACAAAAAGAGGCGAGAAAATCAGCAAAAAATTGGCAATTTTTCATTGAAAAAAACAAAGAGAATCTGATTTTTCATTGAAAAAAAAGTTTTTTCGTGCATATCACACTTTTTTGGAAAGAAAAAACAAGAAAATCGGAAAATATCAACCAGGCTGTGAATTGGGAAAAATCGGCTAGAATCGGGATCTTTTGCAGATTTTCTCAACTATGGATAGGACAGTTGATGTCAAAATGTACAATAAGAGAGCCAACTTTGGAAGCAAAGATGCAAGAGATTGTTCATTGGGATCAACTGATTGTTGACCACAATGAGCATCTGGCAGAAGCTGTAAGAAGCTGAAGCAACAAAGAGGGAGGCTGAATTGAAGGCTACGCTGGCCGAATTCGAGTAGAAGCCACATCATTATGGCTTCCAATGGGCTTGATACAAGGACTATGCAAAGCAGTTGAAGGGAGAAACTGAAGTGTTGAAGCTGCAAATTCAGGAACTAGGAGTACCTATTCCAACGCCTCAACTTCAACACGCTTAGAGTTCCTAAAGCAGTAACAGTGGTCGATGAGGACATTGATTTATTTAGAGGCGAGGGCAGATGCAGATGCTAGTTCTGACTTGCCACCTCAGTAGCAGAAATAAAATAAGTGCGTTGGAAGTAAAGTACATGCACAATAAACTTTTGCTGGAGTTTTGATATAGTTTGATGTTTTGATAACGTTGTAATGTAACATTTCATACAATAATGTAATGTTGAGTAAAGTGCTAGTCATTTACACGTGTCATAAATTGTTAGTTGTCATGCAATTTATCTTGTAGTTTAAACGCATGACAAATGTAATGTGAATGATGATGTGTTGGGTTGGTAGTTGGAAATAACTACCTTCCCTCAAGTTTAAATAAACCCCCTCATTCAATTGAATGAGTACATAGTACATTCTACATGCCAGAGAGGGTACACTAGTTTCAAACATACGGTAGCTTTTGCATACACATAGAGGAGAGTGAGTGCATTGGGTAGAGTCTATACATGTTGTAGAGAGCATATCCATTGTAGATGTTGTACGCAGAGGAGATGTTGGAAGTGCATATGTACAGGCTCGTGTGTAATACATAGAATTATCTTGTTAATATCAATAACATCATCCAACCATTGCTATTGTGTATGTTGTTTGCATGCGTTCATATATGATGTTAGTGTTGTAGATATAAATTCCAAACCGTTCCCATTCAAGCTCTGGTTGTCATACTCTAACCCTACAAGGTTGTTTGACCTGAAGGGCAAGCTGTCTAACGGTTGTGCCACACCATTTGGTTTGCAGACTAGGTCGTCTAATTGTTGTGTTGTGCAAGGCCGTCAAAGAGAATGTGTTGTAGGTTGTCTAGATCATATGCCGATGAAAATGCTTGATTTGGTCACCTGTCATTCATAATTGTTCCTCCAACTGCGCAATACCACCACTGTGTTTAATTGATGATTGAAAGCAATACAAGGAACTAGATTGCGAGCAGCAATCATAGGAAGCCACAATTATCATAGCCTCCATTGGAGAGTAGAGTAGAGGGCTAGAGACAACACAAGGAAATCTAGAACGAGAAAAAGTGCAAGGAGGTGCATCCATTGGTGTGTGGGATGGGAGTGCAGGCCAAAAGCAACTACAATAGAGTGTGTCCAACAATGCATATTTGATGCACAAAGTAAAGGATATAGGCCATGGGGATCTATGAGGTGCATAGGCATTCCCTTGCAAAGTGCCCATTTAACATTAAGAGAAAGAAATGTCAAACTTTAACTATCCAAAAAGTGGCAATGGAAAAACGAAGCACCCTGAAGGGAAGTAATGCCACAAGCAACAACTTACAAAAACAAGCACAAAGGGAATAAGAAGAATGGAAACTAAATTGTTAGTGTTGGAGAAAGCAATAGGCAAATCTACTATGGCCCAAGAGGTTTGGGGCAAGCAATGAGAAACATGGAGTTTCACACTGTTGACCAAGGTTCCAATCACATGGGTATCAAATGACATGAGCTCAAGTGATTTAGAACGTGGGCTCGCAATGTGAAGACCCTGGTTCAATTCTTGCTAGTCAATATATGCATAATTTCCAGGTATAATATCGCTATGTGGTTTGTTGAAATAAAGCAATAATTAGGTCATGATGTAATTGTTGGTTACGAATCTGCCATGAGGAAAGGATTTCGGGTTAATGCGCCCAGATTCGCCCACCAGCATGAAAGGCCGGAAGGAAGAGATGCCTTCCGAGCCAATCTCCGGAGAAGGCCGGCTCCTTTTGGGGGGGTTTCTGATTTAAGCTAAGAGTACAGGAAAGGGATAAATGTACAGAAAGAGATAAATATACAGAAAGAAATTACAAATATGTCCAGAGGTTGGTGGGGGGAACTAACAGTACGGGAACACACTAATTACCGCTACTTACTGCATTATAAACACAAAGCATGACCAGGAACTGCAAAAACTACGTGTACTTCCGATACTCAGGCAGTGTATGCACAGCTTCAATGATCCCCTAGCAAACATTCCCTACAAGGAACTAACAGCATGGCAATGCATCAATCACCAGATACGTACACTAACAAGAGTAGAAAGCAAACTAGAGATATCAGAACCAGGTATATGTGTTTATGTAGAGAATTTAACCGCACAGCTCCAATGGCTCCCTAACAGACATTCCCTACAAGGAACTAACAGTACGGGATCGCATCAGTCACCAGATACGGGCCAGCAACAAAACACATAACTGATGGAACTGCTACTACATCCATTCTATGTATCCTTTTAACTAATGAAGTACAGGGGGTGCTTTTAAACAAGCAATGCTAGAGGCACCTGCTCACCAAATGCTGAAATGAATCAGCAAGCCGTGACAGGTTAGCCTAAGGCATGAAAAGAAAGGCAGCATAAAAAACAGAAGCAGCAGAACAAAACCAGGCATACAGATTATATTCATAAGCAGAAGCACGGTTACAATGGGCACAGTGGTTCCCTAACAGACATTCCCCTTCCACCCTTTACAATGAATTCATGGTGGGCTTTTATAGCCCGAGTCCCTCCCGTTACATTAATGGGCACAAGGTCCCGATCAAACATAAGCTGACAAAAGCGGCGAAAGAGCCGCAAATGCTGACCTTTTGTCGGACCGGACTGTACCCACAGCATGGTCTTCCTGGAAGCTGGACAGCTACATGGCGATGCGCTGGGCAGAACTTCAATCTGGCAGTGATGCGGGTAGCTGGAGCAGGTAGAACCTCAGATCAGCTTTGAATGAGGCTACTGGCACAGGCGGTGCAGCCCATGCTCGTCCTTTTGCTCGGCACGTTTCGGCTCTAATCCCGAAGCTGGACACTTGTCAGATGATGGATGATGCTGTTTGACACGTGTCTGCCTTGGAGGGCAGTCTGTCCATCTTCGCTTGGGATCGGAGCACCTCGGGATGCGCAGGCAGAACGTAGTGCAGTCGGGAAGGCCTTCATGCCTTGGTCAAATTCCGGGTTTGTTCCCTACTGCGCACCTGTCAAGGGCGCACTCCGACTTCGGTGTGAAGTCGGAATGCGCACAGGCGAAAACTGATGTCTGCCGCCGTACGGACTTGCTCCAGCACTTGATTTTTCTTTTGTCAGCCTGCCAGTCTGCCAGTTGCAAGGTGCGCCCAGAAGAGGGGCGAAGTGCGAACTTCGCACCAAAACTGGGCGAAGTGCGAACTTCGCACCCAGACTTAGCCATTTTTCAGGTGATTTGCTGGGAAGTTGAAAGATCAACTGGGGGACTCCAAGAAAGGGGGGAAAGAAAGAGAATGCGGGAAAGAAAAGGAAAGGGAGAGAAGAAGGAAGGAAAATGGAGGAAGAGGGAAAAGAAGAGCAGTATCACGTTACAACACTGAAGACATTGCACCCCGTGCAAAATGTGACAACAGTAATATAGGCGAGTCTTGTTTCAATCCATGATAACCAAATTAAAAAGGTAAATCTACCATAATTGGCAGATTGTGCTATAGTATTGCAAGTGCAAGCATTGGGGGCACATTGGCCATGATTACACCAACACCCCTAGCCTGAATGTGACTTTGTTCAAGTCGTGCACACTAGGTAACCATAATGAAGTTGGTTGTCCTAAACAATTACAGGGCAACAACTCGACCTTAGTTAACTTCAACAAGATTGACAAGCAAGGGAAAGAACATGCTTTGGGAGCTTAACACGCTTTGGTCGTCACCAAGGTTAGGTGAAGAACGAGGTTGAGTCTCACAACCCAACATCAAATGTGAGCGATGGAAGGAGGCCCAACCAAACGTCGAGCAAGCAATGATACAAGAGTGCGATGAGTATGGAAAGCAATCCAAAATGGTATAATGGTATACACTCCTACTCAAAACAAAGCATCTACGTCATAAGACATTGCCTACCAGTTTGTGAAGACGACAATGCCATTGACAACGGTGACACTACTACAAACCATCCCTTACCTACACAAGGTGATTAGGGAGATGGTGAATCACTTATGCATGAGGATAGTAACGGCATGATCACAAGTCATTGATTGGTGATCAGCCAACAAGGGGTAACCACTACGCAGATCATTGGTAAGTGAACAAATGAAAATTGATGCTAGCAAGCAGTTAGCACTATTATAGATTGAACTGTTGGGGCATACATTGACACATGTGATCATCGACGAAGGTTTGAGTAAGAACCTACGCCTGAAAAAGACATGGAAGGAGTTGGGTTCGTCAGCATTGTGGCCATCCCACTCCAGGCTATAAGGAGTAGAGTAATTCCGTGTTAACGTGAAGGTTGAATAGCAAACTTGTCATTTCCGACAATCATCCTTCTTGGATATTCGTATCCACATATCAATACTTATCATATGTCGTGTCCAAACATATCCAAATACATGGTATCATATCCAAATGTATTTGAAAACATGTTCCTATTTGGTCCATATCTAATACATCCAAATATGGCCTAGAAACGTATAGAGTTGTATCGACAAAATGGGATTGAACAAAGAATAGAAAAAGTTAGAAAAATATAATTTAAATTAAAAAACAATTACAATTGTCTTCTTAATTAATAAAAATATCCTATTTAAATATTATATTGCATATTTTCGTGTTATATGTTTTCTCTTGATATATAATATATACATGCTTTTTATTATGTCGTATCCAACTGTGTCCTTACTAGGGGGTCTTCAAACGGCATACTCGTATCCAATATTGTTTATGCATCAAATTTTGTATTTGTTTCCGTGCAACACATTTGAATTGGCAAGACAAAAAATCAATATTACAAATAAATCTTTTGTCTTGGAGTTCATCGAGGTCACTTTGCAAGAGGCAGCCTATGAGACATTGTTGGGTCAAGGTTAGATGTAGATGGCTGAGGGAAGGACCACATAACATTCGAGAAAGGACATCATAAATATATCATAAATCTGAAGACAGACTCAGTTAGCAAGGACATTACTTCCTTGAATGATTCAGAGGGAGGCCAAGGCTCGAAGGGAGGCCTTTGAGGAAGATGTTAATAAAACTGCAGAAATCTTTAGTGGCTCCAACATTGTGGACATTCCTGAACTATCCAGTCTATTACTTTTCTGATTATTGGAGCTTTTAGTCTGACTTGAACATCAAATGGAGATAGTCCTCAAGAAATCAGGATATACAACTTGAAAACTCAAACTATATAATGCCCATCTGGATATGCAGAATTGATCACTTTTGCTATATATTTAATGACATTATATGCCCTAGTATGACAAAAGGGCAATTTAGATGAGTGTTTTACCTTCAACAATCAAAGAAAGAAAATAAAAATAATAATAATGGAAAAAGGATCTTTCTTGCAGAACTAACAAATAACACTCTAATAAAACTTGGCATATACAACTGTAACTCTGGTATATTGATCGACTTATAAATACACAATAAGAGCTCCTTGTTAAAATGCTTCCAAGAATTTTGGCAAAATGTTCACAACTTTCATTGTCATGGACAGAGGACACTACCAGGACCAGAATGTGTCTCAAGCAGATAATAATTACTCATTCAAAATCCTGAGAACAATCAAGCTCTAATAAAGACATGTTCAAATGGTAACAATGATAGATACTCAAGAAGAAAGCTAAATACAGCATATCTGTTAAAATCAATAGAGTTTCTATCTTTTGTATCCTACAAGAGCTGCCAACTGTTTGTCATAGACACTTTCAACAGACTGGACAAACAATGTTAAAATTAATTTAAGAACATCTTCCCAGATGTGAAGACAAAATGCCTGAATGTTAAACCATTATACTCCACAAACCTGGTAGTTGCTGACATGAGAAGGCACTGACAGCGACGCGGAATGTAAGGAACCAGAGATCTCAAGTCATCTTCATATCCATAGGATAGAAGTAGATCTGCCTGGAAATCAAAAAGTCAGAATATAGAAGGTTTTCAACTTGTTATGTTCAATAAAATATTTCAAAATGAGTGCTTCCTATCAAGCTCAAACAATGACCACAGATTCCACCTAATAAATAGACAAAAATATAAAGCTAACAAGCAAAACATTATAACAAAAAACTCTAAACCACTGCTATAGAAACAAAGCAAGAAATTATATTGATGTCTACTAATGACAGATGTAGACCAATAATTACTCTTAGGGCTATTGCTGATAAAACTTGAGGAAAGTATAATATCATTTACCTTTGCTTTGTGGATTTTCTTAAGGCCTTTGATGCAGTGCCAAAAATAAAATTATGGGAAAGAAGAGAAAAATAAAATGTCCCAGTTGAACGGAGGCAAGCATAGTCCAAGCAACATTATGCCTATATGGAAGGTTCTGGCAGAATTAGCAATACCAATAAATGATAGCGGTAAAACCAAGAAGGCCACTATCAATAGTAATATTGGTGTAAAGCAAGGTTGCCCTCTCTCACCCACATTATTTGGTTTATTCATAGATGAATTAGAAGAGTGGATTAGAAAATATGGGGGAGGAGGTATACACATTGCAGGGCATGCTTTATTATTGTTGATTTATGCAGATGATGTTGTGCTACCAGCAAAACATAAAGATAGCTTACAAAGACATCTAACAGCTTTAGACAAATTTTGCAGCTACTCTGAAAGTCAATGTAAGCAAAACAAATGTAATGGTTATTCGTTTTTGAGATAAATACATCAATATCGCATTTAAGATTGAGAAGTTGGAGGTAGTTTCTTCATACAAGTACTTGGGACTTGAATTTGATTCTAGCTACAATTGGAATGATTGTGTAGAGAAGTGCAAAACAAGAGGTTTGAAAGCTCTTTATCCCATGCTAAATAATGTAGACAAATTCAGCCATGGAATTGGAAATTAAGAAAATTTATTTTTAAAACATTGGTGGAAATAGTTATTTTATATGGTTGTCCTGTTTGGGGTCCTAGATTTTCATATGGAACTTGGAAAAGGGTTGAAACTTTTTGTTTGAAGATCTAGGGGTTAGGGATCAAACTCTTTACCCCATGATATTAACAGAAACAAGAATGCTACCATTAGAAGAAGAAGCATTGTGCCAAATTTTTATTGTATATAATCAAAATAAAGCAGATAAATATTGGCAGATTACCACATCAACTGATGCTTGCAACTCAAGAGAAAAGTTGGCAACACGACATCATGAAATGGGTGAAAATATAATATATTAATGAAAGTGACTTCCAAAAGACTCAGCAGGAATTCAAGACTCCATACAAACAAAAACAATAGTCATTATTTGGCAGAATCCTAGTGAGAAAATGAGATTCTATGAATGTGAGATTTAATCCAATGGTCAAACAACTCCAGGAGAAGACCTCAAAACAAATAAGATGTATTATCAGCCAATTTAGACTATATTCTCATCATCTTGAAAGTGAAACAGGAATATGGAAAAATATTAATCGACAATAACACATTTGTTCACTCTGCAAGCAAGAAGAAGTTGAGGATGAGAAACATGTGATGTTACATTGTCCTGCATACCAACATCTAAGACAAAAGCACTTGTTGCAACATGATGAATTGAGAAGCTTATACAAGTTAATAATTTACCACCTACAGGAGTGGATAGATATCTTAAGGAGGATTTTGAACATCACAGAATGAATGCAAACAAGACCCTCGTAGATTAACATAGCCACAGTATTGAAGCAAATTGTAGTTAAGCTCCAAGAAACAGAAAAGCATATTTATGTAATCTATTTTTCTCTTCTCTTTTCTGTCCCATAGATCCTATTGGGTCTCCCATGAACAAAATTAAAAATATTTCAAATATTTCAATGTAAAAGTTATATTTGCTAAAAGCAAAAAAAAAAAATAGCAACTCCAAGAAAAGTAACTAAACTACTAAAACAACAAAGGATCCTAGCTAGTGGTGGTTAACCTAAATTCCATAAGCCTTGGACAAGCCAAAAAGACCAAACCATGTAATACAAATAACCATTGCTAACCTTTCAGCTTTGAGGAAAAAACTTCTCTAAGGGGTGTGGCATGTTATGTACCCCACAATTGTAACTCATAGTGGCATATGATATTGTATGTAAAGTGGACCACATATTAAGTTAGAAGTGGGCCACGTGTTAAGTTAGATATAGGTAGGAGTGTGTGTCATAGAATCATGTATGTAACCACTTTGGAATCATAAATGTAACTGTCATAGAATATGTAGTCAAGAATATTGTCATAGAATACTGTCATAGCAGATTGTCATAGAATGTCAGGAGTAAATATTATACAAGGGGAAGGATGTAACCCTCACAGAGCTAGTGAAGAATTTGCATATTTTGTAAGGAGGTTGCCCCCTCGAAGAGGCCAGCGATAGTAATATTACTTGTCCCGAATTCTTGCAATTACTGTTATTTTGTATTTCCATGTTTCATTTAATGAATGCATCTGTTATTGGATATACGATATTAGTGCTGCTTTTGTCAATACTCTTTGTAATCGTAGTTAGAATTATCTTTGGCACTGAATTTCTTATCTCAGTACAGCTTAGAACTAAGAATTTTGAGATGAAATATTCGCATGAGAAGAAGAGGTTCATTGCAAGAAACTAGCTCATACGATGGAGATACTAATATCCTAGAAATGTCAAAAGCTCTATCCCAAAGACGAAGATTCCTAAGAGAAGGCTGAGAAATCTTCAACCAACAAGAATCTCTCTCCCATTAAGTGTGATACTAAATTTGTTATCACCCACTATGAAGGAGAAACTAATACAAAGAAGTTGGCCAGAAGGCTAGAGCGGTTGAAAGTTTACTTTGGAGCCTTGAATATGAAGAGAGGTGGGGCAAAACTCATATGCATAAGCAAGAATGGTTGGATATACATATCCATAAGCAGAATAGCCATAAAACCACTTCAGAAAGTGGGTGTTCCCCCAATCTCTACTTGGAATACATTTGATTTTGCTCTCAATAAGAGGTTCTTCCTAGTTGGCTATGAAGAAGAAAAACATGAAGTGGCATGAAATTTGACAAAGGCAAAGTTAAACTGCCCTGAGAATACATATATGTTCCAAAAATTGCAAAGCAGATTTGGAAGCTCTATGTCACCCCAAGAAGCACTCTCCAATTTTATGAGTGGGCTACAATACCACATGAAGAAACAAGTCTTTCACCTTGCAGCAACAAGTTTAAATGAGGCTTCATTGAACACTATCTACCTTGAGAGTCGAGGCAAAGCAATGCAAGTAGGCACTTCTTCAAAGCCCTTATAAAAATAAAAATAAAGAATGAAAACCACGATAAAAGCCACAAAAGCAACAACAAATTCAAGCAGTCAAACACAAGGACGTGTCTCAAGTGTCAGAATGACCCGTCCCCATGTCCTTCCCGAGTCAGTGCATGCCCAACGAGTCGAGAACGTCAACAAAATTGGGGACCCAAGGACTGCCATCCCTAGGATGTCTAAGGGTCCAAAGCTGTCGTTCAAGAGACGAGGCCCCCTCGGAATTTGTTTTGACGCATCCAACCATCCCTTACGGGGAGGGGGGCATGCAAAAGACCCACATAATTTTTTTTTAAATTAAAATGACTTGAGGGATGTAGTCTAGGATGGTGGGACATATTCGAGACACCCGGAAGCCTAGGCGTGTGGGATGCATCTCGCAATCCTGAATGGCACCTCTCAAGCCATTTAAAAAATAAATAAAATTATGGTACTCATTTTATTAATTGATAGGTGTTTCATTGTTTGATGTTCATTATGTTATATATCTATAAATTCTACTTAAAAATCCAATTTTAGGCTTAAATATATTTTTTATAGATATTTAGATATGTCATCCCACCATCGTCCTAGATTTTGGACCAAATTCTTGTTGACCAAAAGACACATCCCAGTGTCCTAGCATCTCGAAGACGGCAAAGAACATAGAATTCAAGAAAGGTAAGAAGCAGTTTGCACATACTCTTAAGCTTGGAAAAATCCAAATAACCATTGTGAGCATTGTGGAATTGATTGCCATAAAAAAAGATGTCGGAAGCTCAATCCTCATTTCCACCCTCATTAAAAAGCTAAAGGCAAGCAAGTGATGGCTGCCCAAGAGAGTGAATAAAGAGAGATAGAGTACAATTATGATGGGGATAAGAGAATTGTATGGACCTCCATGCCAAGGGACTATGGAAAATTGCTGCTTTTAAACATGAACGTAGGAGATATAGCCTTAATGCATTCAATCTATAGGGAATCAAGGGGTCACAGGTTCTATATAGTTCTCCGCTTGAAGTTTAAACCCTCAAAGGGCTCGAAAACAATTGAGAAAGATATTTCCAAGTAGAGACCCTGATTCAAATCTTGTCAACCAATAATTTATCAAATAACATAGGCTCAAGTGGTAAAACAATTTAATTTTCAAGGCAGAGACCTAGATTCAAATCTTGTCAAGCAATATATCCATAATTGCCAAAATGTTGTTGTAATACCACTGTGCTTTGTTGAAATACTATGGTAACATCGTCAAATACTATGGTAACATCATCATGATATAATATGGGTAGGAAACACTTCAATCCTAGATAAACAATTAAAAAAGAAGAGATTATAAGTTGGAACTGCAGTTCACTCCTCTCTGTCTATAATTTGTCTATAATTTGTTGTGGGAGACAGGAAATAGCTCATTTGGTAAGAGTATTGGTCTCTCATGCCAAGCCCGTGAGTTCCAACCCTGTTTTCACCGACCGCAACAAGTGGAAGAAGATCACTAGCCAATATTTGCATAGTCTCCAACCCTAACCATGGTGCACACTTGGAGAAGCAAGACAAAATTAGTGATTATGCAAATACTACATTGTTCAATGTCAATTTTCCAATGGAGAAGAAGAGTGAACAGCTCACCAAATTGAAGACTCTTTCTGCTATAAAGCAAATTTTGCAGTGAAGAGAAAACATGAAAATTGTGATTTGTTCAAGAAGAGAGCAATCCCTAAGCAAAAAAAAATAGCATTGGAACAAGACAAATCAGCTTTGGAAACATCAATCAGGTCCATTGAGGAACAAGAATGAAGGAAAAGATAAAGAATCTCTTTATTTTGAGGATTCAAATAAAAAATCAGAAAATAATTGAATAGTTGATGATTGCGAATGGAGACCAAGCCCAATCCAAAGAAATATTGCTCGAGACGAATTACAAAAGATTCAAATGTTATATCCCATGAAGTTCTAGGATGGGAACAGAAAGATGGTTTTTTGGAGTGGCAGGATGCGTTTCCAAGACAGCAGAACGCATTCTCAAGATTTTTCTCCAAGATGGCCCACAAATCCCAGGATGAGACTCCATGGAAAATGGTTCAAACAAGAAGGTAGAATTGCAGTGCACCTTTTAATTTGCAACTTAAATATACTTTATTGGCAAAATTACATGCAATGTGGTTCCTATTGATGTTCCCCAACTTGTGGGTGAGATATGCTATCTACATGGCAAGGAAACATAGGTAATGTTTTGTGAAAGGACAAGGATGTAATATTTAATCCACAAAAAAACAAGAAGAAAAATGTATTGGTTTCTTTCTATCAAGCAAAAAAACTCATTAAACGTCTCATGTTGAGAGAAAGGAAGAAAAGGAAAGAAGACGAACAAATGTTCATAGATGTTGACACCAAGCAAGTCTGTTATTCCAAAAAGTAAGGCCAATAGTTAGATGACATTGTCAAAGCTTTCAAAGAAATATTCCAAGTCTTATGCTACTAAGGGTTTCCCACTCAAGCATTGTTAGTTAAAAACTTCAGATTTTACCCACAATAACAGAGAACGAAACAGTAACAGAGATTTTACGTGGAAACCTGCAATGTGCAGGAAAAACCACGGGGCAATGGCAGCTTCTGTCTTTTATTGATTTTAGCAAATCTTTTACATTCACAACAACCATACATGCAAGGGGTCATTTCCCTTTTATAGATAAGAAAGGGAAGACTCCGAAAACTGTTCGTTTCCTCTCCCAAAGGAAGCCTCCAAAAAGCTGTTCGTCTTCCACAGCTACACGTCTGACAGCTACCCGTCACGTCTGGAACATTCTGCAGCCTAGATGTTTTCTGCCTAGACGTCTGCTGCCTAGACGTAGTCTGCTACCTAGCTTGTGCTGACAAAAAATCTGGATAGTGACTTCACCTACTAACATTCTCCCACTTGAAGTCAGTATACAGGAATTCTTTTACCAATGTTTTTCATCCAATGCCAATTGCCCAATGCTGCCCTTGTTACATTTTCAGCAAGCCCAGAGAAGTTTTGCACCACTCAAACTTCTCTGTCTTGACCGGCTTTGTAAGCATATTTGCAGGATTCACTTCGAGTATCGATTTTCTGCAATAGGATCCTACCTTCTTCCACCACATTTCTTATAAAATGGTACTTGACATCCATGTGTTTCGTGCGATCATGGAATGTTGAGTTCTTCACTAGCTGAATAGCACTTTGGCTATCACAATGCAATGTCATTTTCTCCTGCATTATATTGAAGTCACCCAACAGTCGCTCTAGCCAAATTGCCTCTTTGTTGGCCTGAGTCGCTGCATTATATTCTGCTTCAGTGATTGATAAAGCCACCACAGACTACCACTTAGAAGTCCAACTCATAGCTCCACCAGCAAGAGTGAAAGTATATCCTGTAGAGGACTTTCTCCCATCTCTATCTCCACCATAATCAGAATCCACAAAACCTATAACTTGCAAATTATCCGATCCGTAGTAAATAACAGCATCTGAAGTGCCTTTTAAATATCTAAGTATCCACTTCATCGCATTCCAATGCTCCTTACCAGGATTTGCCATGTACCGGCTGACTACTCCCACTGCTTGGGCAATATCCGGTCTGGTGCTCACCATGGCATACATGAGGCTTCCTACTGTCGATGAATACGGTACACGAGACATGCTTGTCTTCTCTGCTTCTCTTCTAGGACACTGATTGGAAGACAATTTTAAGTGTGAAAGAAGTGGGGTACTGACTCGTTTTGCATTCTGCATATTGAAGCGTTGCAAAATCTTTTCTATATATGACTTTTGACTTAACCAGATATTTCTTCCTTTTTTGTTCCTGTGTATCTTCATCCCTAAAATTTGGTTTATCTGCTCCTAAATCCTTCATTTCAAATGTCCTAGCCAACCGAGCCTTAAGATCAATGATTTTCTTCATGTTGGGGCCTGCAACCAAGCATATCATCAACATACAACAGCAAAATAATAAAACTGCCATCATCAAACCTCTTATAGTATGCACAATGGTCAGCTTCACTCCTGCTGAAACCTTGGCTATTCATGAAGGTGTCAATTTTTTTGTACCACATCCTTGGTGCCTGTTTCAACCCATACAGAGATTTCTTCAGTCTGCAAACCAAATGCTCTTTGCCTCTTTCTGTTAGGTGTGAAGTCAGTAAGGCCACTAGACGTCTGACCTGCTAGACGTCCAGGCCAGACGTCTAGACGTCTGGGCTGCCAGACGTCTGGGCTGCCAGACGTCTGGCTTGGCCTGGCAGACGTCGCTGCCAAACGTCTGGGCTGCCAGACGTCTGGGCTGGCAGACGTCTGGTCTGGCAGACGTCTAGGCCAGACATCAAACTAAGTAGACGTCATGGCAACTAGACGTCAAAGCAATGGACATATAGGTAAACGTCAGAATGCAAAAGACGAACAGTCTTGTGGTGCGGAAGACGAACAGCCTTGGGAAGTGGAAACGAACAGTTGGAGGCTTCCTTTGGGAGAGGAAACGAACAGTTTGGAGTCTTCCTTCATTTGCTCTATAAAAGGGAATTGATCCCTTGCACTTGGTGATGTTGTTGAAAACATTGAAAGACGTGAATGTAAATTTTGCTGAAAATAATAAAAGAGAAGTTGCCATTGCCCCGTGGTTTTCCTGCACATTGCAGGTTTCCACGTAAATCTCTGTGTCACTTGTGTTACTGTTTCCGTGTTCTATATTTTTGTTATTGTGCTTCCTCTTGCAGGTGATAAATCTTGAAGTTTTTCCTAACATCTAGTATCAGAGCTAAGGTTTTGTGCGAGTGGGAGCTGCAACAATGACAAAAGGTGTAACCAAGTTCGAGATTGAGAAATTTGATGGCAGGAACTTCACTCTATGGAAGATGAAGGTGGAGGATTTGCTGGTTCAGAATGACCAAGCGCAAGCCTTGAAAGGGGTCGCGAGTAAACCGAGCAACATGAAATATGAGGAGTGGGTAACGCTTGACAGGAAGGCGGTTTCTACAATCCGTCTCTGCCTAGAGGACTTCGTCTTGTTCAATGTAGCTGAAGAAAAGACCGCGGAAGCCCTTTGGCAAAATCTTGAAAAGTTGTATGAAACAAAATCAACAACTAACAAGGTTTTTCTGAAAAAGCAGCTTTATAGCTTGAGGATGAAGGAAAGTTCATCCGTGGTAGATCATTTGAATGAGTTTAATACTCTGATCGGTAAACTGGTTTCAGTTAATGTGAAGATGGAGGATGAAGATAGAGCTATCACCCTACTTTGTTCCCTCCCGGACACTTGGGATCATATGGTGATGACCATCAATAATTCATCATCAGGAAATCTCAATTTTGATGATGTGGTAGCCGCTTTGTTGGCAGAAGAGTTGAGGTGAAAAACATCTCTGGAACCCTCAACCAATGAAGCCCTATCTGTGAGAGGTCGATCGTTCAAGGGGAGTAAACAAGGTAGAAAGCAGTCCAGATCTAAGTCTAAAGGACATAAGCAGAAAGGGAAGTGTTGGCATTGTGGGAAGCTAAGACACTCCAAGAAGGATTGTTGGCAATTAAAGAATGGTGAAAAGCAAAATCAGCCATCAGTTGAGGCTAGTGTAGCAAATTCAGGAGAGACGGCAACATGTGAAGCCTTCTGTATCAGTAATAGCAGATCAGTTTTATATACCTGGGTTTTGGACTCAGGTGCATCCTTCCACATGTCTCCCCATAGAGACTGGTTTGACAAATATCAACCATACTGTGGTGGAAAGGTCTATTTGGGTGATGATCATCCTTTAGAAATTGTGGGAAGAGGGGATATAAGGATCAGGTTGGACGATGGTAGAGAAAGGATGTTATGTGATGTGCGACATGTGCCCGATTTGAGGAAGAATTTGCTCTCAATCAAAATGATGGATAAGCTAGGATATTCTGTCACCTTCTGTAACAACTACTGCAAGATTACCAGAGGAGCTCTTGTAGTAGCAAAGGGAGAATCTTATGGGACTTTATACCATTTATGCGGTGATACGGTGACAAACCATGCAGCAGCAACAACTTCGTTCGGGATGCGGTAATGCTATGGCATCAACGCCTAGGCCATATGAGTGAAAAAGGCCTGAAAAATTTGCATGACAGAGGTATGCTTTTTGGGATTAAGTCTTGCAATTTAGACTTATGTGAGCACTGTATTTTTGGTAAACAGAAGAGGGTTCGGTTTACTGCAAGTCCTGGTAAGAGTTCTGATTTTCTGCAACTTATACATTCGGATATATTTGGACCAGTCCCCACTCAGTCCTTGAATGGCGCCATCTATTTTCTGACTTTTATAGATGATTATTCTAGGAGAGTGTGGGTTTACTTTCTGAAGAAGAAGTCGGAAGCTTTGCAGAAATTTAAGGAGTTCAAAGCACGGGTAGAAAAGAGTTTGGGCAAGTCAATTTTGTGTCTCGGGTCGGATAATGGGGGTGAATATTGCTCCAAGGAATTTGATAAATTTTGTATGCAGGAAGGTATTAAGCACCGGAAGTCTGTACCTTACACTCCACAACAAAATGGTGTGGCTGAGCGGATGAATCGCACAATCATGGAACATGCAAGAAGCATGCTTAGCGCAGCCATGTTGGAGAAAAAGTTTTGGGGCGAAGGCTGTTAATACAGTTGTTTATCTTATTAACAGGTCACCTACAGTTGCATTGGATGGACAGATTCCGGAGGAGGTTTGGTGTTGTAAGCCGGTTGATTACTCTCATTTGCGCACTTTTGGTTGTGACGCGTTTGCCCATGTACCCAAAGAAAAAAGGTCCAAGCTTGACCCGAAGTCAAGCAAATGTGTTTTTCTCGGCTATGGAGATATAGTGAAGGGGTATAGACTATGGGATCCTACTGCCCACAAGGTAATTATTAGCCGGGATGTAATTGTTGATGAAAAATCCATGCAAAGGAAGGAGGTACAGCAAAATCCTAATGTTGTACCTGTTGAAGTAGAATTTAGTGAAGATGAAAAAATCAGCATGCTGAAGTTTTTGATCAGCATGTAGAACAAGTAGAACAAGAAGTAGAGCAGCCACAACGGTCACAAGACCAAGAGCCACAACCGACAGATCATTGGGTTAGAAGATCTACACGTCCACAAAAGTGTCCGAAAAGGTATTCTCATGTGTATCAGTCCTCTTTTGCTTTGTTAACTGATGATGGTGAACCTAGTTCATTTCAGGAAGCTAGAGAGTCTGAAAATGCAGGAAAGTGGAGGAAATCCATGGAGGAGGAAATCGAGGCACTTCGAAAGAATAAAACTTGGGAACTTGTGGATCTCCCACCTGGAAGAAAGACTGTTGGAAACAAGTGGGTGTACAAAGTGAAGAAGAACAGCGATGGGCTGTTGGAACGCTATAAAGCTCGCTTGGTGGCAAAGGGCTATGTGCAGAAGTCGGGTGTTGACTTTAATGAAATTTTCTCTCCAGTTGTGAAGATGACTACTATTAGAGTTCTACTTGCACTTGTAGCTGCACAGGATTTGGAACTGGAGCAGCTTGATGTAAAGATTGCTTTTCTTGCATGGTGATCTCGAGGAAGAGATATATATGGATCATCCTGAGGGCTATGAAGAAAGAGGCAAAGAGCATTTGGTTTGCAGACTGAAGAAATCACTGTACGGGTTGAAACAGGCGCCAAGGATGTGGTACAGGAAATTTGACACCTTCATGAAGAGCCAAGGTTTCAGCAGGAGTGAAGCTGACCATTGTGCATACTACAAGAGGTTTGACGATGGCAGTTTTATTATTTTGCTATTGTATGTTGATGATATGTTGGTTGTAGGCCCCAACATGAAGAAAATCATTGATCTTAAGGCTCAGTTGGCTAGGACATTTGAAATGAAGGATTTAGGAGCAACAAACCAAATTTTAGGGATGAAGATACACAGGGACAGAAAAGGAAGAAAGATCTGGTTAAGTCAAAAGTCATATGTGGAAAGGATTCTGCAACGCTTCAATATGCAGAATGCTAAACCAGTTAGTACCCCACTTCTTCCACACTTAAAGTTGTCTTCCAACCATTGTCCTAGAACGGAAGCAGAGAAGACAAGCATGTCTCGTGTACCGTATTCATCGG
This sequence comes from Wollemia nobilis, assembly GCA_028583015.1. NCBI lineage: Eukaryota > Viridiplantae > Streptophyta > Pinopsida > Araucariales > Araucariaceae > Wollemia > Wollemia nobilis. The sequence continues at coordinate 1,786,428 of JAQPPZ010002512.1, forward strand.
TAGTAGGAAGCCTCATGTATGCCATGGTGAGCACCAGACCGGATATTGCCCAAGCAATGGGAGTAGTCAAGTGCCGGTACATGGCAAATCCTAGTAAGGAGCATTGGAATGCGGTGAAGTGGATATTTAGATATTTAAGAGCCACTTCATATGTTGCCATTTACTTTGGATCGGCAGATTTGCAAGTTACGGGTTTTGTGGATTCTGATTATGGTGGAGATAGAGATGGGAGAAAATCCACTACAGGATATACCTTCACCCTTGCTGGAGGAGCGGTGAGTTGGGCTTCTAAGTTGCAGTCTGTTGTGGCTTTATCAACCACTAAAGCAGAATACATTGCAGCAACTCATGCCAACAAAGAGGCAATTTGGCTAGAGCGATTGTTGGGTGACTTCAAGGTAATGCAGGAGAAAATTACGCTGCATTGTGATAGCCAGAGTGCTATTCAGCTAGTGAAGAATCCAACATTCCATGATCGCACGAAACACATTGATGTCAAGTACCACTTTATCAGAAATGTGGTGGAAGAAGGTAGGATCCTGTTGTAGAAAATCGACACTGAAGTGAATCCTGCAGATATGCTTACAAAGTCGGTCAAGGTAGAGAAGTTTGAATGGTGCAGAACTTCTCTGGGCTTGCTGAAAAAGTAACAAGGGCAGCATTGGGCAATTGGCACTGGATGAAAATCTTTGGCAGAAGAGTTCCTGAATACTGACTTCAAGTGGGAGAATGTTAGGTGTGAAGTCAGTATGGCCACTAGACGTCTGACCTGCTAGACGTCTAGGCAATAGGGCTGCTAGACGTCTTGGGCTAGCCAGACGTCTAGACGTCTAGGCTGCCAGATGTCTGGTCTGGTAGACGTCTAGGCCAGACGTCTGGTCTGGCAAATGTCTAGGCCAGACGTTTGGGTTGCTAGACGTCTGGTCTGGCAGACGTCAAACTAAGTAGACGTCATGGTAACTAGACGTCAAAGCAGCGGACGTATAGGTAAACGTCAGAATGCGGACGACGAAGTCTTGTGGTGCGGAAGACGAACAGCCTTGGGAAGTGGAAACGAACAGTTTTTGGAGGCTTCCTTTGGGAGAGGAAACGAACCGTTTAGAGTCTTCCTTATGCTCTATAAAAGGGATTTTATCTCTTGCACTTGGTGATGTTGTTGAAAACGTTGAAAGACGTGAATGTAAATTTTGCTGAAAATAATAAAAGAGAAGTTGCCATTGCCCCGTGGTTTTCCTGCACATTGCGGGTTTCCACGTAAATCTCTGTGTCACTTGTGTTACTGTTTTCGTGTTCTATATTTTTGTTATTGTGCTTCCTCTTGCAGGTGATAAATCTTGGAGTTTTTCCTAACACTTTCTTCATAGCCCTCAGGTTGATCCATATAAATCTCCTCCTCGAGATCATAATCCTTGGAGCAATATTCGCCCCCATTATCTGACTTAAGACATAAAATAGGCTTGCCCACACTTTTCTTTACTCATGCTTTGAACTCTTTAAATTTCTACAAAGCTTCCGACTTCTTCTTCAGAAAATAAACCCACACTCTCCTAGAATAATCATCTATAAAAGTCAAAAAATAGATAGCACCATTTAAGGACTGAGTGGGGATTGGTCCAAATATATCCGAATGTATAAGTTGCAGAAAATCAAAACTCTTACCAGGGCTTGCAGTAAACCGAACCCTCTTTTGTTTAGCAAAAATACGGTGTTCACACAAGTCTAAATTGCAAGACTTAATCCCAAAAAGCATACCTCTTTCATGCAGAAATTTCAGACCTTTTTCACTCATATGGCCTAGGCGTTGATGCCATATCATTATTGCATCCTAAACAAAAGTTGTTGTTGCATGGTTTGTCACCGTATCACCGCATAAACGATATAGGGTCCCATAAGATTCTCCTTTTGCTACTACAAGAGCGCCTCCGGTAATTTTGCATTAGTTGTTACCGAAAGTGACAAAATACCCTAGCTTATCCATCATCTTGATTGAGAGCAAATACTTCCGCAAATCAAGCACATGTCGTATATCACATAACATTCTTTCTCTACCATCATCCAACCTGATCCTTATGTCCCCTCTTCCCACAATTTCTAAAGGGTGATCATCACCCAAGAAGACCATCCCACCACAATATGGTTGATATTTGTCAAACCAGTCTCTGTGGGGAGACATGTGGAAAGATGCACCTGAGTCCAAAACCCAGGTATATAAAACAGATCTGTTGTTACTAATACAGAAAGCTTCACATGTCGTCTCTCCTGAATTTGTTGTACTGGCCTCAACTGATGGCTGAATTTGCTTTTCACCATTCTTTTCATTTTTTAATTGCCAACAGTCCTTTGAGTGCCCTGGCTTCCCACAATGCCAACACTTCCCTTTCTGCTTACGTCCTTTAGACTTAGATCTGGATTGTGATCTACCTTGTTTACTCCTCTCGAAAGATCGACCTCTCACAAATAGGGCTTCATTGGTTGAGGGTTCCAAAGACGTTTTTCGCCTCACTTCTTATGCCAACAAAGCGTCTACTGATGACGCATTACTGATGGTCATCACCATATGATCCCAGGTGTACGGAAGGGAACAAAGTAGGGTGATAGCTCTATCCTCATCCTCCATCTCCACATTAACTGAAACCAATTTACTAATAAGAAGTATTAAACTCATTCAAATGATTTGCCACGGATGAACTTTCCTTCATCCTCAAGCTATAAAGCTGTTTTTTCAGAAAAAAACTTATTTGTTGTTGATTTTGTCTAATACAGCTTTTCAAGCTTTTGCCAAAGGGCTTCCGCGGTCTTCTCTTCATCTATATTGAACAACACAAAGTCACCTAGGCAGAGACGAATTGTAGAGACCGCCTTCCTGTCCAGCGTTGTCCACTTCTCGTATTTCATGCTGCTTGGTTTACTCACGACCCCTTTCAAGGCTATTGCTTGGTCATTTTGAACTAGCAAATCCTCCACCTTCATCTTCCATAGAGCGAAGTTCCTACCATCAAATTTCTCCATCTCGAACTTAGTTACACCTCCTGTCATTGTCATTGTTTCAGCTCCCACTCGCTCAAAACCTTAGGCTCTGATACCAGATGTTAGTAAAAAACTCCAAATTTTACCTACAAGCAGAAAACACAATAACAGAGAACAAAACAGTAACACAAAGATTTTACGTGGAAACCTGCAATGTGCAAGAAAAACCATGGGGCAATGGCAACTTCTGTCTTTTACTGATTTTAACAAATCTTTTACATTCACAAGAACCATACATGCAAGGGGTCATTCCCATTTTATAGATAAGAAAGGGAAGACACCGAAAACTGTTCGTTTCCTCTCCCAAAGGAAGCCTCCGAAAAACTGTTTGTTTCCTCTCCCAAAGGAAGCCTCCGAAAACTGTTCGTCTTCCGCAGCTACACGTCTGGCGGCTACCCATCACGTCTGGAACATTCTGCAGCCTAGATGTCTGCTGCCTAGACATTTGTTGCCTAGACGTCTAGCAGCAGCCTAGACGTCTGCTGCCTAGACGTAGTCTGCTGCCTAGCTTTTGCTGACAAAAAATCTGGATAGTGACTTCACCTCCTAACAAGCATGAAGTGAAACATGAGATATAGCTCCAATTGGAAGTTTCATTCCCAAAAAAGGCTTGTAGCAGCAATCCATACTTTTTTCAATTGGTTATATGGGATTGAAACAGGCCCCACCCGTATTACATCATCACCACATAGTGGTATTACAACAGCTTGGATATTATCCATGTATTGCTTGGCAAGATTCGAACCTAGGTCTCCTCCTTGAATATTGAGAAATCTAACCGGTTGAGCTAATGCCATTTGATAGCAGCAATCCATACTTGAAGTAGGTGATGTGAAAATATATGTAATTTTTTGACTTATTAAAGCAAGAAGTAATCAGGCATAGTACTTCACCTAGTGGTTTTGTCATTGTTTTGGTACCAAAAAAGGAATGGGCCATAGCATATGTGGATGGGTATTACAATGCTCGATATAATTACAATTAAAAATAGGTAAGCCCTTCTAAGAACTGATGATGCAATTGATCAACTGTAGTAAACTAAGTATTCTACCATGTTCCATGGGGACGCAGCCCAGGATTTGAAGGCCATCTCAAAGACGCATACCAATGTCCTCGAAACTCATCATGTTGTCTCAAAAACCCATCTCACTGTCCCAAAAATATATTTCGTCATCCCTAAAACGCGTCCTGATGTCTTGCACTGTCCCCCATACCCAACTTCATGAAACATAGGTATTTTACAAATTTGGATTTGAAATCAGTCTTTACGCTCATCAAAATTACAACTATATCTAGGTAGCCTCTTCTACGCGCTCATGGTTTAATTGATCAATTGCAGCAAGCTAAGTAATTTACCTAAGTGGATTTGAAATCAAAGTATTGCCAAATAAGAATAAAGGGAGGAAGATACTATTGCCAAATAAGAATAGAGGAGGAAGATACTTGGAGACAGCCTTCAATACGAAGGTTGTATAAGTGTTGGGGATTTCATTTCATTTGTGCAACGCACTGGCTACTTCTATAACAATAATGAATTATGTTCTTCATTCCTTCCTTGATTTGTTTGAAATTGTTTATCTTGATCACATTCTTGTTTTTAGTACATCATAGGAAAAGAATATGTGCCATCTCTAGAAAGTGTTGGAAACTTTGAAAAAAATAGTTTTGCTTCAATATCAAGTGTGACTGTGCCAAAACTATGTGTAATTGGGCTATGTTGTGTGTGGTGTATTTCAAAAATCACCCACGCAACTAGATATTGGGGAAAAGAACCCCATGACAAGAAGACATCCCTTCCATGTTTTGGGCCTTTTGGGAACACTAAGTACATGTGCCCACATTATCTAAAAGTGGAAAATGCAAAGATGCATCTCCAACAAATGTTGTTTTATTTTTGTGTTTATAAACCAATGCGATAAGGTGAATAAGGCATGTGAACTCCTTTTGGGAACGCTAAGTATATGTGCTCACATTATCTAAAAGTGACAAATGCAAAGATGCATCTCCAACGAATGTTGTTTTATTCTTGTGTTTATAAACCGATGCAATAAGGTGAATAAGGCATGTGAACTCACTTCCAAAACAACGTCAAAATAATCCATCATTCCAATTATTCTACTTATAGATAAACCTAGTGCATTGTAACGCGATACAAACAACCACCCACCTTCTGAATGGTAAAGGTTCAGTAATTTTAGCCTAGAGTACATGCTGGTTAAAGTTATTTCTGCCAACCATTAAAAAGGACATAAAATTATTTTGATGAATTTTAAATATTAACAGGTTATTGTCAAGTGGGAGAGGATGTCAAAGTAAGCCAGATCAAAAATTGAACTCAAGGAAAAACAAAGGCAAAGAAACATTACACAGATAATAAGGCATGTGAACTCACTTCCAAAACAACGTCAAAATGAACAAATCGTTCCAATTATTCTACTTAAAAATAAACCTAGTGCATTGTAACGCGATACAAACAACCACCCACCTTCTGTACGGTAAAGGTTCAGTAATTTTAGCCTAAAGTAAATGCTGGTTAAACTTATTTCTGCCAACCATTAAAAAGGACATGAAATTATTTTGATGTTATTGTCAAGTGGGAGAGGATGTCAAAGTAAGCCAGATCAAGAATTGAACTTAAGTAAAAACAAAGGCAAAGAAACAATAGACATAATTAGGGTAATTGGCCTATCACTCACTGTCAGCTAGAAAAGTCTTTTGGTGAAGATGATTGTGTCATTAATGATAGGCCTACCTCCATCACAAGCGGTGGCATCATGGAGACCCAACTTCCTAATGAAATTTTTAACATTAAAAGATTGTAATGGCGCATACGCAAAGAAAAAGGGATACATGGAATACCCATTGGGTTACTCACACATCACATAAAAATTGAATTTATAGAGACTGATCACCAGTTCCTTTGGGGCAGACACTTCAGAATTGATTGCAAAATAATGGGAATGTTAAGCAGTGAATTTGAAGGCATCGATCTTATTCATGTCAACCAGGATTTGACTTCCTCAAAGCACAACAGGACAGATCTGATTATGAGGTATTTCTGTACATAATATCTCACATGTGACTAAACCATTAGGACTTCTCCTTCATCTCTTTTTCTACAAAGTGCTCAAGCAAAGAAGACATCACATTATCCCTAGTATCTAGAACTCAATACAGATCCTTATATTTATTTCCTCAGAGTAAAGAGATAGACAAGTGATAGAGTAGATGCCCATATGGATAGGGCAAACCCTTCTGCCAAGTACGCAACTGGTACTGACTCAGTCTCCTAAACTCCCTCAACTGTGGTAACACAACCAAGGCCATAGGCCTTTTCTTGCACTGACCCAAATAAGGCTGAAGGAAACTGGCTCTAAAGTATGGATTGAGGTAATTCCTCCTGCACTAGGGTGTTATGCAGGCTGCCATGTATGTTTTCCACCAGGATTTGATCCACAAAGACACACCTTGTAGAGATATAGCTAGAGGTTAGTATGCCCCATACCCTTTTATCTCAACTCATGGAAAGTTCTATGTTTGGAACTTGTAGTAAGAAGCATGCGAATGAAACCAAAGTTGAAAAAATTGTGATTGACAATTTATCGGAAAGACCAGAAAAAAATCACATCAGCAATTAATTGAGAAAAAATAGGCAAAATTCATTTATTTTCCACTTTTCTGAAAATATTGGCAATCTTTTTAAATATTAGCTACCCATAAATAAATCGAAGGGCTGGAAAAAATTGTGATACATGTGATAATCACAATACTTTGAAGATTTTTTTCAACACATGATGAAATAATACTAAGAATATAACAAGACTTGAATATATAACTTTCCCTCTGTTGATTTAAAGGGCTAGCCATGCCAAACATGGGATCATAATAAGGAGATTTCTTAAGGGTCAGGGTAGACCCTTTTTCTGCTTAACTCTGAGCAGATTTCTGCTTAAGGAATTTCTGTCATATTCAAAACAACAATAGTCTCCAAGACAATAAGCATGAGATCGAGTCTGGTGAGAATGAATGAAATACTACTGAGCACCTTCACAGATGAATTTCATGAGGAAGATCAACAAGCTGAAAAGAGAAATGGAGGATTTCATCAAAGATAAGTGCAACTCCTACAATGACAGCGTTATCGTCAGGTAAGCCAAGTGAGGAAAGTCTTAAGTATGCAAACTGCCAATGTGGATCATGAAATAGGTCAGGCTGTCATCCACCAACAAATCTCCAACAAAAAGATAAGTTGTCCTCCATGGAGCATACATTTAACTATGTGAATGATTGTCTGGTGGATTTGGATAAGACTGTCTGGGGTTCCACCAGTCATCGTCATTAATTTGCAGGAAGCATGTTAAATTTTGAAGATTTTTAAATGTATCTAGTTTTAAGTAGGTTGGGGTAACCATTAGACTGGCCCACGACAGAATCAAGGAGAAAACTGTTGGACAAATGATTAGAGTAACTGACCTGTCACTCACTGGCAGTTGGAAAAAAATTTTGATGGAGATGGGGATAGTGTGGATCATTAATGACCAGCCTATCTCCATCCAGAATGGTGGCATCAAGCAGATTCAACTTCCTCATATCATTGACATCCAAGGATTGCATGGGCAAGGAGGCAAAAGGAAGAGAGACTTGTGGCATACCCATTCAGATACCCATGTATCCCATAGAACTGAATTTACAAAGTCTGATCAAAAGTTCCTATGGGGAAGTCACTTCATTAACAAGTGGAGGGTGGTGGATATTTTAGAAGCAATTTTGGACATCATCTCTATTCATATCAACAAGGATTGGACTTCTACATATCATGTCGGGGCAGTTCTGGTCATAATGGATTCTGTACCATAATTTCTTGCATGTGACCAGACTGCGAAAACTTCTCTATCTTCATCTCTACGAAGTATTGGAGTAAAGAAGTCCTCAGATTTACTAGTTAGCACTAGTGCCTTTTGGAATTCAATGTTGATCTTTATGTTCATCTCCTTGGTGCGACAAGGTTAAAATAAGGAGGCAGGAAGAAGAGATACAAGGTTTGAGTAACCCATCCTTTCCAGGTTGCACTCAGAACAACCATAACCCCCAAGCCACCAAGTGCAAGTGTGAGTCTCCTGAGAATGAAGGAAATACTGTTGAGCACCTTTGTGGATGGGAAGATTGCAGATGCCACCTGTAGAATTTCACAAGGACTAACAACAAGCTGAAAAGAGTAATGAAGGATTTCATCAATCTTGAGACTAGCTGCTACAGAAACAGCATTATTGCTGTGGTAAGCTGGTGATGGAAGTTTTTAGCATGTTGTTGCCAATTGGATCATGAAGCAGCTCAAGTTGTCATTCACCAGCATTTTCTCCAACAGAAAGACACTGAACCATATGTATGATTGTCTGATGGATTGAATAAGGATGCAAGGGTTCTCTAAGTAGTGGATGTTAATTTTGAATTGGAACTCGGTTAAATTTTAAAGATTTTTGTATCTGTTTACTCGGGGCACAGCAACAGAAAGAGGTGTATGTGTGTATAGCTATGCTGTCTGCTTTAATGTTATATTTTGGTATAGTTGGCTTCAGCATCTAGAAAGGACCAAATTTTCAAAGATCATATACAAGTTCAATACTTAATGAAAAAAAACGGTTATAATCAAAAAGTACAAGTTGACAAATCTAGGGTTTTGGAGAGAGGGGAGGGTCCCGATCCCTTCCCTGCTCCCCCTCCCCTCGTTCCTGCCCAGTCCCTGGCTCATCCCAGGTCATCCCTCCCTGGGATTGTTTGTTGCAGATGATCTCCTTGAGGGAGATCCTTCTCCTCTTTCTGCACCTCTCCCAGTCGGTCAGGGTTCCCTTGTTTGAGTTTTTGGCCTGGTGCTTCCCAGGGTTCCTTGCTGTTTTCGGGATCCCTTTCCTTTTTTTTTCCCTCGGGCTTCCCCCTGGGGTTTTCTGCAGGTTTTTGGCATGGATCTGGTTCCCTGCGGTTCTCTGGGTGGTGGGGGTGATTGGTTGGGTTTTTGACGGCTTCTTGGGGTTTCCTTTGAGGTCCTTACTACTTTGGGGGTGGTCTAGGGGGGCCTCTTTCCCCCTTTTGCTAGTGAATCCTCTCTGGGATCCTGTGGCTGTTGTTGGTCCCGTCCCTGTGGGGAGGGCCCTCTTCGATTTCCCGCTTGGAGGCTTCTTCGTGCTGGTTCTGCTCCTTGGTGGACACCCTGGGCATTTTTTTGGCCTTGGGGGGGCTTTTTCTCTGCCTGGGTTGTTCCCAGCCTCAGTCCCAGTTCCCTGAAGTTTCTCCTGTGCAAGGATGGGATTCTTGGCCCCTGTTGTTGGGGTTCTCTGGGTTCTGCTGCATTTTTCAAATCATGGGGGGATCTGATCTATGCATGCAGACCCTGGATCCCCCAGGCTAGGCTCCCAGGGATCCCATCTTTGTGGTTGTTACCTCTTCCCGCCTGGGATCCCCAGTCCCTGTATCCCTGGTCCCTTAACCTGTTGTCTTTTCCTGTTGGTTGTCCTGGGGGCGGGATTCTCTTGGTGGTGCTTTCTGGCTGCTTCCCGATGGGCGGGATCTCCTCTTTGCTGGTTTTCAGCTGCTTCCTACTGGGCGGGATTCCCCCTTTTTTCTGGGCAGGATGGTTTCCCGGGCGGGATTCTCTAGGCGGGATGGTTTCCCACGGGGCGGGATTCTCTAGAACCGCTGGGTTTCCCGTTGGGCGGGTTTTTCTCATTTCCTGTTGGTTTTCTCGGGAGGCGGGATTCACTTGGTAGAGGTTTTTGCTGCTTCCCGTTGGGCGGGATCTACACTGGGATGGATTTCAGCTGCTTCCCACTGGGCGGGATTCACTCTTTGGTGGTTTTTCGACTGCTTCCTGCTAGGCGGGATTTATATTATAATGGTTTTTTGCTGCTTCCTGCTGGGCGGGATTTACACGATGGCGGTTTTCAGCTGCTCCCCGCTGGGCGGGATCTTCAAACTTACCTTCCTTCGAAATTGGTGGTTTCCCGCTGGGCGGGATTGTTCAAATTTACCTGTTCCCGTTGGGCGGGATTTCTGTTTGTTTTTCATTTTCAAGGTATTGGTGCCTTGGGCCCAGAATTTTGTTGTAATGGCTTATTCTCGGCATGTTATTTCCAACTCTTATGTAATCAGGTTTTGGGATCCTAGTTAAAACCCGCTGTAAATACAATAGCTACTTATCAAAAAAAAAAAAAAGTACAAGTTGAAGAAAAACAACAAAACAAATAAAAAATAAAAATTATCAACCTTTAAATACAAATGTTGTTCAAGCAACAACTATAGGGAAAGTTTGGTTTGCCCAACAAGTTTGGGGCAAGCAGTGGAAAGCAAGGAGTTTCACACTATAAGCCCAGATAGGCAGCACCTTGTAGAATCATAAGGATACCTAGATGTAGGATTCAAACTTATGGCAATGCATGGACCTAAGGTCACAATGCCATCAACCTAGGGTTGTGTGTAACCATATTATGGATCCAAGCCCACTCTCACATTCTTTACAACCTCTGATTCAATGTTAACCTTGACATTTTTAGCCCAACAAAATTGAAGCTCGCCCTTATGATTCAAGTGTAGTCATATTATGGATCCAAGCCCGCCTTTATGTTCTGTATGAGCTCTGTCCAATGTTAACCTTAACATCTAGTCCAAAACATTGTGGAGAAAAGATTAATGAGATTTAATCATATAACTCCAACTCAAATTCCCACATTGAGGTGGACATTTTTGCAATAAGGCAGACAGTGATAATACAGTTTGTTGTAATATCAAAATAATGTGGTTCATTGAAATAATGTGATAATACAGGGGCAGCCTCATACACCCCATACAACCTTTTTAATTTAAAAAAAAAAAAAGAAAAAAACAGTCTGTCTCTATAGAGAGAATCACTCCTTGAATAAAGAAGAGGAACTTGTCAAAGAAGACCTTAATTTGTAAAGCAAAGCATGATAGAAAGGCCAATGGAGGATATATGCATTATTTGTTAGTAAGAAAACTGTACAACATTGAATGCAATCATCACCCAAATACAGTTACAAGAACAAGAAGTTTTGGAGGAAATAAGCCTTGTCAAAACAAAATTAATCAATTAGAAGAGTTATGAAACTCACATTCAACAACAACAGCATCCAGAGGACTTCCAAATCCTCGCCAGCAGGGCCAGATAGGTATTGAATGCCTCTTTGCAAGAAGCATAACATTAGGGGAAACACTTTATTATGTGCATAGTGTGATTTAAAGAGCAGACAATTGGAGATATCGTTAGGAAAAGCAAGTTTGGCATGAAGTAAAATCATATCTTATTGTAAAACCTAGAAGAAACCAAAAACAAAAACAAATCAAAAAAGCAGATATATCCAAAGAAATTATTCGTAATGGTTCTTTGAATCATAGTTGAAAAACTTGCAACTCACGATAAACACAGCATCCTAATTTTGAAGATTTTATTGGAAACTTGGGAAAACTCGACAAAAACTAGGCCAAAAAAAATCCGAAGAAATTTTTTCAATTAAAAAAAAAACATTTTAAACAACAATTAGAGAGCTAGAAAGCTAATTTTATATTAGATATTCATAAAAAATAGGACAATTACAATTCATGATCATCAAATCCAACCAAATACATCATAGTATCATACAAATGCAAAATTTCAAAAATATAAAGCAGTTTTTTAACTGTTTTTTGTTTTCCCCTCCTCCCCCTTGAACTAGATGGTTGGCCTTGGCTTTGCACGAGTGGTCAAGTTGAAGGCTTCTCAGATATAGGATCCTCCAATCCTCTCAAATGTTCTACTTCCTCCTCAAGTGCCTCAAAAAATGAACAAGCTTTCAATGAAACAGAAACCTACTACCACTCTTGGCTTTGTATTCCCTTTCTTCGTCCACATTCATTTTCTTTATATTTTCCCCAATTTAAATTCTAATAGTATTAAAGGAAAGCATAAGGTGAGTATCACAAAAGGGCAGCGTTAGGGTAAATTTTTTCAAAAAAACGTCTCATCTTTTAGGAGCCATATCTTTACAAAGGGTTGCCCAATTCAGATGATTCTTGGACCAATTTGTGCAGAATTTGAAGAGCTTTAAAATGAGTGGTCATATGAAAAAATCCAAGTAATATTGAGGAAGATACAACCCTGTGAAGTCAGTCGTTAAGAACAAGGGCAGTGAGGATTTTTTCAAATCGCAAAGAATAAAATTACAAATATCTTTGTCAGTCAAGGTAAGCAAATCAGTTGTAGTTTAATTTGTTTTTAAAGAAAATCTACAAAATTATTTGTTGATAGCAAGGAATAGAGGAGATTTGAAAAAAAATGAAAAACCCTAGTTTTTTTCCCAAAACCCTAGCTGCTTTTGGAAATTTTTTTGGGTTGAGATCATGGAGTTACCAATTTTCATTGGAAAGGATGACATTGATGCTCGAGAATGGTGGATGAAGTTTAGATCTCTATATTTTAGTGACCATTTTTGGCCATGCCAACTTATCAAAATTTTAAGAGAGGAAGCTTATGATTGGTGGGCAAGTCTTGCTAAGGAAAGGAATTATAGTTACACTTGGGATGAAATGGAGCATGCATTCTTGAGTCAATGGGACCCATATAAAAAGATAGCTAGTTTGAAGGTCACCATCAAAGGACATGAAGAAGAAATAAAAATGCTTCAAGGGGAACTGAAAGAAATGAATGAAGAGGATATAATATAAGGAAAAAATACATATGACAATGTGCAAGTCCATGGTTGCATTTAGAAGGAAAAGCAAGGATCCAAGGAGAACCAAGAAGCAGCTATGGCAAGGGAACAAGTTAAAGAACCAACAGAAGACTCAAAAGTTGAATTTACAGTAGTAGCAGCAATAGAGTCCATGGAAGAAGCAGCAACAAAGTCCAAGGAAGCCCTGTCAAAAGTACACAAGGACACACCAAAAGAAGGGTATAAGAGAGAAGATTGTGAAGAAGAATTTAAAATAAAGAAACAAATTGCTAAAGAATTAAAGGAAACAAAATGTCAAGTTAAGGTTGCAGCATATCGGCACCCACACCACCGTGAGTGGCAACAATCTTGGAGACATGGCTTAAGGCATCAATATTATAGATCAACATGGAGTCAGAAACGCATCATGTATGGCAATGTTTGGCAGAAGCATAATGATTCTAGATTTCAAAAGGGTGCAGCAGCATCAAGGAACAATAGGACCAACCATTCAAAATATCAGAGCAAAGCAGCAAAAGCATGGAGCCAACAAAGCAGTTATGGATATTCAAGTGGCATAATGGCAGCTTGGCATCATCAAAGACCACCACTAATCAAGATTTCACTTGGATGGATGGATGAACAAGATTGGAAAATGTCAAGAAGAAGGATGTTGAATATTTGTATTTACAATGTATGAGGGGACCGCGACCCAGCATAAAAACCTGTGTAAACTCAAAAAAATATATATTTGTATTTACAAAGAAAATTGAAGAAGACCTAGAAAATGAATATCAAGAATTCAAACTTTTTTTGAAAAAAGATGTAGGTATCTAGCTATAGCATCTCAATTGAGATGATAATTGAATATGTTTGTAAACTCTCAAGCTCTAAAGGAGAGAGTTGTGATTTGTCAAGGGTGGGGGACCGAGTACAACCCCTTTTTCTCAAGAAAAAAGAAAAAAAAAATCTAGTAGTATTATATTAAGAAGAGGTGACAAGTATAATCTATTTGGTATAATTATAAAAGAAAGACTAGATTTTTAATCAAATGCAGTTACAAATATTTGCCTATTTCATAGATTAGTCTCTTTTCCCAAGGGTACATGGAACTATTAAGAGATCTCTATATTTCTATTGCATTTAAAAACTTAAGCATACCATAAATACCATGGTCACTTTCTTGGAGATTTATGTGGATGTAGTTGAAATTTTAAAACTCCTCTAAATATTGAAAACAAGTTATTTTCAGAATTATTAATAATGAAACTCTATAAAATATTGTTCACAGTCGGAGAGAAGAAAAAATGCAAAAATAAGGCCAAAAAGCCTTTTAAAATTTTACTTTTCCCACCAATTTTTCCTAACTATCCAATGCTTGCTGAGTTTTCCACGAGAAAACAGCAAGAAATTGAGAGAAATATTGCTGCAAGTTGGAAACTTTCTAAGTGCAGAGAAAATTTAAAAAAACTCACTACCCGCAATTTCTCGCGAGTTTCACGAGAAATCACGAGAAAGCGACAATTTTTCTAAACTATGCTTTGAATACCAATGACCACTCCAATCTACGAGAAAAAAGTATACACGCAATTCTTTTATGTAGACACGTCACACATCAACCAATGCTTCCCTGCAAACAAGCACTTAAGCTGACCTAGCATGCAGACCCAACTGTAACTGCAGCAAGCATTTCTACAAACTCTTAAACTAAATTTGAGAATAGTTTAATTTACTCAGTAATCTGCAACCCAAAGCACCTAAAACTTCAATTCTCATAAGCAAGCCCTTAAATGAATTGAGAAAGTACCTCATCCAACACCAATGTTGAAAGCGACTCCTGAAGAGAAGAAACTTGCAAAATTTTCTTTGTAATACAGGTTGCAATACAAGCTGGTGTTGCAACTATAATGTCTGGAGACCCAACCATAGCAGACCTCTGTAAATGGAAAGAGGAATGATTAATTTCATATTTTTTCTCGTTTACCAACATCAAACCACTTTGCTTCAAAGGAGGAAGAAATAATATATTTGCTATTGTGCTATACTCGCCATTCAATGTCACAAAAGTTTGAGTAAATGCATTTACTATCATGGTTCACAAATCATTAGGATGACCCCTACTATTTAAAATTGATGACCATTTGCAGTTTTCTAAGTTGCTATAGGAGACTCTAACCAACTTTGGAACTGCATTTGTTGCTATAAGAGACTCTAAACAACTTTGGAATTACATTTTCAATATGTCCATAATGCAGTTGCATTTATCATGCGTCAAACTGTAGGGCAAAATATAATTACCAAATCCGAGTGGGACATGCTGCTTGCAAGTTGAACGACTTTCCAAGAACCCTTGCAGTGCTCCAGCAAGGACGAGATCTCCATGTGAACCTGAAGTGATCACAGTTCCAGGTTTCTTATATGCACTTCGTAGCAAGGTTCCCAAAAAAAAGGTCGAGTTAAAACCATTCTCAGCACCAATCTAATTGGAATCCCGAACGTTAAAAGCAGGTAGCAAATTTTGCCTCTAGCATTTCGAATTCTAGTATAATTCTTTAGTACAAGACTAATGCTAGGTTAACATTACCTGTTGGCAAAGCTCTCTGGTTGGGACGAGGACGAATGCACTTGGACCAGTCATGCTTGCATTGCTGCATGAAAACAATTTCTGAAGCAAAGGAAGCAAGTATGCAAATGTTTTCCCTGAGCCAGTTTTCGCCCTTGCCACCACATCTTTCCCTTCCTGTCAAGAAGAAAAAACAAAAATCAATTAATTTTCCAAGCAAATAATAGATGTGCAATAACCCAAATTTTCGCACCAGTCTACTATCTCCTAGGTTCACAAATAAAGTGATGTGATACTTTATAATGTACTGATAAGTAGACGAAATTTTCCAACAAGTTTAGAGGACTGTTGCATTATTAATTTTCAGAATAGTAAAATTCTGTAGAAAATAACATAATCAACTCCAGTAGATGAGACTATAATGTTTACAAAAAGAAAATTATGAATCGGCAGAGCTAGGGCAAATTTTTCCAAAAAACGAATCATCTTTCAAGAGCCATATCTTTGCATAGAGTTGTCCGATTCAGACGATTCTTGTGCCATTTTGTGCAGAATTTGAAGAGCTTTGAAATGAGTGGTCATTCGAAAGAATCCAAGCAGTATTGAGGGAGATATGACCATGTGAAGACAGCCGTTCGAAACTAGGGCAGCGTTAGGGCAAATTTTTCCTGAAAAATATCTCATCTTTTAGGAGCCATATCTTTGCGAAGGGTTGTCCGATTCAGATGATTCTTGGACCAATTTGTGTGAAATTTGAAGAGCTTTAAAATGAGTGGTCATATGAAGGAATCCAAGTAGTATTGAGGGAGATACAACCCTATGAAGTCAGCCATCCAGAACAAGGGCAGTGACAATTTTTCAAGTCACAGAAAACAAAATTGCAGATATCTATCAACTAGGGTTCGGATGATGGGAGGAGCAATGGAGGGCTAGGGCATCAACGAGGCAGGACATTCTATCTAGGCATAGAATTTTTCAGCTAAGTTTCATTTATCCCTTCATTATCTTAGAAGTTTTACATGCAAATTATTATAGGTTTATTTTCAAATAATATAATCACTATAGGATATACTAGTAAATTTTAATAGATATTGAGTTATAGTTTCCTTCCCATGGACCAATTTATAGCTAAATCCTTAGAATCATCCCTAGTAGTAGAGGTTAGGGAGGACCTCACAGAGAAACGATCCTTGTTGCTCAAAGATAAGGCAATTATTGGTAAATTTAATGGGTCTTGGCTAAGGGCTTCAACTTTGAGAAAATGGATTGATAGGAGATGGAAGTCTCCAAGAGTGAGTCTATCCTTTCTTCCCAAAGGTTTCTTCCTAGCCATTTTTTATTCTAAGGAGGAAAGAGATAGAATCCTAAAAGGGGGTCCTTGGTTTATGGGAAGAGCAGGACTCTTCCTTACCCATTGGTATGAAGGCTTTGCACCTAAAAATATAAATCTATCCCTAGTACCAATCTAGGTTAAGATGTATGGGTTGCCCATTGAATTCTAGGAAATGGATACCTTCAAGGCAATAGGCAACACTCTGGGAGAATTCCTTGAGATTTCAAAAACTACAAAAGATGGATTCTTGGCTATTTATGCTCAGATATTGGTCATGATTGATATAAGTAAACCTTTACCAGAATCAATCATTCTTAAGTATGGGGGTAAGTTGTGGACCCAAACCATAGATTATGAAAACATATCTTTTAGATGTAGAAGATGTCATGAGGTGGGGCATATTGAGAGATCATGCCCTAAGAAGAGTCCAACAAGAAACATATGTAGAAAACCACAAGAGAAACTTACAAATGGATATGGATGAGGATGGTTTTCAACTTCCAAAAATAGGTCCAGACAGATGAAAGTAAATAAATAATGGAGACCAATAAGGAAGGATATTGGAAGAAATACCAATTCTTTTGAGGCTTTAGCCTATGAAGAAAAAGCAGATCAGAGCTTAGAGGACATGGTACAACAGGATCAAAATATTAACAAGGAACCATCTATTCAATATGATCCTAATTTAGGGATGAACATTCCTATTGAACCTAAGGAATGTGCCTCATCAGATTTTGAAGACTCTCTTGAAGTACCATGCACCATTCAGGAGAAGAAAAGTGGTAGAGAAAATGTAATGTTAGATGTTAATACCTCTACCATTAACAAGGAAATACCAAAAAATGAGCAGGATAAGTCAAAAGCTTCCTTAGTAGAGCCAAGAGAGGATAAATCTAATGAAAAGGAAAGTTGTGAAAGAATATTGAGGAATAGAATAATAAGACCTACTCTTGATACTAGCAAGGCAAAAAGAGGAAAACCTTCAAATTATCAAGCGAGAGCCAAGGAAGCAAGAGCAAACATAGAGAAAGGAACACAATCTAAGTTGGTTGAACTTCTCTTTACCAAACAACAAAATGATATTGGTAATTCTCAAGAGGGGCCAATAGCCCCTAATGAGACATGATTACCATCTCATGGAATATAAGGGGTGCTAATGCCCCTCAAAGCAGAGGTGTATCAAGGACCTCTATTTAAGTAATAAGCCTGATATTCTTTGTATCCAAGAAACTAAAATGACAAAGGAAGAAGTTTCCAAAACTATGAAAGCAATATGGGCAAGATGTGAATGGGATGTTATGGATTTAAAAGGAGCAAAGGGGAATTCTAACATGTTGGAATCTAGTTAGAACCTCCTATGAAACCATTCATAAAACTAGGCATTGGATAGCCTCATTAGTCACATGCTACTTTGCAGATATTCATTTCATCCTTATCAATGTCTATGGACCTACAACTCAATCAAGCAGATTAGAAGTATGGAGTGGGATTGAAGCCTTTATGAGAAGTAAAGACCAAGAAACCTAATTCATGATCATAGGATATTTTAATGCCATAACCAAGTTAGATGAAAAATTTGGGGGAATTAGGAAAATAACCCAAAGTATGAGAGATTTCTCAACTTTTATTCAAAACAATAATCTATGGGAGGTTGAGTTTGAAGAGGACAACTATACATGGACCAACAATAGGATAGGCCAGAACCTAATAGCAAAAAATTAGACAGATGCATACTCTCAGATCATTGGCTAGATGAAGGGACTTGTGCTAAAATTAATACCTTGACAAGGATTGGTTCAGATCACTAGCCAATAAGAGTTAAAATGGTGGTAAGTGAATTCAAAAAATATCATATTTTAAATATGAGCAGATGTGGGAAGACCATCCTCAATTTGTTGATATGATAGCACAAACATGGAATTCTTTAAGAAACGATGGGTTGTATACACTTCCAAAACAAATTAAATCAATGACATCTAGATTAAAAGAATGGAACAAGAACACTTTTAAAACATTTTTGAGAAGAAAGAACTAAAAGAGAAACTTTCAAAATTCAAAAAGGTGAGCACAATAATCCAAGCTCAGAGGAAAGGGAGTTGCTTAGTGAATATCATAATATTTTGAGTAAGGAAGAGAAATTTTGGAGATTAAAATCAAGACAGACTTGGTTAAAAGGAGATAAAAACACAAATTTTTCATAGGATGGCAATAGTACAGAGATCAACATCTAGAATTAGTAGAATTAAATCAGTAGAAGGGGTTTGGATTGAAGACCAGAGTGAAATCAGAAAGGAGGCAAGGTTTTTTACCAGAATATTCTAGGATCGAAGGAGATTGAAGTTCTTAATGATAAACTACTACAAGAAGTACCTTCAATTATAACAGATGAAGACAATAGCAAACTGATGGAGCCTATTACTTTAGAAGAAGTTCATTTAGCTCTTTTCTCTTTTGATAAGGATAAATCCCTAGGTCTAGATGGGCTCTCTACAACATTCTATCAACATAATTAGGAAATAGTGAAGGATTCTTTATTGGTGGCAATGGAATAGTCTAGGGTAAAATAATACATACCTTATAAAATAAATGCAACATATCTTACCTTAATTCCAAAAAAGAAGGATGCAGAATTGTTTGATTCATTTAGGCCCATAAGCCTATGTAATATGGCATATAAGATAATCTCCAAAGTGATGGCAAATCAGTTAAGACCATTATTAGACAAAATTATTTCAGAAGAGCAAGGAGGATTTGTGAAAGGGAGACAGATTCTAGATGGGATCATAGTAGCTCATGAAGTAATGCATTCAACAACTTCAAGAAAAGAGAGAGCAATGATCTTAAAACTTGATATGAATAAAGCCTATGATAGGGTTAAATGGGATTTTCTTTTTGTAGTATTAGAAAAGTTTAGATTTGGGAAGAAATGGGTCAGATGGATTAAAGCTTGTGTCTCTACAGTATCATATTCAATGTTGGTCAATGGGTTAGTAACAAAATCATTTAAAGCCAAGAGAGGTCTTAGACAAGGAGATCCTCTATCACCATATATATTCATTATTATGGCAGAGGTATTGGGAAGGAACTTGAAGAAGGCATACAAATATGGGCTAATAAGTGGACTTAAGGCTAGTAATAACATCGACAACATCACCCATCAACAATTTATAGATGATACAACCCTTTTGGGAGGGCAGGGATAAACGAGGCCAGAGCTTTGAATAACTTATTAAAGGAATATGAAAGAGCATCAAGGCAAAAAGTTAATAGGACAAAATCCAAAATTTACTTCCTAAACACTCCAACTAGAATCAAAGCAAGGATATGCAGGTTACTTCAAATGGAGGAGGCAAATTTACCAACAACATATCTAGGGATGCCCTTATTTGAGGGGAGAATGAGGATAGAATTATGGAATCTAATTATAAGTAAAGTTCAGAATAAACTACCAACATGGAAAGGTAGATGGTTATCATTAGCAAGAAGAGTGCAACTAATTAAATCAGTCTTACAAGCCATTCCAACATATTATATGTCCTTGTATATTATGCCAAAATCGATAGAAAAAGTTTAATCTATATTATGCAGTCATTTTTGTGGTCAAGATTACATGATAAAAGGAAATTTCCTTTGGTGAAATGGAGCAAGGTGTGTGATGATAAAACTAGGGGAGGTCTCGGTTTAAGAGTTCTTACGGATGCAAACTTAGCTCTAAGGGGAAAAGTAATTTGGAGATTGTACAAAGAGAGTCAAAGACAATGGGCAAGAATTCTTCTAAGTACATTGAGCCCAATGACCCAAGCTTAATATTTACTACATTCTCACTACCAGATGGTTCTACACTATGGAACAGTTTAAAAAATCAATTGATCTAGTGATTAAAGGTCTAATATGGGTGGTGGGAACTAGAGAAAAAATTCTATTTGGATGGATACTTGGTGTGATAAAAAACCACTCAATCTAGATCCAATTTTGAAACCATGGATGAGATTACTTCAAGACAAATATGGTGATAGGGTTTCAAACATTATGTACAAGGATCAGGAAGGAAGATACAAATGGAAAGAAGATTTTTTACAAGTATACAAGACATTGATGCTAGGAGGCAATTGAGCAAAAAGATAACAACAATGATTATTCGAGGGGAGCCGAGGATAAGTTGATTTGGGAGTTGAATAGCTCAAGAGAATACACAACAAGAAGTAGATATAATGTAAAGCACCAACAAAATAGGAATACCACAAGAATATGGAGAGATATTTGGGATAGCCCAAGCATTCCAAAAGTCAAAATGTTTGTATGGCTAGTAGGTCATAGAAAATTTTATCCTAGGATAACCTAATGAAAAGGGGTTTTCATGGCCCCTCACAATGTGTTCTATGTAAAAAGGAGGAGAGTATAGACCATCTCTTGGGACACTACTCAATAGTCTAGAAACTATGGCAATGGATTCTTAATATGTTTGGTAAATGCATGGTGATGAATGGCAGAATTGAAGAATGGTTAAAGCAATGGCAGAGCACTTTTAAAAGTGAGGCTTTACAAACAATCTAGGATATATCAAAAGATACAATACTTTGGACTGTATGGCTGGAAAGGAATAGAAGAATATTTAAAGGAAAGGAAAGCAATTTAGAGGTAATGAAAAGGAAGATTTGTTTAGCCATAGAGGAGTCTAAACCAACCCTATCAACTCACCCAATCCCTAATCTTGAAGCAGAGAGCCTTGATAGATGGAGTCAAGTCATCAAATGGAATTATGATGTTGGGTATAGGAGAAACAAAAGAAGGCAAAGAATATAAAGTGGAAACCACCAGAAGTGGAGTTGGTCAAATTGAATTTTGATGGAGCATCTAAAGGAAATCCAAGACCAAGAAGAGGAGGAATAATTAGAAATAATAAGGAAGATATTTTGTCACATTACGCTTTCAATAGTGGATTTAAGACAAATAATGAAGTTGAAGCTTGGGTAGCTTTGGAAGGGTTAAAAATATGCAAACAAATGAAATGGAACAAAGTATGGATGGAAGGTGATTCACTAATAGTAATAAATGCAATTTTGAGGAAAGCAAAGGCTCCATGGAACATACAAGAGATCATTGTGGAAATACAAGACCTTGCTATAGAGTTTGAAGAAATCAGGTTTACACATACATTAAGGGAAGGAAACAAATGTGCAGATAGGCTAGCCAATAGAGGGGTTTTAATAGAGGATCATGAAGTTAAATTCTCTTTTCCATGGTTAGAGGAAGTAGTAAGTTTAGTTGAAGCTGACAAGAAAATGTTGATTGCCTGAATCAAATAATGATTAAGATTTACTTTAATGTTTTCCATTGGTAATATTTGTTTTATTTTATAACATTAATGTGTTTTCATATAAACTATTTATTACAATTCTTGTGGTTGCACTTATGCTTTAGGAAGGAAACTAGCAATCCAGATCTGGAGAAAGGGAGACTATGATAGCGCGAAGTTTTGGAAATATTACTCTACTAAGATGCAATGCATAGACAGTAGAGGTGGAGTTTTGGTATTGTGAAGGTTGCTGCAGGAAAAATGTCAAGAAGAAGGATGTTGAATTTTGGAATATTTGTATTCACACAGAAAATTGAAGAAGATCCAGAAAATGAAAATCAAGAATTCAGACTTTTTATGAAAAATGATGTAGGTATCTAGCTATAGCAACTCAATTGAGATGAGAATTGAATCTGTTTGTAAACTCTCAAGCTCTAAAGGAGAGAGTTGTGATTTGTCAAGAGTTGTAATTTGTCAAGAGTGGACGTTCTAAAAAAGTTATGATTTGTTAAAAGTGGACAACCCCTTGTTCTCCGAAGAAAAAAAAATCAACTCCAGTAGAATTATCACGCGCATTTCCAAACATTTCAAAAAAATTATTTCTGTTACTCTATGATAGTAAACCCTTACTCAACCCTGGCCTAACATTTATAGCAGGACACATGAGTTTTCAGTCTACCGGCATAAAATAAAATGGAATAAGGCATGAAAATGATTGTAACTCACCAAAATTAAAGGAATAGCTTTAAGCTGTACAGGAGTAGGCTTTGTAATGTTTTTTTTTGCGAGAGTTCTAATTAAACGGGGATCGAGTCCCATTTCCTCGAAGCTTAAATTTTCGTCCTCTTCCTCGATGTCAACATCCATCACCTCCACCTCATCTGCTTCTTCCATCTTCATTAAAACTTTGTCAACGGCCCTTCCTTCCTACTGCACATACAAACTTCTTTATTTTCCTACTTTTGGTCTCAAACCTCCACTCTAAGCTTCGAATAGCTTAGCTAGCTCCTGCTGATGATGCTTGTTTATTTAGTTTACCTTCTGTGGGGTGCGAGAGAAATATATTACTTTATGGATTTGGATTCATATCTGCACGATGCGTTCCAAAGACAATGTTCCGTCCCTCGTTTGAACTCTGTGATTTCAGCGGGTGCTTCCAGGGATGCGGAAAATGTTTCTAGCTTGGTGTTAAATTTTCTCCTTCAATGAATGAATGCATATCTGAAAATATTCAAGGGCGAAGACTATAAATTAAAAAAAAATTTAAAAACGAGGATTGAGAGCGGTCTAATTAAGAAGAGCGTGTGTTAATGATATATTTTTTTTAATAATATAAATTATGAAACCCTAGAGTGTTGGTTTGACTTACAACAATCTTATAAGTTGTTCATAGGACAATCATTTTAGAAAGAAAGGTCCTTAAACATAAAAATTAATTTAGTTATTTTTTTATAGTATCTAGTTTTCTTATTTGATGTTGACAAGAATATATTTATTTTTTTGTGGTTGGTTTTTAATCCAGAATATGGAATAGTTATATTTTTAAGTAATATTTTTTATACTTCACATTACTTAAAAAATAATATATATTTTTTATTTTCAAATAAAATTATATGTTAAAATTTTTTATTTTAATTATAAATTTTAAATTATATGATTTATTATTTATCTAAATGTACTTTCCATTACTTTAAAAAAATAAATCTTACTTTCAAATAGAATTATATGTAACCAAAAAAAAAATTAGTTTTCATTCTATTACTTTCATAGAATTAAATGTACTTTCCATTACTTTAAAAAAAAAATATTTTGCTTTCAAATAGAATTATATGTAACCAAAAAAAAAATTAGTTTTCATTCTAAATTGTAAATCATATGGTATTTATTATTAATTTAAATAAATATATATGGTATAAATTTTGCAAGAGTTTATAAGCTTAAAAATATAAGTTCAAATCTTGTTAAATAGCATACACATGGTATAATGAAAGTGGGATCTATTTCATGCTCTAGAGAATCACGATGGGGACGATGGCGGGAGCGGGAGCAGGAACGGGAGCGGGACTGGGCACTGGTTCAGATGTTGGTGCAAGTCCCAGGGCGGGAGCTGGATCGGGATCGGGGTCGGGCACGTCGGGGCCCGGGCCCGGGCCCGCAGGACCCTCGGCGGGCCCAGAGGAGGGCTCAGAGGCTGTGCAGATTGGCGGACAGGGTGGGGACGGTATCTTGGGCCCAGGACCCCCTCCCTGCCTCGATGCAAGCGCAGGCCTAGGGAAAAAGCCTCCAGATCCTGGGCAGGGTTCTGCCCCGGCGGGCCCAAACCCTCCTACCAACAGATCCTGGCTGGTACCAGGGCCCAACCGCGGGCCCTGGGTTTAGGGCTTTCCCTTGAGGGCACCCACATCTCCATTCAAGAGGAGGTTTACTCCTCCTTTGTCGTTGGATCCTCTGCTTCCCTGGTTGGGAAGTTCCTGGGAGGGCGCCCGGACATGGAAACCGTTCGTAGATGGGCGGCTACCAAATGGAAAGTTTTTGGTCATATTCAGCTGGTGGCCCTCACCAAGGGATTCTTCATCATCAAATTGAATAACAACGATGACGCTGAAAAGATCCTGTCGGGCGGGCCCTGGTTTTTGGGACGCAAAAGCCTCTTCCTCAGGCGTTATGGAGCTGACTTCCACCCCAACACTCAAAGCATCAACTTTGCCCCGGTCTGGGTCCGGCTCCCTGAGCTTCCCTTCCATTTGTGGCACGAAGACGTCCTAAGGCTTATTGCCCAGTCGGTCGGGGAACTGGTGGCCTTCGATCCCGCTACCAAGGCAGGCTCCCGTATGGTTCATGCCAGATTCTGCGTCAATGCAAATCTAGAATCCGAGCTCCCCTCTTCTGTGACCATCTCCTCCGGGTCCTTCTTTTGGCGCCAATCCCTGATCTACGAAAACAAACCTGCTTTCTGCCCTCTCTGCTGCACTCAGGGCCACCTCCCCCACCAATGCCCTGGATCCAAGAAGGTTGATGGCCCTTTCCCCAAACTCCCTTCCCGACCAGGTCGGGCCCCCTCCCGAGGGCCCCCTCGTGATGGCCACGGATCTCAGGCTTGGACTGCCAAGGAGGCTCCCCCTTCTGTCCCAAAGGAACCCCATGCGGGCCTTGGCCTGGTGGACGGTCTTCCCCAGGGTTCCCCTTCCCCTGCTCCCCTCCCTGGGTCTTCTTTCGGGGCCCCGATCCCAGGTTTTCCCCCCGCCCGATGCGAATCCCTCCCTGCAGGCCCCTGCTTGCGCCCCCAGACCTGTGAGCCACCCGGGCTCTCTTCCCCGTCGGCTCCCACCTTCCCGCCTTCCTCTGTCAGGGTTTCCTCCTCCCCCCACCCCCGCTATCCCCCCCTTGACCCCCTCCCGCCCCTCCTGGTGGTCCCTGCTGGCTTCCCCCCTTCAGAGTGCAGCTCCGAGAGGTCTGACGAAGAGGTTGAGGGCAGTTCTCCGTCTGGGCCCGATGAAATCAGCCCCAAGATGACCCGTAGCAGGACTTTCGCCACAGACTTTGGCAGCAAACTCAAGCGGGGCCGGCCCACCCTGGGCGACCAGCGAGCGAGGATCACTGAAGACGACATAGCCAATGGCTCCCAGGCAACCCTCTCCGACGTTGCTGCGAGCTTCTCCAAAATAGAAGCCCTTCGACCCAAACCCCCCGCTCAGGCCGGGAAGGGGGGCAAGCGACCCCACAAGGGTGTCAAATGAAGCTCATCACCTGGAATGTTAGGGGGCTCAATGGTGCCCCCAAGAAAAGGATCCTCGGCCAACTCCGCAAGGATCACCGCCCGTCCTTCCTCCTCCTCCAGGAGACCAAAATAGATGACGTCGCTGCCCAGAGAGTCGCCCAAGCTACCTGGCGCAACTGCGAGTCCCTGTCTACCCCTGCGGCTGGCTCAGCCGGGGGCCTGTTGTGCATGTGGGATCCCCGGTCTTACGAGGGGAGGCTCATATCTTCTTCTCCCAGAATAATCAACATTCTGGTCCATTGCGTGAAGACAAGGCGGTCGTGGATCCTGTCTAACGTCTACGCTCCTAACAACCCGATTGAGAAAGCCACCTTATGGAAGGATATCAGCTCGATGAGAGAAGCCTTTGCCCCCCTCCCCTGGATCCTGGCAGGGGACTTCAACAGTCCCCTGTTCCTTTCTGACAAAAGTGGGGGATCAGCAGCTCCGGGCAAAAGCATGGAGGACTTTGGCGCCTTCACCTCCCTCAACGAGCTCATGGACGTCAGCCTGAAAGGAGCCAGGTTCACCTGGTCAAACAGAAGAACGGGAGCAAGCCATATCCAGGTCAGGTTGGACAGAGTGTTCCTGTCCAAGGAAGCCATTCCCCTATTTTTCGACGCAACCTTGTTGGGCCTCCCTAAAATTGGGTCTGACCACAGCCCCCTCCTCCTCGAAACCGACCATCGCTCCCCCCTCAAGCGACCCTTCCGATTTGAGTCCATGTGGCTGCATCATCCCAATTTCAGGGCCCAGGTTGGCTGCTGGTGGGCTCCCCAGTCCCTGGGCGCCCCGTTGAACAAGTTTACCACAAGTTGAGACGCCTCAAAGAGCAACTCAAGGTATGGAACAGAGAGGTGTTTGGCAACATCTTTGAAAATAAAGCGACAGTTAAGAAAAAACTCGAAGACCTTGAGCTCAGATTCCAGGCAGGCTCCCAAGACCCGGGGATCAGGGAAGAGGAACGCTCAACCCTCAGCGAGTACCATAACATCCTGGCCAGGGAAGAAACATTTTGGAGACAGAAGTCGAGAGCCCTATGGCTCCAAGAGGGCGATGCTAATACGAAGTTCTTCCACACGTCGACTCTCAAAAATAGGGGCTCTAACAGAATTCTCGAGTTGGTGAGCAACGATGGCAGAATTATCAAGGACGAAGAGGACATTCGGACCGAAGCCATCAACTTCTTCCAGCAGCTCCTTGGTGACAGTCCTCTCATGTCCCCAGAAGCTGCAGACTCCCTGCTGGAACATATCCCTACCTCAGTCTCGGCCTTGGCAAATGAGATGCTCGTGCAGCCCCTGTCTGACTCTGAAATCCATGCTGCCACGTTTTCCATGAAGGCTGAGGCGGCCCCGGGCCCGGACGGGTTTCCCCCCGCTTCTTCCAATCCTTTTGGGACATCGTTGGTCAAGAAGTGTGCGCAGCCATCCGGGACCTCCAGACTGCCAGCTCCATCCCCAGAGGTATTAACTCCACCTTCATTGCCCTGATCCCCAAGTCTCAGGCAGCCAGATCCCTCTCTGATTTTTGCCCCATCAGCTTGTGCAATGTTTTATACAAAATCCTGACCAAATCCATGGCCTCCCGCCTCAAGGATATCCTTCCCCTGATCATTGCCCCTTGCCAGGGGAGCTCGGTCAAAGGAAGGCTGATCACAGATGGAGTTATCATCATGCACGAGGCCATCCACTCGGCCTTCCTATCCAAAAAGGCCTCCTTTCTGCTCAAGCTGGATATGAACAAGGCCTTTGACAGAGTTGACTGGGAGTTCCTTTTCAAGGTCCTCCTCAAGTTCGGGTTCCACCCCTCATGGGTCAGGCTCATCAACAACTGTGTGTCCTCCCCCTGGTTCTCTATCCTCATCAATGGATCCCCCGTCGGGTTCTTCCCTAGCTCCAGAGGCCTGCGCCAAGGCGACCCCCTGTCCCCGATCCTCTTCATCATCCTGGCTGAGGCCCTGGGATGAACCATCTCGAGTGTTGTTTCCCGCGGACTCATTTCGGGCATCAGGCCTGCGTCGGGCCTACCTCCTGTGTCCCATCAGCAGTTCATGGACGATACCATTCTCGCCACTTCAGCTTCGATCCCTCAAGCCAAGGCCCTCAAGCACATCTTGACCCTATACGAGGAGGCGGTCGGGCAAAAAATTAACCTTCAAAAAAGCAAAATCTTCTTCATCCACACCCCCTGGCTAGGCAAATCAGAATCGAGCGGATTCTGGGCTGTACCCCTGATTCCCTTCCCTCCTCTTACCTCGGGCTTCCCCTGTTTACAGGTGCATCCTCCAAGGCCCTGTGGAGCGGGATGATGGATCGGATTCAGAGGAAGCTGGCCCCCTGGAAAGGCCACCTCCTCTCTCAGGCTGGCAGAGCCACCCTCCTGTCGGCAGTCCTTCAAAGCATTCCGGTATATTTCATGTCGGTCTTCAGAATCCCGGCCTCCATTGCAGCTCACATCGAACAAATCCAGAAACGCTTTCTCTGGTCGGGCAGCGAAGATAAGAAGAGGATTCCCCTGGTTTCCTGGCCCCTGGTCTACCGCCCCAAAGGCGAGGGAGGGATCGGGCTCAGGCGGGTGACCCTGATGAACAAGGCCCTTTTGTCCAAGCACGCCTGGAAGGTGTTCACCAACGCCCTCGATGAGTGGGTCAGTATCGTGCTCAGGAAATACTACCACCTCCACCCCTTCCTCAGCGAATCCCAACCCAGAGACGGATCAGCCTTCTGGAAATCCCTGATTTCCACTAAAGACATCATTCGAAAAGGGACCAGATGGATCCTCGAGGACGAAACCAAGATCGACTTCTGGGAAGACAGGTGGATCCAAGATGAGGCCCTGACTGCTGACAACGATCTCCTCGTCCTTAGACCGGGCCTGGCGGGCAGAGGGCCCAGTGTGTCGGCCTATCTCTCCCAGAACCAGGGGCGGGTTACTTGGAAGCCCATCCTGAATCCCAGGCACCCGCTCCAAGCCTCCAGGCTTCAGCGCCTCCTCAAGGTGACAGTGATCCCGTCCTCCGGGGGGAACGACAGATGCGTTTGGCACGACACTCCCAACGGTGTCTTTTCTGTAAAATCTGCCTACAACCTCCAAAGAGTCCCTGACGAGGCCCCTTTCCCAGCCCTTCAGGTGTGGGCCAAGAAGTTGATCCCCAAAATCAGCCACTTCGTCTGGGCGGCAGTCCAAAACAAGATCCTGACCATTGAGAACCTGATCAGGAGGGGCTTCCAGATCCCGAACAGATGCTTCCTTTGTTGTGCTTCTTGGGAGTCCACTAATCACCTCTTTCTCAGATGCCCCTTTTCTTCTGAAGTCCTGGGCCTCATCCTTTCCCAATTTTCTATTCAGTGGGTGGCCCCCAATTCCATCTCTGACCTCCTGTCTCAGTGGCCCAAACCCTTCGCCCACCCCTTCGTCCGCTTCCTCTGGGGCTCCTGCCTTCCTCACTTGCTTTGGCAACTATGGCTTGAGCGCAACAGCAGAGCCTTCTCCTCCCCGGCCCGTTCCCCCCTGTGGATAGCGACCAAGGCGGTTTCCTTTGCCCTTGAGAATTCTCGCTCCATCCCTCTGACCGAGGCACCCCGACGGCCGGGCGAGGCCACCCTTCTTTCCTCCCTCGGAATCCAGCTTCCCCCGCCCCCCCGCCCCCTCCCATCGTTCTACGACCAGGTGGACTGCCCCCCTCCCGGATGGGTCAAACTTAACTTTGACGGAGCTTCTAAAGGAAATCTCGGGCCCTCTGGTGCGGGCGGGGTCATCCGTGACAGTCACGGGGCCCTGATCCTGGCGTACGCTGCTCCGCTTGGCATCCAGACCAACAACTTCGTCGAAGCAGCAGCTCTCCTCAGCGGGCTGACTGCCCTCAAGGAGTCCGCCCCAAAAGTCATCATCGAGGGCGATTCCCAAGTTATAATCAAAGCCGCCCGCAGCCCGGGAAGTTGCTCTTGGCGCATTCACAACTCCATCCGGGAAGTCCACACCATTCTCCAAGGGCTCCCTGATCACGCCCTTCGGCATGTGTACAGAGAAGGCAACAGGGCAGCCGACTTCATGGCCAACCAGGCCACCGCAGCAGAAGATTTCACTACCTGGACCACGAACTTCCCTGAAGCTCTGGCCCAAATAGTATCGCAAGACAATTCCAGCATCGATGAGGGCCCAGGCGCTTAGCCCGCCCCGTGTCGGGGCCCCGAAGATGCGCGGCCATGCCCCGTGCTTCCCCTGCAGCTTCCAAATCCAAGGAGACCCCCTCCCCCGAAGGCTCCCCTTCCCCGAAAAGGCGCAGGCCCACCCAAAAATGCAGAACTCCGGTCCAGGGCCCAGGCGGGGCCCCGACTCCTGGTGCCAGCTCAAGTCGCAAAGGCCCGGCCCCAGGCAGCAGCAGGGCTGCTGGCAGCTCCAAGAAGGCCAAGGTGGAGGCCCCGGAGGCCACCGAAGTCAGTTCTGACTCCGGCAGCAAGATGCAGAATTTGACGACCAGGGCCCTCCTTGACATTACGATTGGCTCCCAAAGCGGCTTCCTCAGCGGCCAATGCCCTGGCCGAACTCCGTCGTAGGTTGGGCGATGGCCCTGACAGGGAGAGGAGCTGATCTGTCAGGTCGGGCCCCGTCCAGGCCAGGCCCGGCCACAGGGCCCCCCGGAGCGACGACGAGCAGGTTTTTGCATTTTTGGCGCTTGTTGTTTTGCGGTTTTTCCATGTTTTGGTGGCCTCAGACCAAATTTTGTAGTGCTGGTCTCATAGCTAGTCTGTTTTTTTGTAGGCACCAGGGCCCTGGGCCCCAGACTGTTGCACAAGGGCGCAGCCCCGATTTTTAATCACAATTGTAGCCACGGCTTCCTATGTAACTAAGGTTTTGGGATCCTTCAACAAAAAACCCGCTGTAAATATACTGTTACTTACCAAAAAAAAAAGTGGGATCTATTTTTTTCTTGAAAAAAGTCTTAATTTTATATTAAGTAAATATGAAATTACATTGAGCCAATGCGAGTGTAGCTTGGAGCGAGTGCAAGTGTATCTGAGTGTAGTGCAAGTGAGTACGAGCACAGTTGGGAGAGAGTGCAATCAGAAGCGAGTTCGAGCGTGACCCATGAGTGAGTGCAGCTGAAAGCGAGTATGAGCGTGAGCCATGAGTGTAGTTGAAAGCAAGTGCGAGCCAAGAGTGAGTGCAACCAAAAGTGAGCACGAGCCAAAAGCGAGTGTGAGTGTATAGATGAAAGCGAGTGTGAATGCAATTGAAGTCAAAAGCAAGTGCGAATACGACCAAGAGTGAGTACAACCAAAAGCAAGTGCAAGTCCAACCAAAAGTAAGTGCAATTGGGAGTGAGTGCAACGGAAAGCAAGTGCAAGAGCAATCCGGGAGTGAGTGCAACCAAAAGTGCAAGAGTTGGGAGTAAGGAGGAAGTGTGAGTAGGGAAGCAAAAAGTAGAAAGCAAAGTGTGATCAAGAAACAAGTGTCACTTCTTGTTCTATATCTTAGGAGAATTTAAAGAATTTATTTGAAAAATATCTAGGTAACATGGAAAGAAAGTCATTTGTGAAAGTCCTTACTAAAAGTATGAATGGCCAAGTTGGAAGTATGGATGCCCTAGTTAGCATTAAGAGGAAGAGTGAATCTATGGCAAACCTAGTCTAGGTAGCAAATTCTACACCATAAGTGATTATCAAGGATGAGATGATTGAGCATGATATAATGGTTCTTAAAACCATAGGGTTAATATGTAAGTTTCATGGATATTGGCCAAGTTTTTTTGAGATTCAAAATTGGATCAAGTGGAAGTGGGGTTTGAATTCAAATTACTCCATGAAATTTCTTCCAAAAGGATTTTTCCTCGTTATTTTCTCCAGTTCATAAATAAGGGATAAAATAATGGATGGAGGCCCGTGGTTTAGGGGCAAAGATGCATTATATTTAAGACCTTGGAGTGAGAATTTTTCTGTGGACACAGAAACTATTAAAAGGCTTTCGGTATGGATTAGGCTTTTTGGACTTCCTTATCAACTCATCAATAAGGAGGTTTTGAAGAATATTGGTAATACTCTAGGTGAATTCATCCAAGAGGGACCAACTACTAAGGAGAGAAGGCATATTGTATACACTCAAATATGTGTTGCCATGGATATTTCTAAACCTTTATCACAATCGATTAGGATTAAATATGAATCAAGAGAATGGGATCAACAAGTGGATTATGAAAATATTGCATTCTGATGTCACAAATGTCATGAAACTAGGCACATGGCAAGAGATTACAAAGTGAAAATGGAGGAAGAGATGGAATTTTTTGGGCATGAGGGTAGCTTCAATTTGAAACAAGGAGACCATATCACAAGAGAAGCTAGGTCAAATCAAGGATTTTCCACTCCTAAGAAAGTGGCTAGAAAAATCCCTCTACATCATCATATGACAAAGGCCATTACAGTTCACTCGAATCAACCATTAGAAGAAAAAAATGATATGGGGGATGAGGAAGTACAATTTGCAAGTTCAAATATATAAGGAGCTAAAGGTGTGAAGGAAGAGGGGAAGGAAAATTTTAAAACAAAGGAATATGGGGAGATGAATTTTAAAGCAAATGAGGTGAAGGAGGTCAAACTTAATCCAGGTAAATCACCTTTATTATCCTCAAGTAGCTTAAAATCTTCTCCTTACAATAAAAATGAAAGTAGTACGAAGTGTATTCCTTGCACTTTAGGATTTCAAGAGCAATATAGTAAAGAAAATCTTATGGAGGATATCCAAGGAAATTTAGGGTTTTTAGACCAACATAAGAAAGTGATGACTTTGGAGGATCATCTATGCAGTTTAGAGTTTTCAGGGTAACATAAAGAAGTAAATGCTAATGAGGCTATTCCTTGCACTTTCGACTCTTTAGGGCAACATAAATATTTAGAAGATAAGTCTCATTTTGAACAATATAAAAAAAATAGAAGAGATTGATGAAGATGAGAGTGTTGGCGGGAATGGAAGAAGGAGAGGAAGGCCATCAAAGTAGGAACAAAGAGAAAAAGAAACTCAAAAGGATATTGATCTAGGAAGCCAAATAAAAATATCACAGGTGTTAACAAGAAGTGGGGCTAAGCCCACTAATAAAAATAAAAAGTGTTGATGATGAAAATCATATCATGGAATATTAGGGGTATGAATAAAACCCCTAAAAAAGAGTTATTAAGGAATTAATAGGTTGTTATAGCCTTGAGTTTATTTTAATACAAAAAACAAAATTAAGTAGTGAGGAATGTAAGGATGCTTTTAAAAATATTTGGAAGAAAAATGATTGTTTAGCAATTTCTTCTACAAAACGATGGTAATGCAATATATGGGACAAATGCAAATGGGATGGACAACTACTAGAAGCAAAAGGTAATTGGGTTGCTAGATTATTTTGTAGAAAATAGGAAAACATCGAAGTTGGGGTTATAAATGTATATGCTCCAACTATAGTTACTCTTCGTGAAAGATTTTGGAAGGACCTTAGCTTATTTTTGTCAAATACAATAATGATTCATTGTGATCTATGGATTCTTAGGGGTAATTTTAAGATTGTTCTATCTCCTTTGTAAAATAAGGGTGGCATTCTCTTGGGGGTGATTTTATTATTGTTCTTAGTAGTGTGAGCATATTTATAGAGAAGGAAATTGGGTAGCAGATAAATTAGAAAATTATGGTGTTGATCTTCATATTGGTGAAATTCAAATTTTAGAAGGCAACTAGCCAAGTGAGATTTTTGTCTTAATCAAAATGATGTCAAGGAGTTGATTGTGGAAACATAGCACTTCAAGGAAGTTGAAAATATATTTAAGATAAAAAGAAATAAAAAAACTGTGATAAAAATGTATGTTGCAACAAATGTAATATTTTGGAATTTTGATGGGAGTGGCCAAAAAAGTAAAAGCTTCACTTCGATCTACAACTTTTATTTGAGAGAAGATGGGTTGTAGAATCATGTTTTCCATCCTAAAAACATCAAGCATCCAATTTATTACCACGTGTGAGTCTCTATAAATTATTATTTTTTATTCCTTTTGATTCTGTCAATTGAATCAGCAATTTGGGGGTCATAATTTCAACATAATTATTAGAACCTTCTCCCAATCCAACCTTGAATTTAAAATAATGAGAATAAAAAATATATAGTAATCCTCCTACTCCACAAGGAGAAGAGAAGGGAGAAGATCGAGAAACTAGGGGTTTTTTGCTAGAGATCAAAGTTGTATTGCGATAGAAGGGAGAAAATCGACTTGTTTTTTCTAGTATGGTCTGTCACTATATTTTGCTGAAACTTGTATTTTTGAAGTTTTAATCTGGCTATAGAGTTTGTTTTTGACTTATTTTGTGTAATTTAAGGGTTACAATAGAAAACCCTAATAGAAGGTTTGAAAAAATAGAGAACGCTTGAAATTAAAAAATTAGGGTTTACAAGGGGGAGAATTGAATGGGAGAATCCTCAGTAGGAGGGTTCACACAGGGGACTTATGAGGGAAGGATTCAGAGTCCCAAGGGACCTGATACTCAATCCTTTGTGGAAGCGGTCAGAGGTAATAATGGAAATAGAGATGATACAAGAGAATAGACCCGAAAAATCCTACAAGTTGCGGGTAAAAGAAAGGAGACTGAAGCTGAACAAGCCAAAAGAAACAAATGTTTACCTTAGACAGAAACAATTCCAGTGCTATAAATTGCAGAAGAACTCATAGCATATGATATTGTGTATAAATCCAAGCATGCCTTAATATGCAAGTTTGTGGGACTCCAACCTTTTGCAAGGTTCTTGTACTCCTGGGCCAGAAAGCATTGGGCACCACAAGGGGAATTGGATATCTTCACATTATCAAACGGATACTTCGTAGTTAAATTTGATATCTGACAAGAACAAAGCTTTTGAGGGAGGTCCGTATAACATAGGCCCTGAAGGTCTATTCATGTAACCATGGAGACCCGCTTTTGATCCTAAACTGAACCCTCGATAACTCCAATTTGGCAAATTATTTGCACTTCCTTTAGAATACTAGAAAGAGGAAATTTTGGAGTTGATAAGTAATCTCTTGGGAAAATACATAGGCAAATCAAGAGAATCAACGGAAGGAGGATCAGAAGCGTATGCCAAAATTTGTGTGGAGATGGACTTGGGAAAACCATTGCCAGTGAAAATTGACCTCAAAGTTGGAAGGAATATATGGAGACAACAAATAGACTATGAATATGTGCCTTTTAGATGTAGAGCATGTCATGAATATGAACATTTGGTGAGAGGATACCCTAAACTAACCAAAGGAGAGATAAATCCAATGAATTCAAACCCAGGAAACCAACCTCAAAAAAAAGAAAATGAACAAGGATTTCAGACGGTTATGAGAAAAGGAACAAAAAATAATAACCAGGAAAGAGGAAGAAATCAACAGAAGGGAGGAAATACAAATCAACGCCAAGAAGGAAGGGCTCCATCCAAAAAATATGAGATCCTTAGGCTAGATGATCCAATGGAAGGAGAGGAACTACCACACTCAAATCAAACAAAAAATCTAGAGAAACCGATAGTAGAAGAGGTTCATCATCCACAACATACAGATACAGAAAAATAACAATACCTAAAAGTAATGAGAGGGGTAGAAGAAGGACAATCCATACAAGTACAATTTGCATCAACCAAAGAACAACAAATAGAATATAAAGAGCATCCACAACCAGATATAGAAGGAGCTCTAGTACTATTTAATAAAGAGCCACATACATCTAAGGAGGTAATTATGGGAATAGCAGAGAAAAACAGAGAAAATTCAGCCCTTGGGATAAGCCAAATGGAGAAAAGGCTAAAAAATGCAAACTCTTAAGGAGTAGGTAGAAAGACAAACAAAGAAAAAATACAAGGAGAACAGTTGAGAGAGGCAAGCGTGGTTAAACCCATAGCCAAATTTTACAACATGAGTTCCCAATGATTATACACACATGGAATGTAAGGGGATTAAACCGCCACCCCAGACAATTGGTTGTTAAACGTATGATAGAATATAACCACTCAAATGTGGTTTTATTACAGGAAACTAGAGCATCACTAGAAGCAATGCAAACAATATCCAAGATATGTTGGAGGAATGGAGACTATGAGGCCCAAGCTTCCCATGGTTTCTCTGGGGGAATGGCCACTTTGTGGAATAGAGACACTTTTTAGTAGGTAGGAGTAGCATCAGCTAGAGGGATATTGATGACCATATTGAGAGATAGAGAATCATACTTAGTCTGGTTGATTATTAACTTTTATGGGATGAAGGAAGTGTAGGAACAAAAAACCCAATGGAAGTCAATCTAGGCTATTAGATAAGCTTACCCAAAAGATAGGTTCTTGGTGGGTGGAGACTTCAATCCCAAGATGTCAGTGAATGACCAAGAGGGAGGCCTAAATCATCTCAATGAGAAGGACAAACTCCTGATTGTCCAAGCTAATAATCTAAATTTGATTGACATTCCACCTCCAGGATGTGTTACTACTTGGACCAATAAAGGGAAAGGAGACCAAGCAATAAAATCAAGATTAGATACGATATTGATAGAGGAAGAAATTCACCAGTTATGGAATTGTCATTCAAAAATTATAAACCTATTATCTTTCGATCATTTCCCAGTACGTCTAAATATCACAAGCATAATATCCTAGCCCAAAAAGCACCCCTTCATATTTGAGAACTTTTGGCTTCTAAACCAGGAATTACCAGAGTTAGTTCAACAATGGTGGCAACAAGGAAAACCAACATTTGGAAAGGCATAATTTCAGCTACACTCCAGATTGAAATATATCAAATATAAATTGAAAAATTGGAGCAAATTCTAAAAATCAGATTTTCAGCAACAAAGAGCAGAGCTAGTTGAGATAATGAAAGGAGTTGCAGAAAGAATTCGTTCAGAACCCCTTTTAGAGGAATTACTCTCCCATGAAAAGATCTGAATGCAGGAGGAAGAGAAGCTAGATAAGAAAGAAGAAACGTATTGGAAGCAGAGATCTATAATTACTTGGCTTCAAGAAGGAGATAGGAATACAAAGTTCTTTCACCAGTCAACCACAACTAGGAAACACTATAACTGGATTGATGCTTTAAAAAATGCAGAAGGACTCCTTTAAACCATCACTTCAGGTATGCAAAAAGCAGCTAATGAGCATTTCTCCACTTTGTTTACTGCAGATTCACATCTATCAAAACAATCCCAGGAGGAAATATTGGGAAGTATCCCCAGATTAGTCTCTCAAGAGAAGAACGAAGAGCTTTTGAAAGATATCAAAGAAGAATAAGTGAAAGAAACAATCTTCTCCATGCAATCAGGTAAGGCCCCAGGTCCTGATGGATTACCAATGGAATTCTATAAAGTTTTTTGGGATATTATAGGAGAATATATAACTAGAGCAGTAGAATAAGCCAGATCCAGTGCTAGGATTATCAAATCCCTCAACCATACTTTTCTAGCTTTGATTCCAAAGGGAGGAGATATGGAGATTCTAACCAATTACTGACCAATAGCCCTTTACAATGTGATATACAAGATCATCACCAAGGTAATAGCCAACAAACTAAAAGCTATATTACCAAATATCATATCTCTTGAACAAGGAGGATTTGTGAAGGGTAGATAAATATTAGATGGGATTGTAATAGCACAATAAACTATACATCATATGGGCCAAAGAAAGAACAAAGGAATGTTCCTAAAGTTAGATCTATCCAAGGCCTATGATAGAGTGAGTTAGGAATTTCTAGATCAAATATTGATTTGGATTCCAAAAATATTGGATCAACTGGATACTTGAATGCATCTCCATAGTCTCATTTTCAGTGCTCATCAATGGAACCCCCTCCCCACTGTTCAAGGCTAGCAGAGGAATTAGACAAGGATATCCTCTCTCTCCATATTTATTTATTATTTTTGCAAAAGGACTAAGAAGACTCATACAGAAGAAAAAAATAGAGAACAACATTATAGGAATTCAAATAAACAGAGATATAACTATCACTCATCTACAATTCATAGATGATACAAGATTATGGGGGGAAGCAACAATAAAAGAAGCAACCAATATCAGAGAAATATTAGACTGCTACACTGCAGCCATTGGCCAACTTCTAAATGAAGAAAAATCCAAAGTTGTCTTCTTTAATGTTCATAAGAGAATCAAAGATCGGATAACAAACATTCTTAGGTTCTCAATGGCTTCCTGTCCATTATATTACTTGGGAATTCCCTTAACAGAAAAAAGCCTAAAAAAGAAAGATTGGAAATCCATAAAAGATAAAATTTTCTCAAAGTTGTCACACTGGTCTCATAGATGTTTAAGCTTTGGAGGCAAATTCACACTTTTGAAGTCAGTGTTACAAGCAATGCCAGTTTACAAATTTTCCATTTTAGCAGCCCCAAAGAGCATACTCAAAGATTTGGATAAACTGATGAGGAAATTCTTATGGTCAGGAGCACAAGAAAATTAGAAAAATGCTTTGGTAAGCTGGGAGAAAGTTTGTCAACCAAAGGAAGAGGGAGGTCTTGGAATTATAGTTGCATCAACAAACAACCTAACACTAATAGGGAAGTTATACTAGTGGTGAATCACAAACCCAGATCAGTTATGGAGTCAAGTTATAAAAGATAAATATTACCCTGCACACGAAATGGAGGATGTCCCACGGTTGCCAGTTACAGGTGTGGGATCAGAGATATGGAAAGCACTCAAAAGAGGGGCCTCACTAATTAAGGAATACATACATTGGAAAGTAGGTGATAGGACAAAAGTCAGATTGTGGGATGATTCTTGGGAATTTCCCCCCCATTATAAAACAATACCCTCATATTAGTGGCATCAGAGAGACTCTTCATAATCATGGCCAAACTCTTATTTCTCAGTACCTCATCTCCCCAAGCCCACAACTAGCAGCTTTAGGAAGATGGAAAAATTTGGACCAGTGGTTAGGTGAAGAATGGGAAGCTAAAAAACGTGAACTAAAAGAAATTCTAGAAAAAAAGAACATGGCTATGGAAAGATGTACCTAACCAACTAGCATGAGGATATGGGAAACAAGGAACTTATATAGTGAAAGCAGGCTACCAAAAGGCTCACCAAAGTAGCAAGAACCAACCCCAACAACAACATCCCTGTAAATAAATATGGCAACCAAAAGGCTGGTCGAAGGTTAATTGTTTTACATGGCAGGTTGCTCACAAAAGCATTATGACTCAAGATAATATGAGGAGAAAGGGGTTCATTGGATCCAATAGATGTGTAATGTGCTTCCAAGAGGTATAAACTATAAACCACCTCCTTTTTTATTGCTCCTATGCTCACACAATCTGGAATTGGTGGTACTTCATATTTAATCAAACAGAATGGTATCCTCCTAATGGTAGTAATTTTTGGGACTATTGGTCACATAACACCTTCAAATCCAAAACACTAAGCACAAATTGGAATTTAGGGATTGGCTTCATCTGCTGAAAAATATGGTTGGAACGGAACAATAGAATTTTGAAAGAGGAATTCGGCTCAGAAGAGAGGACCTGGGGGATTATGTTAAGGAATTTATTAGAAACCATGCATACCAAAGTATAGGAAGAATCTCCGATGACAGAGGTAGAAAAATATATTTGGGCACAATTATGGAATCAAATGCAACATGAAAGCTATCAGGAATAGAAAAAAGAACAAAGAGGGTTTCAGTAATATTTGTTGGAAGAGGACATATACAGTTAAGGAGGTAAAGTTTAAAGAATAGGGGATTCAGATATCATGGGCAGATAAAAGAAAACAAAAAAACTGCATTTTGAGCCTTGCCAAGAAAGGCAAGATATCAAAATAGATTTGTGTAAGTTGGTCAGTTTTTTTGAATAAAATTTTTACCTTTTACTCAAAAAAAATTCTCCTACTCCACAAACTCCAGGGACCCCTGTCTAGCCTCATCAAAAAATCCCCAGGCCCCTGATTTATCAATATTTGGAGGGATGATTTATCTGTTTACCTTTGTTGTTGTTGAAACCTTACAATTATTGAAACTTCCAATGATTTGGGAGGAGACTTGTTAAGTAGGCTTCTCCTAATCCTGAAAAATTATTGCATTCCTAGATAACCATATTCTCCAAGACACAAAAAATGGGAGAGCTATAAAATCTTTGAAAGACCAATTTTTAGACCAAGATTTTAAGCACTTTTCTATGGAATCTTCTTGACATCCTATAGGAAGTTTTAACTGTGCTATAACCTCCCTCCAAACCTGTCTGGTAAAGGAGCAAGCAACCAACAAATGATCAATTATTTTATTGTTTGAATTACATAAATGACACCTTCCTAGATCATTCCAATTATTCTTCTATAATACCTCCTATATCATAACCTTGTTTTTTATGGCAAGCCATAGGAACAGTTTTGTCTTCAATAGGGATTTTTGCTACCAGAGTGTCTTCCACCACCATATTGGATTGTCATTGCTATCTTCCAATAGATTCTTATACCCCAACTTTGGAGTGTACTCCACCATAGCTTCATTCTTTATCCAGACCCCTTGATCAAATTCCTCTTGCAGCTTGATATGTCCAACTTTAAGTCTCCGCACATATTCTTCCCACTGGTGTGCCTCTTGGCCTTGAAGCCCTAACATTGTTTCTTTCTTCCATCCCTAACTCCAATTTGTAAAATAATCTAGGTCAGCTACTTGGAAAAGATTTCCAAACCCCTTTGGGACCTATTTGTTATAATACGAGTGAAATCTATGAGGGTTAAATGGGATTTATTTTACAATATTAGAAAAGTTTAGATTTGGTAAAAATGGGTTACATGGATTAAAGCTTGTATCTATACATTATCATATTTAGTGTTGGTCTAGGTTAGTAACAAAAATAAGAGAGGTCGTAGATAAGCAAGAAGGAAGCGAGTGTGAGCTGAAATCCAGTAGAAGGAAGAGTGAGTAGGATGTAGAAAGAAAAATACGATCAAGAAATAAGTGTCGCTTCTTATTTTAAATCTTAGAAGAAATTTTAAAGGATTCATGTGAATAACAATGTAAGTAGAATTACTGGTGCCTTGGAGTAGAGGAGCAATATTTGAGCGAGTTTTGAGCAGAGGAGTGGGATATGA
This sequence comes from Wollemia nobilis, assembly GCA_028583015.1. Taxonomy (NCBI): domain Eukaryota; kingdom Viridiplantae; phylum Streptophyta; class Pinopsida; order Araucariales; family Araucariaceae; genus Wollemia; species Wollemia nobilis. The sequence goes on from JAQPPZ010002512.1 coordinate 1,827,202, forward strand.
ACGAGATCTGAGTAGAGGAGCAGGATCTAAGTAGAGGAGCAAGATCTGAGCAGAGGAGCAGGATCTAAGCGAGATCTGAGCGGGATCTGTATTGTGAGATGAATATTTAAAGGAGATGATGAATAAAGAAGCAATGGAGGTGTCTTGTTTAAAAATTTAACAAACGGAGGCAGGAGAAAATTTTCAATTAGAATACTGTTGATGGAGGGAGAGGGGGTGGCCCCCTAGGGCCACCTAGTTTTGAACTTTAAGGGGGTGGTTGTGGGTTCTTCAGGGTTTAGCCCTGATAGAGTTTGTAAAGCGTATGATTCCCTGAAGAAGGCTTGGGCTGGTGTGGCGGGTTCAACGTCGGTGGGTGGTGACGAAAAGGTGAACGACTGCCTTCATCGCAAGGAGGAGTGACCACGGATTAAGGTGCAGCCTGAAGTGGTGGTGAATGAGGTAATTTTCTTACAATCCAAGGCCCTCATTTGTAGATTCATTGGAATTAGGGTAGACCTAAGAAGGATTGAGGGATGGACAACGTGATACTAGAAAACTGAAGGCAAGTATGACATTGTTCTTTTTGCAAATGGGTATTTTTTAGCTATTTTTGATAAGGAGGATCGAAATAAAATTTTTGAGGGTGGCCCTTATTTCATGGGGCAAGCGGGGCTATACATGAAATTGTGGCATGCAGGGTTCAATCCGATGGAGGAACTGCCTTCAGTTGTCCCAGTGTGGACCAGACTTCATTGTTTGCCTTTGGAGCTTTGGAAGGAGGAGATTTTTAGAGATATTGGTGAGGCCATAGGGACCTTTGTTTTGGTCTCTGATCTTACGAAGAGAAGGAAGTTTACTACTTATGCTAGGATTTGTGTGGAGTTGGATATATCCAGTCCTCTCCTAGATTCTATTGACATCCAGATTGGGGAGGTGGTAAGGGTTCAGGCTCTTGACTATGAGGTGATCCCCTTCAGGTGTAGACATTGTCATCTTTATGGTCACCTAGCAAGGGATTGCCCCAAGAATACTGAGATGAAGTAGAAGGAGGAGGAGCCCCATCAAGGGAAAGGTGTGGAAGTGGGGGAGGAGGATGGTTTTCATGTAGTTATAAATAGGAAAAGATCGAAGGTTGGTGGTCGAAAGGGTAAGGAACATTTGGAAGTTCCTTTCAAAAATTAGTTTGATGTTTTGGGATCTGGGTCTAGTGAGGTGGATGTGGATGTTATGGGAGGGGGATTGCCCCTCTCATGAGCAGGTTGTTCAAGATGATTTGGTGTCATTCCCTTGTAGCGAGGGTGAGGCCCCAACAGAGATGTGCACTCAAGAAGACTTTGGAACTCAGAAGGAGGAGGTTGGGCCCTTGGAGGAGTCAATTCTAGTGAAGGCCAGGGATGTAGTTGAGGATGATATAGAGAGGGAGGAAAGAGTTATCAAGATTGAGGAGGATGGGAGGAGAGGAATGAGAAGTAATCCCTTAGGGATTACATCAAGCACCCCAAGGAAGCATCAAGGAGGAAAACAACATGTGGTTGGAAGAAAATCGAAAAAGGACAAGCGAGATAAGGAAGGGGAGCATTTGGTGGAAGCGAGGATTATGCAAACTATTGATTCACATTTCAATTCTTTCTCCAAATGAAGATTATTTCTTGGAATGTGAGGGGCTTGGGGGTGAAACCCAAGCAGAATGTTGTGAAGTATTTGATTAGATAGTATCATCCTTATTTGATGTTGATTCAAGAATCCAAATTGAGTTTAGAAGGAAGCTCAATAGTTTGCAAGAGAATTTGGAAGGAAGCTTTGAGTTTAGCGGTTGCTTCCAAGGGTAATTCTAGAGGATTGCTTTGTATGTGGGATCCTAGGAAGATAGAGGTTGTGGATGCAATGGAAGCTACAAGAATTTTGGAGATAAAAGGGTATCTACTTTCAAATGTGGCTCCCTTTTAAGTAGTTAACTTTTATGCTCTGACTAATATAAAAGAAAAGGTGGAGCAGTGGAGGGCAATGGAGGTAATTTTAGAAAAAGGGAAGGAGATGTTTCAAATAGTTGGAGGGGATTTTAATGCTATTGCTTCATTGGAGGAAAAGTAGGGAGGCTCCAGAGTCCTGGATGTAGGGAGTCATTTGTTCATTGACCAAATGGATAGGTTAGGTCTTAGAGATGTGGTTTCAAAAGGTTGCTTGTTCACCTAGAGTAATAGGAGACTAAACTTGGACCATATCCAGGAAATATTGGATCATTTTCTAGTTGATGACTCTTGGGTGGCTAGAGGAATAGTGTTGTACTCAAATATTCTCTCTTTTATGGGATCTGATCATTGGCCAATCTCTCTTGATATCTTGAGTTGGATTAAACCAAGGAACAACCCTTTTCGATTTCAACTTGCCTAGCTCAACCATGAGGGTTTCAAGGATTTGATCCTTAGATGGTGGATGGAGGGATACCCAAGATTTAGAACTATGATGTTTATATTTTTTAAAATACTACAATATGTGAAAGAGAGGCTAAAAGAATGGAACCATCTAGTTTTTGGAAATATTGAGCGAGAGTCCCAAGAGGCGATGTGAGCTCTTAAGCAGGTGACTGAGAGGATTCATTTGGAAGGTCTTTCTTGAGAGCTCTTGACCCAGGAGATGGAGGTGATGATGAAGGTGGAGGAATGGGAGTGAAAGGAGGAGGTGTTCTAGAAACAAAAGTCTAGAATCACCTGGTTGAGGGAGGGGGATAGAAATACAAAAATTTCCATCGATCAACAATGGCTAGAAGGGAGTTTAATTTTATTAAGTCTCTAACCTATGGAAGGGGGCAGGTCATAAGGACATGGTGTGAGATGCAGGGGGAAGCAAGGAGGTACTTATTTGATATTTTTTTGAAGGTTCCTCTAGATGATGAGGCACAATGAGAGATCTTGGAGTCGATTCCTCCTTATATCTTGATCGAGCAGAATTTATTCCTAGCTAGAGAGGTGTCTTTGGAGGAAGTGCAAAGGGTAGTCTTTGAGATGAAAAAAGGTAAAACTCTAGGACCAGATGATTTTCCAATTGAATTCTTTCAATTTATGTGGGAGGAGTTGGGGGAGGAAATCCTACAAGTAGTTGAAGAGGCCAGAAGGTCTAAATCTGTCTTAAGAGCTATGAACTATACTTTTATTGCTCTTATTCCAAAAAAGGATGGGGCCTCCTCATTGGATGAGTTTTGGCCTATTTCCCTCTATAATTGTATATATAATATTATTTCTAAGGTGTTGGTAGAGCATTTGAAGGTGGTTTTACTAGCCATTATATCTGAGGAACAGGGTGGATTTGTGCAAGGGAGACAAATCATGGACCAAATTATATTGGCATAGGAAGTTACTCACTCCATGAGACTCAATAAGGAAGGTAATATGTTTATTAAATTAGATATGTCCAAAGCCTATGATCGAGTTGATTGGAGTTTTCTTATTAAGGTTCTGCAAAATTTTGGGTTCGAGGATAGGTGGATCGATTGGGTGGCAGCTTGCTTTTCCAATCCTGCTTTCTCGGTCTTGATAAATGGTGTCCCATTGGAGCAGTTTGGGGTAAGTAGAGGCCTGAGATAGGGAGACCCTCTGTCTCCTTGTTCATTATTCAAGTGGAAGCCCTAGGTAGGACTATCCACAAAGCTAGGGAATCCCAAGAAATAAAAGGTTTTGCAGTGTCCAAGGGGGTCATGCCTCTAACGCATCTGTAGTTTGTGGATGATTCTGCTTGTATGGGGATAGCAAAGATCAAGGAGGCCAAGGGGTTCAGAAGATGTTTGGATCTATATGGGAGAGCTTCAGGTCAAGTTATCAATGAAGATAAGTCTAAGGTTTTCTTTTTCAATGTTGATAATAGGGTGCAAACCTGTATCCTTAATATTTTAAATTTCAAGAAAGGCTTGGTCCCCTTTAAATACCTCGAGCTTCCAATGGTAGGAAGACATCTTGGAAAGGAATCCTGGAGGACTCTTACAGATAAAATTTGATGTAAGTTAAATCATTGGACCCATCGATGGCTCTCATTAGGGGGAAGATTGACTCTGATAAAATCAGTGTTGTAGGCTATTCTGGTCTTTCAATTTATGGCTATGATTGGTCCTAGGCACTATGTTAAGGAGATTGATAGAATTTTGAGGGAATTTCTTTGGGGAGGCTCAGAATTGAAAAATAAATAGATTTTGGTAAAGTGGGATTCAATCTACCTCCCACTAAATAAAGGGGGTTGGGTATCCATAGATTGGTTGATCAAAACTTGGCTTTATCGGCTAAATTGTTGTGGAATTGGATTCTAGACTAGTCCAACCTTAAGTCGAAGGTTCTATCTACAAAGTATGGGGATGAGGTGGAACCATTTTATAGCCTCCCCTTTAATGGGGGGTCCATCATTTGGACTACAATTAAAAAGGCTAGTAATATTATTACTATAGGGCTATTCTAGAAAGTCAAAAATGGGAGAAAGGCAAAATTTTGGGATGATGCATGGGATCAATACCAGCCAATTACTTCCTAGTTCTTGAACCTAGGTAATGCTGCAGATATTTTTAAGAATGCAAATTGGGTCTATGTTAAGGAATTCTAGGAGGAAGATGAAGGGGGAGTGGGTTTGAGGAGGTGGAAAGACCTCTCAATTTGGAGATAGATAGCTGAAGAAGATAGGGATAGTTTGAGGGCTATTTTGGATCAAAGGTAGTGCTCATGGTTAGAAGAGGACTCTTTGGGATGGGGAGACAAAGGAAATGGATAGTATTCCATCAAGAAGGGATATGACTAGCTCACAGAGGGATTGGGTAGGGAGAGGGTGATTTGGAAGAAGGTGTGGAATTCAAGTATCTAGTCGAAAGTCAACATTTTCATTTGGTTAGCCATTCAGAATAGGATTTTGACTTAGGATAATCTTCATAAGAGGGGCTTGGTGGGCCCAGAATGGTGTGTGCTCTATTATGGGGTAAGAGAATCTATTGACCACCTTCTAGTTTGATGTCCCTTTGTTGGTTGGATCTAGGAGCAAGGCGAAAGGATGTTTAATTTGCCCTAACTTGGTGATGTCTCATTGGAGTAGTTCTTTGATCTATGGGGCTCTAGGGGGGTAGGTGGATAGTCTGCCCTTCTAGTCCATTATTTCAAGGCCTTCACTTTATGGTAGGTGTGGCTAGAGCACAACAAATATATTTTTTATGATGAGTGCTCATCCAAGGAGTCAATTCTCTTAAGAATTTTGCTCAATATTAGAGAGGTTGTAAGAGGAATCAAAGGTTCTCAGCTTATGCCCAGAGATGAGGAGTTATTGGATCTTCTTGGGATTGTGATCCCTAGGTGGGTTCAGTCCCAATATTTATGGAATTGGAGCTCAAGAATAAGGAAGGTTCCTCCTTCTAAAAATTTAGATAGGGGAGGGAAGTGGAAGCCACCATCGATGGATTGGGTTAAGGTTAACATCGATGGTGTTGCTCGTAGCAATCTAGGGGAGGTAGGTATTGGAGGGGTGGGTCGTACACATGAAGGGATGATGGTTTTTAGCTTCCATCGAGGCATTGGGAGGAACAACAACATGGTGGTAGAGGCCATGGCCATCTATGAAGGCTTAGCCATGGCTCTTAAGCAAGGATACTCAAGAATTGAGGTGGAGTCTGACTCTCAAGTCTTAATCAATAGGTTGAACAAGCAGGAGGAGGGGGGAAATGGAATGGAGGGTCCAACGGGTCTTGGACAATATTATGGGTTTAAAAAATAGAGCAGATAAAATTTCTCCATGTGGTGAGGGAAAAGAATAGAGTTGCAGATAGATTGGCTAATTGGGGAATAGAGAGAGGTCATCATTGGTGGGATTATGGTAGGGGGCAAAACCTGGGGGAAGATTATATGGACTTGCAGGTTTTGCTTCGATAGGATTACCCCAATGATGGGGAAGGAATAAGTAACAACATGGCAACTCCTATGTTTCATGATTAGGAATTGTTTGAATTACTATGTACATGGGAAGGTGGAGATAGGATAGACAAATAACAATGGAGATTAGCAGGATGAGCTGGTGGAGCTATAGGAATTTGTAATCACCACTAGAAATGAAGACCTCTCAAATATGGTTTCGAGAGGATATGTGATATACAAGGAAAATAAATCGATGGTTTTGTCTTATTGTAGTTCTGAGGAGTCCTCCTCTGATATGTCGTTCAATGATTAGGTGTAGCAATGTTTTTTTGTGCAATTTTTGTCTATTCTCTAATTGGGCATTTAGCCTTCATGGGATTATAGGCATGTATATCTAGAGGTACTTCCAAGCTGTAGCCCATGTATGGAAGGCCTTACGACTATGTAATCTAGTTTTTATTTAATAAAATTTAGTCTTTTTTCACCAAAAAAAATCTAAGTAACATGACAAGAAATTTAATTTTGAAAGTCCTTACTAAAAGTAAGGATGCCCTAGTTAGAAGTAAGGATGCCTTAGTTGGAAGTATGGATGCCCTAGTTAGCAATAAGAGGAAGAGTGAATCTATGGCAAACCCTATCTAGGTAGCAGATACTACACCAAAAGTGATTATCAAGGATGAGATGATTGAGCATGATATAATGGTTCTTAAAACCAGAGGGTTAATATGTAAGTTCCATGGATACTAGCTAGGTTTTTATGAGATTCAAAATTGGATCAAGTGGAAGTGGGGATTGAATTCAAATTACTCCATGACTTTTCTTTCAAAAGAATTTTCCTCATTATCTTCTCTAGTTTAAAAATAAGGGATAAAATAATGGATGGAGGCCCTTGGTTTAGGGGTAAAGATGCATTATATTTAAGACCATGGAGTGAGAATTTTTTGTGGAGACAAAGACTATTAAAAGGCTTCCATTGTGGATTAGGATTTTTGGACTTCCTTATCAACTCATCAATAAGGAGGTTTTGAAGAATATTGGCAATACTCTAGGTGAGTTCATCCAAGAGGGACCAACTACTAAGGAGAGAAGGCATGTTGTATACACTCGAATATATGTTGCCATGGATATTTCAAAACCTTTACCATAATCCATTAGGATTAAATCTAAATCAAGAGAATGGGATCAACAAGTGGATTATGAAAATATTGCATTCTAATGTCACAAATGTCATGAAATTAGACACATGGCAAGAGATTGCAAAGTGAAAATGATGGAGAAAGAGATGGAAAATTTTGGGCATGAGGTAAACTTCAATATGAAACAAGGAGATCATATCATAGGAGAAGTTAGGTCAAATCAAGGATTTTCCACTCCTAAGAAAGTGGCAAGAAAAACCCCTCTACATCATCAAATGGCAAAGGCCATTATAGTTCACTCGAATCAACCATTAGAAGAAAAAATGACATAAGGGATGAGGAAGTACAATGTACAAGTTCAAATATAAAAGGAGTTAAAGGTGCAAAGGAAGATGAGAAGGCAAATTTTAAAGCAAAGGAAGATGGGGAGGCAAATTTTAAAGTGAATGAGGTGAAGGAGGTCAAGGTTAATCTAGGTAAATCATCTTCATTTTCCTCAAGTAGCATAAAATCTTCTCCTTACAATAAAAATGAAAGTAGTACAGAGTGTATTCATTGCACTTTAGGGTTTCAAGAGCAACACAATAAAGAAAAGCATATGGAGGATATCCAAGGAAATTTAGGGTTTCCAAGGTAGCATAAGAAAGTAATGACTATGGAGGATCATCCATGCACTTTAGGGTTTTTAGGGCAACATAAAGAAGAAAGTGTTTATGAGGCTATTCCTTGCATTTTAGATTCTTTAGGGCAACATAAATCTTTAGAAGATAAGTCTCATTATGAACAATATGAAAAAATAGAAGAGATTGATGAAGATGAGAGTGTTGGTGGGAATGGAAAAAGGAGAGGAAGGTCATCAAAGCATGAACAAAGAGAAAAAGAAACTCAAAGGGATATCAATTTGGGAAGCCAAATAAAAATATCATAGGTGTTAACAAGAAGTGGGGCTAAGCCCACTAATAAAAATAAAAAGTGATGATGATGAAAATGATATCATGGAATATTAGGGGTATGAATAAGACCCCTAAAAAATAGTTATTAAGGAATTAATAGGTTGTTATAGTCATGATTTTATTTTAATACAAGAAATAAAATTAAGTAGTGAGGAATGTAAGGATGCTTTTAAAAATATTTGGAAGATGGGTGATTATCTAGCAATTTCTTCTATAGGAGCTTCAAATAATATTACAACAATATGGGACAAATGCAAATGGGATGGGCAATTGTTAGAAGCAAAAAGTAATTGGTTGTTGGACTATTTTGTAGGAAAGAGGAAAACATCAAAGTTGGGGTTATAAATGTATATGCTCCAACTATAGTTACTCCTCATGAAAGATGTTGGAAGGACCTTAGCATATTTTTGTCAAACACAATGATGATTCATAATTGTGATCTATGGATTCTTGGGGGTGATTTCAACATTGTTCTATCTCCTTTGGAAAAGAAGGGTGGTACTCCAAGATGGTCTAAATCAATGCAATATTTTGCTTCATTTGTCAATTCAAATGGCCTTTGGGATGTTAGTCCTTCAAGTTTTCAATATACATGGGATAATAGATGCATTGGGCAAACTCATATAGTAAAAATATTGGATAGATTCTTGTTATCCAACAAATAGTTGCAAACAAAGTATACAATTATCTTCAGATCACAAACCCATTATTTTGACTTGTGATTTACCCAATAATGGTCATCCAAAGCCATTTCACTTCTAGTCTATGTGGCTCCAAGACCCTAATTTCTTCCAGATGGTTATGTTATGATGGGATGAATCAAAATTTGAAGGATCATATATGTACAAGTTTGTTCAAAAGATGAAATATTTAAAGGAGCAAATGAAGATTTGGAATGCCAAATATTTTGGTAACATTTTTAAAGAAAAGAAAGAAATTGAATCCAAGCTCAAAAATTTACAAGAGATAGTAGAAATTAATGGAATGGATCAAGATTCTTATATGAAAGAAAAATAATTACTTTATAATTATCATAATGCATTGAAAAAAGGAGTCATATTGGTTCCAAAAATCTAGGGAGAAATGGCTCAAGGAAGGAGATAGAAATACAAAATTATTCATGCTACAACAAAATAAATTTTCTTTTTATCACATCAAAAATATTTTAACTCCAGATGGAAGAAATATTAAGGAAGAAGAAGATATAAGGAAGGAAGCAATTAATTATTTCAAAAATATTTTATCAGATACTAGGCAAGATAAGGAGGCACAAGATAAGATTTTGCAAAATATTCCATCAATTATCACACAAGGACAAAATGAAAGCTTGATGAAGAAGATATCTATGGAGGAGCTACATGAAGCAATTTTCTCTTTCCATCCTAACAAGGCACTTAGCCCTGATGGATTTCTTACAATTTTCTTTCAAAAATTTTGGGATTTATTGAAGAGTGATATGTTAGTTATAGTTGAAGAGGCCCAAAAAAGGAAGGCTATAATAAGTGAGATCAATACCACTTTTATTACATTGGTTCCCAAGAAAGGAGAGACAAAATATTTTGATAATTTTCATCCAATAAGCCTTTGTAATATGATTTATAAGATCATTTAAAAAATTATGGCAAATAGGTTGAAAGGTATTCTAGATTGTGTTATCTCAGAGGAACAAGGTGGTTTTGTTCATGGTAAACAAATTCTTGATGGTATAATCATTGCATAAGAGGCCATACATTCTCTTCATTCCATGAAAAAACTAGGTATGCTTATGAAATTAGATATGAACAAAGCATATGATAGGGTTTCCTAGAGTTTTCTACATGATATTCTCAAAAAGTTTGGTTTTGATTATAGTTGGTGTGAATGGATTAAATGTTGTTATAGCATTATAAAATATTCTATTTTGATCAATGGTTCTTCTAGTTACTTTAAGTCATCTTGTGGACTTTACCAAGGTGATCCACTATCTCCTTATCTATTCATTATTCTTGTGGAGGCATTAGGGAGAGCTTTCTCAAAGGTAAAAATGGAAGGAAAAATCAAAGGTATTCAAGTTGCAAAAAATGGTCCCTTTGAATCTCATCTCCAATTTGTTGATGATACTTTTCTTTTGGGTCATCCCTCAATCAGTGAGGCCATGGAGTTTAAATCAATATTATCATGCTATGAGAAGGCTACTAGACAGTTGGTTAATACTACAAAATCTAGGATTATTTTCATTAATATTACCCTAGATTTACAACGAATTATTATGGATATTTTAGGGTTTAAAATTTTCCATCAACCTACTTGGGTATTCCTTTGTCTCATAAAGGAAATAAAAAGGAGCTTTGGATCTCTTGTTTGGATAGAATGAAAGCTTGTTTGGCAGGTTGGAAAGGTAAGTTCTTAACCATGGTAGGAAGGCTACAACTCATAAAGACTACATTGCAATCCATCCCTATTTATATGATGTCACTTTCAAGATTGCCAGTAGGTATAGCATCAAAAATTGATAAAATTCAAAGAGACTTTCTTTGGAAAGGATGTGAGGAAAAATTTAGGTTTCCTCTTTGTAAGTGGGATAGGGTTTGCAAAGGAAAGAATATTGGAGGTAGGCTTGTGGAATTGCAGACTTATGAGTTTGGCCTTAGGGGCAAAGCTTGGGTGGAGATTATTCAGAGATCAAGGAAAGAATTGGGAAAAAATATTACTTCAAAAATATATAGGTTCTCTTGATGCAATGAAATTATTTAGGAAAAGAACCCTACCCAAAGGATCATCAACATGGAACTTCATATCAAATAGTTTGCAATTGATAAAGAAACATATTAGATGGTCAGTCAATGAGGGGAGTTATGCAAATTTTTGGTTTGATGCTTGGTTGAAGCCTTATCCTCTTATCTCTAACTCAAAATGGTAACCATTGGCTCAAGCATACATAGAATGTAAAGTATATTTGGGCATGTTGTCCGTATTTTATGGTCTTCACAATATTTTGCATTGTCCACACTGGAAGCCACCACATAATACTCGTGCAGTCCCCCCCTATACCCACCATGTCGCAATCATTTAAAACCTTTTACACCACTGAAAGCACCAAGAAAAGAATAAGCATTTAGTCTAACGAGGCCCAAGATTTGAACCTTGGACCTCCACCCCCTGTAAGGTTTGGAATAACCAATTGGTCTACACCTCAAACCTTAATAGTAGGTTCCTAACAAGTGGTATCAGAGCGCTTTCCAAGGCCATGTTCTACTACGACTACGACAGTTCCTACCATTCTGACTGTTAGGTATAAGATTTTGTGTTTTTATTTTTTCTAGTTTCCTTATTAAAAAAATCTAGCCTTTTTTTTTTTGCATTAGTTATTTAGGTTAGAAACCTTGTGTTGAGGGTTTTAAAATATCATGGAGGAGTTGTCATTATTGGCTAAGCTAGATTGCCCGTAAAGCATCTAGTGAAGTGAGGGGCGATCAGGCTCCAATACCTAGGCCTCAGACAACACCCATCTACGGAATTGAGCTCCCACGTATCTTCGGGTATATCGAGAGACCCCCTAGGATTAGGAGAGACCTTTAGCCCTTAGGAATATTTTTGGCCTTGTATTCTCCATAGTACACCGGACACAACATCCGAGAAGATTACCCTCTCGTACTGACAGAGAGGCAGGTAGTGTGCTCAAGGGTATGTGTGGAATCCTCCTTGAGTAGTGGCCTAAAATATTGGTTCGAGCACTATCGTTCATCACTACGGTATAACAGAGGGCCTATGGGCAGTACATACACCTTGGCTTAGCATACCCTGTTATGTTGAATATCAAACCTGCAACAAAAAAAATATTCTATGAATCTCGAACCTGTTACCATAACCTTGTCACAAAAATTGAGCATACGAAGAAGACATCCCTATTCCAGAATTCTTGCATGAAACAATCGAATATTATAGAAGAATATAACAGGTGAACAAAAACCACCAGAGTCAAAAATAATGGGAACAGAGGGGTCAATGTCAGTAACAATCAAGAAATTTAGTCAGTAATAGTCAATACAGGGTCATCAATTGTCAATGTCAGAACAATTACCTATGATAATCAAAATTTAAAATAGATAGGGAATATCTATGATAGAGTCAGACCAGGTAGGTGACAACACAGTGTCAGGAGTGGTCAGTAGTCAGAATAGACAGGACAGAGTGTCATAAAGGGTTGGTCGACACAAAACCTAACTTTTGAACCAAGCCTCCAGAGGAAAAACCGACCACACCAACAACCTCGACAACAAAGCAATATAAAAAGTCTAGGGGTACCCAAAACTAATGTTGTGGTATATAGCTCATTGTGATCATCTTCTCAAGCTGATCATTTTGATATATAGCACCCAAACCACTTTTTGGGCTCCTTACTAAAAATAGTAACCCCTAAAATCATATTTCTATTTTAAGTATCACCAACAGGTCATAACTCTTAGAACATGGCTTTAGGTACTCAACAACAAGAATTAGATAACCATATTGCTAAACAAGTGGAGAGTATGAGCAAACAACTATGGTCCTCATTCTCCAACAACTTAGACGAGATAAAGACACAAATCAAAAACTTCCAAGAATCTATGAGTGTGGTCACCGAGGCACAAAAAGAAATGAAGGCCAAATTGGATAGTTGTATCTCGTCTGATTCCTTAGGTCATCAGGATCAACAATATATTGGTACGAGTCACTGCCATCAGAATGTACCAGATAACAATGGATTTAAATTGCCAAAATTAGACTTCCCAAAATTTGATGGAAAAGATCCTAAGGGGTGGATTTGTAAGGCAGAACAATATTTCAGTCTTCATAATATCCCACGCTACATGTGTTTGACAATTGCCTCTTTCAATTTTGAATCAGATGCACTACATTGGTTTCAGTGGCTTAGGAAGGCCGAACCTGACCTTTCTTGGCAAGACTTTGAACAATGTCTACTCACTCACTTTGGTCCTAGTGAGTTTGAAGATTTTACAAGAGCTCTTTTTAAACTTAGACAAACCTCAACCATTCGAGAGTATCAAACTCAATTTGAAAAACTTGCCAATCATACCACTGGTCTAAATGTCGACTCCTTTCAAAGTTATTTTGTGAGTGGTTTGAAGGATGACATTAGGGCTGAGGTTAAACTATTGAGACCCCAAACATTACAACAAGCAATACAATTGGCTAAATTGGTAGAAGAGAAATTCAAGGCTCTAGGATGCACCTCTAAATTTCCTCAATCTCGACCATCTTTTCCATCCAAGCCTATGACAAGTCCTACCACTAAATCTCCAACTATAAAAAAATTGACTCGTGAAGAGATGGAGAGTAGAAGGGCACAAGGGTTATGTTATAATTGTGATGAAAAGTATTCTCGAGGGCACAAGTGTGTGCAACAAAAATTGTATCTGCTAGATATGGATGAAGTACCAACTATAGAATCTTCAGAGGAAGAGGAGGATCCTCAAGAGGGAGAAACCATAGATCAGACAGTAGATCCAGAGGACTCCCAACCAAAAATCTTCATGCATGCTTTAGCAGGAGTATCCACTCCCCAAACAATGAAAGTGATCGACTACTTCAAAGGACAATGGGTCATCATTCTCATTGACTCTGGTAGTACACATAACTTCATTGATCCACGTGTGGCCAAACAAGGAAATTGTTATATTACTACATGCAATTCCTTTGAAGTCATGATTGCTAATGGAGGCACCCTACCATGCAAAGGAAAATGTCGTAATGTCAAACTTCAAATTGGGGACTATAATCTCAAGATAGACATGTTTGCCCTACCATTAGGTGGGTGTGATATAGTTTTGGGAGCACAATGGTTGTGAATGTTAGGACCAATTTTATGGGATTTTGTTGAGTTGTGGATGAAGTTTAGTCAAGAAGGGAAGGAATATACTTTACATGGCATGAAGGTTGGTGCGGCTCAGTTTATTTCTACCCATAAGATGGAAAAGTTGTTAAAAAAGTCTTCTCATGGAGTGGTGGCACAAATTTTTGCTATCAATGGCCCTACGAAAGGGGAACAAGACCATCCAGTGCAATTACAAGGATTATTAAACAAATATGCTCAAGTTTTTGAGGAACCCAAGGGACTACCTCCTCATCACTCACATGACCATGCAATACAACTTTTTCCTGGTAGTCTTCCTCCTAATGTCTATCCGTACAGGTATCCTTATGCTAAAAAATCAGAGATTGAGAAAATAGTGCAAGAGCTTCATGTTGTCAGGGTTATCCATTCTAATGTTAGCCCCTATTCTTCGCTAATGTTATTAGTATAAAAAAGGATGGCACTTGGCGCTTGTGTGTGGATTATCGAGACCTCAATAAGATCACTATTAAAGATAAATTCCCAATTCTAATGATTGATGAACTACTTGATGAGTTGCATGGGGCTCAATATTTTTCCAAGTTGGATTTGTGGTTAGGGTATCATCAAATTAGAATCAAGGATGAGGACATTCCAAAAATAGCTTTTAGAACTCATGAAGGGCATTATGAATTCTTAGTTATACCATTTGGATTAACCAATGCACCTTCTACCTTCCAAAGTCTGATGAATTCCATTTTTTACCCTTTCCTTCACAAATTCATTCTAGTATTTTTTGATGATATATTGATTTACAATCATTCATGGGAAGAGCATCTTCAACACTTAGATCAAACACTCAAACTTTTGTTTGACCATCAACTTTATGCAAAGATGTCCAAATGTTCTTTTGGCCAACAAGAGGTTGAATACTTGGGTCACATTATCACTAAGGATGGAGTTCAGGTTGATCCCAAGAAAATTTAGGTTGTCCAAGATTGGCCTAAGCCTCGTACCCTAAAGGGACTTCATGGCTTCTTGGGACTCATAGGTTATTACAGGAAATTTGTGAAGAATTATGGCAAGATAGTGGCTCCCTTGACAACCATGTTGAGGAAGAATTATTTTATATGGATAAAACCTGTCGAAAAGGCTTTTGTCGATTTGAAGTATGCCATGACCACTACCCCTGTGTTAGCAATGCCATATTTCTCTAAACATTTTGTCATTGAAAGTGATGCATCAGGAACTAGCATTGGGGTGGTTTTAATGCAAGAAGGTAGACCTTTGGCCTTCACTAGCAAGGCACTCTCAGGCCAAAATTTGGGTAAGTCTACTTATGAGAAGGAAATGCTTACCATTTTACATGTGGTCAATCATTGGTGACCGTATCTCATTGGGAGATATTTTTCCATCAAGACTGATCATTAGAGTCTCAAATATTTCTTAGAACAAAGGGTGGCCACACTAGAACAACAAAAATGGGTTTCAAAATTGTTGGGTTATGACTACGACATCACCTATAAGAAGGGTAAGGAGAACATGGTGGCGGATGCTTTATCCCGACTACATGAAGAACAGGCTATGCTACATGCTATATCCACACCACATCCTCAATGGATTCATCAACTACGTGAGGAACTGATCAAGAACTCCTCTTTGCAAACTCTCATCCACAAACTTCAAGCAGATCCTCATTCATGCCTTAGCTATACTTGGGATGGTCACGATTTATGGTACCATGACCATATTGTTGTACCCAATCAATCACAAATAAAGGACCTCATTCTTCAAGAAATGCATGCTTCCCCAACAACTGGCCATTCAAGGTTTCTCAAAACTTATACAAGGACCAAGCGTACCTTTTTTTAGTAAGGAATGAAAAAAGATATTCATACTTTTGTGGCTGAATGTGATCATTACCAATGTATGAAAGGTGAAACTATGAGTTCCCTTAGTACCCTTCAACCCTTGTCGATTCTTGAGCAAGTTTGGACAGATATCTCTATGGATTTCATTGAAGGGTTGCCTAAATCTAGGAGGTAAATCAGTTATTCTAGTGATAGTGGATCATCTTACGAAGTATGCTCATTTATGTTCCCTATCCCACCCATACACCGCATCCATTGTCGCTCAAACTTTCCTAGACTCTATATTTCATCTCCATGGAATGCCTAAATCCATTATCTCTGATAGGGATCCTACCTTCACCAGTCATTTTTGGTAGGAATTGTTCAAGTTGTAGGGAACACAACTCAAGATGAGTTTGGCCTATCACCCTCAAACTGATGGCCAAACTAAAATTGTGAATAAATGCTTGGAAACATATCTTCGTTGCTTCACCTCTGAACATCCTACACATTGGGCCAAGTGGCTTCCTTTGGCCGAATGGTGGTATAACACAACATATCACACTGCCACTAAGGTGAGTCCCTTTGAAGCAGTCTATGGTCAGCCTCCTCCAACGCCATCTTCTTACATTCTAAGCAGTTCCAAAGTTCAAGTTGTGGATTCCACTCTTCGCCAACGTGATTCCATTCTTCGCCAACTCAAGGTCAATCTGGACGTGGCTCAAAACCGTATGAAACAACAAGCTGATCAACACCGCACTAAACGTAGCTTTGATGTTGGAGACATGGTTTTTCTTCGCTTGTAGCCATACAAACAATCCTCTCTCCAGCTTCGTGGTTGTCAGAAACTTGCCACAAAATATTATGGTCCTTATCAGGTGTTGCAAAGGATCGGGTCGACAACATACAAACTAGCCCTTTCGGCTAGTTCCAAAATTCATCCAATCTTCCATGTATCTTCTCTCAAGCAAGTTGTTGGCAATAAGGTCCAGGTGTAGTCTACACTTCCAGAGTTGGATGAGGAAGGTTCCATCATTCTTGAACCTGAATGCATTCTCGACCGTAGATCGCATACCCTTCGTCGACGTGTCATCACCGATGTTCTTGTCCAATGGCATGGCTTACAACCTGAAGATGCTACGTGGGAACCTCTTCAACAACTCCAACAATAGTTTCCTCATCTTCAGCTTTGAGGACAAAGCTTTCCGAAGGGGAAGGGCATGTTAGGACCCCATCCTAACACTATGATGTAATGTTCCTTGTTGAACGTGGGGGACACCCATAGTAATATTTTGTAAATGTGGGGAACACCCATGATAATATTTTGAAATATTTTGTAATAGTTGTGGCTCTAGAAGCGCCTAGACAAGTGGTGCCATTATATGTAACTATTATCAAGAATGTAACTATTTTGTAGGTAGGAGATTCTAGCTCGGGTGGCATTTTGCATGTAAGCCAACCTTGAGAGTTAGGTGGTAGATGAAGTCTTTAAAACTACGAGGAGCAGGAATGTATGTATATTTTTGCATAATTGAATGAAAGTATTGAAGGAGGTTGCCCCCTCGAAGTGGCCTGCGATTCTGTGTTACTTTGTGAGATTGTTCATTTCTGCATTTATATTTTGTATTGCAATAGTTTGTGTTTTGAGCATTTATGTTTATTTGCAATATTTGTGTGAGTGAGTTTATTTTTAATAGTAGGTTCCTAACACTTTTAGATGTGCCTTGTGTGAGAAGGATTTAGAAACATCAAACCATTTACTTTTTCATTATCCCTTTGCTCACACCATTTGGGGTTACTTTTTTTAAATGTGAAATTATATCAGGCAATTCCATCAACATTGAAAGAGTTGATAAAATATTAGATTAATTATTTCAAAGCTAAAACATTATGTATTATGTGGAGGACTTACATTGTCATTATTTGTTGGAATTTATGGCTTGAAACGAATAATAGCATTTTAAAAATAAATCTCAAAATCATACCCAAGTTTGAAACCATATTATTGCCTCTCTTGTAGAATATCTATAAATATGGTGCTCATCATGGGAAGTATAAGTATAGAAAAAAGATGATAATAACTTGGCTACATGATTTGAACATACATGGAGGGATCATTTGTGATAATGGATTTAAAGGATCCACTTCAATCTGCAATAAAATGGAAATGTCTAGAAATTGGGTTTATCAAAATTAATTTTGATGGTGCTTCTAAAGGAAATCTAGGAAAAGCTACTGGAGGTGGTATTTTTAAAAAAAGCGAAGGCAAAATTCTCCTCTTACTAAGAATCATATGGACCTTCAACTAACAACTATTGAAACACTATGGCACTTATTATAAGAATTAAAATTGCAACAAAAAGATGATGGAAATATATCTCAGTTGAGGGGGATTCACAAATTATCATCAATGCTATTAACAAAAATGGATGTGGATATTGAATAAAAAATAATATTATTGTTGATGTCCATTACCTATTATTAGAGTCAACCTCTTGGAAGTGTGAGCATATTTATAGAGAAGGAAATCAAGTAGTAGATAATTTAGCCAATTATGGTGATGATCTTTATCTTGGTGAAATTCAAGTTTTAGAAGGCAGTTGACCAAGTGAGATTTTACCTGTTAATCAAAATGATGTCAAGGATCTGATTGTGGAAACACTTCACTTAGAGGAAGTTGAAGAATATATTTAATTACAAAATTAATAAATAATATTATGATAAAAAAGCATGTTGAATATGGTTTAATTGACATAACATCAAATGTAATATTTTGATATTTTGATGGGAGTGGCCCCAAATAGAAGCCACATACGAATTATTAAAAAAAAGAGGACTTAGATAGGGAGATCCTCTATCACCATATATGTTCATTATTATGGCAAAGGTATTAGTAGGAACTTGAAGAAGGCTAACAAATATGAGCTAATAAGTGGACTTGAGGTTAGCAATAACATCGACAACATCACCCATCAATAATTTATAGATGATACAACTTTTTTTGGGAGGACAGGGATAAACAAGACCAAATCTTGAATAATTGATTAAAGGAATATGAAAGAGTGTTAGGGCACAAATTTAATAGGACAAAATCCAAAATTTACTTCCTAAACACTCTAGCTAGAATCAAAATAGGGATATGTAGGTTACTTCAAATGGAGAAGGCAAATTTGGGAGCAACTTATCTAGGGATACCCTTATTTGAGGAGAGAATGAGAATATAATTGTGGAATCTAGTTATAAGTAAAGTCTAGAATAAACTACCAACATGGAAAGGTAGATGGTTATCATTAGTAGGTAATTCAATTAACCTTATAGGTCATTCCAATATATTATATATCTTTGTGTATATGCCAAAATTAGTAGAAAAAAGTTTAATATTTATTCTGCAGTCATTTTTGTGGTCAAGATTACATGATAAAAGGAAATTTTCTTTGGAGAAATGGAGCAAGATATGTGATGATAAAACTTGGGGAGGTCTCGGTTTAAGAGTTCCTACGAATGAAAACTTAGCTATTAGGGGGAAAGTAATTTGGAAATAACCCAGGTGTTGTAGGTGAATTGGAGAGGAGAGGGTAATCCTCCAAGGGAGGTCCCAAGTTCGAATCTCCACCCTACCAAAAAATTTGAATTGGGTACCTAAAATCCAATTGATAATGTTGGTGCGGGCAGGGTTGGGTGCGACTCCTAGGTGACTTTGACGGTGTAGAACCCCCTGTTCATGGTCTCTCAGACCAAGGCGACCCCGCAAGGGGTTTTTCGCTAAAAAAAAAAAAAAGTAATTTGGAGATAGTACAAAGAGAGTCAAAGACAACAAACATGATTTTTTCTAAGTATGCATGTTAAGGCCAACAATCCAAGCTTAATATTTTTTGCATTCTCACTACTAAATGGTTTTTCACTATGGAACAATTTAAAAAAATCAATTGATCTAGTGATAAAGGTCTAAGATGGGTGGTAGGAACTGGAGAAAAAAATTCTATTTGGATGGATAGTTGGTGTGATAAAAAAAAACCACTCAATCTAGATCAAATTTTGAAACCATGGATGATATTACTTCAAAATGAATATGGTGATAGGGTTTCAAACATTGTGTACAAGGATTAGGAAGGAAAATACAAATGGAAAGAATATTTTTTACAAGTATACAAGAAATTGATGTTAGGAGATATTTGAGTAGAAAGATAACAATAATGATTATTCTGAAGAGATATGAGGATAAGTTAATTTGGGAGTTGAATAGATTAGGAGAATATACAACATGAAGTAGATATAATGTAAAGCACCAACAAAATAGGAATATTGCAAGAATATGGAGAGATATTTGGGATAGCTCAAACATCCCTAAAGTCAAAATATTGTTTTGGCTAGTAGATCATATAAGAACTTTATCTTGGAATAACCTTATGGAAAGGGGTTGGCCCCTCACAATGTGTTATATGTAAAAAGGAGGAGGAGAGTATAGACCATCTCTTGGGACACTGCTTAATAGTCTAGAAACTATGACAATGGATTATTATTATGTTTTGTAAATGCATGGTGATGGATGACATAATTGAAGATTGGTTAAAGCAATGGCAAAGCACTCTTAAGAGTGAGGCTTTACAAACAATCTAGGATATATTAAAATATACAATACTTTGGACTATATGGATGGAAAGGAAGAGAAAGGAAAGCAATTTAGAGGTAATGAAAAGGTAGTTTCGTTTAGCCATAGAGTACTCTAAACCAATCAAATTAACTCATCCAATACTTGATATTGAAGCAGAGAGCCTTGATAGATGGAGTCAAGCCATCAAATGGAATTATGATATTGGGTATAGGACAAATGAAAAGAAGGCAAAGAATATAAAGTGGAAACCACTAGAAATGAAGTTGGTCAAATTGAATTTTGATTGAAAATCTAAAGGAAATCTAGGACTAGTGGGAGAAGGAGGAAGAATTGGAAATAACAGGGAAGAAATTTTGTGTCATTATGCTTTCAATAGTGGATTTAAGACATAATGAAGCTAAAGCTTGGGTGGCTTTGGAAGGGTTAAAAAATGCAGATAAATTACATAAAACATTATATGGATGGAATGTGATTCATTAATAGTAATAAATACAATTTCGAGGAAAGCAAAGGCTCCATAGAACATGCAAGAGATAATTGTGGAAATACAAGACCATGCTACAGAGTTTGAAGAAATCAAGTTTACATATAAGTTAAGGGAAGGAAACAATTATGCAAATAGGCTAGCCAATAGAGAGGTTTTAATTGAGGATCATGAACTTAAAATCTCTTTCCCATTATTAGAGGAAGTAGTAAGTTTAGCTAAAGCTAACAAGAAAAAATTGATTGTTTGAATCATATAATGACTAAGATTTACTTTAATGTTTTCCATTGGTAATGTTTACTTTATTTTCTAAAATTATTGTGTTTTCTTTTTTTAATTGTTATATGGGCTTGAAACATGCCCCACCCTTATTACATCATCACCACATAGTGGTATTATAATAGAGGTTGGATATTATCCACATATCACTTGGCAATATTTAAACATGAGTCTCCTCCTTAAAAATTGAGAAATCGAACCGATTGAGCTAATACCATTTGGTAACATTATTGTGTTTTCATATAAACTATTTATTACAATTATCGTGGTTGCACTCATGCTTTGGGAAGGAAACTACAGATCCAAATATGGTAAAGCGGACTATGATAGTGCAAAGTTTTGGAAATATTACTCTACTAAGATGCAATGCATAAATAGTAGAGGTGAAGTTTTGGTATTATGAAGGATGTTGTAGGAAAATGTCAAGAAGGATGTTGAATTTTGGAATATTTATATTCACACAAAAAATTGAAGAAGATCTAGAAAATGAAAATCAAGAATTCAGACTTTTTATGAAAAATGATGTAGATATCTAGCTATAGCAACTCAATTGAGATGAGAATTGAATTTGTTTGTAAACTCTCAAGCTTTGAAGGAGAGAGTTGTGATTTATCAAGGGTGGGGATCCCATGCACAACCCCTTGTTCTCTAGCAAAAAACAAATAGTATTTATTTAGAAATGGAATAGAATATAAGGTTTTTAAAGTCAACAAGGTCAAATGGTCTATGGGACAACAAAGATTAATTTCAATTTTAAACATAATACATTATCTTATTGTTCCTAAAAAGAAAAAAAGAAGAAGAAAAAATATATATGGAAAAAAAGTTGAAGTCAATATATATTTTTTTAAACAATGTAATCTTTTGTTATTGATTTGTTCATCAATTTTGCTTAATTCTTTATCTTTGTTTCTTCAAACAATTCAAACATATATTTACTATCCCAAATATATATATTTTTTCAATTGGTTATATGGGATTGAAACAAGCCCCGCCAGTATTGCATCATCACCACATAGTGGTATTACAACAAAGTGTGGATATTATCCATGTATCATTTGGCAAGATTTGAAGCTTGGTCTCCTCCTTAAATATAGAGGAATCTAATAGGTTGAGCTAATGTCACTTGATACTATCCCAAATATAATTAAAAGTTTTATATTTCAAAATAAAGTGTTTTATTGTTTTCACTACCCCTAAAGTGTAGTAGGTACAAATTCTATTTTTATATATCTTTAGGTATTTTCTATTTGTGAGCTAGTCCCTAATTGGACTATAAGCATCTTTGTTCTTTGTTTGATATATGTGTTTATGTTTTCTTCTTGATTATTTGTATATGTAGGGTTGAATTTGACAAGGTAGTGCACCTTATTTTTTCTAGCTTTTTTGACTGTAATACTGCCGTAATTTTTCTCTTACATAGTCTTATATATACTTGTTTGAACATTTTATTAAATCAAATACCCCACTTATTCATATACTTAATATTTTTTTCATCAAAATTTTATTTATTTGTTTAATTCATCTCCTACTATAACCTTAGGATAGATATTTACATCCATTTGTTCAAACAATTTAAAATAACCTAAAAGACAAATATTTGTGGTTGCCTTTATAGTAAATGTACTCACTTTTGATCAAATGACATTACCCAACCAATTAGATTCCTCAACATTCAAGGAGGAGACCTAGGTTCGAATCTTGCCAAACGATACATGGATAATATCCAAGTTATTGTAATACCACTACATGGTGATGATGTAATATGGGTGGGGCCTATTTTAATCCCATATAACCAATTGAAAAAAAAAGTACTGACTTTTGGTGGGAGTACTTGTACCGCTTACTTTCCTCTAACTCGATAAATGCTACATTTATATTTGTTGTTGTTGAGGAGACAACATTACTTTTTAGAGACTTATGCATTTTATTATTTGTAGTACTAGATGATTAATAGAACCGAGTTGATGTGGGTATTATAAATATTAGTTTGAAACTAGATCATCTAGTAAATATTATGTTTTGTTGATTATAATTTAATGATATTGTAATGTCCAAAATAATATTAGTTATCAGAAGGTCTAATTTGCACTTAAATACAAGCAGATATTACATTAATGATTGATTATCATATGAATTGTGTTACCTTTAATTGTAAAATGAAGTTAAAACTTCCAAAAATTGTGGTTAAACCAATGAATGGTTGCTTATGCTTGTTGAAAACCATATTTATTAAAATGCTTATTATGAGTGGTGTTATGAAAAAATGTGCCACACAAAATTTAATAATGTCTTATCAATTGTTAAGTCATTCTTGGTTACTAAGTTTTAAAATGTCATATTTTTCATATAATAAAAAAAAAAAATCTCTTTCAAATGACATTAGCTCGACTGGTTAGATTCCTCAACATTCAAGGAGGAGATCTAATTTCAAATATTACCAAGTGATACATGGATAATATCCAAGCTATTGTAATACCACTACGTGGTGATGATGTAATACGGGTGGTGCCATTTCAATCCCATATAACCAATTGAAAAAAAGAAAGATAATCTCTAAATGATTAAATAAGAAGGGAGAGAAGTGATTGCATGAAAGTGGAGAAAAATGGAGAGGAAAAGGAGTGGCGGAGTTATGAAGGGAGAGAAGAGATTGCATGAAAAGAAAGTGGAAGCATGTGAGATGTGGAAGCAAAGGAAAATTAAAGATTTGAAGATTGGTTGTGTGAAAGGAATTTGGGGTTGGAAGGGAAGGTTGATTGCATTAAGCAATGGTAATAAATAATAGTACCAAGTATATTTTTTCTTGTTTATTTAAAAAGAAAATGAAATAAAGAATTACAATGTAATGCTTGTAATTTTTCTAAAATTTTATGTACATGAGTTGTTTCCAATCATGTATTAAATATGAGCTTTTGTGTGTGCATAAACCTCTTTCCAACTAGATATGAAATATGCATTTAAAGATATCATGATTATGTTTATGTTGTAAATGTGAGACTCCTTTGTCGCAATATTGATATACCTCTAATTAAATAACATTAGCTTATTTGATTAAATTCCTCAACTTTTGAGGAGATGTAAGTTTGAATCTTATAGAGCAATTCATGCATGGTTGTGAAGTTGTAATACTACTACGTGGTCTTGACATAATGTGACCGAGGCCCATTTCAATCCCATATAATTAATTAAAAATAATAATAGCATACTCTTGGGAATCTGAAATGGATGTTTATGATTTGTATATTGAGCATGTCTATGTATGTAGGCAAAATTACAAGTAGGGGAATGAATGTAAGGAACATATATTGGAAAAAGAATGAAAGAGGAGATCAAAGCTATATATGAAATACATGTTTATGATATGTATGTTAAGCATATTTGTGTATGTAGGAGAAATTACAAGTAGGGAATTATATCTTGCACGCAGGGTAATGAATTTAAGGAAAATATTTTGAGAGAGATGAAGGTTGAAAAAGCAAATTAGATCTTGATTTGGATGTCCTAGGGGTTTCATAATCTAATATTTGATGTGATTTATATGTTGTGATTTTCTATTGGATCATTTTTATGTTTCATAAGTGTTTTATATGTGACCAATGATCTAGATCTTATGCTTTCTTCAACATAAGGTAAAGTATGCCTATTAATGAGTTCTTGATTGTAAATATATGTCATGTCACTACCCATGTCAATTTAGAAGTTAGGTAGGGTTTAATGGGAGGTTGGCGTAAAAGCACCTTCTCCAAGGTGGTGGTCCACGTTGGAGCATACCTATTAAACAAGAAAAATTGACATACAAAAAGTTAGAGTGATAATTACATCATACAAATTACAATGTGCATCAAAATTTACTTCAGTTAATACTCATTTCTCTATATTAGGACGTATGAGTTAGGTTGCAAATTATAAAATTTTTATGACTGTTATGTGGAAGGTAATGTATTGTACTCTCAATTGATACTCCTATAAATAGCAATAACATGAATATGGACGTTCTAAATTGATATAAGGGTATATGTTCTTGAGTTAATCAGAGTTGTAGAAGTAAAAACTCATAACTTATTCTATTGCATTATGTAATTTTAGAATCTAGAATAAATAAACATCATGCTTGGTGAATTTTTTATTGTTCCATCACCTTATAGTAGGATTATGAATTTGCTACTAGTAAACACCTTTGAAGAGAGAATAAGAAGTATCAATGTGGAAAATTAGCCATTTTAAATGAGTTTTTTGGGTTTTCTTCTCAAATGTGAATCAAAGCCAGGGTTTTTGGGTTTGCTTCTCCAGTTAGAACTAGAGCTAGGTTTTATGGATTTGCTTCTCCAATAGGAACTAGGTAGTATTTTCTAAGTTTTCTTATCCAACAACAATTAGATCTAGGGTTTATCAGAGCTAGGGTTTTCTAGGTTTTCTTCTCTAGCAAGAATTGGGTAGGGTTTTATGGGTTTGCTTTTCCAATGGGAATCAAAGCCATGGTTTTTTGGGTTTGCTTCTCCACCTAGAATTAGAGCTAGGATTTTATAGGTTTGCTTATCTAGTGCAAAGTAGAGCAAAGGTAATATGGGTTTTTACCTCTACTAAGAACCAAGTAGGTTTTTTTTGTGTTTGTTTCTCCAATGGGAACTAAAGCTAGGGTTTTTTTGGGTTTGCTCCTCCATCCATAGTTAGAGCCAATGTTTTTTGAGTTTGCTTCTCCAAAAAGAACTAGGTAGAATTTTAAAGTTTTAATTCTCTAATGGGAACTATAGTCAAGGTTTTTTGGGCTTACTTCACTAGTCAAGATTAGAGCTAGAATTTTATAGGTTTGCTTCTCTAGAGGGAATTATGCATGATTTTGGGTTTACTTCTCCAATGGAAAGTAAGGTTTTCTAGATTTGCTACTATAGTAAGAACCAGGGTTGTTTATATTTACTTCTCCAATGGAAATCAAAGCCAAGGTTTTATGGGTTTGCTTCTCCATAGAAATAAGAGCTAGGTTTTTATGAGTTTGATTCTCTAATGGGAATCAAAACCAGGGTTTTATAGGTCTTCTTCTCCAACAAGAACTAGAGCAAAGGTTTTTTGGGTTTGCTTATCTAAGGATAATTGGAGCTAAGGTTTTTTTAGTTTGTTTCTATAACAAAAATTGGATTGAATATTTTATGGGTTTGCTTCCCTAACAAAAACCATAGCCAAGGTTTTATAGGTTTTTATCTTTTTTTTTTTGCTTGATAAAAAGGGGTTGTACTCGGGTCCCCCACCCTTAACAAATTACATTTCTCTTATTTAGAGCTTGAGAGCTTATAAATATATACACTTATCATCTCAATTGAGATGCTATAGTTAGAAACCTACATCATTTTACATAAAATGTCTGAATTCTTAATTTTCAATTTTGGATCTTTTCAAATATCTATATGAATACAATTAATCCAAAATTTAGCATATTTCTTGACATTTTACTATAGCAGCCTTGAAATTACCAAAAATTCACCTCTACTATATATGCCTTGCATCTTAATAGAATAATATTTCTAGAACATCACACTAACATAGTCTGCTTTACCAAATATGGATTGCTAGTTTCCTTCCTGAAACACAAGTGCAACAACAAAAATTATAATAAATAGTCTAAATGAACACACATTATTGTTACAAAATAAAATAGTTATTACCAATGGAAAATATTAAAGTAAATCTTAATCATTAAATGATTTAGGCAATCAACAAATTTTGTCAGCTTCAAATAAACTTTCTACTTTCTCTAACCATGGAAAGGAGATGTTAACTTCATGATCCTCAACCAAAATACCTATATTGGCTAGCTGATATACACATTTGTTTCCTTCCTTTAATATATGTGTAAACCTAATTTCTTCAATCTCTTTAGAAAGATCTTGAATTTCCACAATTATCTCTTGTATGTTCCATGGAGCCTTTGATTTCCTCAAAATTACATTTATTACTATGAGAGAATCACCTTCCATACAAAATCTATTCCATTTCATTTGTTTACATATTTGTAATCCTTCTAAAGTTGCCCAAGCTTCAACTTCATTATTT
Source organism: Wollemia nobilis (assembly GCA_028583015.1). Taxonomy (NCBI): domain Eukaryota; kingdom Viridiplantae; phylum Streptophyta; class Pinopsida; order Araucariales; family Araucariaceae; genus Wollemia; species Wollemia nobilis. The sequence goes on from JAQPPZ010002512.1 coordinate 1,854,228, forward strand.
GTCTTAAATCCACAATTGAAAGCATAATGAGACAAAATATCTTATCTATTATTTCTAATTATTCCTCCTCCTCATGCTAATCCTAGGTTTCCTTTAGATTCTCCATCAAAATTCAACTTAACCCACTCCATCAGGTGGTTTCCACTTTATATTCTTAACCTTATTTTTGCTTCTCTTGTACCCAATATCATAATTCCATTTAATTACTTGACTCCATCTATCAAGACTCTCTGCTTCCAAATTAGGAATAGGGTGAATTGATAGGGTTGGTTTAGACTCCTCTATGGCTAAACATATCTTCTTTTTCATTAATTCAAAACTGCTTTCCTTCCCTTTAAAAATTCTTCTATTCCTTTCTAGCCATATAGTCCAAAGTATTGTATCTTTTGAAATATCTCATATTGTCTGTAAAGCCTCACTTTTATAAGTGCTCTGCCATTGCTTTAACCAATATTCAATTTTGCTATTCATCACCATGCATTTACCAAACATATTAAGAATCCATTACCATAGATTCCAAATAATTGAGCAATGTCCTAAGAGATGGTCAATACTCTCCTCCTCCTTATTACAAAAAACACATTTAGAGGGGCCATGAAAACCCCTTTTCATAAGGTTATCCTAGGATAAAATTCTTCTATGACCTACTATCCAAACAAACATTTTAACTTTAGGAATGCTTTGGCTATCCCAAATATCTTTCCAAATTCTAGTGATATTATTATTATGTTGGTGTTGAACACTATCCACTTCTTTTTGTGTATTCTCCTGAGCTATTCAACTCCCAACTCAATTTATCGTTGGCACTCCTCGGGATAATTACAGTTGTTATCTTTATACTCAATTGCCTCCTAGCATCAATGTCTTGTATACTTGTAAAAAAATCTTCTTTCCATTTGTATATTCCTTCTTGATCCTTGTACAAAATGTTTGAAACCCTATCATCGTATTTGTCTTGAAGTAATCTCATCTATGGTTTCAAAACTGGATCTAAATTGAGTGGTTTTTATCACACCAAGTATCCATCCAAATATAATTTTTTCTCCAGTTTCAATCACCCATATTAAACCTTTAATCATAAGATCAATATATTTTTTTAAACCATTCCAAAGAGCATAACCATTTGGAAGAGAGAGAGCAATAAATATTAAACTTGGGTCATTAGGATCAACATACTTAGAATAATTCTTACCCATTGTCTTTGACTCTCTTTGTACAATCTCCAGATAACTTTTCCCCTAAGAGATAAGTTTGCATCTGTAAGAGCTCTTAAACCAAGACCTCCCCTAGTTTTGTCATCACACAACTTGTTCCATTTCACCAAAGAAAATTTCCTTTTACCATGTAAACCTGACCATAAAAATGATCGCATAATAAATATTAAATATTTTTCAACAAATTTTGGCATAGAATACAAAGACATATAATAAGTTGAAATGGCTTGTAAGACTGACTTAAATAACTGCACTCTTCCTGCTAAAGATAACCATCTACCTTTCCAAGCTAGAAGTTTATTTTGAACTTTACTATTAACTGGATTCCATAAATCTATCCTCATTCTCCCCTCAAATAAAGGCATCCCTAGATAAGTAGTTGGTAAATTTACCTCATCCATTTGAAGCAACCTACAAATTCTTGCTTTGATATTAGCATAAGTGTTAAGAAAGTAAATTTTGGATTTAGTCCTATTAATTTTTTTTCCCTGAAGCTCTTTCGTACTCTTTTAAAAAGTTATTCAAAGCTCTGGCCTTATTTATACTTGCCCTTCCAAAAAAGGTTGTATCATCTACAAACTATTGATGGGTGATGTTATCGATGTTATTACTAACCTTAAGTCCACTTATAAACCCATATTTGTAAAGCCTTTTTTAAGTTCCTACTTAAAAATTCTACCATAATAATGAACAAATAAGGAGATAAAGTATCTCCTTGTCTAAGGCCTCTCTTAGCTTTAAAATAATTTATCACTAACCCATTGACCAACACTAAATAAGAAACTATAGAGACACAAGCTTTAATCCATCTAACCCATTTATTTCCAAAACTAAACTTATCTAAAACTACAAAAAGAAAATTCCATTTAACCCTATCATAGGCTTTACTCATATCAAGTTTTAAGATCTTAGCTTTCTCTTTTCTTGAAGCTGCTGAATATATAACTTCATGAGCTACTATAATCCCATCCAAAATTTGTCTCCCTTTCACAAAACCTCCTTGCTCTTCTGAAATGATTTTATCTAACAATGTCCTTAATCTATTTGCCATCACTTTGGAAATAATCTTATAAGCCATATTACATAGGCTTATGGGTTTAAAAGAATCAAACAATTCAACATCCTTCTTTTTTGGAATTAGGGTAAGATAAGTTGCATTTATTTTATAAGGAATGTATTGTTTTACCCTAGACTGTTCCATTGCCACCAATAAAGAATCCTTCACTATATCCCAATTATGTTGGTAAAAAGCTGCAGAGAGCCCATCTGGACCAGGGGATTTATCCTTATTAAAAGAGAAAAGAGCTAAATGAACTTCTTCTAGAGTAATAGGCTCCATCAGTTTCCTATTATCTTCATTTGTTATAACTGAAGGAACATCTTGAAGAAGTTTATCATTAAGAATATCAGTATCCTCTGAACCTATAATATATTAAAAAAATGACTTAACCTCTTTTCTAATTTCACTTTGATCTTCAATCCAAACCCCTTCTATTGATTTAATTCTACCAATTCTAGAAGAAGATCTTTGTACTATATCCATCCTATGAAAAAACTTTGTATTTTTATCTCCTTCTTTTAACCAAGTCTGTCTTGATTTTAATCTCCAAAATTTCTCTTCCTTACTCAAAATATTATGATATTCACTAATCAACTCCCTTTCATCTGAGCTTGTATAGTTTTCATCACTTTTTTGAGGTTTTGAAAGTTTATCTTTTAGTTCTTTCTTCTCAAAAATGTTTCCAAAGGTGTTCTTGTTCCATTCTTTTAATCTAGATGTCATAGCTTTAATTTGGTTTGGAAGAGCATACAACCCACCATTACCTAAATAATTCCATGTTTGAGCTATCATATTAATAAATTGAGGATGGTCTTCCCACATCTGCTCATATTTAAAATAAGATATTTTTTTGAATTCACTAACCACACTTTTAATTCTTATTAGCCAATGATTTGAACCAATCCTAGTTAAGGTATTAATTTTAGCACAAGTTCCTTCATCTATCCAATGATCTAAGAGAATGCATCTATCTAATTATTTTTCTATTAGGTTACGGCCTCTCCTATTGTTGGTCCAAGTATAGTTGTCTTCTTCAAACTCAACTTCCCAAAGATTGTTGTTTTGAATAAAAGCTGAAAAATCTCTCATACTTTGGGTCAATTTCCTAATTCCCCCAATTTTGTTTCATTCAGCTTGGTAATGGCATTAAAATATCCAATGATCATGAAATGGGTTTCTTGATCTTTACTTCTCATAAAGGCCTCAATTCCACTCCAAACTTCTAATCTACCTGACTGAGTTGTAGGACCATACACATTGATAAGGATGAAGTGAATATCAAAAAAGTAGCAAGTGACTAAAGAGACTATCCAATGTCTAGTTTTCTGAATGGTTACACAAGAGGTTGTAGAAGGATTCCAACAAGTTAGAGTTCCCCTTGTTGCTCCTTCAGAATCCATAGCATCCCATTCACATCTTGCCCAAACTACTTTCATAGTTTTTGAAACTTCTTATTTTGTATTTTTTAGTTTCTTGAATACAGAGAATATCAGGTTTATTACTTAAACATAAGTCCTTAATACACCTATGCTTTGAGGGGGTATTAGCACCCCTTATATTCCATGAGATGATAATCATATCTTATTAGGGGCTTTTGGCCTCTCTTGCGTATTACCAATATCATTTTGTTGTTTGGTAAAGAGAAGTTCAACCAACTTAGTTTGTGTTCCTTTCTCTATGTTAGCTCTTGCTTCCCTAGATATTGCTTGATGATTTGAGGGTTTTCCTCTTTTTTCCTTGCCTATATCAGGAGTAGGTCTTATTATTCTATTCCTCAATATTCTTTCACCATTTTGTTTTTCAATATAATTATCCTCTCCTGGCTCTATTATAAAAGCTTTTGACTTATCCTGCTCATTTTTTGGTATTTTCTTATTAATGGTAGATGTATTACCTTCTAAAACTACATTCTCTTTACTAATTATTTCCTCCTGAATGGTGCACGGTACTTCAAGAGAGTCCTCAAAATCTAATGAAACACATTCCTTGGGTTCATCAGGAATTTTCTTCCTTAAATTATGATCATATTTAATAGGTGGTTCATTGCTAATATGTTGAAATTGTTGTCCTATGTCCTCTAAGTTTTGATCTACTTTTTCTTCATAGGCTAAAGCCTCAAAAGAATTGGAATTTCTTCCAGTATCCTTTCTTATTGGTCTCCAATGTTCATTTTCTTTTATTTTCCTAGATCCATTTTTTGGAAGTTGAAAACCATTTTTAATAGAAATTGGAGCTAGGGTTTTATAGATTTATTTCTCTAGTAAAAATTAAAGCTAGGGCTTTTTGGGTTTGATTCTCTAATAAAATTAGAGCTAGGGTTTAACTAGAATTTGGGTTTCTAATATAACATGGAATCTCCACCTTTGCATGCTCTCTATATAGTGTTAACTCCCAAACTCAAGTAAAATTGCCTCACCAAATAAACTGCAAAAGTCAAGCATTTTGGCATTGAGCTTCAACAACAAATATAATAACCCCAAAATCTAAAACCAACTTTGCATGAAGAATGCTACAATTGAGGTCCTAAAATGTCAAGTTCAAGAACAAGATCAAAATATTGTGAAAATAGAAAAAATGAACAAACTCATGCATCTCCAATTAACGATCTTCATCGCATTCAAGAGGCCATTCATGATATACAACATAAAAAAACAATGTTCCTTGTTCAACATGAGAATTTTGAAAATGAGACAAATGCTCACCAACAATATCTTTAAAAATGGATTGAAAAACATAATTCATGGGTTCAAGTGGTTAAGGGGATTTTTTTCTCCCATTATGGAGGTAACAGTGCGAGACAAATTTGATGACAAAAGGGCATGTCAATCCAAAGAACCCAATATTTATGTTTGAGGTCTTCCAAAGCCTCCAAATACTTTAAAGGCAGACCATATTTTTTTGCATAACACATTGGATATGAAGGACGTTATACTTAATTAGGCTTGGGTAGCCCCTAATGACACTCTTTTGATCTAATTCTACTCATCTAAGGAATGTTTGAGGGTTTTAAGAGCCAATAAGATTTTTTTACTTTATCCACAATTATTTTCTTGGATGAGGACCTCACACATCTTTAGGTGGAGTTACTACAAAAAGCACATGCACAAGTGGTAGTCGCTTGAAAACACAACAAATGGGTAGTTAGTTATTCATGACTAAAAAGTTATGATTTGTAACTCCCCTCCTTCATGGTGGTCATGTCCTTGGCCTATGGAATGAAGGTGTTCTTGGGTCCTAGTAAGTAATGATATCCTCTTAGTTACTTATTGGAACTATATTGGGGCAATATGGTCTTCCTTGGGTACATTCCAAAATGTTATTTCTTCATAAGATCTTGTTTTTAGCATAGAGACCCATGAGATCCCATAATAATATCTTCCACTAGTCAATGGTTACTTTTTTATTTATACTTTTAGGCACATGACATGTCGATCAAGTGGAATTCATGGTTTGGATGGTGTGGCATGCTTCATTTGGGATTTCTTTAATAAATGTGTCATTGGTCATGTTAGATGAACATTATAGATATTTGTAGTTCCAGATCAAGAGGGACCCACTCCTTTTGAGAGACATCTTCTTAGCAATATATTATTTCCTTTAGTATCATAAAATTTTTCCATCCACTCTAATGGTGACTCGTACTTTGATATCTACCTAGATATTTCTACATATTCATCACTGGGTGATGCCATTATTTTAGTTGACTTCAATGTCCATACTAGGACCCACCAAGGACCTTTTCATGATATTATAAAGGATGAATTTTATCTCTTCAAACTTAGTCCCAAGGATATTGTATTCACTAGAAACTTTACAGTTGAGAAGCATCATATTATAGCTTATGGAAAAAACTTGCTTCAATTACACAAGTGACATGGCCTCTTGGTTCTCAAGGGGATTCCTTAGTTTCCTAACTTCTCCAATTTCACTTGTTTTCCACATGCAAGAGGTAAGAGTGTGGTTGACTATGTCATCACGAACAAGACTTTGCTTTCTGATATTCATGACTTTCAGGTATCTAGTCATCTTCCCTAGGCTGATCATGTAATGTTGACTTTCTCCCTGAGTTCTACATCTTTTACCTCTCCATTTTTTTCTCCTCTTTTACCCAATCATACCAACCATCTCTTGATTCATATTGGTCCATGTATAACCAATGATTATGTTGCTTGTATCTCCTAATTTATGTCTCAATATTACTCTCTCAATTCCACTACGATATCAATCAAATATGTATTTTTATCTTGTATGTTATGGGATGTAGCCCTTGACTCCTTCCCCCATACTTTTCCTTATCCAAAGCCTATTTATCACTTTGGTTTTTGCTCCATGAATCATGAGTATGATGAGGAATGTAAGTCCATGCATTGAAAGCTTCATTTTGCTTTTATCAATGAGCCTACAACTATATCTTTCACTCGAAGGGAATATAAGTGTCTGATTTGATGTAAGAAATTAAAGGTTTTTGTTGCTATGTGTAGACACAAAATCCTAGCCACTTGTCCTCCATCCACATCATCCAATCACATATGCCCTTTATTATATATATATATATATATATATATATATATATATATATATATATATATTATAAAAATAAGTATTTTATATTTATATTTATATTTATATTTATATATTTAATATAAATAAATATATATGTATGAATAAATCACAACCTCTCATTAAAATTTTAATCTCAACCATCCACTTGACTTGATCCATGTCACATTGCAAATATTATAATATTAGCCATCCATTATGTTTTAATCTTGACCACACGTTGGTGTCGTCGAAACCCTAGCATATGGAAGGCAAGTTATAAAAGGTCACTCATTCTCATAAATGAGGTTAAGCGATCATTTGATTTCTAAGCGTTATTTTGATTCTTGAGCCCTCATTTCCATCCCTCCTCAAAACCCTAGCATTCTGCTACCATTCACCTTTTCGTCGTTACCAAATCCTCTATTTTCAATCGTCAAAACCCCTACGAAACAGATCTGGTTCTGTAGTACCCTTCGTAGAAACCCCTGAACGCCCCCCAACATCCCATGAAAATTATTGAGCATTCCAAGAATGCTATTGGACATCTACCGCCATTGTCAAATGCTTTCGAGCATTTTCTAGTCTTCCAGTTTGTCGCTGCCATACCCTCGAATACTTTTGGGCATTTGTAGGACTTAAGATCACATACACAGGAACACAGATCAAAACATCATCTATTTTTGACAAGGTAAAATATTTTATTATTTATATCTTACATTTTTTGCATTTTCTTGCATTTCATTATTTACAGTACTAGGGTTTTGTAGATTTGTTTCAAAGAGGGCCTCACACAGTGGAGCCCTCTCATATGCTATTGACATCTTGGTGCTATTGATCTATTTGCAGGTGTAGGAGCTACATTATTGAAAGTTGTTATAACTAGGGTGGCCCCACAGGGATACTCAAGCCCACCCCCAACTTGTTTGGAGCAAAAATGAGCGTTGAAGACACCAACTATTCTTGTGAATGAGGGTTTTGTAACCCTCAATATTGTAACATTGTATCAAAGGCTATAAAGCATATTGTAACCCTATATTTGAGGTATATATTGTACACTTTGGATATCCAGGCTCCCCCAGTTCCATATTAATAAGATTCTTTATTTTATGCAATATTGTGTTGATTCACTTTTGATAAGATTGCTTTATTTGGTGTTGCTCATTTTTAGCTTACACTATGCATATTGAGCTTTTAGATGCTCTTTATCACTCTCACAAAGCCTTTTAGCATACTCTCTTCCTAGAAAACCCCATCCCATATGCATTAATGATAAGTCTTGGGTATCCCATGTTAATTCTGTATATGTTATCCCAAGGGAGTCCACCATTCATGACTCTTCCTCCCAAATATCACATCACCTCTTATCTTCATGGGACATCAACAAAGATATACATAAATTAAGCATTAGCAATGCTGATAACTTTGAAGGATTTCAAGTCGATTTCTTGAAGCATGGTATTGAAGCTCTTAGCTATCCCATTGGAGAATTATTCAATGAGGTTATTTGGGTTTCTTGCATCATGATCATAGCATATTATCCACCCCATCCACAAATCAAGACTATTTTTATTTGAATAACTACAGAACTATCATGATTGGGTATACATTTTCAAATATTATGCAACAATTTTAAATAAGAAACTCTTAGATTTGTTGTATCAAGGTAAGCTTAGATAGAGAGGGTAGGTTTTGGTCGGTAATTTGCACCTAATGGAAGGATTGTGCACCTTGCAGACTAGACCAACATAGAAGGATTGAAGGGTATTGTAACCTAATAGCCAATATCCAAAGAAATTTCCTTATCACTTCAAACTAACAAAACATAAATAAATAAGGGAATGAAACAAAAGAAATAAACTAACAGTGATTTGAAGTGGGCGGATAAGCTGCATCAAGATATATGCAGGCATTAATGGGAGATACATTCACACAAACAATCATTTAATAGACCAGTTAATGCATTCCAACTACTAAAAATTTATGCTCAACATTATGTTTGTAAATTCCAGAGCTGATAAATGAACAGTTAGAATCCAGATAGCAGAATAACAACTAATTCATTTATCAGTTTTAATAGAAAAGCACAAACATGAAAATATACATACAAATGAGTAGAATGATTCGAAGGCCAAACAATGTCTTGTTGTATTAATGAACTCCCAGTCTTACATATAAATTGTAATAGCTTAGAGTCGACCCCCTGAATGAGTTACATTTCATATTTTATAGCCATCAGACCTGGCTTCCCTCTCACGTTGGGCAGATTCATTAAAGTGCATCGTACTATTTTGGCGGTGGGCTATCATTCTTCTGACTTCCTACTCTATTTTGACTAGCCTCTTCAAGGAACCTGGTACAACCTCAGACCATCTCTATTAACTTTACCCCCATTTCTTACTTTGTCTTGGTCGATGCAACTGTACTTGCTTCATTTATGGCACTAGATTTGTTGGCGGATCATTAACTCAGCTTGCAATACGCCTCCCTTTGACTATATTACATTGGCATGGAATCCTACCCTTGAGTTCCAATAAATGGACTGTAATGTTGGACGACTGGTGTTAAATACGAATGATAATTGCCTCGAAGCTAGGCTCAGAGGTCTAGACTAGCATTGGTTTACAGTTTAGCTTTTGGACGGGATGTTTTGGGGCTCCATCATAAGTGACAACTCACTCTTGCTTTGTTGTTTCACTTGGGTGGAACTTTTAGCCTATTTCTACCTCTACGGATCTTCAAAATGGCTACCCTATCTAGGGTGGATGATTTTGTGCAACTCCACCCTTAGGGCCTCTAAAAAATCTGCCCATGTTGAGGCAGGATAATTGGGGTGAAGTCGCCCTTTATGGTTACACAAAATTCTGCCTCAATTGGGTGGGCAACATCGACACCCTTTTTTCTTTCCTCCTTTCGCTTGAATTTTGCTACTAAGGTTTGGGAATTTTTTTTTCAAGAGTGGAGCATATCTTTGTGTTGAAAACTTCCACCTCATCATAACCCACCTTAGATATGAGCTTTCTTGATTTGTGTGGAGTTTAAGTCAACTACGTATTCCACCCTACATTCTTGACGACCTTAGGGGCCCTTTTTCTTGGAAAAGGTAGCGAACCCAAATTTTTAGTTTAAGAATTAAGTCAAAATTTAACAAAAATGACCTTGGCCCTAGTCCATTAGGTTACAGAGTCAATTAAAACAAATAACTTCACAAAAATAAGTTGGCCCATTAGGGCCTTTTAGGCTTACTCAAAAGCCACTTGCAGCCACATAATCACCTTGATGTCCTCCCCATCCTTTGGAATGTTCAATATATATCACTGCTCTTGCAAGAGGTTGGATGTTCAAATCCTTGCATATGCATTCCCACTCAAAAACTGAGGGAACATAGGTATTCTTCAAAAACTCACCGATGTCGCACAATCGATTTAGGTTCATGTAAGGAAGGTTCGCATAGTGTTTTGCCACCTCCTCTGCTTTAGCATTGAGACTGGAGAACTTCAATATGATATCCATCATTTTTTTGACTTCCATAGGCTCACCAAGAGCACTGATGTCTCTGTGATCCTGTTTTAGTACTTCAAATCTATCATTCAAGTCCCTTGTTGTGAAGAACTGCTTGTTGCTTTTCTAGAATCCTGGTGAGCCAAGCTCCTTTAGTTCTGCATTCATGGCATTCATTTTTTCCACCTCCTTTTTCAATACCATATGAATCTCTTTGCTCTCATAGTAAAGATCTATGACAAAGAGCACTTGATCCATACGATGCCTAATATGATCCTTTTCATGTTTTGGAAAATCCATCAGAGTGGGATTCGCTCTCCTGAACATCATCTTGATAGCGAATGCTTGAGACCCCATGCCATGGACCACTTATACTTTCTTTTATGCTTCCTCGTTTGTTCACCTTTAAATTGACATTACATCAACAAGCCTCTTTGTGAAAGAGGGGAGTATCTTGATCATGGCATTTCTTGCCTTGTCCAAATAGAACTGTTTGATACCTTCTATCCAAGACTTAGTGATGATTGTCTCATGAGGTACACTCTTTTTCTTTTCAATTTTAGCTATGATCTCATCCAAAGATCTTTGTAGTTGTTGTGCTATAATTTGAGCCTCGACCTCTTGCTTTCTAGTCGATTCTTGAGCAACCTAAAAATTTGCCTTCCATGCCTCAATCTTTGCATCTTTCTCTTGCAGCATTATTTGGGAGGCAACCTTGTTCAATCCTTCCTATAATTGGTGTACCTACTTCTCTAAAGCTTTTTACCCGATATTTGCTTGTTTCAACTGTTCCTTGAGGTTATTTATTCTTTTCTTGGTCCGTTTTAGGTCTCTCTCCTCTCTATTGCTCTACCAGAACAAAGTGTTAGCCTGTACATGCAAATTTTTGAGAGTCTGCACCTTTGGTATTTTTGTAACATCTTTGGATGTTACGTGGAGATCCCAATATTCCTATTCCATTTCAATAAGGGGCTTGCTAAATTTTGGTACAACCACTACCTCATGAAGCATTCCCTCTACGGGATCCAGTTCCATGCGTGTTGAAGGGGTCATTGGTGTGCATTCCTCTCTAAGAACTTCCCATTGTCGATTCTCCCACCTCTTCTAGTTTTACTAAGTACTTTTCAACATCGAGTATACCTCTGGTAGGTCCTTCTCTATTACCTACACAATAACTAGGTTAGTCAAAAAATATGGAAGGGGGGTTACAAGACATAACACCAGGGTGCAATCTTGGAAGGAGCTCATAGAATTAGTTTGCTCTTTTGGGTGGAGAATGGAAGGACATGGGTAGTTAGGTTGTTCTTGTTTTTGTTGATGCTGAGGAGTGCCAGATAAGGGTTCATTATCTGGAAATACCTCCAATGGTGGGAGGGTTTCACTAGATGGATCAATCGATGGAGGTGGCGGATAGCTTCGAGGTTCCCTAGGTGGTGAATGTTTGGGATACATAGGCATCATATGGTCTATGGTGGGTGTTATTTCAATGGAAAGGAATTGGAATGCAATGGGGGAGTCTTCAATTACTTATGGAAAATAGGTTTTTTTTGGGAAAGGCGTTCGTGAGACCACCTCATCTACTACAATTTGTTCTTGAACAACCTTTGGGATTTTTCTTGAGGCTTGTCACCTCTAGACTTTGCTTGAAGCGATCATTCCCTCCACCTTGGGCACTTTTAGGATCACCACATGCCATTACTGACCCTGATATGGTCTTGGTGCACTTTTTCACTTCTTTCTAGACTGGGCCTTTTGATTCATCGAGGGCCTAAGCCTTTTGTGGTTCTACACCCCTTGACTTGGATGACCTAGTCACCATGGCCTCCACTGAAGGGTCTACATGTGGTGTATTTTGTTCACTCGTCCTTCCTACTAGTGAGGTGGTTGGTGCCTGACAATCGCTTTGGGTTTCTTTCTCCTCGTCATCCTCATATGAATCTTCTTGGTTGTGTTTTGTGTCTTGGGGGTCCTCTTTCTTAGCAACTTTAGGAGAGATGTCTTCTACCTCCTTGTCATTTTTCTTCAAGAGCTCATATTTAACATTGTATTTACTAGAATAATTCGTATCAGGTCCCCCTGGGTATGCTTCCTTGGTGTCATCTTGCTCATAGCACATAATCCACCATTGTTCAGTCTTATGGTCAAACCACTTTCTCTTATCCATAATGCCCTGAAATAGTGCCCCTCTTATCAGTTGAGAAGGGTCTTTCTTTGGGTTAAAAACCTTCTGATATTGATAATCCACCCTCCACACTCATCAGTTGTGCATATAAAATATTGTGAAGGGGTAACTTGACCTTTTGGCATATTTTTGTATTTGAGCACTGTTTTGCTGCCTTCATTTTCATGGTGCCTAAATTGTCTTGGTTTGGTGTTGTTCGCAAGCTTCTTCTATAGGGTATGATTAGGATCATAATGCCACTTGGGTGACACTTGAGGAAGTCCAAGAACTGACAACCTATGATCCAGTTGATAGAAATGAGCCCAGTTCTTCTTGGGTAGGAGAATTGGGTCAAAAAATATGGACTTCGATAATATCACTTTCTTCTTAGTTCCATTACCCCCTTTTGCTTCGATATAGTAGATTTGGCGACACACCTCCATACCAAAAATCCAATTCATGACATAAAAGGGTAGAAAGTAGGGAAAGTTAGAGAATCCATAGATCCTGATGCAGGTGCCATCCTGCATGAAGTAGTAATCTCCAATTTTTTATGAATTAGTTTGCAAAATGTTTACCACTTTTTGGGATAAGTGCGGATAAACTTGGTTAACATACAAAAGGGTAGGTCCAAGAAACTATTTTTTAAACTTCGTGTATGAGCTACTCTTTTTGAGAACATGGGTCCATTCAAGAGGTAGATGCACTTCTCCTTTATCATTTTTTTCCTGAATTTTTACAAAATGTCTATCTTGGGGCATATGATAAAATACCATCCAGGCTAGATGAGATACATACCAGAACTCCTTGCTTACTCCTACTTGGTACTCCACCAACTACTTTCAGATGTTCTAGGCTAAAAACCCCACCCAATCAAACCTGATATTCTTGTAGACCCAGGAGACCGCATGACCCATTGCCAACTGATATGGGTAAACCTCTTTGTCTGAAGGAAAACCTAGCATGACAGCTAGGAGAGACAAGATAGACTGGTATTCTTCTTTAGCTTCTGCTAACGGTCGAGACTTGACATCATAGTCCTTTGGGAGCTTTCCAAGGGCTTTGGTTATCCACATCTTGGGGCTATCTTTGAGCAATTGCGCTTGCTAATCATCCTTGCTCACCCCAATAATTTTGGATCCCGTGCTTCCCCATGGGTCCCGGATCATAGCGCTCTCTGGAAAAAAGATCTCTCATACAGAGTTTGCATTGATGATAAATATTACCTAGCCCTGAGCATCTCGAACCCCACCGTTGATGAGGTTGTAATGCATCACTACTGCTTGTACTAGCTCAGGGTAGGGATGGATCGAGAAGGGCATATAGGGAGTAAGATGATTTCTCCAAATGATCGTAGCTGACCTATGGTTGGATTGGTTTATTGCTATAGTTGCTGAGCCTTCCCTTGTAACCTTGAATTTACCTCTGATTATCTAGTGTCCTTGAGATCCTCATACAAATATTCCAACTTCTTTTCCATATTCATATTTCCCATTATGATGGTCTCTCTTTAACTACTGTAGGAGTATCATAAGCGATAACTCTTGGGACTTCATAGATTTTAGGATGGGTAGTGTTACTTCCACTGTGCTTCACTTCCTTTTTAGAGCTTTATACGAGGCCAAGAATAGCTCGCTCACTTCTTGCTCAAGTTACTTGTAGCTTAAGATGAGAATCATGCACATTCACTCTTCTCCTTTCAAACATCGACTTAAAAGCTCTCAAATGCAAGAATGAAGTGAAAATAACCTTTGTAGCCCTTTTATAGCTTAAATTGTGCTCGCAAATGCACCCTCACATTTGGTAGACGTATCCAGATGTAACCCTATGTCTGGAGGGCACATGCAGATGCACCTCTACATTTGCAAATGACCATATGCACCTTTGCATCTGGGAAGACATAGACGCAATCCTGCATTTGTTCTCAAAATGTTGCAAAAGGCTTCAAAAGACTCCAAAACAGTGCAAAACCCCACAAAATCATCACATCAACTCATCCAAGCATCAATCCCATCATTACATCTTATTTTTATGGAAAATCAAACTGATTTGGGTGTTTGATTTTTGAATGTGACTAAAAGTGGTAAAATACCCCAAAACACTTCAAAACATCCCAAAATAATCCAAAATTTCACAAAAACATCAAATAAACTCATCAATACATCCAAAACATCATCCCATATCATCACATCTAAAATAAAATCATTTTGGTCCCTCAATTTTGGAATGCACCTATGTTCAAGAAAATTTTCCCATGGTTTTCATTAATCCCTCTCTATGGTCACAAATGGGTCAAATGTGCACCCACTATGGCTGGTCCATCTATCACATCGAATTGCACCTAATGCTACCAAAGGTAAAATTTCAACAACATAGGTCTACTTTGAACTTGGGATAACCAACTAAATCTTGATTTTCAACATTTGCATCCATAACATCCACCCATTTTTATCATCCACATTCGGTCAATTGACTCGTGGGTTTCATTCTTTACCCATTCGCCAATTGAGGGGGTAAGCTAAAATCAAATTTTCCAAAATCATTCTTCTTGCGCATTGAGGAAAGAGTCCATTTCTCCATCCAATAAAATGAGGTGTCTCATTTTTTTGTACCGCATTGTGTTCTACACAATGCGATACAAAAAGAAGCATCTATAGACACCAAATCTTAGTCATTTTTTGTATCTATATATATATATTATTTCTAGATCCTAACCACTAGCCAAACCCTAATCCTATCTTGCCATTTGGCAATGCTAGCTCGCCACTTCCAGACTGTAACCCTAACCTTCCAAAAGGTTATAAAACCTGATTCAATTTTGTGAATGAGGGACCAAAAATCCGTAATGACACTTGGTTGAAATCATGAGAGTAACCCTAATCGAAGTTTGAAGATCAAGAAATCGAGGTCCCAAAATGATTCCCATCAAATCTGCAACTCAGATCCAGACATGGCAGGGTGTCTAGACAACCATAATGTGGCTTTGCATCCATAGAGACGTAGGACTACGTTTAGCTAGTCCTCATATGCAACCCTACGTATCTCCAACAACAGTTTTAGCCCTCACAAACACTTATTGAAATAAGGTATCAACAAGACAATTTGCTTTATTTGTTTCCTATTCTCTATATCTTGTTTAAGAGTGTGCAAGGATTCTATTTAGGGTTTGGTGGTTTTATTTAATACATTTCAACAGGTGCTACTGATCATGTTTGTTTGTAAGCTCATGTGTGTAGGTTATAGGTCATTGGATGCTACTGGTGCAAAGGATAGCCCATAAGAATAAGTAAAGCCCATCCATAAATTGATATGAGCAAAATGAGATCAAAGACACATATTTCCATTGTTTTGGCCAAAGGGATTCCCTTCCCCCTTTGCGACCACTTGTAAATATGAGAACAAGCAATCATTTATTGTAATCAAGCCCCCATCATTTTGGGGAAATCATTGTGTAAAAGAAAAGGAGACCAAGGCTCTGAAAGATAAATACAAAATCATTCATTTTACTTTACATTGCTTGTCTCTTTATTCTCATCATTTGGTGTTAGCTCCTTTTAGCTTACAATTAGCAAATATAAAAGAAAAACTATTAACTCTAGGAGAAAAAAAATAAGATAAATTTCTTTTTCAAGTCATTCTATGGAAACTTCCATGAAGTTATAAACATTTAGTTACTTATTTAGAACTACTAAGCAAAGAAACTATATTTGATGATCTAGTCAATATTCTTCAAGAATATGAAGTTGAGAACATAGTCAAGGATTAAATGACTAGTAATGCCTTGGTATCTAAAGAAAATATACCAAGTACTATAGTTATGACTTTAATTCAAGATTCTATCATATATGTAAGAGAAAGGGTCATAGTACAAATTGTAGACATTAAAAATTAGCATTTTTGATAACATAATAAATTATAAATTAATATACCCAAATATTCCTTTTGTCACCTTACAAAATTATAATTAATATCTAAATTCCCCCTAATTTCTTCCAAATTTCCCTAGCTCTCCTAATTCTATTCTATTTCCCTTTAATTTTTCCTAGGTTCTTCTAAGGTTCCCTAAAATCTTTATTTTCTTCTAAATTTCCCCTTTTTCCTAAAATCCTTAATTCTTCAATTTCCTTAATCTTCCCCTAATTTTCTCCTACCTTGCTTATTCACCTAATCCCCTCATCTAGCCCTTAATTAATCCCTAATCCCATCCTAAGCTCCCCATCCAAATCCTTAGGAGATAATAATTTAAAAATCCTAAATCAAATCCCTAGGAAGCCCCCTTTGGAATTCCCCCTCATTTAATTCCTAAATCCTCCTACACCCTCCCACACATCCCCATGCAATATTAATGAATTTAAAATTGTCCACACATCCTCCCATGTGCCCCTTTTTGGAATTTAAAAATGCCCTCCCAAATCTCTAGAAATCCCCTTCATTAATATGCCACCCTTTATGCTCTTTTCCCAAGCTACAAAATGTAATTGTAAATTTAAAAATAATCACAAGTCAATAGGTGTATTTATCTCACCTAGCCATAGGACAACCACCTCATCATTTTAAAAATTTTAAAATACATCCACACTCTCCCATGTGCCTTGGAAAACTAATTTTAAATTAATTTCCCTTTCCCTAAGCTACCCCTTTCCAAGGCAATTTAATAACCCCACCCATATCCCTTCCACCTCACCACTCTTCTAGACTTTTCCCTCACCTACCCTGCCCATGTGGAGACCAAGTGGAGCCTATGTGGCATCCCACTCACCTAGCCCCAAAATTCCTATAAATACCCTTGGCCATGACCAAAGGGAGGGAGCCCATTTTGTGCTAGTGTTATATTATCAAAATTTTTACTCACACTTGCATTAGCCTCTTTGATCCTTACCCATAGCCTTGAACCATGTCCTAAGACCTCCTTTTATCCCATATCACACACTAACAGGCTCTCAAGTCTAATAGTTTTTAGCCTTACAGTCATTGTCCTGAGATCGCCTCCCTTGAGACGATCCCAACCACTGCCTACTGCCTCTCGAGAGATGGTCTCACCTCTGTCACAAAACATCATCTATAATAGAACATCTTCAATGACATTTCAACACATAAAATGTACGATCTTTTGTTTTTTTGCATTTTGGTACACATAGTAGCAGTTTTCTTTGTTTTATTATGGTTTATATCTTGCTTGAATTAAGACCCAACCTAGGTGTGCCCATGTACTTTCTAATATCTTCTTTGTTAGTTGTGTGTAGGTGTTTCACTCCATCTTTATCAGCCCTTGGAAGTCCCCATTTGATAGCATTCACATCTCGATATTCTCTTGATTACAAACTATTGTGGGAAAGAAGCATATATACCATTGTCATTGTGAATGCCCTTGGAGGTATATTTGTAATTTGTAAAGATAAACGGTTTTATTTTGTGTTGTAAAAGGTACACATTTGTCTTGATATCTCCATTTTTTAATGGTGGATTCTCATCCCTACAAAATGGCATGCCCGGTGGGACCATTCCCTTAACTTGCACTTTATTTTTACTTTATTTCAATTCATATCAGCAACAAAAATAAAGTGCAATCTTTGTTTTATGCAATTTATTGTTTTTTTTCAACAAAAGTTGCATATTTTTGCTAACTATTGTCATTTTATAATGTTTTATAGGTAATAGTTGAGACCGCCTAGGTAGAGATGGTCTCACACTGCTATACCACATGTGCAGACGGTTTCACCCTCGAGACACAGATGCAAAAACCTGTGTAGACTTCCTAGTAAGTTCCTCTTTTCCTGCTCCCATCATTATTTGACAACTTAAAATTGGGCTCCTTTTTTTTTTGCACTCTTAAGCATCCTTAGGATTTTGTTACCTTAGTTTGTTTCCTTTCACCCTTTACAAGCCTCCTTAGGCTTCTTTAGTTTAGCTTACCCCCTTGGGTCTTTCGTTTTACACACACTTGCAAGCCTCCTTACACTTCTTAGTTTAGCTTACCCCTTGGGCTTATTTTACACACACTCTTAGTTTAGCTTACCCCCTTGGGATTTCTTTTTACACACCTTCACAAGCCTCCTTGGTCTCTCTTACCATAACTTTCCCCTTTGGGATTTTATTTTAACACACGCACTCCACAAGCCTCCTTAGGCTTCCCCTTTTACCACATCTTTCCCCCTTGGGCTTATTTTACACACACTCTTAGTTTAGTTTGCCCCCTTGGGATTTCTTTTTACACACCTTCGCAAGCCTCCTTGGGCTCTCTTAGCATAGCTTACCCCTTTGGGATTTTCTTTTAACACACAAGCCTCCTTAGGCTTCCTCTTTACCATATCTTACTCCCTTGGGATTTGTTTTACATACTTACTTAGCATAGCTTGCCCCATTGGGCTTATCTTTCACACACTCACAAGCCTCCTTAGGTTTTCCTTTTATTTAGCTTATCCCCTTGGGATTTTATTTTACACGCTCACTCGTAAGCCTCCTTAGGGTTCTTTATCTTAGCTTGCCCCCTTGGGCTTTTCTTTCCTCACACACTCACAAGACTCCTTAGGCTTTCCTTTTAGTTTAGCTTTCCCCATTGGAATTTTATTTCACACACCCACACACAATCCTCCTTAGGCTTTCCTTTTAGTTTAGCTTACCCCCTTGGTCTTCTCTTTTACACACACACAATAGCTCTCTTGGGCTTAATTTATTTTAGCTAGAATAGTAGGCTTTTATTGCATTTCTACTTCTTAGCAATTTTAGCTATTTTGTAGCTTTACATAAGTGCATTTCTTAACTAATATTTCTTTTAGTATAGATTTGTATTTCTGTAATACATAAGACTGATAGCAATAGTTATTAGCATAAATTCCTTTTGTTTAATAACAAGTCCATCAAATTTTGAGAGTTATCTTTGGTTCTGCTTGAAACCGTCTGCTCAAAGGTGGTAACACACTTTACTATCATATTCTGTATTTTGTGTTTGCTTTGTATACTGAGCATGTACCACCTCTCTAGAAAGTCTTACCTATACCGCCTCCTCGAAGGCAATCCTCCCTACTATTGGTTTCTCACTTTTGATGTATCTGCTGGTTTTTCACTATCTGGATGTACCACCTCATACGGTTTTGAGACTGCCTGAGATGGTCTTGCTCCTATTGTACCACCTCCCTAGAGATGGTCTTACCTATTTGTAACCGCCTCCCTAAATGCAGTCTTGTTTGTTGCATATTTTTGCGTTGCCTATTGATTATTCCACTATCTTCTAAACTGCCTGCTTAAATGTGGTCTTAACTATAACCATATCCCTATAGACGGTCTCCCCTACATGCAAAATTTTGTTAGATAGCTGCATTTTTAGTTACATAGTTGTTAAATTAGCATTAAATTTAGCCTTAGCATAGATATTTTATCTGTTGTTTGCTTAGAATAGATATCACACACACTTGCACTCCATTTTACCGCACTCCATATTCATATATACATTTTAGTGTGAGGATAACCTCCTTGGTGATAGTTAGTATGATAGTCTTATGGATTTCATCACCATGAGGCTAATTACCCTTAGGACTAGCTCAAGGTGATCAATAGGATAAACACCCTTTAGTTGTGGGGCTTAATAATTGGCAAAACATAGTATCGCTTTTGTACAAGCTTTCCCAAGAGTGAAGTAAAAGCTTGTGGGACCTTACTTCAGGTATTAGGCAAGTAGCAGGACCTAGATAATATTACCTCTCTTATAGAGGCATTTTTGTCCCCTTAGGCTACCCCGTGCCTACCCTCCATCCTAGGAAGCCAATTTAGTTGTTGGTATTTTTCCATTCGATAGAGTGGTAGGGTGCCAACATACCTTTTTGTAGATAGCACTTTGCCACCACCTTTTGTAGTCTAGGGTAGGTTTTACATAAAACACATGAAAAAAACCTATAAAATTGATTGTTTGTTTGCTTTATTTTCAAAATTTATTGGCTTTAGTTAGATAGTGATTTTGTTTTGGAAAATTTTGCCAAACCTCACCATTTTGCCTCCATTCCACACACCCATGGCTCATTTCACCCAATACCAACAACCAACCCCGGCACACCACCAACCCTATCAACTATATCCTACTTATCAATTACAACCAACCTCGCAATACCACCAATCTCTTATCCATCATCAACCCCACCTCAATATCCCCAACCATCAACTTCACCATCTCATCACTCACTCCCCACATATCATCACTCCCAACCCACCTATCATCAACCACCAATTCAATAGTATCATCAACCCCCTTAGCCAACTTATCAACCTCCACACTCATCCAATCAACCTCAACCACCCACCCAACCATATCCATCACAACCACCACCTACTTACACTCAATCATCTCCCACTTACAATCAATCATTGCCTCCATATCATCACACCCCCCTTCATATCAACCCCCACCAACTCATCCATATCAACATACCCCTAATCCATCACAACCATCCCCTCCATATTATCCACAATCCACTTCCCAACCATATTACACTCCTACCCACACCCCTACCACATCATATCACATGCATCACATTCTGCCACAAGCCTCCCAAGCACCTCTCACCACTTCACACCAATCTTACCCATATTCCCAACATCAACCATCTCCATTACAATATTCATATCCTCCACACCAAACCTCAACAACCTCGTCCTCCTTCACAAAAACCTTCATATTCACCCCAACCTCCAACATATCAAGCTACACCTCCTCCTACTCAATGTCAAAACCAACTCATTTTCCCTACCACACACATTCTTCCTTAGATCCAACGTCACTGCACGCCTCTTGCAGAGCCCTTATCATCCATTTTTTAGAAACTTCTCGAGGCACAAGTACTCTCCTTACCCCACCCAATTCCACATTATACACATCATACCAAATCTTGAGAGTCTCATACCGACCAATTTTATGTTTACCATCATCAATGTGGTCATGATATCAATCATTTCATAATATTGTACAAGATTTGATTGACCAATGGGCCCTTCTCACCAAACATACTTCAACCCCTGCTCAACAAAATATTACAAATTATCAAGCTCCATCTCACCAAGGTTTTGTGGACCTAATCCATCATGACCATATTACTCCTACCTATCCCCACTTATTTTTTGACACCCAAAAAATACCAAGTCCCATTCTCACCATATCCCCCAAACCATTACCACCTAACCCTATCATCACTCTTGCCCAAAAATTAACTCATTATCTTAAACTTACCCCTACCCATGTCCAATTCCTAATCACCATACCCTCCACTTCTTCTTCATATTAAAATAACACACTAACCGAAACACCCTTTCCATTACTCGAAGTTGTAAACCATCATCCAGATCCTTAGGCTATAGGTAATTACTTTATACACAATGTAACCATTAAAAACCTATCACATCTAGATTTTGGTAGACCACAAGATGAGCCTTTCACCATAGGTACTATTGTATCCTTAGGCTCACCACCTAACCACATCAATTTTGTTTACGGGGGACTCGATACACTGATAATGTCATCCACCCTCATTTCCTTCCAAGGCCATTTTTGTGTTGACATTAATTACCTCTCCAATCCATATTTGTCATGCATTATTTTCAAAAATGACACTGGCAAGGTTTTGGCTTAGAATGCTATGAGCAAGGTACCTACACCCCTATCAAACTTCCATATCAATTGCCCAACACCCGAGCAGGCCTAGGCAAATCAAGTTGATTTCCTTCTTCATTGACCTTACCCAACATCCCATCAAACCACCCTTCCTCTTGCACTTTGACTCAATGCGGCATTATACCTTTCAAACTTGGTTGCTACCCCACATTTCACTATTTTATGCTTTCCTTGCATCCTGAGGTGTTTCCTTTTTTACATTGCCTCCTTAGCATCATTTTTCACATTGTCTCCTTAGGCATTTCCTTTTTCACATTACCTCCTTGGGCACCCTTTTTACACTCACCCCCTTGGGCTATACACTTTTCACTAGCCTCCTTAGGCTACACACCTTTTGTTTCCTTTTTTCCCTCTATACAAGCTTACCTAGAGTGAAGAGATTTAAAAAAAGCTTTGGATGGGCAATCACCAACCCTAAGCCAGTGCAAAAAAGCCCTAACATGAGACCCCTAGATTCATGTTGTTCATGGACTATAAGTTAGTGGTGAAGACTAGAAACCCTAGTTTGCAACTGTTTGTCATACGGATCATTTTCTAGCAACAATAAATTTTGTTGAGACTCCTTTGTAACAGCTAAATGAGCATGCTTTCTAACATGTACCACTTGTTTACCAAAAATCCACATGAAAGAGGTATTATGGAAAATCACCTCACTCCACCAAGGAATCCAACTAATAGAGTGATGAGGTTAAGGTAATAAATTCTCGATTCTCTCAATCATAGCAATCGTACCAGGGTGTTGTAATAAAAAAGTATTTAAATAAAATTGATTACAAGAAAAATTAAATTGGTGACCACTCCAATCAATCTGAAAGGAAATCGAGAAATGATATGATAGCAAGAGTTGATCCTAGACTGTCACAATCTTATTATTTATGGAGAAGAATAAAAACATTATTGCTTTGATATCATAACTCGATCAATATTCTTGCAGACTTTGTCATTACCCACACAAAAATTGGACCTTGTGAACCAGGGTGGAGGTATACAATTACGTTGGCAAAAAAGAGGATCAAATAGACCCCATATATGTTCACAACACACCAACGCATCAGGAGGCATCCAAATTTATCTTCAGCATGCTCAACCATATTAAAATCACCATAAAAAAATTAATATGCCATTGGTAAGTGATCAACTAGGTACCACCAAAGGGTAGAGTGATTAGGCCCATCATTAAGTGCATAAATGTTGGTAATGCCTAGGGTGTTCCCACTAATATTTAGCAAATATATAGACCACATGATGAGAAGGATCCTTTCCAAACCCAAGCAGATAATCCTCAAGTTTGTAGGAGATAGAAATAGAAGCACCACCGCGACCATCTTCATGGTAAGTGGTGAAATGCATAAAAGAACCTGCAATACAATTAAGAGAAACATCTAACAAAAAAATAGATATTTTAACTTCTTGTAAACAAATAACATCAACATGGCCAATACTTTGTAGAGCAAATCAAACAAAATATTTTCTTAAGGACTTTGTGAGTCCTCGAACATTCCACAAAAGGAAATTCATGGAGGAATATCCATGGAGTCGTCTCCCATAGGGTTGCCCCCATTGTCAGCCAACATTGAAGAATTATTAAATGCAGAGGTTTGAGAAGGTTAAAATAATTCACCAATAATTGAGGGACTATCCACACTGTCAACCAAAACAAAAAACCTATTAAATAAAGAGGTCTAAGAAGGTTGAAATAAGTCACAAATCATCGAAGGATGATGCTTAGCCTCTTGGATTCCCCTGAATGATGATAAAACATCCTGATATGGACTATGCAAATTCCTAGAGGGTGGAGATATTGGTAGTGAATTCCCTTCTTCTAAGGCTAATTTATGCTCAGGAGGTTTCTTAGCAGGCGAATCCTGAGGAGCCAAAATAGGATGAACATGAATAACAGGAGGCTAAGATGGTGGCTTCACAACCTTATCTCCATTAGAAAGCATCGACTTAGGGTTGGTCATCCCCTTATTATTAGAAACTATGATTCAATCACCCTCAACAGAGGATTTGGGAGGTGCAGGCACGGTATGAGGATCAAGGGAAACCATCGAAGGTTTTTGAGAAACCAACAAACAATCCTTGATACAATGCATGGTGGATTGGCATCGAAAACAAGTATTAGGTAAATTGTACAAAATGCTCTATACCAACCTGAATATCCATAAATTCTCTAAGATCCTATGCAAGGTCAATATCAACACAAATTTTTATTAGGTCATGTTGAGAAGAACTGTTCTTCTTCCCTACATATCACTCGACCAATGGGTTTAACAATATAATTAATAAACACCCATAAGGGTAGCGAAAGATCAAGGAATTCAATCCAAAATGACACTTTCAAGGCAACTTGCTCTGAAACTCAAAAAGAAGGAGTCCAAGGAGAAAGGACCATCAAAGTATTGCAAAGAAACCAACAACTAGAATTAGCAACCATAGTTTGCAATTGCGAGGGTTATTTAAAGGAAAGAAAAAAAAAAATTAGTAAGATTGTGAATACCCACAACCACAATGCCATAAGCTTCCCAGTGAAGTTTCAACCAATTTTTAAAATATTATTGCAATGAGATTCGACCAACAAAATAAGTTATAAGACAATGATTCTCATACCATTTTACAACTAGAGAAACAACATCAAGAGAGAGCACAACATCTGGAGAAGAATCATTACCTTGTCCACCACTTTCAAAAAAATTTGAGCTTGCTTCGATGTCATGAGTTCCACTATCTATAACAACCATTACATCTATGGATTGTGAAGCCATAAAAAATGAGAGCAGTTGTCCAATTGGCAGCAATATCAGTATCCAAAATCAAAGTAGCCAAATTTACGAATAAAGGATAGACCCAAACCCTAGTAGAGAAATTTTTCTTCATCAAACCCTAGTAGAGCCTAAAGCATTTATTGAAAATGGTTTTACAAAATTTTATTAAGTATTATAAGAGATATGGGGTCCAAAAGTGAGCGATGTGTGATTAGATAGGCATTACGATCAATAGGGCAACCAAATAGCATGTTGAAAATAGGCCATTTAGGAGTTCAATCCTTCTCAAGACATCGGTAAATTTATATTTTATTAAAAGCTCTTTTTAAACCACATCTAATGGAGATGGTTTCATAAATATTTTATTGAGATTCACAGGATATATAAGCCTTGAAAGTGATGTCATCTATGTTGTCAAGTCCATAATATCTAAAAATAGTTAGGCTCGAGGTGTTAAGACTATGGGAACATAGGCATATTAGTACTCATTGGAAAAGTTTCTTTGATCCTATTCTAATGGGAGAGGTTATTTTCCATTTTGAATAGTTGACCATACACAACTATAACTATAAGTGTCAAGATAAACTTTTGGGATGCAAACACTACAACTAGCAAATCTTTTCTAAGGATGTATAAATGACTTCGTAATTAACTAAAGTTTAACCAATATAGAAGATAGCTCGTTCTCTATGTTGGTCATTATGTCATGCCAACATATCACTTAAGGCATAGTTTGTAGTTACTATGTATAGCAACAAGGACTTATAGGGATTAGGTGGGACAAGGATGGAGGGGATAAGAGGTAATATTTTAGGGCATAAAATGTAGCTTGGTAGTCAACATCCCATTCAAATACCACATCCTTAAATTTTTGGTGAATGACTAACACTTATCATCTAGTTGGTATATGGATCTCCAAATGGCCTAGATTTTTCCTTGGAGACTCCTAAGCTAGGTCAAAGTTTAAGAGATGGTATATTAATAATAGTTGATATCTTGTCAATATCCACTATGATGCCTTGTCAAGATATAATAAATCCCAATAATTTTCATAATGTTACCCCAAAGATGTATTTTTTAGGCTTAGGCATACCTTATTCTCAAAATACATCTTAAGTCCAAAACATGGTCTTCTTAGTTTAGAGACTAGCTAAGAAAATCATTGGCATAGCCTTATTTCATGATATTGTTGGTGTGAAATCCATCCAATGGAAAGGTTTGTGCACCCACAAACCTTGACCAACATTGAATGAGTGCATAGCCAAAGGGGTTGTGCGGGTCAATCTTTGGACAAGGTCGAATCCTCGTAAATTCTAGCTAACCAATAATAAAGGAAAAGGGGGCTAAAAGAAACCAAAGGAAGTTGAAGCTAGAACTTACAGGGGTACGAGTTTAGCAACATCAAAATATATGCACAACAGACTTAAACCATTGTAAGAAGCATAAATGCACCACCTAAGAGACCAACCAACCTTGCTCTCATTTAGCATCTATTGCACTTGATTGAAAGTAAATTCCAGAACTACTAAATGACATGCATGAAATCTAGATTGCAAAATTAAAGCACCTTCACTCAACTAGTTTTAGCAAAAATAAACATTCAATCATTCACACATCTATGAGACAATTTGGAGGTCAAACAGTAACACACTTGCATTTCTTGAATAGCATAAGCTTTACATATGAGTTGTAATAGCTAAAGAGCCAACAACCAGAATGAATTACACTCTGGTATTTATAGCCTTCACAATAAACTTTGCTACAATCATTGATGATGGTAGGAGAGGAAATGTGGTTGCGTTAGAAGATCGGTCATGCTGCAAATCTTTTTTGATCTTCTATAAAATACAGTTGAAGGCGACTATCAAGAAACGGTGGGGAGTAATACATGATTTTGAATCCTTGATTAATATTTTTGTGCCTAATAATTATGATGGATCATAAATATATCCATCTACTCCCAAAAGAAGATGGCCATTAATTGCATGATTAGACCTCCTAAAGTTGACTACTTCCATGGACCCGAGGCTCAATTTGTTGCTCATTGGATAGGTATTAGCCCTCTTTATTATCAATCATTCACCATGAACCCTCATAAATGAGGACACTGATTCATTCTTTCAAAGGCCCTCTGATGTGTCCAGGATTTCATCATGGGTGAGCTTTTAGAATCACTCTACTATCTGCTAAAGTCCTAGAATTCTACCCAACACAATTCTTCATCAAGGCAGGATTTCAATCACTGCACTCACCTTCTGGTGCTGGCAGGAATTTAGGATCCTTCAAAGGCATGGTGAATATCCATTCTTCCATCCAATTCTATACTTAGGCATTTCCTAATACACCCATTCAATGGGGTTTCAGGGCTTAGTCAAGGCTGATCTATGTCCCATTTCTCTACCCATTGCTTATGTGATGGGTTTTCTTGATCCCAATATTCCACTTGTCATGCCTATGGTGGGCTTTTGGGACCTGATCAGACTCCACAACTACTTGATTTTCTACATGTAGCAAAACTTATCCAAATATTTCATGCTTTATTGGTGGGGCTTTAGGAATCATCTCATCCTTCACCATCGATGGTCTTTTGGGGTCAGCCCTATGTCTCGTAGTGCCCATTTTTCCACCACATTTATCACTTGATCACTTTCATCAAAATTTCACTTCTACTTTCACCACCATACATTCACTGTCTACATTATAGCCTACACATCCTCCAGAAGGCTTCATGATGGCTTCCACTAGATACTAGAGGCTCATCCTTAGCTTCCACCATCTACCACTCACAGATTTGGCTCCACAACTTTATTTCTCTAATATTGATCATCTTGCTTATCAAAACAAGATGAGTGGGTGAATGCATAAAAAATTCACCCATAGATATCATGCAACATGCCATAAAATATGTATATCATGGCTTGATGGTAGGTAGCTCCTATATTTTTTAGCCTAAAATACATGACCTAAGAAAAAGGTTCTCCATATGGTGGTGAAAGTTATTTTGGACTAATTTTTAGGGGTTTTTTTTTTATCTAGTTATACCCTAGGAATCTATCCATCAAAGATATTCCATAACCTACAATGAAATCAATAATCATACCCATGTTAGGTAGAGGGAAGTCATCTTTGGCACATGCTTTGTTGATGTCCTATTGGTGCACACTCTAAAACTACCTATTTTATTGATAATAGGAATGACATTAGAGATATAGTCAAAGTAGTTGATGGCTTTTATGAAGTCAACATCATGTTTTTGAAGCTCCTCATTGACTAGAAGTGTGACTTTAAGGTGCATTTTCTAATATTCTTGCTTTATAGGTTTTGCAATAGGGATGATGACTAGGTGGTGGAAAACAAGGAAAGGATCTAGACCAGACATGTCAACATAGGAACAAGCAAAGATGTCATTGAACTCCTTTAAAATATTGGTGTATTCCTCATTCTTAGTTGGGGTCAATACTTTTATTAATTTGAGGATCTTGGGATCATCCAAGGTCCCAATATTGATGTCCATAGTTTTCCTAATTAGAATACCAAAGTTATCTATTAATTAAAGGGGAGTTGGAATCACTCTTAGGATATTTAGGTTTTTAGGACCTATGGTTGATAGAGTGTTAAGTTGCCATGAGATATCCACATATATGATTTGGGGAAATGATCCTTTAAAATGAGAGTGGTTCTAGTCTAGATAATCCAAAGGACCATCTTGAGGACGATTGTTTGTGATGTCCTCCTACTCACAATAGTCCTCAATAGCAATTAGTTAAGAATAAGCTAGGGTTTTAAAATTTACACCAAGACATTGGGTAAAACTAGAGAGGTTAGGGTCCAAGAGAAGAAATGACCCATAATATTCACCTCATCCCAATATAGTTTGTTTAAGAAAACTATACCATCTTGGGATGCCCTATCATAATTATTAAGATCATTGAATTCTCCTTCACTATATAAAGAAGAAAAAGGTTCACTATGGATGGTGAAATGGCCTATAATACAGTGTCCTAACCATGTTTCAGTCTATGAGGATTATTTAATACCCTATTCATATAAGCCTAAGTCTTTGCCTTGATATCCCATATTGGAAATCATCTACTCAGGGAGGGGACATGAGTTTGATAGAAAATATGAAGCATACTATTGTCCAGTTGATAATGGTTACTACCATGGATTTTCTCATTGTTGTTAGTTCCAATGCAAATAAAGGAGCAACTTCCTATTTGCACTATTTTACCTTTATTACTAAGAGGTAAACCTAGGGTTTGAGAAGACGAGGTAAGCTTAGATAGGTCTAGGACAAATTGATTATTATTATTTTTTTTAAAAGAAAAGATTTATTTACTTAATAAAAAAAGTACAAAACTCTTTAATCAAAGTTCAAAGTGAACATCATTCTAAAAAACTGAACATGAAGACAAAAAAGAACCTCATTATTGGAGCCTTTGTCATCCTTGCATACCACCCCTGCTCTTCTTCTTCTTGATGATTTGGCGAAAATAACCAGGGGCTATATTTATTGCCTAATTCACTAGTGTGTCGACCTCTTTGTTGAATTCTCGCCTTATGTGTTGATAGGATATTTTGCCAATGATCGTGCCTAGTTGTCTAATCCTGTCTTGAATAATATTCAATTGTAAAGATCTAAAATCTTTATTTTTGGCAAGAGCTATTATTATCAGTTTAGAATCCTCGTAAACTGTGACTTGAGTGATTCCTTGCTTTGCCACCAATTTTAAGCCGATTTCACATCCAATAGCCTCTGCCACATTGTTATACGTTGTTCCCAAGTTGATCATGTATTTGAGTAGGATCTCACAAGGTCTTGTAAGAATCAGTCCCCCTATCGTTTCTTTACCGAGGTTGGATTTGGAGGCACCATCAAAGAAGAGTGCTGGAAAACATATGTCAGGCAAAGAATTATTTGCTTTGCATCCTCCGTGTGTCAGGAAAGCTTGGAGATTAATTTGGTATATAATAATTCTTTCTGTGGGTGATAGATATTATTCATATTGTTGCTGATAAAAACTAGATTTGACATTTAGGATTAATTCTTTTTTTATCCTTCGTATTAGAATTTTATTATCCTTACCTTTTCCTTAAAAAATCCTCTGATTTCTATCCAACCAGATGTGCGAGATGACAAAATATGGTATGGAGCTCCACATATATTTTAGGACGTGCTTACTTGTCAGTTTACCTTTATATTATTTGTTCCACTTTGTCTATGGTTAACCTTCCAAAGTAGGAAATGCCAAGAATTTTGATTATTCCTAACCAAATTGAAATTGCCTTTGGGCATTCAAACAAAAGATGGAAAATTATTTCACTGTTCTGCCTGCACCTGTAACAAACATGAGGCCCTGTTGTACCCATCTTTTGCAAATTATCACCTGTTAAGATTTTATTTTGAGAAACTAGCCAGTTGAATACTTGTAGTTTAGGTGGTGCTCTAACTTTCCACAATATTGATAGTTTTTTGTTGGCAGCCCCAATTTGCTGATGTTGGACTCCTAGATGCACTGAGTATTCCCCATTACTGTTGATGCTATCCCAAATAATTTTATCTGGAATTGTGGGATGAAGAGGTATAATGCTCACCACATGAGACTTAAAATAATCCCAATCTCCTTGAAGTTGAGATGGAATGGGAGGGGAGATCCAGTTCAAAGTTTCTGAGGTCCAATAAAACAAGTCACTTAACTTAAATATTCTTTGGCTTTCCAAGTGATTTTGCAATTTGATTGGAGTTCTCTCTCTTAATGGTGGATTTCCTAGGATCGAGTCCTCCCATAGATTAATTGACTTACCATCTCCTGGTAGCCAAGAAATTTTATCCTCTATTATGCTCTTTGCAACCACTATATGTTTCCAAACCAACGAGGATCTGGGAAGTTTGTCTATATATTTGAGCATTTGAATACCTGTTTGATTATTTACATACTTGCTGAATAGTATGTGCTGCCATGCTCGATTATTTTTAAGCATGTTCCAAAGAATTTTTGCTCCCAATGCTTTCAAAACTATCTCCATTTTTTATTCCCAGTCCTCCTTGAATTTTACTCTTGGTGACCATCTCCCAATTGACCAAGTGGAAATTTTTTCTTTCTGATTTCCTACCTCCTTGCCATAGGAAGTTGCGTATGATTCCATCTACCTTTTGCAAAATAAACTTGGGAGCATGATATACTAATAGTTGATAGACTAGAAGAGAAGCTAACACTGATTTGATCAGTACTACCCTTCCTGCAATACTGAGCCAACTATTACTATAAATTTATATCCTCCTAACCATCTTGTCCAATATTGGGGTCCAACAGTCAGAAGCTTTGAGGTGGAATCTCATGGGCACTCCTAGATATCTGAAGTATTTTTCTGTACCAGAATGAAATCCTAGGAAAGTGCAAAAGAGTTTGACTATTATTGCTGCAATGTTTTGAGTATAGAACTGACTCTTTTTAGTGTTTATCTGAGCCCCAGTAGCTTGTGTGAACCAATCCAGACATTGCTTGAATTGTCTAACATTTTTCTTGGTGGCTTCACCTAGAAGAATGATATCATCTAGCAAATTGGCCATGTGTTACATCTTTGCATCCTGCTGCAGCCTCTATCCCTGTTATTTTTTTTCTCTTTGAAGATGGTTGATTAATCTTCCAAGAGTCTTATCTAGAATGATGTAAATATATGGTGATCGTGGGAATCCAAACTTTTGAAGGACCTATTCTACAAATTGTATATTAACTCTATCAAAGGCGTTTTCCATATCAAGTTTTATAACAATTTGTTTCTTTTTTGATTTTCTACTACTATGGAGGGCTTCATGCACTATAATGATATTATCATATATTTGTTTTCTAGACATGAACCCTCCTTGCTCTTCTGATATTAGTTTGTCAAGTTTTTTCTTTATTCTATTTGCCAACAATTTGGTAATAATTTTATAGGAAGAGTTACATAGAGAAATTGGTCTGAATCTAGAGAAAGTAGTGGCATTTTTTTCTTTAGGTATTAATGCTAGAAATGTGGAATTGATGGCTCCAAGAAGCTTACCTTTCACCCTAACATCCTCAATCATGCTTATAAAATCTTCTCCAATGATGTGTAAGTATTGTTGGTAAAATTTATTTGTGAATCCATCAAGTCTAGGAGCTTTATCCTTTGGTAGAGCTGCTATAATCTCCTTAAGTTCCTCCATAGTGATTGGTTGACTGAGATCCTGTTTGTCTTCCAAACTTAATATTGTTGGTATATGCTACAACAATATTTCCTGGGAATGAGGATTACCATTTTCTCTGGAGAGCAAAGCTGAGTAATGTTGCTTGGCAAGTTCCTTAATTTTCTCCCTATCTGTATAAGTGGTTCCTTCATGCTCTATCTCCTTTATTGTATTTATTTGGTAGCATTGCATGGTTTTTAGATTAAAATATTTGGTATTTTTATCCCCCTTGCTTAGCCAGACCATTCGGGATCTAAGCCTCCAATGTGTTTCTTCTTCAGTGCTTAATTTATTGAGCTTCCGAATCAGGTCATTTATTGCATCTTCTTTCCATGGTTGAGGAGGATGATCCCCAATTTCTGTTTCTAGATGCTCTAGTTGTTGCATCAACTGCTTCTTGTCCGGTTTGACTCTCACTTTTTCTGCCAACCATTTTTTTATCATATGCTTCAATTTTTGAATTTTGATTTTCCACTTTTCTTGGGGGTTGGTGGATTGGACCTGTTGGTTCCAAGTACTTTCCATAAGTTCACTGAAATCTTCTTCTGTTGCCCATTCAGAGTTGTATTTAAAAGGAATTTTTTGGGGTTGTAAGCTTTGGCCGCTATCCAAGAGAATTGGCTTATGATATGAGATAGAGTTCTGAATGATGTGACTGGAAGTGAGGGGAAAGTGTGTTAGGATATTTTCACTGATCAAAAATCTATCCAATATTTTTGCAATATAGTTTGCCCCTGCTCTTCTATTGCTCCAAGTGTACTTTTCTTTGGTCGATCAAATGTCTTGTAAGCTTTCATCTGCCATAATTTGATTGAGTATATCTCTATTTGGATCCCTTGCTAAACTTCCCCCAACCTTCTCCCAATGGTAGAGAATCATGTTGAGATATCCTCCTAGTATTATGTTGTCAAACTTCTCATTGTCTAGCCATTGTGCTAAGTTTTGCCATGTTTCTCTTTTCTGGATAGGATTATTTGGACCATAAAAATTTATTGCTGCTACACTAGTTCCATTTGGTAAGGCAAATTTTGTACCTATCCAGTTATTATGCTTATGTTGCAAGCTACAAACTAATTGTTTTGGGTCCCAAGCCAAAGCTAGTCCCCCTGAAGCTCCCATAGAATCAACAATTATTAGTTCTGATTGTGCCCATATCTTTTGCCATTCTATAATCAGTGTTGCCTCTATTGTTTTTGTTTCCTGAATACATACTATTGTTGGCTTTTGCTCCTATATTAGAACTTTGAGATAGTTTTTTTTCAGAGGACTTCCCAGTCCCCTACAGTTCCATGACATAATATTTATTTTTTAGATTGCTTCTTATTTTTTACGAAGCTCTCCTCAATTTTGACCTGCATTTTGGATTGTAAGTCTTTTTGTGCTTTCTCATTTCTGAGTTGTTGGTTTGATTTTCTTCCCTTAATTGCAAATCGTGTGTTCGGTAAACCCCCAAGAATCACTATTTCCTCCACTTGTGTTTCTTCTACCTCTTCCTCTGAGTTTCCATCAGTTTCTTCTCTAGTTGTTGTGTTCTCTGGTGTATCTCCTAAGATCTCTGGTGACTTGTTAGCTTCAGTTGTAGGTATCTTCTCTTTATCTTTAGGAGCCATCACATCTAGAGAGGTGATTTCATTTTCTCCTTCATTAAGACTTGCAAATTTATTTTTGTGCTGGAATATTTTTTGATCCTGTGGTTGAGGTTGTCGATTATTGCTTCTTGATCTGCGCGGTCTCCTTTTGACTTCTTAGAATCCTAGTTCTTCTTTTTTTGTTTCTTGTGCTTGTATAATTGGGTATTTTTAGGAGAAATTCCCATGCTCATGGCATGTTATACACTTGAATGGTATATTCTCATAGTCCAGGGTTTGGTTATGTATCCAATCAAACACCTTTATTCCAATATATTTAGGCAAACCCTTTTTTAGATTAACTTGCACACAAATGCGTGCACATATAGCATTATTAGCCTTTGGAGGAGCCCAATCAATGAATGTTCCAATAGCATTACCTATTAATTCCATTGAAGGTTTTTTCCATAGGTGCAGTGGCAAAAATGGTAACCTGGCCCAAACAGAAACTTCTTCAGGCTCCTCCTCTTGAGGATCAAATGTCATGCTCCACGAGGTCATGTAAAGTGGGCTAGATCCTAGAAACCAAGGACCCCCATGAAAGATAGTGCTCTTGTCCTCCACAAAGGCAAAAATAACTACAAAGTATCCCATACATGTCATCATGAATTCATAAGAGGATAATTTACTCCTCCAATGTGTATTAATCCATTTATAGATTGTGATTGGACTAGGCCATATTCCTACAAATTTGCATGCAAGGGCTTGGGTGCAAAGCATGAGCAAAGGTTGCTGGAAGTAAGTTGGAGGTACCTCAATCACAGGAGACTCATCTAACTTGGGCACAAAGGTACCATTTTAGAGTGACCAAGTGGTTTTGGATGGGGTTATTTTCTCGCTTTAAGCACTTGACACATATGATCCAACTTCTCCTCATCAAAGGGAAACTATTATAAAAACATGGAGAAGATCTCATTGCTCGCTTGTTTTAGAAGTGAGGCTGCAGTCATCATTGGAACCAATAGACTGCTATAAATCTCTTCCAAAAGAAGAGGTCCCTATTTTTAAATCCCTAGCCAATGAAATATTTTCAAAGCTAAAGTCAAAGAAGTACCATACCTGAACTGACACTCACGATATCTCTAGGGTTTTTTGTCTTCCCCCAAATTTGTTCTTGCTCCAGCAATTTCTCCACTGTGGGTGATTTAGATTAAGAGATCTTAATACATCAATAATAGAGGACGAAGAAGAAGAAGATTACAGGATGAGTTCAAAGAAGGGCAAATATGAGCCTTTGGATTTTTGACCTTGATTACTTGACAATATGTGAAAGGTTAAAGGTCCATGGGGATGTGATAAGTCTTGATATTATATTTATATTTAAGGCATTGATCTAAGGTTGATAGGACAACCTGCATCTCATGGATCTATGCCTTCTAAGAAGAATGTTGTATGACAAGTCACATGGTATGACATAGAAGAGAGTGTTGAAGGTACATGGCCTAACTTTGAGGGTTAATACTATTATGACACTAGCCTCACATTCCCCATTCTCAAAATCCCTTATAACAAGATCATATTTCTCTAAATATTGTTCTGTTATCCTAAAATGATTAATGAACTTCAAGCTATTGATATTTAGACCACAACCATTATAAAAAAAAATCCATTTAATGAAATTGTCATCAACATGGCTTGTAATATTCAATGATATATTTTTAGTCAAAGAAAATTAAAAAATATCATCCTCATGGAATGATATTGTAGACACCAAATCCTAACCACTTGTCATCCATCCAGGTCTTCCCGTCATTTTTACCCATTATTTACATATATATCTATATATATTTAATATTAATATTTTAATATTATATTATATATATAATAAATACATATATATATATATATATATATATATATATATATATATATATATTGTGTGTGTGTGTGTGTGTGTGTGTGTGTGTGTGTGTGTGTGTGTGTGTGTGTGTTTGTGAGTTAATCTTAGCCATCCATCTTTCTTTAATACTAACCATTTATTCACCTTGATCTGTGTCACATGCCCCAGATTCAATCTCCACCCTATGTGATGTTTTAATCTTGACTGCACAAATTGTACCGTTAAAACCCTAATTTGCCCTAGGGAAGATTAAAAATAGGAGTCATTTTTATGGCTCAACCCCCAAGCAATTCATACCCTAAGCAATTCACACCCTGAGTTTTTGGAGTTCCCTAAGTTTTTGGAGTCCTCAAGTATCCAATCATTCTCGCCATCTTCCCTCGCTCATCATAGCCTCCACATTTGTCATCACCCACTTCACTTAGCCAGATCTGCTTCTATAAATTTTTCTCTCAGTTCTCGAATGCCTTTGGGCCCTTCCCTCCACTGTTGAGCATCTCTGGGTGCTTCCCTCCACTATCGAGCATCTTTGGGCATAATCCCTCCATCATAGAGCACCTCTAAGTGCTTCCTACTGCTACCGAGTGCCCACGGGTGTCTCAAACCCTAGTTCTATTGACTAGCGAACCCTCAGGAGTCGCTAGGAAATCTATGCACCTATTTTCTACAATGAAGACCAACAACAAATAAACAAGAGATAAGTTTACAAGGTAAATCTACTGTTATTGTATTAATTTTATTATTTCCATATTTGCATGCAGTTTTATCATTTGATAGCTAAGGTTTTATTGATTTATGAATGTCTCACATAGTGGAGCTCTCATAGTTATTAATAACCCTCTTTTGTTATATTCTATGAGTAGATTTGGAGATACACAAGCATTGAGCAGCTATTTAAGCTGGAGTGGTCTGATCAATGAATATCTAAAGCCCACTCACTTTTGTTGGGATCAAGAATGAGCTTTGAAGACACCACAAGCATTGTTGGCTAGGGTTTCAAATAACCCTAGCATATTGTATTTATTGTATCAAAAGAATAAATGGTATAAACCCCTATTTGGGGTACATTTGATTGTATTGAGATCCACCTGGCAATAATAATATAAGATCTATTTCATTTTTCAATCTTGTGTCACTGTATATTCATTTTATGTTATATATATTTGGTGTTTTGTTTTTGTCTTCACAAATGGCGATCACGATGAGACCCCCTAAGGAATTCTTTGTTTTATCTTGTGATCTAACTTGTTGTTTTTTGTTCTATCTTGCAGGTTTTCAGAAGCATGGATTGCACGATTTTCGTAGAACCTGGATTTCTAGAACAATGCAGAAGGTGCACAAAAACCATGCGGTATTCATGGGATATTCAATAAATGCCTAGGTGCGTTTCACAGGAATCACAAGCACCCAAATGCATTTTCAAGAGAAGAGGAAAAATACGTAGGCTTCTTTGTAAGCTTACCTTGAAACCCTAATCTTTGTTTTACGCATTTTTACATTTTACATTTTTCTATTTTCTTTTAGATATTGGATTAAAAAGAACATAATAATATATCTGTTAGAAATAATCATTCTAGTGTGCATTTGCAAATCAAAGTAGTTGTTGCATATAGTTGCATTTACACATAACACATTTCCATTTAAAAAGAATTCATGCTTTCTGGTGTGCTGCATATTTTGTTTGCATATGAAATATTAAAAGCATAAAGTATTGTGCATCCTAGGATTATAAGTTTTTATTTTTATTAATCTAAGTAGGAACAATATTTAAAATAACAAAAGTACCCCGTATTTGGTGATTCAAGATGGAGGAGTAGATGAACCCTCCTCTATTTAGAGAGCAGTCTTAAGCGGTGTACTCTACCTCCTTTGGAAAAAATAATATTTTGATGGTGGATTCTGATTTAGATTGATGAAAGCAGTTATTTTCTGACATTGTATGAGCATAATAGAAAACTAAACTTTTTAAAAGGAATCACACACTGCACATTGCACTTTTAATAGTAATGGTTGGATTTCATCACCAACCACTACTTGAGATCTAGTGATGGGTTTCATCTCCATCCACCAATATCTGCCCCTAGACACCATAGGTTACCCCTGAGAAAACTTGCTAGATTTCATCACCAGTAAGAATCTCATTGCCCATTCCTAGCCATAGTATTCACCCATTTTAATTTTAGATTAGTGCATTCAAACACACAAAATAAAAAAAATGAAAAAACATTAAAAGGAGATAATTAATGAATGAGGTAAGACATAGTTGTTAAACATAGCATTGATTGTCTTCATTTGATTTTTGTGAATTTCCATTTTTGTATTTCCTTTATAGCACATTTTACATTCGATTTAGTAGCATATGGTATTAACAAGAAATCAAAAGAAATATTTAAACCAAAACAATACATCTATGGATTTTTCATCTTCCTTTCCTACCACTTCTATGGTAAATTCGATCAGTGTGGTTCAAAAAATTACATAGATTTATCTGCGGGCCCATCACACACTGTGCAGGTTACTGATGTCTCACACAGATACACCTCCATATCTCTTCTACAAATTGAATCATCTTCACCCACAATTGACCATGCCATTACCCACATAGACATGGCCAAAGTAGAAGCTTTCTATAAATCGACTAATTATGTCTTGCAGCCCATCCATAATGTGAAGAACATGTGCTTATACTGAGAGGAGGGGTGAACAATATAAGATAAAATTGTATGCTTTTCAATCCATATGATAACATCAAAAATATTAAAGTAGTAAACATTACACAAAGCATCACACACATGAGAGACATGATTTAACATAGTTCACCCAACGTGGGCTACTCCATGAATAAAATATTCCTTATAAAATTTTCTCAAATAAATTCTCTTGGGAATCCTTTCCCTATTAGAATGTTTATGGACCTCTGTCCAAAGGAGACACCAATCCCCTGATCAAGTTTGTGGATTTATATCCATAGGAGAACTCCTTCTCCTCTACTATGGCTAGTGATATTCTAGAAGAAATGCTACCTCCACTGCATAGGCTTATGGATCTCTATCCATTGAAGACTTTTGAACTCACTCAAAAGACCTATCTTCATCGCCTTAGCTAATGGACCTCTATCCACTAAAGACTATCGTCCTTTATACTCTGTTACCTCAAAATATTACTCTCAATTTTGTCTCAAATATGCACTTAACACAGTCCTTTGGTCTAGCACAAATCTTCTCAATCTTTGTCTCTGATCTGCACTAAACATAGTCCTTCGATCTAGCACAAATATACTCAATATCTATCTCTGATCTACACTAAAAACAATCATTCAGTCTAACACAAATCTATCCTCAAGCCTTAACACAAAGCTTGACTCAATCACAAATTAACTTTGGTAGATCTGCCCCAAACCTTAACCCAAGGTTTGATCAAATCAATCAATCAACTCTGTTCTCAAATCTTCTTCAAAGACTTGTCTTAAATCTGCATTATAATCTTCCACAAAAGCTCACACTAATCTATCCACAAGTCCTCTCTAGAACTTGTTCAATCTGCTCAAGTCTTCACCAAGACTTACCTCAAATATGCTCAACGAGTCCTCACTAGAACTTGTCCAATATGCTCAACAAGCCTTCACTAAGACTTGTCTTAAATCTATATTGAAAGATTTCACAAAAGCTTACTTCACTCAACCAATCACTCAATGAAATATTAGTCACAATGCTTATCAAAAAAACTTCACATAACAATGATACTCATGATCTTTCACAAACCCTAGTTCAAGCATATGAAAGCTTACTTCAATATTTCCAACAATGCTTATCAAACAAGGTTTCTAGTATCAATTTTCATTACAAAAAACCAAACTCAACAATGCTTATCAAACAATCCTTTTCATTCCAACTTAGCATTCACAACATCCAACAATATTTCACTCACAAGGAAGATATGCCCATACCTTTTGTTTTATGAAGTTTTGACCTCAAAATATGTCTCAATCACAATTACTCTCTTTGCTAATTTCTAGGGTTAGATAACAAAAATTAATTATACCTTATCTCTCTTTTAAAAAAAATCTTTATAATATAAATTTATTTCAACAAAATATCTAACACCCTTGGCACACCTTATTTCTCCTTTTATTAATTTTAACCACTCAAAAATCAAACACAAAAATTAAACTTTGCATACCCTTTTATATCCCTTGTATAACTCTTTAATCCCTTTTAAATATGCAATTTCCAACTAACCAAACTTTAAGAAATTAAAAAAATTAATTTCCACCTTTGCAATTTTGGATGCAACAATCAAACCTTAGAAAATGTGAGCGCATACCTTGTCCAACTACCAAAAAGGCCTCGATAGGTTTCAAACATGCAAACCCCTCTATCCAAGTGCCTTTGCATAGTGTGTGCCCACCAAGTGGGCTATGTTCCTCCACAAAAATGGAAAGGTACATGCCTTCCCTTTGGTTCTTCCTTGATGGTGCAAACAAAAATCCTCTCCGCTTGCAAAACAAAGACCACAAGACTCGTACCCTTGACCTTGCCCTGCAACGTCCTAGCGTAGCCATCGATTGCCAACTGTGCTACCCAATTCCTTGCAACGTGAAGTGGGCTCCCCACTTATTTTTCCTTTGCTATGTTTCCTTAAACCTTTCAAAACACATGCGATTCTTTCTCTCCCCTTTGCGCACGAGTGTCTATAGATTTCGATCGATTGCATGGATAATAATTTGAATGAAACTTGCCCCTTCTTATATGCATTATGTCATGTGTTCAAAATGTTGACAACCATTTTAATTCAATTTTTAATTTGAATTATTTAATATTTTATGCCCTTATAACCCTAACCTTTAGGGTTTATTAAATTAAATTATAAACTGGCTTATAATTTTTTTTTCGAAAAATTTGAAAAAAACTTGTATTAAAACAAAGATCAATTATAAATTGGGAAGGGAATTTTCCCAGCCGAAATCATAGAGAACACAAGCTTACAATAGAAAGGAAGATTTGCAATGGGGCCAAATCTCCTGAACCATTAACTAGCTAACAGTGGGATCAGATTGGTCAGTAGATGCAACTTGTTGCAATATCGTGACACACGTACCCTCTTCTCCTTTGGCCACGAAAAAGCAACATGTCGCGATATAGTGACACTTTTTTCCTTTGGGCGCAAAAATGCAACATGTCGCGATATCGCGACACCTTTTCCTCTTCTGTCCATGACATTGCAACATGTCACGATATCGCAACACTTTTTCCTCCTTTGACCGCGACGAAGCAACATGTCGCGAAATTGCGACACTTTTTCTCATTAGGCAGCAGCGTTGCAACATGTCATGAAATCGTGACACCTTTTCCTCCTTTTGCCGTGATGTAGCAACATGTCGCGATATCACGACACTTTTTCTCTCTTGGCCGTGGAGATGCAACATGTTGCGATATCGTGACACTTTTTCTCTCTCGGCCGTGACGAAGCAACATGTCGCGATATCGTGACACTTTTTCTCTCTCGGCCGTGATGAAGCAACATGTCGCGATATTGCGACACTTTTTCTCTTATGGCCATGATGGAGCAACATGTCATGATATCACGACACTTGTTCTTTCTCGGTCGTGACGAAGCAACATGTCACGATATCATGACACTTTTTCTCTTTCGGGTGCGATGAAGCAACATGTCACGATATCGCGACATCTTCCCTCCATTGATCGCGACCAAGCAACATGTCACAAAATCATGACATCTTCCCTCCCTTGGCCATGACCCAGCAACATGTCATGATATTGTGACACCTTTCCTCCCTTGGCCGTGACCAAGCAACATGTCACGATATCGCGACACCTTTTCTCTTACAACCGTGATGAAGCAACATGTCGTGATATCGCGACATCTTCCCTCCATTGACCACGACCACGCAACATGTCATGAAATCGTGACACCTTTCCTTCCTTGGCCGTGGCCAAAAAACATGTCGCAATATCATGACACCTTTCCTCCCTTGGCCGCGACCAAGCAACATGTCGCAATATCACGACACCTTTCCTCCCAAGGCCGCGACCAAGCAACATGTCGCGATATCGTGACACCTGATGGGGAGCCAATATTAACAACAAGAGAAAACTCAATTTTATTCAGAGAACATGGAAAGATTACAAAGTACAGAAGGAAAATACAATGCAGTCTCAATCTACGTCTTTCCAACCTTTCGAATCCTTCGAAAAAATCCCCTTTTATAATCCAGGCTTCTTGCTGCAACCGCCGTTCGTAACCGTCTTAACGGCTTCTAGAACTGCCACATGGAACGGCCTTAACGGCTTCTGGAACTGCCACTTGGAACTGCCTTAACGGCTTCTGGAATCGCCACCTGTCGTTCTGCAACAGTCCACGAAAAACCCGTCTTCTCCTTCTTAGCCAGGTCGCGAAAACGCGACATGTCACGATTTCGTGACACTTTTCTGCCCTTGGCTCTCCTTCTCCAATGTGTCGCGATATCGCGACGTTTTTCTGCTTTTGGTCCTCTTTCTCCAATGTGTCGCGATATCGCGACATTTTTTTGCTTTTGGTCCTCTTTCTCCAATGTGTCGCGATATCGCGACACTTTTCTGCTTTTGGCTCTCTTTCGCCAAAGTGTCGCGATATCGCGACACTTCTTCGACTTTTGGCTTTGTTTGCCAAAGTGTCGCGATTTCGCGACACTTCTTCGGCTTTTGGCTTTGCTTGCCAAAGTGTCGCGATATCGCGACACTTCTTCGGCTTTTGGCTTTGCTTGCCAAAGTGTCGCGATTTCGTGACACTTCTTTGGCTTTTGGCTTTGGTTGCCAAAGTGTCGCGATATCGCGACACTTCTTTGGCTTTTGGCTTTGGCTGCCAAAGTGTCATGATATCGCGACACTTCTTTGGCTTTTGGCTTTGGCTGCCAAAGTGTCGCGATATCATGACACTTCTTTGGCTTTTGGCTTTGGCTGCCAAAGTGTCGCGATATCGCGACACTTCTTTGGCTTTTGGCTTTGGCTGCCAAAGTGTCGCGATATCGCGACAACTTTGATGTCGCGATATCGTGACCATTTATTTTGCGCTTGCCATGGTTCTAAATACGTCGCGATATCGCGACGACTTTTGTGTCGCGATATCGCGACCATTTTTATACTTAGAAAAATTTTGCAAACTTCAAACTTTTTTTCTTTTTGGTGATGCAAGATTGTTGTGCTGCCCTGGATGCTCCTACATCAGACACCCGGGGTAGATTTTTAGAAGTGATCCTCACTTCTGGGCGGTCAGAGGAAAACCCAAACGATCAACCTCTGATTTGGACAACCATGTGGCATCTTCGATAGGTCGGTTCTTCCACTTGACCAAATACTCCGAATATTGCCTATTTCGGGTACTTTTGCCTTCACGAGTGTCGAGTATGTCTTCAATTTCTTCTTTGTCTAGAGTGGATGCAGGAATGTTCCACAGATCCGGACTGGGTGGTTCACTACAACTTCCTGCATGATATTCAACCAAGTCTAAAATATTGAAGATAGGTGAAATATTCAGCTCACTTGGTAGATCAACTTCATAGGCATTGCCTGAATCTCGTTTACCTATGATCCGACATGGTCCAAACTTCTTCATCTTCAACTTATTGTATGTTTTCCGAGGAAAACGTTCCTTACGCAAATGAACCATGACTTCATCCCCCACCTGGAATTCTTTGAAACGTCGCTTCTGATCTGCTCTGGCTTTGTAAGTAGCATTCATTTGACTGATATGTTGTTGTACCTCTTCATGTAAAGTCTTCATGTGTGCTACAAAGTCTTCAGCTTTAGCACTGCACTTATCTGCTTTATCCATCGGTCTTAACTCAGAAGCGTTTCTCAGGCTGTACCCATGCACAATCTGGAATGGTGATTTACCAGTACTGCGATTGACAGAATTGTTGTAAGCAAACTCTGCCTGTGGTAAAATCAGGTCCCATCCCTTGGGTTTATCTCCTACCAGACATCGTAGAAGATTACCCAGACTTTTGTTGACTACTTCGGTCTGTCCATCAGTCTGCGGGTGGTATGCAGAACTGAATTTCAAGTCTATTTTCAGCTTCTTCCATAGGGTTCTCCAGAAATACCCCACAAATTTGGTATCTCTGTCCGAGACAATGCTTTGGGGTAGACCATGAAGTCGGACTACCTCCTTGAAGAACAAGCCGGCAATGTGAACCGCATCACTTGTCTTCTGACATGGAATAAAATGGGCCATTTTTGAAAACCTGTCAACAACAACAAAAATGGCGTCATTTCCACGTTGTGTTCTTGGCAGACCAAGAACAAAATCCATGCTGATGTCCTCCCACGGTCTCTCTGGTACAGGCAATGGCTGGTACATTCTTGTATTCTGGTTGACACCTTTTGCCATCTGGCACACTCTGCAACCCTGCACAAATCTGGTCACATCTTGCTGCAACTGTGGCCAATGGTAATTCTCACTAACAAGAGCAATGGTCTTATCTCGACCAAAATGCCCTGCTAGTCCTCCGCTATGTTTCTCTTTGATCAAATTTTCCCTCATGGAACTTCGTGGAATGCACAACTGGTTCTTTCGAAACAGCATCCCATCTTGGATCATGAAATCCAACCACTTAGTGCGATCCACAGTAGTAGGAGACACACATGCTGTCCATGCCTCTGCAAAATCTGGATCTGCTGGGTATAAACTCTTGAGTTCATCAAACCCAACAACCTGCACTCTCATTTCTATCAACAAATTATGCCTTCTACTCAAGGCATCTGCAACTCTATTAGATTTGCCACTTCTATGCTTTAGTACAAAGGTATAACTCTGCAGGAATTCAACCCACTTCAAATGTCGTTGGTTAAGTTTACCTTGACTATTTATATACTGCAAAGCTTGATGGTCAGTATATAAAACAAACTCTTTGGTTAGCAAATAATGTCTCCATTTCTTAAGAGCCTGAATTATAGCATAGAATTCTTGATCATAAACAGAGTATTTCTTTCTAGCATCATTCAATTTTTCACTAAAGTATGCAACAGGTTTACCTTCTTGGCTCAACACGGCTCCAATGGCATCGCCACTGGCATCACAATCAACCTGAAACA
The DNA here is from genome assembly GCA_028583015.1 of Wollemia nobilis. Classification (NCBI taxonomy): domain Eukaryota; kingdom Viridiplantae; phylum Streptophyta; class Pinopsida; order Araucariales; family Araucariaceae; genus Wollemia; species Wollemia nobilis. The sequence goes on from JAQPPZ010002512.1 coordinate 1,898,893, forward strand.
CTTTATTAAAATCTGGAAGTGCCAGAATGGGCTGTTCTGTCACTTTCTTCTTCAATATGTTCATGCTGGTATCTGCCTTGGCAATCCACTTAAATTCTCTCTTATCCCCTCTCATAGTTTCTGTTAGGGGTGCACAAATACTGCTAAAGTCTCTAATAAACTTTCTATAGAAACTTGCAAGACCGTGAAATGATCTTACCTCTGTTACATTCCTTGGGGCGAGGCCATTCAAGGATAGCCTTCACTTTCTCGGGATCCATTTTTAGACCCTCCTCCGAGATGACAAATCCCAGGTATATCAACTCTTTATGTACAAAACTGCACTTCTGTATATTTATCAATAACTGCTCCTCACGCAGTTTTTCAAAAACTGTCCGAACATGCAACAAATGTTCATCCAAAGTTTTACTAAAAATCAGAATATCATCCAGATAAACTATCACGAACTTTTCCAGGAAGTCACGCAATACCTCATTCATCAGCCTCATAAATGTACTGGGTGCATTAGTCAATCCAAATGGCATAACTAACCACTCATACAAACCCTCTCTGGTTTTAAAGGTTGTCTTCCATTCATCACCCTCTCTAACACGTATCTGATGATATCCGCTCTTCAAATCAATCTTAGTGAAGTATTTAGCTCCACTCAAGCAATCCATTATATCGTCCATTCTGGGTAATGGAAAGCGATATTTAATGGTAATTTTATTAATGGCTCGGGAATCAGTGCACATTCGCCATTCGCCATTCTTCTTTGGTGCAAGTACTGCTGGCACTGCACAAGGGCTCAAACTTGCTCGAATCAAACCCTTCCTCAACAATTCCTGAACTTGTCGGTTCAACTCTTCATTCTCAATAGGAGACATTCTATGGGCTGCCTTATTGGGTAAGCTAGATCCTGGCATTAAGTCAATCTGATGACTAATCTTCCTCATTGGCGGCAAACCCTCAGGCACATTGTCTGATATAATATCAAGAAATTCTGCTAACAGATGTTCAACTTCTGCTGGAATGTCAGTAGTATCTTCTCTTTTTACAGTAGGAATTAATGCATAACACATTGAATCCCTCTTTAAACCATCCAAAAATTTTTTGCCATCTACTAAACAAATTCTAGCATTATTGCATACCTTTTCCTCAACCTCCTTCAATGGCTTCAGTTTGTGGCGTACTCCGTATTTTGTCAGGGAATAGGTATTTGCATGTCCATCATGCACTTGCACGTCTATCAAATTGCCATGGTCTTCCAAGCAACAAATGGCAAGCATCCATCGGCAAAATATCACACAGGACCTCATCCTGGTATCTTCCAATTTGAAACTTGACCAAGCATTGTTCACTGACCAATGCTCTATGATCCTTCTGCAACCACGCAATCCGGTATGGATGCGGGTGCTGTCTTCTTTCTAGCTTTAACTTAGCTACCATTTCCTCAGAAACCAAATTATCTGTACTACCATTATCAATAATAATATTACAGATTTTACCTGAACATTTGCACCTCGTGCGAAACAGGCTTTTCTGCTGATCTGGTTCCTTCTCTTCATTCAACAAGGTTCTCCTTGTGATCATCACTTCTCCGTGCTCTGCTTCTTTAGAATGCTCAGATTCAACACCATCCTCAACAACTGCAGCTCTGGCATTACCTTCAGGCCTTCTGTTCGGTGTTTCTTGGTGTTTGGGACACTCATATGATCGATGCCCTTCTTCTCCGCAATTGAAACAGGTTCCACGAAATCTGCCTCTGCCATATCCACGTCCACCTCTACCTCGTCCCCTTTGATAATCATTGTTCTGATTACGGGGTCGGTAAGCATTCTCCTCCTTCTATTCCTGGCGATTGCTGGTTTCACCAGTCTATTTTTGATCATCATATTTACCTCCACTGGTTCTTCCACCAGTTCTTCCACCACGACCTCTTCCTCTTTGCTTGCTGTCAAATCTGCGGTTCAGTTTCTCTTCCACTTTTAGAGCAAACTGGTAAGCATCTTCAATGTTGTTCATTCGAACCAGACTCAATTCTTCTTGCACGCTGGTTCTCAACCCATTAATGTAACGGGCTACTCTTTCTTTATTTGCTTCTGTATGACCGGTTCTAATAGAAATTTTAAAAAATTCTTCTGTATACTCTTTAACAGATTTGCTGGACTGGCGCAAACTCTGCATTTTTCTCAACAGATCTAATTCGTAATCTGTCGGAATAAACTGCCATTTCAGTTTTTCCACCATTCGATCCCACCTGGTGATCTTTTCTTTTCCTCTCCGATTTCTTTCCAGTTGCACTCCTTTCCACCATATGCCAGCATGGCCTTTCAATTTTGTTCCGGCAAATTTAATTCGATTTGGATCTTCAACTTCCTCATATTCAAAATATTCCTCCATGTCATTAATCCAGTCGATTAATTCTTCTGGATTTAAATTTCTAGAATATGTGGATACATCTAGCTTCGGCCTTTTCCCAATTTGAGAAATAGCTTTAATCATTCATGATTCTATGGCACTCATTGCTTCTTCTTCTTCTTCAGACGGGTCTTCAACTCCGTCATCATCGCTGTGGTCTTCTCCTCTTGGCTCTACTCCTCTGTGCAATTCTTCCTGCAAGGCCAACACTTGCCTCTGCAATGCTCGAAAGTCTCCTTCAGGAACCACGTTCCTTCCAGCACCATGATTTCTTCGCGGTGGCATTCTGCTTCATAGTTTCTCAGAACCCGTAACCCCAGATCCTGGTGCGAGCTGCCTCACGTTCGATGCTCTGCTCACACACTCAGAATCTTGCTGCTCTGATACCACTTGATGGGGAGCCAATATTAACAACAAGAGAAAACTCAATTTTATTCAGAGAACATGGAAAGATTACAAAGTATAGAAGGAAAATACAATGCAGTCTCAATCTACGTCTTTCCAGCCTCTCGAATCCTTCAAAAAAATCCCCTTTTATAATCCAGGCTTCTTGCTACAACCGCCGTTCGTAACCGTCTTAACGGCTTCTAGAACTGCCACATGGAACGACCTTAACGGCTTTTGGAACTGCCACTTGGAACTGCCTTAACGGCTTCTGGAATCGCCACCTGTCGTTCTGCAATAGTCCGCAAAAAACCCGTCTTCTCCTTCTTAGCCAGGTCACGAAAATGTGACATGTCGCGATTTCGTGACACTTTTCTGCCCTTGGCTCTCCTTCTCCAATGTGTCGCGATATCGCGACATTTTTCTGCTTTTGGTCCTCTTTCTCCAATGTGTCGCGATATCGCGACATTTTTCTGCTTTTGGTCCTCTTTCTCCAATGTGTCGCGATATCGCGACACTTTTCTACTTTTGGCTCTCTTTCGCCAAAGTGTCGCGATATCGCGACACTTCTTCGACTTTTGGCTTTTTTCGCCAAAGTGTCACGATATCGCGACACTTCTTCGACTTTTGGCTTTGCTTGCCAAAGTGTCGCGATTTCGTGACACTTCTTCGGCTTTTGGCTTTGCTTGCCAAAGTGTCACGATTTCGTGACACTTCTTTGGCTTTTGGCTTTGGTTGCCAAAGTGTCGCGATATCGTGACACTTCTTTGGCTTTTGGCTTTGGCTGCCAAAGTGTCGCGATATCGCGACACTTCTTTGGCTTTTGGCTTTGGCTGCCAAAGTGTCGCGATATCGCGACACTTCTTTGGCTTTTGGCTTTGGCTGCCAAAGTGTCGCGATATCGCGACACTTCTTTGGCTTTTGGCTTTGGCTGCCAAAGTGTCGCGATATCGTGACAACTTTGATGTCGCGATATCGCGACCATTTATTTTGCGCTTGCCACGGTTCTAAATACGTCGCGATATCGCGACGACTTTTGTGTCGCGATATCGCGACCATTTTTATACTTAGAAAAATTTTGCAAACTTCGAACTTTTTTTTCTTTTCGGTGATGCAAGATTGTTGTGCTGCCCTGGATGCTCCTGCATCAACACCTTTCCTCCCAAGGCCGTGACCAAGCAACATGTCACGATATCGCGACACCTTTCCTCCCATGACCGCGACCAAGCAACATGTTGCGATATCGTGACACATTTCCTCCAGTGATCGCGACCAAGCAACATGTCGCGATATCGCGACACCTTTCCTCCCTTGGTCGTGACCAAACAACATGTCATGATATCGCGATAGCTTTCCTCCCTTTGCCGCGACGAAGTAGCATGTCGCGATATCGTGACACCTTTCCACCCTTTGATTTTTATTTGATCATTAGCTCAGGGACCTTTCAAGACCCTGCCTAATCACATCATCCTCAATAGCCATGTCACTGTGCAACTGAACCCCTACCTCCTTCTCAGCACCCATCTTAGCCAGGAAGTCGATCGCTTTGTTTAAATCTCTACTCACGTAGACTGGAATCACATCATCTAATTCCCTCCATAATTCCTTAATTTTAGTGACAAGAATCCTCAACCTCCAAGCTTTCAAGGCAAAGTTCCTCATGCAATCTAGAGCTCCAACCATTATTTGAGAATCAGATTCAAGGATTATCCTCCTGTGGCCCTGTTTAACTACCCAAATAGAAGCAGATTTGATAGCTATGGCTTTTGCTTCATTGTTTGTAGCTCTTCCCAAGCCTTGCAGTTCCCAATAGAGCACTGTTCCAACATGATTACGACAAACCACTCCAATTTTGACTCTACTCGGGTTGCCTTTTGCAGCTCCATCAATATTAATTTTAATCCAACCTTTTGGGGGTGGTTTCCAACTAGCTCTGATCTGTCCCTCTTGCACTTCAACTCCTTCTTCCCTTGCCCCAATCACAACCTGAGTTTCCTCTTTAGCATAGACGACCACAGTTTCAGAGACTTTGCTCCAAATGACCTGCCAAACTCCATCTAACGAAGAAAAAGTTTCTCTAAAAATTCTAGCATTTCTCTCCAACCACACTTGCCACCAAATAAAGTTTAATCCAAGCTCCCAACCAAGACGAAGAGCTTTAGATTTAAATCTACCCCTCTGCCATCTTTCCCAGATATTAATCCGATTCAAGTCACCATTAACTTGAATTTTAAAACATGAAAACCATCTCTTCCATATCTGACGCGTGAAAGGGCACTCAAACATCAAGTGGTCAGTTGTTTCCTTGCTCTTGTAGCATAAGACACATTGGGAAGGATCGATGATTCCTTTACATCTAAGGTTATCAAAAGTGAGAATTCCATTGTGCATGAACTGCCAGGCAAAAAAGTTAACTTTCGACCAACCTTTGGGATGCCAAATCTTTCTCCAATCCTCAACCTGAAAAGTATGCGGGGGAGGCTCTGGAAGGATCTTGTCATATCCGTCCTTCACTGTGTAGACACCAAGGCTCCCATAGCCCCAAGCTAATTCATCCTCCTCGTCTCTACCTGTGAGAAATATTTCTATCAAGATTTTAGTCATGATGGGTGCCAAATCCGGAGGGATTGAAATTGGCCACTCATCCAACTTCTTAAACTACTTAAACTTGTAATCCCCCAGCTGCCTAGTGGTGAAATAACTTTCAATTTGGACCCATCCCTTGGTTTCAATGGCTACTTTTATTGGTTGCAATTCAAGAAAATCAACAATGATAGGTGGGTATTGATCCCAAGAATCTATCCAAAAATGTGCCTTCTCCCCTCTCCCCACTTTCCAAAATAATCGATCTTTTACTACCTGAGATCCTAACTTGAGAGCCTGCCACACTAAGGATCCAGTACCATCCAAAGGGAAACGACCCACCTCATTTGGGTTAACATGTCCCAAATATTTACTGGTTAGGATTCTACTGAATAAGGAAGTTGGCTGGGAAATCCACCTCCGGTAAAGCTTTCCAACCAAAGCTTTATTGTTTATCTTGGATCTTCTCAGACCCAAACCTCATTTTACCTTGGGCTGGGTTACTTTGTCCCAACCAACTAAGGCCCATTTCCTCTCTCCTTTTACTCCTTCCCATAAGAATTTTCTAGCCATCTTGTCCAACTCTTTCCATATAGTATGTGGGGCAGCCAGGATAGAGAATTTATAAATTGGCATGGCCTGAATGACTGACTGTAAAAAAGTTAATCTACCCCCATAGCTTAACCATTTGTGAGACCAATGATTAATTCTATCCTTGATACAATCCAAAAGATTCCTCCAGATATCTATTTTTAGTTTTTTGAAGTGCAAAGGAACCCCCAAGTAAACCACTGGGAGAGAAGTCCTTGTGAATCCCAAGATCTCTAAAACTACTGTCCTGAAGCCTCTGATCAAGATTGAAAAAGACCACTTTGGATTTTTTATCATTGATGACTTGGTTTGTAGCCCTAAGGTAGACACTAAGAGTATCTCTGATCATTCTTGCTTCCCTGAAGTTGGCCACTCCCACCAATCCAGTATCATCCACAAATTGTAGGTGAGTCAAAACTTCCTCACCCACCTTGATACCTGTTAGCAAACCTTGTTGTCTTCTCTTCAAGAAAAGTCTACCTAGTCCTTCAACCAATATGAGAAATAGGTAAGGAGAGCAGGGATCCCCTTGACGAAGGCCACGAGTGGCTCCAAATGGTTGCGAGGGAAGACCCTTGATTAACACTGAGTATGTCGGAGTAGAGACACAACTCATGACCCATTCTATCCAATCCTAAGAGAAACCAAAGGCTGCCATCATCTTTGCCAAGAAGCTCCACTCCACCCTATCATAGGCCTTTGACATATCTAATTTTATGAACATTCCTTTATTGCCAGATGTTTGCATTGAATGGATTGCCTCCTGAGCTAGAACCACCCCATCCAGGATCTGCCTACCCTCTACAAAACCCCCTTGCTCGGAGGAGATAATGTTATGTAAAAGAGGTTTTAGCCGCTCAACCATTACCTTTGTGATTATTTTATATATCACATTGCATAAGGCAATAGGTCTATAGTCTGAAATATGGACCCCCTTCTCCCCTTTTGGAATTAAGGTGATGAAAGTATGATTTAATGCTTTAAGCATTCTTTTATTACCTTTGGACTCCTCTATAACAGCCATTACATCCTCCTCCAAGTTATCCCAAAAGGCCTGAAAAAACTCAATTGGAAAGCCATCAGGACCTAGAGTTTTTCCGGTGCTCATTCCAAAGACCACATCCTTCAGTTCCTCTCTATCAATGGGTTTGAGAAGGGACTGATTTTCTTCTTCAGAGATAACAGAAGGTATGACAACAATAACGTCATTTTGAGCCTCTTCATCTTGCACCATACTTTCCTTAAAAAGTTCAGAAAAATAATCCATTGCATGTGAATGCATACCTGGAAGAGTATCAAAGGAGTGTCCGTTCTCATCTTGAAGAGCTTCCATGTTTTTCATCTGTCTCCTAGCACAAGCAGTCCGATGGAAAAATTTGGTATTTCTATCACCTTCTAATAGCCAAGTGGTTCTTGCTCTCTATTTCCAGAAGGTCTCCTCTTGGTTGTCAATGTCCTCAACCACTTTACGCAAGGCATCATCCTCGGCTTTGAGCTACTCAGTAATTGTTCCTTCCCTAAAGTGTTTTTGAACCTCATCCCATCTGGCCACCAAAGGAGCTTTTTGGACCTGGAAGTCTGTCTTGTTAGCTCGCCTCCAAAGTTTCAGTTGAGCTTTGACATAATGAAGTTGTTTGTGGAATCTAAACATTGTTGTCCCATAGGCTGGGCGGCCTTCTTCCCACCACTGTGGAATTTGCTTTCGAAGTTCCTCTTTTTGTAACAAAAATTCTCAAATTTAAATGGTTTGTGATGCTGCCCTATCTAAGTCCCTCCTTCCAACAAAATGGGAAAGTGATCTGAAACAGGACCCTCCAAAATCTAAAATTTTGTATTCCATTTTACAAATGCCTCCTCTGAAACCAAAAAATGGTCTAACTTTACCTTCCTGCTATGTGGCTCCCTCCTCTTATTAGTCCAAGTATAGTTGGTTCCAGGGCCTTTGATATCCACTAAGTGTAAAGCCTGGACTTGGGCAATCATAAGTCGATCCCCTGGGTCCAAAATTGGGGTTCCCCCTTCCTGATCTCTAGAGGATAATTTAGCATTGAAATCTCCAGCAATAATCCAGTCTAAATCTTCCCTTGAGATTCTCATGTTATGCATAGCTTTCCATTGAAGCCGCTGACCATCAAGGTTTTGAGCCCCATAAAAATTTGTGATTAAAACATGTTCAGTTGTGACATTATTCCTAAAATGTGATGTGAGAACACCCCTCCAGGCTAGATGTTCTAGTGCAGTCCATTCAAGAGAGTTCCAAAGAGTAACAATCCCCCCTGAGGCACCTTGGGCAACCACATCCATATGACCAGCACCCCTCCAAATTTTGTTAACTATTTTACACATAAGATCTAACGACATTTTTGTCTCCTGAATAAGCAAAAAATTTGTTTTGCATTTTTCTAAGAGTCTTCGAACAACAAATTGATAGGTTCTACTGTTTAAACCCCTAACATTCCATGATTGTATAATCATTAGTTACCTTGAGAGCGAGTAAGAATCTATTGGCCTCACCGATCCTCCTAGTGATCAGTTTGTCTCCTTGAGCTGCTAGCAATTCCTTATTTGATTTTCTACCCACTCCTTGAGAGTTGCCATTCTTTGATCTCTTTTCCACCTGAGTTATCCCTAAAGTTGGCCTTTCTCTGTTCTTTTCTGCTATTCCCATGCTTACATCCTTAATCATTGGCTGCTCTTGGTTATGAACTATCAATGCCCCAACACTCTCTGACTGCGGTAACCCACTGTAGTCAATTACCTGCTCTATGACGGGGGGAGAAGAAAGAGGAGCTTGAACGTGGATGTTATTATTTTCACTATTACCATCCACTCCTTCCATGAATTGTTCCTCTTGGTCCACTAATGTCTTGAATATCTCATACCTATTGGCGGGCTTGAGTTGGGTTTGCTCTTTGCCATATTTTTTCTTTTGCCTTCTCCTTCTTTTGGGCTTTTCAAAACCATCTCTCTGAGCTTCATTGCCCTGGGAAGTACTGGCTTGTTCTTTGTTTGTTGTTGCCTTACCCTCCTTAGGAAGATTTGACATTCCTAGAGGAGCCTCCATTTTTGTGTTCATATTATTTGGGCAAAATCGGGCCAAATGCCCGTATTTGTGGCAAACTCTGCATCTAAAGGGTGCAGCCTCATAATCCAGCTGTTGAATCCATGATAGTCCTGCAAGTTCAAGTTCCACCTCTGTCGGTAGAGGCTGGCTAAGATCCATTTCCACACATATTCTTGCGTAAACAGCTGTGTTCCCTTCTATTGTGTCTTTGGAGACACCCAAATGTCTTCCAAGGGAATTACCGATCATCTCCAAAACCTGCTCGCTCCAAAATTCCATTGGAAGTGCATACAGCTGGATCCAGACCGAGACAGTAGTGGGTTCAATTCGAGGATCGAATCCCACTCTCCAGGGTTGAACAAATAATCTTGCCGGACCATAATTCCTCTTTTTTGATTCGAAAGCCCTATTTCTATCGGCCAGAGAAGAAAAACTAACAATAAAATACCCATTGCTAATAAACCACAAAGAGTACTCACCATGAGGCTCCCAGTTTTTCCGGACCCAGGAGTGCAAAAAATTCAGGGTAGGGCGAATACCCATGAATTTGTAGATCAAATCGTGATTGGCTCTGTATAGGACTGTTTCTTCGACCATCCTTGGCTCAATGACAATCTTGGGCCATGATTCGGACTGTGGCAGGCATCCATTAACTCGATGCGCTGTTGATCTATTTCTCGCAATCATAAAGAGCATTTTAAAGGCAATTCTTTGAGCTTCGTCAGTCTTGGTTGGAGATTTATCTTTTAGCATATCTGCATAAGAGCTATTTCTCCCTAGGAGAGGATCCGGAGAAGTCCCCATTGGACCCTCCTGGGGTAGCAATCTTGCCTTCAGATCCACAGTAACCAGAAATATCTTCGAAAACCCAACAGATGCCCTAGATTTTCCTTAGCTTCAGAAACCCTAGTTCATCGCCAAAAAAGTTGTTTCCATGGTCTCTTATGATTTGGCTATATTCGAATTGCTTTGAATATCGGTTATAGTATCATAAACTGACTTATAATTAAATTATAATTAACTTATAATTAATTTAATAACTCTTAGAGTTAATCAAATTAAATTATAAATTAATTTATAATGAAATTATTATAATTAATTTATAATTAATTTAATATTTAGGTCTCAACATTAGACCTTTAATATTATAATAAAATATTATAATATTATTTTTCTTGGGCCTTCCTGTTGCTCTTTAGACCTCATCTGACCACCTTGAATATTATAATTAGGGATATTATAATATTATTTTCCTTAGGTCTAGAAGCAATATTTTTCTTGCACAACTAACTCTTGACATCCTTCCTTTTGTCCTGCTCACTGAAACTGACTCTTGACATCAATGACAACAAAACCTACTCATATTTCCAACAAAATGACCCGAATTAAGATCCTTCTTTACAACAAAAACTTGTTCCTTCCCAACCATCCAATTTCATCCAGGTGTACAGTAACCCTCTTTTTGAGGCATCAATTGCACCTTCATCCCATTTCTCCATTTCCCAACCATCATGTGCTCCTAGCACTTCATATGTATCCACCTATACCAACCCCTTGTATGAAGCACAAGTCAATGCTGCTTTACGAGTGCCCATTTCACCCAATCAAGTTGCAATTCCCATTACCACTTGTCCCCCATCCACATCATTTTTTCCATCTTCATCCATGCCTTCCAATGATGATATGGAAATTAATGAAGCATGGGAACATTTGAACAAATTGCTTGAGAAGCGACAAACCACTCAACAACAAGTTCAAGTGAACCCTACGCCTCAACCAATTTCCACTCAACCCATATTTGTTAGCCAAAGTCCATCTTGGGTACCATAATATTTTGTGGTTTCCATTCCAACACCTCCATCCATCCATACCCATTCCATTCCCATAGGCCAACCTAGCCACAATCCTCATGCATTGTCCCCTTTTCAATAGTCACCATCATTTCTCAATCAATCTCATCATTATCAATTCCAAACCACTCTACCTATTTATCATCATCTTGTCACTCCTCAATATATTTCTACCCTTTCATAGAATCATCAAGTGATTTAGGGCTTTCACATTCTTGGAGAAGATCCTAGAATCAAGGCTATGAAATAATATATTGATAACTTGATACATCATACTCCTGGTTATAATAACCAGAAGCCAACCTTATGTTAGTTAATTTAATCAACCAATTCACCCTTCGGTACCATCATCGCAATATCCAACATACTTTACGATACCAAGGTTTGACAAGTTCAAAGGGACTAAGTACCCTAAAAAGCATGTGAGCACATTCGTGCATTCATGCTTCAGAATTCAAAATTATAATGCTCTCATGATTCACATATTTCCTCATACATTGGGAGGAGATGCCATAGAGTGGTACAACCAATCACCCAATTATAGTATCTATACTTTTGAACAAATGGTTGACCAATTCCTAGAACAATTTACCCTTAATGTAAGAAAGAAAGTCTCATTGTCCGATATCTATGGTTTAAGACAGCATGATGACGAGTCTATCTATGATTTTGGCAATCGTTGGAGGGCCATCATAAAAAAATGTCATTCACTCTACCAATGGAAGAGCTTATTAAGTTATTCACTAAAAGCTACCTAAAACCTGTTTCTTGGATGCTTCCATTGCAAACATATCGCTCATTTGAGGTAGCTCTTGCCCAATCTAGTGTCATCAAGGAGATAAAAATCCAAGAAGGTATGCTTAAGCCAATAAAGAAGGAATGGCAAAACAAAGGCCAATACAAAATTAATTATTCTAGCCAAACCAAATCAACACAGGCTAATCCAGTCAATCACACCAATCACATTAATCAAGTGGTAATGAGCCAGTCGGTAATGGCTCGACAACAACCAATGCAACAACCACCGCAATAAATTTCATATTATGCAGTACCCTTAGTAACCCAATCTATGTAAAACATAGTGCCAACTATGGAGAATCACCAACGTTGATAATCTATTCGATAAAACCATTAATACACCCCTCTATCTGAATAGGTTATATGACACCAACCAACTTGCTTTACCTAAGGTTTGTTGGATGTCTCATTCTTTGCAGAGGAAGAACTGTATAGTAGGCCCCCATTTAGGTTGTTCTGCTCGTGGGTGAGCGACACGGGGCCCACGGTGGGGGGTGAAGGCCCTCCTGGGGAAGGCAAAGCCCCCCACAAATTTTTTTTCCTTTTTTTGGAGTAATTTACGAGAAGAACTCAGAGACAAACCAACAAATCAAACGTTTTCAACAAAAAAAAGGAGAAAATTTACACAAGAAAAACAATATTTCAAATGTCAAAACTTCAAATAATGTAGGTCCCAATATAGACTCCATTGAACCATCTAGTAAAATTTTGGTTGTGTATGAGCATTCTTCAAGGTTAGAAGCCATCTCAGATTCAATTGGAATAAGTCAAGAAACAGGGAAAAAAAAATTGAAGATGGATTCTAATAAAAAAGTAGGTCGCAAGACCAATCAATATCATATGGTAAAAGAAGGTGAAAAGCTTGTAGAGGAAGGTAAGATTAATGCCCTTCCCAACTTTTTAGCCCTGGTATTAATGAAGATCATCACTTGGAATATTAGAGGACTCAAAGGGAGTCTTTCAAAACAAAATAAAATTAGAAGAATGATTCAGGTAAATCATCCACATCTTGTTTTCCTTCAAGAAACAAAAATGTCAATGGAGGATATGGACTTAATTGCCGATAAAATTTGGCCTGCTGGAAAAGTGGTTTCCCTCAGTTCCCAAGGGACTTCGGGTGGCATTGCTTGTATTTGGGATCCAAAAGAGGTAGTTATTCACCATATGGTTGGCATTTGGGGTTTGTTGGCTATAGCTATTCAAAGTAGACATTCCAACTAGATTATGCTCTGCATTACTATTTATGCTCCGACTTCTTTGGAGGAAAAAAGAAGACAATGGAAGGATATTACTCATATTATTCCTCATTTTCCTAAAGCTTGGATCTTGATCGAAGGAGATTTCAATACCATCCTCTCTCTGGATGAGAAAGGGGGGGGGAAATAGAAATTTGGACAAAAGCACTGACCTCATGAGCGAATATATTACAAACCTCCATATTATGGATATCCAACCAGATAATGGCCTTATGACTTGGTCTAACAGAAGGCAAGACTTAGATTGTATAATGGAGAGATTGGATAGGTTTTTTCTCTCTGAAAATTTCTTAATCCATGGTCACATTCCTAAAGTGAAGACTCTTAATAATGTTGGTTCGGATCATTGGCCAATCACGATGGAAATGTGGAAAACCAATGTGAGTTTCTCTCCTTTTCGTTTTTAATTAATGTGGCTTAGAGACATTTCCTTCAGACCTCATGTGCAACAATGGTGGAAGGAAGGTAAACCTAGGCATGGGACTAAGATGTTCTATTTTTCCAAAAGACTGCAATACATTAAATCCAAAATCAAGACTTGGAACTGGAAAGAGTTTGAGGATGTTCATAAAAAAAATATGAAGTTATTACTCATCTTGAAAATTTGAATAAGAAAATCCGTTTATATGGCCTCATAGAGAAGAGAAGTGCAGATGAAATTAAACTTCAACTTGATGAGGGTCATTGATCATTCATCATTTAGTAATTATATGTCAGTCCAGGGCGGTGTCCAAAGGTTGTATACGATAGGAGGTGTCACAGTTGCAGGTTCAGTTTATCCAAGAACAGGCTTTTATTGGTAGGTCTGTTAGCAATGCTGGGGGTTGTTGTAACTTCCTAATTTCTAACAAAGGAAATCAAATTGCACAATCTAAAGCTGAATTTAAATTGCAGGAAAATGAAACTGCAGAATCTAAAATTGACAAGAAATAAAATGTTTCTGAATTGACCAAAAAGCAAATTGCAGGAAAGTAAACTACAGAATGGAAATTCACACACACACTTGCAGAAATTAAACCAATGATAAAACTCACAATTGTCTGAACATAAGTTGAATCTGAGAAACCAAATTAATGTTTATTGCAGTAAAACTAAAAATGATATAATTCTAGAAATTGCAAAAAATGCTAAAAATGATGCCATTACAGGTCAAATGCTAAATATTATTCTAACACATGATTGAACCTATTCTAGATGCTATGGTGCAATTCTGAAATGAAACTAATTCTGCAAATAAATGTTGACAGAATTCTTGATCTGCTGCAACAAGAAATCAACAAGAATTTTCTGTCACTATGTTGCCCTTCCTCTGATCCTGCAAGTGGCCCTTGCTTCCAGAACCAGAAGAGGGTGAAGAATTATACCAGGTAAATTAAATGTGCACTATCAACCATCAAATGCTAATAAAATCTGAAGAATGCACCTTTTATTCCATCTAAAACTGCATTACAGTACTACAGGAAAAATCTGCAATTTACTGTAATGCTACAAAGACTTTATCTTCTGCTAATAACTATCTCCTATTCCTCTATCCCTATTTCTTCATATATATATCTATATATCTATTATGCTCAACCATGTTGGGAGCTTTATTTATAAGACAAAGTTGATATATCTATTTGCTGAGTTTTAGGGATTTCCAACTGTTTACAAAATAGTTTCCTGGAATGCAGGGTTATAATTTGTCAACCTTTATCCCTTTATCCCAGCTGGTCCGCCTATGGTGAAGGAACGGAGTCCAAATAGGGTGGACTAACTGCTTGGTCAATTTCCAATCATACTTTCCATGGTTTTGGGGCATTTTGACCATTTTTGGTTATTCCTACGCTATTCCCTATTCTGCCGCTTATTCCTGTGCTGCTCCGAAATAACAGGCAGGTGACAATTCATTGCTTATCTACGCTCCAAACGCATAGGGAGGAAGTTGTTGACCATTTGGATTATTTTCCCTTATCTTGTACACCCTTATACATTGGTGGCACGTGATGGAGTGAATGATTCCAAGCCCTTGCTGTATATGTACATTGGTAGAACTATCACAGTCACAACCTATTTTCCTACACAGTCAACTATAGTGGACAAGTTCTTGGCACCTTTTTCCATTTGAATCAGTTTAAACAGAGGAACACAATATTGTTAAGCACCAGATATTCAACAAGGTCTATATTATGATTCTGAATTACTACAATACTACTGATTAATTAACTAAAAATAGGTGAAATTGTAGTAAAAATAGTAAAATAGAGTATATGCACTTTGTCATTTCAGAATATGCAAACACCATTATATAATGCATTTTACCCATAATTAACATAAAAACATAGTAAAAAGGGTGAGTCAAATAGTTATAATGTATCAAAAAGTGTCCATGGATGAGGCAATTCTGGCCTCATCATTCCCCCCAACTTATGGTAATGCATGCCCTCATGCATTCTGTGCAGCTATAGAGGCACACAGATCCAGGTCTAGATATCTCTCATGAAATTTTAACAATGCGCCACCAATTTCATAGAATCCTCTGATTGCTTTTATGGACTGAAACCACTATTGGAAGTGCATATCAGGTTGTGGGTCATTATCAAAGAAGTAGGGGACAGGAGTGATAATTATAGGCATCCTGTATCTTAGACCTATCCAAAGCTCCTTGATTTCTAAGATAATTTGGACAATGCCTTCTGCCCTTCTCCTTGACCACAACAAATTAGTGGGAGAAATTGGCTCCCATTTCTGTAGAGAGATAGATAACTCACCCCATCTATTTTTATAGGCTGCCAAAGCATCATCAAAGAAGTCTGCACAAAAACTCTAAAACTGAGTTATACATCTTTGAAGGTTCCCTAGATAGAGTTGTTTCATTCTGGTATTCCGCATGAAGGTATAATGATTACTTGTACAATCCCTATGATTCAGGGGAGTAGGCCTGATAAGTAAAACAACTTGTGATTCCAATTCTTTAGTTAATTTTTTTTTGTGTCCCAATAGATATGATTTTGTAGAGTGGACATGAAGGCTCTCAGCTGTAAGTCACCTGTATAAATATGAGGCATAAACATACTTTCTATTGGCAAAAAGAAATTATGCAAAAATAACTCACATAACAGGTTTTGTTGCTCTGTTGGACTCTGCACAAATGCCTCCACAAACTCTCCAGGAGTTTTCAACTGATGAGGCAGCTCAGAAGCAAGTCTCATGATTTTCCAGTGAAGGTATCTCTCCTTGAGTAGGAGGCTATAAAACCTAGGTGGTCTTCTGCATTGTATTGCATATTCTGCAATCTGGCATACATCCTGCACCTATGCTTTTAACCTATTAATTTTTGTTTCCTTCTCTACTAATTTGGCTATTGCAGAGTTCAAAGTGGCAACCTTTCCCTCTAACTGATGACACTGGGTCATCCAATATGCTAGGTCTTCATTGTACCTAGTTAAAGACACTATGTCTGGGGGCCTCACAATGGGTTGCATTTGTGCCACTATATTTACTTGTACACCAACTTCCATAGTTGGTGTTGCAAATGGCAAATCTGTTTGTGTTCCTTGTTCTACTGTAACTGTAATAATTGGATTTAATTTAGTAGAAACAAGAGGAGAGAGTGTGGATACCTGGTCTTGAGCTGCAACCTCTTGTTCCTCCACAGAAAGTGTTTGTGTTTCCTGCTGAAGGGCAGTGTCATTTTTCATCAGAATTCTTGATGGATTTTCATGCTGAATCATACTATCAGATATTTCTATTCTTGCTTCTTCTCCAATAGGTGATCTTTGTGCAGGTGTTATGTTAGCCTCTGATTGTTCAGCTAAATCCAAGAGGATCTGTGCCCATTCATCAGGTGATGCCTCTGCTAACCCTGTAGATTGATGTTCCAGATGAAACAATTTGTTCTGTAGATCTTGAATTTGCTGCTGAAGCAGAGAAATTTGTTGATCTTTGTGTTTTATGGCTTCTTCAGCCTATTCAATCCAATGGGTCTAGGTTTTAATGACACTCTTTGCAGCATGCAATTGAGTGTGGATATCAATTTCTTCTCGGACTCAGACTCAGAATATTTCTCAGACTCAGCATGCACTGGAGTGTGCACATCAACCTCAGTTGGTTCAGAATCAGAATTCAAATGCTCCTCAGGATCAGAGTCAGCATAATCAACTAGTGGATGTATAGGGCTTATTGGAGTTTCTTCCATAGTTGTGTCCAGTTCCATTGGTTGTATCCCTTTGTCTATAATTTCTATTTCAATGTCTTTTTCCTATGCATCTTCTATTCTAACTTCTCCTTCACTTGATAGACTGATTGGGTCTATGATATTTATTGGTGTTTCTAGCAGGGTTTTAACTTTTTGAAGTCTAGAAGACCTTCTTAACCCTGTAGAACCTGGATATTCCTAATGCGGTTTTTGGATGTTCTGGAGCAACTACAGATTTTGTTGTTGATTCAAGAGCAGATATAGGTTCTGTTGATTTGAGCAGATGCATGTTCACTTGAACTCCCAATTTCTCTGTTGGGTTGTACAGTTTCTGCAAATATTACCCTCCTTCTTTTCAACTGGGAACCAGATGTGGATGCTTGTTGTTTTCTAGTTCGTGAAGATGGGGGACCGTCGGGAGAAGGAGAAATTCTGCTCTCAGAGGGCTCTGGATTAGGGTTTTCTTTAGATTCTTCCTCTGTTTCCTCTTCCTCTGGTGCAGAGTTAGAATCATTTGTTTCTGCCCAAGGAGAGAAGAAGCGGTCAAAATTCCTAGGGTTTCCCCTAAAGTGATACTTGCAAATGAGTTTGATGAGCCCATGGTGTTTAGGGCTTCCCTTCCCTGCTTGGTATTTTAGGGCCATAGCTTTTAGCTCTTGATAAAGATATAAGGGAATATTGACCCTATATTCTGGTTTGACTGATCCATGGCACAGATGGTTGAGAATACGAAGGTGTGGGCCAGATACAACAGGAAATTGGCCATCACAAGTAATGTATCTCATAACCCACATTGCAACTTCGTCCCAAGGGGATGGTAAACTAGGTCTTTTTACCCCCTTACAAACATTCCTATGCATCAAGAATTCAATTTGTCCATCCCCTTCTTTCTTAAACTGATTAACTAGGTCAACTAAAATATTTCTCCTAGTTTTCACAATCTGCAAACCTTGAAGGGGTAATTCAGTGATTTGGTTGAGTATCTCGGGAGTTACCTGGATGGTCATCCCGCTAATGTGTACTCGGTTGTTGCGGAAGGTGCGTGCGAACTCTGCCACCAAGCCCTCTGAATAGCCATCAAATTTTTGTAGGAATGGCAGAAATCCCCCATCAGTAAAGATTTGCAGAGATGTAGGATCGGTCTCCAGGTAGCTGATATTTTTGGGTTCGGCTCTGATTTTCTTTCCACCCATGGTGTAGTCTTCTGCCTTCTATTCTGTGGTGTCTATGAATTTTTGGACAGTACGAGCTTGCATCTATTTTTAGGGTTTTAATCATTTTAGCAAGAATAATTATAGCAGCAGGAACTGCTTCGAAACTTGCAGAGTAATCAGGACAGGTGACGTGGCAGCGTACATGAAGTTGTCAACCCTTAATTTTGCTCGTTCTTGTTATGGATGCCAGCTATCACATGCCACCTTGAATCTGAGACCTATCCTTTTTCAAAACCAATTAAATCACTACAGGCCACGTGTCATAGAATTTATTGCACAAAACTTCATTCCTACGCTTAGTGATTTTTATTGAGCTTAATAAGTTATTCTGGCACTTATACACAGCTCGTTCCTACGCCTAAAACATAAACAACTTATTCTTGCTTGATGAATCATTCCTATGCTTTGGAATATAAACAGTTTATTCTTGTGCTTCCCTTTTTGATTTCGATGCACTTTTGTTTTTTCATTCTAGAGCAGAACTAGGCAGAGGCATTTTTGAAACATTGACAAGAACTTTCCATTTTTTATTCCCCTTTTATATGCTTTATACTAATCAAGGATATATACACTATATACTAATGATTTACATTATTCAAAAAATGAAAAAGACACATACCTATTATAACCATTTTTATCTACATTTCGGGGTGCTCTTGCTGAGATTTCTAGCTAATCAATCTTTGAACTAAGGTAGGTGCAATATGAAAATAGATGAAACAATGGTCATGAGACAAGACCGAACAATGATGGTGAAACCAACTAGGTAAACATGCCGGAACACCGATTTTCATGTAAACCCAACTCAGGAGCGCCTCAAAGAGGTTTTCACTTCCTAAATTTTTATTTTTTTTTTTTATATTGTGTCAATCTGCTGAATTCGGTATGGAAGAAGTGTTTTCTTCCCAAATGTGTACATCCAAATTTTCCACTTGCTTGAGAAATTCTTCCCTGTTGTGTGGTTTATGGTACATACGAAGACGATGTCCATTCACCAACAACTTGCATCGTGAGTCATCAATAGGTGTAAGGTGAACAACTCCATTGTCAAACACTTCCTCAATTTGGTACGGTCCAAGCCATCTAGTCTACAAATTTCCAAGGAAATCCTTGTATTGTGAATCAAACAACAAGGCCCAGTCACCTTGCTAAAATTTTTGTTGTTGTATGTGACTATCATGCCACATCTTTCATTGTGCTTGGATTATCTCTATCTGATGTAGTGCATCCATGCGTAGTTCATCCAATGCATCAAGTTGTAGAATGTGATCTTCTTGTGCCTATGATAGATCAATACCTACTTCCAAAGTAGTTCGAAGAGTTAGTAATTCAAACTCAATAGGCAAAAGAGGTTTTTTCCATAAACTAATTCATATGGCGTAAATCCAGTGGTAGATTTCCAAGTGGTATTATAAGCCCAAATAGCTTATAGTAACTTGTCCAGCCAATTTCTTCTATGGACTGCTATGGTTTTGGTCAGAATTCATTCTAATTCCCTATTAGTCACTTCAACTTGGCCATTGGCTTGTGGATGATAAGGTGAGGACTTTCTATGTTTGACTTGATAGAGTTGAGTGAAGGCTTCAATAAATTTTGAAGTAAACTAGGGTCCTTGATCTGTAGTGATGGATTGTGGGGCTCCAAAACGCAGAAAAATCTATGAATACAGAAAATCAGCAACTTTTTCTTCTCGAGCATGCTTAAAGGCACGAGCTTCTACCCATTTGGTAACATAATCAGTACATACCAAGATATGCACTTTGCCTTGGGAAGGAGGATTAATGGGTCCTACGAAATCTAAACCCCATATTTCAAATGGTTTTATTCCTATTTGAGGTTGTAATGGCATTTCATTAGTAAAGGTAGGTTTTCCCATTCGTTGGCAGGCATCACAATGTCTAATGTACCTTTTTACATCTTTGTGCAAAGATGGCCAATAGTATCCGGTACCTAAAATTTTGTGAATAGTGCTTTTGACTGAATAATGCCCTCCTGATGGTTCATCATGGCATGCTCGTAGGATATCATATACTTCATCCTGGTGGATACACCTACGTAAAACATGATCAAGACTGCATTTAAACAGTAATCCTTCTATCCATTTAAAAGAAGAGCTTTGCTTGATTAACTATTTCTTTTGTTTAGGGGTAAAGTGAAGAGGAATCTTCCTTATAGCTAAGTAATTAGCTATGTATGCAAACCATGGAGATTGTACAGAGACAGCAAACAACTTTTCATCTAGAAAGGTATCTTCCACCACTTCTCCTATATCTGCATTTGGTATTCTTGACAAGAAATCTGTGACTACATTAGATTTCCCAGGTTTGTTCACTATTGTAACATCAAATTCCTACAACAGAATCAACCAACGAATAATTCTTGCACTAACCAATGGTTTATTCATCAAATATTTGATTGCAGCATGATCCGTATGGATGAATACTTGGTACCCTATGATATAGTGTCAAAATTTGTTAATAGCATAGATTACAACCAAGAATTCTTTTTCAGTGGTAGTGTAGTTTTTCTCAGCTCCTATCAAGTTTTTACTGATATAATAAATAGCATAATGTTCCCCATTTTCAATCTGTCCTAACACAGCTCCAATAGCAGTATTGGAAGCATCAGTTTGAATATGAAAGGGTAACTCCCAATTAGGACCTCTTAGTACAGGTGGAGTGGTTAACTTCTCCTTTAAGTCTTCAAAGGAATTTTGACATTCAGAAGACCAAACAAATTCAGAATCTTTCATGAGTAATGCAAACATGGGATTCGCTATGGTACTAAAATTAGCAATGAATCTACGATAAAAACCAATGTGTCCTAAGAAACTGCGTACATCAGTCCGAGTTTGTGGAGGAGGGAGGTTTTTGATGACTTCAACCTTCTTAGGATCAACCTTGATTCCATAAGAAGAGATATGATGTCCAAGAACAATTCCTTCCTCCATCATTAAGAAGCATTTCTCAGGATTAAGAGAGAGGTGGTATGTTTCACAGTGAATCAACACTTTTTCAAGTTGTTCTAATGCATATTCAAAACTATCTCCAAATACTGTGAAGTCATCCATATAAATTTCAACACTTTCATTTGTTAAATCAGAAAAAATTGCTAAAACAACTCTCTGAAATGTTGTTGGAGCATTACATAACCCAAAGGGTAAAACCCTGTAAGCAAAGGTTCCCCAAGGACATGTAAAGGTAGTCTTTTCCTGATCTTCTGGCGCAACTTGTATCTGGTTATACCCGTTGAAACCATCAAGAAAACAGAAAAATTTCTTTCCAGCAAGGGTATCCAATACTTGGTCTATGAATGGTAATGGGAAATGATCCTTATGTGTGACCTTATTTAACTCCCTATAGTCCACACATACTCTCATTTTACCATTTTTCTTTGGAACAATGACCAGTGGTGAAACCCACTTACTATCTGAAATTGGATAAATGAATCCAACATCTAAGAGTTTTTCAATTTCCTCTTTCACAATCTCCTTCAAAGCAGGATTCAAGCGTCTCTGAGGTTGCCTTATTGGTTTTACATCTTCTGTGTATATCCTATGTGTACATACCTCAGGATGAATGCCTGTCATGTCCTTATAGTTCCATGCAAAAGCTTGAACATGTTTCTGTAAGACTGCAAACAATTTGGTTTCTTGGTCCTCAGTTAGCCAACTATTAATGTTCAAAAATTTACCTGGTTGTATTTCAATTTGTTTGATCCCTGGATGGACAGAACTAGCTGCTTCATAGTTACTGATTAATGCATTTAATGGACAATGATGTGGCTGCAGAGTATGAAATACTCTAGAATCTATCTCAGAGATGATACCTGATGGAATCAGAGGACATTTGAAGGTGTTAAGGAGATGATGATGCCATCCATGTGGTAGTATGAATGATCTTTCCTGACTAGGCATGGATGACAGAGGTTCTAAAATTTGTTCCTCCTCTTTCCACAACAATCGATGAACAAGAATTTGATCATCAGTTAGTCCTTCTGATTGTAATGTTTCAATTAGGACAGTTTCATTCTCGAATATTTCTCTTTTACGGTGTAGTGATTTCCTCAATATGTTCCTTCACTACAACTGTAGCCAAAGTGGCAATGGTTTCTTGTTCTTCATCAGATTCAGGATACCAAATTTGTCCAAAAATTTAGTTGAAGGTTGAGTTGGTGGATACAAAGAAATTTTCTTCAGGTCAACACCATTAGAAATGGTCATTTCCCCGACCTGCAGTCTATAAAAGCAGTTGCAGTAGCCGACCAAGGTCGTCCTAGAATGATAGGGTATCCATTGACTGAATTTCTAGGCTGCAACACTAAGAAGTCTACAGGATATTCCCAAGAAGAGACTTCAATGGCTACATCTTCTAGGATACCTTCTGGTTTAGCAATTGACCTATCTGCCATTTCCAAAACTGTGGTGGTAGGACTGAGATTTTTGAGCTGTAATTTTTGCATTGTGTCCTTAGTCATTACATTAATTGCAGCTCCAAGATCAATTAGCACATTAGGAATTTGCATTAACCCAATAGTAATTGTAACTATTGGACTACCAGGTCACTATACTTGGGAGGAACTAGTTTCCCAGACAATAAATCAACTAATTTTCCTTCTACCTGAACAGTTTTAGGAAAGGCCTTTTTTTTTACTAGGTTTCTTGATACATAACTCCTGAATAGTCTTTTTGATTAAAGGCACATCCCTTATTGCTTGCAACAAAGGGAGAGAAATTGACATCTTTTTAAGTTCTATCACTAATTCTGATTCGAGGGAGTATCAATATGATCAAATCTTTCAGGGTATGGTAATGCTACTGGAGAAGATTCCTGCATTTTTTCTATTATTTCTTCTTTTTGTTTTTGTTGCACTTGTCTCTTGATTTGGAGGTTCTTGTTTCTCACTAATTTCTTCAATGGTGGGTGGAACAGGTTCAGGTAAAACCTTCCCTGAACGCAGTTGGATATTACTACAGTCAAGTACATGAACTACAACAGAGTCTTCAGACTCAGCCTCATAAATAGGGGTTGTTTATCTAGTATTATTTGGGTTAGTCACAAGAGCTGGGAGTGGAGGTTGTTTCACTGGTTGTGTTTGTTGATGTTGTGCTCTTCCCTAAAAATTTGGATTAGGAGCGGGCAGCAAGTTTTGAGCTTGCCCTTGATACCTTTGTTGTCCTTGATATGGTGGATATTGTTGTCCCCATATTTGTCCTTGTTGTGTCCATTATGGATGAATTGTATGCCAAGATGGGTTCATCCACCCAGAATGTGACCAATCTGGAGGAGCTGTCCAAGGTTGGTTCCAAGGTTGTGCAGAGACTTCTGCATGTCCCCATGGCATATTCATATTCCAAGGAGGTTGTCCCCAATTTGGAAATCGAGGAGCATTGGGATATTGTGCATAGCCACCATCGGATCTCTGCCCAATAGCATTAAGTTCTTCTATTTGGGTGCCCAAAATAGATTTTAGATGAGGCAACAAAGGACATTTATCTGTTGAGTGTTCCTTGGAACAAATTCCACAAATAGAAGTTTTGTTTAAAGGGCAATCCTGCAAGGCATGCTTATTTCTACATCTCGGGCAATAAATTGCCAAAGGTGGTGTAGAATTGGGTTTTATGTTTCTCTCACCTAATGCAGAATTAAGTTGAACAAGGATATCAGTTTTTAAATTAGCCATTTCCTCCATCAACTCCTTTATGTCACTATTGCCAGAATTTCGCTTCTTTCTTCGTTGGTGAGTGCGAGAATAATTTTTGCATAACTCCACAATATCTTCAATGTCAAGTTGATCTATGTCTCCTCTTCCCATTAAATCTAACACTTCCCTAGATTCATCCTGCAATCCTCTTAAGAAGATAGGTTTTAAGAAATATGGTTCTACAGGACCACATCTCTTTTGGACAAAGGCAAAGTGATCAAGATAATCCTCTAAACTCTCATCTTCTTCTTGCTTGATCCGAAACAACTCATCTTTCCTGTTTTGTACTCTACAATAATCTTGATATTTATGTAAGAATGCAGTCTCCATGTCATCCCAAGTATGGATTGAATTAGGTTCAAGATTACTCATAAACCATCGGAGAGCGACATCCTTAAGTGTGGAAGGAAACAATTTCAATTTTTGATTATCATTTATGTAGTCATAAGTCTGACATAACACTTTGAATTCAAACAGAAATTGATCAGGATCTTCTGAAATAGTTCCCCTAAAAACTGGCAATATGGATGGAGAAATAGTTTTCATGGGAGCATCTAGATCTGGATCCAACTGTATGGGGTATTCAAAAGTCCTAGGAGGATCATCAACATTATTATGCCCACCTGGCGGTGGTGTTGCTGCTGCCATAGTTGTTTTCTTTCTTGAGTCTGATGTGGATTGTTCAGGCTTAGGGGTATGTCTAGCAGCAAGTGCTTCAAAAAGTTCTTGTTCTAATCTTTCCAAAGCTTCAGTTGATGAAGAAGGTATTTCTTGCTTAAGTCTCTCAGGGATTTCATACACAGGCAATTCTTCACCTGATCATGAAGAACGCCTTGGTGGTACAGAACTGGTTCTGATAAACCTCCCTCTTTCGTCTCTTGGCCTATGCATTCATGCCTATTCACTAAATAAATTGAAATGCAGTATTTCAAAAATTGTAACACAATTCTTGACCTATTTCACTTTTCCTAACAACACCGTGTGTTCCCCGACAATGGTGCCAAAAATGATGAGGGTCATTGATCATTCATCATTTAGTAATTATATGTCAGTCCAGGGCGGTGTCCAAAGGTTGTATACGATAGGAGGTGTCATAGTTGCAGGTTCAGTTTATCCAAGAACAGGATTTTATTGGTAGGTCTGTTAGCAGTGTTGGGGGTTGTTGTAACTTCCTAATTTCTAACAAAGGAAATCAAATTGCACAATCTAAAGCTGAATTTAAATTGCAGGAAAATGAAACTACAGAATCTGAAATTGACAAGAAATAAAATGCTGCTGAATTGACCAAAAAGCAAATTGCAGGAAAGTAAACTATAGAATGGAAATTCACACACATGCTTGCAAAAATTAAACCAATGATAAAACTCACAATTATCTGAACATAAGTTGAACCAAATTAATGTTTATTGCAGTAAAACTAAAAATGACATAATTCTAGAAATTGCAAAAAATGCTAAAAATGATGCCATTATAGGTCAAATGCTAAATACTATTCTAACACATGATTGAACCTATTCTAGATGCTATGGTGCAATTCTAAAATGAAACTAATTCTACAAATAAATGTTGACAGAATTCTGTTGATCTACTGCAACAAGAAATCAACAAGAATTTTCTATCACTATGTTGCCCTTCCTCTGATCCTACAAGTGGCCCTTGCTTCCAGAACCAGAAGAGGGTGAAGAATTATACCAAGTAAATTAAATGTGCACTATCAACCATCAAATGCTAATAAAATCTGAAGAATGCACCTTTTATTCCATCTGAAGCTGCATTACAATACTGCAGGAAAAATCTGCAATTTACTGTAATGCTACAAAGACTTTATCTTCTGCTAATAACTATCTCCTATTCCTCTATCCCTATTTCTCCATATATCTATCTATATATATTATGCTCAACCATGTTGGGAGATTTATTTATAAGACAAAGTTGATATATCTGTTTGCTAAGTTTTAGGGATTTCCAACTGTTTACAAAATAGTTTCCTGGAATGCAGGGTTATAATTTGTCAACCTTTATCCCTTTATCCCAGCTGGTCCGCCTATGGTGAAGGAACGGAGTCCAAATAGGGTGGACTAACCGCTTGGTCAATTTCCAATCATGCTTTCCATGGTTTTGGGGCATTTTGACCATTTTTGGTTGTTCCTGCGCTATTCCCTATTCCTGCGTCGCTTATTCCTGTGCTGCTCCGAAATAACAGGCAGGTGACAATTCGTTGCTTATCTGTGCTCCAAACGCATAGGGAGGAAGTTGTTGACCATTTGGATTGTTTTCCCTTATCTTGTACACCCTTTTGCATTGGTGGCACGTGTTGGAGTGACTGATTCCAAGCCTTGTTGTATATGTACAGCTGGCTGGAACTATCACAGTCACAACCTATTTTCCTGCACAGTCAGCTACAGTGGACAAGTTCTTGGCGCCTTTTTCCATTTGAATCAGTTTAAATAGAGGAACACAATATTGTTAAGCACCAGATATTCAACAAGGTCTATATTATGATTCTGAATTACTACAATACTACTGATTAATTAACTGAAAACAGGTGAAATTGCAGTAAAAATAGTAAAACAGAGTATATGCACTTTGTCATTTCAGAATATGCAAACACCATTATATAATGCATTTTACCCATAATTAACATAAAAACATAGTAAAAAGGGTGAGTCAAATAGTTATAATGTATCAAAAAGTGTCCATGGATGAGGCAATTCCTGGCCTCATCACAACTCAGTTAGAGGAATGGGAAAAAAGAGAAGAAATCTTATGGAAGCAAAAATATAGAATTCAATGGCTCAAAGAAGGAGATCGAAACATAAATTTCTTCCACAAATATCTTCTAGCTCGAAGATCTCACAACTTTATTTCTTCCTTAAAATCAGATTTTGGAGATGTTGTTTATACTTGGGATGGCATGAACTCTATTGTTGTTGATTACTTTTCCAATATTTTTTTTGCTACTCCCCTTGACTCAGCTTCTCAATATAATGTTCGTCAAGCAATCCCTTATCTTATCACTTCTGAGGAGAAATCTATTTTGATTGCTCTGATTACTATCAATGAGCTTCAACAAGTAGTTTTTAAAATGCAAAAAGGAAAACCCCCAGGTCTTGATGGTTTTCCTATTGAGTTCTACCAAGAGTTTTGGGATATCCTTCATGTTGATTTATTAGAGGTGGTGGAAGAAGCCAGGAAAGCCAAAGAAATTTTGAAGGTTATCAATAAAACTTATATTACTCTTGTTCCAAAAGCTCAAGAGGTTGATCATATCTCAGCTTTTAGACCTATTGCTTTATGTAATGTTCTTCTCAAAATCATTACTAAAATCATGGCAGAAAGGTTGAAGCCTATTTTGCATAAGATTATTTCCCCAGAGCAAGGGGGTTATGTGGAAGGACGTCAAATAGTAGATGAGATAGTTCTTGCTCAGGAAGCCATCCATTCCATGGATATGCAAAATTCTCCTTCCATGTTCATTCGGTTAGACTTATCCAAAGCTTATGACAGTGGATTGGCACTTCCTTATCAAAGTTTTGAGGCAATTTGGTTTCTCTAAGGATTGGATGGATTGGATTATGGGATGTATCTCTTTAGTTTCCTACTTAGTTCTTATCAATGGCAGGCCTTCTCAGTCTTTCCCGGCTTCCAGAGGTATTAGGCAAGGTGACCCGCTATCCCCTTATTTATTCATCATTCTTGCTTGATGCTTGGGTAGGACTATAACCAAAAAGAGGGAAAACAAAACCCTTGAGGGAGTTACCATTTCTCATGGAGCTAGACCTATCTCTCATCTTCAATTTGTGGATGACTCTACTCTTTTAGGTAAAGCTACAGTTAAGGAAGCTTCTAATATTAAGCAAATCATTAGCTATTTTTCTAAGGCTACCTGGGCGGTTGATAAATGAAGACAAATCTAAAGTTATTTTCTTTCAACTGCTCTGCTAGACAGGAATCCATGGTCTTGGATAAACTAAGATATAAGAAGACCTCTCTTCCAATCACTTATTTAGGTATTCCCATAAATATTCAAAGGCAGAAAAATAAAGATTGGAATTGGTTGTTGGACAAAGTCAAGAAGAAAATTGGAAAGTGGACCAACAAGTGGCTTTCTTACGGGGGTAGAATCACCTTGGTAAAATCAGTCCTTCAAGCTATTCCTATTTATGTTTCTTCCGTTTTGAATATCCCAAAGGTTGTTCTTCGAGAATTGGATCAAATCGAGTCATCGTTTCCTTTGGAGTGGTACTAAGGAGAAAAGAAAATGGGCCTTGGTGAAATGGGATACTTTATGTCTTCCTAAGAGTGAAGGGGGGTTAGGATTACGGTCTTCAATTAATAACAACAAAGCTTTAGCTGCTAAATTATATTGGAGGATGTTGCATAACCCCAATGCTCTTTGGGCTAATAATCTCCGTGCTAAATATGCTGAGAACAAAAGTCCTGAAGACCTTGTTCGCTATCAACTTCCTACCAAAGGTTCTCCCATTTTAGCAGTTCTTAAGACTGGTGAGGATTTGATAAAGAAAAAATTATTTTGGATCATTCATAATGGTCAACATGCAAATTTTTGGATAGATTCTTGGGATGGTCACAAGCCTTTGATAACTTAGTTTCCCGATTGGAGGCCTTGGATGGAGGAGCTTCATCGAGCTAATTGGATAAAGGTGGCTAATTACTGTCGGTACCATACTGGTAATTCAAAGGTTGGTAGATATTGGATCCCTATTGAGGACTGGCCTATTCAAATCCTAGAAAGGCAAAGACAAGATATCCAAGGCATCCTTCATATGAGATCCCTCTCTTGGTCCCATGAAAAAGATTGTTTTGGATGGAACAACACTACTAAGGGTGAGTATTCAGTTGCTCAAGGTTATTTGACCTTATGCCATAATAATCCCAACCATTCTTCTGACATATTTTCTCGATTGTGGGCTCAAAAGCTTTGGCCTAAGGTGAGGTTCTTTAATTGGATTTTATTGCATCGTAGGGTGCTTATTGGTGAGCAACTTATGAAGCGTGGTTTTCATGGCCCTTTTAGATGTGAAATGTGTGAAGAGAATGTAGAAAATATCAACCATATTTTTATTGAGTGTACTTTAGCCTCCGAGATATGGAGGAGAATGGCCACTTTACTTGGCTTACAGTGGTCCAATTTTTTTACTTTTGAACAACTTTGGAGGGATTGGCCTAATCAAGAGGGTGTTGATCATTTTATTAGGCGATTAGTTTGGATGGGTTCTACCATTCTTCTTTGGAATATTTGGAATGAAAGGAACAACCAAATTTTTAATCAAGATAGGAAGGATATTCACTATATTTGGCAAAAGACCATAGCCAACTTAGTTGAATCAGTCCATCATCTCCTTAATCACCCCCAAAACTCCCACCAAAGATGGGATCAAGTGATGCAAATATTGAAGATTAAACCTTCTAAGGGCAACCAACTTAAAGGGAATGTGAGTATTAGTAAGATGGATAGGAATAGAAATTGGCAACCTCCTCCTAAGGATTTTGGAAAAGTCAATATTGATGGAGCCTCTAGAGGGAACCCTGGAAAAGCCAGTGTGGGAGGAATTGGTAGACTTTCGGATGGCTCCCTGGTTTTTACTTTTGCTTGAGAATTTGGGTATTCTTTCCAATAACCTTCGTTGAGGGGTATGGTATCCTCAGAGGCCTTTAGGAGGCTACTAAGGTTGGATGGGAAAAGGTGTTAGTTGAGTATGAATCTCAACTTATGATTAATCTCTTGAAGAATCCTTCTAAGAATCATAAGGTGGATTGGAGAATAAAAAGAATTATTGAGAAGATTCAGTTAATCCAGATGGGATTTTTGAAAGTTGATTACAATCATGTGGTCGAGAGATCAAAACAAGAGTGTTGATGCTTTAGCTAATTGGGCTTTGGACAAAGGTGATCTTACTTGTTATGGCCACCCTCCTATATGGTGGGCTTCTCAAATTAGGGAAGCTCTTCTTTCTATCATTTCTTTGGATGGCTCCAGTTCTGAAGGTACCTAGTTTCTTCTTGTTTTTTTTTTTTTGCTTCTCTTTGGTTCATTCAGTTTTTTTTAGTTCCCTAGCTCATTCTATTCTTTATTTTGTTTCCTCTGTTGATTCTTGCCTTAATAGTCTTATGGTCTAGATAGGTCATTGTTTTGTTCATTTTTTATTTCTTTTTTCTTTTTGTTTTTTTTTGTTTAGTTTTTTAAGGTGGGTGGGTTTTTTTATTTTGTTTTGTTTTTGTGTTCTTTGTGTTGTTTTTTGTTGTTCTTGTGTTTTTGTTGTTTTGTTTTTTTTTTATGTTTTTTGTTATTGTTCTTGTGTTTTTTTTCGTTCTTGTTCTTGGGTTTCTCTTTGTTTGTGTTATTTCGTGTTTTTATGTGTGAGTGTTTTCTATGTTTTTTGTTTTTGTTTATTGTCTATTGTTGGTTGTTTTTTATTTTTATTTTTATTTTATTTTTTAATTTTTTAGGTTTTGGTTGTGTTTATTTTTCATGTTTTTTTTGGGTTATGTCTTTGTAGTGTTATGTTGTTTTTGTCTTGTTTGTGTTTTGTTATGTGGTTCTTGTGTTTTTCTATGTGGTTTGTGTTGTGGTTTCTTTTATCTTATTGTGCGTGTTTGGTTGTGCTTTTGTTTTTGACACACTCAAGGAGCATGTTTTTTATTTTATTTTATTATTTTTGTTGTTATTTACTTATTTTTAAATTGGTTTTGTGTGTTTGTTTGCTCCTTGAGTATGTCAAAGGTGGTAGGCCAGGTCCGAGTCCTGGGCATTTTTGGCGGAATGGATACCCCTGCCTCCTTGGGTCTTACCCGAAAGTGGCATCCCTTTTGGGATGTTTTCCACAAATAAAATAAATAAAAAAATTATGGGATTTCGGTGGTTGGTGGGTGTGGGCATTTTTAGCCCATGGTATTGTGTCCACGATATTCTAATACCACGTTGTGGTTTAGGGTTGTAAGAGTTTCCTTTATATTGATTGTAAAGTCCCATTACGAAAAAGGATTGAAGAATAATATCAAAGGAGGTGTGGCTCTTGTTTGATGGATTAGCCCATATTGGGTGAACTAGGGCAAATCTCGTGTTCTATGTGCATGTTTATTGTGAGTTGTTATTTTCTTTTGTATCATTTAGTTTTTGCAATATTATTCTGGAATAATTTTGGTTTAAACTCTTCAATGTTAAGCCAAATGATCCCACCAGACATGGTAAAAACTATAGGGAATATTTTTTTACCCCTATCATAGACAAAATGGGCATGATATCAATAACTGCCATGTATTTAAGGATATAGTACAAGACCTTATTGACTTGGGAGCCATCAAGCTTGACAACCCCCTAGCTCAACAAAACCAAAATCTTGGTATCTTCCAAACACCACTTCCTCATCATGAGGAGGTGCAATCCATAATGGGAGGGTCTAACATCAAGACCCCTCCCAATCAAGTTAACCATGTTCAACAATACCAAGGTTTTGTAGGTGCCATTCATGTGGTAACCCGAGGTCAACAATGACAAAACAATCAACAAGATGCATGACAAAAACCCATTCAACAGCCCATGAACTCACAAGCAAGGGAGTCTCAACCTGTTCCATCACCACCCATCCAAATTTCCTCAAATCCTTCTCCACCAATCCACATTCCCAACCATTCTAATCCATCAATTCATCCCATCAACCACCCCCAAAGGCCAATCATTTCTCTGAGTAGTTGATTAACCACGAGTTTAAAAATAGCTTCATCAAAACTATCTATTTATGACCTAATTCAACAATCTCCCCAACATCGTGAGGCATTAATGGATATTCTAAAATCCATCGAACTCCAATCTCAAGATTCCAATGCCTTTAATAACTTTTTAGGGAGTATTCAAACATGCATGGAGCCTTCCATCACATTTTATGACTTTGATATTAAACCAATCTCATCAGAATCGATGGACCCTCCATTGCATATAATGGCTAAAATTGATAGGAAGCCATTCAAAAGAGTCTTAATTGATATCGGCTCCTCCATTAACATCATCACCACATCTGCCCTCCATCATCTCAATCTTCCTCCATCTCACATAACCAAATCCACCTTCACATTGAAAGCATTTAATGATGCTCTCTGCTCTATAGTTGGCACTATTGTTTTGCCCATTGAAGTAGGGGTAAAAATGTTGCATACCTTATTCCACATCTTAGAAGGATCCATGGCGTACAATGTACTCCTTGGAAGACCTTGGATGAGGGAAATGAGATGTGTCCCTTCCATATTACATCAATGTCTTAAATACGTACATGAAGGGCAAGTACATTGCATACCAGCGGATGTTGAGCCATTTAAGTATTGCAACTTCATCTCGAATCCTTATGAATCCATGCTTCCTTCTACCCACATTTTCCTCACATCATCCACCACATCATCAATCACTCCATCTAATCCTTCATCAAAATCTCCCATTCCTGAGGAGCTTCCCATCACCAATTCCAACCAAGCATCCACTTCTACACCTTCATTATCATCATCATTGACTACATGTACATGTGGTCGAACCCAATCCATGCCATCCACATCATCATCCCCTTCATTGGTCACAATAATTCCTTCACAACCAAATCCATCTCCATCAACCAATGTTTCACAAGTCGAATTGTCAAACTATGAGATGCCCACATCTTCCCCATCATCCGAGCCATTAGCCAACCATGAGCCTCCCATGTCCACTTCATCCTCATCATCCCAAGTTGAGGTCCACCTCACCAACCCTGGTATTGGTGAATATGTGGTCCAAGACATCACAATCACACCACTCAATATCTCAACTACCAAGGATTTTGATCGCCCACGTGACCCACCTTTATCTATAGGAGTGGTATACAATATGGGTTCAATGCCTAATAGCATAAATTTTGTGTATGGGGGATAGAATATTTGTCTAATCCTACTCCTCCAGAAGAACCCAAACAACCACCACCTACCAATATCCAACAAATGATGGGTTTTCCATCCCGCTATTTTCATAGACATAATTGGCAAAGACATGGCTTAGGCCGATATGAACAGGGAGTGCCTCAACTTATTGATGTCCCATATCAAGAAGTGCATGACCATTCAGGTCTAGGTTATCACCCACTTCCCACCATATCTTCTTTTGAACAAGCCTTCCAAAGGCTTAATCTAAATTTAGAAGAAGAAGCCCTCCACCCCGATGACTCTGACGAGGAAATGTACGAAGAATTTGACCTCATGTCGATAGCTTCGATGAATCTGATGAGGAATCGGAGCCCATCATTCCCCACACCGAACAAGATGAGTTTTATCTCAGAATGTTCCCCATCCATGAGCCCATATTTCACTTGCTTCTTCCACAAGAGTGAGCCGAACCTACCGGTGAACCACCACCTCCATCTCATTAATCCATCTCATCAGCCAAAATTGTAACATATGTATATAATGCAAAAAAAAAAAAAAGAGAAAAACATAAAACAAACAAAAACATTTTATTTTTTTGCATTTCATGTATATAGCATTTAGTTAAGTGCATTTATTTGTGTTGCTTGTTGTTGTCCAGGTTTACCAAGGTCCTAGCATCGGTTCTTAGGCTCTATCCATCCCATCCATTTCACCTCCTCCATTTTTCCCTTAAGTCAACATGAATCCTACTGACTTATTCACCCCACTCCGTAATCCATACGATTTGGCAAAGCCAATTCCTATTGACATGAGCCTTATTGATATGGATCGGATTTCCTTACCACCATATTTTTTGAATTTGTCCTATCTGAGGAATTGTTAAGGGCTTCAACCAACTACATTCCTCCATCCCCTCCACCTTCACCTTCACCTTCACCTTTGAATCCTAAGGTTTTCCAGGCAGACGTAGATGAGGATAAGTCAGAAGAGTTTGATGACATCATAGATGACATTCATCTAATCCCAACACCCCATCAACTTGAGGAAGGTTCTCACATGTCCATTGAAGATACCATCGATGTGAACCTTAGTTCAGACAAAGACAATCCCCAAATTGTCAAAATTGGCAAAATCTTATCCAAAGATGAACAAGAGCAATTAATTGCTCTCCTCAAGAGGAAGAAGGGAATTTTTGCATGGTCCTACAAAGACATGCCTGGTCTTGACCCTAACTTGGTTGTCCATAATCTCACCTTACACCCTGATGCTAAGTCGGTCAAACAAAAACTTAGAAGGATGCATCCTACCATTGCCCTCTTGGTCAAAGAAGAGCTTCAAAAGCTATTAGATGTGGGTTTCATTGTACCCATTGATTATCCTGAGTGGCTCTCAAACATGGTACCCATTCGTAAGCCTAACGGGGTGATACGCGTTTGCACTGAATTTCGAGATCTTAACAAAGCGTGTCCTAAGGATGACTTTCCTCTTCCAAACATTGATACTCTTGTCGACACCTGCGTTGGCCATGAAATGCTTTCTCTCATGGACGGTTTTTTAGGATACAACCAAATTCGAATAAATCCTGATGACCAACACAAAACAACATTCACTACACCTTGGGGAAATTTTTGTTACAAGGTGATGCCCTTTGGCCTTAAAAATGTAGGTGCCACTTATCAACGTGCCATGACATACATTTTCCATGACTATATGCATAAGATCATCGAAGATTATGTGGATGATCTCTTGGAAAAATCCAAAACTCGACAAGAGCACATTGGTGTATTGGAGAAAGTTTTTGATCGACTTCTAGAGCATAATGTAAGGTTGAACCCCAAGAAATGTGTCTTTGGTGTTACCTCTTGGCAAACTACTAGGGTTCATTGTCTCCAAAAGAGGCATTGAGGTGGACCCAAACAAGGTCAAGGCTATCATGGAGATGCCTCCCCAAACAAATTTAAAGGAATTGCATAGTTTACAAGGAAATATTCAATCAATTCATCATTTCATTGCATAACTTTCTGACAAATGCAGGCCATTCAATCACCTGCTACAAAAGGGGGTGCCATTTTCTTGGACAGATGAGTGCCAAAAATCCTTTGATGACATTAAGCAATACCTAGCTTCTCCACCAGTCTTAGCTCCTCCTCATCCAGGGGTCCCCTTCTATATTTATGTTTTAGCAATGGACTTTGCATTAGGGACAATGCTTGCACAAAAGAATGAAGAAAATCAAGAGCAAGTTATCTATTACATTAGTCAAACATTGGTAAGCTATGAAACCAGATACGCTTATGTAGAAAAATTGTGCTTAGCAGTGGTTTTTGCCACTAAGAAACTCAGACATTACATGCTTAGTCACACAACATATGTCATAGCTAGAGAAAATCCTCTACGTTATATGATGTCTCGCACTTACAATAACACCCACACCGCTAAATGGATAATGCTTCTTACTGAATTCGACCTTGAGTTCATTAGCCAAAAATCCATTAAAGGTCAGGTCATAGCCGATCAACTTGTGAAAGCTCCACTACCTAGTGATCATCCCTTGATTATTGAGCTCCCAGATGATTCGGTATTCATTATCACTGAACAAGAAGAAGATGTCATTTCGAAGGAAGACGTCGATATCACACTATTCTTTGATGGTTCTAAGTGCGAGAAAGGTCAAGGTGTTGGAGTCATGTTTCATACACCCTAGGGGGTACCTATCCCCTTATCATTCAAACTTGACTTCCAATGCACAAACAACACTGCAGAGTACGAAGCCTTAATCTTAGGCCTTCAATCAGCTATAGCTATGGGCATAAAGCGTATCAAGATATTTGGTGATTCTCAACTTGTTGTCAAGCAAATCAATGGAGAATACCAATGTAAAGAACCTACCATTAAACTTTACCATGAAGTAGCAATGAAATTGCTCTCTAAATTTGAATGGTATGAAATCAATAATTTACCATGTTCGACTAATAGATTTGTAGATGTGATGGCCTCTCTTGGATCATTGATTCCAAAAGACTCCTTAGGAGAGGTACAACCTCTAATTATTTCAACAATCTCTAAATCTGCAATTATTCATGTTGAATCTAAGGATGAAAAGGATGTTTGCTTTATCCAGTCGGATCCATATGAGCCTTGGTCAAGCCAAATAGTAGCCTTTCTCAAGTTTGGAACACTCCCATATGACATGTCTCGAACTGCTAAATGCACTTTCAAGCAAAAAGTAGCTCATTTTGTTCTCTTGGGGGATGTGTTGTATAAACATGGTTATGATGGAATCCTCCTTCGATGTCTCGAGGTTGTTGAGGCACAAAGAGCCATAGATGAAGCTCATGATGGTACTTGTGGTGGTCATTTTAGTGGGATGGCCATCGCAAAGTGTATTCTATGCATGGGTTATTATTGGCCCACCATGGAATGAGACTGTTGCACTTATGTCAAACATTGTAAGCAATGTCAAGAGCATGCTAATTTAACT
Source organism: Wollemia nobilis (assembly GCA_028583015.1). Taxonomy (NCBI): domain Eukaryota; kingdom Viridiplantae; phylum Streptophyta; class Pinopsida; order Araucariales; family Araucariaceae; genus Wollemia; species Wollemia nobilis. The sequence goes on from JAQPPZ010002512.1 coordinate 1,935,298, forward strand.
CATGTACCATCACAAGCATTATAGCCTATTCAAAGCCTTTGGCCCTTTTCACAATGGGGTCTTGATTTAATTGGAAAAATCTCACCTCCTTCCTTGAGACAACATACATTCATCATCACAACCATTGAATACTTCACAAAGTGGGTTGAGGCAATTCCTTTAACCAGTATGATAGGACCTAGAATTGTGGAGTTTATACTTCATCATATCATTTGTCATTTTGGTATTCCCTCAAAAATCATCTTCAACAATGGTAAGTCTTTCAAGAACAAGGATGTTCGAGCACTTTGCGAGAAATATAACATCCAACATAGTTTCTTGACTCCTTATTACCCACAAGCAAATGGACAAGTTGAGGCTACCAACAAGACCTTAATTGCTATTCTCAAGAAACTGGTTAACGAAAATCATAGAGATTGGCATACTAAAATTCCCTTGGCATTATGGGCTTATCGAACAAGCATCCACATGCCTACTAGGGCAACACCATTTTCATTGGTCTATGGAGCCGAAGCAATCATACCTCTTGAGCTTGAGATCCCCTCCTTGCGAATTTCTTTGCAGGAATTCATAGATGATGACACTGCTAGACAAGCACATCTTGACCAACTCACACTTCTTGATGAGAGGTGAGTCAATGCTTTAGAGCATTTATGAGTTTATCAAGACCACCTAAAGCGTGCTTACAATGCCAAAGTTCATCTACATGAATTCCAAGTAGGAGATCTTGTCCTTAAAGAGAATCAACAAAACACCAATGCATTATCGCATCTTCATGATAAATTCATGGCTAATTGGTTGGGTCCATACATTATCACTCAAAAAGTGGGTAAAGGTACTTATAGGCTTGCCAGTCTAGAGGGAGAGGAAGAACCCGAACCACTTAATGTTATACACTTGAGAGCATTCTATGCTTAATGAGATTTATATATATATATATATACATGGCTAATACACAAAAATATTGCACTTCATTTGCACACATTTCATTTAAAAACAATTGCATTCACACATTTCATTTAACAAAAATTACATTCATACACTCCATTTCACAAATTGCATTTCATACATTCCATCCACATTTCACATTTCATATTAGGGATCATTTATTCAGTTCAAGGTATTAATTGGTCCAATAAAGTCATGTTGCCTTAATCAGGGGCACCTTCAAAACATCATCCACACCATTCCACCAAGTCAAAATTATCATTTGCCTCCATATATCCATAATTCCTAGGTGTTTTTAGTCACTCAACCACTCCTAGTGTTTTAAGCAAACCACAAATACATGTCGAGTTCTTTTTAGGACCATTACACATCTTCACTAAGAAAATCTTGAGTTCTGGGAATTGACTCCAAAACATTCTTGAACCAAACACAATTTCACATCTTAAAAACATCTTGTGTCAAAGAGGGATAACACCATACTTGGTTTGAACCTCGAAGTGAAAAGGGTAATCCTTGCCTATCCCATCATGCAACATAGTCCACAAAAATAGTGGTTTTCACCACTATCACAAATTCAAAAAAAGAAAGAGTAGGGAAAAATCCCTTAAAAACTCTAAATCTTTTACATCACACACCACTGATCATTGGGTTGTAAGGATCATACTACATTTCTAGTCAGATGGTTAAGTAGTCATCCCCAAAACTTGAGAGATCAAAATTCTTGGACTATGGAGCTAGTCTCCACTAGAGCTATAGATGCTTGATTGGTAGTGGAGTACGCTCATGCATGGTGACACATCTCTTTTAAAGAGACCTCTGACCGCACATACGGACAAGCTAGCTTCTTGGTCTCATCCATAATAGGTCACACCCAATTTACTCAAGATGAGTTAATGAACTCACTTGCACACACATTGGTTCTTGATTACCTCGAGTCATTACCATGCTCATGATTCGGTAAATGAATTCATTGCACACACATTTGGTCCTAGAGGGATTAGGCAGTTTTAGTGAGTTTGTTTGATGCCACTAGTATGTCTGAGTCTCTACAAAATAGTCAGTTTTCCATATCAACATCCATATCTTCTTCCATATCAACATCCATATCTTCTTCCATGTCAACATCCATGTCAGTTCATGAGTCTTTCACCCCACATACCACCAAGTTTGGTGCCCCTGATTAAACAACAATGTTAAAACATTGGCCAAGAAAATTCTAAACTATGAATGATCATTAGAACATTTGCATTACCACTTGCATTAATCATCCATAACACATTACCACTTGCATTAATCATCCATATACATATACATTCACACAAAAGCATAACACAAAAGTAAAAGCCATGTTATATATATAAATATCGCATGTACAATGAGTGCCCAAAAAGGCTACATACAATGGAGCACCAAGGCTCATATACAAAAAGTGCATCTAAGCACTAGCTAACGCCTATGAGAGGACCCCTATGACCCTGAAGGAGCCCTAGACCTAGAACTATACCTAGAATCACTAGGCCTAGCAGACCCGGATATGGATGAGGAGGGTGGTTCTAGAAGCCCAATATCATGCTCCATCAACTGATCCTCCAAAATCTGGATATATCCATCCTGAGCTCAAAGGTGATGTACATCATGTCTCTACCTACGATGCCCCTCTAGAAGCTCTACCTAGAGCCTCATGATCCTATCCTCACCTCCACCTACTATCGGTCATACCTCTAGATCTATCTACAATTGAGCTATCTCTACCTCTAGAATCACCTCTCTACCTCACAACCGAGCTATCTCTACATCTCGAGCCACTATCATAGCATCTCACTCTACCACCAGTTACTCCAACCTCACCCGATCATCCTCACTCTGACTAGGGGGCCCATCCAAAATATCCTCTATATCCTCCATATTCCCTCCATCTCCCCCAAACTTAGGAACCTACTCCACCATATCCCCTCCATCTCCTCCATCCTCCAAAACCTACTCCACCACCCTCCTAGTCTGCCTCCTCCGACTGCTAGCTTGGAGATACCTTTGATGCTTAGGAGCCTCCTCAGCTCCCTTGACCTCATCCCCATCTCCCTCTCCACCATCTACCGCTAGACTCGGTACCCATGGTGACTGAGTCATGAACCATGCATCATACTCCTTCATAGTCCCTACATCATCCACATTAGGGAGATCGATCTCCTCATCATCCTCAAATGTGACCCTCCATGCCTCAATGCATGGTAATCCTATCTCATCCTGATGCCTCCTATAAAGCATTAGCTCATCAAGAACCCCTACCTCAAGCCAAACTACCATAGCACCCATGAGAACTAGATCAACTCCACCTCCTTCATGCACCTTGCAACCACCCATCTAGCCTACCACACCCACCATAGATGCTCTCCATCACCTATCCACATGGCACCCTACCATGGCCTCCATATCACCTGAGCTACCATCAATCTAACCCATAGATCCCTATACCACTACCTCATCTGAGTAGGATGACTCGATTGCACCTCCTCTACCACTAGCCACCTCATAGCATAGGGTTGCTCCCTATCCCATCCCCTCATCGACAAGCCCATAGGTCAAGCCACACTGAAGTGCTCCCAACCCTAACATTGTAGTAGCACACTACAACCTAGTCCCTAGAGCTTCTACCTCTTCACCTCATATAGCTCCTGGTATAACTACACCAATAAAGTAGGAGCCCATGCATACACCCATGGTGTAGCGAGCATGTCACACACCAACCCGATAAGGTTCCAAGGGAACCGACATCTAGTACTATTTGGGGCCACTATGTTGGCCAACACGAACATCACCAAAGTGGGAAGGGCATCCAACTTCTTGTCCACATACATGGACAAGTAAGTAATCCCTCCACCCATCACCTCCATAACCTCCCATCCATCCCCAAACATGTAGCTCAGCTCAACCTTCTTATCATGTCCAACCTCGACATGCAAGCCCTCCATCGATAACTTGAGGATGTGGTATACATCCTCAAGTGTCACAATCATCTCTCCGGTAGGGAGCTGAAAGGTCCCCCTATCCGGATCCCACCTCTCTACCAAGGCTGAAAGGTACCCCTCATCAACCCTCACCACATCTATCTGGGCTACCCCCACTAGCCCCACTACCTCCAACCAATCCCAATCCTCCCTCAATGCCTTTCTCATCCCAAGGATGAGAGGTGAGAACCGATGTCGAGCCTCCAAAATCTTCAGCTGCAACACAACACAAAAACATTAATGTTAATACATGTACATTACAAAAAAAACAAAGGAAATTTTTGCACAAAAAAGTAAAAGGCCTTACCTTAACATACCGCACTCCAAATTCAGCTCTAGCACCTACACCTGCATCCGCTCCCTCCATCGCCATAGCTTTCACAACTCACTTCACTCCACTCCCTCAGACGCAACTTTCAAAATTTGTGGATGCACAAATGAGCTTGGTTTCCCCTTTGCAAGCCTTATATAGCTATTTCAGGTGCACATAAATACCCATGGGCATTTCTTGGTGCACTGAAGTGCCCACCTGCATTTGGAAATATGCCAAATTTTGGTGGGCGTTTGCGCATGCAATAAGTGCCCATCGATGTTTGGAGTCAGAATTGAAAAAAGACCAAAATCAATCCCAAAAGGTAGCTTACCTCCACCAAATCACTCCAAATTGCATCCATGCATCAATTTCATCATAATATCAGGTTTTGTGAAGGTTCCAAACTGATTTGGATGCATAATTTTAGTTTACGCCCAAAAGGTGTAAAATCACTTATCAAATTCCAAAATGCTCCAAAATGGTCCAAATTTTCACAAAATGACCATAATCATCATTCTCATCATCAATTCTTCATTTTCACATCATTTCCAATCATCAATCATAACATTTGCACATTTTCCAAGTTCACCTACAATTTCAAGTGAACCTCGTATCTAGTGGTCTATTCTATCCCCTTGGCGATTGCAATGATTTGCATCCATGCAATTTGGTAAGATGAATAAACTACCATAAGGACACTTGGCCATTTTTCATCATCCAATATCTCATTGCTCAAAAACAAAATCACTTTTGGTACTTCACATTTTGAGTGAAACTATGCCAAGACCAATTTGCTCAAAAGTTATCATTGATGGCCTAGTTCATGGGGCTTGAAACATGGACAAAATCATATTTCATCACTTCCCATTTTCTCCTTGATAGTCATCATGGAGATAGGCCTTAGCTAGGGTGATTGGTTCCGATCATAGGAATTATCTGACAGTCACTAGTAGGCCCTCCAAAGTTGACTCTTTTTTTCTTGCATCTTCATACTTGCATATCAATGATGTCGAAAGGCACATTCTTCAACAACATGGAATCACCCCAAAATTGGGGTAACCACATTTGGTTTTGATTTTCCCACAATGGGATACATCTTACATGATCATGGCATCTACACTTGGCAAAAACCCCTTTCTCTATTAGGGCAAAAATAGAGTCAATCACATGCATCTTCCACCAACCCCCTTTCACCATTGGGGCAAAAATGGTATCACATTTACATCATTCATATCATCCACAATCGCCATTCATCTATACAATCATTTGCACTCATTTCTTTTCAATTGGCTCATGAGATTCATCCACAAACTCATTCACCAATTGAGGGGGTAAGCTACGCAATCAAAATTCTTTTATCTCCAAGCTCATGTCCACATCTCAACAAAGTTGCTTCACCATCAAGCCAAAATAGGTGTCTCATATTTTTGCACCGCATTGTGTTTCATGCAACATGGTACAAAAAGGGGCATCTGTAGACACCAAATCCTAGCCACTTGTCATCCATCCAGGTCTTCCCACCATTTTTACCCATTATTTACATATATTATATTTTATATATTAATATTTTTATATTAATATTTTATATATTTAATATATATATATATATATATATATATATGTGTGAATTAATCCTAGCCATCCATATTGGTCTAATCCTAGCCATTCATCCACCTTAATCCATGCCACCTACCCAGATTTAATCTCCACCCTCCATCACATTTTAATCTTGACCACACAAATTGTGTCATTGAAACCCTAATGTGCCCTAGGGAAGATTATAAATAGGAGTCATTTTTATGGCTCAACCCCTAAGCAATTCATGCCTAAGAAATTCATACCCTAAGTTTTTGAGTTCCCTAAGTTTTTAGAATTCTCAAGTATCCAAGCATTCTCGCCATCCTCCCTCGCTCATCGTAGCCTTCGCATTCGTCATTGCCCACTTTGCTTAACTAGATCTACTTTTGTAGATTTTTATCGTAGTTCCCAAAAGTCTTTAGGAATTCCCTATCACCATCGAGCACCTCTGGGTGCTTTCCTCCATCATCGAGCACCTCTGGGTGTTTCTTTTTGCTACCGAGCACCCGTGGGTATCTCAAACCCTAGTTCTACTGACTAGCGAACCCTCAGGTGTCGCTAGGGCATCTACGCACCTATTTCCTGCAATGACGACAACGACAAATTAGAAAGTGACAAGTTCACAAGGTAAATCTTCCATTATTGTATTCATTTTTATTATTTCCATATTTGCATGTAGTTTTATCATTTGGTATTTAGGGTTTTATTGATTTTTGAGGGTCTCACATAGTGGAGCCCTCACAGTTACTACTAATCCTCTTTTGTTATTTTTTGTGTGCATATCTGGAGATATACAGGCATTGAGTAGTTGTTTAAGCTGGAGTGGTCCGATCAATGGATATCTGAAGCCCACTCACTTTTGGGAGAAATAACGAGCTTTGAAGACACCACAAGCATTGTTGGCTAGGGTTTCAGAGAACCCTAGCATATTGTATTTATTGTATCAAAAGAATAAATAGTGTAAACCCCTATTTGGGGTACATTTGATTGTATTGAGATCCACCCAGTAATAATAATATAAAATCCATTCTTTGTGCAATCTCTTGTATCATTGTTTATTCATTTTTTGTTATATATATTTGGTGTTTCATTTTTGTCTTCACAAATATGTTCATGGGATTGACCCTGATTGGTCCCACTATGGAAGTAAAGTCAACAAATTTTAAGTCTTTAGGAATGACTTCTTCACTTAGAACTTTTATTAAGATATCTCAATGATCTTAAGAAGAAATAGGAAGTTAAAGAAGGGATATCTTGGTGAAGGTGTTTTTAAGTTGCCTTAGCAAATCAAAATCACCCTTAGAATTAGACCTAAAGTGAATGATTAAAGGGTATCCATCGAGTGGAGAAGTTATTTATAAATAAAGGATTAGAGGGGGTCTTGAAGGTTAATCAAATGGTTTATTTTTGTGTTTTTTCCTTGTTACAATACAAACATGAGAGATATGATGAATATGATGAAAATAATTGAGTGTATCCACAATCGCTAGGTTTAAAGGTGGTATATTTCTATAGTTAATGTTATTTGTTGCATTTTGGTTTTGATTAGAATTGGGTGGTAGAATCCAAAAAATCCTAGATCTTGAGTTGAAGAGGGATAAGAATTAGATCCATTGAGAACAACTTGGTAATTATCAATAAGGTTGTGCACCACATTCTTAATGTCCCTACATCTATCAATCACATGACCATTGACATAGTGGAAGGGACATTGCTTATTCGATCAAAATCAAGAGGTTTTTACTTTATAGTCTCTATAGACTTGATAGAAGAAAGCTCTATCATTTTGGCTTTAATGAGTTGATCTAAGATGGCTAAAATGGGCTCTTCCAATTATAATTACCTCCTTTTAGGATTTTGTTGATTTGACTTCCCTAGGACAAGTTTCTTAAGGTGCTCAATAGCATTGACATTTTTGGTGTGGTGAGAGTCCATGACTCCATCACTAACAATGTGCTTATTTTTATGTTATCCATTTGTGTTGGAGAAATAATTTTCTTCCTCCTTATTAGCCTTAGGTTTCATTTGCCCTTAGTTTACAAGGCCAACCTCCACTCTTTTGGTAATTTCAATCCAGTCTTCAAAGGAAGATACATTAGTCATCTCCAAGTAGAAGGCTAATTCCTCATTAAGGTTTCCTATGAAGTTATCAAGTAAGTTCCTAGGAGGAGGAACATATTGTAGTATTCCTAATAGATCTTTCAATCTTTCTAAGAAGTTGATGATAATATTGTCCTTGGATTATTTGAGTTGATACAAACCACTATTAGTGATATTTTTTCTCAATGTAGATAGAGAATTTCTTAACAAACAATTCTATAATATCTCTAAAGATCTTTAGGGAGTACCATTGTATTTGGTAATACAATTCCAAGGTGGAATCAGTAAGGATCTTAGGAAATATCTTCAGTAGTAATGTTACATTATATAAAATGTCACTACAAGCAATTATAACAACCTAATATGGTTGATGAGATCCTCTTTCCCCTTGTACCTTTAGAAAATAAGTGTTTCAAAGTTAGGAGGAAAGGGTAACTAACTACAAAGGCATATAAGGGTTGATTGTACAAGTCATCATAAGAGTAGTTGTGACTAGAAGACAACCATTGGATAACAACCATTTTTTACATTAATTTTTCTAATTAGGTAGTTAGAGCTTGAATTTTAGGAGAATTTGGATTTGACAATGATGATAAGATAAGAGGTATGTGTTGATATATAGGAGATAATTATTGATAATTAATGTAATATGGAGGTTGATATACTTAGGAATACGGTTTTTCTTGTAAACCAAATTCTTGGTAGAAGCCTGCATACTATAGCAGCCGCCACTTTAGCAGTTCGTGCACGGTAGCGGTCACAAAAATTTTGGCCCTAAAAAAAAAAAAAAAAAAAATGGCAGATTTTGGAGGCAACAAGTTGTGACGGATGGAGCGACGAAGGAGGAGGAGCGAGAGGTCTAGGGGCATCAAACCCTAGGTGTGGGACTTCGGAGGGCGGATCAGCGAGACGCGGCGGTGGGGGCTCTGGTGAGATAGCAGGCCCCCAGGCGGAGGATGTGGACAAGGAAGTTCTATTGGAACCGGTCCAAGGGCATTGGGCGGATGCGGTTGAAGATTTCTCTGAGGGGGACTAGGACTCTATGCGTCAGGATCAAAGGAAGACCCAAGAAGGAGACAAAGAGAAACCTGGCAACTGGAGACCTTCATATCTTAATGCTCTTCGCGGTAAGCAAAAATTATCCGACTCTTGTTTTAATCTAAAATCTGTCAATGGTAGGTTGCACGTCCCAGATTCCTTAGCTCGGCATGTGGCTATGGAGGCGGAACATCTTTGGTGGCTAAATTTATGGGGGTGAGGCCGAAATTGGAAGTCATAAGGAGATGGGCCATCCAAAAATGGCAGACAAGGGCCGGTATGATGATTAAGGCTTTACCCAAGAGTTTTCTTTTGGTGACATTTCAATGTGAACAGGACATGGAAAGGACTCTCCAAGGAGGTCCTTGGTTTTTTGGGAAAAGGGGCTTGTATCTGAAGCATTGGTCCCCCGATTTCAACCCCCAAGACTTAGGTGTTGGATTTGGCTCCTATTTGGGTTAAGATGCCGGGATTACCTCCGCTTTTCTGGAACGAACAAATATTGGATGGGATATCTACAGAGATTGGAGAACTAATAGCTATTGATCCTGCAACCTTGAGCAAAACAAGACTCTTGTCTGCTCGCATGTGTGTGTTGGCGGACCTGAGTAAAGAGCTCCCTAAATCCATTATTTTGTCGTCTATGTTTGGCCTTCATACTCAGGTATTTGAATATGAAAATATGTCTTTTAAGTGTAGTGTTTGTGGGAAGGTAGGGCACCAGGGTATCCACTGCATTTCCAAGAACCAGCCCCCACTCCAAAATATTGATCCTCAAACCCAGAATAATATCCCTCCCCCGTAGATCTCCATTCCTACCCAACCTGGGCCTCAAGGACGTGGAGCTCGAAATCCGAATATCAGAGACCCTGTTCGCCCTATTGTAAGCAAGAGGCAACGTTTTAACCCTCCTCCCAAAAATTCCTATGCCCCAAAACCCTCTCACGGGGGAGCTGGTCCCTTTGATGGGAACCCTCAAGCTCAACCTGCTCCTAAGATGATACGACAAGCCTCAGAGCCAAATCACAAAGGAAAGAACCCCATAGATCAATGCCCTGGGGCAAGTAAGTTTGATTGGGTGATACGGGAGGCCTATGGAGGCTCGGTGGAAGTGGTCCCATGTACTGCAGAGGAATTTATGGGAAGAAATTCCAAGGAGATCAACATCCCAGTGGAGAACAATTTTGATGCATTAAATCATTTGAAGGGAGATCAGATGGATAGCCAAGAAGTGGAATCTGAGGTAGAGGAGACTCAAGAGAAGGATTTAGAGGAGAAAAATCGAGAGGAAGGAGCGAGGAAACTAATAATACAGGCAAGGATACTCGGGAGGAAGAGGTGAACCACCAAGATCGGTGTAACCCCAAAGCGGGGAAAAAAGAATCTACTAATCAAGAAGCTAAGAGCACGGAATCATCTCCACTGTCAAAAAGACCGAGTTAACTCTGGAAAGCCGATTGTTACCCCAAATACCAAGACCGACCTACCCAAGATGGTTACTAGAAGCCAAGTGAATCCCAAGGAACTTCAACCTAGAGCGGATGTATGGGGATATGGTTCGGTAGGGAAGAGGGAAACCTAGCAATGCTGCCTTAAGGCAGAAAGAAGCAGAGCGAGGAGTGGCTGATGGCACTCAAGAAGTATTGCTCTTTGGGGCGAAGGCTCGAGGATCCAAAGCCCATAAATGAAGATCCTTTCATGGAATATTCGTGGGAGTAATCCTGCAAAAATAAGAGCTTTGTATGCTCTTAGACAAGAACACAAACCGGATATGATTTTACTGCAAGAAACTAAAATGGAGGAGAGTAGAGTTATTCCTTTTAAGAATAGGACTTGGCGAGAAGTTGAAGTAGTAGGCCAAGAGGCCACCTGGAACAGCGAGGAGGGTTACTTGGTTATGTGGAACAAAAATGTGATTGATAGTAGAGTGATTCCGATGTCTAGTTGGTTTATTTGTCTCTTATGTGTGGATAAAACCACACGGGAAGAGTGGATCTTAACGAATGTATAAGCTCCAGTTAGACAGGGATTGAGAAGCGTTCTTTGGAGTCAGCTAGCTAAATTGAGGGAGACGGTCCCCAACTACCCTTGGATTATGGCGGGGGATTTCAATTGCTACCTTAATCCTGTAGATAAATTGGGGGGCTCTCAAAGAATAACTACTGATATCTACGAGTTTAGAGATTTTGTTGAGCAACATGAGTCGATGGATGTGGACCTGCGTAGATTCTCCTATACATGGTCTAACAAAATATTGAAGGAAAACCAAATTCATATAAGATTAGATAGGTTTCTTCTTTCTCAAGAATGCCTGGAGAGGTTTGGGGACTCTTCATTAACGGCACTCCCAAGAATCGGGTCTGATCACAACCCAATTCTGTGGGAAACAGGGGAGGACTCTAAGAAAAGATACATCAGACCCTTTCGATTTGAACTTATGTGGTTCCAACATCAGGATCTCAAGGATCTGGTTGCCCAATGGTGGGACAAAAAGTATAATGGTTCGAAACTGGCCCAAGTGGCATGTAAACTAAGGAATGTGAAGGCTAACATTAGAGAGTGGAACAAAACTTCCTTTGGCAATATTTTTGTTAAAAAGGCAGAACTAAAAGACAAGATCAATGAACTACGGGAGAAGCTGAAGTCAGAAGCGACTTACGGAGGATCCGAGAAACCAGGAGAGGGAGCTATTAGCCGAATACCACACGATGCTAGGATTTGAAGAAACCTTTTGGAGGCAGAAATCCAGACTGCGTTGGTTAAAGGAGGGTGATAGAAATACAAAGTTCTTCCATGTCTCTACTCTTCGCCACAGGAGTACTAACAAAATTAAGGAGATCAAGATGGCCGATGGGTCTAACACCAAAGATATGGAAGACATAAGAAGGGAAGCGGTTGAGTACTTTAAATCGTTGCTAGAAGATGTAAATCCGACTATTGAAGAAGAGGACTCTCTGTTGGCAGCCATTCCACCCCTCGTAACTGATAATCTTAATGGATTCTTACTTAGTCCTTTCACAAAGGAGGAAATCAAGAAGGTCGTTTTTGACATGGATGGTAACATCTCCCCAGGACCGGATGGCTTCCCTGCAGCTTTCTTCCAGAAGTTTTGGGATATCCTAGGCAATGATGTAGTGGAAGCTATAATTGAGGCTCAAAAGGACATGGAAATCCCAGAAGGAGTTAATGCTACTTTTTTAGTTCTCATCCCTAAACTAGTGGGAGCAATGGAATTTTCCAGTTTCGCCCTATCGGTTTATGTAACACTACGATGAAGATTCTCACAAAAACAATCGCCAATAGGTGAAGGTTATCCTTCCTTTCATCATTGATATGAACCAAGGTGGCTTTGTGAAAGGGCGACAAATATTGGATGGTATCATCACAATTCATGAGGTTATTCATTCAATGGTGAATAGTAAGGAAGCGGGTATGTTACTAAAGCTTGATATGAATAAAGCCTACGACCAGGGTCTCATGGCGGTTCCTCACCAAGATTTTGGGTAAGTTTGGTTTCTGTCCCTAGTGGATTAAGTTGATTTTTAGTTGTATCTCTACTACAAGATTTTTTGTCATGGTGAATGGGTCACCCTCCGGTTACTTTAAGAGTGAAAGGGGGTTGCGACAAGGAGATCCTTTGTCTCCATACTTGTTTATTATTTTAGCGGAAGCATTGGGTAGGAACATTTCAGCGGCGGTGGCAGATGGTTAATTGGAAGGTTTTAAACCAGCCTCAACGAGCCGGGGCCGGTGTCTCACCAACGGTTTGTGGATGATACAATCATTGTGTCCAAAGCCTCGGTGCCTCAAGCTAGGAAGTTGAAGAGAATTCTAACCAAGTATGAGACAGAACGGGACGAGTACATAAACTATAAGAAGAGTAGCATCTATTTCTTTAACACGCCTGGTGGGAGGGAGGAAAGAATAGCTAACCTCTTCGGTTGTGGAAAGGAGCTTCTACCAAGCAACTTATCTAGGCATGCCTATGTTCGAAGGAAGAATGAAGGCTACTTTGTGGAACTCAGTCATTGACAGGATCTCCAAAAAGTTAGCAGGGTAGAAGGGCAGCCTTCTCAGCTCCGTAGGAAAAGCCTTATTAGTTCAAACTACTTTATAGAGCATTCCAATTTACTGCATGTCTCTATTTAGAATGCCGCAAAGGTCCGAGCTACATTGGAGCTAATTCAACGCAACTTCTTGTGGTCGAGTTCGGAGGAGAGAAAGAGAATTTCGTTGGTAGCATGGAATCGAGTGTGTGCAAGCAAGGATCGGGGGGCTCGGGGTTAAAGAGAATGAAAGAATTGAATCAAGCTCCGATTGGCAAACAGGTATGAATATTTATCAATAATGATCAATTGGGATGGGTAAAACTTCTTAAGGCAAAATATATCGAAATAATCGGGACTTCCGAAAGTCGATAATCTTCCTAGAGGATCCTATTTTTGGAATTGTTTGCTCGAATGTCGGGAGGTAGTCAGGAAAGGCATCAGATGGAGAATTAGTAATGGAAGACAAGTGGACTTTTGGAAAGACCCGTGGTTGGAAGAGGCCCATCTGAAAGATAACTTAGACCTTCAGGTCCTCCAACATAAACTTTCGAAGGAAATGGGAGGAAAAGTAGGGGATTTTATTGTTGTAGCACAGGAAACTTCTTCTTGGAAGAAAATCACGATTCATAATCTGTCGAGCAAGAGAAGGTGGCCCTAACCAAACTCAATGATGCTTTAAGGGTGTTCCCGATCATTCCTTGGGGAGGAAGAGACAAGGCGATTTGGGGCAAAACTACAAGTGGGATCTATTCGATAAAAGCGCCTATAAGTTAATCCACTTAGGATTCAATGGTCGGACTCCGACTTCGTTATTTGGTTAAATAATTTAACCCCAAAAATAGCTTTCTTCTTTTGGTTGGCAGTTCAAAATAAGATCCCGACAACGGATAATCTGCAAAGGAGAGGTTTCCAATTCATCAATCGATGTATCTTGTGTGAGAAAGCAATAGAATCTGTAAGTCATATATTTATAACTTGTGATTTTTCTTGTACAGTCTTCCAAATGATCCTGTCCAAATTTCATATAGATTGGGTCTGTCCAAATAGCATGTCTGACTTCTGCATACAGTGGGCTTCCCCCTTCCGGGCAAATCTTTTGACTTGGCTCGGAAGCTCGGCTTACCCCATTTTTTATGGGGGATATGGAATGAGAGAAATAAGAGAGTATTTAAAGGACGTAAGAAAGATCCCGGGTTATGTGGTAATAAAATAATCGAGCTTTGAAAGAAAATTGGAACTGGGGAGAGGAACTTCCAGACCTAGACATTACAACCAACCCACGGGATGGTGTCAAGTGGATACCCCCCACACAAATGTGGGTTAAGTTTAATTTTGACGGGGCAGCTAAAGGAAATCCGGGGCTGCAGGAGCGAGGAGGAGTTTTGAGAAATGAGGAAGGAAAAGTGGTCCTTGCCTTTGCGAAACCTTTGGGAACTCAAACAAATCATTTTGCGAAGCCCGAGCTCGCATGCGAGCAATGAGAATTGCCGGACTTGAGGGTTATAAGGAAGTTATCTTTGAAGGGGATTAGCTTAATATAATCAAGGCAATTAAGGAGGATAAAGACCCCATATGGACCATATTGGAGCTTATCCTAGAAGCAAAGATTCATAAATCTCATTTGGTTAATGCCCGAATCCAACACACCTTCGAGAGAAGGGAACCAGCGGCGGATCTAATGGCAAATATTGTAGTTTCGTTGGGGAGATGCAAATTTGGAAGGATAACTTCCCTCAAGAACTATTGGTGTTGGTTGCTAGAGAAGAGCTAAGATCAAACCTGTTAGAGCATCGGGGAGATCGGAGGGGCTGATGATGAGTAATCCGACGAGATGGAATTAGGCGAGAAAAGGCATCCCATTTGTTGGGGCACGGGAGGTGACAAGTGTACGATACGAGCAACCTAGTGTTAGTAAGTGCTAGGTGTTGTTTGGTTTTTGTTTTATCCTGAATAGTCAAGCGACAAGTATAGGACCGTGGACTCTAAGTATGGCTTAATGTGAGTCTTAGAAAGATCCATTTTGTATTTTGATTATACGGGCTTGATGCTAGAACCAGCCCATTTTGACTTTGTAAAAGGTTTGTGGACCTTATAACCACCTCTACCTTATACCAAAAAAATATATACTTAGGAATACAATGTTAAATCTAGCATCATATAATTTATTCCCAATATACATGACATAAGAAGGTTAGTATATTTGGTATGAAAGATAGCATGGTTAGAGTTTTTCTCAAAACCTACCCTAGCACTTGTAGGATTATAATGATGACCATAGGATAAATTGATGTGAGGATTGGAGACTTGGGAATTTGAAGGGACACTTGAATTGAGAGTGTAGCATGTACCTACATATTGATATGCAAGGAAACTCGCACCAACTTGCATTAACTCTTTAATGATAGGTAGAGATGAATGATTCACCAATAGAGGATGGAAGGCTTGTCTTCCAACATTCATTGATTTAGTGACAAAAAGTGGATTTGAATTAATGATATGAGAGTTTGATTTATTAAGATTCATGTTGATGGATCCAAAGGATGGGTCCAATTGATTTATTTATAAAGATTTTGAATTAAGTTTTTGGGGGTGATCCAATAGTGAATCATTCCTTGAAAAGGCTCCTAGGATTTTATTACCTTCTTTAAGGTCTATATGACTCCCCTATGCTTTTATAAGAAATAGATCATATGGCTTGCAAATTAGAATATTGTTCTTCCATTTTCCTTATGGATGAGGCTTATAATACCTTGATACAATGCAACCTTTTCTTCTTTCTCGAAGGTGAGTTCTCAAGGCTAAGGTGTTCATCATGGCCCTCCATGGTAGGATCAAGATTAATGTCCAATTTTTGAGTGACACTATAGGTCACATACCATTTCTCAACCATAGGTTTGGAGTTAGGAGAAAAATATGGTTAATTAAGATATTAATTATTTTTAGTGTTGTTTAAATATAAAAGAGAATATGTTTTATATCCCTCATATCTCCTTCCCTTGATGTAATTAGTCTGACCTATATATTAGAGGGGTGTCCCCATATACCAAATGTTTTGATATAATTAAGCCCTATCTATATACCTATGGGTATGTGAGATAAGGCTTATACATGAAACTCCAATAGTACATGGAAGTTAACTCTTGTATACATGTTCAAGATGGTACATGAGGGGTAATAATACACCCAAATTATGACTCCCCCTAACCCATTATAATATGCTTTTCACTAGGTATAAGCACATGTGAGAACCTATGTGAGAAATTGGTGATCCAAGCTCACTATATACCTAATATAGCCTAGTAGTTCATATGAAAGTTACTCAAAGGAACAAGATCCCTAGTAGGACTAACATTTTATTACAGTCTTGTTATCTGGGATTAATTTAATCTAACTAAGCAAACAATATTAGTAGTCTTGATTAAAGTTTTGATAAATTTTAAGTTCAATTAAGGATTATCTTTGTCAAGAAAAATCTTGGGACCTGTTATGGTGTTCACATTGGGTTCACCAAAAATATGATGACAATAAAAATATAGAGGGCCTTCCATTTGGCATATGAGACCAAAAGCACTAACTTCCTTGTCCTTGTAGGGTATCGGGTCCATGGTGTCTCACCTTTAGAATGGAGAAATTTGTGAGTCTACTATACGGTTTTGTGGATTCTATTTGAAAACACCTACATTTTTTCTAAGAAATTTGTTTAACCGTCTAACCTTAATTTGACACTATTCTAGCTACAAATGCAACAAATACAATATAGAAAATAGGCCTGTTAGCTATGTATTTTTTTTTTTAAATGATAAGTAGAAGATATTTTCTAACTTTTGATCAAGGGTGCAAGATAAGATACGAGAAAACAGACCTAAATTTCTACATGCAATTCAACTTTAATGATAATGCAACTATATGGTATAATGCAACTTTTTGATCATAATACAAAGATACTTGTTCCTTTTATCCTTTTGTTTTAATGAACTAATAAATAGAATACAAAAATGTGTAAACAAATAGAAAAACAACAAGCATTGGTGATCCAATATTTGTTGAGGTATATTACATTATTTGGTACATGCTAATGTACTCCCATGGTACCTTCATGGTACATTTGTAAATATGTAATAGATTAGGGTTGAGTCTATAGTTTAGAGTGTGATTTATATTTCTCCTTTTATGTAAGTATCAATGTGCAGGAAATGCATGAGTGTCATGTAAGAGTGCAACTTGTATAAAATGCACAAGTATCATGTAAAAGAGAATGTGCACAAGTGTCTTGTATGTAAAAGTGAAAATATGTAATGTGAGGATGTGCAAAATTTTATTAGATTAGGAGTCTATATAGAAGTATAAGAGTCATGTAGATGTGTGCAACTGTTATAGAGTCAAGTGTCCATATAGTATGCAAGTGGTAAGATGATAAGCTAAGAGTCACGAGACTTGGCATATGGAGAGCAATAGTGAAGTGCTTGAAGAGTCAAATTACTATGGCTATATGTGGAGATAATAATCCATGAGAAGGTAATCCAATTAACAATAAAAGTATAATCCAAATGATATTATAGGGAGAGAAGGAATTAATCCTCTATACAGAATTTTGAGCAATTAATATTGTAAGTTTTCTTCATGCATAGTTCACGAATGACATAGGCAATTTACATTCATATTTCAGTATATAAATTAATGTTATTTGATTTATTATATAGGCCTTGATATACATATTAATTGCTCATATATTATTCTACTCATTATAAGATTATTTTATACCTTTGATATTGTGCCAACAATCTTAAAATGATAAGAGGTGATAAATAGAAGCTTCTTACCTAGTTTTGCTTTTGTGAAAATATTGTTGGCTTATATAAAAGTATTGTATGCACTTTCAATGACTAGTGATACTTTTGATTATGGTTATTGCTTCTATTGAAAACCTACAAAATTAGATAAAAAGGATAGATTCAAATGTAGAGGGCTCTACCTAGATCAATGAAGAGTTGTAGCTACCTTAACTAGCATCAAATCCTTGTTTAACATAGTAAAATAAAATAATAATTATCGATTATAATGTCAACTATCAAAATAGAGACAAAAGCACTACAATAGAGTAACAATATTGTCAATGCTTTCACCAAGGGGTAAAATTTTGCTATCTATGACAAATTATTGATTATAAAATCATAGTCTCTACTAAGATAGAAAAAAATAATGGTAGCACTACTAAGACTATAGTTCTAAATTACTTCTATTTATAGACATAGTAGAATGTCTATTGGGACACAAAATATTTGATAATTTGATGGATTAACAAAGGCCCCTAACCAAAAATATTTAGGGGTTTGATAGAGATAGGCTATTGACTATGTGATCACAAAAAACTTAGCTTCCTATGCAAAAAGGGTAAGGAATTAAATGGATTAAAAATATTATCAATGATAAGGAAAAAGATAAGTATAATAAATGAGAGATTAGAGTGAGATTCACAACCTCATGATCATGAGAAAGAAGTTAGTTATGGTTCCAAAAATCCTTACCATGTACAACCTTGAGAAATATTGTTAACTTGGCAAGACCTTGCTATGTTGAAAGAAGATCACCGATTGGAGAAAGGTTTTGTGATTGCAAGATATTATTTCTCAATTTGACAAGGCTTCACTATGATAGAAAAATTCATCAATTTGACAAAGCTTTGTTGCTTTCAAATTTCATAAGTTTAGGCTTCCCAAAGGGTAAGCTCTATAGAAATCTATGTCTCCCTTAAAGAATCCTCTAGAGAATCTACCAAGATTTGAAAGTTAGAGTGGTGGCTAGTTGCATGGCTTGAAAGAACTTTATTGAATCCAAGATTGAGAAAATATAATATGTTAAGGTGGATGGAGGATAATATGGGAGACAATAAGGACAAGTTCTAAGATTTGATTTCCAATCAAGGTATAGTCAAGGTGGCAAACACGATTGGTATTGTTATATCAATATTTAGTGAGTAGTTGTTACCTGATATCTACCTACCTCTTGACAATTAATAGCACTAGGATCATCAATGTTGGTGGTGCTAAAGATACTAGAACTAGCACCAAAATGACCATTGTAGGCTGACTAGGCAAGATAAAATAAAATGTGATATTTTGATAAAAGCTCTACCAAGCAATTAGTAGCACCACCAACAATAACACCTTGGGTATCATGCTTCTACTTTGGGAGTAATAAATACCCCTAAGTTTTTTCTTAATATGCTTAATTTGATTGAGATGTCATTTAGCTAGATGATATAGATGTTACTAAGTTTTAGATATTTTATGATGTGCTCAAAATTAAGTGTCTAAAAAGAGTAATCAATATTAATAGGAAGAGTAACTAACATTTAAACATGTTTATATCTCCTCTAATCCCCTCAATAGAACAAAAAAAACAACCTCAAATAATCCTTAGATTTGTAGATCCATTCACAAAAAAACCACCATTCATATGTTAGATAATATTACATTATTTGGCACATGCTAATGAACCTCCATGGTACCTATCATACAATGTAAATGTTAGAATAGAATTTGAGTCTATGGTTTAGGAGAGTGATTTATATTTCTCATTTTATGTAAGTATCTATGTGCAGGATATGCACAAGTGTCATGTATGTAAGAGTGCAATTGTGTAATGAGAGAAAGTATACACATGTCATGTAATTAAGTGTGCAAATATGTAATGTGAGGATGTGCACAAGTGTCATGTATTAGGTGTGCATGTAGAAGTGTAAGTGTCATATAAAAGAGTGAAATTGTCATAGAGTTAAGTGTGCTTGAAAGTAGAGAGTCAAGAGTCAGGTATACAGGTGGTAAGATGAGAAGCCAAAAGACATGAGAGTTGTCGTATGGAGAGAAATAGTCAAGTACTTGAAAATTCATCTTGTGTTGATATATTATCAAGGCGAAGCTCCATGTATTGTATCATCAAAAAATGTCAAGAAATATTATTATAGAATCTTGTATGCATATTTTGAGCAATTATTCTATAAATGTTCTTCATATCATTGCATGAATGATTTTGGTCATTTTACATTCATATTTGATATTATTTTGAATGTTATTGTTTTGGTAATTATTATAATAGATTAACAATGGGTTTTTATAGAGGATCCCAAAACCTTATATACAAAATTAGCCTTGCTAAATAGTGCTTCATGCCTCTTGGATGGAAGAATAAACCTGGAAGAATAAACCTGTATGCAAAAAAAAACAAAAAGTTGCTAATTGCCCAAGGGCTACAAGTAAGGCATTTTTGCCTGATTATCCTAGAAACCATGGCCATTATAACCGGGAAAACAAAAACTAGGCTGGAGAAGTTGGACCATCGAAAAGCGAGAAGAAGACGACCAAGAAAACTACAAAAAATTCTCCCATACCTGGGAAATAACTTTCCACATTTCTGCTTTCCCGGAGGCAGAATTCGAAGCATACATGTTGGATAGGATCCAAGAAAAATGACTGGACTAAAACAAACCGTTGAAAATCCTGCTAGACAATTTTACCCTGGCCCAAATGGCCACTCCGTTTAGTCTTCTCACATCCAGGATTTCATCCGTATGATTTGAGGTTCTTCTTACTTCCCTTTCCCTACTGGAAGGGAGGTTTTGGGATAAGCGCGTCACCCATCAGAGAATCGGAGTCATCCTGAAACAGCAACCATTGGGTTCCATTTGCAACATCAGCCGTAGTTTCTTTGTCTCTCTTTTCCTTGTTGGGGGGACGACCCTGCTTCCTTTCACTACCAAAATCCACCCCTCGCTTTTGACTCCTCGTAATTCGAGGGCTAATATTACCAGGCTGGTAACCTCTTCTTCCCAGCAGGTAGTCTTCCAATATCTTTTGTGCCTCGAGAGAGTTTCGGTCATAAATTTTGGGTGAATCTGCCTGTGTGGTGATAAGGGGGGGCCTGTTCATTTTCCTCCTATGGTCCTAGTTGGGGGTGCCCACCACACTGCTCGAAGTTCGGATGGGTGGTGATTTCCTCTTCTGGTAAGGAGGATTCGAGATGGTCCGTGGATGGACCTGGAGATTCATGGCCTTTCACAAAAGGGTGCTTCGTCTGACCTTCACCGTGCTCTAGAGGGTTGCAAGGATCCCGCTCCTTCTTCCTCGGCTTTTGGAGAGGACAATTGGACTGAAGATGCCCTTGAGAACTACATTGAGGGCAAAAAGCTGGCCTGTTCTCATAAACAATAGCTTGCTTGTGTAGAAAAGTACCCCCAGACCGCAGAGTAATGGAGGATGGGAGGTCCGTCTCCAAGTCCGCCAAAACACAGAATCGAGCTTGGACAAATCTAGTTCGAGCTCTGGTGGGAGGGTCTAAAGTGATCAGCTCCCCGATGGACCGAGCAATACCTCTGATTACATTTTCATGCCAGCAGAAAAGGGGAAGACTCGGGAGCCTAACCCATATTGGAGCAATGTTGATATTCTGGGTATCGGGGTTAAAGTCCAAACCCCACTTCCTTAGAAAGAGACTCCTACGGCCCAAGAACCAAGGCCCTCCAGCTAGGATTTTACAGTAGTCCTCCTTGTTGCTCAGCCTAATCACAAAAAAACCTCGGGTTAGGGCAGCCAACTCTAAGTGACCAGAGGTCCACCATTTGCCAGATGCCCACTTACGAATGGTCTCCATGTCGGGACGACCACCAATAAACTTATCGATGAGGGTAAATTTTTTGAAATCCACAAAGCTTGAGAGAATTTCCATCGGGATGTCCAACTCGTCCCCGAACGAAAATAACTCCTTGGAGAAGAGCCCACTTAGGGTTTCAGAGGCCTTTGCCAAAGCATATGACTTTCGATATCCATCTCCCCGTTTTTCTGGCAGATCCTTGTCGCGACTTGGCAAGGACTCCTCGGGATCCCCAGACTCTGTTTGCCCTCCCTCCACCCTGTCGAGCCCCTGGTTCGACCTGCCGACGCTCCCGTGCTCTCCCGAAATAGCCTTCCCACCCACCGTCATCCCCACCCTCCCATGAAACCCTAATTTCATCACTCCCTCCCCCCTCTTCAAATGTATACCTATTTTGAATGTTATTGTTATTTATATTGGCTAGATTATATTTTGATTGGTCCTATATTTAAATATACTCTTAAACAAATATATTAAGACTTGATATAATTTGGCTTAAAAGACATCATCAAACCAAATATTTCAATGACTTAACTAATATGGACTTGATAGTGACAATAAAAGAAAGAATGTGAGAGGCCATAAAAAGAAATATGGAGGCCCTTGAAGGAAATAATTTAGGTAAACAACTCAAGCTCCATGACCTTCTACAAACTAGGTGGATGAAAGTCACCTAGAAGGATAATAAAGATTCAATAATGGAATGTAATGGGATTGGGTACCCATAGCAAACAATGTTTAGTACATAACAAGATAAATTACTCTTTTCTAAAGATATTATACCCCCAAGAGACCAAATTGGATGACAACAAACTAGAAAAATGACATGCCAAAAAGTGAAAGGGATGGAGTACTAAAGACATTAGATAACAAGGATTTTTATTGGGATCATCCACCTTATGAAGGTCCACCTTGGTTTTGGGCATCCCTATGGATTCAAGAAGTTGTTAGAGTGAGATGCATTTCAAGAAATTTTATTAGAATATGTAAGCTATAGTAGTAAATATGTGTAGTCTTCACAACTATATTTCTAAGCTTTAGGTTTGAAATGAACTGAAAATACTCCTAGATATTCATAAAATTCAATTCATTATAGTCATACTAAATAATAAGAAAAACCCAGGGAAAGTTAAATGCATCATTAACTTATAAAAGGACTTCAATGACTTCATACAATAGTCAAGCCTTAGGAAATTTTCCCTAAACTAACCTTTACACATGGACTAATAAAAGAAAAGGCTTGACCATTATTGTAGAATGTGTCAACAAGTTTCTATAGTAGCTAATTGACTTGACTTCAATATAGTTATCAAATCCTCAATAGGTTAAGCATGTGATTTGGACCATGCCATGTGTGTAGAAAAAAGGGAATATTTCATACAATTATTTAAATTAATACAAGATAAACCAAGATGATTAAATTTAAGATAATATAGATTTAAACAAGAAGTTGGAGAGTAGAGTAGAGAATATTGGTGAAAAATTACTCGGTTGCACTCGGATAAGATGTCAATGAATGAAAACCTAAGGTTTTCGGAGTCTGTGCGCGATCCGAATGAGGGTTGAGTGGAGCATCCATGGCGTCACGAGGCGAGAAGGAAAATGGGAATTAGGTCACACATAGTGATGTGGTGAGTGGCTCTCATAATGCCACAAGCACCACTGTGAAGGTGGGGAAGATGGTGGGATCGACCACTTCCAATCGAAATGGGTAGATTAACGACGGTGCTAGGGAAAAGACCATCAACGGTGACCATTCCTACGAAAACCCCTTCATATG
Organism: Wollemia nobilis; assembly: GCA_028583015.1. Classification (NCBI taxonomy): domain Eukaryota; kingdom Viridiplantae; phylum Streptophyta; class Pinopsida; order Araucariales; family Araucariaceae; genus Wollemia; species Wollemia nobilis. Next base: position 1,958,755 of record JAQPPZ010002512.1, read on the forward strand.
TAGATCTGTTGCAGAATAAGCAGAGAACCAAACTAGACACCACATGCAAGTTTGTTACTCAGGGCTGTGATGTCTTATGTCCTAGAAGCCTCATGGAAAACTATGAAATTCGTGACACCTACTCCCTGGTGGGAAAGTTCATAGGAGGTCACCCAGACATGGATTCAATTTGCATATGGGCAGCGTCCAAGTGGAAGACTCTAGGAAGCATGGAGTTATCGATAATGACTCGAGGTTTCTTTATGATCCAACTCAACACCCAGGAGGACGCAAAACATATCTTGTTTGGAGGACCATGGTTTTTCGAGAGGAGAAGTCTATTTTAAAAAAAATGGCAACCGAATTTTGACCCAAATTCTCATAATATCAACTACGCTTCGCTCTGGGTGAGGCTTTCGAACCTCCCAGCTCACTTCTTCTATGAAGATGCTCTGCAAGGCTTAGCCAAGGCTATCGGGGATCTTGTGGCCATTGACCCAGCCACCCGAGCGAGAACGCGCTTAACTCAGGCCCACATATGTGTCAATGAGAACTTGGAGAGCCAACTCCCGGAATACTTGAACCTCATATATGGGGAATTCAAATGGAGGTAACCGTTGATCTATGAGAACAAATTGACATTCTACCCTGAATTCCAGACATGGGGCCACCCATAGTCCTAGTGCCCTAAGGCTAGGAACCCTATCACGGACAACCAGATCGTGGATCATCCAAAGCAGATCTCTAGATGAACTATAAAAAACCGCACAACGACCATCGGGCATCAAGCTAGATTGATGGCGAACACCCCATATCAAAATGCAAGTGCTTCTATCCTTGTTACTAATAAATTTGATGTGCTTAAAGATTATGGTGTTTTTGAGGAATTTGAGGAAGGGGAAATCCCTGTTGAATCTAACCTAGTTTTTAACCCTGAACCCCTTCAATGCCCTAGGCCCAACCCCACCCACCAAGTCCCCAAGTCCGCCTCTCCCCCAAAATAGTCTCCCAGTCCCTCCCCCTCCCAGTCCCCCTAGAGGCCCCCCACGAAACCTTCTACCTCGTCGTCCTCCACCCCACAGGACTCTCCACCCTCGGAGTTCGGGGCTCCAGCCTCACCCACCTTCTATGACCTTGCCTCTGATAGTGAAGACCATGACCAACCTTCCCCTGAGTAGTGGAGCCCTAAACAAACCCGTAGCTTCAAAAAATCCTAGATGGATGTTGGAGGGGAGAGGAAAAAAGGCAGACCGTCAAAAGTAGATAGAAGAATCAGGGACACAACAGAAGATATAGCCAATGGGACCTAGAAAACCCTATTCCAGGATAATGAAATTAGTACTAAGGAAGAAACCCTAAGATCCAAACCCCCTACACAGCAAGGAAAAGGGGGAAAAATAATTCCCAAAAGTTCTAAATGAGAGTCCTCTCCTGGAATGCAAGAGGGTTGAACGGAGCAGCCAAGAAAAGAGTGGCTGCAACTATGAGAAGAGAACATAACCCAACTATTTTTCTCATTCAAGAAACTAAACTCAACGAACACTGGTCACCTAGGGTGGCCAAAAATATCTGGAAAAACTATGAGTTTATCCATTCCTTGGCTTTCGGATCGGTTGGTGGGTTTTTTTTCCTTTGGAATCCCACTAAGGTGCAAGGCAACCTCATTTACGGCCAAGACAAGCTGAGTAACATCATGTTCCATGATCTCAGTTCCCAGGTTTCCTGGGTGATGACCAATGTGTACGCCCCTAACTCCTCCTAGGGCAGAGTGGCTTTGTGGAACTTGCTCACTTCGATAAGGCAAGCCTTTGATGGAACCCCTGGATTCTATCAAGGGACTTCAACTCTCCTTTGCAGTATTCAGATAAGAGGGGAGGAACTATGTTAACTCACAGGGAAATAGATGACCTGAGACACTTTATTGATTCCAATGCCCTCATGGATGTTTAGCTTCAGGGGTCCTTATTCACATGGAGCAATAGGAGGAAAGGTAACAATATTATTCAAGAATGCCTTGACCGAGTTTTGTTATCCTAGGAAGCCCTCCCACTTTTTGGGGATGCCAGTTTGCTAGCTCTCCCTAAGATCGGGTTTGACCATAGCCCCCTCTTGCTAGAAACTGACACCAAACCTCAGTTCAAAACCCCCTTCAGGTTCGAATCAATGTGGACCCAACATCCCGATCTCAGTAATCAGATTGCTTTGTGGTGGAAAAGAAAATTCCTAAGATCAACCACCAACCAGTTCATGCAAAAACTTAGATTCATCAAGGGAAATTTGAAAACCTGGAACAAGGAGATATTTGGGAATATCTTCGAAGCAAATAATCAGGTCAAGGCCAAAATTAATCAGATAGAGGATGGTTTTTAGAAGGGAGTAGGCAACGATAACCTCTATGATGAAGAGCAACGATTTTTGCCCGACTACCACAACATCCTTAGCAAGGAGGGAATATTTTGGCACCAAAATTCCTAATAGTTGTGGCTCAAGGAAGGGGATTCTAACTCCAAATTCTTTCATATATCCACCTTGAGGCACAGGGGTGCAAATAAGATAAAAAACCTGGCCAAGCAAGATGGGTCTGCTACTTCAGACATCCTCTAGATTAGGGAAGAAGCGGTGAGCCACTTTAGAAACCTCCTTGCCTCTCCCTCATCCCAGTCCCCTCCTGCCATGGAAGCCTTGTTGGCTAATATCCCCTCCATAATTTCTTGGGAGACCAATCACTTCCTCCTTAGCCCTCTATCCCACAAGGAAATTCACCAAGCCCTATTTTCCATGAATCCAGACAAAGCCCCTAGGCCGGATGGTTTCCCACCCATATTTTTCCAAACCTATTGGGGCATAGTGGGCTCGAACTTATGCAACTCCATCAGGGAAATGCAGTCTTCCAAATCCATCCCCAGAGATGTCAACTCCACTTTCCTAGCTTTGATCCCTAAATGCGAGAATCCCTAGTCCCTCTCGGACTACCGCCCCATTAGTCTATGCAATTTCATCTATAAAATCCTCTCCAAAGCCATGGCCAACCGGTTGTTGAGCATTCTCCCCTCCATTATTGACCCCTTCTAGGGTAGCACTATCAAAGGCCACAACATCCTCGATGGAGTCATCACCATTCACGAACTGATCCACTCTACCCATACCTCCAAGTCGGCTGCCTTTTTCCTCAAGTTAGACATGAACAAAGCTTTTGATAGAGTTAACAGGGATTTCCTCACCCAAATCCTCCTCAAGTTTAGCTTCCATGAATCTTGGGTCAATCTTATTTATAAGTGCATTTCCTCATCATGGTTTTTGGTCCTGGTGAACGGGTCTGCCGCTAGTTACTTCCCGAGTTCCAGGGGGCTCAGACAGGGAGATCCACTTTCCCCCATTCTCTTCATCATTTTGGTAGATAGCCTAGGAAGAGCTATCAAGAATGCTTGCTCTAACAATCTGATTTCGGGCATCAAAGCCGCTATTGGCCTCTCGCCCTCAACCCATCAACAATTTGTGGATGATACCTTGTTGGAAACCAAAGCCTTAGTTCCTATCAAAATGATTCTCAACCTCTATGAAGAGGCAGCAAGTCAAAAAATAAACTACATCAAAAGTAAGTTGTACTTCACTAACACCCCCCCAAAAGACAATGCAAGATCACGAGAATTCTGGGATGTTCCATTGTAGATTTCTTGACCACATACTTGGGTCTCCCCATGTTCAAAGGAAGGCCCCTCAAAGACATGTGGAGGAATGTCATCGACAAGATCCACAAAAAAATTTCAGGATGGAAAGGTGCACTCCTCTCCAGTGCAGGCAAGGCAACCCTAGTTAAAGCTATTTTACAGAGCATTCCCACATTTTTCCTGTCTGTCTTCAAAATTCCGACGGCTGTGGGCGAGGCCATCGAAAAAATCCAAAAATATTTTTTATGGTCGGGAAATGACAACCAGAAGAAGTTCCACCTAGTTTCCTGGGATAAAGTGTGCTCCCCCAAGGATCAGGGAGGCCTGGGTATGCGACGCATCAATGTCACCAATCTAGCCCTCCTGGCTAAGCAAGCATGGAAGGTTGTATCCAATGCTAATCTCGAGTGGGTGAATATAGTCAAAATAAAGTATCTCCAACAGTAATATTTTCTTTAGATGGATATCCCACATAACTGCTCCTACTTTTAGAAGTCCATCTCCCTCACCCAAAATCTCCTGCACCAAGGCTCTTGGTGGCAGTTGGGATATGGCAAAGAGATCGACTTCTGGGAGGATGCCTGGGCTAGAAAAGATCCTCTCATAAGTGACCAGAAGCTAATTATTATCAAGCACCTGACTGATAACAAGTATGGGGCCCACGTAGCAGACTTCATCACCTCCAACCAGGGAATCCAAAAGTGGAAAAAGGTTCAGTTTAGAATTAAGAACGACATAATCAACAATGTAGTGTCAGAGATCCATGCGATCATGAGGGCAAATTTCATCCCCCAATCCCAGAAAAATATGAACGATGCTAGAAAGGCACGAGCGATGGTAATTTCTCTGTGAATTCTGCCTCCCAGCTTATATAAAACATCACCAGAGGAGCCAGTCCCAAAAGCGAGTAGACCTTAGCCAGAAGTGTGTGGCTTAAGGCTTTAATCCCAAAGATAGCCCACTTCTGCTGGACTGCTATCCACAATAAAATCCTTACCACTGACAATCTGATGCGTAGAGGGATCATTGTCCCCAATAGATGCTACCTATGCAGGAAAGCCTAGGAATTGACTCAGCATATTCTTATGGAATACCCCTTCACCAGCAACGTGTTTTCCTTGGTGACCAACAAGTTTCAGGTTTGTTGGGTTAGGCCAAAAACTATCAAGGACATGTTCATCCAATGGCCCAACACCTTCAAAAACCCAAGACTCAACTTCCTTTGGAATTCCCTGGCCCACCATATTGCCTGGAAGATTTGGCTGGAACGTAATAGATGAGTTTTCAGTGAGGATCATAGGGATCATGATGTTGTTGTGGCAAGAGCCATCGCCATTGCAATAGAAAACAACAGTCTCATCCCTTGCCCAAAAATTCCCCAGGATGGAATAGAAGGTCACCTATTTGTGGCTCTCAGGATTCCCCAAGACTGTTGCAAAGCCAAGGAGTCCCACAAGGATAGAGCCTCAGCCAAGTGGACTCCCCCTCCAGGGTTTGTTGAAGGTCAATTTTGATGGTGCCTCCAAAGGCAACCTAGGAAAATTAGGAGCAGGGGGTGTGGTCAGGGACCATAATGGTAATATCATCCGATCATTTGTTGAAAATATAGGCACCCAAACCAACAATTACACAGAAGCCAGAGCTCTCTGGAGAAGCATTGACATATGCAAATCCATGGCCAGCCCTATCATCTTCGAAGGTGACTCAAAATTTATAGTGGGGCTTATACAAAACAACACCAGAGGAGGGAAGAACATCCAAAGCATCATTCAGGATTGTCAAAAAGACCTCAATGAAGAGGATCGAAACCAAATCAAGCACGTGTTCAAAGAGGCTAACCAGGTGGTCGATGTCCTAGCCAACAAAGCCATCCTTCAAACCACCTTAATGATCTGGGAAGATAGCTTCCCATGCGAGGTTATCGAGAAAGTCAATCATGATGTGGAGAATCTTACTAATAAGTAGCTTGGGCTACATGACCAATGGTATTTCGTCAATACCTCCTAGGAGTGAGTTTAGCCCCCAACATCATTATAGTTCCAACAACAATGGTGGTTGTTGCTACCCCAACGGTGTCCTATCAACACCTAAGGGCCTTTATGCCTCTAAATGTGGCTCTAACCACCACACAACGGCTAATGGACTATGCAAAGGGAACAATCTCATGTTTAGCACCATTGAGGAGCTCAAGAGACTCCCTGCCATTCTAGAAACTCTCCTCCCTAGCGGGGATAGCACCAAGAATGAAACAAGTCATAAATCCCAAAAAATTGGGAACTAAGGTGTCTGGTTCGTGTGGAGCATGGGCGTGATGGTGTTTGTTTTTTTTTTGTTGTGTAGTTTGAATTTTTTGTATGTTTGTGGAAGGACGCCTGTGGGGGCGGTCCGTGAAACTTTTTGGTTAGTTGCTTTATTTTTTTGGCTCAACATCCCCTGGATATGGGACTATGGCCTTCCAGCCATAGTTTTTTTGAATGTAAAAAGGGGTGGGTCCCTTCAACCCGTAAAGTAAATAAAATTACTTTTACCTACCAAAAAAAAAAATTAAGATAATATAATAGTGAATTAATAATAAAGAGTTGAAAACCATATCAATCCATGCATAAATAATTTGAAGTATTGAAGAGCAAACTACACTAAGATTATCCACGAAATGCAAATATTGGGGCTAATCCTAATGTAGTAACACAATTACTTGAAACTTAGAGCAAACACAACCAAATTATCTCATAATAATCATAATTAAATTATTGCTTCTATTCCAACTTGCCACCACATTAAATAGAGATCACACTGGGATGTTCGTAGAGGGTTTAATCTTGCCTTGGAATTTATTCTTCGAATGGCAATCAAAGATCTTTGGCTGCAAATCTTGGTAGAGCATCTTGTCCTCCTTCATAGAAGGTAGTGAACTAGTGGTAGATGACTTTGGTTTTAATTGCAAGGTCAAGAGAGAGAGCAAATATTGCATGAAGTGGTAGTAATAGAGCAAATTTTTTAAGAGCAATATTAGAAAGGGTATTTATAGCAAATAGCATTCCCTTTGGAGCTAACAACTAATTTTATCCCTTTTGGGATCATAAAATCATAATCATCAATCCAAATGATGCATTGTTTGAACTCTAGGTGTAAAATCACACTAGAACCATAACCATACATTAAAAACCTTAAAATTAATCAAATGACCAAGCTCCCCACTTAAAGTGGTGGTCTTGGCATCATTAATTTTTAGGATATGTGCTTTGGAGGACTCTGTCAATACGTCCCTTAATCATGACTTGATCCTCAATTTTAGATTTTGAGAAAGTTAGGAGGCAAAAATGTCAAGAAAGATGGTAAAATAGTAGCAATTGGATGAAAGGGGATCAAAACCATTAGTCGACATGGCTTGTTGTCATCCTACCTAGGGACTAACAAAGTTAGTCCATCCCAATCACATGTATAAGAGGATGGGACTCTCGACCACCTACAAAGTCAATTGTTAGTGATATTTTATATAAATACATATTACTTGTCCCTAAGGACCATGGGTGACACCAAAAGGGATAGCCACTCAAGAGTCCTTATGGAAAACAAGAAATAAAAAAGAGCAATATGTGATAGTTGAAGCAACATACAAAAATTCTAAGCTACAAAACAAATAGAAAAAGTTTTTTTGTAATTTATGTTCTATTATCTATGTAAAAATTTGAAAATAAACAATTAAAAATATGCAAAAAATATGGCCAAAAATGGAGTAGAGGAAAACATACCTAATACATAAATGTAGGTTCCCCTAATATTTTGCCTAAAATAAATTGATTTTTACTTGCCCTATTTGATTAGAAATGAATTTACATATAAAAATACCCGAAGCACTAAAAAACAATTGTTGGATGCAAAATGAGCCAACACAAACAAATATAGAGTGTACCAAAACCTCTAAAAGCATTGTCCTTTTGCTATCCCTACAAAACGTATAAAAAAAATATTTTTTGTAGTAAAATATTTGGACATATAGGATGATGTCACTCAGTGCCCCATATACCATATTTAATAAATAAGACTCATTTCATTTCATTGATTATAACATCTCTTTTATGTCTATATATGACTTTGTTTACTACATTCTATGGCATTTACTTCATGTATGGCATATGCATATAATTTATGTAGCATTCAATGACATACCCCTACTTGCTTGATATATACTTGAGATTTGTGTAGCACATGATACCATGTTAATAATTGGATGAAACATACTCAAGATTTGTGTAGCACATGATAACATGTCAATAATTGGATGATACATACTCAAGATTTATGTAGAACATAACATGAAAATAATTGAATGACACATACTCAAGATTTTTGTAGCACATGATGTGTTATTTTAGTAGTTACATGTATTATTTGAGTAGCACTCAATATCATGCATTGTAATTATAGATAACATCTATGATTTGTGTAGCATTTAGTGGCATGTCTTATGAAATTTAATTAGTCTAAAGCATGAAATATATGTGTAAAATTCAATGACGTGATCATCAAATACTACCTCCTTCAAGGATTGGCTATGTATGGGGTGTTGTTTTGCTCATAAACACCACTAAAATAGGCAGGTTGCATGCAATATCCAACAAATGCGAAGTACCAACAAGCGCACTTGTCACTGCAATAGAGTAGATTGGGAGAAACCAACCTACATCATATACAACTGTAAGTATTTGACTTAATCCTAAAATAAACTACACGACAGACATAATTGAACACTATGGTTATCAATCATGTTCATCAACTACTATGGATGGACCAAAAAATGCCAACCTACACCATGAATGGTATGCAAGTATATGTCCCCAAAGTTAATTCATGCCCTATCGCTAATAATAGATGCATTTCTCGACAAGGCATACCCACCATGACAAAGATAGAACAAAGAGAAAGATCAAGAAAGAGTAGGTTATATATGCATTGTAGTTCATCCTAGGTTAGGAAGATCTTATGGAAGGGAAGTCATTATGCCTCGCTATAATGTGGTTCACCATTCCAATACCTGATCAAGCATATTTTTTAATAAATTATGCTTAACAACATTTAAAAAACCAAAATGATTGATTGATTGGAAGGTTTATGTGTTGTTTATTGCATGGAAAATTAAAGGAATGTTCTCTTGGTGTTTTCACTACATACCATATGGGAAATGGCACGGGTTTAACTAAGTTAATTTCTTAATGGAACTTAAAGTAGGTTACTAACACACATAAGGTTTTGAATACATAATGGTGCCCCTTACTAGCAAGAGTGGCACTATGACAAAGGAAGGAAAATAAAGCTCAAAAAAAGTTAGTAGCAATAAATGCTAGTAAAAAATGATGAAAAACACCAAGCAACAAAAGGATAAAGTAGCAAAAGCAAATAAATGCAAGAATAAACAAAACTAGGTACAATAAATTTGAACAACTAGAATGACTAGGATCACTGCTTTAAGGATCAGTCATAGTTAGGCAAGAGAAAACCTCTCAAAATTCAAAATAACAAATCCAAAATGAGTATAAAATAGCAAAAACGCTAGATGACGAGGATTGTTGCTTTAAGTGGTGATCATGGTCACAAGAGAAAGAGATGTTGCAAAATATGTGGAGATGTTTTTAACTGAATAATGTATAGGATTGGCACTCATAAGCAGATAGTCAAAGCAATCAAAGCAAAAAGCAAGGAACCAAAATCAATAATCAAACCACAAAAATACAAATATTGTCCAAATGGGTAAGAAGGGGCTATACATAATAGCATTTGACATGCATGGAATTGATGGATTCATCCAACTCAACTCTACCTATTGTTTGCAATTTTATTCCCCTAGACACATACGATTCTTTGATACTATATGGTTTAAGTCATTTCTGTATAAACTTGCCCTTGTGGTTCTTATGCACATTATCAAGCTTGAGAATAAGATCCCCAACTTTGAGATCACAATGACAAGCTTTTTTTATTAGGGTTGTATCGCTCCAAATTTTTCACACCCTTACCTTCAGGCTATAGGATCCATGCCCGAAAGGGGGATGTGAAAAGGATGTCGCGGTACCTCGGACTAAGAGGACTTGCGAAGGTCCTACCTCTCAAGGGAGGTGTATTTTGATGATTTTTCGACGGATGGTGGGTTCACCAGGAAACATTTAATGGCAGTTTCCACGCCTAGGTTGGGAATGTGTTTTATGTGTTCGTTTTATCCTTAAGCATTCATATCCTAGGTTTGGCCAAAATGCGTCTAAGCTATTCTATATGAAGATGCAAATTCAATGAGTACAGAAAATAGATTTAAAGACAGAAGAACAGAGAAATTACAGAATATAAACGAAGAATACCTGATCCGGATGTCTGATGATGATTCTGATTCTTGAAGCAGTCAGGATCGCCTCTGATTTGACAGGATCGTCTGAGATCTGACAAGATCGTCTGAGATCTGACGAATTCGTCAGACGAATTCGTCAGAGACCTGCAATCAGAGAAATAGGTGCAAAACATAGAAAATACAACAATGATAACAGAGGGAAATAGTATAAAATGACAATAGCACTATCAAACTGAAACTTAAACACATAAACAAGAATGAATTATGCTAATTAAATAATAATTATGATTTAATCATGCATTTGATCTAGATGGGTGAACTCCAAAATGTAAAATAGTATAAAATACTGAATAAACTAAGCTAATTGCAGAATAAAACAACAGAAAAAGGGTAGAGAAATGCAAACTTTAGGCACTGATTGCCTCAATGTTGACTGCAGTCAAAATCATCTCGCATTGGTACGAAATCGTCTTTGATTCGATAGGTTCGCCTCCGATCTGAACAGGTTCGTCGACGACGATGTAAGCTTGCTTCGACTGAAAAACAGTAATGTACCTGCAACAAAATTGATATAGAACTAATGCAAAATAGAATTTGAGATGTTTTAACGTGTATGAAGTCAGTTTACAGGGAATTTCAGCCAGGGGGTGCTAAGGGGAGGGCTTAGGATTAAATAGGCTTAGGAGGGAGGTTAGGAGGTTGGAGATCATCCCTATTTGGGAGATCTCCAACGGGGAGGGTCTCTAACGACGCAGACACACTTCTGCCCGGATTAGAGGCCCGTTGGAACAGAAGCTAATTGTGCAAAATCAGTTTTGCGACAAGATCGTCTGGACGTCCTAGCCCGGATGAAATCGTCCGATCTGGGGCGATATCGTCTGATCGGCGATGATATCGTCAAACGGTCAAAACAACCTCTAAAAATGGCATGGAAAAGGGGGAAACGGATTACCCGACGGTTAACGAGCGGTTTGGGAGGTTAAAATTTGAATTTAAATTATTTACTAGGATGAATGTAATTATTACAATTTTACTGCGCCAATTTTAGGGTGCTACATTTTGCCCCCTCTTTAGTGAATTTTTTGAAGAAAATGCGTTAAAGATGAGTTCTTCTCGATCTACGAGAAAGCAAAAATTATTCCCATTTTTAGGCGACGATTCTTGGTCGAATCGTACAACAGCTTACTATGGTGCCCCCTCCGTGTTTTTACCCAAATCGAACGTTTGAGGTAAAAACACGGAAAAGCAAAATTATTTTTGAATTATTTTTGAATAAAATTAAGAAAAATAGGGTAAAACCCTAATTCATTTTTACTGTTCACTTTACTGGTTTTAGAGCTCTGGAAGCAAAAATGGTGGAGACGACGCACAGATCAACAGAGGTCCGACGCGGTCTACGGGTAAGAGTCTAGACTTAGTTTAGAATGATTTAATTTGATTTTACATGCTTTTTAGGTAAATTTTAATCAATTTTTGAGCATCGCGGCCATTTTTGGGCCGTCGACGTCATCGGGATGAAATCGTCCCGATTTCGATGAAATCGTCTCAATTTTGCCAATTTCGTCCAAGGGCAAAATCGGCGAAAGGGGGACGATTTCGTCAAATTAGGGACGATTTCGACCTGCGAAATCAAAAACGATTATGCTCAAATTTGGGACGATATCGTCCAATAGTGGACGATATCATCAATTGCATAAAATTGAACTTATTTTACTTGCATTTTTAAATACTTGAATTTGTTATTAATGATTGTTTTTTTTTTTGTTGTTTATGTTGCAGAGAGGTTTGCTAAAAAGCAGGGAATGGAAGTATGGAGGTTTAAGAGATGACTTGGCCGCTCTTACACAGGCAGAGCGGGATCAGCTGGCACAGGCCGGCTTACAGCATGTGGCAGAGATGCCACAAGTGTCTACAGATATGGGGCTACTGACAGCCCTAGTAGAGAGATGGTATCCTAGTTCTTCCTGTTTTTGGCTACCTACAGGGGAGATGACTCCCACTTTGGAGGATGTATGGAGGATTCTAAGAATCCCCATACAAGGATGGTTGATCACTCCTATGGCCAATCAGGGCCATGCTATGGGACGATTGTGTGGTGACCCGAGCTTCACCCTAGAGAAGGGCGAAGTTAACATCGAGGCACTACGTCAGATGCCTGGGGCATCTAGACTCACACGGGTTCTAGCTGGAGTAGTTGGTGGACTTCTGCTGTGCCACCAGAGTGGGTGCAGGGTGCCATGGATGCTCGTAGATGTGATCTGTGATATGCGAGACCATGGCTACAGATTTTCTTGGGGCAGTTATGTGCTATGCCGACTGTACAGGATCCTGCATGGGGTCGTGTACAAGGGCAGTCGATGTCTGGTGATGACATCGCTCCTACAAGTTTGGTGTTGGGAGCACATTGCAGTGCGGAGGCCGATAGGGCTTCCTCTGATAGGGATTGATGGGGAGAGGCCCCGAGTTTTCTACTGGTGGCTCCAGAGAGGGTCATAGCGGCGGATCGACCTTTTGATGTCCCGGAGACTGCTAGATGACCTAGTCCCGGACCAGATCACCTGGAGGCCTTGGAGGGAGCATCCAAGGTGGGCCGAGGATGGACAGGAGTTAGCTCGCGTCAGGCAAGTTTGTTGGCTACGGATGGAGAGGGGAGAGGTGGAGCTCCACCGCTATGACCGAGTTTTGAGGCAGTTCGGTCTACAGTAGGGGATCCCATCTCTCAGGGATTATGAGTTTTCTTAGACTATTCGGGATAACACCATAGTGAGCGGGGCTCCAGACATGCAGCGCTTCTGGAGCCAAGACTCGGACGATGCCCCCATTCAACCAGTAGATGGGGATGACGCAGGGGTAGCCGATGGCTACGATGCTTGGTATGCAGGAATCCACCCTCCTCGGATGACGAGGGCCCAGGGTTCGATACATGCAGTTGTGCATCGGATAGGGAGGCGGCACCAGGAAGCTATGGAGGCGGCCTAGGGTCACGGCGGGAGAGAGCTGAGGAGGCCACATGCGCAGGAGAGGTCGTGACAGGGGGAGAGGAGGGAGGCGAGACCCCCTTCTCCACAGAGAGAGAGGCCACCATCGCCCGACAAGGGCAAGGGTGTCGACACAAGGGAGAGTAGTGAGACAGCTACTCTTCGAGCGGAGACGATCCGTCTCCAGGCATAGGTGCAGACCCTACAAGAGGAGGCTGCATGACACCGAGCTGAGGTTACACAGCTTCGAGACGAGATTGCATGCCTCAGGGCACGGGGCGGAGGGGCGAGCACTGGGGAGCTGACACGGGCTATTGCCCAAATTACTTTCTACCAGACTTTGTACTATCAGCTGGTGCCAGAGGAGGATAGACTACCCCTGCCAGCCAACATCGCAGATCCGATCAGGATCGGGTCGTCGAGGACCTCATCCCGATCGACGACTAGGACTCGTAGTACTACACATACTATGATGGGGCCACCTCGTCCACCTCAGGGCGGGGGAGGAGATGAGGCTGAGAGCTCGAGGGGTTCTCGAGGCTAGAGCACTACATGGATTTGTACATATTGAGACATAGAGCATGTATTATTATTTTTTTGTTGATAGAGGATTGAGTATGCCGAGGTACAGATTGTGGCATACCAATCCAGTTTTGATGATGTATATATACTTTTGATATATATATGATATGTTTTTGATCATATGACTTGTGTTATGTGTATTTTGATGATGCTTTTATGGTTGATTGATTAATTTGATGATTGGATTGAGGATTCATGAAATTATGTCGTGTTGAAAATTTATAATTTTGATGTCATGCTGTAATATTTTAAATGAAATAATCTGATGTAACAAATTGATTGTTTGTGATGTAATGTGATAAAAGATAAAAAAGAGACTTCTAACAATAATTTCAAAGGACATTGTCGCTATTATAGACCATTTCATGGAGTCGCTGCTCACTCGGTCGTCAAGCTAATCCCAGTATAGAAATATTGTTAAAAGTAAAAGAATGCTTAAGAGACTGTCTTAAGACTTTGGTGCAATGGTGCAAATGATGGTGATGATGGTTTGTTTTTCAGATTTTCATAAAAATAGTATGCATGAAATAATGTTAAAATGATGTTTTCTAGGCATAAATTCCTAAGTGTGATAAATTTTTTGGATAATTCCTTAGGAATTATACCATCATTGCAAAATTGAAAGTTGACATAATGACATGAAATAATGATAATGTGTTTGCTTTTGAAAAGCATAATTTGTGTAACATAATGATTTAAGTCATATGGTTTTCATGATTTTTAAATAAATGGGGAATAAAAATTGTTACAATGGTTTGCGCTAGGCATAGAATATGTAGGTATAGACTTATACCATCATCACGAAAATCCAAAGAAAAGATAGTTTTATTGCATGGTTGATTTTTAATAAACAGAAAATATGAAGATGAGGACTTGCGCTAGGCATAAAATTCCACTTTTGGTTTTGGAACTATACCATCGTCGCGAAAGTCAACCAGATATATATGTTTTGATTGTATAGTTTTGAAAGAAAATTTTGATTTTTCTATTATATAGTTGTCTTTATGCTAAACAACTGTACTTGAAATAAGAAAATGAATTATTCCAAACAAGTTTGCAAAAAGAATATTTCAAAGTATTTTGAAGACAAAAGTTAGATTTATAAGGAATCCCATGTGCATATGTGAATTCATTTCCAATCTTGATTTATCATAATGATACACAAAATCTCTCAAATACAAATGTGTGTGCAATTGCTTTGTGCATTTACCAGTTTTGAGCAAGATAATATGATACAAGTGATTTGAAGAAACCAAATAAGTGTTCATTAACCATGATGTAGATGCATATAACCATACTAGACTACTATGTAGGTCGGATTATCAAGAGCTAGCTAATCCATAAACATACATAGGTCTGTACAAAAGAAGGTCGCTAATGTGACAGACATATCACCACGCTAGGAGTTACCCAAGGCCAAGCAGGTTGGGCACAAACCACCTGTTATGGGGCTTACCTCATAGTTTTTGAATAATTGAGAATTCCAGGGATTCAAGCTCATCAACCCTTCTTTTCTTTTCAAAGGGTAGGGAAAGGGATTTTATTGCTTTCTTGCTTTCTGCTTTCTTTTGCTTTTCTTGTTTTTCTTTTGAACTTTGCTTCTTTTTCTTTTTGTATTTTTTTGCTTGATTTTTGAGATAGTGCTTGAAGTATTGCTGTAATGATATAAAATAACATTTTTCTTTTCTCTTTTTTTTTCTTGAACTTTTCTTTTCTTTTTCTTTGCTAGGGATACTTGCTCGGATTAGCTGTAGAGCAAGGGATTTTTATTTCGGGTAGGGGTGAGCTTGTCCTTTTGCCAATTCTCAAATATTCTAGACCATGTGCATGATAGGATAGCAGGGGAAACTTTTCGCTCAAGAAATCACTTCTACTATGTAGCAAAACATGGAAATTACAAATATAATCATTTTATTGTGAAAAGATGTGCTTGGTTTAAGTAAATAACAAGATCAATTCTCTATGCTCAAACTTTATTTAATTGAATTTTGTGGACTTTGATATAAGAGAGATTAGTAATCATGCCAGATAAAATCAAGATATTTATTTTTGTTTATATATATATATATATATAATATTTTTTTTGAGTGTGCACGTGAGGGATTCCAAATAAATGCTAATTTATCCAAAATAATTTGAAACATATAGCTGCAACATTTGTAAGAAAATATATATAAATACTTTTTGAGAAGTTTTGAGAATATTGACTCTCTCTTTCTTCTTTATATTGTTTTGGTTTCGAAAGAGTCAAGCATATTGCTGTTTTTATATTTTTATCATTATTTTGTTTTTTGGTTTTTTTTTGTTTTTGAACAAAAAATTTAACAAGTGCCATAAATAAATGCAACAAATAGTTTTGAAGATTTTGGATGATTATGAATGTTTTTGGTGTTTTTGAATTTATAAATTTGAAAGAAATACAAGATAGTGATTTTGAACAAATATATACATGGATGAAGTGACCAAATTTATACATAGTAACGTTTAAGATGCAAAATATTCATGGGTTCTTTAAGTTCTTTACCATCTAAGGTAGATAATTTGTATGCTCCTGATTCAAATTTAGCAGTAATAATGTATGGTCCAAGCCAGTTGGGCTCAAATTTACCTTTAAGGTCCTTAGTTGCATTTGTATTTTTTTTATTTTCTTTTAAAACAAGGTCGTCGATCTCAAAGGATCGATGACGAACTTTTTTAGCATATGATCTTTTAAGCTTGTTTTGGTAGGCACGGAGATGTTCCAAAGCATTGATGCGTTTTTCATCTAGGAGTTCCAGCTGACTGAGTCTGCCAGCACGATATTCATCTCCTACTTCGGTATCTTGAAGTAGCAGAGCCAAAGAAGGAACTTCCAATTCAAAGGGAAAAACTGCTTTAGCACCATAAACCAAAACAAATGGTGAAGTTCCCGTGGGGGTTCGAACACTAGTTCGATAGGCCCACAAGGCTGGATATAATTGAATGTGCCAGTCATGGCCAGTTTTATTGACCAATATTTTGAGGATTTTGATTAAGGTTTTGTTAGATGCTTCTGCTTGACCATTACCCTGAGGATAATAGGGAGTGGACCAGCGATGTTGAATCTTATATTTTTGGCATAATTTTTTAACATCTTTATTTTTGAAACAAGTTCCATTGTCAGAGATGAGATTTGCAGGAATTCCAAACCTACAAATGATTTGATTAAAAATAAATTTAGAGACTTGTGTGCCAGTGCAGGAAGCTAAAGGCATAGCTTCAACCCACTTCGTGAAATACTCGATGGCGGTTATGATGAATTTGTGTCCATCAGATGACACAGGATTGATTTTGCCAATAATATCTAAGCCCCATTTAGAAAAGGGCCAAGGAGATGAAATAGCTTGTAGCTCTTGTGCAGGCGCATGGACAAGGTCAGCATGTTTCTGGCACTTGTCGCAATGGCACACATACTCATGTGCATCCATTTCCATGGTAGGCCAAAAGTATCCTATCCGAAGGAGCTT
This sequence comes from Wollemia nobilis, assembly GCA_028583015.1. Taxonomy (NCBI): domain Eukaryota; kingdom Viridiplantae; phylum Streptophyta; class Pinopsida; order Araucariales; family Araucariaceae; genus Wollemia; species Wollemia nobilis. Next base: position 1,975,784 of record JAQPPZ010002512.1, read on the forward strand.
TTTAGCAATGACACTACCACTAAAGTGTCCTCCACAAGATCCATCGTGGGCTTCACTCAAGGCTGATTTGGACTCTTCTAAGTTTAAACATCTTAATAGGATACCTTCAAAAGATCTCCTATACAAGGTATTGCCAATTATTACAAATCGACTTGCTCGTCTACGTAATAACCAACGTTGGTTTCTATTAGAATTGGCAGGGAAAGTCCCATTTTGGAGAAAATCAAATATGTCCGTATACCAAGGTTTCGGAGTAGTTTCATTGATTAGAAACACATCCAAAGGCTCTAAGCATGACTTATTTGAAGCGGGTTCCTGGAGTCGATGAATAATGATAGTGGCATATTCGTCATCTAACTCCAAGGGCAGGAGAGATGCAGCTGCGGCCATAGCATCAGTTGCACGGTTACAAGTTCTAGGAATAGCTTCCAAGGTAACTTGATCAAATAGGGACATTAGTTGTAAAACATAGGCCTTATATGGGCGTAGTTTATCATCTCTAGTCTGATAAACTTCATTAATTTGGTTTATAACCAGTTGAGAATCACCAAAAACTAAAAGATGTTTAATTTTTAGCGCCAAGGCAGCTCGTAATCCAAGGATTAGAGCTTCATACTCATAGTATTGTTAGTGCAAGCAAATGTCAATTTGAAGGACAGAGGAATAAGATGTTTTTGTGGGGATATTAAAATAATACCCACACCAACCCCACTCATGCATCGGGCTCCATCAAAGTATAAGGACCATTGTTCAATATGGTCTGCCTCTAATTGAAGGCATTCATCAGGAAACTCGATGATGAGGGGATGGGTAGACGCTAAGGGTGCAGCAGCTAATTGATCTGCTATGATTTGACCCTTAATAGACTTCTATCCTATGAATGTGAGATCAAACTCGCTTAGAGCAAGAACCCACTTGGTTGTGCGACCCGATAAATAAGGTCGACTCATGAGATACCTTAAGGGATCGTATTTGGCAATGACATAAGTTTTTTGACTAAGCATATAATGTCATAATTTTTGCATAGCAAAAATGACTGCTAGACATAGTTTCTCTAATGTTGTATAGTGGGTTTCATAACTGATGAAGGTTCGGCTAATATAATAATTAGCACGTTCTCTCTTTTCATCATCAAGCTGAGCTAACATAGCCCCTAAGGCAGAATCTGAAGCTAAAATATATAGGAGGAATGGGCGATCAAGTTTAGGTGGTGAAAGCACAGGTGGATTAAGGAGGTATTGTTTGAGAAGTTCAAAAGCTTCTCTACATTCGGTGTCCCAATTAAAAGGGACATCCTTCTTAAGGAGTTTAAGAAAGGGACCGGTTTTGTCCGCCGACTTATCAATGAAGCGACGGATAGCTTGAAGTTTACCTTGTAAACTTCGTAACTCAGATATATTAGTAGGTGCGGGCATATCAGTGATGGCCGCAATCTTGAGAGGGTCGATTTCGATACCACGTAAAGAAACTAAAACCCCTAATAGTTTACCAGACTTAACTCCGAATATGCATTTTGCTAGATTTAATCGAATAAGATATTCTCGTAATCGATTAAAAACTTTTCTCAAATCATCTAAATGATTATCTTCAATAATAGAGCGAGCTATAATATCATCTACATAATCATGTAGGATATCATGCATCATATCATGAAAAATATAGGTCATAGCTCGTTGATAGGTTGCACCTACGTTCTTTAAGCCAAATGGCATCACTTTCCAACAAAAAGTACCCCAGGGGGTAATAAAGGCTATTTTAGCCTGATCTTCAAGAGCTATCCTGATCTGATTATAACCGGAGAATCCATCCATTAAGGACATCATCCCACTCCCGACAGTGAAGTCAATGATTTGATCCATGTTTGGAAGAGGAAAGTCATCTTTAGGGCATGCGGCGTTAATATCTCTAAAATCTGTGCAAACCCTAACTTTGGTAGCTTCTTTTTTGGTGACTGGAACTACATTTGAGATCCATTCAACATAATCAATAGCTTGTATAAAGACAACATTCGGGAGTTTTTCTAACTCCCCTTTGACTAGCAGAGCCACTTTGGGATGCATTTTTCTAAGTTTTTGTTTAACGGGTTTAGCATCCGGATGGACCACTAGATGATGCATGACTACGGAAGGGTCTAGACCTGGCATATCTTCATATGTCCAAGCGAAGACATCTTCATACTCTTTAAGGAATGCAATGTATTGTTCTTGTTTTTCTTGACTTAATTCTGATCCAATATTGATTATGTGAGGATTATCCTCCGTTCCAATATTAATTTTAATGACGTTTTCTACCTCCATGTGTAGATCTCTTTCAAAATTAGGTGGGGTGGGTGAAACACCCAATTCTTGTAATTCTTGTAAGGTTAATTTAGATAATTCATCTTGAGGATTAGTGGCCTCAAGTTGGGCTATAGTTGGTATAGAACCATCAAAATAAAATCCATTGTGTAACATCTCTTCAACAGAGACGTCGTGGAAGATATCTCCTTCCAACTCTTCATCGGAGTCAACAATCATTTCAGGGTAAGCTATGGATAGCATGTTACATGAAAACGACTGATTTTTAAGAGGCAAATCATCACACCTATCCAAATAATCTTGATAACATATGAGATGATCATCATCTTCAAAAGGAAAGGGTTGACCCTTACTAGGAAATAGGCCCACACCATAGCGGGCAGGCCACGGTTCTACCTCGAAAGGTTCTTTCATGCCATTTTGGAAAGGTCCCAAACCTTTCCCTTTATATCCCATTTTAAGCATCATGGGTTTAGCTTTAATATAATCATTGGTAAAATAACACCGAGCGTATCCCTCATGATGAGTTTTGATATTCCGAGGGATTCTTCCCTAGTCATATCCTTTATAAATGAAGGCACAACTCCCGACTTGGTAAGTGCTTCCCATAGGTTGTGGGAGGCCCAAAGTACGAGGAGATGGCGGTAAGTTATTTAAAAGAATTGAATCTTGCATGAAAGCATTTGTTTTTTCTGATATTAAGGTTGTGGATAAATCTGGTAAAAGTTCATCAAAAAGAGCATAAGATGTAGAAGGATTATTCCCTATATCTTTAGATGTGGAAGGTATGATAGTTGTTTCTGTGGGTTTCGAAATTATAGGGATAGAACTTGAAGGATTGGTTGTAGATTTAAGATCTTTTTGAGGTTCTAGAGTGATTTGTTTAGAAGATTGTTGATCTATATAGGAGGATGAAATTAATGGAGGGGAAATAGGTGAAGTTATGGGTGTGTGTTTCACATGTTTAGATGAAAAATAAGAACTAGGATGTGTGGATGACAGAGCGGGGCAAAATTGCACTCCAACGGGTTCTGCCAAAGCACACATATCAAAGGGTCTAGGGTCACCATGGATAGTGACCAACTGATTTTTAAATTCGAATTTAACACATTGGTGTAAAGTTGATGGGACAGCTCGCATTGCATTGATCCAAGGGTGACCCAAAAGTATATTGTACGATGTTGGGCAATGTACAATAAACACGATTGTTTCTAGGGTTCTAGGACCAACTTGCAAGGGGATGGTAATAACTCCACATGTTTCTTGTGTTTCATCATTGAAAGCTTTGATAATCATATCAGTTTTCTTCATTTCATCACTTCTAAAGCCAAATCTTTGGTAGAAGTCAAAAGTGCAAATGTTTAGAGATGAGCCATTATCAATCAAGACTCGTTTGACAGCTACATCCCCAATTAGAGCAGTAATATATAAGGGATTGTCCTTATGTAAACTGTGTTGTGGGATATCTTTATCCCGAAAGTCAATACAATCAACCTCTCGAGTGATGATAGTATTGGCCATAGCTTCAGGTTGGATGTTTTGAGGTACCATCATTTGGCTTAATGTAAGCATCAACTCATCCCTATGGGTGGGAGAAGATCTTAACAAATCCAAAAGGGAAATTCTGGCTGTAGTATTGGATAATTGCTCATTAATATTGTAAGGGGGTTTAGGTTGAACATTAGGAGCATGATTCCCTTTATTGGGATTTTTCAAAACAAATGGAACCGATCCATCATTCGATTTGATTCTTGTTGAGAATTTTGAGCCTGTTGTCGGGTAACGACTCCAATGGTACCTACAATGTTATATTGAGGACGTTGAACTGGCCTCGGTCTAGCATTTATGGCTTGTTCATTAGAGAGGAATTGATTAGAAGAGGGTCGAGTAGTAACTCTTCTAGGAAATGGTTCTTCTGGAACCATGGCATCTGTGATAGGTTGAATAGGATCCGATTCATTTTCAGAACTATTCGATTGGTTTGAAGTAATGTCTAGTTCACTTTCACTATCTGATTCTATATCACTAGAATCAGAAGTTTGAAAATTATGTAAGGGCCTGGTCGTAACCAGGGATAAGGTTGTGTCAAATATTTGAGGATCCTGAATAGGTAATTGTCCGCTAATGGTTCCTACATATCGGGTAGGAGGAGGGACATTATGATGTTCGATTTGATTGGCTACCTCTTTACCATGTCTTGGTAAAGGGTGTTGAAATATGTCTAATGTTTGATTAGCATTTTGATTTTGATTTTGGGGAACGGTCTTTTGAGTATTATTAGGAGGGTTTTGTTTAGGTTGGAAGGCTTGCACCTCCATTTCATTATTATCAATCAAATCTTGTATTTTATGTTTCAACCTTTTACAAGCATTGGTAGAGTGTCCAGGTCCTCTATGGAAATCACAGTGTAAGTCAACTCTGTATCCGGGTATAGTTGGATCAGGTTCCCGGATAGCTGGTAATTGGATCAAACCTCTTTCGAGTAATTGAGGTAAAATAGTTGATAAGGGTTGATTTAATCTAGTAAATTCTCGAGGAGGCTTATCAAGAGGTTTCAATATAAATTTTTTTGTTGTCTTCGTTGCATTGATATTAGCAACATTTCTGTTGTCAGTGACTCCGTCACCGACAACTTGTTTGTTTTTGTATTGGTTTCTGGATGTTTTCTCATCATCCTTCTTCCTAAGTTGGCCTCTCCTAATGAGGGCATCTTCTACTCTTCGAGCTAAATCTATAGCTTGATCGAAGGTAGTTAAAGTAGCAGTTGATAGCTCATAAGATATTTGTTCTTGTAAATTATTGATAAAAATGTCCAACATTTCCCTATAAGGTAGCACAAAGTGCGGTTTTCCTATCAATTGCCTCCATCTAGCTAAGAAATCGGCAAAACATTCATCCTTGTCTTGTTTTAAGTTGTATAGATCTTTAATGGTTACATGCCTCTCAATGTAGGCACTAAATTGATGGACAAATGATTCAACTGTTTCTTCAAAGTTTCTCAAAGAATGAGTGGGCAATTGATAGTACCACTCTAATGCCATTCCACCTAAACTTTTTGGGAACATTTTTAGTAATAGCAAGTCATCATGTGATATATCATGACATGCTATCCTAAACATGCGAAGATGCTCTATGGGATCTTCGGTTCCTTTATATATAGGCAAGATAGGCATGGGAAAATGCTTAGGGTATGGTTGAGCTACAACTATGGGATCCAAAGGTTGACTACAAATCTCCCGATAATTATACGAGGGACGGTAGGGATCTATCTGGTCCATACGCGAAGCTAATTGTTTCACCATGGCTTCCAGATTACTAGTTTGCCCACCATATTGGTTTGGTAGGGCATTGATAGGAGTTTTGTGAGTATATGATGGAGGGACATGAAGATTAGATGCCATGTTGCTATTGTGTAAATTATTGGTAGGAAAGGTGTTATGAAGGAATTTTGAAGTTGTATTATGTTGTATTCTAGATTGTTGAAAATTGGTGTTTGGCTTCGTTTTAGGTTTTTGTTTACTTGAAGCATATTGCTCAATAGTTTGGCGAAATAAAGTAGTGAAGGAAGGTTTCTTTTGTGTGGGAATGATTTTAGGTTGAATAACAGGTTCCTTAGGAGGTTGGGTAACCTGTTGTTTTGACATGTTTTGCATCATAGTGACCATGTCTGTATTGGATGGCCCAACCTTGTCACTTTCTTGATCAATGAAAGACAAGGGATTAGTGCGCACATCATACATATATTCCATGGCTGCTTGAGTGTTACTAATTTGCCCTTTATCAATACGAACTGCCACATTAAGGGCGTCAATGTTATCATCAAGAAATTTCTTGAAATGATCTATGTTGTCAAAAGCAATAGTTCCATCTGGAGCTACTCTAGGGGATGAGGGTCCATCCTCTTTAACACTTCCTTCTTGTTCATTGTCTTCACCTAGGTCATGTTCGGGTTGATCTAGAGTTTTTCCTTCCGGAATTGGATCTTCGGGAAGGACATTTGGGTCTCTAGTTGTATCTTGTAACCAATCTTCTTCTTCTCCTACAGTTTCTTTACCATTCCTAAGTTTAGGCATGGTGCTTTAATTTTGATTTCAGCAAATATATATATATATATATATATATATATATATATATATATATATATATATATATATATATATATATATGCAACAAGCTTAAGAGGTATATATTAATTATATACCTACTACAATATTTAAAATGAAATGTTTTAGGTTTTTGCTATGTTTTTTTTAGTTTTTTTTTTAATTTTTGTTTGTTTTTCTTTGTTTTTGAAATAATATTGTAAAGACAGCAAATAACACAATAAATGCAAGAAATAAGACTGAAAGTAACAATCTAGTTTTCTATAAACAATTTATAAATATCATTAATGGGCTCGAGTTGTTCAGGAGTCATGAAGTGTTCTTCTTCAAATTGAAAGTTTTCTTTTAAAAATTTAATGAAAAGAGCTATAGTGATATTATCTATCTCAGATGCTGGTTGATAGAAGTAAAGCTCGTGGCAATACTCTCGATATAACATAGCTCGAGGAACTCTATTCCATATTTCCCTATCTATAAGAACAACCTCTTGGTCTTCTACACAACCTAGGAACTGGTGTACAATGGCTACGTTCTCGAGGTATTCCTCGAAGGTGAACAATTTTGAAGATACAAGAGCTCTCCTATAAGCTAACCATCTATGGCAGGCTCTCTGAAGTTCATGATAAAAGACAAGTTGATGAGGATCCAGGATTCTATCTAGGACTAGCCTCTTGATTTGCTTAAGTTCTGTTGACCTAGATGAGATGACACTAAGTCTTCTATCAAGTTCGTCCCACAAGAGTTGATTTCTATCTGTTTCAGGCACACTAAGTATAGAATTGACTTCTATGGCTGCCAATTGGTTTTCTACATTTATAGTAACTGCTAATATTTTCTTAGGAGCTACCATCTAAACATGATATTAAACTTAAATGATCTAAAATGTATCTATGTCTTAGTTGTTCTATTTTTTTTTTTTTTGTTTTCAAAAGGTTTATAATGCATTCACGTCGGGTTCACCAAAATGTATCGCTCCAAATTTTTCACACCCTTACCTTTAGGCTATAGGATCCATGCCCGAAAGGGGGATGTGAAAAGGATGTCGTGGTACCTCGGACTGAGAGGACTTGCGAAGGTCCCGCCTCTCAAGGGAGGTGTATTTTGATGATTTTTCGATGGATGGTGGGTTCACCAGGAAACATTTAATGGCAGTTTCCATGCCTAGGTTGGGAATGTGTTTTATGTGTTCGTTTTATCCTTAAGCATTCATATCCTAGGTTTGGCCAAAATGCGTCTAAGCTATTCTATATGAAGATGCAAATTCAATGAGTACAAAAAATAGATTTAAAGACAGAAAATAGAGAAATTATAGAATATAAATGAAGAATACCTGATCCGGATGTCTGATGATGATTTTGATTCTTGAAGCAGTCAGGATCGCCTCTGATTTGACAGGATCGTCTGAGATTAGACAAGATCATCTGAGATCTGATGAATTCGTCAGACAAATTTGTCAGAGACCTGCAATCAGAGAAATAGGTGCAAAATACAAAAAATACAACAATGATAACAGAGGGAAATAGTATAAAATGACAGTAGCACTATCAAACTGAAACTTAAACACAAAAATAGGAATGAATTATGCTAATTAAATAATAATTATGATTTAATCATGCATTTGATCTAGATGGGTGAACTCCAAAATGCAAAATAGTATAAAATACTGAATAAACTAAGCTAATTGCAGAATAAAATAGCAAAAAAAGGGTAGAGAAATGCAAACTTCAGGCACTGATTGCCTCAATGTTGACTGCAGTCAAAATCATCTCGCATTGGTATGAAATCGTCTCTGATTCGACAGGTTCGCCTCCGATCTGAATAGGTTCATCGACGATGATGTAAGCTTGCTCCAGCTAAAAAATAGTAATGTACCTGCAACAAAATTGATATAGAACTAATGCAAAATAGAATTTGAGATGTTTTAACGTGTATGAAGTCGGGTTACAGGGAATTTCAGCCAGGGGGGTGCTAAGGGGAGGGCTTAGGATTAAATAGGCTTAGGAGGGAGGTTAGGAGGTTGGAGATCATCCCTATTTGGGAGATCTCCAACGGGGGAGGGTCTCTAACGGCGCAGACACGCTTCTGCCTGGATTAGAGGCCCGTTGGAACAGAAGCTAATTGTGCAAAATCAATTTTGTGACAAGATCGTCTGGACGTCCTAGCCCAGATGAAATCGTCAGATCTGGGGCGATATCGTCTGATCGGCGATGATATCGTCAAACGGTCAAAACAACCTCTAAAAATGGTGCAAAAAAGGGGGAAACGGATTACCCGATGGTTAACGGGCGGTTTGGGAGGTTAAAATTTGAATTTAAATTATTTACTAGGATGAATGTAATTATTACAATTTCACTGCGCCAATTTTAGGGTGCTACAAGGGTAATGAGGTTTTGAAAGGGATCTTGAAACTTTTACAAATGGGATAGGGAGAAGATCTCCACCAGAAAAAGCATAGGGATCATCCCACGCTACAAAACCATGAAATAGAAAACCTAGCTTGTGAGAGCCTGAGACACAACAGGCAACAAAGGAATCTTGCCTAGACTGGGAATGAGAGAGCCAAAAAAGCAAAAAGTACTACTAAATTGAAAACCTGACTTACGAGAGCCCGAGACAAAAATCTCTTATTATATTGATTGGAAATATAATTTTTAGGCTCTATTATGCTCAAGAGAATGGAGATACCTCTCATCAAGAATAGTAAGCTTGGAAAGACAAGCTTCCTAATACTCTTGATAATACTCATCAGAACTCAAATTTTCAAAGAAACAAGCAAAGAACTCAATATCAGGTGGAAAAAAAACTTTAGTACCATAGACCAAAGAAAAAGGGGTTGTCCTTGTATATATCTATATACTAATGTGGTAAATCCACAATGCAAGATATAACTTTAAGTATCAATCTTTCTTTGATCCTTTAACTATAATTTTCAAAAAACTTCTAGAAATTTTACTGCTATATTCAATTTGACCATTCCATTGTGGATAGTAAGGCATAGAAAAGCAATGTTGAATCTCTAGCTAATTCTTGCATTTATTTAATTTTTAAAGGAATATCATTGTCTAAAATTAGAGTAGATAGGACACCAAAATGACACACAATTTGATTAAACATAAATTTGTAAATGATGAGGGTTGTCTAATTTATCAAAGGTATAACTTCTACCCATTTTGTAAATATTCTATGGTTGTGATAATAAAGTTATGCCCATACAAAGACACAAGAGAAATAATTTCAACAAGGTCAAGACCCCAAGTAGAAAAGACCATGGAGACTCAATGAGATGAAGAACCTAGGTAGGGACATGAATTTCATGTTTATGAAACTAACACTTGTTGTAAGATTTAACATACTTTTTGGCACTAGCCTCCAGGACAAAATTAACCCATGCTTAATAATTTGCATGCTATGGAATTACCACTAAAGTGTCCTCTATAGTCACCACTATGGACATAAAAAATGGCTTTAAGTACCTTAACCTTTATAAGGCACTATAAGAGAACACAAAAGTACAAAACTCCATCAAGGACAACATATCAAAATGATTTCTTACTAATATGATCCCACTACTTAGAATTAATCATGGGTGGATAAACTGACTATCAAATAAAGGTAAAATGTTTCCATACCAAGGATCATCAAGAGGGATTTGGCAATCAATAGCATTGTCCTCAATTTTTTATATGTCCACCTGGCCATCAGTGATGGAAATGGTAGGTTTATCATGAACTTTTATCACAATATTAGTTTCAATAATCTTCTCATATGGTACAAATTTACTAGTTGAAGTAACTAGGGAGTCATCCTTGGCATTCTACCCTCTTGGTGAATGCCTAATGGAAAAGGACTTGAAAGCATTGATTAAATTGATAGCCACTTGGTGTTAAGGGTTCAAATGAAGAGCTTTGACAACATACTCACCAATGATATGATAGACCATATTTGAGTCACCTAATTCTTTGATGTGTTTAACATTCATACATTGTTTAGTAAAGAGCCCTAAAATTAGAACCTTATACTCCACAACATTATTAGTAATGCCAAAAAAAAATTAAAGGAAAGGCCATAGAACAACTAGGATAGTTTAAGAATTGAGAAAGATACCGAATCCTACCCAAAACTCATTTCTTGCTCTATAAAAGTAAAGGATCCAAGTGTTAATATGGAGTTCAATAATCAGATTCTTAAGAATTTGGCATATCAACTTTAGGGTTAATATTGATTATCGAGGAAATGTACAATATTAATATACCAAGGATTATCAAGAGGGATTTGGTAATCAATAGAATTAGCCTCCATTTTATCTACATCCACTTGGCCATCAATGATGGAAATTATAGGTTCATTATGAATCTTTGCCATAAATTTAGTTTTAATAATATTCTCATGTGGTGCAAATTTACTGGCTAAAATAGCTAGGGAGTTATCCTTATTATTCTACCCCATTGAGAAATGCCTAATAGAAAAACCACTTGAAAGCATTGATAAAATTGATATCCACTTGGTGGTAAGGGATCAAATGGGGAGCTATGATAGCATACTCACCAACGATCTAATAGACCACAATTTGAGTCACCTAGTACATTCATGTGTTTAACATTTATATGTTAGGTAGTCAGGAGTCCTAAAATTAAAGTCTTATAATCCAAAACATTATTAGTAATGCCAAAAAAAAATTTAATGGAAATTCCATAGAAACAACTAGGCTAGTTGGAGATTTGAGAAATATTCTAACTCCTACCCCAAACTCATTTTTTGATCCATCAAAGTGAAAAATCCAATTGTCAAGGTGGAGGTTAGTCATCATATTCCTAAGAAGTTGAAGATGTGTTAACTTTGGGTTTAACCTTTTTTCATGATGCATCTCAACAGCCTCATGAGACTCCAAGAAGGATTTTTCTTGCTTAGTAAGCTCATAAGGAATAGACTCTTAAATAAGACTAGAGGCAATGGAGGAAGAAAATAACAAAGCCATGAGGAGCATCTGAAATAACCATTATGTCCTCATCCTGCAATGCCTCTTTTAGGGGTTTTTGTATAATGTTAGGAGCTATTGCTAATTGGTCAGCAATCACTTAAGCTTTAACATGTTTTTGTGTAATAATACAGAGATCAAATTATTGCATCATAGTGATCCATTTTTTTAATTGAGTGCCACTAGGGATTTTAGGCTTTTGTAGTAGGTGTCGTAAGGGATTAATGTTAATAACCACATAAGTTGTTTCATACAATATATAATGTCATAAATTTTCACATGCAAAGTAGATGGCTAGGCAATAATTTTCCATTGGAGTGAATTCCATTTCTACCAAAAGCATTATTCGACTAATATAGTACATAACATACTCCTTATTGTTATCATCTTGTTAAGCAAGGACAAATCTCTGAAAACATGAGTAGCTGAAGCATATAATATAAATGGCTTATCTAGTCTGGGTGGGAAAAGTTTTGGGGTCGTAAAAGAAATTTTTTAAATCCAAGGAAATACCTGTTATAGCTTTCAACCCACTTTAATTCAACATCTTTCTTAATTTATTCACTAGATAAGCATTAAAAGCTAACTAAAAAATAAACTGTCTAATGGCTTGAAGCTTCCCTAAGAAGGATTTGATATCATTAATAGTATTGGGATTAGGCATAGCATCAATGTCCTTGATCTTGTCTTGATTGGTATCTATACCCCTATGAGACACCTTGAATCCTAGTAGTTTACCATTCATAATACCAAATTTATTAGTATTAAATCGAACCTTATAATAATATAATAATTCAAAAATGATACAAAGGTTAGTTAGGTGGTTAGCCTACTTCTTAGACTTACCCAAGAGGTCATCTACATAAGACTCCACTATATTTCCCATAAAGTCATAAAATTCCATTGTCATAGCCTCTTGATAAGTAGCGCTAGAATTTTTCATCCCAAAGGGCATGACAACATAACAAAATATTCCTCAAGGTGTAGTAAAAGTTAATTTTGTTTGATCCTCAATGGCAATTTAAATTTATTTATTTATCTTTGTTTCTCTTTGGCAGCTCTTTTGAGATCTATGTTTGTTGTTAAATATTTGGGGACCCTCAAAATCTCTTCGTAAAAGGTTTAGGGACCCTTTCAAAACCCCTTCCACCTAATAAAAAATGGTAATTTAAATTTGGTTATACAATAAATAGTCATCCATAGGAGACATCACTCCATACCCTACAATAGAGTCTACTATAGTATCAATAGAAGGCACAAAAAAGTTATCATTAAGATGATCTAGATTGATATTTCTAAAATCATGGACCCGTGAGGGATATCTTAGTGGTAAGTCCTTGGGTTTTCATCCAAGAGATCCAATTTCAAACCCCGATACGAGGGGACCAAGACCCCTCATAAAAACCCATGTAAACTCAATTTTGCCAACGGGTCCTTGGTTCAATGGTTGTGACAATAGTTGATGTAGCCCACACCAAGGTTCAAATCTCAGTGATACCAAATAGCTCAATGTAACTTTATATGTAAAAGGAAAGGGAAACCCTCACAAAACCCTAATTTTCTAAAAAATATATAAATATATTTCTAAAATAATAGAAATTTTGAACAACATTATTTTTGTTCTTTTTCAAAGGCACAACGTTAGATATTGATCCCAAATAATCAATAGGTCTAATAAAATTTCCAATCTAACAAATTTTGGATTTCAATTTTGTACATGTCTTGAATGAGGGGAGAAAATATCCTTTGCTTTTTTTGGATGGTATGGCATCCATATAAGTAACAATAGTATGGACCACCAAATCCTCATCAATTCTAGGCATGTCAGAATATTCCCAAGCAAAGACATCCTTGTACTCCTTAAGAAAGGTAGTAAATTGTATTTCTCTTCAATAGATATGCTAGCCCCTATTTTAACTATTATGGTTGCCTAAGGGTACATATGTTAAATCTATGGTAGGCTCAGAATTTATGTTATTGCCTTCTATTGAAATTGTAATATGATTCATGGCCAGGAGTTGACATTGTGCAATGTATTGGATAGGCCTAAGGGCATTTCATTGTACAATGTATTAATTATTTGTAATATTTTATTATGTAAGCCCTATGGGTCACAATTAACCTTGTTATGGTTAAACCCTCTTTATAACTTGTAATTAACCTAAATCTCTCTTGTTATATCAGCTTAGAGTAAACTTTATGATGTAATTGGGGTTTTGGTATTGCTATAAATACCTTTTCTCACTTATCATTTTACTTATTGGAGTGTTATATAATATTATCTATGGATATAGTGATTATTTATGGTGTCTAATGGAACCCATCAAATATCTCTCTTTTTTTACCCTTTTATTTTTGTATAGTATTTGAGTGCATGGTTAGTTTTTGTTCATTTCTAGAAAATATTATGAATTCCAATATGGTATTTGAGCAGGGAGTTGTCTCACTTGGTCAAGCTAAAGCACAATTAGGAGCCTCTGATTCTTCTTTCAAATATTAGGATGATTTCTTCCTCCAAGTTTTATAATATTTTCTACATAGAAACTAGTGAGATATTTCTTTCATAGTTTTGTCTTTTATCTTTTGGAGAAAACTTGCTATCTCCTCCTTCATTATCATTGGAGATTGCTTTTGAATTCAAATGGTTGATATTGGTTCTTGGCGGTGAGGGAAATTATTTTTTGAATTTGAATTCACTTCCTACCAGTGTTATTGGCATTAAATGCCTATGTAATCACACATTTGTAATATGGGTCAAAGTCCAAGGATGAGGTGTCAATGTGTATGTAAGGATGAGGTGTCACCTTGCATGCACATGTGAGTTGGAAGTGGCAAATGCTAGGGTTTGCCTTGTAGAAGATGCAATGTAGTATTTATTTGAGATTGCTAATGGAAAAAATGGAATGCCAAGACATTCCCCAAGGGGGGGTTTTCCCTTGTTATTCTCTTGTTCTGAAAATGATTTTGTGTTTGCATCTTTATTTTTCTACTCCTTGTTATGTTTAGCTCTCTTCATTGGTATCAATGTCATGTTAAATTTTAACAAGTGCCTTAGTAGAGAAAAGGTATGGAATCATGTTATCTTCACCTTTATGGTTCTTCCTATATGCATCATCAAGCTACGATGTCAACAATATTATGCATCAAGAGGCTCAACAAAAATGTACAACATAACAATCTTTAGGCTTGCTTCTCAAATAAATCTAAGGGATATTTCCTATTCCTTGATCTCACTTTGTAGGGGTTATTGGCTAGTTCTCTCCTCTGTTTTGTTTGATGTGAGGGTGTGATAGCCCAATAAGTAGGGTCTATGCTTAGGCATGGATAATAATGGGTAATTAGTTTGAATCATGTCATTACCCCTTTTGCAATGGCATTATTATTGTCAGTATGAACTATGGACTTTAAGGAGAAATTAACATCTTAGATTGTTGTGCAATGGGTACTATGTTGATCAACAAAGGCACCTTGGGAGTGAGAGGTTCAAAAGTCAAATCTCACAAGGAAAGTATTTTTTGCTTTGTGAATAGATCACAAGCTAAAAGAAGTGGAGGAAATTTTATTAATGAAAGGATAAACCAATCCCAACAAAATATTTGGTGAATTGGTTAGCACAAAGGTTTTGGTGATAAGAGAACCTAGGTTTGATTCACTATAATGCTATTTTATGAAAGGTAGAATTGATTCTAAGGCCGACGTGACAATCAATGTGGTACTCCTTGGTACCACAAACCAAAATTTTTGCATACATATATTTGCTTGACTAATGAAGTAAAGACAAGTGTTGTAGTTGTAGTGGTTGAAGAGCATTTTAGTTGGTAAAATATAAGTGGATGATAATAGCAAATCATGAATCACCAAATGGAAGGAGAAAATTGACTCTTTTTTTCTAAGATTTGGAGCTTCATTTTTTTTTTTTTTTGGTCCATTAGGGCAAAACTTTCAAAGGACATAACTTTTGTATACTGAAGCATTTTGAGCCCATTTTTTTTAAATTACATGGTTTTTGAGCTTTACACACTGGTGATATAGTTCATGGGCCTATTTTAGTGTTAGGGCTTGGATTATGCAATGTGGAACACAAAATCCTAGCTACCTTAATGGGAAAAAATATAGTATTTCGTCAACTAAGATGATTGGCCTGCTACAAAGTAAGAATATGTAGTTCATCTTTCAAGAGGATAAAGCAGCTATTCTTCATGATACTTGGCATCAAAAATTAGAAGAGGCTATAGTTTTTTCTTGTTAATATATCATAAAGGAGAGTGACCCTATCAAGGTATGGTCAAAATTGTATGAAATTTTTAGAAAGGTTAATACTACCTAAGTAAGTCGCTTGGAATTGGAGCTTTCTTCTCTTAAGCTTGTTTAGTTTGATAATGTTGAGGACTATATTGTAATGCTTAAGGCTTTAAGGATAGAGACTACATATTTTGGAGTCAAAAATAAAGATGATGCAAAATGTATTAAGATTGCCCTTGCTAATACTTCTCCTTCTTTTATATGTTGAACCTAATGGTTCATATGTTCTTGGAATCTCAGAAGACTTAATCTTGACCAATTGTTTCCTCTCCTAGTTCATTTTTAGGTTGCAATATAAAATTGTGATGGAAATCCACAAATAGACTCACATAAAGGAACTAAAATATGAGGCTAAGACCTAGGGTCTCAAGGGCGAAGCTGAGTATTCAAAGAAAATAAATATTACTTGTGGATACTATAAGAGGGAGGGACATCCAATGATGAATTGCTTGTTAAAGCTAAAAAATATTGAAGTTGAGTTCTTGAAGTTAGGTGAAAATCTTCTAGATGGTGAGGGACATTCAAAAGGATCTACCTCAATTGTAGAGGACACTAGAGCATATTATGGGGGGAAGATATTATTGTCACCAATGTATTCTCTTCTTGGCCCCTCATTTCAAAATATGGGTAGTGTTGAAATTGTAATATAATTCATGGCCAAGAGTCAATATTATGCAATGTATTGGATAGGCCTAAGGACGTTTCATTATACAATGTATTAATTATTTGTAATACTTTATTATATAATTCCTATAGGTTGTGGTAACATTTTATAGTTAAACCCTCTTTATAACTTGTAATTAACCTAAATCCTTCTTGTTTTTTTCAATTGGTTATATGGGATTAAAAAAACCCCGCTCATATTACATCATCATCACATAGTGGTATTACAATAAAGCTTGGATATTATCCATGTATTACTTGGCAATATTTGAACCTTGGTCTCCTCCTTAAATGTTGAGGAATCTAACTGGTTGAACTAATACCATTTGATCCTAAAGCCCTATTGTTATGTCAACTTAGGTTAAACTTAATGTTGTAATTGGGATTTTGGTTTTGCTGTAAATACCCCCTTCCACTCCTCATTTTATTTATCGAAGTGTTGTGTAATATTATCCTAGATATAGTGATTATTTATGGCACCTATGGCTTCCTATCAAATCTCTTTATTTTTTATCCTTTGTATTTTCTATAAAATATTTGATTGAATGATTTGTTTTTATTTATTTTTAGAAAATATTATGAATTTTAATACCTTTTTCAAAATGGTCTAGAGCAGTGAAGGATTAGGGTTTTTTTCCTGATAAATGTCTCATCTTTTAGGAGCCATATCTTCACGAAGAGTTATCCGATTCAGTTGATTCTTAGACCAACATGTGCAAAATTTAAATAGCTTTAAAATGAGTGGTTATATGCAGCAGTCTAAAAAATATTGAGGGAGATACAACTTTGTGAAGTCGACCATCCAGAACAAGGGCAGTGACAATTTTTCAAATCACAAAAAACAAAATTGCAAAGTGCAAAGGATTAGGGTTTTTTCATGAAAAATATCTCATCTTTTAGGAGCCATATCTTCGTGGAGAGTTATCCTATGCAACCGATTCTTAAACCAACTTGTGTAGAATTTGAATAGCTTTAAAATGATTGGTAATATGCAGCAATTTGAGCAATATTGAGGGAGATACGACCCTGTGAAGTCAACCATCTAGAACAAGGGTAGTGACAATTTTTCAAGTCGCAAAAAACAAAATTGCAATTATTTGCCAACTAGGTTTTGAATTATGGGAAGATAAATGAAGGGCTAGGACTTCAGCAAGGCAAGACATTCTATCTGGACAAAGAATTTTTTAGCTAAGTTATTTTTTTCCTTTCTTTATCTTAGAAATTGTGCATGAAATTTTTATAAAGTTTTTATTAAATATTATATTTGTTATAGAATTTTCTGATAAATTTCATTATATTTTGTGTTTTATTTTCCTTTAAATGGATAAATTTATAGTTAAATCCTTATAATCATCCCTAGTGGTAAATTTTAGTGAGTGCACCTCAGAGAGATCCTCATTACTCCAAAATAGGGCAGTTTTTGGTAAATTTAATGGGTATTGGCCAGGGGCTTTAGCCTTGAGAAAATGGATTGATAGGAGTTGGAAGTCTCCAGGAGTGATTCTATCATTTCTTCCCAAGGGTTTCTTCCAGCCATTTTTTGTTCTATGGAAGAAAGAGAAAGAATCCTAAAAGGAGGTCCTTGGTTTATGGGAAGAGCAGGGTTCTTCCTTACCCGTTGGTATGAAGGCTTTTCACCTAAAAATTTAAATTCATCCCTAGTAATAGTCTGGGTAAGGATGTTTGGATTTCCCATTGAATTTTGGGAAATAAATACCTTCAAGGCAATAGGAAACACTCTAGGAGAATTCCTTGAGATTTTAGATACAACAAAAGATGGATTTTTGGCTATTTATACTCAATTATTGGTTATGATTGATATAAGTAAAGCTTTACCAGAATAAATCATTCTTAAGTATTGGGATAATATGTGGATCCAAACTATAAATTATGAAAACATATCTTTTATATGTAGAAGATGTCATGAGGTGGGGCATATTGAGAGATCATGCGCTAAGAAGAGCCCAGAAGAATCATTTGTAGAAAATCGTAAGAGAAATTTACAAATGGGTATGGATAAAGATGGTTTTCAACTTCCAAAAAATAGATATAGGAAAATAAAAGAAAATGAATAGTGGAGACCAATAAAAAAGGATACTGGAAGAAATTCTAATGTTTTTGAGGCTTTATCCTATGAAGAAAAAGTAGATCAAAACTTAGAGGACACATGATAACAATTTCAACATATTAGCAAGGAACCATCTATTCAATATGATCATAATTTAAGGAAGAACATTCTTGATGAACCCAAGGAATGTGTTTCATCATATTTTGAGTACTCTCTTGAAGTACCATGCACCATTCAAGAGGAAATAATTAGTAAAGAGAATGCAGTTTTAGAAGGTAATGCCTCTGCCATTAATAATAAAATACCATAAAATGAGTAGGATAAGTCAAAAGCTTCTGTAATAGAGCCAGGAGAGGATAAATATATTGAAAAACAAAATGGTGAAAGAATATTTATGAATAGAATAATAATACCTCCTCCTGATATAGGCAAGGCAAAAAGAGGAAAACCCTCAAATTATCAAGCAAGATCTAGGGAAGTAAGATCTAAGATAGAGAAAGGAACACAAACTAAGTTGGTTGAACTTCTCTTTACCAAACAACAAAATGATATTGGTAATACGCAAGAGGGGCAAAAATCCCATAATAAGACATGAATATCATATCATGGAATATAACGGGTGCTAATGCCCCCTCAAATCATAGGTGTATTAGGGACCTATGTTTAAGTAATAAACCTGATATTCTTTGTATTCAGGAAACTAAAATGACAAAAGAAGAAGTTTCAAAAACTATGAAAGTAGTTTGGGCAAGATGTGAATGGGATGCTATGGATTCTGAAGGAGCAACAGGGGGAATTCTAACTTATTGGAATCCTTCTAGAACCTCTTGTGTAACCATTCATAAAACTAGGAATTGGATAGCCTCTTTAGTCACTTTCTACTTTGTTGATATTCACTTTATCCTTATCAATGTGTATGGTCCTACAACTCAGTAAGGTAGATTAGAAGTTTGGAGTGGAATTGAGGCCTTTATGAGAAGTAAAGACCAAGAAACCCATTTCATGATCATTGGAGATTTTAATGCCATTACCAAGATGAATGAAAAATTTGGGAGAATTAGGAAATTGACCCAAAGTATGAGAGATTTCTCAGCTTTTATTCAAAACAACAATCTTTGGGAAGTTGAATTTGAAGAAGACAACTATACTTGGACCAACAACAAGAGAGGCCAAAACCTAATAGCAAAAAAATTAGATAAATGCATTCTCTCATATAATTGGCTAGATGAAGGAACTTGTGCTAAAATTAATACCTTAATTAGGATTGATTCAGATCATTGGCCAATAAGAGTTAAAATGGTGGTTAGTGAATTCAAAAAAATATCATATTTTAAATATGAGCAGATGTGGGAAGACCATCCTCAATTTGTTGATATGATAGCTCAAACATGGAATTATTTAGGTAATGGTGGGTTGTATGCTCTTCCAAACCAAATTAAATCTATGACATCTAGATTAAAATAATGGAACAAAAACACCTTTGGAAATATTTTTGAGAAGAAAGAAGAACTAAAAGATAAAATTTAAAAACTCCAAAAAAGTGATGAAAATAATACAAGCTCGGAGGAAAGGGAGTTGCTTAGTGAATATCATAATATTTTGAGTAAGGAAGATAAATTTTGGATATTAAAATCAAGACAGACTTGGTTAAAAGAAGGAGATAAAAATACAATTTTTTTCATAGGATGGCTATAGTACATAGATCTTCTTCTAGAATTGGTAGAATTAAATCAATAAAAGGGGTTTGGATTGAAGATCAAAGTGAAATTAGAAGAGAAGCTAAGTAATTTTTTCAAAATATTCTAGGTTCAAAGGAGACCGAAGTTCTTAATGATAAACTTCTTCAAGATGTTCCTTCAGTTATAAAAAATGAAGACAATAGGAAATTGATGGAGCCTATTACTCTAGAAGAAGTTCATTTAGCTCTTTTCTCTTTTAATAAGGATAAATCCCCTAGTCCATATGGGATATCTGTAGCTTTTTACCAATATAATTGGGATATAGTGAAGGATTATTTATTGGTGGCAATGGAACAGTCTAGGGTAAAACAATACATTCCTTATAAAATAAGTGTAACTTATCTTACCCTAATTCCAAATAAGAAGGATGCTGAATTGTTTGATTCGTTTAGACCCATAAGCCTATGTAATATGGCTTCTAATATTATTTCCAAAGTGATGGCAAACATATTAAGGTCATTGTTAGACAAAATCATTTCTAAAGAGCAAGGAGGTTTTGTGAAAGGGAGACGAATTTTGGATGGGATTATAGTAGCTCATGAAGTTATACATTTAGCAACTTCAAGAAAAGAGAAAGCTATGATCTTAAAACTTGATATGAGTAAATCCTATGATAGGGTTAAATAGAATTTTCTTTTTGCAATTTTAGATAAGTTTGGTTTTGGGAAGAAATGGGTTAGATGGATTAAAGCTTGTGTCTCTACAGTTTCTTATTCAGTTGGTCAATGGGTTAGTGGCAGAATATTTTAAAGCTAAGAGAGGTCTTAGACAAGGATATCCTTTATCTCCTTATTTGTTCATTATTATGGCAGAATTTTTGAGTAGGAACTTAAAGAAAGATTACAAATATGGGTTTATAAGAGGACTTTAGGTTAGTAATAACATCGATAACATCACCCATCAATAGTTTGTTGATGATACAAGCCTTTTTGGAAGGGCAAGGATAAATGAGGCCAAAGCTTTGAATAAATTTTTAAAAGAGTACGAAAGAGCTTCAGGGTAAAAATTAATAGGACTAAATCCAAAATTTACTTTCTTAACACTTCTGCTAATATCAAAGCAAGAATTTGTAGGTTGTTTCAAATGGAGGAGGCAAATTTACCAACAACTTATCTAGGGATGCCTTTATTTGAGGTGAGAATGAGGATAGATTTATGGAATCCAGTTATTAGTAAAGTTTAGAATAAACTTCGAGCTTGGAAAGGTAGATGGTTATCTTTAGAAGGAAGAGTGTAGTTAATTAAGTCAGTCTTACAAGCCATTCCAATTTATTATATGTCTTTGTATTCTATGCCAAATTCAGTTGAAAAAAGTTTAATATTTATTGTGCGATCAATTTTATGGTCAAGTTTACATGATAAAAGAAAATTTTCTTTGGTGGAATGGAGCCAACTGTGTGATGATAAAACTAGGGGAGGTCTTGGTTTAAGAGCTCTTACAGATGCAAACTTAGCTCTTAGGGGAAAATTTATTTGGAGATTGTACAAAGAGAGTCAAAGACAACGGGAAATAATTCTTCTAAGTAAGTATGTTGATCCCAATAATCCAAGTTTAATATTTACTGCTTTCTCTCTTCCAAATGGTTCTGCTCTTTGGAATGGTTTAAAAAAATTTATTGATCTTATGATTAAAGGTTTAATATGGGTGGTGGGAACTAGAGAAAAATTTTCTATTTGGATGGATACTTGGTGTGATAAAAACCACTCAATTTAGATCCAGTTTTGAAACCATGGATGAGATTACTTCAAGACAAATACGATGATAGGGTTTCAAACATTTTGTACAAGGATCAAGAAGTAATATACAAATGGAAAGAAGTTTTTTTTACAAGTATACAAGACATTGATGCTAGGAGGCAATTGAGTATAAAGATAACAACTGTAATTATTCCGAGGAGTGCCAACAATAAATTGAGTTGGGAGTTGAATAACTCAGGAGAATACACAACAAGAAGTGGATAATGTTCAACACCAACATAATAATAATATCACTAGAATTTGGAGAGATATTTGGGATAGCCCAAGAATTCCTAAAGTCAAAATGTTTGTTTGGATAGTAGGTCATAGAAGAATTTTATCCTAGGATAACCTTATGAAAAGGGGTTTTCATGGCCCCTCTAAATGTGTTTTCTGTAATAAGGAGGAGGAGAGTATTGACCATCTCTTGGGACATTGCTCAATTATTTGGAATCTATGGCAATGGATTCTTAATATGTTTGGTAAATGCATGGTGATGAATAGCAAAACTAAATATTGGTTAAAGCAATGGCAAAGCACTTATAAAAATTATGCTTCACAGACAATATGGGATATTTCAAAAGATACAATACTTTGTACTATATGGCTAGAAAGGAATAAAATAAATTTTAAAGGAAATGAAAGCAATTTAGGTGGAATGAAAAATAAGATATATTTAGCCATAGAGGAGTCTAAACCAACCCTATAAACTCACCCTATTCCTAATTTGGAAGCAGAGAGTCTTGATAGATGGAGTAAATTCATTAAATGAAATTATGATATTGGGTACAAGAGAAGCAAAAATGCACCTATTCGATGTTCTCGAAGACTCAAACATAAATAAATTGTTGAAACCCCTGCTTCCACGTCTGTAAAACCTATGAAGGATCATTCCAATTTGCCTGACCTCGTTGAAAATTACCTCCATAAACTTGTTATCCATGCAACCTCTACTATAATTAATCATCTGGAAACGGATCACATGGCTATTGGAAAAGCAATTTTGAAGCTCAAGGAACAACACCAAGCACTCAGCCTCCTGTTCTTTTATGATATGTTTGAGTATATTCCTACCATTTCTATTTTTGAGGTAGCTTTTGATGCCAAGGTTGACACTAAAGAAGAGGATGTCGTAGAGATTGCAAAGGAAGCCTGCATTGATGTTCTGAAGGAAAACCCAAAGGAAACATCGAAGGATGAAGTGCATGATACCATGTTGGAGGCCGCTATCACATCACCAATGCAAGATGATGTTACCCTCTAAGTGTGGTTGTGGGCCCACCTATTGTTGATCCAATTTTGCTTTTCTCTTGTTCCTCCGGTTTGGAGGTTTTATTATGTTTTGGTTTAGCTAGTTGTAGGCTTGTTTTGTTTAGTTCCTTCTGGTCAAAGTATTTAATCCTTTTTGACATTCCAGGTTGTTTACCTATTTTTTGTGTTCCTTTTTTGGTTCCTATGGTGATTTTCATTCTGATCCGATGTTGTACAAGGTGTTGGGACGCCTTTCAAATGCCCCCTTTTGTTTAATAAAATTTTTAACTTACCAAAAGAAGAGAAGAAAAATAAGGTAAATAATATAAAGTGGAAACCACTAGTTGTGAAGTGGGTTAAGTTGAATTTTCATGGAGCATCTAAAGGAAACCTAGGAGTAGCAAGAGGAGGAGGAATAATTAGAAATAATAGAGGAGATATTTTGTCTCATCATATTTCAATTGTAAATTTAAGACAAAAAATGAAGCTAAAGCTTGGGCAGCTTTAGAAGGATTAAAAATATGTAAACAAATGAAATGGAATATAGTTTGTATGGAAGGTGATTCTCTTATAGTAATAAATACAATTTTGAGGAAAGCAAAGGTTCCATGGAACATACAAGAGATAATTGTAGAAATTCAAGATCTTGCTAAAGAGTTTGAAGAACTTAGTTTGATACATATATTAAGGAAAGGAAACAAATGTGCATATAATCTAGCCAATAGAGGGGTTTTGGTTGAGGATCGTGAAGTTAACATCTCCTTTCCATGGTTAGAGGAAGTAGAAAGTTTTATTGAAGCTGACAAAAATTATTGATTGCCTAAATAAATTAATGATTAAGATTTATTTTAATATTTTCCATTGGTAATATCTATTTTATTTTGTAACAATAATGTGTGTTCATTTAGACTATTTATTATAATTTTTGTTGTTGCACTTGTGTTTTAGGAAGGAAACTAGCAATCCAGATTTGGTAAAGCGGACTATGTTAGTGTGATGTTCTAGACATATTACTCTACTAAGATGCAAGGCATATATAGTAGAGGTGAAGTTTTGGTATTGTGAAGTCTGCTATAGAAAAATGTCAAGAAAGATGCTAAATTTGGAGTAATTTTATTCATACAGAGATTTAAAATGATCCAAAAAATGAAAATCAAGAATTTAGATATTTTATGTAAAATGATGTAGGTTTCTAACTATAGCATCTCAATTGATATGAGAAGTGTATCTATTTGTAAACTCTCAAGCTCTAAATAAGAGAGATGTAATTTTTTAAGGGTGGGGGACTCGAGTACAACCCCTTTTTATCAAGAAAAAAATGGTCTAGAGCAGTGAAATATTCTCCAATTCAAAATTAATATCAACCTAGCAAACATAGTCAAATCACTTATGCATTCCCTATTTATGATTAGGTTCTTGAAGAAACCCTCTCTTATGATATTGTAGGGGAAGTCTTTCCTCTAGTGTATAGGAATTTTTTGATAGATTCATCATGAGGTAATGATATGAGAAAGAGGACATTATAAGGAATTTTGGTTGTTGGTTCCTTCGTATACCCCTTACCCCCAAGCCTAGAGAGGATGTGAGCATGTGATTGGGTATTGATAAAGATAGAAATATGTTTATCATGGTATGGTATTACTTGTTTATAAACTTTCATTAACGCCTCAATGACAACCTTGGGTTTTAATTCAATAGAGAACTCAACTTTGATTAGATGTCTTGTTAGATAAGAGAGTAGAGGATCGATCAAATCATTAAGGCACTTGTCAATCAATCTATTTGAATTGGAAACATTTCCAGATATAGAAATAGCCTAATAAGGATAGTAGGAAATGCATAGGCATTCCTTGTTTTATAAAATCTAAGGAAATTTAGATTGTCACATTATGAGGTGGTCATAGTTACCAATAAATTTCATTAGAAATTTTAAATAGTTTGGCCACGGCAAGATTTTTATAATTTAAATAATAATCGAGGACTGAGAAAATAGCAAGAAGAAGCCTAGAAATAGCTTAAATATTAGTATTATTTAGGATCACCACTTTTAGTGATGGTCTTGGTACTATTAAATAAACTTTAACATAATGTAATCCAACAATGGATTCTGGTTCAGAGCAAGTTAATACAATACAAGAATTAATAGTTCTAGAGAAATAGTAGTCAATTGGTTTATCTTCATGACAATTTTGAAACTAATAGATTTTAGCCTTTGTTAAATGCCTAGGCAAGGAAATAATTCTTGTTTTTCCTAACCTATCCAAAAGTTTTGAAGTAGATATAATAAAAACATTAGTTTTTCTATGCCTATCTAGCCTAGCTTTGTAATTATTACATTCAACATTAATAAGCATACAATAGGCAAATAGATTACTATTATCAATTACAAAAATTTATATAAAGTTGATCATCATTATCATCATCTAAAATAGGAACTTATGTTGAACCTACTTGGTAATACCCCATAGCCACCTCAAAAATAGTAGTAGAAGGGTCATTCTTAGTTTCAATGTTAAAGGCTTGATTAATATCATTGTTTATATCACTATCAATTTATTCCTCCATGTTGTCATTATCTACACAAAATATTACTTGTTTTAAATTAGGAGCATCCTCATGGGTTATGTAACGTGGACAACCTATGGTAAAACAAAATTGGATCTTCTCTCTATTTGGATTTCAACAATGGTGGCAATTTTTTAACTACTTCTTGAGGAAGGGAAATAATGAAATGCATATCAAGTTGATCATCTTCAAATTCATACCTATATTGGGGGTATTTTAAATGAAACTCAGGATGCACCTTGTATATCTTTCTTCTGGAAATCCATTGAGGCTCTTGTTCATAGATTGGGACCTTTTGTGTTTCATCCATAAAAAGAATAAAACACCTATATTGAATTTGAGGATGAGGCCCCCAAGGATCTCAAACTCCTTCTATGGTGAAAACTTTATCATCACAGGCATACTTAACCACTTAGAAAACAAAGAAATCTATGGATCTAGTCTTACTAGTCCAAGGTCTACATAATAACATGTTATAGTTGATCTAAAAATAAAACATCATAAACTTCATTCTTACTTATTTAGGCCCAACTAAAATTGGCAACCAAATGTAATCCATGGGATCTTTTGGTTTATTATTATAGCATAGCAACAATGTCTAGTAGAAAGGACATTTTCTCTTCACTTTATCTATTAAGGATAATGACATAACACATATACCACTTCATCAACCAAAGCCCTGTAGACTATCATATTGTTATAAACAATTGTTATCATCAATGGTAAGTCATCAACCCTTGCTAAATAATCAACAATAATCATGTTTTTCAAAGGAAATTTTATAACCAAATTAGGGCTAGTATGTGCATCAATACAAAGGTTTTCTCTATGTGATTGAATATACTACACTTCATAAGACCCTCTAATGATGGGTATAATATCAACAATTATGGTCTAGGCATCTCCATCTCATATAGTAAGTCTCTTAACATTTATCATTGATAATATATCCTAAGTAATTATAAGTATGGGACCTTGTGAGGGGTTGTGTATAACTCTTCAACAATATCCCATGCTTCTATTTTACTCGTGACTATTTTTAGCAGCGATTCCTTGGTTTACATGAGATCGTATCTTTTTTTAGTTATGGGCAACGAGGTTGTTGCTTTAAGTGGTGATTGTGATCTTTCATTGTTTTTGAAAATGATAGGTTTTGTAGATTGGGTTGAGGTTTTATAAAAAAATTATAGCATTTTTTGATGTTTCTATATTTGTAGTAGGTTCTCAAATTACCAAAAAAGGGTTTGAAATTTTGTAAATAATAGCAAGATTAATTATTGCTTGAATAGGTTCTTTCCCATTATCCTTATTTTATTTTTCTAATTTAGAGGGTTACTTCTTGTTGTATTGAGGTGCACTCCTAGTAACAACAAAAATTTACTATTCCAAGGATGTAATTGTTTCTCTTTTTACCTCTAGAATATTGATATATAAAGTCACATTTGGTTGAAAATAGATGTAATATCCATTTAGACTAGATTGGAAAAATACTTGGTTAACTTGAAAGACATTTTGAGAAGTTTAGGTCTAGGATTTTGATTTTGATAAATTTGACCCTCTCCTTAGTTACCTGGATTAGAGTTGTATCCTTAAGTTTGATAGTTTTGTTGGTCTCCTTGATTGAACCCTTGACCCTAATTGTGTTGTTGATTGGGATATTCTTGTTCATGGTTGGGTAATGAGGTGTTATAGATACCTAAACTTTGATTACAAGGGTGAACCTCTTTTAGAGAATCTTTTTTCTTTCATGAAATAAACTAATCCTATCATTATTGACTTGATCAATGTTAAAGTTAGGACCAAAGGCTTGCCTAAGGTAGAACTTTCACAAATTTATGTAGGTGGAAATATCATGACCATAGGTTTCATGCCAAAAGGAAAATTTTAAGGATCATACCATATAAGTGCTTCAAGCCTATCATTGATATGATAGTTTTTAAGCTTAGGTGGTGGAAATATCTTGACAATATTTGTGTGTGTCCATTAAGGCATCATATTCTTAGGTTTTGGACAACCCTTATATTCAGTTAACATATGAACAAGACCTCCAACTATTTATAGCTCATGGGAGGTATCTTGAATAGCTACATTACAAATCCCATCCCCTATAACATTTTTATTAGAGTTTTAGGTTTCAAGGATTTATGACCTTCCTTATTTTCCCAATGTTTAAGTATTTTCACAAAATGTATAACTTTGTCAAGGGAAGGAAAACCACAAAGGTTATGTTACTATATTTTAGCTTAAAAATAGGGCCTAAACTTATTTACAAACATCACTACAATAGTCCCTTCAATTAATTTGATATCCACATGATAATTAAGTCTTTCCCACCTTTTATGGAAATCAGTAACAGATTCATAAAGCCTTGTTTTGTGTTTACAAAAGAAACCATTATTTCCATCACAATTGTATCATCATCGAAATCTTGTTTTAACTTTTTGACAAAAGCATCTAGGGAGTCAACAAAATGTTTAAGGATGCAAACCAATCAAGAGCATTTCCCACCAAATCCCTAGTCATTATTTTTAGCAAAGCTTTGTCATTATGAAGTCAATCCTATAATACGTCATGAACTTATCAACATATGTTTAGGATTTATTAGTCCCGTTATCAAAGAACTTAGGCATATGCATCGATAGTTTTATAGCTTCCACATTAAAGGCTAGAGATTGAATCTTATAATTTTTGAAAATTTGATCGATTAAAGTAGGTAAATCCTCTCTAGGATTAGTTGGGGAAGGATGAGAAGCATTGAGGTTCATGATTGAGAGAGGAATGACAACTTGTATTATAGGGTTTCTATTAGCACTCAAGACTTGAGTTATATAGTTATCAAATCATGAATTTGCTTAGTTTTTCCCTCTTAGAAGCCTCTATATCTCTCTTAGAGGCCTCTATTTGTTTTTTAGCATCATGCCTTTGATTTTTAAGTAAATAAGCTAAAAATTCCCTAAGGGTCGACATGTACATAGCTAGTTTTTTATCATGAGGTTTTGAGTGAGTGTTGAATTCTAGAGATTGATGTTTATTGTATTTCATTAATGGGCATGTATTTTTTGACATGACTGCCATTTTTTGGGGTGATCGTGGTTGCATTGAGATTACCTCATTAGGAGGTGGTTTAGATCATCATGATGCTCATCATCATTTCCTCATAGTGAAATTACTAAAGTATTTTAAAAACTTGTGATAGATTTCTAAGGTTCATCAAAATCAATATTAGGATCATTTGTTTCTTTTGATTCTAAATCTCTATCAATCCAATCCTCAATCCAAATTTCATCATCATGAGAAAACAAAAAATGATGGATGGTGTAAGTTTGGAGGGTAATAAAAGGAGGAATAACCTCTTCTATTTCTATAGATTGTGGAATATGCTTCTTATTTGACCTAGTAGTTATTCCAATTCCCTTGGAAGAAGTAGGAGGAGCCATGAGGGCAAGTAGAAAATCTACTCAAGAGAAACTAATATTTTACCAAAATTTCTATCCTTAAGCAAACAAACTACCAAAAGACCCTCGTAATAAATAAAGTTAAAATTTTGGAAGATCCCTAAGAGAAATCAAAGAACTACAATAATTTTCTTCAACACACAATAAAAAGTGGTAGCTAACACAAAACCTAAAACAACCAACCTACTAAACCCTAGGGGTTGAAAACGGGAAAAAAAACTCAAAAGGTGGTTCACATCGAGTTCACCAAAATATTTGTGGAAAAAAGAGAATATCTCATACATTTATTAAAATTAATATAAGATAATCCAATATGCTTAAACTTAAAAGAATATAACAATAAATTAACAAGAAAGAGTTGAAAACTATCTCAATCCAAGCATAAATAAATTTGGAGCATTCAAGAACAAACTACACTAAGATTATCCATAAAATACAAATGCTAGGGATAATCCTAATGTAGTAAAATAATTACTTGACACCTAGGGCATCAAGGACCAAATCAAATCATCTCATAATAAGCATAATAAAATTATCACTCCTATTCCAACTTGCTTGCAATATCACCACAATAAATAAGGAGAGATCACACCTAGGATGTTCATAGAGGGTTTGATCGTACCTTGGAATATAGTCCTCAAATGGCAATCAATGACCTTTGGCTATAAATATTAGTAGAGCATCATGTCCTCCTCCATTTAAGATAGTACATTAGTGGTTGATAGTTTGGTTTTACTTTCAAGGACATGAGAGAGAGAGAAAGAGCAAAGATTTTATGAAGCAATAACAACAAAGATAGAGTTTGAAGAGCAATATTAGCAAAAAACTATTTTATAGATGTTTGATAATTATTTGGTGATAAAATACGGTGGAGAGGTATTTATAGTAAATAAAATTTTATTTGGAGATGATAGCTACTTTTCTTCCTTTTGGGGGTCATAAAATTAAATCATCAATCCAAATAATATGTCATTCAAACCCTAGGTAAAAAAAACACTAAAACCACAATCGTACATCAAAAACCATAAAAATAATCAAATAACCAAGCTCTCCACTTAAAGTGGTGGTCTTGAAATTATAAATTTTTAAGATGTGCACTTTGGGGACATGTATCAAAATGTTCCTTAATCACAACTCTCTCCTTAATTTTGGGTTTTAGAAAAGCTAGGAGGCAAAAATGTCAAGGTGATAGAAAAGTGATAATTGGATGAAGAAAGGGAACCAAAACCATTGACAGACATGGATCGTTGTTGTCCTACCCAAGCACTAATAAATTGAGTCTACCTATATCATATATATAAGAGAAAGAGACTCTCCACCACCTGCAAAGTTAGTGTTTTTTTAATGAATACATGCTCATATCTTTCTCTACATAAAAGATGATACACAATGATAAGATTCTCTTTTAGGTTTAAATATATATGGATTCTAGAGAAGAATCTCTATATTGTAATGGACCATTGGTGTAAGTATTTTCCTAATACAAGTGGATCTAAAATATACAAACTACCCCTGAAAATATTATTTATAAAGGGCATACTCCTAGAGTGGAATACATCCACTTTTGCCAATATTTTTTTCCAAATAAGTAAGATGAAAGAGACCCTATCAACTCACAACTTAAATAGGAAAAAACAAGCATAAATGATGAGTTACTATATAAGGAACAATGTTTAAGGAGCCAATTTGGCACCAATAGTCTTAGGAATTGTGTCTCAAAGAGGGGCACAAAAATATTGGTTTTTCACTAGTCCACAATGGATAAAAGACCTATGAACCACATCTAACCTATCTTCTCATGTGAAAGCATCCCTTTGATAAAGTATCAAATATCAAAAGGGAGGTTTATCATTTTAAAGGATTTTTTTATGGATAATTGAATTGCATTATGAAACGGGTTTTGAAAGGGGCCCCAAAACCTTTTACAATAAAACCAAAATCAACATGTCAAAACACATAAACTAATGAAACCAAGGGTGAACCTACAAGGGAGATCCCAACCTTACAAGAAAAGCAATAAAAAAAGGAATGATACCAAGGGGAATATCACAACCAAGCAAAAAGGAACAAAGACAAGTAGGGAGCCCCAAGGAGAAATACCTCACCAAAACAACTACACCATCACAGGGCTTCAGATTTGGCGTTCACTGAATCATTTTCATCCTTGAAAAGGACTTTGAGGTACCTATGAAGCTCATCCATCACCTTCGCAGCTTGGTTATAAAACATCTAGGCTACCTTTGACGAGTCAGTAGTCGCAGACAGAGTAAATACTGTGTAGGCAATATGGCTAAGGACAGATATCTGGAGGACACTAGAAGACTCAAAATCCTTATGCTTGAGTGTTGTCTCCTTGGGGGGATCCACCTCATTGGCTAGTATTTCACTTAGCAAGGCAAGGAGAGGAACATATGGAAGTGGGGTTTGGTTCACACTTCACCTTGGAGGAGGAGTGTCTAACGGATCGGTGCCTAAAATCAAATTCAATAAATGGGGACTCCTCTTTACGAATAGAGCTAAGGGTTTGCTTTAAGAAATAGGGAGAGATGAATTTTAAAGAAATTTTAATAGTATATTCATTCAAGAATTTAGAGGTGAGGCAAGAGTTTCTTAGCACATGCTAATGATGATGAACAATGAACAAAATGAAAGCTTAGTGAATCTTATTTTGTCACTGAAATATCATAGCACATTGTTCCTCATGAAAAAAGACAAATCTCCAAGTATTGATGGGTTCCCACTAGGATTTTATCAATACTTCTGGAAGATTATGGAGAAAGATATCCTACTAGCCCTCAATGAAAGAAGAAAATATTAAAAGGTTCTCAAGAATTGGAATGACACATATGTTGTACTTATTCCCAAGTTTGATAACTCTTAAATATTTGGGGACTTTTATTCTATCTCTTTGTGTAACGCCATTATTAAATTGCTAACAAAGATTATGGTAGAGAGACTAAAGCCACTTTTGACCAAGATAATATCCTCTAAACAATAAAGATTCATTAATAGTAGACAAATTATAAATAGAGTGTTGGTAGCTAAAAAAGTGATTTATTCATCCAAATAAAGGAAGAAGGCAACCATCATTAGTAATCTTAATTTCATTCAACATTTTTGTCATATGGAATGGATATTCTTGGATAAGGTCTTAGTGTGCTTTGGCTTTGGCAATACATGGATAAGTTTAATATACAATTGTATTACAACTTATCAATTTTTAATTCTTATTAGAGGAATTCCATAATGTTATTTTACCTCTTTTAATGGTTTGAGACAATAGGATTACATATTCTCCCTCTTATACATCATTATGGTTGAAGTACTAGCTAGAGCAATTTTAGTAACCAAACAAGTTAATCTCATTATAGGACTAAGATTAATTCATCCATGGATGCCCTCACAGATAACAAATTCATGGACAATACCATCCTTTATGACAAGCCTCACTAAACAAATGCAAGGGGTACTCTAATCTCTTGATTAATTTTCCAAAATATCAAGTCAAAGGATAAATGTAGCACTTTCTTTCTCAACATCTAAGTTAGGGTACAATGGAAATGGGTAAATATCTTATAATTTTTAATTATTCAACTACCCAACAAATATCTTGTCATACCCCTCTTCTCATGTAGGTGCACTAAACATTTATGGAAGGACTTGATCCATTATTTATCCATAAAAATTTCCAATTGGAAAGGTAAGTAACTTAGCTAAGCTAGAGGGATCCTACTTATCATCTTAGTTCTACTATTCCTTCCAATCTATATTCTCTAGTTTTGAGGGTCATAGTGAGCATTATATACAAAATGAATAATATATGTGATATTTTCTCTAGCAAAGAACATTGATAGACAAATACTTCCATTGATAAGTTGGGAGAGGGTGTGTAGGCCAATACGGATAGGAGGAACCAAGATCATAAATTTATTAGATTGAACATGACCTTGGGAGTTAAAATATTTGGAAATTTTACCAAAAACATAATAGCTATGGGAGCATAATGATCAAGGATAATTATCCTAATTATAGAAATAAGGAAAAAAAATTCATAGTGAGAAGTCTTCTTTGAGGATCACACATGTGGATTTTTCTATCATCCTTTAGGGTCTCATTTTGGGGCACCGATAGAGGGAGATCAAATATTATTATGAATTTTTCTTCTAAAAAAACACATGAATGGATCATAATCCCCATATTTATATCCCCATTCCACTCTTTGAGAGTGTTTCATATGATAAGTTTATAGGTTGCCACATTTCATAGAATCCATTCCATCCATATATGGTAAAACCCAATTTTAATGGAGACTATATGGGTAATCCTAGCCTCCCTAAAGTAGGTGCAATTATTCATTGCCATGATGGCAATCTCATTAATATGTCTCACTAACCTTAGGTACCCTCACTAACAACAAGGCTAAAGTGATCACCCTGGTAGAAGGTCTTGAGCTCATAGTACAATTGGGCATCCATAAGCTTTTCATGGAAGGTAATTGTATGATTTTGGTGGTGGCAATGTCTAAAGGAGCATGCCATGATTGAGAATTGCTTCACCTCCTTCAGTTGAAATGACTTTTTAAAAAATATCTTTGCCAATATGGACTTGAATGAATTAAAAAATATCTTGGGCAAAGAACATATCCATTGACTATAGATTCAAAAATAACCTCATATCAATGGATCCAATCTCATTGGACTATAGATTCAAAAATAACCTCATAATAAAGTTCTATTTTGGAACATGTTTGAAATCAACTACTACCACCTTCTCCATTGATTGGGAGAAAGATAACTAACTCCTATTATTTCTACTTAATGTAGATGAACTATTATCTTTACCATATCAAGGAGTGGGCCCCTATATAACCCTCATTACTCTTTAAAGGAAAGAATATTCATCACTGAATTTAATGAAATTTTAGTTACACATGACATATATAGTCTAGTTAATTGTAATGATATGAACAAGAAGAAAAAATCTGAAAAATACATAGGTAAAACTTACAATGGTGTAAGTGTTGTAACTATGTTATTTGTTTATATAACTTATTAAGGAATATGATGGAAATGGATATTGGGGATTCTCTAATAGAATTTAAATCAAATCACAATCCAATTTATATAAAATTGTCAATGCAAATAAAAAATCATCAAATAGAGAAGGTCCTAAACAATTAATGATCCTTACTAGAAGGAAATATTCTCATGACAAGAAAATTCTTTATTCTTTGAGAAAGTGGTAGAAAAGGGAGTTCAAAAACTAGAAGAAGAAACTAAAGATAAGGAAACTAAGAGCAAAAAACTAACAAACATAATTCATGAAGCATTAAAAATATGCAAAAGATTAAAGTCCAAGAAGGAGAAAGGTGATTTTTTTTGCACGTGCATGGTATAATGAAGAATGTGAAAAAATAAGGAGAAATTTTAATGCACTAGGTAAATAAGAGGAAAATAAAAAAGCTTACAAAGTTATTGTGAAAGGAAATAAAATAATAATATACGGGCACAAGAAGACAACAAATTTATTTACAAAATCATAATCCAAAATAATTATTGAAGGAATTTCAACAAAATAAGATACAAACATAGAATAATATTACAATGACATAGTGGTTGGAATATGCAAAGCAATTACATAGACATGATCAATAAAAATATTCTCCTACCACATTGACATAAAAAAGGATGTGTTCATGTTAAATGAGGTCAAAGAGGGTATTAAAAGGTTGGGCATAGGCAAAGCTCAAGATATGGATGGACTACAAGTAGAATATTTAAAATGGGGAATGGAAAACATAGCACCATCATTAATCCATAAGGTTGAATGATGGTTAGGTTGCACTCGTTCCCTATATCCAATGTCTAGAAAGGGGGGTTTTCAATTACCTTGATCTTCATATCCATATTGGCTCCCCCTTATCCTACATTGATCTATTCTAATCCTACTCTAGTATAGAAATAAATACAAAAAAGTGAATGTTTAAAGACAAGAGCGTGAGAAATTAAAAGTAAATGCATAAAAGTAAATATGGCTAGTGACCATAGTGAGAAAAGTGTGTGTTTAGTTATACTAAATTGGTAAGTTTGAATAACAGTAGTCATAATCAATCTCAAATGCAATATCATAGTGGAAAAGAGGACTAAAAGCACATGACGGGCATCATCACTCACACATACATACAAGGAGAAGTCCAAAAAAACAAGACACAGTCTTGTATGAATGCTAAGCATGGTTTTCCATTAATAAAAAAGGTTGAGAGTATATTCAAAGAGCATAACTCTCACCTTTCCTAAAAAATCCAAAATATATTTACAATGAGCCTTGGGATCTTGTTTATAGTAAGGGATTTACTCTTTTTATTATGGGTGAAAGAAGATTATATTTATGTATTACAAAAAATATATAAAAGTGTAACTTTCAGTCTAGATTCCTTTATGTAGGCCATTATGTCACCAATTCACTAGAATTTTAACAAATCACAGCCTAAAGGGTCATACTTTGACAAATTGCTAACAACATCACTTAGTTTCTTCTTACTATAGGTTACCTCAAAAATACCAAAATTGTTGACTCCTTCCTATTCAACCTAGGACTTCAAGCTTCCTACGCCTAATATTTGCTATCAAGGTGCTTGATGTGCATCAAATATAGTACCTTGTACTACATTTTTGGTAACTTATACGAATACCAAGCCTGATTGGCAAAAAATCCTATATGGTCTTATTTATTGGGTTGCAATTCAAAGAAAGGGATGCTCAAAATTATGACTGTGGCTCTACTTGGCTATAATATTTTATAGGCCAATCATTCCACATCAAAAGGAATTTTGATGTTCTTGAGTTGGGCTATGATTGTCATTAATCATCATATTATTTCTATGGTAACTCCTCCTTAGAATTAGTAATTGCCTTTACCCCCTCTATATTACATTTTAACTATGATATAATATTTAGGGCATTGGTTGTTGCATTCATTGGTGAATCCTTATTTGCCTAATACATTGATTTCTTCTTCTCCTTTACCAGCTCAATGTATTCATCCTCAAATAGGATGGTAGCTTTATCTTAAAGAAGGTTTGGAAGTCCTCCTTGGACCAACTGGATGATATAGCTCTTTAAGTTATTTGTTTCTTTATGAAGTCCATCATAAGAGGCCTTACATGTGGGAAGGATTTGTTTCTTAAGTGTGATATTTATAAACTCCGCCTACACAATCTGTTTTTCCAAGATTCCTAGATGCTACAACTATTTTGTGCTAGACTTGTATGTCTACCTTAGAATTTGCATATAATTGGATTTAGAGAAAATGTCAGATTTTATTCATTTGATGGTAGGCTTTTATTTGGTTATGACAGAGTTGGATGCTTGTATGTGTTTTAGATATGATTTTGGATGTTTTATTTTATCCAATATTTTATCCCAAATATCATTGATGATATTATGGTTGAAAACTTTGACTTGATGGATTCAATCTTAGATCCTAGATCTTTCTCCAATTGATTTAGATATGAGATCTAATTGTCTTTCTATTGGACTACCTCATCATTTTTCTCCTACTAATTATGATTCTCTTGTTTTAATTGCTTTACCAACTACTTGTGCTCATCCCTATCTTTCTTGGTTGCTTCTAGTTATACTTTTGGTTTCTTACTTCTTACTTTCCCTAATGCTTCTTGTCCTTTTGTTGTTCTAATACAATGATAAATTCCTTATTCTATTTTGCATATATCTGGTTCTCATCAGTCAACCTCAAGTAATTACAGGACATGACTATATTAGTTTATTCAAAAAATTAGTTGAGACCAATGTGGCTTCTTAAATGTATATATAGTCTTAACAACCTAGCCATATAGTCATAGGAGGTCATGGAAAGGTAACTAGGATCAATTTTTTCTTCTATGAATAGGATTGTCTTACCTATATTGACCATCTACATCCTTATAATCAATGACCCTTCCTTTGTGATGAATTCACTTATAGATATTGGTTTAAAAACCTATTGGGATTTCCACATTCAATCTTTAACCGAGTCCATGTACTCTTGTTGAGGAGGAAAAAAGTTTCAACGTATGAAAGATGGGTTCCCCCTCAATGGCCTCTAAATATCTAGTTGAGCTCAACACCAATTTATTTTTATTTTAATTTTGGGTGTTGGTCCCCATGGTGTTGTGTCAAAGCTTGTTCATCATTGGTGTCTTTAGATGCTCTAGTGACAAATCCTTGGGGTGTAGATGTGGAGGCGGTATATGGCATTGAGAATGGGGATATTAAATATAACAATATGTATGAATCCATAATGGATGTGGCCTTTGTGGCAATGAGTGGAATAAATATTGGTGGAGTGGATATGAATGATATGGAGGTGGATGAAGTGATAGGTAGAGTAATGGATGATGGTGTTATGGTAATGGTAAGTAAGGTGGACATGCTTGTAGAAAATGTGGAGGGTACCATGGAAGTAGTTATAAGGTGGCCATACCTATGGAATATGGAGATGGAAATGTGATAGAAGAAGGAAAATTAAGAGGAAATAAATAAAGAGGGAGAGGTGGAGATGGTAGAATATAGAAAATAAGGTGATATAATCAAAAATATGATAGCAGTTGCTTGTGTGGCCTTAAAAGTAATAGCTCCCATGTGTGTTACTCCCTCACCAACTAATATCTCTAGGGTACCTTCTACAGTGGTGAGATATCCTTCCTCCATGCCTATGTCACCACCTTGGGCATATGCTTCTTTCACTAAGGCCTCAACTATATTTCCAATAGCTACCAATATTTTTGAGTTAGTATACACTTGAAGAGGAGTCTCTACATACATCCATTCCTACTTCTTGATCTCCACCTTCTATAGGTGTTGATCATTCTAGACTGACAAGAAAGCTTCATTGAAGTGCCCTTTTAGCTACCTTGGATTACTTTTTAATATAGGATTCTATGATTCATATGTCATTATGGTGTAGGCTCTCTTTCTCCAAACTCTAGCTATGGTTCATATTTGTTAATGATTTGATTATATGATGATTAATATATGCATCAAGATCATAACTAGAGCATATTTGCTTGCTCTTCTTGGCCACAAATTCCTTATACAAGTGGAACTAGGGAAAGATTTTTCTTTTAGGGATTTGATTTTATCCTCCCTAGTGTTGTTATAATATAGCTTCTCTACCTCCTTCTCACTCAGGTTTCTTTAATTTTGAAGCTCCAAGTGGTTCTCATGTATATAGATATTTTGGAGCTTCTTTCCCAGTAATATTTTCATGCACCTAGGTTCAACAGAGGCTCATCCATCTATAATCATTCGCTAGCCCACATTTTATCAATATCCTACTATTTTCTTCTATCCACCCCTTTGCTAGTAAGGGGAAAATAAACTAATTCCTCTCATGATCGAACATGTTAGCCTTTTTCTGATCCTTGCCAAAATTCATGTCAATCAGGTCCAACTATTGTACCAGTTCCATTATAAAAATGTAATCTAAAATAGATGTCAAGAGTCTAAATACCTCCTTAGATATTTGTATAGATGCACAAAGGATAAGTATACTCCTAGGTAATAAAACCTCAATTTCCTCATCCCTTTTTTGAACCAATTCCCTGTAGTCAGGTGAAAACCTAAGCAACTTCCATTTTAGTATTTCTATGATTAGTTTATATTTTTATGTTAAACTCATAGGAAGACATATGATACCCATTGTATAGGATATTAGTTGTCTCAAAAATAAAGAGGTGTTATATTGCTAAATTTATCTTATTTAAATATACATAGGGGAATCATTCTTGCCTTTGGTGCAAGATAAGCCACACATGGTGTGAAGTAAAACTTAAAATCTTGGTGTTGTAAAAATGGCTTGTTATCAACTAATTTCCTTGGAAAGGTACATGGCATAGTCAAGTTGTTGCAGTTACTTAGCCAATTCTATAACAACATGCAACAATGTTGAGGTGCTCCTTTTTTATCAACTTACTACTTTTGAAGCCTATGATGAAAGAAAGTGTCAACAACATTATCTATGCATATTCCTTAAATGCCTATAATTTTAGTGAAAGCTTAAACCCTTTTGTATCCCTAGAATTATTTAGTTGTCTTGCAAAAAAATCTCTCAAACATTATAATATATTTTCTCAAAGAAATGTGTTTATACCTTAGGAGATCAAAATATACAACTGGCATCTTATTTATGGAAAGAACGTCAAGAAAATAAGAGGTATTGAATCTAAGATTAACAAGAAGTGAAAAAAAAATCTAGTTGTGGGAGCAAAGGGGGTAAAGAAGGTGGGCAGGTCAACTTTAAAGGAAAAACACATAAAGAAAACACAGAAGGGTATCAGCATGGGGACATATATGGTCATAGACTTGAGTGGGAAAATTCTACCAAAAGAAATAGAAAATGAGGATCATATCATGGAATGTTAGGGGAATGAATACCCCTAACAAACATAGGTTGGTGAGATCCATGATTAAGGATCACCAACCTAATATAGTTCTATTAGAAGAAACAAAGTTGAATGTTACAAATTGGGAGACTATTAAGAAAGAGATATGGAAGAAGGGCAATAGTTGTCAAGTGGATGCTAGGGGACTTCAGGATAAATATTAATAATATAGAATTCTAATTTCTATGAATGAGAAGTCATTTCAAAAAATGAGCATCATCTGACAATTTTTACCACTTATAAATCTTTAAAATTTGACTTCCTTATCACTAACATCTATGCTTCAACTGTGAGTAGAGCTAAAGGAACTATGGAGGGATATGGAGCAAATGAGATAGTGGGCTAGAGGAATATGGATAATAGTAGGTGATTTCAACACCCCTTTAATACCAGGAGAAAATAAAGGGATTTCCAAGGGATTCTTAGAGGGCATGAAGAATTTCAATAATTTTATATCAAAATCTGACCTTTATGATATGGAACTAAGTGGTAATACATTTACTTGGATAAATAGAAGATTAGGGGATAGAGTGATCCTATCTATGGAGTAGTATGAGAAAAACTATGAGCACACATTAGTACCAATGCCTAGCATAGGATTAGACCATAATCCTTTGATATTGGTGCAATTGGGAAGTAATAAAGAGTAGAAGACCTTTAAAATTTTATTATATGTGGCTTAAACACCTAAACATTTATGAAGAAATGGATATTTTGTGGAGGCATCCAATCCAAGGATCTAAGATGCATATATTGGTTGGGAAACTCAAATATGTGAAGAGATGTGAAAACATGGAATAAGTTAGTATTTGGAAATATCTTTAGATAAAATAAAATCCTAAGCCAAAAAATTGAAGAAATTACGATAGCGTTCAAGAAGAGAATAGTGCGAAGCAATTAACATTGATTTGGAAATTGGATATATACAATGCTCCGAGGTGGTTTAGGTGGTTGAACCACCTCAAGTGGTTGGTTAACCACTTCATAACTAGAGAGCGCTCATGGAGCGCTATTTTAATCTATCCCCTATATAATGTAATAAATAACTATGCAATAAAATATTATGCTAACATCCCCCCTTATTACATTATTGGCAAATACCAAGGGTATTGCAAAACAATTCAAATTTGACACGTGCAAGTGCCTTGGTGAAAATATCTGCAACTTGTTCATCAGTGGGAATGTATTGGAGCTGAATATTGTGCTTTGGAACTTCATCGCGGATAAAATGACAGTGAGTGTCAATGTGTTTGGTGCGATCATGGAAGATTGGATTCTTGACAAGGTTCAAAACACCTTGATTGTTGCAAAACAAATGAAGTGGAAGATTCTTTGGAAGACCCATATTTGTAAGAATGCGACGTAACCATATGATCTTGTAGACTGCTCCACTAGCTGCGTGATATTCTGCCTCTATAGAAGAAATAGCAACCACCTGTTGCTTTTTGCTATGCCAAGAGACAGGACCAGATCCAAGATGAAAAATGTATCCAGAAGTTGACTTTCGATCATCAATGGATCCAACATAGTCAGAGTCCGTGTATCCCTGTAGATAAAACTTGTTATTCTTTTTGTATTCCAAGCCAAAATTTGTTGTGCCACGGACATAATGTAAAACTCTTTTTGCTGCTTTCCAATGACTTACCTTAGGTTCCTGCATGAACCGTGAAAGATAACCCACAGAAAAATTGAGGTCAGGCCTGGTATTAGTGAGATATATGAGACTCCCAATCAGTTGGTGATAGAGAGTACCATCTACCTTCGGTGATTCATCATATCGAGATAACTTAAGTCCTTGCTCCATTGGAGTTGCTTTAGACTTACAATTAGTCATCCGATATTTTTCAACTAATGTCTTGGCATACTTCTTTTGTGTTACTCTGATATGATACTTTTTCTGAGTTACTTCCAAACCAAGACAATAGTGAAGAAGTCCTAGATCTGTCATTTCAAAAGATTGTTTCAAATCAGCTTTTACTGCATCAATCATTTTCTCTGAACTTCCTATTATGATCAGATCATCTACATATAATACTAGTATCACTATATCAGAACCATTGTTCTTAATATAGATATTTACATCTGAAGGACTTCTTCTGAATCCATGTTGCACTAGGTGACTATCTATTTTGATATACCAAGCTCAAGGAGCTTGTTTGAGCCCATACAATGATTTGATCAATCTGCAAACTTTTTGTTCTTGCCCTTCAACCATAAACCCTTCTGGTTGAGTCATGTATACTTCTTCTTGTAAGTCACCATTCAAGAAGGCACTTTTAACATCCATCTGATGTAACTTCCACCCAAACTGAGCTGCCATGGCACAAAGTACTCGAATGGTAGTCATTTTTGCAGTAGGGGCAAAATTTTCCTCATAGTCTATGCCTTCTTTTTGAGCATAGCCCTTTGCAACAAGACGGGCTTTATGTTTATCAATAGTACCATCTGCCTTATATTTTACTTTGAACACCCATTTGCAGCCAATGGGCTTCTTTCCTGTAGGCAGATTGACTAGCTTCCAAGTATTATTTTTCATGAGAGATGTGTGTTATGCCTCCATAGCAGCCTTCCACTGAGGCTCACTAAGTGCATCTTGAACTGTCACAGGTTCATTTTCATCCAAATTTGTCATATAAACCTATTCATTTTCCATATCAGTGTCTCTGTCTTCCTCTGCATCTATAGATAGATCATCAAACTATTGATAAAGTTCATCAATCTCTTCAGATGAAGTCTCTGCTTTTCTCTATTGTGTCATACTCCGAGTGCAAGGTCGATCTTGAGTTAAATCTAGAAATGTATCTAGCTTAGAATCTCTCAGTGTGCTAGTATACCATTTTGGAACCTTCTTCTTTGAGGATATACCTTCTTTCTTAGGTTCTTCTTCTTCTTCAAGATATACATCTGTAGATGGAATATCTGATGTGGAAGCTTCATCAAATACTACATCTCTACTAATATGTGTTTTCTTGGTTATAGGATCTATCAAGCGATATCCCTTTGAATGCTCATCATAACCAAGAAAAATACATTTTAGGGTTTTCTCATCTAACTTCTTTCTTCTCTGTTTAGGAATGTGCATGAATGCCTTACATCCAAAAACTCTTAGATGAGAAATG
This sequence comes from Wollemia nobilis, assembly GCA_028583015.1. NCBI lineage: Eukaryota > Viridiplantae > Streptophyta > Pinopsida > Araucariales > Araucariaceae > Wollemia > Wollemia nobilis. Next base: position 2,018,498 of record JAQPPZ010002512.1, read on the forward strand.
GATGGTTTCTTACCACTCCATGTTTCTTGTGGAGTTTTACCCTGTAGAGCTCTTGTGGGTGCCCTATTCAAGAGGTATGATGTTGTATTTACTACTTCTACCCAATACTGATCCTCAAGATGTGCTCCTTTTAGCATACATCGAACCATTTCCACAATGGAATGATTTCTCCTTTCTACAACTCCATTTTGCTGAGGTGTATAGGTTGTTGTCAACTGTTGCCTAATCCCATGTTCTTTCAAAAATGATGAAAATTCTATGGAAGTATATTCCCCCCCTCGATCTGAGCAGAGGGTTTTGATGAAACATCCAGACTCTTTTTCAACAAGTTTCTTGAAACGTTGAAAGTAAAAAAATACCTCTGACTTCAATTGAAGGAAGAAAACCCACATTTTTTTAGAGTAATCATCAACAAACAATTGAAAATACTTCTTTCCACCATAACTAGTTGGCATAGGACCGCACAGATCGGTGTGTATTAACTCCAAAGGTTTCGTAGCTCTGGAAGAACTAGATTCAAAAGGTACTCGGTGTTGCTTCCCTACTAAGCAATCCGAGCAGACTGGTAAGATGGATGAAAGATGAGGAAGGCCTCTCACCATCTCATGTTTGTGCAATTCAAGCAAATATCCTGAACTGAGATGCCCATATCTTCTATGCCAAAGTGAAGTAGCCTCTTTTGTAGTTACATCCAGAGCAACATGAGGCGTTGAAAGAGCATCCAAAATGAACAAGCCATGTTTGTAGGAACCGGTGGCAACATGTCTACCTTTTTTGGTGATAAAGCATCTTTTCTTGCCTTTCACAACTCGGAACACAACATCCATGTTTCTATCCAACATCTGAGGAACAGATAATAGATTATTGGCTAGTCCAGGGACATAAATAAATTTTTCTATCTGACATTTACCATCTAGAAGAGTGACAGAAACATCCCCTTCACCTTTTACTTGATAGACTTGATTGTCAACAATTGTGACGGGCTTACCTTCTTTCTCCTCAAATGTTTCAAACCATGATTTGTCTCCTGTCATGTGCTTACTAGCACCTGAGTCAATATACCACACAACATCTATCTGGGAAGATGAGGTATGGGTCATGAGCACCTTGTGTGCTCTTTTAGAGTCGAAATCTGAATTGGATTCAGGAGAATCAGAATCTGAGTTGGAATCAGCATAAGCAACATGGCCCTTAGGTTGCTTATGTTTCTTTTTATACTTTTGTTTCTCTTTTCCTTTCTTCTTATGAGGTTGGTCATTTTTTTGCTTGTTTTTGAACCAACACCTATTGGTGTCATGGTTATTCATATCACAAATCTTGCAATATTGTTTATCCTTCTGCTGATTTTGTTTCCCTTTTTCTTTAGAAGAAGAACCCCATTTTTGAAACTGACCTTGTTTCTTACCCTTTTGTTGGGTAGAAAGGGCATTATCTGGCATCTCATCTTTCTAAACCTGGTTTGCCTCCTCTGTCTGAAGCAAGTTCACCAATTCCACAAAGGATACTTGTCTACCAAAAACATTGAGGGATGTGATCAACATCTTGTAAGAATCTCAACATCTTGTAAGAATCTAGCAATGCTCTCAAGATGACAGAATTCAAGATATCATCATCTACTGGTTTTCCCATAGCATTCAATTTGGCTTTCAAATCTACCACTCTGCACAGGAAGAGATCAACTGTCTCCCAATAATTCATACTGATAGTATGTAGTTGAGTTTGAAGGTTTATAATAGTGGACTGATTCTTTCCCTCATACACAGTAATCAAAGCATCCCAAGCTGCCTTACTGGTTTTAGCATCACAGATATGAGGTTGAACCTCATCTGAAGTAGCAAGCAGGAGAAACATGAGACCTCTTTTGTCCTTTTTATCCCAAGCTTCTTGATATGTTCCTGCTATTTGAGGATGCTTTGTAGTGCCATTCACTACATCCCATAAATCTTCCACCTGAAGAATTGCTCTCATCTTTTTCTTCCATGGAACAAAATTAGGACCTTTCAGCAACTGTGAATCTGAGATGTACTTATGAACACTGGCCATTATGAAGGTTCCTTATATCACCATATGGTCTCCCTTTTTTTATACCTACCAGATCTTTATATCATAACCATTCAAAAATATACCCACCCTTACGTGAGGGAGACTATAAGTATATATGAACAGTATACTACTCAGTATGTACCCGCCCTTACATGAGGGAGACTATAAGTACATATGAGAAGCATGATATATTGAACTTAGGTGATACTAAAAGGGCATCGTGTTGTTAATGACACCTACCATAGAAATTTTATTCCTCATGCGTGGGGCGTAACTTCCCCTAAACACTTTGGAAAAACCTTCGTCAGGATTTACGCCTAACAACAATCACGATGTGGGTATGAAATTAAGTGAACAATAGAACTGGTTTGCCTTATTTCTCCCTAATGATTGATAGAGAACAAGCTCAGACATTGTTGTTGTAGCTATATTAGGCGGCGGATACAGTAGCCCAAAGCACGACAACATTACCTGTAAGTGTGAGCTAGAGGTATCTCAAATACTGAACGTTGTTGTGCAATTGAATTGCACAAGTAGGTTTTAAAAAATTTGGGGTCTTGTTTTTTTTTTTATGATTTTTAATGCAAGAAAACAAAATATTTAAATGCAATAAACACAATCACAAATGCCCACAAATTTGAACTACCTAGGTGTCGGTTTCCATCGAAAATGCACCTAATACAATACCAGTTTTAATCACTTTCATCAAAATGGTTTTTGTTTAATCTCCCCCCTTTGTCTTATAATTTTGCAAAATAATGCTATGATCCCCCCTTCTAGTTGCAAAATAAACATGGGAAAGAAAAAAATGGGTACCTAGATCAAATATCCCAAAAAAATGTTTTTTAGTGTCAAAAAACACTAACCATGCATCAAAATGCACATTTCAAGCATAAAAAAGTTGTCTCCGATCATCAAAAGGAGTGTTGGGCATCAAAAAACTATGGTGGACATTAAAAAAATGTCTCACAACTATCAAAACTATTGTGGGCATCAAAAAATAGGTGGCAGGAGTAAAAAATAGGCTACAGGCGTAAAAAAAATCCGCATCACATGTCAAGCGGAGTCGAGGGGAATCGAACCAAGCACCTCCCTCCAAAAAATGGAGGCCCAAACCATGTGTGCTGGAGGGCACAACGTGAGTTAAGAAGAAGGACGTCCTTCTTCACCCACAGGTAGCGTGTTGTGGGAAAAAAAATTAATCCCACATGGGTTATGCTGCAGCTATGGGGCAGTTTTTGAGTATGAAATTGCCCTAACTATTTCGGTTGCCTTCGGGTAACCAAACCCCCCCTTTTACCAAAACTTTTTCCTTACGTGTCCTTTGGCCTTCAATCACGTAGCACATGTCCTCTTTCCTCGAATCGCGTACCTTATTTCTATGTCTAGCCACTCCTTAGGCCTCATGCTCGGACCTCATGGATTTCCTTTGTCTGGTCTCCTCGGGTCTCGTGCCTAGGCCTCGTGTCTCCTCTGTCTACCCAGTCTCACACACCACTGCTTTAGTACCATGAAGAAATTATGATAATGTTCAAGAAGAGAATAGTGCGAAGAAATTAACATTGATTTAGAAATTGGATATATACAATGCTCCGAGGTGGTTTAGGTGGTTGAACCACCTCAAGTGGTTGGTTAACCACTTCATAACTAGAGAGCGCTCATGGAGCACTATTTTAATCTATCCCCTATATAATGTAATAAATAACTATGCAATAAAATATTATGCTAACAAAACTTAGATTGTAGGAGGAAGAAATAGAAGTGGTATGGACTAGGTTGTCTACATAAGAGAGAAGGAGATCCATTCAAAATTGCATACTATAATGGCACGTGAGGAAACTTACTAAAGATAAAAGTCTAGGAATAAGTGGCTTATGTAAGGAGATATACACATAAAGAAATCACATCTCGACCATAAAACATAAGTGTTATAAGTATCACCAAAACCCTACAAGATAATGGAAAAGTAGTCAAAATGAAGATCAAATCAGGCAAGGGGTAATTGATTTCTTTAGCTCACTACTAACGAAGCATAAGGATGATGACTAGGAAGCTATATAGGATATACTTGATCATATCCCAACTTTTATGAATACAGATATGAATTTAGAGATTCAAAAGTATGTGAGTGAAGAGGAGGTGAAGGAAGTGGTCTTCTACATGGAAAAAGACAAAGCTCCAAGACCAAATAGATTTTGGGTAGAATTCTTTCAAGCCTTTTGAAACATAGTGAAGGAGGATGTAATAGCAATAGTCAAATAATCTCATCATTTGGGAAAATTAATAAGATAGTATGACACCTTTTTAGTGCTAATTACTAAGAAATATAGGTTGAAAGGGTTTAAGAACTTATGATCGATAAGCCTATGTAATGCAATTATTAAGATCATATATAAAGTAATAGTATTTAGGCTAAAATATGTTCTCCTAGAGATAATTGCATAACAACAAGGGGGTTTTGTGAAGGAAAGGTAGATATTGGATGGAGTCATTACACTTCATGAAACTATGCACTTAGTGGAAACTAGTAAGAGGGAAGGAATGGTGCTCAAGTTAGACATGAGCAAAGCTTATGATGGATTTCTTGGTATTTACCAAACAAATTTCTTACTAATTTTGATTTTATTAGGAGATGGAGAAGATGGGTGAGTAATTGCTATGAAGGGACACGATTATTAGTCATTCTAAATAAATGTTTAGTAGGCTTCTTTCGGATTAGTAGGGATCTAAGGCAAGGGGATCTACTATCACCTTACCTCTTTATAATTATGGTAGAAGCTCTACAGAGATGTAGAGGTGCAACACAAAATTCAAGAGAGTTAAATGAGTTGAAACCTTATATAGCCATAAGGGGTATCATTCACCAACAATAGTAGATGACATAATTTTGCTTGGAAAACCTTCATTAGAAAAAGCTAGGGAGTTTAGGAGGATTCTTAATCTATATGTACAGACATACCACTAGAAAATCAACATGGAAAAGAGCAAAGTGTTCCTCATTAAAACTTGAGAGAATCAACAAAGGATAACAAAACTTGGATGTAATATCTTAGCCCTTCCATCTATATATTTGAGAATGTTGATGTTTACTAGATTGCATAAAGATCAGGTTTGGGATATGTTGATAGATAAGTTTCAAGCAAGTTAGAAGGATGGAAATGAAATGTCTAAGTCATGTAGGTAAGCTTCAACTTCTAGAGAACACTCTCCAAGCCATACCATTAATTATCTTATTTGTGTTTGAGATTCTAGCTAAAGTTACAAATATAGTAGAAAGTATACAAAAAAATTATGGTTAGGATCTGAGGAGAAGAGTAGAATCCCCTTTTTTGCATGGGAGAAAGTGTGTAGACCAAAATCAAAAGGAGGATTGGAATTAAGGAGGATAAGAAACATAAATAAGGTCCTAGTTGCAAAAGTAGGATGGAGGATAATGAAGGAAGGTCAATCATTATGGGCTAGAATTCTAAAGAATAAGTACCTAAATATCCAAGAATAAAAAATATTCAAAACCACAATAGATCCCTATAATAAATCTTATATATGGATCCATACTCTAAATGGAAGAGAGGTGATGTGGAAAGGTGTCCAATTATAAATTGGTAATGGCAGGTTGTGTTATCAAATGAGCCCGATTATCATAGGTTAATAATCCCTATGATCTAATAATCTCTCATATAAACTCATTCAACCATATCAATAACAATATCAGTAACAAAATGATATCTTTATTGAAAATACATCTAAAAAAGTATGCATAAATGCAATGCTTATTCCCTTTAATGATACAAATCCTTGTCTTCAATATATAGATACATGAGACTCTTCATATGCATGACTCTTGACCTTTGCTCTCCTCAAACTCATGGGAGAACCAACTCTTCACATTCCTCTCTTTACATAATAAATCTCACATATTACATAATGAAAAATTCTCTCATGATTGCACATAACTCCCTACTTCTAAGCTTGATACTTCACACTCATAACTCTCACACACAAGACACCTTGCACTCATAACTCACACTTACACACATGACACCTCATACTTATAACTCCACACTTAACTACATGATACATCTTCATACTTAAAAACTTGACACATACTATTGACTCAAATAATAAACATACACCTTTGTATAAATATTTATAAAGGTACTTGCATTAATCATGAAGGGTACCAAATAATGTAATACCTCCAACAGGTTGGTCCACTTTTTGGAGGATGCATGGTTAGAGAACTTCCCACTAAGTAAGGATGAGGAGATAGTAAAAGTCTAATAAGATCTAGAGCAAAGGTATAGGAGTTTGGTTTTTGATTACATGGACCAGGAAGATGGAGAGGTAAGGAGGATGGAACTTATGAGCAATAACCAAAATATGGAAGCATTAAATTAATTTAAAAATAAACTAAGGTCCTACCATGTAAATGTTAATAATGAGGAAGACACCATGGTATGGGGAGCAACTCAAAAAATCTTCTTTAGTGTTAAATTGGCCTATGACTTACTAACATAATAATTGAAAGGCTACACCTAAGATAGCAATGTTTACATGGTTGGTTGTATAAAACAAGATCCTTACAAAAAATAACTTACATAAGAGAGGGTTTCAATTTCCAAATAGGTGTTACCTATGTGAAGCACAAGAAGAGACAGTGAAATACATAATGTTAGAGTGTAACTACTTCCTCAAGATACTTCAAGAATTAATCAAAGAGATAGGGATTAAATGTATAACGCTAAATAATATGGTAAAGTGGATTGAGCAATGGGAAAATCCCTTTAAGAGTACTAGATAGAATAAGATATAGAATGTGATTCCTTTCCACTATCATGGGGTGTATGGTTGGAGTGAAATAGAAGAATAGTAGAGGGGGGAAAGAGAGCCACATACATAAATAGTCAAAATATACAAGATGATATAGTGGAAAATGTAAAAGCCTTGAGGATAAAAGAAAAACCAGAATTAGTAGAGGAAGTAAGCATAAGTGAATAATGGGATCTAAGCCCAATAGGGGTAGAGATAATGCCTAAGTATATCCAAGAAGAAGTGTAAAATGGTATCCACCCAAGGAGGGATGGCTAAAGCTTAATTTTGATGGGGCATCTAAAGGGAATCTTGGTAAGGTTGGGGGCATAGCAGTGATAAGGAATAGTAAGGGAATCCTAATTGGAGCTATTAGTGAGTATTTAGGCACTATGACAAGCCATCAAGAAGAAGCCAAAGTGACATTGGCTAGAGAAAATTTGGAAAGACATTTGGAAGTGAGAAAGTTGATAATGGAGGGAGATTCACTTAACATTATCTATTATCTTAATAAGACGGCTATGGTGAGTTGGTGGGTGTCAAGTATAATAAAAGATACTCTAAGGATTCTAAACTCGTTAGAGAATTTTGAAATGACCCATGTATTCAAAGAAGGAAATGGGGTAGCAATTTGGCTAGATAACCAAGGGGCTATTTGTGAAGAGGACAAAGGATGAATTGTGTTGGATACTATTCATCCAAATGTAAATCAACTAGTGGAAAGGGAAATATTTGATATCAAGGTGTAATATATGATAATATGAAAAATGTGTCTAGAGCAATTTTGCTGGTAGGAGTTATTGGAATGTCTATAGTAAGAGGGTGTCAAAATATTTATAATAGGAGTATGTTGAAATATCTATAATAGGAGTGCAATGAATTACATATAGCAAATCACGTCAAAATATTCACAATAGAGGTGTGCCAAAGTATGTTGCAATGCTTATGCGCTAGAATAAACTAAAGATTTGATGTGTCAAAATGTATTAAAGTGTTGGAATTTTTATGTAGTTGAGATAAAAGGAATATTAGTCATGGGTTGTTGTTGTAAGAATGCATATTGAATATTTTAGTATGTTTAGAGCTCATCTAATATGGTCCCTTCTAGGTTTGGTTGCGGGATTTTGTTGTAGAGCTTTTTTGATCTAGTCCCTCTTATGTTTAGCTATGGGATTTTGGTGGATAGCTCATATGATCTGGATCCTCTTAGGTTGTGCTATGATATTTTATTACAAAGCTCATCCAATTTGATCCCTATTGTGTTTTGTTGTGAAATTTTGTTGTAGAGCATGTCTAGTTTGGTCCCTCTTGGGTTTTATTAAGTTATTTTGTTACAAAGCACATCTAATATAGACCTTCCTAGGTTATGCTATGGGATTTTATTATAGATCTTGTCTGATATAGTCCCTCAAGTGTGCTATGGGATTTTGTTTCAAATTTTGTCTATTCTGGTCCCTTTTGGATTTTGTTGTGGGATGTTATAAAGCTCGTCCAATCTAGTCCCTCCTAGTTTTAGGTACGGTATTTTGTTACAAAGCTTATTTGATCTAGATCCTCCTAGGTTATAATATGGTATTTTACTATATATCTCATCTAATCTAGTCCCTCTTAGGTTTTGTTATGGGATTTTATTGCAAAGTCTATCTGATATGGTCCCTCCTAGGTTTTAATTTGGGATTTTATGGCAAAGATCGTTTGATCTAGACCCTTTTGGGTTATGTTATGTGATTTTATTACATAGCTCATTTGATATAGTCCCTTCTAGGTTTTTCTATGGGATTTTGTTGTAAAGCTTATCTAATCTAGTCCCTCTTGGATTTTGCTATGGGATTTTGTTGTAGAGCTTGATTGATCTATTCCTAGATGGGTTGTGTTATGGGATTTTACTATTGTAGTGAATTATCACTATATTTTTATGAGAGGAAGCAAAAGCAAAAGTGATAGACAAAGTTTAGAGTAAATTTTTGATCAAAAAGTTATGAGGTTCAAAAGGTTGTGTCAAAAAATTGAAAGTTTATTTAGTCTTGATCAGAGATGGGAAGTAAAAAATTTTACATAGGGATCCCATGGTCAAAAGGATCGAGGTCAAAATTCCCAATGATCCAATATCAAATGGTGAGGAAACTTCTGAATAAAAATACTTGTACCCCAAAAATAAAATTTTCTGAGATGTACGATCTTCTGGTAATATCATCTTATCCTACAAAATAACATTGCATATCTCTTAAAAAAGACAACAACAACATGGGAACCATAGCAAAAACAACCTACAAATATAGACATTAAATGAAGGAATTTTCTGCACCTATAATGACGATAGTTGCTCATCCAAAGACAAAATCATTTAACATTCGTGACTCAAAATCCAAAGACCTCAACTTAAATAAAAATTTAATTGGATGCCAAAAAGTAGCAGTCATCTTGAAATCTATGGATGAGTTTTGGAGGAAAACCCTCTTTGTAATGTATAAATAGGAGTATTTTTAGCTTTGTAAAAGATCAACAAATTTGCATTTTTAACCTTTTGTAAGCTTTCCTTTCATTTCTCTCTATATAGCAATCGACTCTTGAGCAACTTGTGGGCAAATAGAACCCCCGCTTCTAGCACAATATTTGTAAAATATGCTTGCATTTAAATATATATTGGAGGCCTATGTGTCAATTTTCAAAGTAGCCATTTGTGGTTCTCATGTTTATCCATAATTGTATGTGTGTATGTTCTTAAGTTTTACCTATTTTGAGTTTTATTTCACATATATGCATGTCTGGGAGGCCAACATATCTAATTTTTATGGGTATATATCTATGGTTCTCATGCTCTGACCTATCTCTTTGCACATATGTGTGCTATTAACTCCTATTTGGGTTCATCTGTGTCAAGGAGAATAATTTTTGATCGTTGGTATATAGAATTCAGGCCTATGATGTAAGGAGATATTAGTGGATATTTGGTGCATCTCCACCCTGATAGATTATGTTTTTATTTATGTTGAGTTATTTTTATTTTTCCTCTCGCATCCCTTTTCCCCCTTGAGTTCAAGTGTGCCTAAAGATAACATCTTTACATGGATCCAAACTTGTAAAAAATCCTAGAGATTGCCATGCTAGAGTATGTTGTAGTGTTTATGTGTCAGAATAAAGTAAAGATCTAATGCAACAAAATGTATTAAATTTTTGGCAATTCTGATGTCTAAAATAAAAGGAATATTAGTTGTGGATTATTGTTGTAAGAATGTATAAGAATATTTTAGTATGTATTGAATTTTTTGTAAGAGGAAAAATAGAGTGTAAGATTAGATAGACCATTTTAGACTTGTAAATGAGTTTGGGCCCTTTCAAAAACCTTGTTTTACCAATATAAAGAAAAAGATATACAACTGACATTGTCATTTGTCACCTACATCATTGTATTAATTGCCTTTGGTGTCCCCAAAATTGGAGGTGCATCTAGTTTTTATGGGACAAAATCCTAAGTTTCCCTATTATATCTCTACACTTATACATTCACCAATTCTAGGTACACCCACACTTTCGCTACAAAAAACTATTCCACTTTGGAATTCCATTACCTAGTGACAATATATGAATTGCTAGGATTCATCTTATACCATATTTCTCAAGTCTTCAAGGGGAAGTTTAACATTAGTGTCTTGAACTCCATCATAGATAGGTTGAAGTATTTTTCCCACTATTCTTCTTCTTTGCTTGCTTTAGTTGGTGTAGGAAACCAATTTTATTTCTCTTTTCTTTTGATTTTCCAATAGTTTCCTCCTTTATCAATGTCAAATGTTGTTTTAGGGTGGAATTTGACAAGGTTTCTTCACTAGGGGACTCCTCCCCATCAGACTCAACTTCAACTATCTCCTCCATCTAGCTAGCATTGAGTTGTGTAGGATCCATATTATCAAGATCTATAGAATTTTTATCAAGTTTAGAAATCGATGATTTATTGTATCTTATTTATACATTTACTCTTATGTGTGACTAATATCTAGAATTTATCTTTTTATTACACTAATCAATAGTTTTAATGATTTAGAAGGAGTGTTTAGTAAATTGTCAAGTTTTGGGATTCGATAGAAAAAGGGGAGTGTAGACAACAAATCAAAGGATTGATCCAATGAAGCAAAAAAAATTAGACTTGGTAGAAAATTTAGAAATGAAGGGTTTCAAAACCTTATAGATCAAAAAGGAATGCCAATGATTTGATGGGTCTTAAACTTGGTATAAATTTAAAAATACATCCTAACATGTGGGGTTTCAACTCGACAAATCATAGGATCCTAGGGGTTCTTCAAAGATGAAATGGAAGATAAGGCTAGGTAGAAAATTTTGGCTTTATGTGTGGAACAGGATAAAGGAATAAAATTGACAAAGAGTGGGTTATCCATGTGCACACCTACCTAGTAAAAAGAGAAAATTTATCAAGTAGATTAGCGTGTCTTGATAGTTTGAAGTGAGACTGGGACAACTGTGGTGAGATCCCTTATCTTATTAACTTTTTTATGATGCACTCTTTAGGAGGAATAGGCCTACGATTGTCTATTTCAACTATTTGGTAACCTTAGGGCTTAAGGTTATCCCATATTAGGTTTCTACAAACTCTACTTCAAAAAAACAAGGGTTTTATGGTAACATGATTTTTATGGATCATAGGTAGAAAATTATGAGAATGTGATGATAGATTGGAAAGGGTTTGAGGAGATTATTTTTTGAGGGCTTATGAGCTTAATAAGAGCATAAATAAAATGTGAAATCCCCCTTAACCCCTCTATTTATAACCTCTATCAAACCAGCCTTTGTGTGTGTGACATTAATTTGTTTATCATAAAATAAATTAAAATTTATGTCCACACTTTGTTGAGGGCTTAACAAAGTATTAGATGGTGTCATCATGATGTTGTTTTCCCTTGGCCTTCCTCTTTTCAAAAATCAATGAATTGACAATGCTTTGATGATGTCATCATGACATCATTGTATCTTTTGGATGTCACTTTCCTTCTAATATCAATGGGTTAGCACTACATCATGTTGATGTCATTAGGTACCTTCATAGTTTATCGTATCAATGAATTACATTGATGTAAGGATGATATAATTTACTTTTATATCTTTCTCTCTCCTAAGAACAAGATTTTTAAGGCCTACATCAACATGATGGAACACTATCTAATGAATCACATCATTTATTTGACGAATTAGTGCTTTAAGAGGAGTTAGACTTTACCTCTTTATAATTAATGAATCGTAAGGATATGAAAAATCCTTGAGTCAATTTTTGGTGAAGGAATTAGTGAAATCTTGCTAATGTTGGCACAACATCATTAGGATTCAATAAGTTGTTGAATATATTCAATGAATCAACAAAATATTGACAGACAAATTTATGCCTATTTTGATCAGTTTTATGATTCATATCTTTTGGTCTAGTCAATTCCTATCAAAAAATGATTCAAGAAGAAGGAAACTAAATGTTTCTTTTAAGATTTGCACCTAGTAGAGAAGGGGATCTTTTTATTTTTCTTTTTTAAGGCCAAAACAAAAAATAGAGAGAAATAGAAAAATCACAAAATTGGGGTAAACAATATGTACATAATAACAAAGGATTCTTATTCTTTTATGCCTGCATAGGCCTCGGGTCTTGCTTATTGATTTAGATAGGCAACCTTCTCCCTACCATTATGATAAAATTGTGGGTATTAGGTGCTTGGACATTGATAATTTGAAAATGATTCCTTTGGAATGAATCAAACTTATGATGTTGCCTAGGTTTAATCCTACCTTAATTCCATTTCAACACTAGGTCCTCTTCTTTAAATGGCACATCTATGGCCTTCTTGTCCAACCACCTCTTTACAATCTATTGATGATGTATAAATCATTGGAAATATTTCTCCCTTTCTTCTTCTATTCATAGTAGAGAATTAATATAGGCTTGCATGGGCAAAATATATGTATCTTCAAGCTCCAATTATTGAGACATTAGGAGTGAAGGGATTTATATGTTTATGAGTAGCACAACTTCCTTCCCAAATACTAGCTTATAGTTAGAAGTGTTAATTGAATCTTTGGGAGTAACTCGATCATCCCATAATGCCTTCTTCAATGTAGTGTACCAAAATATTTTTGACTTGTAAATCATCCTCTTGAAGATTATGATCATGTTCATATTTGTGGACTCATCTAATCCATTTCCCTATGGGTTTGTAATTTGAACGTGTCAAGGAAAAACCTATATTCCAACATAAATTGAAGTAACTTTGCCCCAATGAATGGGGTGGTGCTATCTATGATGATCACTAAAGTTAAATCTTAAATATAGTTATTATGTCCTCCATCCACTAGATTACAACCATTTGGTTTACGACCTTAACTAGAATGGATTCTGTCAATCTGGTAAAATAATCAATGTTGGAGAATATTACATTATTTGGTACATGCCAATGTACCACCTTGGTACAATATTAGATTAGGTGTATGTCTTAGATTAGAGTGTGAGTTAATATTTCATGTAATGTAATAATATGCAAGAAATGCACAAGTGTCATGTAATTATATGTGCAATTATTGTGAGTGTAAATGTGCACAAATGTCCATTATGTAAGAGTGCACATGTGTCATTAGAATAGGAAAGTGAAGAGTTACAAAGAAGATTAAAGGTCAAGAGTGCACCATATGAGGAGTCACATACTATTATATATTTTTGACTAAGCATTGTAATTGGTATAAAAAATGCATTGCTTATTGCATGCGTTAGTAGACCTTTATTCTATGTCATTTTTAGTATTTTTGTCAACATCTATCTGCATTATTTTTGTCTTATTATTATATTTATTGAGTTCATTATATTGCAACTTCATATTTGATTTTGTGGTTATTTTCTTGTAATATTTCCATTAAGTATTAGGCTACAAAAGCTATCAATGGTATCAGAGCCATAGCAAGTTTACTTGCACAAGTTTTCAAAAGTTGCAAACAATCGAAGGACATTTCCACTAGCTAAGGAAAGACCAATGAAGTTAAGGTATTTCCACTGGGTTGGAGGAAAACTAGTGAAGCCAAGAATTAATACCACTAGTTGAAGGAAAACTAGTGAAGTTAAGGTATTACCACTAGGTTGAAGAACAACCAGTGAATATTAAGGATACAAATTTTAGAGAACCAACTCAAGAAGAAAATTTGATCATTATTGAAAAGTTTTAAATAGATTGAGTTTACCTATTCTAATAATATATTCTAAATAGAAGGAAACCTATTGTACATATTTAGATCTCGAAGATAGACCTTGATATTGATAAGAGTTTGGTCTACCGGCATGGATGCCACTTGCATTATCGATGATGTGACCCAGGTTCAATCCCCACGATGGATGTTTATAAGAAGTATTACTAAAAAAAAAAGTTTGGAAACTCGAGAAGAGAAGTCTCATTGAAGGTAAATTTAGAGACCCGAGAAGAAGGTCCTACTAAAGATTAAAGATAGAGAAGAAGACCTATTGTAAAATTTCCTTGATAAAGGTTTATTTGTCCTTAGCAAGAAAAGAGACCATTAAGGAAAACTTGAAGGTAGAAAGAAGACTTCAAGATAATATAAATTCTTGAGGATATTCCTAGTTAAAGGACAACACATAAAGGGCAGCATATTAGAAGTCCACATTGGACAACAAATTCAAAGAATTCAAGATAACAAAATAGAAAGGTATAATTTGAAAGCCACAAAGGTAGCATTAAATAAAAGGAACAACAACTTTGGAGAACACAAGGCAACATTCATAGTATTGCCACAAGCAAGTGAAACATCATAATAAGAAGTATTGAAGCTAGAGAAGATAACATATTTAGTCAAGAAAAAGACTGAAATCTAGAAGAACAACCTTGAAGACAAAAAGATATATTCAAGAGAGAAAGAAGACAAAGATAAAAGAACTCTAGAAGGATTGCTTACACCAATATTGGGACAATCATCATCATTTAATGACAAGCCCATAGATATAGAGAAGTAATGCTCAAAATTAAACTGGGCATAGGGAGGAATAATTAAGGTTCAAAGGAGCTATAAGAAGTAAAGAAGTCAAAATGGCAAATATTAAAGACAAATTCAAGAGTAGACAGAGAGCACTAGCAAAGTTGAAGGCATAGTAAAGTATTCACCCATTAAGTTTGAGAAGCTTTAAAGAAAAAGCTTGTTCAATAATAGATTTGAATAAAGAAGTCTGGAATCATATACAAGGTAGAGAATGTTGCATATTAAAGGTGATTAAGTGTATTTTTAAGAAGTTTAAATTATTAATGGTTGTAGGTATTCAATAGGATAGCATAGTGTGATGTAGACAGGGGTGAGTACTTACCCAATATGGGGGAATGACAAGAATCAGGAGGGATTATTTGTCTTTGATATAATACTCATCCTTGGACGGGTAAACTTGGATAGATGTCTAGAACAATAGACATCTAGATAGTAGACGTCTAGATCAAACAAGGTAGAGATCTAGACAGTAGATGTCTAGGACAATAGGGTAGACATCTAGGTAGTAGATGTCTAAATAGTAGACATCTAGGATAACAAGATAGATGTCTAGATAGTAGACGTCTAGGAAAAACAAGTAGACGTCTAGGACAAACAAGTAGACATCTAGACAATAGATGTCTAAGGCAAACAGGTAGATGTCTAAACAATAGACATCTTAGAAAATCAGTTTATATGGGTAGATGTCTCAATAGGTCTAGACGGATAGGCCTAGATGTCTAGCAGATAGGTTTAGACGAGTAGTTCTAGACGTCTACAGTTCATGCATTCACCCTTCAATTTGTAGCTTCTCCTACTTGTTGGTTCCTAAAACTACATAAACACAACACAACACAACCTGATGATGTTCTATCTCGTATCAAGTAGTGATCAAAACTTGCAACACAATTAGATGCTCATGAAGTATTCATACATGACACATGCATTCTAGAATAACGTTTGCTACATAACATATATGTATTTATAAACAAGTATGGATATCTTACAAAATGAAGTAGGGGGGGTATTTATAGGTAAGTCTAGGTGGTTACTACAACCAACTTGGCTCAATCGTCCCAACTTCCCTATTGTTAACACTTAAAACTATTGCTTAAAGCATAACAACCTGTCTTAGACATCTAACTCAGCCAGTCTAAACGTCTTAACTAATCCATAATCTAACAAATGATGGCTATGTTTGTCCTTTTACGCAGTTAAACTAATCAATTTGTATTCATTAGATTGACTAATTATAGATTGCAAAACATTAAATAAAATGACTCATATATTATCAAAATTGTTGTACATAGTCAAAATTACAATTCTTTAGTAGATATTCTATCAAATAGTTTGGTAATTATTTTTGCTTTGAAATCCTATCTACATCTATCCTCCCCTTCAAAGAAGTTGATATCCTCAGTGACTTTCTCCATTGGCTTTGGGGTGTCTCAACATCCTTGTGTTTGACAACCTATAGTGCTTCTTCCAATTCCTACACTTGTAACTAAAGAGATTCACGTTCATTTCAAACCTCCTTGGCATAGTTAAAATACTTGGTCTATTCTACTCCTAATGTATTGGCACGATCTTTCATCTCTTGGAGCCTAGACAACAGTTCAACTTTGTATTGTAGAAAATGCTCCTTCGTCCATTGTGCAAGCACTGTGGAGGAAGAGGAGGTCTTTTGTACTATTTTAGTTTTAAGAGTGGCCTCGCATTGTTGTGCTTGGAGCAACTTATCTTGCAAAGCTTCCCACTCCTTCTGTCAATCCTCTTCATGTTGTGCCATCTTATTCTACCAAGCTATTTCTTGTTGACTCTTATGGGTGACAAGGTCTAAAACCTGCTTAACCAACAATTCCTTAGCCTGTTTGTGCTACAACATTTTAGCCTCGATCTTGATTATTTTCTGGATCCTTTCGTGAAGTTGATTGCTAAGGTATACCAGTTGTTGTTTTTTCTGAATGTGTTTCAAGGCATCATCCATCTAAATGATCTCTTCTGAAATAAGGTGCTCTTTCTCTTGCAATTCTACTTATATCATCTACAAATCATTATCCAATTGCTATCTATCCTAATTCAAGTGCTTAAGTCTTGCTACTAGCCAACACATCAAGTGGGCTATGAAGTTAAGCTAACTAAACATTGGCTGCAATTCAAGTTCCAGTTCCTCCTGTAAGCTTGTTTTAGTAAGGTGTGGAAAAGAAGTGTTGCCATGGCCTAGAACGTATACCTGTGCTAGTTCAATATAGAGAGTAGGGGTCTTATTAGGTAGCTTCTCTGCTCCCTTCATAATCTTTATATGTATTGTAGGTAAAGACCAAGGTTGTTCTTGATAAATGGTCAAAATGTCAGCACATCAAGATCCTTCTATGGCCAATTTCACCACTTTGGCCAACTCCTCCTCAGTTGTCAACTACCATTTCTTCCATCGACCAACACACACTGCATCAAATTATAGCCAAAATATTTTCCATTACTTAGGTCAACTTAGAAAAACAATCGATTGCTTACTAATCTGCACGGGATCCCCGTTCTGATGGGTTGAAAAAATTTGGCATTTCCAATATGAAGTATTCTACCCAAATATCATTGACTTGTTCTTCCTCTATCTCATACAACAACCGATTTCCCTTTCCTGAAAGATCTATGTGCTTTATAGTTGCTTTATTGTCTGTAATCCTTGGCTACTCCTCAAGTGGTTGCTCTTGGATGCTTCCTATTTTTTTCCCAATGAACTATTGAGATGTAACCATTTGTGGAGGCTTCTCTCCCTTATCTATATCAATCTCATGTCCCACTAAGACCTCTTCGTCTGCTATAATGGGATGTATTGAATTTTTTGTAAGAGGAAAAATAGAGTGTAAGATTAGAGTGACTCAAATCGTCGTCTCATCCTGGTTGGCTTAGGCACTTCAGGCAAGGATGCAACAAGTTGTTTTGTTGGCCCTTTATTTTTAGATCATGGTGGTGTCGTATCCTCCCCTTATGAATCGGTCACTCACCCTTCCTTGCATGA
The DNA here is from genome assembly GCA_028583015.1 of Wollemia nobilis. Lineage (NCBI taxonomy): Eukaryota > Viridiplantae > Streptophyta > Pinopsida > Araucariales > Araucariaceae > Wollemia > Wollemia nobilis. The sequence goes on from JAQPPZ010002512.1 coordinate 2,036,373, forward strand.
CAACTTATAGGAGATTTGCTTCACCCATGGCTTCTTGATCGGTGTTTGTTTCTTTACTTGCGGCTTGGCATCCTTCCACCGCAAGATTATCAGGGCTAAGTCCGGTATCTATTGAGGTGGCTCAAAATCTAGAATTTGCACTCCTGCATGGTAGGTTGCATCCAAGAGTAGTCCAATGGCATGAAAAACCATCGAAAAATTCTTGGTGGTTCGCTTCAAAAAATTTTGAATGTGAAGTGCTAAATGAGTTACCCAATCATACGCCACTCCTTGCTCAATCCCCTACAAATATGGAATCAACCAAATGACGAGGTCTGAGCTTCACTATTCTTCAAACAATCTAGCCATCAAGACATTCATTATGAATTATAAACCCTTAGTCCTTAGCTATGATTGCTTCACTCTCTAGTTGTTGTGGGTTGCAAGCATGGTATCAATCTCTTCGTCAATTAGAGTAGTAATACTCTGAATCATCTGTGAGGTTTGCTTTGGATCAACCTACTCATTCACCACTGGTTGGCCCTTCTTCAAAAGTCCAAATGTATACTAAAATGCTTCAAAAGAAAACTCCACTACCAGGTTTCAGTCACCAATGTAGACTATGCTAGTATGATGCAACGAATCACGTGTTTGCAACATTTACACTAGATATTCCTTAAAAAAGTATTTCTCAAAACTTTTTACTTGCAAAATAATATTGATTCTTGTAACCTTGATCTTCATCTTCACTAGATCCTGTTTTGGTGTCTCTGCCCACCATTAATGGCAAAATTCTCTCATTGGACAAATCTAGGTGATTTCATTGATTGGGACCTTGTCAATTTGTTGAGCTTCTTTGGTTCTTTGAGTGGGTACTTATGCTTGCACAACCTTATGTCTACCTTGAGTCTTCCCTTGGTCTAGGCTTGGTATCTATCCGAGCATCATCTCTCTGTATTCTTGTTGGTGATGGAGTTGTTTAGAAATAACTTACTCAAGTACTACTTTGGATTATTGTGGAATGTGTCTTGATTTCTAGTGGCACATGGTTCTTCATATGTCTCCTTGTTATGGTGTGTTTTATACCTCAAATTTCTATCTTGTCAGACATCTCAACCTACCAGATTTTTATCCCCTTTAAATATCTAATTTTTACCAAACGTCTATCCTACCAAACGTCGAACTTCTCAGACATCTTACCTCATAAATGGGTATCTTCTTCAGTCATCTACTGGTGCAAACATATCACCTTGCTAGACATCTATGTCCCTCAGATGTCTAATTTTGAAAATACCAAACATCTAATTGCTAGATCTCTTTTATCAAATGTCTAGGTTCTACAAACAACTATGGATGTTTAGATGGGTGTGTTGTTTAGATGGATTCTATAGGTGTGTTTCTACAAATGATGCCTTTGTAGACATCTCAGGGTATATCTGGATGCACCGCAGTCAAACACTTATGCATAGTTTCCCTTTTATTTTTGCATTGCGTCATCTATCTATAAATTCAGAAAGAGAACTGCTCACACTTGCACAAAAAAAAATTAAAAATACCATGAAGCATATGATCTACCAATTGATGGGGCATCTAGATTCATCCTAAATAATAATTGGTGCATCAACAATCCCTCTTGGCTCTAAATATACTAAACTCATTCATGTTGTGCACCTACAAATGCTTCAAAACTGAATGAACAATCTTGCCCAAGCTCATTCAATTTAAACGCAAGTTGCCACCCTTGTAACTACTCGACTAACTTCCACCTAGCACTCATCGTCTGCATGCGCACCACCTTACCCATTTTGTATGTACCAAATGTCTAACGTTATTTTCCTTATTTTGGATTTTCCCAATTTTATCTTTTTCCACTTTTTATCTTTTTCTTTATTTTTAACTTTTTCTAATTTTCTTTTTCTTTTTATTTTGTTTTATTATTTTTTCAAAACTGTTTTCCTTTCCTTTAACAACGTTGGGTGAAGTGCATGGTAATTCCAATGCATACTTCAAAGGTATGTGATGCATTCTCCTCTTAGTGATGGCTTCTAGTTCCATAACTACTAAAATTCTCATTGTCTTCTTGTGCTTCAGCCTATTGCCAACTTTGATGATTACCATGGTTGTGGGGAGTTTCCATCTGAGGTTGTTCTTCATGTCTTAAAATTCCATGTCTAACAATACACCAATCTAACATATCTTCCTCATGAGGATGACTTCTACCCTATTCTACATAATGATCTATCCCCTACCCAGTTGTTTGATAATTTTTAGCTTGACATTCACTTCTATTGATGTCATCTTGATGTGTATGAATATCTTATAGAAGGATCGCATCCATCATGAGATGATTTATACTACTGCCTAGATGTGTTGACTTTGTGTCTAGACGAGTAGGCTCATCCTTGAGATGAACTCGCTTAGTTATTCCATCACTACATTGGATTATCATGTAGTCATCAAGATAATGGAGCATAGTACCTTCTTGCTCTTGATAGTGAATCATCCTACCACTAGGATGATGACTTCCTTTTTTTCCAATGTTTCAATAGGTTCTTCTTGTTCTCTAGCCTCTACCTTGAAATATATTGATTTATCAGTGGATGAATTCCCATCCTTGGTCTATCTTATTTTGATCGAGTTCCCTACTTTGGGTCCCATGTCTTCCTTGAGTCTATGTGACTCGTCCTCTTCCCCTTGCCAATTGAATCTCCCTAATGTTGGACTACCACACTCCCAACTACATGATATTCAGTTGGTCACTATGTCATTCTTGATGATGTATTTGGTTCCTACGAGCTCATTGAGTTAGACCCAAGATTCTATCCTTAGGAATATGTAGTGATGGGTTGACTTGGACTATGTCCATATATGGTCCTTGCAGCCCAATCTATGAACTAGTCGATCTAGGGGTAGTAGGAGGGGAATTTCTTCCTCTTGAGCTAATAGGATGGAGGTCAACCACACTCATCCCCTGTTCAGGTAGACTTGGGTTACTTGGTAGTCCTTTTAAATTTCTTGGGTTCCCCATGTTAACTCTGTTTTGGGCTTGGTCTATAAGTTATGCATGCGAGCTTGGTTATGCATGTGCTTGATTTTTAGGTGTTAATTGGTGTAGGATTCTTAGCCTCCTATTTCCTCTCATCAATTATCATCACCACCTTGCTTCTTCAAAGTCTCTTTGAGGTGCACATTGAGCTAAGGCCACTTGGTACTGATTCAAGAAGCTCGAGTCTATGCTTGAATTATTTCCTTATCTTATCGTATTCATGGGCCAATTTGAGGTTTCCTGAACCCTTTGTTGCATTCACCTGACTTCTCATCGATGGCAGCATAAGTCCATTATGGCGAACTAATATTTTACCACTTCCTAGCATTTAGTCGGTCATTGCATGGCTTCTTCAAATGGCATCATTTACCAACGAGGGGTCGCACCTTCATTCTCTAAAGAATTGCATATTCCCCCATTCTTCTCATATTGTGATTCCTCATTTTTTATTACCCACGTCATTTCAAGGAATAATACTCCTTCCTGGTGGTTTTGAATCTCATCTTGTTTTCTTCACAGGTCTGGATTAGGACTTGGATAAGGTATGTTAGGATATTGAGGTAGATTCTTGTTACTTCTTGAGTCAACCAACTACTTCCCCTTCATTGGACATGCTAGTACTTCTCGAATATCACTCCATAGTATGTTAGTAGCATGGTCCCTCCTAATTTGATACTCATTATTACCAGCTAGGTGGTGATATGATTCCCTCATCCTTGCTTGTCTTGGTGATATTTCTCTTATTGATGATGAGGATGTACTAGAAGAAATCTTTGTGTTCATCATGAGGATTCATAATGTGGTTGGAGATGAGTCACCAGAGTCTAAGGAGGATATATTTTCCCAAGGTATCTTCGGTATTGGACTCAATATTATCATAATGTTGCTCTAGTAGTCTTTTATTCCCTTGTCTCCTAGAGTGTTGCAAGCTGCTTTTCTTTGAAACCAAGGAGAATAGGCTAATTTCTAAAGATGCTCCTCATTGCCATTTGCACTTCCTCTTAACTTTGTTTGCTCTCATTCAACCCATTCAACTCTTCATGCATCTTGTCGTTCCTACATTTGATGCATGGTTTCATCCAGCTCCTGAATCACTTGTTCTCAAATTCACATATTATGCTACCTTAGTGTTTTATACTCTTGCAACCTTTGTTTTTCCTATACTATTTATTGTAGAATTCAAGATCCTTGACCTTCATCATCTCCTACTTCTAGAATTTGTTTTTGTAAAGCGACATCCATGAGGGTTTGGATTCGCTCCTCTACTTCACTATTTGGAAATCAAACATGGACTTGTTATCATCTCTGTTCTCCCTTGCAAGGTTCTAACTACCTTTGTTTGATTACCTATTTACCTTCTGTATCAAATAGCCAATCCATTTTTATTGGTTCATCCTCTCGAATGATGTTACTTGGCTCCCCATGTTCATAGGATCGTATCCTTGGTTGAGATTCATTTGTGGCCTTTCCAAAAGCATCACCTAAGGTTTCTAAGTTAATCGTGTTTACTTGAGCCTATGCCTTATACACGTTTAAATTATAACCATTCATCTGGACGGGGTAAATTGTCCCATCCAACTTCTTTATCTGAACAACTCTGTTGTCTAGTACCTCTTCCACTTAGAATGGTCCAACCTATAGGGTCTTCAACTTCCTTGGCTTGATCTCTCTTTTTCCATTGTACTTAAGCACTAATTCACCAACCTTCAAATTCATATTTTAGAGATGTTTGTCATGTCAATAATTTCATCATTGTTGAGCAATCTTCATTACCCACTATGCCATTACCCTTTTCTCACCTAGTTGTACCAATGTTGTGAGTCTTTCCTCCATGTTATCATCATCATTTAGGTGGGTTTCAATGGCTACCCTTAAACTTGGTACCAAAAATTCCACAGGTACTATCATCTCCTGCCCATATATTAATTGAAAGGGTGTGTGGTTCATGGTTGGTTTGAAGGTGGTCATGTATGCCCATAGAACCGCTAGCAAGTGCTCCTCCCAGTCTGATCCTTCTACTCCACATGTTTTATACATAAATGAAATCAAGACCTTATTTGTCACTTTTGCCTACCCATTTGCCCTGGTATAGTACAAACTTGAAAATGAATGGAAGATCTTGAATGTCTTCATCAAATTTTAGATGATTTCATTAACAAAATGACCTCCCCTATCACTTGTCAAGTCTAGAGGTATGATGAACCATGTGATAACCTGCTCATATAAAAAGTAAGTCACGCTCCTTGTAGAATTATCTGGTAAGGTCCTTTCTTTGACCCATTTTGTTAGGTACTCCATCGTGACTATGATATACTTGCACTTCCTCTTCTAGTTGGTTCGTAGTGGATCCACAAAATCCAAACCCTATATCTCAAATATTTCTTGAGGTTGTGATGGATGCAATGGCATAAAGTACCATTTCAATGACTTCCCTATCCTTTGACATGTATCACATGCCTTAACATAGTTCTTGGCATCATAATAAAGGGTAGGCCACCACAGACCCATAAACAACACCTTTCTAGTTATTGTGTCTGGTCCCATATGGCCTCCTACCAATCCCTCATGTGCCTCCTTCAGGGTCTATTGCACTTCATCTTCCATCATGCATTGTCGCAAAATGTGGTCCTCTCCCATCTTGTAAATCAAACCTACAATCAATGTAAAGTGTGTTGCTTTCGTAATCACCTTCCATTGCTTAATCGTCATCATCTCCTTTGGAAACTCTCTTGTCAATAAATATTCCCCTATGTGTTTATACCATAAAGGTATCACACTTATCATGAACAACTGTGTGTCGAGGAATTCATCCAGTATTCCTCGTTCTGTAGGTTCTCTTGAGTAAATCATTGATAGTTGATCCACTATTATGTGCTTATTTCATGGTCTTACTACCACTCGAAACACAAATTATTGCATAGGGATGATCCATCTACTAACTCATCCATAGATTTTTGGCTATTTAATCAAGTACAATAGTGTCTAATAATCTACATAGAAAGCAAAAGGGTTCACCAATAAATAGTTTCGTTACTTTTGTACTGCGTAAACCATCCCTAGTCTTTGTGCTCTATTGTACTATAGTTCTTGGCTCGAGATAATAACCAACTTGCAAAGTATATGGGTTGATCCAACCCAAATTGGCCTTCCTAATCCAATGCATAATCAATGGCAAAGTTTAAGGCATCTACGTGCACATGGAATTCCTTTTCCCAGTCTAGAAAACTAGGATAGGTGCCTTCACCAAGTGCACTTTTAGCCCTTCAAAAGCTTCCTGGTGCTCCTCTGCCCACTGGAAAGGAACACCCTTGCATTTAAGAGCATCTAGCAGATGAAAAGTTTGTGCATAATTCTAGATAAACCTTCTATAGTATCCCACTATTCCCAATAAGGTTTTCACTGAACTCACATCGTGTGGTTCCTCCATAAATAGTATGACTCTTATGTTGTCTGGATCGAGCTTCAAACCTTCTTGGTATACAATATGCCCTAGCAACTTCCTGTATGGCACCATAAAGACAAATTTTCTAGGATTTAGGGATATCTAGTCTTTCCTACACAAGATCATGCATTCATCCAATGCCTTCAATTTTTCCTGTGTCTTGCCATATAGCGACCAATCATCTAGGAAGGCTTTGAAATTACCTGTGGATATCTTTTTGAAGATGTATAAGATGATTTTTTGGAATGTGGTTGGTGCATTGCACAATCTAAATGGCATGTCATTGTATGCATATATCTTGTTTTCCACTACAAAGGTGGTCTTCAACTTATCTTCCTTTGTGATATTGATTTGATTGTATCCTAATAATACGTACAAAGATGAATAGATCTCATGGCCTACTACTTCTTCCAAAATGGAGTCTGTGAACGAGATCAGGTTGGGATCCTTTATAGTTATAGTATTGAGGCTTCAAAAATCCACATAAATTTGTATCTTGTTTGCCTCCCTATTTAAGGCAATCACAATCGGTGACACTCATTCACTTGTCATAATGTTAGCTATGATGCCTGTATCTAGCATATTTTTAATTTTAGCATTCATCAAAGATACATATTTTGGATTCATCCTATATGGTCACCTCCTCACTAGTTGTGCACCTTCAATCTGAGGAATCTTGTGTACACAGAGTTCTAGTGGAACTCCCTTCAGGTCCTTGTATGTCTAGGTTAATACATTATTATATTCAAGAAATATTTTGAATGTTGTATATTTAGGTACTAGATCCCAATCATCTCCATACTTTATCATCTTTTCCTCACCATTTTCTCCCAAGTTCACCTAAATTATTCTGGGTCCTTTGTATTTAATAGACTCAAGTTCATTTACTGCCTTTAGAACATTGATGGGGTGGGTTGGTTTATCTTCAATGACTACGTTCCCCATCGTATATTTTGCAAATTTCTTGGGAAATATCAAATTTTCTCATTCCTTATCCTTCTCTAATGTTGTCTGCTTTCTACTACTTTCATTCTTCTTCAGTTCATTCTTATCTTCTTGGATTTCATCATTTGCATTAATACAAAAACATTGAGGAGAAAAAATTTCATAGTTTTTCAACTACCAATGTAGTAAGCCTTTATCTTCATTATGTTCATATTTCGTGCATTCCTCCAAATGCAACACCCCTTCCTCGTCAGGTTCATATCCTAAATCTACATCCAAGGAAGAATTTCTTGAGTCATCCGAAGTTCCAATTTCCTCGCATACTACCTAGTTCTTTAGATTATTCAAGTACTTGTGTTGGCCTTTATTGATGGTTAGATGCTCCTTTTCCTAGTTTTGGTTTACTTTTACCATTTGTAACCACCCACATCCCAACAATGCATCATTGGCTCATTAGTACGCCTATTGTTTCGATGCCATATTGATTAGCTTCATATAGTTTGAAGTTTGGAGATCTTAGTGTGGGTTGGCCAATACTCCACCATGTTCTTTTTGGCATCACATTCATGCTTGATCCTCCATCAATGATTACCTAATTCAACCTATGGTCCAATATCTCCATGTGAATCAGAGCTAGCTTTTTCCCTACCTCAATCATAAGTATCGTTGGATCAATTAACTAGCCTTGCTTGATGTTAGCTACCTAATTGGTTTATGCTTTCCTCTTTTTCTCACTACTTATCCAATAATAGCATATGATTTTGGTACTATATTGAATAAAATTGCTACTTTCACTTCCACCATCGTATTCAGTACCAGTGTCACTAAGACTTCTATTGATGCTTGCTTATCATTTGTGATCACTACCTTCTTTAGAGCTTTCTTCAGAACTAGTGTTTCCTATTTTTCCTTACCAAGTTTTGTCCTTATCAATTCTTGTAGTTTCTACCATCACTCTGTCTCTTTGGTAGGATTTGGATACTCTTCTATCTTCCTAGCTTATGCTCTCGTTACTTCTAGGACTTCATATTCCCATTCTACTATTGTACTCACTTCTTCAATGTCAATCAAATTGATGTTCTGCGTGCCACTTTAACTCATCTTATTTGGGAATTGACCTCTTTGTAGTTTCCAGGTCCACACCACCTACTCATTTGGGTAGTATTACTACCACCAGTATTGGTTGTATTCTAAGGTTTGGGGAAATTCTTCTCAAAGTGACCCCACTCTTGGTAATTCCAACACTAGGTTATTGGTCTCCCCTCATCATCATATTTGCAATTGACTATGCCCTTCTTGTCTTCCACCTTGATGGTTATTCCTATATCCATTGCTTGTTGCACCTTATCCATTCCTGGAAGTGTTTGGTTGATCTCCTTGCTAAACTGTCAAGGTTTGGTGTCTTGCTCCCTTCAATTTAAATGGGAAATCTACTACTCAGTGTTCGATGATATCACATATGTTGCAATACACATTCTTTGGGAAATTGATATTTGTATGTCTTCCATTTTACAGTTGAAACACCAAATATCTTTTCTATATTTTTGTGCTTCTCCTTTGACTTCTTTCATGATTTTCTCAAATTTCTTTTGAAAGGAATGTATTTCACTTTGCACTTCATCTTCTGATTCACTATTAGAATCATTATGCCTTGGTTGTCCCCTGATCCCTACAACTATTTTCTTAGCTTCACTTTCGAAGTTCTTTGCTTTATCAAGGGCTTCTCCATATGTGGAAGTTGGTACTACCTTCATTTTATTTCGGTACTTATGCAATAACCCATTCAAAAACTAGCATTTTATCATTCTGTTAGCAGGTGGTATCTACATTTTGTCTATCAAATGCTTCAATATTCTATTATAACTTCTAATATCTTCATATAATTTTTGCTTTGTTGCAAATATTTCAATAATTATCTATGTATTATCTCTCAATGGTTAGAATTTTTCTATAAATGCTTCTTTTAGGGGGTCCACTATGTGAATGGTTGTGTATTCTATTGTTTCAAGTACCAATCTATGACCATTCCTCACAAGGTGGTTGGAAACAACTGCAACCACTCTGTGTCTTGTGTTACCCCATTTGATCCCAATGTGTTATGCAAGTTTCAATATGATGTGTTGGATCTTCTTTTCCTTCCCTAGTGAAGGGTGGGTATTTTTGTTTGCCTGCTTGGTTAGCAGTGTTCACCATTGGGACTGTCCCACTAAGTAGTCTTCTTGATGGTGATTGGGGTGAATTTCTATCTAAATCCCTATTTGTTGTTGATGGTGTGAAATTTGGATCAAATAGCCTTCTTCCTGAGCCTCTACTTCGCAACCTCCTTCACGAGTAAACAAGATGTGGCTTTGGTCTTCCTCCCTACAAACCTATGTGTGGTTACTACAGTACAAAGTTTCATTCTTCTGTATCCACTGGCCAACTCCTCTTTGCTAGTTTGGGTGTTACCATCCACTCCTCATCTCTAATAACAGGCACTTCCTTTGCTATTTTCTCTTCACCTTCTACTATCACCACCAATGTCTCTATTCTTAGACTTTCATATTCACAAGGTTCCACACTCTTTCCACTTTAAATTGTGAAACTTCATCTTGATTGTGTGTTCTTTGATTCTCCAGTCGTGCACTTCATATTAGTGGTATCACACTCCTTCCTCTTGCACCTTGTATTATTCACCTCTTTGCCTTATCACATATGCCTCTTGACCCATATTTTGATTTAGGCAATGACACCAAATGTAGATAGGGGTGAGTATATTCCCAGGATGAAGGAATGATGAGAATTTAGGAAGGATTGATTATATTTACTGTAAAACTTGGCATAGTGCTTAACCTTGGATAAGTACACTTCAGTAGACATCTAGAACAATAGACATCTAAGATGAACATGTAGACATCTAGATAGTAGATTTCTAAGTCAACATAGGCATCTAGATAGTAGATATCTAGGACAACAAGGTAAACATCTAGATAGTAGACGTCTAGGATAGACAGGGTAGACGTCTAGATAGTAGACATCTAGGATAGAAAAGTAGACATCTAGATAGTAGACATCTAGGACAAATAAGTAGACATCTGGATAGTAGACATCTAGACAACCAAATAGACATCTAGATAGTATATGTCTATGAAAAATAGTGCAAATGGGTAGACATCTCAAACAGGTCTAAACGGATAGGTCTATATGTCTAGTAGACAAGTTTAGATGGGTAGGCCTAGATGTTTGTAATTCCTGTATTCATACTTCATTCTGCAATTTCTCCTGCTCTTTGGTTCTTGCAACTGCACAAACACAACACAACACAACCTGGTGATGCTCTATCTCATACCAAGCATTGATCAATACCTACAACACAATAAGATGCTCATGAAGTATTACACATGCATTTCTAGAATAACATTTGTTGCACAACAAATATACATTTATGGACAAGCATGGATGAATTACAAAATGAAATAAGGAGGTATTTATAGGTAATTACAGGTGGTTACTGAAACCAACTTGGTTCAACCATCCCAACTTCCCTATTGTTAACACTTAACATTATTGTTTAAAGCGTAACAACCTATCTTAGATGTCTAACTCAACCAGTCTAGATGTCTAACTAATTTTGGATGTCTTAACTAATCTAGACATCGAATAAATGATTACTATTTGTCCTTTTGTGCAGTTAAACCAATCATTAAATATTCATTAGATCGACTAATTTTACATTGCAAAACATTACATTAAATGACTCATACATTATCAAAATTGTTGTACATAGTCAAAATTGTAGTTCTTTGGTAGACATTCTATAAAATAGTTTGATAGTTATTTCTGCTTCAAATTGCTATCTACATGTGAGTTTAATCTTGGAGAGCACCCTACACCAGTGATCCAACGCATGAGTATCCTACACCTGCACCTGCAAGAAGGACAACAAAGGAAGACAACAAGATTACTACATTTCTCATATGATTAAGTCATCTAGAAGGCAATCATATTCGACCAAAGTGAAATGATATGAACAAAGGATAGATTTGGACAAGTTAATGTCTAAAGGCAACAAGCTCAATTTTGAAGACAACAAGCATAAACTTGAAAGCAGAAAGTGTTGGTAGAATTAGAAAACTACAATCAAGGTAAATTTTAGAGTGCAAGTGTCGCCATCCATCCAACGCTCGAAGGAGCTATCTTTAACACCATATTATACGATCTATAAACAAGGTAAGAAGTAAAGACAATATTGTAAGCTTTCATTTGTGTAAGAAAAAGTGTGATTGTTATTCAAAGGAGACATCATAGGAGTTTGGAGTGCAAGTTTGTAAGCATTCTACACCTGCATTAAAGTACAAAGCCTACACCTGCAAAGGGAAGTTAGCAACATAGATAGAGAAAGAGCATAAGAGAGTGCAAGAAGGGGGACAACAATAGGATAAAGGTATAGTCTCCATTAGAGCTACACTGAAGGCATAAATAATACAAGCATCGCCTAACCATCGAAGCTGAATGTAGCAAGGAAGGCACAACATCATTTCTTAGTGCCATTATGTAGCCCATCATAATCATTAAGGAGCACTTGAAAGTAGTGTCCCATAATTAGAAAGAGAAACATTTAAATGTAGTACAACAACGTCATCCATCGTAGTATAAATAAGGGTATTGGAACATTGTTTGTCACAATATGGAAGGAGCATTGAAACACTGCTTATCATAGTCCAAAGGAGGAGCATTGGAATATTGTTGTTCATAGTCTGAAAGAAGCACTAAGATGTCATTTTTTACACTCAAGAAATGAGCACTGAAGCATCAAAGGAAGGTGAAAAAACAAAGATGAATTTCAAGCATTAGAGAAGTGCACAAGGTTAGAAAATTGAATGTTGGTTGAAGTGCAAGACTAAGAGCCACTTGGTAGAAGCCAAGTGTTGGAAATTCTAATGCCCATTGTAGCCAATTTCAGTGAAACATCTCATTCACGCACACCCAAGAAAGCCAAACGTTACAAGCATTTGGAAAGCCAATCAAATTCACCATACATAGAGCCAAGGTGACACATAGAAGAATAGAATGTGAAGGACAAAAGCTTGAAATACCCATTCAAAAGAATTCAAATAGAGGTCCATGCAAATATCTTCCAACTAATTCTCACACACTCGAGTTAGGAAGCACAACAAAAATGTTATTGAACTTGCCAACAAAAAAGTCACCATTTGAAGCAGTGCCTTTCAAGGAGGTAAAATTAGGGTTTATTGGATAAATTAAATTAATTTTTTATTTATCTAAATTTTAGTGGAGTGATAAGGAGTTAATTTTTTATTTTTGGTTTTTAAAGGTTTTCTAAAGGTTATTTTGGAGTGATAAGTGTGCTATTAGAATAATAAGTTTTTTATTTGTTCTCTTAAGCATTTTCTTGGAGAAATAAGTAGTTAGTGAGAAGCTCTTTATTAATTTTTTTAAGCTTTATTTTAATTCAAAAGTCATAGAATATTTGCAAACAATTTAATTATGGAGAGATAAGGTATTCTACATCAAACATAGAAAAACTATATTTGCAAAATTCTTAATTTTATAGTTTCTATTTATTTAGGGAGATATAAGGTAGACTACATCAAAGGAAATTAATGGAGAAATTATCAAGAGGGACTTGTCAACATAAAAGATATTATGGAAGGATACAAGATCATAATTCATTTAACACTTCATAATTCTTATCAAAAATGCAAGATAACATCAAATAGAGATAATCATGTGGTTCAAAAAGATAGAGATCTTTGGTACATAGATTCTGGTGCCAACCATCATATGACTGGAAATTTAAAATGGTTTGATTGTCTAGAAGTCAAAGACAACTTCAATTTAAAAATTGCAGATGGTAAAACCTATCTTGTTCATGGTTGTGGATGTGTAACACCTAGTACATAATTTTTTGATTTTGTGTTACATGATGTCATGTATGTTCCTGGATTGATATTTAATCTCATTTCAATGACCAAGCTAGTAGAAAATAAAATAATGATTGAGTTCAAATATGTAAATGGAGTTAATAAGTGTCTCATTAAAAATCAAAATGAGATAGAAACTACATGATCGATCAATAATGGAATATATGCTTTAGACTCAATTAGTTTCTCTCAAGATATTGTTTTAGTTTAAAATAACATTGTTGAATATTTTGAGAGATAGATTATAGGAAATGAGAATCAAGGATCTTTCTATCAACGAAAACGTTGGGTCAATCCAAAATTCAAGATGATGAAAAATATGAGAGGTCAACAATAATTTATATTTTGAATTCATTTGCAAATCAAAGAAGAATAGGATAAAGAATTAGAGGAAGGAGAACCGTATAAAGATCTAGTCCATTATAAAATCATATCAAGACAGAGATTGTATTGAAGACTAAAGTCTTCAATAACCAAATAATGTAATACAAGGGGGGGGTGGATAATATTATATTATTTGGTACGTGCCAATGTACCACCTTAGTACAATATTAGATTAGGTGTGTGTCTTAGATTAGAGTGTGAGTTAATATTTCATGTAATGTAATAATGTGCAGGAAATGCACAAGTATCATTTAATTATGTGTGCAAGTGTTGTGAGTGTAAATGTGCACAAGTATCCATTATGTAAGAGTGTACATGTATCCTTAGAATAGGAAAGTAAAGAGTTACAAAGAAGAGTGAAGGTCAAGAGTGCACCATATGAGGAGTCATGTGCTATTATATATATTTGTGACTGAGAATTGTAATTGGTATAAAAAATGCATTGCTTATTGCATGCATTAGTAGATCTTTATTCTATATCATTTTTAGTATTTTTGTGAGCATTTTTCTATGAGTTATTCTGAGTTATTTTTGTGTTATTATTATATTTATTGAGTTTATTATATTGCAACTTTATATTTGATTTTGTGGTTATTTTTTGTAATATTTCCATTAAGTATTAGGGTACAAAAGCTATCAATCAATAACTGTTAGGACCTATCCATGCCCCACACTAGATATAAGGTTGGTATTTTCAATAAAATATATCCCTCATTGCTAAAAATATTTTTTCACTACAATAGGCTTTAGTGTCATAGGGGTCCTCCTCCTATCCATATAGAGATGGTATACCTTGTAATTAATCACCCACTGAAAGTAAGTAGTGAATATAATAGGCCAATAGTTTCCTACTCCTAAAATTTTATGAATCATTGTCTGAGCAAAATAGTGACCTCCTTCGTAATGGTATTCGATTAGAAGACCTTTGGTTCTCCCTTCCTCTATGCACCTTGGCAATATTTTGTCACGAACCCTTTTGAAGAGAGTATTATCCAATCATGCATAATCCATAGAATTTCACTTGAATTTGTATTTCTATTTTAGTATTAACCCTTTGGATAAGTCTCTTGTTAACACACTGCTTGATGCCACCCATCCAGATCAAGTTCTTCAATGAGTGTCATTTGTTCACTTCTACAAGCCATGATTAGGTCTTCACAAAGGGACCTTCCTTTCTCTAGTTTAGTTGGTTCTATTTCTATGTCAAACTCTTATGTTTTATTGATTCATACTACTCTTTTATACCCCAATTCACCATGAGGACCATAGACTTAACATCTACATGTACGACAAAGAGAGTGCTCTTCCTCTAGGATAAGTAATATAGACTTTCCTTAATGTCTTCATCATAGTGACCACCTACTTCTCAATAAAAGTTTACCTTTCCTCATAATTGTAGATCACTTGATTGATAAAGGAGATATGATATTCTTCATGTTTGTTGTCCTTTTGAGTTAACATTGTAACTACACTCATTGATGCCAAACACATATAGATAAAACTCATGTGTAAAGTCACAATTGATCTAGACAAGTGATTTTGTGATAGCCTCCTTGATTTCATAAAATTCCCTTTTTCCTTAATTATTTCAAACAAAGATGGTATCTTTCTTCAAAACTCTAGTTATAGACCTGACTAATTATGCAAAGTTGGTTAGTTTTAATACAAACTACATTTGATCCAAGAAGGATGTAATTCCTTTGATTGAATATGGTAAGGATATTTATTAGATGACTTTGATGCAATTAGAGACTATCACAAGTCCACTTTTAGACACCACATGACTCAACAAGTTTCCTTATATAAAGAATATGGAATTTTAAGGATTTAGGGATATACCAAATTCTTGATATCTTTTAAAAATTGCTTCTAGTTGCTTAATGCACTTTACCCTTTCTTTTGAGAAAACTATTAGGTCATCTAGGTATACCAAAATTATCTCATCTATCAAACCTATGAACATAATGTCCATGACTTGTTGAAACATGACACCAACATTGGACAATCTAAATGTCATCCTATGATAGGTAAATCTTCCATTTGATTATGAAAGAAATATTATATTGATCATCATATTTTATTGATACCTAGTTGTACCCTAAAAATCCATCCAATAGTAACATTATTTATGATCCTATGACCTTTTTATAGAATTTTGTCCATGTATAGGAGTGGACAGTAATCATTTAAAGTGTCCCTATTCAAATTTTTGAAATCCATGCATGGATTAATGCTTTCGTTCTTCTTTTTAACAAGAACCAAGTTAACCATCCACATTCAGTGCTTTATAGGGAAGATGATATGGGCTTATAAAAACTTAAGAAACTATTTCTTTATCATAGTCTCTATATTTTAGTTTACTAGTCTTTGATTATATCAAAATTACTTTGCTCTTGGTTACAAATAGATAATATGCTCAGTGATCTTCTGGTCATTTACTTTTAGGTCCTCATAACTCTAGGTAATTACATAATTGTGTTTACTACACAACTCTTTGAAGATGTGGACCCCTTCTTCAATACATTCATTCCCCATCGAGAGGTTTCTTCCTTCAGTCATCTATATAGGATGGTATAACAATGACTTCATTTTGATATTAGACTTCTTGGTACTATCATCAAGATTGGATAAGCTTTTTAGTATGATTAGACCTTTTGGCAAGTGATTGGTTTCGATATGGATCACTCCATTCTTAATGTCATATCCATATTCATTTTTTTCCTCAACATATTAGGATTTTTTATGAAGTACTCGATAATTTTATCATCATTATTGAACATTTACCAATAATATGATTATCTAGAAACAAGTCTAAACACCACATCTAGCTCCTTGGGCCTATCCCATATATATAGTGGATCAAATTTTATGACCAACACTAATAATTCATCTACTTTAGTGTTTGTTTCCCTTGGTAATAAGTATTTTTTAATGTCTAAGAGGTCATAGGCCATATGAGATGACACTTATGGAGGATGTTGTTTACCCAATATATGGTTATCCAATCATGTTCCAACTACCAAAGTATAATGTAAAAAAATTGTAAGTATTAAATCTTTAAAACAAATATCAAACTTTATCTATAGGACTTTAGTTAGTTTTTGGTATAGTAGGTTGAGGTTACATGATTTATAACAAGTTGAGAGTTACCAAATTTTTTTAGCATTTTAGCATCTATTTTTTAGATTTTTGCAACCTTGTCATATTCTACTACATTATTAGTGCAATTAAACATGATACAACATGCTTAGTTTATGATTTTACCTTATGGATTAATGATATGAATTCTAGATCCTCTTCCATTCTTAGTCCTATCACCATCAAAGTACATTGTCCATGTTTGGTTCATCCTCTAGGGTTCCAATTGGTCAAGGTTGGGACCTTAGTAGTTTCTTTAGTACTAAATAGTTTCCCAAGCTTGTTTCTTTATACACTTCCTCCACTTCTTGGCTGCCTTAATATTGAAATACACCAATGACCATATATATTTCAGAAGTTGTTTTCCCCTCAATACACTTATCTTTTACAAATTTATAAAGTTCATTCTCATTGATCGGTCCATTATTACATAACTTAAGTAGAAGGTGATTACAAGGGGGTTAATTTTTAATGTGCATCATATTTCCATTTCAAAATACTTTCATATGGGTGTAGTCCATTAATATATACCCATTTTCAAATAGCTTCTTGGTCCATTCCCTACACTACATCAAAAAGGGTCTTTAAGGGCAGTTATTCAACTGTCGTCTATGAGGGCATTGTAAAAAGTCCACGTCATACATGGTTTAAAACCACCCTCTTAGTTTCCATTTCAAAATACTTTCATATGGGTGTATTCCATTAATATATACCCATTTTCAAATAGCTTCTTGGTCTATTCCCTACACTACACCAAAAAGGGTCTTTAAGGCGGTTATTCAACTATCATTTATAAGGGCATTGTAAAAAGTCCACGTCATACGACGATGATTAAAAATTGCCCTATTAGATTCTATTAGGGTGGTTAAAAACCACCCTCTTAGGGTCTAAGAGGGTGGTTTTAAACCACCTCTCGTAGGGTCTAAGAGAGCAGTTTTAAATCGCCCTCTTAGCCCTAAGAGGGAAGTTTAATTTATCATCGCCAACTAGCCCAGTGGAGGTGGAGGGAGGTGGGGAGGGGCATATACACAACATCCATAGATGGGTCTTCCAAAAGCATTTCATAGCTGTCATAGACCACCACTTGTGAAGGCAAATTGTTGGCAGAGACAAAGGCCTTGGCCTTCTCAAGAGATCTGCTGGCAACTGCATAAACTGAGGCATTGGGTGCCAATTCAATTGATCTTGACACCTTTCTCGCTATCTTCACACAACCCAAAATTCCAAAATGTAGTTTCTCTTCTGCCATTGTGACAAGCGATGCAACACAAGGGGATTACGGTTTGGAATTCCTGTGCTAAAATTAACTTTAACAATATTCTTGAGTTGGTTTGGTTTTGAAGACGAAGATAGTTGGTTAAGATTTATAGTAACAACATCCAAATTTGATTGAAAATCATATTAAGATAAAATGTGTTAACATTCCTTATCCGTCTTGTTTAGTTTTAAGATGGCCTCAGTAGGATTTTACTACTTGGGTTTCAAGGGACAAGGAGGATCTTTATGCTAGTGAGTGTGTTGATGTGAATTGCTACCTCTACTCAACTCATTATAATAAGGAACATAAAGAGACTTGGCACTGGAACCTCAACTTCAAAATAAATCTAATTTCTTACTCTTATCAGACAAATTGTTTTACGCTTCTTTACTATAAAGTATATATATATTAGTTAAACAAAGCTTGAACATCAAAGGATAGGGCTTGTATATAATATTTTGGATGATATTTAATAATTCTGAAGTCGAGCTTTGGCAACTTTAGAAATGACATGCATAATAACAATTTTTGTGTTCATAAATCACATCTTAATTTCATTTCATATTAGAAACAAATATATTAAAATAAATTGAAGTTACTTTTCAAATGTGCTCATTTTTTGTAGTGATAACTAAAAGTTAAATCAAACATTTATGATAGTATTATAAAAAAATTCATGCTTAAATGTGAACTTTAAAGCAACACAAGTAATGATTTATTGATGAGCAAATAGGGTGACTCAGTTTAATGATGAAAGTTTAGGTTGGTTTTTTTAATGTTCCAATGGTGGGGGAAGTTAAGAGTAGAGTTTAATCACATAATTTGTCAATGCACTGTGCAAGGTATGGACAATGGTGATCAAAGCGCACGCAAATCTAAAGTTTAATGCATGAAAATTCAAAAATCTCACCCACGAATCTAAAAACAAAAATCCTACCTGAGAGATTATTAAGGGCTAAGAGGGTGGTTTTAAACCACCCTATTAGACCCACCCTAAGAGGGTGGTTTTAAACCGTCCTCTTAGACCCTCCCTAAGAAGGTGGTTTATAAGAAGGTGGTTTAAAACCGCCCTCTTAGGTCTATTACGGTAATTTTTTACCGCCCTCTTAAGTCTATTAGGGCTATTTTTTATCGTCACAAAAACCACCATATTTTAGGTACCTTTAAAAGTTTTTTTGGTGAGGCTAGTTTAAAACCACCCTCTTAGGGTCTATTAGGATGGTTTTTTACCGTCATAAAAAACCGTTATATTTTAGCCGCTCTTAAATGCCTTTTTTGATGTAGTGCTAGTAAGTAACATCATAAAGTAGGATGGAAAGTTGACCATAATCACTTCTTGAACTACAATAAACTTTAAATGTTTTGCCACTAGTATTACTGTATCCTTTAGTATACCCATAAAATTGACTTGCATTCCATCCATTTGGATTGACCTATTGGTCATTATTGTATGTCGTAACTTCATTTCCTCATAAATAACCTCTACCATGATAGTCACAATTGTACTTGAATCAATGATGCAACAATTCAAAATGTAATTTTCAATATTTAAGGTGATATAAAATGGAGATAACTTCATTATATTTTGTTTGGAGCATTCAATATGTCTATAGTATTCACTTATATGTCTTCGGGATCTTGTACCATCAAAATCTGTTGTGTGGAGGCATTGAATTAAATGTTAAGAGTGGGAGTTTCACCCCTAGCATAACTGCATTATTTTTCCTTTAACACATACTAGAGGAAATCCCTCTAACCTAGTAAAGTCAAGGATTCCAACATGCTTACTTTTGTTATTGTCTTCTTTAATTCTTTTGTAATATTAAGACTAATTCTAGCTAGATAAGGAATCTCTGGCGAGGGTTTCTGGAGCTAGGGAAAAACTAGGGCATCATTTGGGTAGCCGAAGAGATTTCTGGTTACTGTGGATTTGAAGACAAGATTGCTGCCCCAGGAGGGTCCAATGGGGACACCTCCGGATCCTCTTCTAGAGAGACATAGTTCTTTTGCAGATTTGTTAAAGGATAAATCTCCATCAAAGACTGAAGAAGCACAAAAAACTGCATTAAAAATGCTCTTTACGGCTGCTGGAAATAGATCAACATCTCAACGAGTTAATGGATGCTTGCCACAGTCAGAATCAAGGCCAAAGATTGTCATTGAGCAAAGGATGGTTGAAGAAATAGTTTTATATAGAGCCAATCATGATTTGATCTGAGAATTCATGGGTATTCGCCCTACCCTAAATTTTTTGCATTCCTGGGTCCGGCAAAACTGGGAGCCTCTTGGTGAGTATTCTTTATGGTTTATTAGCAATGGATATTTTATTGTTAGTTTTTCTTCACTTGCCGATAGAAATAGGGCTTTCGAATCAGAAAAGAGGAATCATGGTCCGACAAGATTATTTGTTCAACCCTGGAGAGTGGGATTTGATCCTCGAATTGAACCCACTGTTGTCCCGGTTTGGATCCATTTGTATGCACTTCCAATGGAGTTTTGGAGTGAGCAGGTATTGGAAATTATCGATAATTCCCTTGGAAGACATTTGGGTGTTTCCAAAGACACAATAGAAGGAAACACAGTTGTTTATGCAAGATTATGTGTGGAAATGGATCTTAGCCAGCCTCTACCAGCAGAGGTGGAACTTGAACTTGCAGGACTATCTTGGATTCAACAACTGGATTATGAGGCATTGCCCTTCAGATGCAGAGTTTGCCACAAACATGGGCATTTGGCCCGATCTTGCCCAAATAATATGAACATAAAAATGGAGGCTCCTCTAGGAATGTCAAATCTTCCTAAGGAGGGTAAGTCAACAATAAACAAAGAACCAACCAATATTTCTCAGGGTAAAGAAGCACAGAGAGATGGTTTTGAACAGCCCAAAAGAAGGAGAAGGCAAAAGAAAAAAGATGGTAAAGAGCAAACCCAACTCAAGCCCTCCAATAGGTATGAGATATTTAAGACACTAATGGACCAAGAAGAACAATTCATGGAAGGAGTGGATGGGAATAATGAAAATAATAACATCCATGTTCAAGCTCCTCTTTCATCTCCCCCATCATAGAGCAGGTAATTGAGTACAGTGAGTTACCGCAGTCAGAGAGTGCAGGGGCATTGATAGTGCATAACCAAGAGCAGCCAATAATTAAGGATGTCAACATGGGAATAGCAGAAAAGAATAGAGAAAGGCCAACTTTAGGGATAACTCAGGTGGAAAAGAGATCAAAAAATAGCAACTCTCAAGGAGTGGGTAGAAAATCAAATAAGGAATTGATAGCAGTTCAAGGAGACAAACTGATCACTGGAGGATCGGTGAGGCCAATAGATTCTTACCGCTCTCAAGGTAACCAATGATTATACAATCATGGAATGTTAGGGGTTTAAACAAGTAGAACCCATCAATCTGTTGTTCGAAGACTCTTAGAAAAATGTAAAACAGATTTTTTGCTTATCCAGGAGACAAAAATGTCGTTAGATCTTATGTGTAAAATAGTTAACAAAATTTGGAGGGGTGCTGGTCATATGGAAGTGGCTGCCCAAGGTGCCTCAAGGGGGATAGTTACTCTTTGGAACTCTCTTGAATGGACTGCAATAGAACATATAGCTTGGAGGGGTGTTCTCACATCACATTTTAGAAATAATGTCACAACTGAACATGTTTTAATCACAAATTTTTATGGGGCTCAAAACCTAGATGGTCAGATGCATCAATGGAAAGTTGTGCATAACATGAGAGTCTCAAGGGAAGATTTAGACTGGATTATTGCTGGGGATTTTAATGCTAAATTATCCTCTAGAGATCAGGAAGGGGGAACCCCAATTTTGGACCCAGGGGATCGACTTATGATTGCCCAAGTCCAGGCATTACACTTGGTGGATATTAAATGCCCTGGAACCAACTATACTTGGACTAATAAGAGGAGGGAGCCACATAGCAGGAAGGTGAAGTTAGACCATTTTTTGGTTTCAGAGGAGGCATTTGTAAAATGGAATATAAAATTTCAGATTTTGGAGGGTCCAGTTTCAGATCACTTTCCCATTTTGTTGGAAGGAGGGATCAAGACAAGGCAAGGATCACAAACCATTTAAATTTGAAAACTTTTGGTTACAAAAAGAGGAACTTCGAAAGAAAATTCCATAGTGGTGGGAAGAAGGTCGCCCAACATATGGGACAACAATGTTTAGATTCCACAAACAACTTCATTATGTCAAAGTTCAACTGAAACAATGGAGGCGAGCTAACAAGACAGACTTCCAGGTCCAAAGAGCTCCATTGGTGGCCAGATGGGATGAGGTTCAAAAACACTTTAGGGAAGGAACAATTACAGAGCAGCTCAAAGAAGAGGATGATGCATTGCGTAAAGCGGTTGAGGACATTGACAACCAAGAGGAGACCTACTGGAAACAGAGAGCAAGAACCACTTGGTTATTAGAAGGTGATAAAAATACCAAATTTTTCCATCGGACTGCTTGTGCTAGGAGACAGATGAACAACATGGAAGCTCTTCAAGATGAGAACGGACACTCCTTTGATACACTTCCAGGTATGCATTTCCATTCAATGGATTATTTTTCTAAACTATTTAAGGAAAGTATGGTGCAAGATGAAGAGGCTCAAAAAGACGTTATTGTTGTCATACCCTTTGTTATCTCTGAAGAAGAAAATCAGACCCTACTTAAACCCATTGATAGAGAGGAACTGAAGAATGTAGTCTTTGGAATGAGCACCAGAAAAACTCCAAGTCCAGATGGCTTTCCAATTGAGTTTTTTCAGGCCTTTTGGGATAACTTGGAGGAGGATGTAATGGTTGTTATAGAGGAGTCCAAAGGTAGTAAAAGAATGCTTAAAGCATTAAATCATACTTTCATTACCTTAATTCCAAAAGGGGAGGAGGGGGTACATATTTCAGATTATAGACCTATTGCCTTATGCAATGTCATATATAAAATAATCACAAAGGTAATGGCTGAGCGGCTAAAACCTCTTCTACATAACATTATCTCCTCGGAGCAAGGGGGTTTTGTAGAGGGTAGGCAGATCTTGGATGGTGTGGTTCTAGCTCAAGAGGCAATCCATTCAATGCAAACATCTTGGTAATAGAGGAATGTTCATAAAATTAGATATGTCAAAGGCTTATGATAGGGTGGAGTGGAGCTTCTTGTCAAAGATGATGGCAGCCTTTGGTTTCTCTCAGGATTGGATAGAATGGGTCATGAGTTGTGTTTCTACTCCGACATACTCAGTGTTAATCAAGGGTCTTCCCTCGCAACCGTTTGGAGCTACTCGAGGCCTTCGTCAAGGAGATCCTTGCTCTCCCTATATTTTTCTCATATTGGCTGAAGGATTGGGTAGACTTATCTTGAGGAGAAGACAACAAGGTTTGCTAACAGGTATCAAGGTGGGTGAGGAAGTTTTGACTCACCTACAGTTTGTGGATGACACAGGATTGGTGGGAGTGGCCAGCTTCAGGGAAGCAAGAATGATTAGAGATACACTTAATGTCTACCTTAGGGCTACAAACCAAGTCATCAATGATAAAAAATCCAAAGTGGTCTTTTTCAATCTTGATCAAAGGCTTCAGGACAGAGTTTTAGAGATCTTGGGATTCACAAGGACTTATCTCCCAGTGGTATACTTGGGGGTCCCTTTGCATTTTAAAAAACTAAAAATAGATATCTGGAGGAATATTTTGGATTGTATCAAGGATAGAATTAATCATTGGTCTCACAAATGGTTAAGCTATGGGGGTAGATTAACTTTTTTACAATCAATCATTCAAGCCATGCCAATTTATAAATTTTCTATCCTTGCTGCCCCACATACTATATGGAAAGAGTTGGACAAGATGGCTAGAAAATTTTTATGGGAAGGAGTAAAAGGAGAGAGGAAATGGGCCTTAGTAGGTTGGGACAAAGTAAGCCAGCCCAAGGTAAAAGGAGGTTTGGGACTGAGAAGATCAAAGTTAAATAATAAAGCTTTGGCTGGAAAGCTTTACCGGAGGTGGATTTCCCAACCAACTTCTTTATTCAAGAGAATCTTAACTAGTAAATATTTGGGACATGTAAACCCAAATGAGGTGGGTCATTTCCCTTTGGATGGTAATGGATCCTTAGTGTGGCAGGCTCTCAAGTTAGGATCTCAAGTAGTAAAAGATAGATTATTTTGGAAAGTGGGGAGAGGGGAGAAGGCACGATTTTGGACAGATTCATGGGATCAATACCCACCTATCATTGTTGAATTTCTTGAATTGCAACCAATAAAAATAGCCATAGAAACCAAGGGATGGGTCCAAATTGAAAGTTATTTCAACACTAGTCAGCTGGGGGATTATAAGTTTAAGCAGTTTAAGAAGTTGGATGAGTGGCCAATTTCAATCCCTCCGGATTTGACACCCATCATGACTAAAATCTTGGCAGAAATATTTCTCACAGGTAGAGACGAGGAGGATGAATTAGCTTGGGGCTATGGGAGCCTTGGTGTCTACACAGTGAAGGACGGATATGATAAGATCCTTCCAGAGCCTCCTCCTCATACATATCAGGTTGAGGATTGGAGAAAGATTTGGCAGTCCAAGGGTTGGCCGAAAGTAAACTTTTTTGCCTGGCAGTTCATGCATAATGGAATTCTTACTTTTGATAATCTCAGATGTAAGGGAATCATTGGTCCATCTCAATGTGTTTTATGCTACAAGAGCGAGGAAACAGCTGATCACTTGATGTTTGAGTGCCCATTCACATGCCAGATTTGGGAGAGATGGTTTTTATATTATAAAATTCAAGTTAATGGTGATTTGAATCGGATTAATATTTGGGAAAGATGGAAGAGGGGTAGATTTAAATCTAAAGCTCTTTGTATTGGTTGGGAGCTTGGATTAAACTTTATTTGGTGGCAAGTGTGGTTGGAGAGAAATGCTAGAATTTTTAGAGAAACTTTTTCTTCTTTAGATGGAGTTTGGCAGGTCATTTGGAGCAAAGTCACATAAACTGTGGCGTCTATGCTAAAGAGGAAACTCAAGTTGTTATTGGGGCAATGGAAAAGGAAGTTGAAGTGCAAGAGGGACAGGACAGAGCTAGTTGGAAACCACCCCCAGAAGGTTGGATTAAAATTAATACTGATGGAGCTGCAAAAGGCAATCCGGGTAGAGCTGGAATTGGAGTGGTTTGTCGGAATCATGTTGGAACAATGCTCTATTGGGAACTGCAAGGCTTGGGAAGAGCCACAAACAATGAAGCAGAAGCCTTAGCTATCAAATCTGCTTCTATTTGGGCAAGTAAAACAAGGCCACAGGAGGATAATACTAGAATCAGATTCTCAAATAATGGTTGGAGCTCTAGATTGCATGAGGAACTTTGCTTTGAAAACATGGAGGTTGAGGATTCTTGTCACTCAAATTAAGGAATTATGGAGGGAATTAGATGATGTGATTCCAGTTTATGTGAGTAGAGATCTAAATAAAGTGGCAGACTTCCTAGCTAAGATGGGTGCTGAGAAGGAGGTAGGGGTTCAGTGGCACAGTGACATGGCTATTGAGGATGAGGTGATTAGGCAGGGTGTTGAAAGGTCCTTGAACCTTGTACAGCAGTTGTGGGCCTCCGAAGAGGGAGGCAAAGGGAAAGGAGACCGAGACACCTAAAAATTAGGGCCACCTAAGGTAAAGGCCCCGAGGAACCAACTAGAAGAACTAACTTTTTTGCATGTTTTCCAAGAAGACCGAAGAGGCCCATGAGCTAAAGATCAAAGAAAAAGCAAATCACCACAAGGAGAAAGGTGTCACGATATCGTGACATGTTGCATTTTCATGGTCCAAAGCAAAGGGAGAAAGCAAGGAGGAAAAAGTGTCACGATATCGCGACATGTTGCAACGTCGCGGCCAAAGGAGGAAAAGGTGTCACGATATCGCGACAAGATGCATCGTCACGGCCGAAGGAGAGAAAGTGTCACGAAATCATGACATGTTGCAACGTCATGCTCAAGAGAAGAAGTGTCACGATATCATGACATGTTGCATCATCATGGCCAAAGGAGGAAAGGTGTCACGATATCGCGACATGTTGCATCGTCGAGGCCAAAGGAGAAAAGGTGTCATGATATCGCGACATGTTGCATCGTCACGGCCAAAGGAGAAAAGTGTCACGATATCACGACATGTTGCATCATCACGGCCAAAAGAGAAAAGTGTCATGATATCGCGACATGTTGCATCATCACGGCCAAAAGAGAAAAAGTGTCACGATATCGTGACATGTTGCATCGTCATGGCCAAAAGAGAAAAAGTGTCACGATATCGCGACATGTTGCATCGTCGCGGCCAAAGGAGAAAAAGTGTCACGATATCACGACATGTTGCATCATCGCGGCTAAAGGAGAAAAAGTGTCACGATATCGTGACATGTTGCATCTTGCAAAGGAGAAAAGTGTCACGATATCACATGTTGAAAGAAAAGTTATATCACATGTTGCATCGTTGCCAAAAGAGAAAAAGTGTCGCGATATCCGTGACATGTTGCATCGTCACGGCCAAAAGAGAAAAGTGTCACGATATCCGTGACATGTTGCATCGCGGCCAAAGAGAAAAGTGTCACGATATCGCGACATGTTGCATCGTCGCGGCCAAAGGAGGAAAAGTGTCGCGATATCACGACATGTTGCATCGTCAGCCAAAGGAGAAAAGTGTCACGATATCGCGACATGTTGCATCGTCACGGCCAAAGGAGAAAAAGTGTCGCGATATCGCGACATGTTGCATCGTCGCGGCCAAAAGAGAAAAAGTGTCGCGATATCGCGACATGTTGCATCGTCGCGGCCAAAAGAGAAAAAGTGTCACGATATCGCGACATGTTGCATCGTCGCAGCCAAAGGAGGAAAAGGTGTCGCGATATCGCGGCATGTTGCAACGTCACGGCCAAAGGAGAAAAAGTGTCGCGATATCGCGACATGTTGCATTGTCACGGCCAATGGAGGAAAAAGTGTCGCGATATCGCGACATGTTGCATCGTCACGGCCAAAGAGAAAAAGTGTCGCGATATCGCGACATGTTGCATCATCGCGGCCAAAAGAAAAAGTGTCACGATATCGCGACATGTTGCATCGTCGCGGCCAAAGGAGGAAAAAGTGTCGCGATATCGCGACATGTTGCAACGTCGCGGCCAAAAGAGGAAAAAGTGTCGCGATATCGCGACATGTTGCATTTTCGCGGCCAAAAGAGAAAAGTGTCGTGATATCGCGACATGTTGCATTTTCACGGCCAAAGGAGAAGAAGGAAAAAGTGTCGCGATATCGCGACAAGTTGCATCAACAGACCAAACCGATCCCCCTGGCAACATCTCACATTGTGCAAACATTGAAACTTGTAGGATCGTGCCTTAGGCCAATGGGGAAGGAGTCTCTCCATACTTGAATGTCAGATTCGCCGACTCCCCTGTTTGCTAGGTAATGGTTTAAGAGATTTGGCTCCAATGCAAATCTTCTTTTACTGTTGTAAACATGTGTTCTCTCTGACTAAGGCTGGGAAAAGTCTCATCCCAACTTGTAAATGATCTTTGTTTTAATACAAGTTTTTTCAAATTATTCAAAAAAAAAAATTCTAGCTAGATTAACTTCATCCCTTAGTGTGAATTTGTTATTTTGTCTATTATTCATCAATTGACATTTGCTTGTTAAATAAGGATATATCAAATTTATGTTTGCTTTCCTTAGTAGTTTTTCTACTTATTTTATATTACAGTATCATTGTTCTTTCCTAGCTCTCTATGAATCTACCCTAACTCCCTATGAATCTAACTTTTATCTTTCTTCCTTAGGGAATCTAAGAGATCTATTCTTTGGCCTTTCCTCAAATTGTAACTCTTGGTTTGGTCTTCTTTTATATTGTATATCTTGGTCTAGTATTTCTTCATACTGTACCTTTTGGTTTGAAGGCATTAGACCTTTATCCTTAATCTAGAGAGGGTATCTCCCCCTTCTAAGGATAATCATTTTTACGTTAGGATTAGGTGGTTTAGGTAGTTTGATTTTATTATTATAGATCCTCTTACCTCTTATCATAACCCCTTTTATTGATTAACTAGGATTATCTATTATTCAAGAATCTCGCCTTCATCACCATAATCATCACAGTTTGCTAGTATGGCATTCCCTCGGTTAGGTAGGGTTGCAATCCACTGTTGGGCCATTTTTAATGAATCTACTATATTTGGATCCTCGTTCAAGTGTTTTTTCACATCACATCTCAATCTAGAATATTGTGACCAATATTACATTTGAGGCACCACAAGGTATCCATGTCTACGTTCATGTTGACCATGTGTTATGCACCTAGTTAGCTTATTCTATTAGGATACCTAGTCTTTAGTAAGGTAAGGAACCTTCCTAGGCTACCATCTTTATTGTTTTTGCCATCCACTATTCGATTGCCATTGTCTTTTCTTGATATTATTTTGTTTCATTAAAGTCTTCACTAAATTTAATATCTTAATTTCTTTCATTGTAAAAATTTATTTTTCCATAAGTGATTTAGTCTCATTATTAGTCAATGAAGGAATAGGTAGGGATAGTAGTTGAGACTAGAATGCGATAGTAGATGAAGAGTTTTGACCTAGTTGTGTGATGATGTATGGAGAATTTACTTAGAGATAAGTAGATGCATTAGTTTGAATGTGAGTATTAGGAATAGGGTTAATGCTAGGTAGATTTTCCATATTGATGGATTAGTGGTTGGGTTTATATATACGACATAGGCTGTTAGTGAGGTAGGTGGTAGCTTCCCTACTTGGATCAATACATATTTAGCTTAGGCAAATTATTAAAATGCTTTGGGAAAGGTGTGGGGATTACCATTATAGACAATGAGAGATAAATCAAATTACATGCCTTTAATATAACAAGACATAACTTTTTCATCTAAAGGCCTCATGTTGTGAGGTATCAGATATAGGGTCCTCATGAACCTATTATCATAGTCATGGATATTCTCTTAAGGATGTATTTATATTAGATTGACTTGGAAGAGGACTAAAAATCCATTACTGATATTGTTGAATATTGTCACAAATGGCTTGATTATTGAAGTCGAACTAGTCACTAATTGTCAAGTAGACTTTGTTACTGAATAACAACTTTATCCCTCAATAAATAATTTGGCAATATATACCATGATATCTTCCTGTTGGACCTTATGCATTAATTTCAAAGTAGATAGTTGTTCAAGTGTTTAGAGATGTTCATATTCTCATTGTCATTGATAATAGGCACTTCCTTCAAGGAAAAGGCTAAAATGGAAGTGGAAACCATTAAGATCAAGGGCCCTTGGTATGTCCAATTAGGCAATTGTTATTATGGTCTAGGAGGCACCTTAGCTTGATGATTTTATAGAATATAACCATATAGATCCTTTGGATAATAAGGTATTTTTTGTTGAGGTAGAACACCATATCCTTGAGGTTATTGTGTGTAAGGAACTATTTGCTTTGGAAAAACTTATTGTTGATTATGGTTTATCATAAGAGGAGGATTAGGCATAACCAAATTATAGACATTTGGATTTTGAGGTAGAGGTTTATTAGGTGGAAGTTAATAATTTGTACCATAGGGGCTTGTTGGTAAAATTAGGGGTTTCCAAGAGGAGGTGGAAGTTATTGAGCAAGATAAGCCCCCAAAAATGGTGATGGGTTATGGGCTTTCATCTATAGATTCAAATTCTATGGGTTTTTGGTGATATTTTGATTAGGCAAGGGTTAGATATAAATAGGTTTTATCCACCTATGGATAATATTTGATCAATTTCTATAGAAATTGGTGGTAAAGGGAATTATGAAGGCTTTGGGATCCTTGATTGGGTGGAATGCAAACAAGAGGTTGGATAGTCCCACCTGAGTATATAATGATACTGTAGAAGGGTAGTCATTTGATTAAAATGGATTGCTTGGTTTACATTTAACACATTGTTGTACTAGCATGGGATAGGCTAACATTCACTCCACTACTAGACCCAACATATGGGATTTGGTTTTGTCACAATACTAATGAATTTATCATGTGTGTGGCAAGAGTGGAAGTTGTGATATTGCCTTCAAACAATGAGCCATAAGGACTAGATGGTGGAACTTTCCCTTGATTTGGAAGGGCTTGAGAGGCTTGAATCATGCTAAACAAGGGATCCTTGACAACATTTGAAATAATAGGTAGTGTTGTAGCCCAAGCTTAATTAGCACCTAATACATGGTATTGATGTCCCACATGTGGGTGATTTATGAGTGGTATATTCATCCAAGTTGTAGATGAAAATACATTTTCTAAGGTAGAAAAATTTAGCTATTGAATCTTGTTCAGTGTGATCTATGAAGCCCTTTTCTAAACCCTACATCGAAACAGTGGGGGAGGTTTACTTTCCCTTAATCTCTTTATGTTTATACTCAATCATCATCCCTTGTTTAGGCTATTTACCTTTGTATTATGCTTTGGATCTTATATTCATAAGAAGTTGAGATACAAAACTATAAAAATGCATCAATATTATAGAAAGAAGTAGACAATGGAGTTTTGGCAAATTGTTAACTTGTTTCAACAACTTAGTCCAAAAATG
The DNA here is from genome assembly GCA_028583015.1 of Wollemia nobilis. Taxonomy (NCBI): domain Eukaryota; kingdom Viridiplantae; phylum Streptophyta; class Pinopsida; order Araucariales; family Araucariaceae; genus Wollemia; species Wollemia nobilis. The sequence continues at coordinate 2,067,073 of JAQPPZ010002512.1, forward strand.
AATCGTTGAATTTGAGACTTAGCCCATAAATGATCAAAGTAATTTGTGAGAGGATAACATGAAGGTGATCCACAATACTCATTTTGACAAATCATCGAATAGTTCCAATAAATCATGGGATCTTAGACTTTGACTTAGAAATGAATATTGCAATATAGTAGTGGAGGATCATTTCAAAAAATTGATTAAAAAATTCAACAAATCTTTGAATTCTTGACTTAAAATTTTATTTTTGCGATGGAATTACCATTTGTCTGATCCATTGAATTCTATGTAGATTTTTTTAGTTCTAAGTAGAAAGAAAACATTAGATCTAGGCCATAAAAAGTGGCAATTTATTGTATGGAGGATACGTTTGGTAGATCATGATAGATGGAATGAATCACACATCCTTCAAGGCAAAGGCTAAAATGGAAGAGAAAACCATTAAAATCAAGGGCCCTTGATATGTCCAATCAGGAAATTTTTATTATGGTCTAGGAGGCACCTTAGCTTGATGATTTTATGGAATATAACCATATAGACCCTTTGGATAATAAGGCATTTGTTGTTTAGGTGGAACATCATACCCTTGAGGTTGTTGTGTATAAGGCACTATTTTCTTTGGAAAAAAACTTATTGCTGATTATGGTTTATCACAAGAGGAGGATTAGGCATAACCAAATTTTAGGGATTTGGATTTTGAGGTGGAGGTTTATTAGGTGGAAGTTAATAATTTGTACTTTAGGGGCTTGTTGGTGAAATTAGTGCTTGCCAAGAGGAGGTGGAAGTTATTGAGCAAAGTAAGCCCGAAAAAATGGTGGTGGGTTATGGTATTTCACCTATAGATTCAAATTCTATGGCTTTTGGGTGATATTTTGATTAGGCAATGGTTAGATATCAATAGGTTTTATCCACCTATGGATAATTTTGGATCAATTTCTATAGAATTGGGTGGTAAAGGGAATTAGGAAGGCTTTGGGATCCTTGATTGGATGGAATGCAAACAAGAGGTTGGATATTCCCACCTGAGTATATAATGACACTATAGAAGGGTAGTCATTTGATTGAAATTGATTGCTTGGTTTAAATTTAACACATTGTTGTACTGGCATAGGATATGCTAACATTCACTTGACTACTAGACCCAACTTATGGGATTTGGTTTTGTCACAATACTAATAAATTTATCATGTGTGTGGCAAGAGTGGAAGTTGTGATATTGCCTTCAAACAATGAGCCATAAGGACTATATGGTGGAACTTTCCCTTGATTTGGAAGGGCTTGAGAGGCTTGAATAATGCTAAACAAGGGATCCTTGATAATATTTGAAATAATAGGTAGTGTTGTAGCCCAAGCTTGATTAGCTCCTAATACATGGTATTGATGTCCCATGTGTGGGTGATTTGTGTGTGGTATATTTATCCAAGTTGTAGATGAAAATACATTTTCTAAGGTAGAGAAATTTGGCTAGTGAACCTTGTTTGGTGTGATCTATGAAGCCCTTTTCTAAACCCTACATCGAAACAATGGGGGATGTTTTCTTTCCCTTACTCTCTTTATTTTTCTACTAAATCAACATTCCTTGTTTAGGCTATTTACCCGTGTCTTATGCTTTGGATCTTATATTCATAAGAAGTTGAGATACAAAACTATAAAAATGCATCAATGTTATGGAAATAAGTAGACAATGGAATTTTGGCAAATCATTGACTTGTTTCAACAACTTAGTCCAAAAATGAATCATTGAATTTGAGACTTAGTCCAGAAATGATCAAAACAAGTTGGAATAAGATAACATGAAGGTGACCCACAATACTCATTTTGACAAATCACCAAATAGTTCCAACAAATAATGGGATCTTGGACTTTGACTCATAAATGAATATTACAATATAGTAGTGGAGGATGATTCCAACAAATTGATAAAATATTTTAGCAAATCATCAAATTCTTGACTTAAAATTTTAGTTTTGTGATAGAGTTACCATCTGTCTAATCCATTGAATTCTATGTAGACTTTTTAGTTCTAAGTAGAAATAAAAAATTAGATCTAGGCCATAAAAAGTGGTAATTTTTTTTATGGAGAATACATTTGGTAGATCATGATAGATGGAATGAACCCCTTGTTATTTTTGAATAAATTTAGCTTGAAAAGAATAGATATGGATTTGAATAAATTAGGATGAAGGTGGGACACTTCCACCGGGTATGGCAAAAAAGAACAATTATTCCAGAGGGCTGACTAATCTTTAGATCACACTCACTCCTTGAATCCAATGCCTAGGAAAATAGGGTTTTCAATACCCTTGACCTATGAATTCAAGTCAACTCCCCACTACCTTATGTTGATCTAGTCTACTCTTACTGTAGTATGGAAAGTAAATATAAAAAAGTAAATTTCAATATAAGAGTGTAAGAGACTAAAAGATAATACATGAATGAAAACATGACTAGCAATCATGGAAAGGACAATGTGTGATTAATTACACCAAATTAGGAAGATTGAATAACAACAATTAGAATCAATTTCAAATGCAATATCAAAATGAGGACTAAAAGGCACATGCAGGAGATCATTTCTCACAAATACACATAAGGATATGTTTGACAAATTGGGATACAATCCTATATGAAGGCCAAACATAGTTTTCCATTAATAAAAGAGTATGAGAATACATTCCAAGAGTGTACCTCTAACCTTTCCCAAAATATCAAAAAAAATTTTGCAATGAGCCTTGGGATCTTATCTATAGTAAGGGATTTAACCTTTATATTACTAGTGAAAGAAGATTATATTTACAATTACAACAAAAATACAAAAATGTCACTTTCAATCATATTTCCTTTGGAAGGTCATGTGTTATCAATTCACTAGAATTATATTGGATCATTTCTTGATGGATCATAGTTTGATGAATAACTAACTACACAACTTAGTTTCTCCTTGTTATAGGTTACCTCGAAACTGCCAAAATTGTTTACTCCTCCCTATTTGACCTAGGGCTTCATGCTTCCTGTACCTAGCTTCTATTGTCAAGCCACTTGTGCATTAAAGGTAGTACCTCATACTACAATATCAAGTAAATTCATGGGTGATATCATCCTTTATGACAAAGCCTCACTAAGCAAAGTAAATAGTCATTCTCATTTGCTTTATTAGTATTCCAAAGTCTTGATTCAAAGGATCAATGTAGATAAATTCTACATTTTCTTTCTCAACATCTTAGTGAGGGTACAATGAAAATAGAAAAATATCTTATTATTTTTTATTAGTCAACTTCCTAACAAATATCTTGGCATACCCCTATTTTCCTAGTAGGTGCACCAAAGCTCTATGGAAGGACCTAACCCATCATTCCTTGATTAAAATTCCTAATTGGAAAGGCAAATATATTAGCTATATAATTTTAGTTCTACGACCTTTTCTAGTTTATAGTTTCTAGTATTGATGGTGCTAGTGGGCATGATAAATAAAATGAATAAGATTGTGTGATCTTTTCTCTAGCAAAGAACATCAATAGACAAAGACTCGTATTGCTAAATTGGGAGAGGATGTGTAGGCTAAAATGGGTAGGAGGAGCTAAGATGAAATTTACCAGATATGATAATGACCTTAGGAGCCAAAATGGTTTGGAAAATTTACGAACATAATAGCTACTGAATCATAAAGATCATAACTAAATACCTCGATAATAGAAAGTTTTTTTTTTTTTTAGGATTAGTACTCTTCCTTGAGGCTCACACACGTGGGCTTTATTGTTATCCTTGAGTGTCTTATTTTGGGGTACCAATAGTGGGAGATCAAACATGGTTCTAAATTCACCTTCTATATAGATACATCGATGGGTCATAAACCCCATATATCCATCCCCATCCAACTCACTAATAGTGCTCCATATAAGAATTCCATAGGTTGCCACATTTTATGGAATCCACCCCTCCTCATATGGTGCAACTTAATTTCAATAGATATTTTAAGAGCAACCCTTTCCGTTAAAGTAGGCATGGTTCTTCTTATTCATGAGGGAAATCTCATCTAAGTTGTCTCATTTCCCTTAGGAACCCTCATTGATAATAAGGCTAAAGTTATGACCCTAATTGGTGGTCCTTAACTCATAATACAATTGGGCATCGATAATACTTTCATGGAGGGTAATTGTATGATTGTGGGGATGACAATATCTAAAGGAACATGCCATGATTGAGAATTGCTCCACATTCATATTCATGTCTATCTCCTAGCAACACACTACTTACAAAGGGAACAAAGTGAAAAACTTCAATATGGGCTTGAATGAATAGAGAAAATATGTTAGCATAGGACATATCCACCAACTATGAATTGATCTTAACAAATCCAATCTCATTGGACTATAGAGTCAACAATAACCTCTTATAGCAAATTTCTTTTTGGAACATGTTTGAAATGAATTGATACCACTTTCTCCACTGATTGGAAAAAGGATAACTAACTCCGAATGTTTATACTTATTGTATATGAACTATTGTTTTATATCTTAGGGAGCAGGCCCCTATTAACCCACATTACTTTTTTATGAAAAAGTTTCATCACTAATTTTGATAAAGAGATTTTGGTTACATGTAACACATGGACTAATTAATTGTAATGGTATAAACAAATAGAAGAAATTTAAAAAATACACTGGTAAAACTTACAATGGTGTAAGTGTTGTAACTATGTTATTTGTTTATAGAACTTATTAAGGACTATGATGGAAGTAGAGTTTGAGGGTTGTCTAATCGAGTTGAAATCAAATCACAATCTAATTTATATAAAACTATTAGTGTAAAGGAAAAATCAACAAATAGAGAAGATCCCAAACAATCAATAATCTTCATTGGAAAGAAATGTTCTCATGACATAAGAAATTATTTAATCTTCAAGAAAGTGGTAAAAAAAAAAGTTAAAAAAGAGACAAGGAAATTAAGAACCACAAACTAACAAACATAGTTCTTGAGGCATTAAAAGGTTGTAAAATAGCCAAGTCTAAGAAGAAGGAAAAAGAGATTTTTTTTGTAAATACATGATACAATAAAGAATATGAAGCAACAAAGAGAAATTTGAATGAACTACATAATAATAAATATAAAACATACAAGTAATGAAAACATTATCAACAATTTTAATACTAAAAAATTAATTCTAAAAATAAATAATTCAACTTTTTTTGTTGAATAACAAGGGGTCCCCCACCCTTGACAAATTACAACTCTCTTCTTTAGAGCGTGAGAGTTTACAAATAGATTCACTTCTCATCTCAATTGAGACGTTATAGCTAGAAATCTACATCATTTTACATAAAATGTTTGAATTCTTGATTCCCATTTTTTGGATCTTTTCAATTTTTTGTGTGAATATAAATATTCCAGAATTCAACATCCTTCTTAACGTATCTCTATAACAACCTTCACAATACAAAAACTTCACCTCTACTATCTATGCATTGCATCTTAGTAGAGTAATATTTCCAAAACATAGCGAAGGTCATGAATGTATGTTAAAATATTGAAATGATGATTGAATAACATTATCTCAGGAGGGAGCGATGGTGAGCAAAAAGTAGGCGGAGGCGAGCGAACAAGCGGCGATCGAGTCATCGGCGAGCGGGAGACAGAGAGACTTAAGCAAAAATGAACACCCCGGGAGTGTTGCACTGGAGACTGGGAAGCAGAAAAGCGGAAACAGATACTCTGGGACCAGTTCACGATCGAGTGATGATCCCAATTCCCACTAGGGAGAGGACGAACCAACAAGCGATGCAAATATAGGTGCAAGAGGAGATGGGAAAGAAGGACGCAGAGGCAAAGACCCACTAGATAAACATGAGACAACTGACAAGAAGACCAATCAATCTTCTTTTGCAGAAGCGCTTCGAGGAAAACCTAAACCCAGGCCCTCGACAATGAATGCCTTCATCACCCAAGGATGCAATGTCCTCTATCTTGAGCAAACCATGATGGAATACGCCAACCGCGACACATTTTCCCTGGTAGGGAAATTCGTTGGAGGGAGACCGGACATGGACTCACTACGATGGTGGGCGGTGATGAAGTGGAAAACTAGAGGATGCCTAGAGTTGTCAGCCATGTCTCGAGGGTTTTTCATGGTCCACCTCAACACACAAGAAGACGCAGATCACATCTTATCAAGAGGTCCATGGTTTTTTGGGAGGAGAAGTCTCTTCCTCCGAAAGTGGGGAGAATATTTTGATCCTGAATCGCAGAGCATAAATTACGCCCCTATCTGGGTGTGGCTTCCAAACTTGCCACCACATTTCTTCTATGAAGACGCACTCCAAGCGATAGCCCGAGCAATAGGAGAACTGGTAGCCATAGACCCAACAACTCATGCTCGAACTCACCTGACGCAAGCACGCATTTGTGTCAATGTCAATCTTGAAATGCAGCTCCCGAGCCAGGTTAACCTAATTTATGAGAATTACAGGTGAAGCTAGCCATTGGTGTTTGAAAACAAGCCAACTTTCTACTCTGAGTGCCAGCTACAAGGGCACCTTTCGTCCTAGTGCCTAAACCATAAAAAATTACAGTTAGAGTCGTAGAATGTGGCCTGCCCAGTCCAAAGGGAAAATCCTAAGATGAAGGAGGGAACACGATAGAACCAGAACTACAAAGGCAAACAACAGGCTTTTCCTCCCCCAAGCGGTGACAAACAAAAGGTAAGTAATATGTTCACTAGCTCCAACAAATTTGATTTACTTAGCAATTTTGGTTGCATTGATAAATTCCAATATGAGGAAATCCTCGACGAGGAAAACCTTGACTCAAACCCTACTGTTCAACCGGAAGCTACTGAGGCCATCCTTCAAAAAACCCCCTCCCTTCCCCACCTCGATGCCCTTCCCCCACCCTCATCACCAATCGTGATTCCCCGAACCTCCCCCCAGACCCCTACACCCACCCATTCCCCCACCTTCGCCTTCCCCACCCAGTGAGACTGGGTCACCCTGTTCCCCATCCAGATCCCCAGAAGCCGAAGCCGTCAGTGATGACTCTTCCCAAGAGTCCTCGAAACCATGGAGCCCAAAATAGACCCAAAGTTACAGAAAGACCCAGATTGATGTGGGAGGTGACAAAAAGAAGGGAAGACCCTCAAGGGCAGACCTGAGAAATAGAGATGCAGCTGAAGATATAGCCAATGGCACCCAAAAAACTCTGCTCTAGGACCTAGGGATAACAAGCAAGGAAGAAACTAAAAGATCCAAAACCCTCGTGCAACAAGGCAAAGGGGGTAGAAAACCCTCCAAAAGTTCCAAATGAAAGTCCTCTCCTGGAACGCGAGAGGACTAAATGGGGCAGTCAAACAAATATTGGTTGTTGCCATGCAAAAGGAAACAAATCCTACTATTTTCCTTATTCAAGAAACCAAATTAGGTGAGCATTGGTCACCAAGAGTTGCCAAAACTATCTGGAGGAAGTGTGAGTTTGTCTATACCCTAGCCCAGGGTACTTCAGGCGGACTCCTTTGCCTCTGGAATCCAACAAAAGTTGAAGGATGAGTTATTTCAGGCGATGGGCGCCTGGCCAACATCCTCTTTCATGATTCTAACACCCAGCTCTCTTGGGTCTTAACCAACGTGTATGCTCCCAACACCCCGCAGGACAAAACAATTATGTGGAACAACCTCTCCCAGATGAGACAAGCATTCAGCAACGTTCCTTGGATCTTAGTAGGGGACTTCAATACTCCCTTGCATCCTTCCGAGAAGAGAGGGGGGAATGCCATTAATTCCAGAGCAATAGAGGACTTTGCTCACTTTGTAGACTCAAGCGAACTTATGGATGTCCAACTGCAAGGGGCCCAATTCACCTGGAGCAACAGGAGGATAGGAGGAAACCTCATCCAAGAGAGACTAGATCATTTCTTGCTGTCCCAAGAAGCACTCCCTCTCTTTGGGGATGCCAACCTGTAGGCTCTTCCAAAAATTGGGTCTGATCACAGTCCCTTGATGTTCAAAACTACCAACAGACCTCAGTTTAAAACCCCTTTCTGATTTGAATCTATGTGGACACAACACTCAGACCTCAAGAATCATATTGTTGAGTGGTGGGGGGAAAAATTCCCTGGGATGGCCATAAACCAGGTAATGCAGAAACTCTGATCTATTAAGAGCAATCTGAGAGTGTGGAACAAAGAGACTTTTGGGAACATCTTCGAAAACAAAAACATCATCAAAAATAGACTTAATCAGATTGAGGACATGTTCCAACAGGGGTAGGGAGATGATAATCTTAGAATAGAGGAAATAATTTTGCTATCAGAATACCATAATACTCTGCAAAAGGAAGAAATGTTTTGGTGCCAAAAATCAAGACAATTGTGGCTCAAGGAAGGAGATTCCAACTCCAAGTTTTTCCACATCTCCACCCTTAAGCATAGAGGGGCCAACAGGATTAAATCCCTCATCAAACAAGACGGTTCCAACACCATCGATATCCACCAGATTTGGGATGAAGTTATTAATCATTTCAAATCCCTCCTCGGTGTCCCATCCTCCCCCCTTGTCAGGCTATGGACTCCCTCCTTGATCACATCCCCAGTTCCATCTCTGAGGCCATGAATTCCCACCTTCTTAGCCCTCTTACCCCTAAAGAGATCCATCACGCCCTCTTCTCTATGCAACCAAAAAAATCTCCTGGGCTTGATGGGTTCTCTCCCAGGTTTTTTCAAACCTACTGGGACATCGTAGGGCCTAACCTCTACCAAGCCATTTTCGAAATGCAAGCTTCCAGTTTCATTCCCAGGGATGTGAATTCCACTTTCCTAGCTCTCATTCCCAAGGGGCCCAATTTCCAATCCCTGTTCGATTACCGCCCCATCAGCCTGTGCAACGTCATTTACAAAATCCTGTCCAAAGCCATGGCTAATAGACTGACCAACATTCTCCTGTCCATCATTGACCCCTGCCAAGGTAGTACTGTCAAAGGTCGAAACATCATTGATAGAGTCATCACTATCCATGAGCTCATCCATTCGGCCCAAATGTCCAACAAGTCAGCCTTCTTCCTTAAGCTTGACATGAACAAGGCCTTTGATAGAGTGGACCGAGAGTTTCTGTCTAGAATCCTCCTCAAGTTTGGATTCCATGAGAAGTGGGTCAAGCTGATCTCTAACTGCATCTCCTCTCCCTAGTTCTCTGTCATGGTCAATGGTTCAGTTGCAGGGTATTTCCCTAGCTCCAGAGGATTGAGACAAGGGGACCCTCTTTCCCCCATCCTCTTCATCATCTTGGCAAAAATCCTGGGAAGAGCTATCAAATTCGCCTGCTCAAGAAGATTGATTTCTGGTATCAAGGCAGCTTCCAACCTTCAACCCTCGACCCACCAGCAGTTTGTGGATGATACCCTGTTGGCCACATCAGCCTCTATCTCTGAAGCCAAGGTCATCAAGTCTATCCTCAATCTGTATGAGGAAGTTGCTAGCCAGAAGGTTAATTATAGCAAAAGCAAGCTCTACTTCATCAACACCCCTGCAAGGAGGTAGGTTAAAATTGTAGGTATTCTGGGTTGCACAATTGCTGATCTCCCTACCACCTATCTTGGGCTCCCAATGTTTCAAGGGAGGCCAACCAAGACCATGTGGAACAGTGTCATGGAGAGAATCCATAAGAAGTTGGCAGGGTGGAAAGGGGCTCTCCTCTCTCAAGCAGGTAAAGCCACTTTAGTTAAGGTTGTTCTCCAAAGCATCTCGATGTTTTTTCTTTCTGTCTTCAAAATCCCAAATGTTGTGGGAGAAAGCATAGAAAAAATCCAGAAACACTTTCTTTGGGCAGGGAAGGATAATCAATGGAAGTTCCACCTGATGGCCTGGGACAAAGTCTGCACTCTGAAAGCCAAAGGTGGGCTCGGATTGCGTAGAATCAACCTCATGAACCAAGCCCTCCTAGCCAAATAGGCATGGAAAGTGGCCACCAATACCAATTTGGACTGGGTCTCTATCATCCATAGGAAATACCTTCAACAACACTCTTTCAGAGACGAAGGGACTCCTAGCATTGGGTCCCACTTCTGGCGATCCATATCCCAAACAAAGCACCTCATCCAACAGGGAACAAGGTGGCAGCTTGGGAATGGAATGGACATCAAATTTTGGCATGATTCGTGGGCCAGAGACGAGCCTCTCATAAGAGACCCTAACATTGTAGCAATTAAACACCTCACCGACAATAGATTTGGCCACAAAGTCACTAATTTCATAACAACCACCCAAGACAGTCACAGGTGGAAGACGATTCAGTTTAGGGTCCAAAATGTTGTTGTAGACAGAGCCAAGTCTGCCCTCCAGTCTATTCTCAGGGTGAATTTCATCCCCCAAAATCAGACGGCTGACAAGATTTGTTGGAAAGGTACCAATGATGGGTAGTTCTCTATGAAGTCAGCCTACCAGCTGGTTGTCACCCCTCCCAAGTGATCTAGCTCCACCAACAACCCTACCATTGCCAGGTCCATTTGGCTTAAGCACCTGGTCTCGAAGATCGCTCACTTTTGTTGGCTCGCAGTCCATAACAGAATTTTGACCACAGACAACTTGATCAAGAGGGGGGTCATAGTCCCCAATAGATGCTATCTCTACACCTAGGCCTGGGAGTCCACTCAACACTTATTCATTGACTGTCCCTTCTCCATTGAGGTCTTTTCCTCCCTGACAAGCAGGTTCCAAGTGAGTTGGGCTTGGCCCAAGTCCATCCCTGACTTGGTCACCCAATGGCCCAACGTCTTCAAGAACTCAAGACTCAAGTTTCTCTAGAAATCCTTGTTGCACCATGCCTTTTGGTAAATCTGGTTGGAGCGAAACAATCGCATCTTCAATGACAAGCCCAGGATCCCTGAAGTTGTTGCCAACAAAGCCTTGAATTTTGCTGTGGAAAATGCCAACATCACTCCTTGCACAGATTCCCCTTCCTGTGAAAGGGAGGCTACACTGATCAAAAGCTTTGGGATTTCCACTGAGTATTCCAGACCCCATAACCCTCCCAGCTCTAGGAGCGATGCCAAATGGACCCCCCCTCCCCCTGGTTGGCTCAAGGCCAATTTTGATGGGTCTTCCAAAGGCAATCCGGGAGATGCGAGGGCCGAAGGAGTTTTTAGGGACCATGTGGGCAACATCATTTTGGCCTTCATGAAAAATGTGGGGATTCAAACTAACAACTATGCGGAAGCTCGAGCTCTCTGGAGGTGTATTCAGATCAGCAAAACCATGAATAACCCAATCATTTTTGAAGGTGACTCACTCATCGTGGTTAATCATATCAACAACAACAACAATGGGGGTTGGAACATTCACAACATAATCCAAGACTATCAGATTTCCCTCTAGTAGCATCCCCAAAATGTGATCACCCATGTTTTTAGAGAAGCAAATAAGGTGGCAGATCTCTTGGCCAACTCAACGACCAATCAAGATAGCCTGATCATTTGGGAAGATGTCTTCCCCCAGGAAGTCCGCACGACAGCCAATCATGATGCAAGGTGCATTCATAAAGAGTAGCACTAGCTGCCAAAATGGTGTTTCATTAACACCTAAGGTGTTTTTTCTCAACACCAGAACAAATCTAAGGATTGTCACAAACGATAGCTTTAGCAGCCACAAAGGCATTCCTTCAATGCCAGATAGGTGTTCTCTTAACACCATGATCATCGGGAAACCACTTACATCCATTATTCTCCGATGGTTCGCCTGTACGACCACCCATGTGGGTTGCTCTACTCGTGTCATCTTGACCAGTTACCCTCGCCATCCTCGCTCCTGCCGTGCCTCAGCTCCCTCATCCTCGTTTTCCCCCTCCCCGTGGTGACCTCTTGCCACCCTCATCATTTTCCTCCCTCACCCGCTTCTTGCATCGCCTTCTTCATTCGTCCCCCCTCTCCTTTCAGGTCTGGCTTCTCTGCTTTTCGTGCCCTGTGCTCCCTTTTCCTCTTCAATTTTTTTGGAGTGATAGCCTATCACGCCCGTGTCAAGATTAGGTTTTTTAACCTAAGCCCAGTTCTTTCTTTGTGCACTCACTTGAGAACCTCCATTTGGCTTTGCAAAAGTCAGTGTAATAGTTCGATTGATCCCAGCCCCTCTTTTGCGAAGATCATTATGGAGCCCCTAAACATTCAACTTGAGGTAGGGGTTGAAGCTTTACTTGAAGCTAAGAAATTCACCCCTTTCTTTAAGTTGTTCACCAGCGTGGATGAGCAAGTGACCAAGGATTTCATCAGTACTTGGAATGATGGTGAAGTTTAGGTCCATGGCCTTAAGTTTGAGGTAAGTGTCCACTCTATCGCTGAAATTTCTGGTTTATCTCCGACTGGTAGAAGTGTTCGTAGAGATAGGCACAATTTCAAAGAAGAACTAGAGCACTTCCCCGATAAGGGGAAATATTTGGAGTGGGAGAAGGGGGGTGTGTTGCGCTCATCTCTTCCCAGGCCTTGGGATGATGTCATTGTCCCTATCATTCAATACATCATTGTCGATAATCCCAACCATCCTCTGCGTGCTTATCACCTAGCTTTTGTGAACCACCTTTGTGATGTCAAACCAATGAATTTCCTGGACTTCCTTCTCTAGTCCATCCGCATCACCATCACCAATCTCAGAATTAGCATGTCCTCCAAGCCCCCTCATCACCAGGGCCTTTTCCTTGTCCTTTACAAGCATGCCCTTGCACACCAGGTTTCTGGCGGCATCCCTGATCGATCCCCCAACCCTGAACCTTCTTCTGCTTCCCTTCGCAAGGACAAGGATAACTCCCCCCATTCCCCCGCTTCTATAGATTCCTCTCAGAAGTCGGCATCCCCCACTATGTCCCCCTCGATCTCCCCTTCCCCCATGCGTCCCAACGGCAAGAAGTTTTCTCCCCCGACTCCCACTCCCAAGAATTTTGCTCCGTCTGATCGCCGCCCCTCCGATAAGCGTCTGAGAAGCAAGCAAAAATTAGTTTGTCCCCCTGACGCCCTCGAGGTCCTCCTTGGCCATTTCCAAAAATAAGTCGATCATTAGGATGGGAAAGAGGCTTCCTAGTAGCCCTGGGAAGACAGTATTAGGCAGGGGAATACCTGATGTTTGTATGAGTTTCTTGTTTAGTTATGTTTGACTATTTTTTGGTTTATTTGTGTTGGAAGGGTTGGACCCTCATATTTTATTGTCAAAAGTGGCTCATTTTTGTATTAACGACACTATGCATGCCCTATGTAATAGGGACGAGACCCTACAACTCGATCAATAAATAATTTTTTTTTACCTACCAAAAAATATATTTCCAAAACATCGCACTATCATAGTCCGCTTTACCAGATCTAGATTGCTAGTTTCCTTTCTGAAGCACAAGTGCAACCACAAAAATTATAATAAATAGTTTATATGAAAACACATTAATGTTATAAAATAAAGCAAATATTACCAATGGAAAACATTAAAGTAAATCTTAATCATTATTTGATTCAAGCAATCAACATTTTCTTGTCAGCTTCAACTAAACTTACTACTTCCTCTAACCATGGAAAAGAGAATTTAACTTCACGATCCTCAATTAAAACCCCTCTATTGGCTAGCCTATTTGCACATTTGTTTCCTTCCCTTAATGTATGTGTAAACTTGATTTCTTCAAACTCTATAGCAAGGTCTTGAATTTCCATAATTATCTCTTGTATGTTCCATGGAGCCTTTGCTTTCCTCAAAATTGCATTTATTACTATGAGTGAATCACCTTCCATCCATACTCTTTTCCATTTCATTTGTTTGCATATTTTTAACCCTTCCAAAGTTGCCCAAGCTTCAACTTCATTATTTGTCTTAAATCCACTATTGAAAGCGTAATGAGACAAAATCTCCTCTATTATTTCTAATTATTCCTCCTCCTATTGGTCTTGGATTTCCTTTAGATGCTCCATCAAAATTCAATTTGACCAACTCCACATCTGGTGGTTTCCACTTTATATTCTTTGCCTTCTTTTTGTTTCTCTTGTACCCAACATCATAATTCCATTTGATGACTTGACTCCATCTATCAAGGCTCTCTGCTTCTAGATTAGGGATTGGGTGAGTTGATAGGGTTGGTTTAGACTCCTCTATGGCTAAACAAATCTTCCTTTTCATTACCTCTAAACTACTTTCCTTTCCTTTAAATATTCTTCTATTCCTTTCTAGCCATACAGTCCAAAGTATTGTATCTTTTGATATATCCCAGATTGTCTGTAAAGCCTCACTTTTAAAAGTGCTCTGCCATTGCTTTAACCATTCTTCAAATTCTTCTATTCATCACCATGCATTTACCAAACATATTAAGAATCCATTGCCATAGTTTCCAGACTATTGAGCAATGTCCCAAGAGATGGTCTATACTCTCCTCCTCCTTTTACAAAGAACACATTGTGAGGGGCCATGAAAACCCCTTTTCATAAGGTTATCCCAGGATAAAATTCTTCTATGACCTACTAGCCAAACAAACATTTTGACTTTAGGAATGCTTGGGCTATCCCAAATATCTCTCCATATTCTTGTGATATTCCTATTTTGTTGGTGCTTTACATTATATCCACTTCTTGTTGTGTATTCTCCTGAGCTATTCAACTCCCAAATCAACTTATCCTTGGCTCCCCTCGGAATAATCACTATTGTTATCTTTCTACTCAATTGCCTCCTAGCATCAATGTCTTGTATACTTGTAAAAAAATCTTCTTTCCATTTGTATCTTCCTTCCTGATCCTTGTACAAAATGTTTGAAACCCTATCACCATATTTATCTTGAAGTAATCTCATCCATGGTTTCAAAATTGGATCTAGATTGAGTGGTTTTTTATCACACCAAGTATCCATCCAAATAGAATTTTTTCTCCAGTTCCCACCACCCATCTTAAACCTTTAATCACTAGATCAATAGATTTTTTAAACCATTCCATAGTGCAGAACCATTTGGTAGAGAGAATGCAATAAATATTAAGCTTGGGTCATTGGGCTCAACATACTTAGAAGAATTCTTGCCCATTATCTTTGACTCTCTTTGTACAATCTCCAAATTACTTTCCCCTAAGAGCTAAGTTTGCATCCATAAGAACTCTTAAACCGAGACCTCCCCTAGTTTTATCATCACACACCTTGCTCCATTTCACCAAAGGAAATTTCCTTTTATCATGTAATCTTGACCACAAAAATGACCACATAATATAGATTAAACTTTTTCTATTAATTTTGGCATAGTATACAAGGACATATAATATGTTGGAATGGCCTGTAAGACTGATTTAATTAGTTGCACTCTTCCTGCTAATGATAACCATCTACCTTTCCATATCGGTAGTTTATTCTGAACTTTACTTATAACTAGATTCCATAATTCTATCCTCATTCTCCCCTCAAATAAGGGCATCCCTAGATAAGTTGCTAGCAAATTTGCCTCCTCCATTTGAAGTAACCTGCATATCCTTACTTTGATTTTAGTTGGAGTGTTTAGGAAGTAAATTTTGGATTTTGTCCTATTAACTTTTTGCCTTGATGCTCTTTCATATTCCTTTAATAAGTTATTCAAAGCTTTGGCCTCATTTATCCTTGCCCTTCCAAAAAGGGTTGTATCATCTAAAAATTGTTGATGGGTGATGTTGTTGATGTTATTACTAGCCTTAAGTCCACTTATAAGCCCATCTTTATTAGCCTTCTTCAAGTTCCTACCCAAAACCTTTACCATAATAATGAACAAATATGGTGATAGAGGATCTCCTTGTCTAAGGCCTCTCTTGGCTTTAAATGATTCTATTACTAACCCATTGACCAACACTGAATATGAAACTGTAGAGACACAAGCTTTAATCCATCTAACCCATTTCTTCCCAAATCCAAACTTTTCTAATACTGCAAAAAGAAAATCCCATTTAACCCTATCATAGGCTTTACTCATATCAAGTTTTAAGATCATTGCTTTCTCTTTTCTTGAAGTTGTTGAATGCATAACTTCATGAGCTACTATGATCCCATCCAGAATTTGTCTCCCTTTCACAAATCCTCCTTGCTCTTCTAAAATAATTTTGTCTAACAATGGTCTTAATCGATTCGCCATCACTTTGGAGATAATCTTATATGCCATATTACATAGGCTTATGGGTCTAAATGAATCAAACAATTCTGCATCCTTCTTTTTTGGAATTAGGGTAAGATATGTTGCATTTATTTTATAAGGTATGTATTGTTTTACCCTAGACTGTTCCATTACCACCAATAAAGAATCCTTCACTATATCCCAATTATGTTGATAGAATGTTGTAGAGAGCCCATCTAGACCTGGGGATTTATCCTTATTAAAAGAGAAAAGAGCTAAATGAACTTCTTCTAGAGTAATAGGCTCCATCAGTTTCCTATTGTCTTCATTTGTTATAACTGAAGGTACTTCTTGTAGAAGTTTATCATTAAGAACTTCAAACTCCTTTGATCCTAGAATATTTTGATAAAAAAACCTTATCTCTTTTCTAATTTCACTATGGTCTTCAATCCAAACCCCTTCTATTGATTTAATTCTACTAATTCTGGATGTTGATCTCTGTACTATTGCCATCCTATGAAAAAATTTGTATTTTTATCTCCTTCTTTTAACCAAGTCTGTCTTGATTTTAATCTCCAAAATTTCTCTTCCTTACTCAAAATATTATGATATTCACTAAGCAACTCCCTTTCCTCTGAGCTTGGATTATTATGATCACCTTTTTGGAATTTTGAAAGTTTATCTTTTAGTTCTTCTTTCTTCTCAAAAATATTTCCAAAAGTGTTCTTGTTCCATTCTTTTAATCTAGATGTCATTGATTTAATTTGTTTTGGAAGTGTATACAACCCACTATTTCCTGAAGAATTCCACGTTTGTGCTATCATATCAACAAATTGAGGATGGTCTTCCCACATCTGCTCATATTTAAAATATGATATTTTTTGAATTCACTTACCACCATTTTAACTCTTATTGGCCAATGATCTGAACCAATCCTTGTCAAGGTATTAATTTTAGCACAAGTCCCTTCATCTAGCCAATGATCTGAGAGTATGCATCTGTCTAATTTTTTTGCTATTAGGTTTTGGCCTCTTCTGTTGTTGGTCCATGTATAGTTGTCTTCTTCAAACTCAACCTCCCATAGATTATTATTTTGAATAAAAGCTGAGAAATCTCTCATACTTTGGGTTAATTTCCTAATTCCCCCAAAATTTTCATCTAGCTTGGTTATGGCATTAAAATATCCTATGATCATGAATCGGGTTTCTTGGTCTTTACTTCTCATAAAGGCTTCAATCCCACTCCAAACTTCTAATCTACTTGACTGAGTTGTAGGTCCATAGACATTGATAAGGATGAAACAAATATCTGCAAAGTAGCATGTGACTAAAGAGGCTATCCAATGCCTAGTTTTATGAATGGTTACATAGGAGGTTCTAATAGGATTCCAACAAGTTAGAATTCCCCTTACCGCTCCTTCAGAATCCATAGCATCCCATTCACATCTCACCCATACTGCTTTCATAGTTTTGGAAACTTCTTCTTTTGTCATTTTAGTTTCTTGGATACAAAGAATATCAGGCTTATTACTTAAACAGAGGTCCCTGATACACCTTTGCTTTGAGGGGGCATTAGCACCCCTTATATTCCATGAGATGGTAATCATGTCTCATTAGGGGCTATTGGCCCCGCCTACAAATTACCAATATCATTTTGTTGTTTGGTAAAGAGAAGTTCAACCAACTTAGTTTGTGTTCCTTTCTCTATGTTTGCTCTTGCTTCCCTGGATCTCGCTTGATAATTTGAGGGTTTTCCTCTTTTTGCCTTGCTTGTATCAAGAGTAGGTCTTATTATTCTATTCCTCAATATTCTTTCACAACTTTCTTTTTCATCATATTTATCCTCTCCTGGCTCTACTATAGAAGCTTTTGACTTGTCCTGCTCATTTTTTGGTATTTCCTTATTAATGGTAGAGGTATTAACATCTAACACTGCATTTTCTTTACCAATTTTTTTCTCCTGAATGGTGCATGGTACTTCAAGAGAGTCTTCAAAATCTGATGAGACACATTCCTTAGGTTCATCGAGAATGTTTATCCCTAAATCAAGATCATACTAAATAGATGGTTCCTTGTTAATATGTTGAACTTGTTGTACTGTGTCCTCTAAGCTTTGATCTACTTTTTCTTCATAGGCTAAAGCCTCAAAAGAGTTGGTATTTCTTCCAATATCCTTCCTTATTGGTCTCCACTGTTTATTTGCTTTCATTTTTCTAGATCTATTTTTTGGAAGTTGAAAACCATCCTCATCCATATCCATTTGTAAGTTTCTCTTGCGGTTTTCTACATATGATTCTGTTGGACTCTTCTTAGGGCATGATCTCTCAATATGCCCCACCTCATGACATCTTCTACATCTAAAAGATATGTTTTCATAATCTATGGTTTGGGTCCACATCTTATCCCCATACTTAAGAATGATTGATTTTGGTAAAGCTTTACTTATATCAATCATGACCAATATCCGAGCATAAATAGCCAAGAATCCATCTTTTGTAGTTTTTGAAATCTCAAGGAATTCTCCTAGAGTGTTGCCTATTGCCTTGAAGGTATCTATTTCCCAAAATTCAATGGGCAACCCATACATCCTAACCCAGATTGGTACTAGGGATAGATTTACATTTTCAAGTGAAAAGCCTTCATACCAATAGGTAAGGAAGAGTCTTGCTCTTCCCATAAACCAAGGACCCCTTTTTAGGATTCTATCTCTTTCTTCCCTAGAACAAAAAATGGCTAGGAAGAAACCTTTGGGAAGAAAGGATAGAATCACTCCTGGAGACTTCCAACTCCTATCAATCCATTTTCTCAAGGCTGAAGCCCTTGGCCAATACCCATTAAATTTACCAAAAACTATCCTATCTTTGAGCAACAAGGATCGATCCTCTATGGTGTGCTCACTAACCTCTACTACTAGAGATGATTCTAAGGATTTAGCTATAAATTGGTCCATGGGAAGGAAACTAAAACTCAAAATCTACTAAAATTTACTAGAATATCCTATAGCAAATATAATATTTGATAAAAAAATTATAATAATTTGCATGCAAAATTTCTAAGATAAAGAAAGGAAAAAGAAACTTAGCTAAAAATTTCTATGCCTAGATAGAATGTCTTGCCTCACTGAAGCCCTAGCCCTCCATTGCTCCTCCCATCATCCGAACCCTAGCTGACAAATATTTGCAATTTTGTTTTTTGTGACTTGAAAAATTGTCATTGCCCTTGTTTCGGATGATTGACTTCACAGGGTCGTATCTCCCTCAATATTGCTCGGATTCCTTTATATGACCACTCATTTTAAAGCTCTTCAAATTTCGCACAAGTTGGTCCAAGAATTAATTGAATCAAATAACCTTTTGTGAAAAATATGACTTTTAAAAAAATATTAAAAAAAATAATAATAATTCAACTTTAATTTAAAAATAAACTTATTTTATTTTAAAAATAAATAAAATAATATAATATTTAATTTTTTTTTTTGGTAGATTGATTGTATTAACAAGTGGATTTTTATAGAGGATCCCAAAACCTTATGTACAAAAACAGGGTTGAGCCCATTCTGTCCTTACAGGCCTTAAGGGCTAGGATCAAACAGACTTGCAAAATCTAACTAAACTTGATTCAAAATTGCCCACAAGGCTTAGAAAGGGGTCTCTCCGTGAGAGGATCGGCAGACAAAAACCAATCTGAAGCAAACCAAAACAAAAGCAACATAAAACCATGGGAAAAACAAGAAAAAACCACAAGGAAGGCAGCCTCGGATCCTCCGCTACTCCGGATCCTCCTGGTCATCCTTAACGTTCTGCTCCTTGATCTTGGTCAGCATCTTGATCAGAGAATTGGTGGCCGAGAGAATGCGCCACCTCCGAGCGCCTTCCCTTTATGCTTATGTGTGTTCATGAGGAAACTTTGATCTGGCCATCTTCTCCACCTCATCCGGCAAGGACAACCTCCATATTACCAACATAGAGGTCAAAAGACCTTTATTAGCCGTGTAATCTGCCAGCTTGTTACCCTCCCGGTAGATGTGATTGATTTGGGCATCGGTCCATCTAGATAGGAGGATCCTTGCCTAAGAGACAATATTGAAAACTTTCCATGAAGGATCTTTGCCATTCGACAAATACCTTATAATATTCAGAGAGTCACCTTCGATGACCAAAGGGCGAGGATCCTCTGAGAGGAGTTGAAGCCCTCTGAGGACACCCTTGGCCTCCGCACTGTGATTAGATTGGATACCCAGATTCTCGCAGAAGGTGAGGACAATCCTCCCCTTGTGATCTCTGACCACCCCTCCTGCAGCTGCTGGTCTCGGGTTGCCACGAGCAGCGCCATCAAAGTTCAACTTAAACCAACCCTTCGGGGAGTTTCTTCATTTGACCTGGACAAAAAGATTTTACAATATTTAATTTTTTTATTATGTAAAGTGCATGAAATTATATATACCATACTTTCGAAATGAATAAAGAAATACCAAAATAACCAAATAATGCTTTGTAACCTCAACATAGTGAAGAGTTAAAAAATAACTTTACTTTATTGTTTTCTTATTTTTAAATAGAACTTAACTCTAAGTTAGTTTAGAGAAAGCCTCAACTAATCTCGTTCTCCTCTTGGAAAGGAAAGCGGGCATATGTATATTACTTTGAAAGTTATATTAACTCATTTCAGAGGGCAGGAGTTCCGTAATATTGCCAATCTGTCCGAGGAGTGGCAGTGAAGGGCAGCAAACGTCTGTGAGAATGAGACCGATAAAGCTTCCAGAGCCTCCAACCGGTTCCCTAGGGATGCCTGAAATATTTGACAGAGGAGTCTCCACCGTCGTCAGGAGGGCCGTTATTATTGGCAATGGAGTCTCTGGTTCCGAAAATCAGTGTATCGGTCTCGTCAGAGCTCTTGGACTCTCTGACAGCCATTCTCTATTTGTGAGTTTTCTTTGGTCGAATTTTTTGAATCAATCTAGTATTCCTTTTCTATCTCTCGTTGTTCATTTTCCGAAGCTTTGGCTTGGCGCTCAGTCATTTATTTGGTGTGAAATTGTTATAGTTAGAGTTTCGAGTGTTTTCCCTTTCCAATTTAATCGAGGTTTGGAGACTTGAGAAATACTGAGATATGACTTCTTAGGAACCACATCACAACAAACAGACAATAAGCAATAAAAAATACCTAGAAGATTAAAAACTATTCAACATCACCAAAGCAAACCTTAGGGTGAATCCGATCGAACACAGGCACTTCATAGCAACTAAAACAAAACAAATAATAACTAGTTACGATCTCTTATTGTGGTCTATTTTTAATCCCTAAAAATGTTGACTTTTCAAGCAAATAAATTTCCTTAAAGAAATAAGTTAAAATCTACCGTGTTCTGTATTGGGTTTACCTTGTTTTCACATGATTGTTCTCAGTAGATTCAATTAGAAATGAGGTTGTGTTGGTTTTGCAGAAAGACTTAAGGATACAGTCGAACAAGAATGGGCTAGTGTTTGAGTCCCCATTCATCTGCTTCCAAACTTGTCCAAATCCATTCAGTTGCATTTAATCAAATGTTATAAAACAAAATAATTTCCTGCAATGGACCCATTACACCCTTACCTTATCTGGAAGTCTTTACATTCATGAATTTAGGATATTATATTATCTTGTAGTCTTTACATTCATGAATTTAGGATATTATATTGTATGCTTATAGAGAAAAACATTTGGAAATGAGCATACCTTAGAATATATATTTTTTAATTGGTTATATGGGATTGATAAGGCCCTACCCATCCAATCACATACTGTTATTATAACAATTTGACAATTATATATATATATATATAGCTTGGAAATATTTGAACATGTGTCTTTGAAAGTCTGAAAAATTTGTACGATTGAGGTCATATGGTTTGATAAAATTGTTAAGGTTCACTCATAGGATTGGAACCTCGGTTTCTAGCATGAAGTATACCTTGATTATTTTTTTTTTTTTGAAAAATAATTTGAAAAAACTTGTATTAAAACAAAGATCATTTACAAGTTGGGATGAGACTTTTCCCAGCCTTAGTCAGAGAGAACACATGTTTACAACAGTAAAAGAAGATTTGCATTGGAGCCAAATCTCTTAAACCATATTTCTACAATGATTGTTCACCTGTTTACAACTATAAAAGAAGATCTACATTGAAGCATAAATCTCCTAAACAGTATTTCTGGAATGGTTATCCAAATTAGCTAAGCACTGGATTTGCTCACCAACTTGCCTAATCATCTCATCCTCAATAGCCATGTCACTGTGCCACTGAACCCCTACCTCCTTCTCAGTACCCATCTTAGCCAGGAAGTCTGCCACTTTATTTAGATCTCTACTCACATAAACTGGAATCACATCATCTAATTCCCTCCATAATTCCTTAATTTGAGTGACAAGAATCCTCAACCTCCATGTTTTCAAAGCAAAGTTCCTCATGCAATCTAGAGCTCCAACCATTATTTGAGAATCGATTCTAGGATTATCCTCCTGTGACCTTGTTTTACTGCCCAAATAGAAGCAGATTTGATAGCTAAGGCTTCTGCTTCATTGTTTGTGGCTCTTCCCAAGCCTTGCAGTTCCCAATAGAGCATTGTTCCAACATGATTCGGGTAAACCACTCCAATTCCAGCTCTACCAGATTGCCTTTTGCGGCTCCATCAGTATTAATTTTAATCCAACCTTCTAGGGGTGGTTTCCAACTAGCTCTATCCTATCCCTCTTGCACTTCAACTTCCTTCTCCATTGCCCCAATAACAACCTGAGTTTCCTCTTTAGCATAGACTACCACAGTTTATGTGACTTTGCTCCAAATGACCTGCCAAACTCCATCTAAAGAAGAAAAAGTTTCTCTAAAAATTCTAGCATTTCTCTCCAACCACACTTGCCACCAAATAAAGTTTAATCCAAGCTCCCAACCAATACAAAGAGCTTTAGATTTAAATCTACCCCTCTTCCATCTTTCCCAAATATTAATCCGATTCAAATCACCATTAACTTGAATTTTATAATATAAAAACCATCTCTCCCAAATCGGCGCGTGAATGGGCACTCAAACATCAAGTGATCAGTTGTTTCCTCACTCTTGTAGCATAAAACACATTGAGATGGACCAATGATTCCCCTACATATGAGATTATCAAAAGTAAGAATTCCATTATGCATGAGCTCCAGGCAAAAAGTTTACTTTCGGCCAACCCTTGGACTGCCAAATCTTTCTCCAATCCTCAACTTGATATGTATGAGGAGGAGGCTCTGGAAGGATCTTATCATATCCATCCTTCATTGTGTAGACACCAAGGCTCCCATAGCCCCAAGCTAATTCATCCTCCTCATCTCTACCTATGAGAAATATTTCTGCCAAGATTTTAGTCATGATGGGTGTCAAATCCGGAGGGATTGAAATTGGCCACTCATCCAACTTCTTAAACTGCTTAAACTTATAATCCCCAGTTGAATAGTGTTGAAATAACTTTCAATTTGGACCCATCCCTTGGTTTCTATGGCTATTTTTATTGGTTGCAATTCAGGAAATTCAACAATGATAGGTGGGTATTGATCCCATGAATCTATCCAAAATCGTGCCTTCTCCCCTCTCCCCACTTTCCAAAATAATCTATCTTTTACTACTGAGATCCTATCTTTAGAGCCTTCCACACTAAGGATCCATTACCATCCAAAGGGAAATGACCCACCTCATTTGGGTTTACATGTCCCAAATATTTACTAGTTAAGATTCTCTTGAATAAAGAAGTTGGTTGGGAAATCCACCTCCAGTAAAGCTTTCCAGCCAAAGCTTTATTATTTAACTTTGATCTTCTCAGTCCCAAACCTCCTTTTACCTTGGGCTGGCTTACTTTATCCCAACCTACTAAGGCCCATTTCCTCTCTCCTTTTACTCCTTCCCATAAAAATTTTCTAGCCATCTTGTCCAACTCTTTCCATATGGTATGTGGGGCAGCAAGGATAGAAAATTTATAAATTAGCATGGCTTTGAATATTGACTATAAAAAAGTTAATCTACCCCCATAGCTTAACCATTTGTGAGACCAATGATTAATTATGTCCTTGATACAATCCAAAATATTCCTCCAGATATCTATTTTTAGTTTTTAAAATGCAAAGGGACCCCCAAGTATACCACTAGGAGATAAGTCCTTGTGAATCCCAAGATCTCTAAAATTATATCCTGAAGCCTTTGATCAAGATTGAAAAAGACCACTTTGGATTTTTTATCATTGATGACTTGGTTTGTAGCCCTAAGGTAGACATTAAGTGTATCTCTAATCATTCTTGCTTCCCTGAAGCTGGCCACTCCCACCAATCCTGTGTCATCCACAAACTGTAGGTGAGTCAAAACTTCCTCACCCACCTTGATACCTATTAGCAAACCTTGTTGTCTTCTCCTCAAGATGAGTCTACCCAATCCTTCAACCAATATGAGAAAAATATAGGGAGAGCAAGGATCTCCTTGACGAAGGCCTCGAGTAGCTCCAAACGGTTGCGAGGGAAGACCCTTGATTAACACTGAGTATGTCGGAGTAGAAACACAACTCATGACCCATTCTATCCAATCCTGAGAGAAACCAAAGGCTGCCATCATCTTTGACAAGAAGCTCCACTCCACCCTATCATAAGCCTTTGACATATCTAATTTTATGAACATTCCTCTATTACCAGATGTTTGCATTGAATGGATTGCCTCCTGAGCTAGAACCACACCATCCAAGATCTGCCTACCCTCTACAAAACCCCCTTGCTCCGAGGAGATAATGTTATGTAGAAGAGGTTTTAGCCGCTCAGCCATTACCTTTGTGATTATTTTATATATGACATTGCATAAGGCAATAGGTCTATAATCTGAAATATGTACCCCCTCCTCCCCTTTTGGAATTAAGGTAATGAAAGTATGATTTAATGCTTTAAGCATTCTTTTACTACCTTTGGACTCCTCTATAACAACCATTATATCCTCCTCCAAGTTATCCCAAAAGGCCTGAAAAAACTCAATTGGAAAGCCATCTGGACCTGGTGTTTTTCGATGCTCATTCCAAAGACTACATTCTTCAGTTCCTCTCTATCAATGGGTTTAAGTAGGGTCTGATTTTCTTCTTTAGAGATAACAGAGGGTATGACAACAATAACTTCTTTTTGAGCCTCTTCATCTTGCACCATACTTTCCTTAAATAGTTTAGAAAAATAATCCATTGAATGGAAATGCATACCAGGAATTGTATCAAAGGAGTGTCCGTTCTCATCTTGAAGAGCTTCCATGTTGTTCATCTGTCTCCTAGCACAAGCGGTCCGATGGAAAAATTTGGTATTTTTATCACCTTCTAATAACCAAGTGGTTCTTGCTCTCTGTTTCCAGTAGGTCTCCTCTTGGTTGTCAATGTCCTCAACCGCTTTACGCAATGCATCATCCTCTTCTTTGAGCTGCTCTGTAATTGTTCCTTCCCTAAAGTGTTTTTGAACCTCATCCCATCGGCCACCAATGGAGCTCTTTGGACCTGGAAGTCTGTCTTGTTAGCTCGCCTCCATTGTTTCAGTTGATCTTTGACATAATGAAGTTGTTTGTGGAATCTAAACATTGTTGTCCCATATGTTGGGTGACCTTCTTCCCACCACTGTGGAATTTTCTTTCGAAGTTCCTCTTTTTGTAACCAAAAGTTTTCAAATTTAAATGGTTTGTGATCTTGCCTTGTCTTGATCCCTCCTTCCAACAAAATGGGAAAGTGATCTGAAACTGGACCCTCCAAAATCTGAAATTTTATATTCCATTTTACAAATGCCTCCTCTGAAACCAAAAAATGGTCTAACTTCACCTTCTGGCTATGTGGCTCCCTCCTCTTATTAGTCCAAGTATAGTTGGTTCCAGGGCATTTAATATCCACCAAGTGTAATGCCTGGACTTGGGCAATCATAAGTCGATCCCCTAGGTCCAAAATTGGGGTTCCCCCTTCCTGATCTCTAGAGGATAATTTAGCATTAAAATCCCCAACAATAATCCAGTCTAAATCTTCCCTTGAGACTCTCATGTTATGCACAACTTTCCATTGATGCATCTGACCATCTAGGTTTTGAGCCCCATAAAAATTTGTGATTAAAACATGTTCAGTTGTGACATTATTTCTAAAATGTGATGTGAGAACACCCCTCCAAGCTATATGTTCTATTGCAGTCCATTCAAGAGAGTTCCAAAGAGTAACTATCCCCCCGAGGCACCTTGGGCAGCCACTTCCATATGACCAGCACCCCTCCAAATTATGTTAACTGTTTTACACATAAGATCTAACGACATTTTTGTCTCCTGGATAAGCAAAAAATCTGTTTTACATTTTTCTAAGAGTCTTCGAACAACAGATTGATGGGTTCTACTGTTTAAACCCCTAACATTCCATGATTGTATAATCATTGGTTACCTTGAGAGCAGTAAAAATCTATTGGCCTCACCGATCCTCCAGTGATCAGTTTGTCTCCTTGAGCTGCTATCAATTCCTTATTTGATTTTCTACCCACTCCTTGAGAGTTGCTATTTTTTGATCTCTTTTCCACCTGAGTTATCCCTAAAGTTGGCCTTTCTCTATTCTTTTCTGCTATGCCCATGCTGACATCCTTAATTATTGGTTGCTCTTGGTTATGCACTATCAATGCCCCTGCACTCTCTGACTGCGGTAACTCATTGTACTCAATTACCTGCTCTATGATGGGGGAGATGAAAGAGGAGCTTGAACATGGATGTTATTATTTTCATTATTCCCATCCACTCCTTCCATGAATTGTTCTTCTTGGTCCATTAGTGTCTTAAATATCTCATACCTATTGGAGGGCTTGAGTTGGGTTTGCTCTTTACCATATTTTTTCTTTTGCCTTCTCCTTCTTTTGGGCTGTTCAAAACCATCTCCCTGTGCTTCTTTACCCTGAGAAATATTGGTTGGTTCTTTGTTGATTGTTGACTTACCCTCCTTAGGAAGATTTGACATTCCTAGAGGAGCCTCCATTTTTATGTTCATATTATTTGGGCAAGATCGGGCCAAATGCCCATATTTGTGGCAAACTCTGCATCTGAAGGGCAATGCCTCATAATCCAGTTGTTGAATCCAAGATAGTCCTGCAAGTTCAAGTTCCACCTCTGTCGGTAGAGGCTGGCTAAGATCCATTTCCACACATAATCTTGCATAAACAGTTGTGTTTCCTTCTATTGTGTCTTTGGAAACACCCAAATGTCTTCCAAGGGAATTATCGATAATTTCCAATACCTGCTCACTCCAAAACTCCATTGGAAGTGCATACAAACGGATCCAAACCGGGACAGCAGTGGGTTCAATTCGAGGATCAAATCCCACTCTCCAGGGTTGAACAAATAATCCTGTCGGACCATGATTCCTCTTTTCTGATTCGAAAGCCCTATTTCTATCGGCAAGTGAAGAAAAACTAACAATAAAATATCCATTGCTAATAAACCATAAAGAATACTCACCAAGAGGCTCCCAGTTTTGCCGGACCCGGGAATGCAAAAAATTTGGGGTAGGGCGAATACCCATGAATTTCTGAGATCAAATCATGATTGGCTCTATATAAAACTGTTTCTTCAACCATCCTTTGCTCAATGACAATCTTTGGCCTTGATTCTGACTGTGGCAAGCATCCATTAACTCGTTGAGATGTTGATCTATTTCCAGCAGCCGTAAAGAGCATTTTTAATGCAGTTTTTTGTGCTTCTTCAGTCTTTGATGGAGATTTATCCTTTAACAAATCTGCAAAAGAACTATGTCTCTCTAGAAGAGGATCCGGAGGTGTCCCCATTGGGCCCTCCTGGGGCAGCAATCTTGTCTTCAAATCCACAGTAACCAGAAATCTCTTCGGCTACCCAACTGATGCCCTAGTTTTTCCCTAGCTCAAAGTCCTTGTACATGTGTTTGTTCTGATCTTTGATCAGTATACCTTGATAATTAACATGAGAAAATATTTAAAAATATGTAGAAATTGTTATTATTTCTTTTTATTGTTGTGTTTGCATGTGGACTTGTCCTCGCATTTGGGGCCGTCTGGGAGAGGCTTCCCGCTGTCCTGAAATGTTTCCTGAAAAACCATCCTGTCGTCCCCGCCCTTGAATTTTGTGGAATATAGTTTCATTGTTATCCATAAGGGAGGAATCAAAGCTTTGAGTGACTTAACTACCACCAGCTCAATGTCGTGATGCAAGAGGAGCTAGCATTTTAAAATCATTATGAAAACAATACTGCTCTAAGAGAGCAATTTGTTTAGCTGAGGTTTACATCTATCTCCTTCATACAGTCTTTCATAATTTAGATTGTAATATTATATGGACGAATTAGCAACCTAGTGCTGTTCTAAGTTTTTTCTTTTAGAAATATATGTTTGCTGATTTAGGATCTGAAGTGAAGATGATTGCTTTCATTATCTATGTGTGGGGAGGAAAGCTCTTTCCTACTTGTACAGTATACAAATTAGATCTCAGAGAGGTCTATACATTTGACAGTTATTGATTGGATAAATTGAGTGATGACTCCTTGCTCTGTTCAATAGAATGAATACCCAATGAAATACTCCTCATTCCATAAAGGCCTCATACATCCCAAACACCTGACACCCATATCTGCAATAAAAGGCTATTTTTAATTCAAAAAACTACAGAGAGTATCAATAGTGCAGGGTGACCCAAAAGCATAACAAGGGGGAGGGGCACTGTTGGATGCACCCCTTACAAGAATCAATCTTCAGACAAAATTGAATGGCACCACAGAGACTCCAATTAAGGGTGCTTATATGATCATCACTAGTCCAAAAACTAACTCACTTATGCCATGTGGTTATCCCTGGTCTATGAGATATCCCTGGTCTATAACAATCTCATACCATGCCACTCAATATCACATATCATTCACGCCACATACATCATCTGCATGGATTTCATCACAGTATGCTTAACTCCTTACATATTCCTTGACTAATGGCCTAAAGTGGACGCTACATCCAATCATGACGCCTATTATGTTGTATATGCTGCTGCACATGCGTGCATACACAATGCATTGCAAATGTTAAAAAATGTGGCATTAAACCATATTGGTAGGGTATGCGACTATGACAGCATTCTAAATTTCTACAGTTAAATAACAGCAAAATAGCAGTAAAAAAAGGCCCATTGGAATTAGAGCAATTGTTTGAGAGTGAGGAGTTTCACACTCTAAACCAAAGTTAAACTCTCACGGGTGAACCTTAACATTTTATCAAATGGCATTTGTTTGATCTGTTAAATTTTTTGGCTCTCAAGGAGGAGAACCACGTTTTAATCTTGCCAAACGACACATGCATAATAGCCAAGCTGTTGTGATACTATTATGTGGTCATTATGTAATAAGTGTGGGACCCATTTCAATCCTATATAACCGATTGAAAAAAAAATAGCTTCGGGTTCTGCTTAAGCTATCATGATGCTGGAGGATCATGTAGGTTCTGGGGGCACAAAGTTGTATAATCTGCTGTAAATACAATGTGTGACAGCCAGGATTGTTGCAAGTTTCTAATTATAGGCTTAAACTGTTGCCTTGAATCCAAGCTAAAATATTGCTTCAAGACAAGTGAAATAGACCTCCAGATCAAGTTACAAGTGCTGAGACCATATCTTGATTCCTAAGAAAATCACTTTATTCCAAATTGAAGATTTTTGAGCTAAGAGGTCTGTTATGCTGTTTCTGAGCTGCAATTATTGTGCTCTAAGAAACAGTGAAGTTCAGGATGCGTGTTGGGGTTGATGCCTGCTTGTATTCATATCTTTTGCATGCCTGTATTCTGCCCATGATGTTCATTCAAAGGAATATAAATTATGTTGCTTGAAATTCATTCATGTATTAATGGCACGTATTACGTTTCTGAATGTTTAGCCTTCTGTGTGTCTCAAGAAGAGTGAAGGCCAAGAGTCTCAAGAAGAGTGAAGGCCAAGAGTACTCCATATGAAGAATCACATTCCATTATATATGTGTCTATGTGTGTATGTGTAAGTGACACAATGTAGAGTGAGATTGTGTGGAAGTATGGTGTATTGGAGATCTTTATTCTATCAAGATACTATTTTCGTGAGCATTTGTTAATGGTATATTTATGAGTTGTTGCATAAGGTATTTATGAGTTTTATATATTTAGAATATTGCCATTATCTTATATTTCATGTTGCAACTCTATTTTAGATCTTGTGGTTATTTTACCTTAAGTGTTTAGCTTCAAAAGCTAACAGTGGTATCAGAGCTACAATAAGGTTTTGTCTTGCACAGGTTTTTTAAAGTTTCAAAGGAGATTTCCATTGGTTAAGGAGAAACCAGTGAAGTTGAAAAAATTACCTTTGGAAAAAGAAAACCAGGGAAGATAGTTTTTTTCACTATGTTGAAGGAAAACTAGTGAAGGAATAGAAGGAGATTTACAGGTCTTGAAGATAGACCTTGACATTGATAAGATTAAGAGACCCAAGAAGGAGGTCCTATTGAAAAGTTTGATAGATAGAAGAAGATTCTAGATTGCTATTTAGCTAGAGTCTTTCCCCAGGGTTGAAGGAAAACTCGTGAAGACTAGGACTCAACATAGATTTATTTCCACTAATTTTGAGAATAACTAGTGAAGTTTATTGATTTCAGAATTTTGGAAATTTGGTTGTATTTGATTGCTATTGTCTAAGTTTTTGTTGCAGAAAATTAGTTCTCAGAAGTTGAGAAGCTTCCTACAACAGATAGAGAAAAATTTCACCTTTGATTGCCTGAAAGTCTATGTGCTCTCTTCATGCAAGGATTAGTTTTTGAGTTGCAGCAAAAGAGTAGACATTGAAGATTAAGAAGGTCCAAGAAAGAGGGCCCATTGGATATTGAAGGAGACCCAAGGAAGAGGTCCCTATTGAAGATTTGAGAAAGAAGATAGAAGAAGACTAAGAAAAGGTCCAATTGAAGAGTTGCAGAATTTAAAGACCCAAGAGAAGAGGTCTCAAGCAAATTTGGAAGGAGAAAGAAGAAGGCTAGAGAAGTCCTATTGAAGAAGTGACCATTGGAGAATATTTGAAGAAAGAAGATTGCAAGCAGGAGAAGCTTCTGAAGAGAAAAAATTGGGACAATTGTCGCCATCCGACAACAAGCCCAAAAGGAAGAAGGATTTGGCAAGAAGTTTGCCAAATCCCGAGAAGTATATTTTGAAGACCTCAAGACATTCAGATTCTTGAGGAAGAGGCCAGCGAAAGAGGTCAAATTTGAAGACAGAATTCAGTGAGAGCTAAGGAGAAGAAAGAGGATTGAAGAGGTCACCGATTTGAGAAATTTGAAGATAGCCATTAAGAATTTGAAGGCTGATTTGTGGAGGAGAAGATTGCTTATTTTCGTGATAGAAGTTGAAGGGTCACAAGACAAAAAATTGAAGGTGACATAGAGCTGCAAATTGAAGAAGATTTGAACAGATTTTGAAGTGCCTTTGAACAACCAATTGAAGGAAGGCTTGACAACAAACTAAGGCAGTGGATTGGAGGAGTTAGAGACTGTTTTTGGACAGCAAGATATAAGAGGAAAAATCAGATTTTGTGAGCAGCAATTTAAGAGACTTGGGCTGCAAAATTAGGCAGCATCAGAGGGAGATAGTAGAGCTGCGATTTGAATAATTTTGAGGCAGATTTGGGAGAACTTTGGACAGCAAAGCGAAGGAATATTTGGCAGCAATTGAAGCTGCAAATTGCAGAGTTTTTTGGATTGCAAGAAGGCAGCATTTGTAGCTGCAAATTTCAGAGTTCGAGAGAACACATTTGAAGGAGAATTGAAGCTGCAAAAATCAGATTTTTAGGCAGCAAGTTAAAGGCTAAAAGGCAGAAAATTTAGGCAGCAATTAGAGCTGCAAAATTGGTGATTTTGGGCATCAAGTTAAGGCTGCAAATTTGGAGGTTTAGAACAGCAAGTTCGAACAGCAAGAAAGGCAAAGAGGCAAGCTTCAGAAGCCACTCAAAAAGGTTTGAAATTAGGTGCATAAAAGAGTATTTCATTTTTATGAAAAAGTTGATTTAATTCAAGTTTATTTAGCACCATATTTTTAGAGCTCAAATCAGGAAAAGAGAACTCTAAATGTATTATTTCCAAGCCAAGGAAGGAGACGCCCTAGAATCTGCAAAACGTAACAGCAAAAGGTGAGGTTAAAGATTGCTTGAAAGGGAGTAATAAGGAGAAGAAAAATTGATATATATATGCTGCTTTTTTATAATCTAAGGAAGTGCAGAAAAGAGATTGGATAGTGCACAAAAACAAGGCAGAGTTAGAGTGTCCAAAGACACCATAAAGTGTAGTGCAAAGTTATAGAGTTTGTCTTTGGTTTTTAGAACGTAAGCACCACCTGCACCTGCACCTGCACCAAGGAGACAAAGGAGATTAAAAGTGATAAAGTCCAAGCAGAGATAAAGAAAGTAGATAACAGGTCGACGCCTCAGAGTTAAGGATAAGAGAAGCGCTCAAGACAGTCAACAAAGCAGTGCTTAGAGAAGTGCTCATTAAGAAGCATTAAGACAACCAACAAGCTTCAAAGTCTCGCTCGATAGAAGAACTTGTGCGCAACTCAGACGTAGAAAATAAGTAAGAGAAATATTGACACAACACTAGATAAAAACAAACGTCATTTAAGTGCAGGGTCGAGTCAGAAAGAAAGCAACATAGAGCAACGTTGTATGTCAAAGCAAGTGAACAACGTTAGAATCGTAGTGGAAGCCGAGCAAATCTTGTTGCACAGGCAGCAAATTGGAACGAGACATCGTAGTGGAAGACGAGGCGTCGAGGAGGAATCAAAGTGTCGAGCGAAACCTAACATCCGAGGCAAGTAAAGTGAAAGCTTAAGCATTGGAGTTGGTTCGCGTTTTACGTAAGTTAGAGCGACATAATCGCAAGGACCAAGGAGATATCATTAGGAGCCAATAGAGACGTTGAAAGAAGTAATGGCCAAGAGTTTTGTAATTGCCATAAGGGAATGAAAACGTTGGCATATGAAGTTGAAGAGAGCGCCAATAAAGAGCATTAGTTGAACTGACATTGAAGAAGGGCTGAAGCGCCATCATCATTGACTAAAAATTGAGCGCCAAAAGTTGCAAGGGTCATAAGTAGCATTTGTAACGTCTAAGAATTGAGTGCCACTTGATAAGGAAGTGAAGAGTCAAAGTGACAAGTGTCACTTTGCAGTAGAGAAGTGCCAACCATCTAAGGCTATTAAAAACGCCCCCATACCACCTTAATTGCATAGAGAACAACTACACGCCTTCATTGAATCTCAGGTCTGAGAGCGTCAGAGTGGATACAATTGCCATATGTGCAACAGAGTGGAGTAATTTCGTTGAGTGGTGCCATTTTAGGGCAGGTCAAACGACTTTGACTGGTTATCTTCGCACCTCAGGTGGGAGGTAAAGCAATTCATTTACAATTTGATTATTTGCTCAACAATTAGGAGTTATAAGGTTGGATAATGTTATTATTTTTCTAAGGTTGAAGAGAAATTAATCCATTTGCTTGATTATTGGAGAGATAAGACATAAAAGTGAAATTTAAAACCTTAGAAACATTATTAGTCGTTTTTGGAAAATCTTGAGAAGCTTTGAAATAATTTTTGAGAAACTATTGGGAATTCAATTTCAAGTTTTGAGAAGTTTTATCAATTGAGAAATAAGGTTTCCTACATCAAATTAGGAATATAAAATTTGCAAATATCTTTTTACTAGATTTCTAAATTTTTGAATTTGGAATTATAAGGAATTCAACATCAACATAGGTTTGTGAAATTTTAAATTTTGAAATTATTTTTTTTGAAATTTGGGAGATAAAAGGATTTCCACCTAGAGTTTTGAAGAATTGAAACTTTTGTTTGATCATTATCCAAACATTAGGAAATACAAGGTACTCTACAGAATTCGAGAATTCCATAAAAATTGTCTTCAGTCTTCTACTTATAATTAGGGAGACAAAAGGGATTCAACTCAAAGGAAACCTAGAAAGCTAAGTATTTTATCAAAGCTATATTCAAAACACTAGGGAGACATAAGGAATACAACAATAAAACTATTTTTGAAGATAGTAATGGATAAGTTAGCAAGAGGAACATATCATCACAAAGTACACTATGAAAGGATTCAAGATCAAAGTCCATACAATATTCCATATCAAAAATGCAAAATTACTTCAAGTACAAATAATTCTACAAGTCAAAATGAAAAAGATATTTGGTTTATTGATTCTGATGTCAGTTATCACATGATAGGAAATCTACAATGGTTTGATTGCCTTGAAGTCACAAATATTTTTGGTTTGAGAGATCTAGTTCATGGAAATGGATGTGTAACA
Source organism: Wollemia nobilis (assembly GCA_028583015.1). NCBI lineage: Eukaryota > Viridiplantae > Streptophyta > Pinopsida > Araucariales > Araucariaceae > Wollemia > Wollemia nobilis. The sequence continues at coordinate 2,101,472 of JAQPPZ010002512.1, forward strand.
CTAAGTACACCATTTTCAAATCTTGTGTTACATGATGTCATGTATGTACCAGGGCTAACTACAAACCTCATTTCAGTAACCAAACTAATTGAAAGTGGAGAGATGGTAGAATTCAAATATGTAAATGGAGAAAGCAAATGTCTTATCAAAAGACACAATGAAATAGAAGCTACAGGATCTATTAACAATGGTATATATATGCTCTAGACTCATTTGGGTTCACACAAGATATTGTTGTTCAAAACAACACTAATGGATTTTCTGAGAAACAGATTGCAGGAAATGGAAAAGGAAAATGGATCAATTGTGATCCAAATTTACCTTCCATATTCATACACAAGAATCAAAGAATGGAGATGATGAAGCAGAAGTTTCCATACAGAAAAAGAAAGGGTCATATGATTCTAAGAACAAAGAGAAAAGGAAAATACTTATGGAAGAATTTGATGACTATGAAAGAGCTCAAGAAACTTGTAATCTTGAAAGCACAAACATTGGAATATACTAACCATTCATTTGATCAAAATACAAAAAGGCAACAGATTGAAGAGAGCAAGGATGAACAACACAAGTTCCAAGATTATGATCCAGACATTAGTCTACTAGAGGAAGATTGAAAACTCAAAGATAGAGACAAGTAGGAAAGGACAACATCAAGACGAAGACCATATTGAAGACTAAAAGTCTTCAATAACCAAAAAATGTAATATAGGGGGGTGTTGGAATATATTACATTATTTGGTACATGCTAATGTACCACCTTGGGTACATCTTTAGATTATGAGTGTGTCTTAGATTAGAGTGTGCAAAGTATTTAATAATGTAAATGTGCATAATAGTCCATGTGCACATGAGTCCGTAGAATAGGAAAGTGAAGTCTCAAGAAGAGTGAAGGCCAAGAGTACTCCATATGAAGAGTCACATTACCCAGGTGTTGTAGGTGAGTTGGAGAGGAGAGGGCAATCCTCTAAGGGAGGTCCCAGGTTCAAATCTCCACCCTACCAAAAAGCTGAATTGGGTACCCAAAATCCAATTGATAATGTTGGTGCGGGCAGGGCTGGGTGTGACTCCCGGGTGACTTTGACGGTATAGAACCCCCTGTTCGTGGTCTCTTAGACCAAGGCGGCCCCACAAGGGGTTTTTTGCTTTAAAAAATAAAAAAATAAAAAAAATAAAAAAATGAAGAGTCACATTCCATTATATGTGTCTATGTGAGTATGTGTAAGTGACACAATGTAGAGTGAGAGTGTGTGGAAGTATGGTGTATTGGAGATCTTTATTGTATCAAGATACTAATTTCGTGAGCATTTGTTTATGGCATATTTATGAGTTGTTGCATAAGTCATTTATGATTTTTCTATGTTTAGAATATTGCCATTATCTTATATTTCTTATTGCAACTTTATTTTAGATCTTGTGGTTATTTTACCTTAAGTATTTAGCTTCAAAAGCTAACACCATTTGGGAGTATTCTGGTTATGTAAACGAATATATAATGCAACATACTACTATATAATTCCATGATATATGAGGAAAGATGATATAATGGAGAGAACCCACATATATACACAAAGCTTACACAACATGTATCGTTCACACTTCAATGGTCTACAATACATCTATGGAATATGATCTCGTCGAGTGTACAACACACAGGATGAGCATGCCTCAATCACCATCTAACAACTGACTAGCATGTGCTTTGATCAAGGTAGATGGGGTGTATACAGGTATCATGAGAGAAGTTGGGCGGATGAGAACTTCTATACTTGCTTAACTACCTAACAACTTGTATACACATAAAACATTAAAATTAGCTCATAGTACATCACATGATATTTTGTTATATTACACATAACATTGAAACATAAAGGCACACCATGCACAACTCATACAAATGTTCTTGTTACATTACACATAACATTGAAACATGAAGGCACAGTATGCACAACTTATACAAATATTCATGTGCTCACCGAGTGACCCTAATGCAGATGCATGGAATCATGCAAATGTTCATGTGGTTCAACTTGTCTGCCTACGTCTACTCCCTCTTTTAGACTTGTTGACGTCCCCGCCAATGGACCACTTTATTCACCAAGCGGGGTAGATCCACTAGTCTCAATACTTCCAAGGTTTGTTATGCTCCTTATGCTTCTTGACATTTCACGTGTTCTGCAAAACTAGAATTTGTGATAACTTGAGTATATATCCTTTCCTCTGTCAAACATATTCAGACTTTTCAGTGCGTAATATGGTGACCGAGCAATGGCATTGCTGCAAGTCCAAGAGGCAGTGCCTGTCGCCATTTGTCTTTGGGGTCAAGGAGATGGAAACCCTTTTGCAGGAGTGAGGGGAAACACCTCTAGGCCTTAACAGACCTTTCATCGAAATCTTTTGTCTTGTTAAAACTTCTCATGTGGTTGACAACTTGATATTAATGGCAGCCAACCTGGATGGCATTTTGGCAGCTCTCATAGATGATGTTCCTCAAGTTCCTCAAGTGTGGACAGCACCTCTCAGCTGACAGATGACACCACCTTGGTTATCAATAACACCTCCTAGCTGATGGAACTAGCTGATGGAAGATGTGTAGTGATTCTGTCATAAAACCATCCAGAATTGCTATGACTGTCCTATCGCCTGGAAGAGGTCAATCAAAGAACAATGAGACATAGAATATACAGCCAAAGATGCAAATTCTAGATGGTCACTAATTGCTATATATCATTCATTTAAGTTTTATACATTAGTGGCTATTTTGGATTTTTTTCATTTTTGCTTGTAGAGAAATAAACACTTATTTCTTGGCTTTTTCTGTAATATTAATTGTAAGTGTCTTGAATGTAGCAGCTATGGACATTTTGTTCTTTTGTTGGTGTGTGCTTTATTCTTTTATTGAAGATTATTTTTCTGGTGCTTCACTTCAACGATACCTGTTGACAGGTGATTCTTTTTTAAAATTAAGAATTTGGTAGACTAAATCTTCGATGCAAGGCAAGACTTTAAGTTGTTATGTTTTTGCAAATTAATATATTCGTGACTTATATGTTAGTCCATAAATTTCAGGGTGGCAGTTGTTTCAAGGAATTTCAATTTTCTGTATTTTGAATAGTTTTTTTTGGACTGTGCAGCGTGTTACTAGACCACGAGGAGGTTATAATGAATGGTTGAGATGGCTTCCTGTTTCTCTTCATAAAAGGCTGTATTATCTAATAAACCATATATGTGTCAATTTGCCACTTTTAAACCGAGTCAGAGGAAAGCAGGTTGCTCCTTTTCCTTTGGAACAGAGGACCAATACAGATTCTATAACTTTTCCAGAAGCTGATGCAAGACTGATTGCAGCAATGGCTCGTGAAATGTCTGAAAAGTAAGTGTTTGTCTCATGTTTACCTGCATGCCACCTTGAGGCCCTAGAGATTTTTTAAGATTTTACAAACAAAGTATCTTCCATGCAGATAAATTGACAGTGCAGGTTAGAGTCGTGCAGAGTTATTTATGAATCTTCCTGATGTCCTGATAGAAGTATATATTTTAGCACCATATGGACTAATACTATTTTTTGTTAATGGTGTACTTGAAAATATTTAACACACAATAACACACTCCATCATCCTATTGCATTCTAGGTTTGTAACATTCTTTAGTCCCATTATTGTAGGTTGTGCGAGGCTCTCAATCATAATCAGTGATCTTATCAGAATGTTGGACTAGGAACAAGACATAATGGATTCCTCTGTAATCATACTTTGTAAATTTGATAATAGATTATCAATGGTCTCTGCTTTTGCAACCATATATTAAAATTCACTATTAATGTTCTGCTTGAGTGCTTAATATGTAGATTCTTTTTATCTGTGATATGTCTTCTAACAACAAACTTGCTTGTATAACATAACAATCCTATTAGAGCTGTTATATTATATCTAGGCCTGTCCTTTTCCCATGAAACATTGCAAACTTTTGATCTTGTGTTGCTTTTTGGTGATTCTTGCAAATCAATTTCAATGATTTATTGGCCAGCATATTAGTGGTGTGCATCAAAAGGTCACAGCATCTAACCAGCTTGTAGAAAGGAAAAATGAACATTACTAAAGATTATGTGCCAAGTTGGCAATTCTAGAGAACGAGCTGGAGGTAAATTTTTGCAAAGTTTGGTACTGTGCCTTCAAGTACTTGCCATGGCATATGAGAGATGAAGATTTTTGTGGCTGCTAACATTTCAACTAACAAGTAGCACTAATAATTAGTTGCAAATGACATAATTTTAGAAGCAACATTGAGCAGCAAATACAGATGTTACTTACGGGGGCATGAAAAAAGTAAACACACTTATAAGAATGCGAGAGAGAATGAAACATGAGAATCTACATGCATACCATAATTGTGGAATTACGACCATATATGTACATGATTAATCACTAAATACACCCAAGTAAAAACCTGTTTACATCTCATTTATAACCTTAAATATGATACTATTAAGTATTAACAATTTAACATAATTTGCTAATTAATACAAAATTTAGTGTCTTTAGGATACAAGGATGTGGTAGTTTGGGCATGTGAAGGAGTGCGGTTCAGAAATATTTTGCTAATTTGCAGGACATTCAGGATAGACCCATAATACCATATTGTAACAAGTAGATGTAATGAACCTCTTTTCTCATTCCATAAATATTTCAACAATTTGCATAAATATTCAACATGCATCCACAAATAAATTAATTACACAATAAATTGCTCAATAAAATAGAGATTGATTATACCCTTGAGGTAGGGGAACACCATACAATGCTCCTTTTGGAAGGAAGCCACTCCACAAGATCTCTAGCTCCACGAGCCAAGACTTCTCCAAGAATACATCATCGATTGACTCCTTTCACAATGGGGGTACATCTCTCTTTATACAAGAGTGTGATGGTTCACCTTCCATGAGTTACAAGATCACACATGTGGAGGTTCATCTTCCATGAGTTACAAAGTGCATAATAATATGACAATATTCCTTGTGGTTACATATGACAATATTCCCCCAATGGTTACAAATATGATTCTATGACATACGTATTTGTATTTTGACATGTGGCCTTCCTTATTCAATAATTAATTAATGGCTTATTCTATTATACAATACAATATTAAATTATTCAATATTAAGTACCTATCTTGGTACCTAACATTCATGTAATGAACCTCTCTTCTCATTCCATAAATCATTCAACAATTTGCATAAATATTCAACATGCATCCACAAATAAATTAATTGCACAATAAATTGCTCAATAAAATAGAGATTGATTATACCCTTGAGGTAGGGGAACACCATACAATGCTCCTTTTGGAAGGAAGCAACTCCACAAGATCTCTAGCTCCACGAGCCAAGACTTCTCAAAGCATACATCATGATTGACCCTTTTCACAATGGGGGTACATCTCTCTTTATACAAGAGTGTGATGGTTCACCTTCCTTGAGTTACAAGATTACACATGTGGAGGTTCACCTTCCATGAGTTACAAAGTGCATAATAATATGACAATATTCCTTGTGATTACATATGATTCTATGACATACCTATTTCTATTTTGACATGTAGCCTTCCTTATTCAATAATTAATTTATGGCTGATACTATTTTACAATACAATATTAAATTATTCATTATTAAGTACCTATCTTGGTACCTAACAGTAGAGCACAGCTAATCTTACAGAAATTCCAGTATATAACTCTGAATTAAGCATGTTGAGAATTATTATGGTTACATTCCTCAATAATCTGAAGATGGAAAGGTGACAATGCAATATTTTTCAACACAGTAGTAGACTGCAGATACATTCTAAGGCTCTTGATCAAATATAGAACAAAATCTGGTGTCATTCCATCTTAACCATTAAGATAGTGTATTAAATAATGTGATGGTCGTCGTTTCCATGTATATGCAATTGCATAAAACTTAGTAATATATGATCGTAGCTGGCAATAAGTTTTAGGCAGAATTAAAGGAATTATTGTTTGTCTGCAGCTGGTTTGGCAAGCGATTCTGCTTATTATTTTTTTGTACTTACAAATTGCAAAATTACTTGCTGCTTTTGAAAATCAATGCAATAAAATAGGTTATTTTTCATTTACCAAAATTTTTAAAGTAGAACACCCATTGAATACATATGCAAGTGATTAAAAATATGTCTTTGATGTATTCTAGGGATTTGACATAGTTTTGACCAGCTCCAAGTTTTTTTGAGCACATCAAGTTTGTTTGTTAATCATTAATATCTATGGTGTGCTCATAATATGAGCTGTTATGCCTTTTTGGACATGAGCTATACTTCTCAAAAAAACCCAATAGTAGCACTGAAAATAATAAGTTTTCTTTGTGAGTTAACTTGCAGTGATGCATTTTTTGCAAGCATCTCCTTGCTGCACTCTATGCTGAGAAAAAAATAGAGCATTTGTTGTGCCACAGATTATGAACAACACTTGTTGTGCCAAGGATATGATGAACTGGTTCACATTTAAAACAATGCTCTTTTTAGTTTTTATTTTTTAATTGGTTATGTGGGATTGAAAATGGGCCCAACACCCGTATTATGTCGTGACCACATAATGGCATTATAACAGCTTGGCAATTATGCATGTATCTCTTTACAAGATTTTAATCTAGGTCTCCTCCTTGAAATCGAGGAATTTAACCATTTGAGCTTATGCCATTTGATAAAATGTTAAGGTTCATCCATGGTGTAAAACTCTTCACACATAACCAATTGCTCTAAACCCCATGGGCTAAAAAGTTAAGGACCCACGGGATTGGAACGTTGGTTTATGGTGTGAATTTCTTCACTCCCAACCAATTGTTTCAAAGCCCATGGGTTAAAATGGTGGTCTTTTTATCATCATTCATTCAAATATTTCTCCAAGATTGTTAAATTACTTTCATAGGTATATGCACTATTAAATTTCCAGAAATCTGTGATACAAACTCATCGTATGAGTCTAGATTATATAACTTGGCACTTAAAGCTGTTTTTACTCTTTATGTTTTTAATGCGAGGGTTTCTTTGTTATCAGCATTTTTCTTAGTTGGTTATATTAGGTCATGATTGCATTACTACAATATTTCTACAAACCAAATAGTGGTATCACAACTGACAAGAATGCATTTATTGCCTGACAAGGTTTGAATCGGGGGTTCACATAGGGAGCCCACATTTATAACCACTTGAGCGCATGCCATTTGATTGATATCAGCATTTGTTATTGGCTTGACATGGCACAATTTCTTGGATTCTAGTCCTTGGAGAAATTGGCTTGGTAATTATTTTATTGTTCTTGCTCTGATAATTGCTGCCAACGCTTTACCATGGATCTCTAGAGGTTTTCCTTAACTACCTCTTTGGCCCGTAGTCTAAAATTCCTTATTGATACCTTCGAAAGGCTACCTTCAGTTGGTGGTCCTGTAGATTCTCCTGCCACCATGACATGCAAAACTCACTTGTAGGTGTCATCCAAGTAAACTCATCCAAGGGAATTTACATTTTCTCCTTCCCCTTCATTCGTTGTTGTGGTGAAGCTGCTGGCAACTTTCCTTTTCCTCATTGGTCTTCTGGAGTTCTAGTTCGTGGTTGTGACTCGATTACATTTTGCACAAGACTCTCTACCGATGATGTATGTGCTCCTTGTGGCTTCCCACAAAGCTAGTGCCAACTCCTCTGCGAGTTTGGGGTCCTTGCCATGACAACGCTCTCGACACATGTCTTGGAGGATGCCTCCTCAATTCCACTTGTTCTACACGTTCTGTAATCCTTGGCTGATTTTGCATTTCCTTTGCGATATTCTTCTTTGGCTTTGGATTTGAACTCCTCCAACGACAATTACTCCCAACTTACCCTAATTGTCTTTTGATTGACTTGGCCTCCAATTGCAGATCCACGTGGCATGGTTGCTCTCCGTGCTGCTTACTTTTTCGGTCCATGTGCCATTCCTTTTTTTCGCCCTTCTGTTCTTCTAGACGACTTAGACAACCCAACTTTGGATGACCCAACTCTTGACAACTCAACTCCATATGGCTCAGTGTTGGATGGCCCAACTCTAGATAGCTTAGATTCTAACGACTTGGTCTCGAAATGCTTGGGTTTGGATGACCCTGGCTTGGATGGCCCGAATCTAGACAAACTGTCTTCTGGTGGATTGCTTTTGGACGACTTGCTTCCAGACGTGCTGCTTTCCTTTGGAAGCCCATCTCCGGATGGCCTGGTTTTGTTAACTTTTTCGTACTTCTCTCGAGATGGTTTGTTTGGTCTAGCTTTTCTTGTGTTTCACTCACCTTTGGACTGTTTGTACGACTCTCCCCTCAACTTCTCTGCATTCTTCCTTCATCGTGCACAAGCGTTTCTCTATCAAATCCTCTCCTTTTATTTTACCTACACAAGAAAAGCAAAATTTCAAAATGGTAAGAAAGGGTTTTTAGCAAAACCCTTATTGTTGCTTCTTCTGGTGCATGCCCTAGCTCGATTTCTCGAGTGTAACTTCCCCCTTTGCAACATAACTTTCCTTCTTTTGCTCGCAATCCCACACAATGGGCTTATTTTGGTTACTCTTCTTGGTACTCTGAAATGTGCTCTAAGTCGTGCCCTAGTTTCTATAGAACTTGCTACTTGGTGCATTCTCCTTGTGCCCCTCTTTATTGCCCCACTTTGGATTTGGTTGCTTAAGTGAGCAAATAAGAGCTCCTTCTACCTATTTATAAGATGAAGGTAGGGACACTTAACCTACATTTTGCAACTCCCCCTTAACTACCACTTCACTTTCCTTAACTACCGTACATGCAACTATTTGTTTTGCACGCTTCTTTTGTCCTTTTCTATATGTTTGACTTCTTATGCCTTGTGCATGGTGGGCTTGCTAGGAAGGCGTGTGCACATGCATCCTTGTAGTTATTCTTGTTCACCCTGGATGCTTGAGGAAGCTAGACGGTCTGTCTGGCTCTTTAAATGACTTTCTCCTTTGCCTGTTTGGGCCGCCTAGAGGCCAAACGACATTCCCATTGGCCTAGATAGTCGACTGTGCAAGATTGAAGGACTCAGATTGCCAAACTGCTTGCCTAGCTATATTGAAGGTTTGGCTCTTGTTTGGCCTAAATGGCCCAGGAGACCAGACTACGTACTTCGCTGTCCCAGTGGCCACTTCCTGTATCTTTCTTTGCTTAGACCTCCTAGGTTCAACTACATTTCTGTCTTTAAGCCAACCTCTAATGACTCATCGACTTCTCCCTCGGACGACCCAACATCAACTTCATTCAAGTGTTCCTTATTGTTGGATGACCCTCCTCTCTCTGTCAACTTGGTTGATGCATTTGCCAACTTAGGAGTAGTTTGTAGATCATATAGTCTCCCCAGATAGCCTTGGGAGAGCCCAAATGAATTTTCGGGGACTTGTTATCCTTATAAGGAGACTAGGGGGTGGCCTAGACGACCCACCTTGCTACCTAGACGACCTATGACGCATTTGCGGCAGATTGCTCCCACCTAGACGATTGGGAAAGAGGCTAGACAACCTCCCTCCGTGGCTAGGCAATCCTAGATGACGTAGGGGTCCTAATGGCCTGCCCAGACTGCCTGAGCAGCCTCTTTTGCAAGCATACCTTGGGTTGTCAGGTGGCCCTGGTGGACCATTCGGACTTCCCAAGGAATCGTTCAGATTGTTAGGTGGATGACTACAACCAACACTTTGGCGTTCTCATCTTCGTCTTTCGCCTAGACTCCATCTAAGTTTGAATGCCCTACCTTGGCTTCACCTGTTCTTCCACCATATTGCTACAATTTCCTCACCTTCGGAAGTGACTTCAGCTTCTGTTTGAGGTTCATCCTGCAAAACAACTTTTGGCAATGGATTGACATTACCTGGTTGTTAGCCAACTTGTTGTCTCCTTGGTGTTCCCCATCTATTCCTCCTTTCAAATTCCGAGCTTGAACTGGTATTGCTCTAGTCTTCCTCCTCATTGCTCGATCTCGTTAGGGACACTACTACTTGGTTCATTCTTCGAGTTGCCAACACCTTGTTACTTCGCTTGGTAATGTTTGCTATGGGACTTCATGCACACCCTACCATTCAAATCCTACAACTCTTTGTCTTGATGAGATTCTTTTTGCCAAACTAGTAGTTCTCTTCTAAAAATTCAATTTTTGTTGCACGGTCATCAACAACTCCGAACACCTGCTTGTCTGTCATGCTCCCCCTAGAGTTTCTTCTGGACATGCCCCTTCTCCTAAAAAGCTCCTACCAATTGCTTGTATATCTTGTCATACCTGCATCAATTCTTTCATGCGTTGTCTCTGCAGTTGGCCTATTTAAACAGTCAATTGTTCACTCCTTCCGCTCAATTGTTGTGTTTTGGCACGCATTCTCTGTTGTGCACGCTCAGTGGCTTCTATCAAACTCAATCCTTTCTGTTCACTTTGTTCACTATTAGGCACTTGTTTGGCGGTTCCTCTTGTCCAACTCCATCGTCGCCATCCGTTGCATGTTTTGACCATCAAGTGACCTTTGTTCACCAATCTTTCTTCATTCTTTATCAACATTGAAAAACCTGACATGCACGCGTACCCTTTTGTGTTCAGTGGGTCCAGGCACTAACTCTTTTTGTTACACTATTGTTTGCATGTCCTCCTGACTACTTGCAATTTCCTTCTTGTATAGCCATGCTAGTTGCTTTACAAGCGCGCTTTCATCAAAGTTGCTTGTTTCTTTTGCACCATCATACTCCTTTGTACGACTAGATTCTCCAACTTCCCTTGTTGAGATTCCTTGCAAGGATCTCGAAGACTAACTTGGTGCAGCTGTCAATTTTTTTGTACTTGTGCCTTCGTGACTTGGTTCGATGTTGAAAAAGTTTACCAGTGCTTTCACTTTGTATGGATTTAACTTTGAACCATTGACTATCCCGGGACATTGTGTCTTGTCTAGTCTCCTCAATCTTACTACGCCATTATCCATCACATCATCCACTTGGAAGGGTCCAAGCTACAGGGGCTTGATCTCACGTTTGCCTTTGTATTTCACCACCAAGTCACCTACTTTCATCTTCTATAGGTGCGTGTCATGCCAAAGCTTTTGATGATGTTGGGCAACCTTGGCCCACTGTGCCATCACTCTTTTCTCATCCAGGTTAATGAGTGTCGTCAGCCTCTCCATTAGGCTCTCCTAGTTGCCAAGACGGTTCTGCATTGCCACTCTCAGTCTTGGCACTAGAAATGCCACCAACACAACTGCCTCTTGGCCATACATCAACTGGAATGGCATGTAATTTGTAGTCGGCTTATATGTTATCCTGTATGCCCACAAGATTGCTGGCAATTTCTCCTCCTAGTTAGCATCTTTGGTTCCGTACGTTTTGTACATTATGGAAAACAAAACCTTGTTTGTTGCCTTCTCCTGCCCATTTGCCTTGAGGTAACATGGACTTGAAAACGGGTGCAAGATTCTTGTTATGAACCTTGCAGTAAAGTAAAAGCACATCCACATAATATTGCAATAATAATAGAAAATGAGCTTGAAATTAACAATATTGCAAGATGAAATGGAAATGCAACAAATTATATTGCAAAAAACAAGAACACATTACAAAATCCGGGCCTCTTCGAGGGGGCAACCTCCTTAGAAGCAGAACTTTGATACAACAAAATATGAGATGCCTTTAGCTATGCCCCCTTACCTTTTTGAAGACTCTTCGAAACCCTAACTATAATGCTCAAGGGTTGGCTTCACATGCAAGTGGCCGCTTGAGCTAGAATCTTCTACCAAACAATTAGTAATGGTTACATTAAATGGCCCCACTTGTCTAGGCGCCTCAAGTGCCACTTACATAATAGAAAACATTACACAATATTATTAGGATGGGGTCCCCAAGTTAGAAAGGGGATCATTTCATAGTAATGTTAGGATGGGGTCCTAACATGCCCTTCCCCTTCATAAAAGCTTTGTCCTCAAAGCTGGAGATGAGAAAATTGTTGCTGTAGTTGCTGGAGAGGCTTCCATGTGGCATCTTCTATCTGCAAATTCCACCAATGGACCAAGACTTCAATGATGCTGCGATTACATAGAATGCTGGTTTTTCGGTTCAAAATGTTGTCTGGCTTCAAGATGATTGAGCCTTCATCATCTAACTGAGGAAGTGTTTATTGGACTTGAATGCGGTTGTCGAGTACCTTCTTGAGACGTGATATGGAGGACTAGATAGATCTTGGAAGAAGGTGATAACGCAAGCTTATAGGCCACTTGTCCAATCCACTGCGATACTTGGTAGGGTCCATGAAATCGTGTTGCCAACTTTTGATGAGTAGGATGTTGCACTGAAGATTGCTTGTAGGGTTGGAGTTGAAGAAAGACCATATTGCCTATGTTGAAGCTGCGCTCAGAACGATGTTAGTTAGCTTGCTGTCGCATCTGGTTTTGAGTTGCCACCAAGTTCTCTTTCAATTGCTGCAAAATTTTGGGTACACTCTTGAAGAGTGGCATCCACCACCTGAACCTTGGAGCTTCTGGAAACATATGAGGGTGACGAGGGTGGGTACCCATAAATTGCCTTAAAAGGAGTCATCTTGGAAGCTGTATGGAACGAAGTGTTATACCACCATTCAGCTAATGACGACACTTAGCCCACTATGTTGGTTGCTTGAAGGTAAAAGAACAAAGGTAGGTCTCCAAGCATTTATTGACAATCTTGGTTTGTCCATCAGTCTGTGGATGGTAGGCCAAGCTCATTCACAATTGTGTTCCTTGCAGTTTAAATAGTTCTTGCCAAAATTGATTAGTGAAGGTGGGGTCATGGTTAGACACAATGGATTTTGGCATACCATGGAGTTTAAAAATGGAGTCCATGAATATTTGAGCAATAGTGGAGGCACAATAAGGGTGAGCAAGTGAACAAAAATGAGCATACTTCGAGAGACGATCCACCACCACAAGAATGACCAATTTTCCCCCGAATATAGAAACCCTTCAATAAAATCCTTGGAGATATCAGTCCATACATTTTCTGGGATTGGTAATGGTTGCAGAGTGCCTAGAGTACAAACCATTTCTCCCTTCATTTGTTGGCAGATCTTCACATTCCACCACAAAAGTATGGATGTCATTTTTCATTTCCTCCCAATAGAAGGATCGTTTAGCTCGTTCATATGTCTTCAAAAATCTTGAATGACTTGCAGTGGGTGAAGCATGCATTTCTCTCATGATGTCCTCACAGAGCAGTGAGGTATTAAGAACTACAAGGTGAGCATGATATCTCAACAGTTGTCCATCCCATGAGTACCTTGTGTGAGAATTGGGATCCCTTTGAAGTTGTTCTTTCATGGTTTGCAATGGTGGGTCCTTGGCTGATTCCTCTTGCAGTTGGGAGACCCACTGAGGAAGGGGAGATGAAAGGGCACACAATGTCGCTTGATCCTCAAATTGATGTGAGAGGTCATCTACCACAATATTTTCCTTCCCTTTCTCATAACAATGTCATAATTGTACCCTAATAATTTTGAGACCCATTTCTATTGTGTTGGAGTAGATACTCTTTGTTCGAAAAAGTATTTCAAACTTTGATGGTCTCTTTTGATGGAGAAATGCCTCCCAATGAGATATAGTCGCCAATAATTGACAACATGGAGGATGGCCATCATTTCCTTTTCATAAGTAGACTTCCCCAAATTTTTCCCCGACAATGCCTTACTAGTGAAAGCTAGGGGTCGCCCTTCTTGCATTAACATGGCACCAATGCCATGGCCCGAAGCATCACTTTCAATTATAAAGGGTTTGGAAAAATGGGAGTGGCTAGCACCAGTGTTAAAGTCATGGCTTCCTGAAGATTTACAAAAGCTTTTTCTGTGGGAGTTGACCACATAAAGGAGTTCTTTTTTAACATGGTAATAAGTGGAGCTGCTATCTTTCCATAACTCTGTACAAATCGTTGGTAGTAGCCAGTGAGACCCAAAAATCCTCGAAGTGCCTTGAGAGTTTGTGGCTTAGGCCAATTTTGTATAGCTTCAATTTTCTTTGGGTCAACCTTAACTCCCTCTTGTGAAACAATATGCCCCAAATATTCTACCTCTTGCATTCCAAAGTATAACAATTAGATTGTTTGATAAATAATTGATCGTCTTGTAATAGTTGCAAAGTTTGATCCAAATGTTGTAGGTGCTCGGCCCAAGTACAACTGTAGATGAGAATATCATTGAAGAAGACCAAAATAAACTTGCGAAAAAATGTGCGGGAGACATTATTCTTGAGGCTTTGAAATGTTTTTTTTTTTTTTTTTAACATGGTGGAATCGGTAGCCGCCATGAATCCGGGCAGGCTGTCCAACTTTTATGGCTGCCACAGTATTCTGTGCTGTCCGCCCCGGAAGCCGCCACATAGATCTTCGCGCAGTCCGCCCCTATAACCGCCATGCCACAATCATTTTAAACCTTTTACGCCGCTGAAAGCACCAGGAAAGGGACAAGTGTTTAGTCCGACGAGGCCCGAGATTTGAACCTTGGACCTCCGCCCCCTTATGGGGTTTGGATGAACCAATTGGTCTACGCCTCGGACCTAGAGGCTCTGAAATGTTGAAGGTGCATTAGTTAGGCCAAATGGCATGACCAAAAATTCTTAATGGCCCTCATGAGTTCGGAATGCTTTTTTTTGGAATTTCTTCCTTGAGCCTTATCTGTTGATAACTAGAGCGAAGATCCAACTTGGAGAAAAACTTTGTGCCATGTAACTCATCCAACAACTCATCAATCATAGGGATAGGACATTTTTCCTTAATGGTGAGCTTATTGAGATCACGAAAGTCTATACACAACTGTCATGACCCATCATTCTTTTTGACCAATAGTATCAGTGAAGAATAAGGATTGTTACTATGTCGAATTACCCATGTTTTTAGTAACTCTTGAACCAACTTCTCAATTTCTGACTTTAGCGCATAGGGGTATTTGTATGTCAACGCCTATATCCCGTTGACTAGTTGATCGATTGACCAATTCAACGTTGACCAGGTGACCAATCCAACGTTGACCGGTTGACCAATTGACCTTGCAATTTTTAAGGAAGTTGCTGCAAAAAGATAAGGGAGAATCATTCTTATCTATGCATATTAAAATCATGAATTATGGTTAAAATAGAATAAGCGCTTATATTCTAAATATTGATGGTTGACGGTTGACCATGTAGTTTTTAATAAAAGCGTCATTTTTAGAAATAGTTTGTTGTATACACCTAAGGAGCATTGAGCTTATCCTTTGGTGATTAAAATCAAATGGCCATGCTTTTAATAGAAGAAAATAACAACTATGCACAAAATGGCCGTAGCAAATCACGTTGTGTGATTAAAATAGAACAAGCTATTTTTGTAACGGGATTGGCTGCGTTCTATATAAGAACGTAGACCATTCGTGGGAAGACTAATTTCATATCGCCAATTGTACTGCATAATTTATTAATAAAGTTTTTAGTATTCTCATTCGTGTGGACTAAAAGAGTGACTTTTACGTAGTCAACCGGGCGGACCATTTGCGGGATCTTGGGCCCACTCCAAGCAGTAATCCTCCTCCTATTTATTTTATTTTTGCTTTATTTATTTCTGTAATTTATGCTTTATTTATTTATGCAATTTTCTGCTTTATTTATTTCTGCAAGTGTGAATTTCCTGCTTTATTCATTTCTGCATGTGTGTTTAAATTCCTACAATTTCCTTTCAGCCGTGTGTTTATTTCCAGCATCTTAATTTCAGTTTATTTATTTTCCTGCACTTAGTTTTGTTGGGTTTGGATGAACTGAAAATACACGAACAACAACTCCCCCACCAAATCAATAGGCACAAAGAGACTCATTCCCCACACTACAGGCATATAGTGTGCGTGGCACTCACAAGTTTACAAACTACCAGATTGATAATTAATGGAAAGGAAATGATTGTTTTCAGGACATAATTTTTGCTCACCAACATCTTCCAAGTGGAAGTGCAAACATATCAGTTTTGAGTTCATAGTCCCCTATCTTCAACTTAACATTTGACATTTACCCTTACAAGGTAATGTTCCTCCATTTACCACCACGACTTCAAAGGAGTTGCAAGCATGTATGTAACAGTTTGCTTGCTTGGCTACTCGAGGATCAATGAAATTATGTGTATTGCCTGAATCAATGAGAATCATAAATTTTTGCCCTTTGAAGAATCCTACTACCTTCATAGTCTAAGGGGTTGAGATTCCTGCAAGTGCATGGACAGAAATCTCTGGTTGTGGTTCTTCTTGTGCTTTCCCCTCATCTTGAGACTCTTCCTCCTGCTGTTCTACTTCTTCATCAGGTATTTCATTCACTGTGGAGTCATCCACATCCAACAAAAACAATTTCTGCTGTGCACATTTATGCCTCGATGAATATTTTTCATCACAATTATAATATAAGCCTTGGGCTCTACGGGCATCCATTTCCTCCCTAGGCAATCGCTTAATTGGTGGAAACATATTGCTGGTATTCGATGTAAATTTGGATGGAAATGAAGGTTTATCTTATGGAAATTTAGATGACCGCCTCTAGGTAGAAAACCTTTCCTCCGCTAGTCTAACCAATTCTATGGCTTGCATCATAGACTGGTTTTTGATATCCTCTTTCAACCCACTGATAAAACAACTCTGAAAAAATCCTTCATTCAAATCCCTTGTCCTATTAGCCAACTTCTCAAACTGAGTTTGATACTCAAGCAGCAGAGGTCTGTTTTAGTTTTGTTAAGGCTCTTGTAAAGTCCTCATACTCGCTAGGGCTAAAATGAGCGAGTAATTGGGACTCAAATTCTTCCTAGGAGTCGTGTTCTATACCCACTGATACCATTATAGAGCCTCAGATTTGAAGTTAAAGGATGCCATGGTGACCCATAAATATCAGGGGACATTATGGAGTTTGAAGAATTGATCCACCCGCCACAACCAACCATCAAGGTCCTTTCCATTAATTTTAGGAAAGTCTAATTTGGGCATTTTCAATGGGGTATTAGTGTCAAAGAGAGCATGATGGGTTTCTTCATCACTATTTCTTGAACTAACACCCGGTCCTTCAGTGTTTATCTGTTGGTATAATTTTTGGGCTTCCTTTAAATGCTCTTCAACCTCAAGGAATTTTTCCTAAATCCCTGTTTTGTTGGAGATTGATGCTGACTAAGAAAAAGACACAACCAAAAGTTCTCCCACGAATTTGAAGAAGCCCAGAAGTTTCTATAGGCCTCGAAGGGTCACTATGACTGTTGGACTTCTTAGAATGTGAAATGAAGTGTTTTAATATCATTTTCTCTCTTGTAAATGTAAAATAGAGTATTATAGCTGTAGGAGATTGTGTAAAAAGCTTTGTAATACTTCTAAGTTCGTTTGGAATGCAAAACAACATTCTATTCCATTCATTTTGTGAGAAACATGCTTGCTGTCCCTGTTTTTCTGAAACCTGCAGTCAACTTTAAAAGCTCATAACTTTTGTTTTACAGCTCCATTTTGCACGTGTGATACACTGCTGGAAAGGTCTTTTTGTGTAGAATTCACTCCCAAAATTTCATCAAATTCTGAGCAGTTTTGGTCCTTCAAATTCAGACTGTCGTGCGCTGCTGTAAAAGTTGCTGCATTTTTTGGTGCTGCAATTTTTTTTGCTTCACTTTTTTTTGCTCTTTGTTTTTGGGTCAAATACTTCATTTGGTATCAGAGCTTGGTTGGTTTTTGGGTTTGAGTGAACTTGGGTTCGTGGTCAGTCTAACATTTGATCAAGTTCTTGGACAAGTTCATTGAAGAAAAACTTCATTTGTTGCTGCTTGAGTCTAATGGCCAACTTCAACAACTCATTACCCATTCCAGAATTTAACAGACAAGATTATGATTATTGGAGCATAAAGATGAGAACATTGTTAATTGGAAAAGATCTTTGGGAGGTAGTGGAGAGTGGTTATGAAGAACCACCTGATTTGAACACATTACAAGGAAATGATAGGACAAAAAAAAGGGGAACAAAGAAAAAGAATTCATTAGCCCTCTACCATATTCAGTCTGCTCTTGACAAGAGTTTATTTCCATGTATTGCTGCTGCTACATTAGCCAAGGAGGCTTGGAAGTCTCTTCAAGAGGCTTACTAAGGAAGTGACCAAGTGAGAATGGTAAAGTTGCAGACCGTGAAGAAAGAGTTTGAGAATCTGTAGATTAAAGAGGCTGAAAGTGTGGGTGATTATTGTTTTAGAGTGAAGGATGTGGTGAATAAGATAGCCACCCTTGGAGAGACCTTGAAGAAAGAGGCAGTTGTGAAGAAGGTATTGAGATTTCTTACCCCTAAATGGAATCATGTTGTAATAATTTTTGAGGAGAGTAAAGATTTGTCTACACTTGAATTTGATTGTCTAGTTGGTTCTCTTATGTCACATGAGGAAAGACTAAGAGAAACCAGTATTTAAAATGAGGAGAATGAATCCGCGTGATGTGGTGTACTGGCAAGGACGCCACTTGCATTATCGGTGATGTGACCCGGGTTCAGTCCCCACGGCGGATGTGTATAAGAAGTATTACTCAAAAAAAAAATGAGAATGCTTTTAAATTTTAAATTAAAAATTTATGAGAATGATAAAGCTGGTCCAAGCACAAGTAAACAAACACATGGAAGAGGAAGAAATCAGAATTACTCAAGAGGTAGAGGAGGAAGAGGAAGAGGAGTTGTTGTTGTTGGAAGAGGATATGGAAGGGCTGATAAAAAAAAGGTTGAATGCTACAATTGTCATAAAATGGGCCACATTGCACGATATTGTAGAGTGAAGACCACAAATGGAGATAGAAGAGCTTAGTATGTATGTGAGGATGAAGTTGCACAAGGTAATTTGTTTTTGACTAGAGACATGGCTGAAAAGCCTAGTCAAGAAGTTTGGTATCTAGATTCTGGTTGTTCTAACCACATAACTGGAAAGAAAGAGTTGTTTGCTGATGTGAATGAGAATTTCAAGACCAAGATCATTCTTGGGAACAATAATGCTTTGGATGTGGCTGCAAAAGGCACCATGGAGGTTGGCACTAAAGAAGGTACAAAGAAAATTCATGATATCTACTATGCTCCCAATTTGAAGAATAATTTGTTGTTGGACAGCTTGTAGAAAAAAACTATAAAGTTATGTTTGATAACAATGAATGTATCATTTATGATAAGAATAATAGGAACCGTATGGTCACCATTATTCCTATGACAAAGAACTAGATGTTTCCTTTGAATTTTGGAGGAAAAAGGAGTATGAACATGGTACATATGGCTAACTTGAAGATAAGAATTGGCTTTGGCATCTTAGATTTGGACACTTGAATTTTATAAGTCTGGAATTTTTGTCTTCAAAAAACATGGTAAATGGACTACCTAAGGTTGGAGAGCACAAGGATGCGTGTGAAGCATGTGTGATTGGAAAACATGCCAGGAAGGAGTTTCCAAAAGGAAAAGCATGGCGGGCCTCATACACACTCCAACTTGTACATTCTGATATTTGTGGACCTATGCAAACACAAACTTTGGGTAAGTCTTCATATTTTCTCACATTCATTGATGATTTTTCAAGGAAGTATTGGGTGTATTTTTTGAAACATTAGGATGAAGCTTTTGGCATGTTCAAGATTTTCAAAGCATTGGTTGAGAATGAAAGTGGATATAAAATAAAGTGTTTGAGAACTGACCATGGAGGAGAATTTTGTTCAAATGAGTTCAATGATTTTTGCAAACAATATGGCATCAAGAGGCAGCTCACTACTGCCTATACACCACAACAAAATGGGGTAGCTGAGAGAAAGAAATAGAACCATTGTAGAAATGGCAAGAAGCATGTTGAAGACAAAAGGTTTGAGCAATTCTTATTGGTCTTATGCAGTTGATACAACAATGTACATTCTCAATAGATGCTCCACAAGAGCACTACATAAGAAGACTCCACATGAAGCATGGTATGGCACAAAACCCACTGTAAGTCATTTGAGAGTTTTTGGTTGTCTTGCATATGCACATGTGAATGATGAAGTGAGAAAGAAGTTGGACTCCAAGAGTGAGCCATGCATTCTTGTGGGATATTTTGAAACAATTAAGGCATATAGATTGTATAATCCAAAAACTAACAAGTTTGTAGTCTCTAGAGATGTAATTTTTGATGAAGGGGGAGTGTATAGTCATAAAAAAACTGCAAGAAAAATATATGATGTTGAAGAAGATAATACAATTGGGGGACAGCCTTCAAATGTTCCCTCTACTCCTCCAAGCCCACCTAACAACCCATCAACAAGTTTAAAGGAGACCACCAAGTTCAAGCACAAGCAACTCATCTGCAAGTCCCACCAATAATACAAATGAAGGAAAGAGAATACTCAAAGCACATCCGGCCAACCAAATGATGGACAAGAACTTTCAAAGGAGGTTAACAAGAAGCCAATTGCAAGAGTTGGACCAAGTTGTTTCAAGATTGGAAAAGCTCCAAATGTATGGTGATGATGAAGAAGAACCAAAAGGTGAGTTGGTAAATTATGCTCTATTTTCTGAAGCTGATTTGGAACCTTCATGTTATGAAGATGCTTGTACTAATGATGTTTGGGTGCAAGCAATGAAAGAAGAAATTGAGTCCATTGAAAAAAATGACACTTGGGAACTTGTGGAATTGCCCAAGGACAAGAAGATTGTTGGATCCAAGTGGGTCTACAAAACAAAGTTTAACAGTGATGGAAGCATAGAAAGATACAAAGCAAGGCTGGTTACAAGAGGATTCACTCAAAGATATGGTGTGGATTATGAAGAAACATTTGCCCCTGTTGCAAGACAAGAGATAATCTAGATGACTCTTTCATTGGCAGCCAATATCACATGGACGTGAAAAGTGCATTCTTGAATGGCTATCTAGATGAGGAGGATTATGTTCAGCAACCTCAAGGCTTTGAAGTGGAAGGAAAGGAAAACCATGTATACAAATTGAAGAAAGCACTGTATGGACTAACGCAAGCACCTAGAGCATGGTACTCAAGAATTGATGGGTACTTCCAAGACTATGGTTTCAGGAAAAGTAAGAATGACCCCCCACTATTTCAAGAATGAAGGTGATGATATTCTTCTTGTGTGCCTATATGTTGATGATTTGATCTACATGGGAAGTAGTTCAAAGATGATGAATGATTTTAAGCATGCTATGATGAAGGAATTTGATATGAAAGATTTAGGACTGATGCAATACTTTCTTGGTGTGGAAGTACATCAAAGTGATGGCAAACTTTTCATTTGTCAATCAAAATATGTAGAAGATATGTTGAAGAAATATGGCATGGAAAATTGTAAACCAGTTTGGACACCTGTGGCACATGGAGAAGTGTTATGTAGAGATGATGGAAAAGAGAAAGCTGATGAAAAATTGTTTAGAAGCATTGTTGGGAGCTTAATGTTCCTTACTACAACACGACTTGATATGGCATTTGCAGTTTCACTTGTATCAAGGTACATAAATGAACCTTCACAAAACCACATGATAGCAGCCAAGAGAATCTTGAGGTATGTCAAAGGAATCTTGAATTTTGGCATACATTATGATGCTAACAACAAAATGGAGCTTGTTGGATACAATGACTTAGATTGGGGAGGTTGCTTGGATGATAGAAAAACAACTTTTGGAAATTGTTTTTCACTTGGTTCATGAGTGATAACATGGAGCTCAAAGAAGCAAAGTATTGTTGCTTTATCTTCTACAAAGGCAGAATATGTTGCAGCTACTACAACAAGTACACAAGAACTTTGGTTGAGAAAGGTACTTGAAGAGATTGTTGATGTTCAAAATAGTCCAACAACAATTATTTGTGACAACACAAGTGCAATCAAGATTGCAAAAATTCAGTCCATCATAGTAAAACTAAACATATTGATTTAAAGGTTCATTTCATAAGAGACATGGTGGAAAAGAAGGTTGTAGATTTGAAATATTGCAGCACCAAACAACAACTTGTAGACCTGTTTACCAAAGGTGTCAATAAAGAACAATTTTTGAGATTGAGAGACAAACTTGTCTCACCACTCAGCATCAAGGGGGAGTATGTTGGAGATTGATGCTGACTAAGAAAAAGACAAAACCAAAAGTTCTCCCACAAATTTGAAGAAGCCCAAAAGTTTCTATAGGCCTTGAAGAGTCACTATGACTGTTGGACTTCCTAGAATGTGATATTCTCTCTTGCAAATGTAAAATAGAGTATTATAGCTGTAGGAGATTGTGTAAAAATCTTTGTAATACTTCTGAGTTCGTTTGTAATGCATTCCATTCATTTTGTGAGAAACATGCTTACTATCCCTGTTTTTCTGAAACCTGCAGTCAACTTTAAAAGCTCATAACTTTTGCTTTACAGCTCCGTTTTGCACATGTGATACATCGTTGGAAATATCTTTTTGTGTAGAATTCACTCCCAAAATTTCATCAAATTCTGGGCAGTTTTGGTCCTTCAAATTCAGACTATCGTGTGCTGATGCAATTTTTGTTTTTGCTATGTTTTTGCTGCACTTTTTGTGCTCTTTGTTTTTGGATCAAATAATTCATGTTTTGACTTTAATCTGGTCAGATTTCATGACTTGCGTGTGATCTTTCAAATGTTTAACTTCTTGTCCAGCAGGTGCCATTTGGTTCTGTAAGTTACTAATTATTGTTGCTTTATTTGTTCCATGAATTGGTTTTTGGTCCTTCTCCCTCATTGCTTCTCTAGTACCTCTAGCCATGTACTTGTGATTAGGACCACCCTAACTGACTTACTAAAAATAGAAGTGTTGTTCCATGGGTTTCTATTTTTAGTAATTTTCCAAAAAAAGTGTTTGGGTGCTATATATCAAAACGACCAGGTTGAAATGACGAACACGATGGACTAGGTCTCAAAATAATGTTTTTCGGCACCCCAAACTTTTTTTGGTCAAGTGGTTTGTTTTCCTCCTAAGGTCTTTCTTCACCTTAAAAAATCACTTTCTTCTGTGGTTGTCGACAATTGCCTTATCAATTACTAGTCGGTTTGTTATCCCTAACTACCTTGTCAGACTCTGGCTTGTCTGCCACTGTCACTGCCCTATCTGACACTCCAGATTGTTATTGACAACTATCTCGACAAACTCTGTTTTGACTATTACTGACAATTGCCTTCTATGACACTTTTTGTTTGTCACAAATGACTGCCTTGACAACTGCCTTGACAACTGCCTTGTTCGACTACTTTCCCGACGGTTACTAACCCTAACAATTTCTTCTTCAATCAGGAATTTTTTTCAGTATGGTCATAATCGTGATAGGTGTAGTCTCCTCAGTATGCTCATATCTGTGGTTAGGGTAACACATGGTTGTAACAGGGTAACACTAGGTCAAGTGTGTGCACTATTCGTAGCCCTCTATTATACTCTTGCGACGAACGCTAAAGCTTAGACCAATATTTTAGGCCAGTACTCAAGCAGGGTTCCACACATACCCTTGAGCGCATTACCCGCCACTCTAACAGTATGGGAGGGTAATCTTCCCGAGTGCTGTGCTCGATGTACTATGGATAGATACACAGTCGAAAAACTTCCTATGGCTAAAGGTCTCTCATAAACCTAGGGGAGTCTCTTGATATACCCGAGGATACGTGGGAGCTCAAGTCCATATACGGGTGCTGTCTAAGGCAACTAGATGCTTTACGGGCAATCTAGCTTAGCCAAAAATGACAACTCTTTGTGATATTTTAAAATCCTCGACACAGGGTTTCTAACCTATTAAACTAAAAACAAAGGGGAAAAAATGGCTCAATTTTTTCTTTTTTCTTTATAGGGTAATAAGAGAAAAAATAAAAACAAGGAAAATTTATACCTAACAAGTCGAAATGGCAGGACACAAATTGTTTGCACTAAAGCAGGAT
Source organism: Wollemia nobilis (assembly GCA_028583015.1). NCBI lineage: Eukaryota > Viridiplantae > Streptophyta > Pinopsida > Araucariales > Araucariaceae > Wollemia > Wollemia nobilis. Next base: position 2,125,387 of record JAQPPZ010002512.1, read on the forward strand.
GCGGCCCTAGAAATCGCTCTGATACCACTTGTTAGGAACCTTGCAGTAAAATAAAAGCACATCCACAAAATATTGCAATAATAATAGAAAATGAGCTTGAAATTAATAATATTGCAAGATGAAATGGAAATGTGACAAATTATATTGCAGAAAACAAGAACACATTATAGAATCGCGGGCCTCTTCAAGGGGGTGACCTCCTTAGAAGTAGAACTTTGATGTAACAAAATATGAGATGCCTTTAGCTATGCCCTTTTGCCTTTTTAAAGACTCTTCAAAACCCTAAATATAACGCTCAAGAGTCGACTTCACGTGCAAGTGGCCACTTGAGCTAGAATCTTCTACCAAAAAAGCAATTATATTCTTTATAATGGTTACATTAAATGGCCCCACTTGTCTAGGTGCCTCAAACATAATAGAAAACATTACATAATATTATTAGGATGGGGTCCCCACGTTAGAAGGGGGTCATTACATAGTAATGTTAAGATGGAGTCCTAACAATTTTGAACTTTGTCATTAGCTTTTGAATAATCTCGTTCACAAAGTGTCCTTTGCAGGCACTGGTCAACTGAAAAGGCACTTTGAATCTTGTAATGATATGCTCATAAAAAAATTGCATAGTTCTATTTGTGGAGCTACCTGACGATGCTCTCGCCTCTACCCACTTTGTCAAATATTCAGCCGCTATCGCAATTTACTTGCATTTTCGACTGGTCTTTAATGGTCCAACAAAATTGAAACTGCATCGTTCAAACAACTCCTGTGGTTGAGATGAGTGCAATGGTATGAAGTCCCTCTGCAACGACTTACTGACTCATTGACACGTATCGCACTTGGTCACAAACATAGTCTTCATGCAATCCTCCTTTGCAATACTGATTTGATTGTAACCTAATCAATTAAACAAAATTGGGAAGGTATCGTTTATTGTCACAGTGTTCAAACTTCAAAATTCGCACAAATGTGAATTTGATTGCTCTCCTCCTTCAAGCTAATGACGATGGGTGACACCCATTCACTCACCATAACCTTGAAGATTATCCTTGCATCTACATCTTTTTAGTCTTTGTGTTGACCAAGACCGTGTACTTTGAGTTCATTTTGTACGACCACCTTCAAACAGGTTGTGTGCTTGGAATCAATGGGATCCGATGCACACACAACTCAGGTGGAATCCCTTGTAAGTCTTTTTACATCCATGGGAACACCACCTTGTATTGGTTAAATTTTTTAAAAGTTGTTGCTTTCAAAACAGGATCCCACTCATCCCCGTAATGGATCATCTTTTCCTCTTCACCTTCACCAAGGTTTACCTACACCGTCTTTGGTTCTTAATATTTTATGGTGTTAGGTTCTTCCTTTGCTTTCACCAAATCAAAGGCGTGTGCGGGCTTCTCATCAATTTGGGCATCGCCAATAATATACTCTGCAAAGTATTATGGAAAGATCATTTTCTCTTCTTCGGCTTTCATGGCTGGTTTAGCACATTGACTGCTCTCGTCGACCTCATACACACCTTGAGGTCCTTCATCCTGAATTTGATCTTTTGCATTGATGCACATGCAGCTTGGCTGAAAAGATTCATAGTCTTCCATATTCCAATGTAGAAGCCTGCTATCCGAGTGCTCTTCGTCATTCGTGCACTCTTCCAACTCCAACATGCCTTCTTCATTTCGTTGCCATCTGTCCACCCAATCTTCTTCTTCCAATGATGAGTTGCCAAATTCATCGAATGTCGCTAACTCTTCGCTAACAGATTGGTTTTTCAAGGTTATCACGTACTTGTGTTGGCCTTTCTTGAATGTCAAGCGGTCCTTCTCCCTGTTATGGTTTACCTTTGCTATGTGTAACCACCCACATCCCAACAATACATCATAGGCTGCTTTTTGTATAGCAATCACCACAAAATCTAGAATGAACATTTGATCGATAATTCTCACCTTTTGCGCAGTCAAAATACTCTATCTCAATGTCATGTTGGTCTATTCCATATAACCGAAAATTGGGAGACCACAAGAATGGTGTCCCCATGTCCTTCCATGTCTTCTCGGGCAATACGTTTACACTCGAATCCCCATGCACGATTACTTGTGTCAGCTTATGATTCAACAACTTGATATGGATCAATGTTAGTTTCTTTCCAACATCAATCATCGACACTATCGGGTCGATATACTGATTCTTTGCGACTTTCCTCACCTCTACTTGATGCTATGGTTGTACTTTTCTCCTTGTTCGCATCACTTCTTTGACTGTCGTACAAAGCTTTGGTACTATGCACAGTAGACTGGACATCTTCATTGGAACATCTGTATACAACACTTGCGCTACCAAATACTTTGTTGACGTTTCCTCGTATTCAATGATGATGGGTTCCTTTAACTTCTTATTGTAGGTCTTCCACATTTCCTTCTCCAACTGCACACATGCTTCGTGTTATTTCTCCTTCTCCTTAGCAGGGTTCAGGTACTTTGCTCCATCTTCTTTGCTTGTGCCTAAGTCACCGCTAGCACGTTTTTTCTTTGTTTGCTTGTTGCTGGTCCACTTCAGGCTCTTCTATGTCAATGATATTAACATTCTACGAGTTACTTGTACTCGCCTTCTTCAGACATTTCGTCTTTTTATGATTTTCAAGTCCACACCATTTGCACATCATTGTTGTGTTGCTCCTAGTTCCTCTTGTCGATGCATTTGTACAGTTTAGTGTACAATGTCCCCACTCCTGACATATTTTGCACTATATGATTGGTCTTGAGTCCGAATCATATTGTAATCTTCCTTCACCACGACTTCCTGTAGTCTGGTTCCTAGATTGCGGTTGTCTTCTTCCTTGGCGGTTGTTCTGATATCTACCACTAGTTGCTCCTTGTCCACTCTTTGAAGTTCTTGGTTTCTCCGCTTTTTCTTCCTTTTGCACCGTCATCATCTAGTGCCTTATGCTTTGCAAGTTGAACGCACAGTCTGCAATCGCATGACTTGCAATTTTACAAATATTACAATAAGTTATTTTCGTACATTTTACATTTGTATGACCTTTGGATTTGCAATTCCAACACCAAATGTATTTCTTCTCTTCTTCTCTACCTTCACATCCTTGACCATTCTCTCCAGGACCTTCCTCATGGCCTTGATTGTTGTACCAAGGTCTCGTGATCGCTATCAGAATCGTCATCTTGATTGTGACTCATTATTCCTCCACCTATTGCTGTTGTCTTCATTTCGCTTTCCAGGGTTAGTGCATGTTCAAACGCTTCTTGGTATGTTGTTAGTGGGACCACTTTCATCTTCTTTTATCTTGGTAGCAACCCGTCCAAGAACCATTGATTTTGTAACCTATTGGCTAGCTTTGCCTCCGTTTTACTGATGAGTTGCTTTAGACGGTGATTGTAAGACTTGGTATTTTCATCCTTCTGCTTCATTGAATAAATTTCACCAATAATATTTTTATCTTCACGAAGCAGTCGAAATTCTTTGTTGAATTTTTTTCTTCAACTCAGGCCAGTCTGTGAAAGGTTCATCTCTCTTTAGATGCCCAATCAATCGCTATGCCATGTAACGTTGCTGGAAAAATCGCAACCATTCATCCTTATTTGCTACTCCATTCACCTTCTATATTGTTTCACATGTTCCAATATGGCGTTTGAGATCCTCCCTCCTGTCTCTTGTGAATTTCGGGTATTTATGCTTTCTTGCAGCTACAACATTGTTTGCCATTAGTGGTGGTTGTTCATTGGTCCTGTCTTTAGGCTCATTGAACCTTCAGTTGATGACTGGTCGTCTACAAACAATCTTCAACTGCCTCCTAGTGCACTTATGCTTTGCGATCTCCTTCGTGAATACACAAGCATTATCTTTGGTCTTTCAAGCACACTCTCCTCTGGTTTCCCTCGTGCTAGACTCCCATCCTCCGCTCCTCTAGGCACTCTCCCTTGCACTTGTGCTGGAGTTACTAGTTGCTCTACCTCGTCCTGCGCACAATCCACATTGGTGCTTCCTTTACCACTTGCATGAACATTCTTGGATCTCACCCTCCTCAACATTGGCTCATCACAACATACTTCACCAACTCCAACGGACCAGGTGACTTCGACCGGAAACGCCCCACACCATCTAGTTTGAACAGAAGCAGGGTCACTAGACAGCGCACCAACAGTTTGTCAGGGTTCCGAACTAGCAATGGGCAGAGACATATCATGGACTTCTTTAGCTCCGGTACTTCGGTCTCGACTGTCAGGAGAGATAAGTTTTTGGGGGATTCTTGGAGCTTGCCCCTCCTGGGCTGCTCCCTCCCCCCTCCTCTCTCTCCGTTCTTCTTGGCATGCCCTTCTCTCTGTTGGACTGCAGCCCTCCCCCCCTCTGCTCTCCCTTTTCTTTTATTTTCCCTTTCTCTTTGGCTTGTTTGTCGGGTTTGATCTTGTATCTTTCTTAGTTTTCTTTGTTGGGCTTTTTAGTATGCTAGCTGGCAATCATTATTGTACTTCTTATAGTCCCTTGGGTCTTATTTTGGGCCACCGCGGACATTAATAATATTTCATTTCATTTCATTTCTTGTTGGCTTGATCTTTGTTTGCACGTTGTGCCTCCACTTGTGCATTGTCCTCTGTCGTCAAAAATAATGTTTGCCACCTTTCTTCGCATCCTTCGTCCGAATTTCCATCTAAGGGTTCCACTCTCATTCAACTTTGGTGCGAGTATCTCCTCGCCAACAAGTTTCGTCAACACATCAACAATTTGCATGTCACCAACTTCGTTGTCATTCAATTCCTTCTCGTTGCTTGCTTCGTGTTGACATGCAACTCTTTTGCATGCGTTGCATGTTTAGGCTTTCTTTGCACTTGCTATTGCGCAATCCTTAGGCTTCTTCTCATTGGCTGTTCGCTTGTCTTCATGCGCCCATGTCTCCTACATCCTCACCTCAAGTTATTTGTTATCCACCTCTTCCATCTTGAATATCCACATCTCACTAGATGATAACGACACCAAATATAGCACAATAGTGGTATTCCGTAATTGAAGGAACAAAGAATGAAGGATGACAGGAAAAATCAGCAACACATAACATCTCCAACACTTAACATCATCATGCAATTTTGGAAACAATCACAATGTCTTGGAACGCACCTTGAGACGATCTTGCACAATACAACACAAGCACTATGCCTAGACGACCTTGCACACACAACATATGTTAGATGACCTTGCATAGGAATCATATGACTTGTCACAATGTTAGATGGCCCGGTACAACAATCTAGACGACCCAAGACAACAGTTCAATTGGTTTAGTCTAGAAGTTAGATGACCTTGCACAACTATCTATAGCAAGCATGCATTGGCAGAAATAGTTTAGACGGTAATGTACAACATTGTATAACTACAAGAACGATTCATAGGCACATGCAAAACATTAGCATAAGTCTGCACAACAATGGCTGAACATAAGTGTTCGTATGTTTAGCAAAAATACATATGCTTGGTTTCACCCTCGTACCTCGTACCATGTACAATACCATACAATTGAATGAGGGAGGGTTCTTTTTTATACAATAGGGGAGGTAATTGCATCCTCATCTCCTTTCAACTAACTACCCCGATACGTTATCATTTCTTGAATTACATTTATCTTCATTTGCATTTCATGACTTTATTAATTACACATACAACATTTCATCAAACACTTTACGTATGTGTAACAAAATAACTCAAAATGACAACTATTACATGACAAAATTCTTTGTGCATACTGGACTTCATATGGACTCCATTAACTTCGAGGTGGCGTTTGAGATGGCGCCACGTCCGAACTAGTGCCTACACCCTAATCCTTGAGTTACTCATTTAATCTATAATTAATGTAGGATTATGCATCCCACACGTAACGAGCCCAATATTGCCATGTCGACTATATTTATAATTATTAGCTTGGGCCCTAGGATAAGGTAGTTGGCCCTTGAGCATTAGGGTTAGGGTTAATGTTGATTTAGTCTATAAATAGGAAGAGTTATGTTGTAGTTGGAATCATCTTTCATATTTGAATCTTAGTCGCCTTTGTTGCGCATATGAGACTTCGCCCTCTCCAAGTGGCTAAGAGACTTTGCCCTCTCTAAGTGGCTAGGATTTGTATTGATTTGGAATCTAGAATCTGTTACTTGCATTTCTGAATTTTTGGCATTGAATTTGAATTATTGTTTCTAGTGGATGTTTACTTTTGTGCATTATTGAATTGTTACTACTATTACTGTATTTCTAGAAGTTTCATTCATGTTGTATCAAAGCATTGATCTTGGCTCCCTGTAGTGGTGTGAAAGTGTGGCTGAAGGTCGTGTGAACCATTGTGAAACCTTTGACAATTAGTCAGCTTCTTGTCGTCGGGTAAATTCGACAAATTTTTCAAGGTTGAATCTTTTGGTGCATTTTTCTTCTGTAATATTGTGATTTAGTTGCTGTTTCATTTTTCCGAACCTGAAAAAAGGGTGTCAGGTGTGCCAAAAGCCTTGCGAGAGACCCATCTCATTGTGATCATCTCTTTAAGCCTGTCAAAATAAGAGATATCTCTAGCAACACTTTTTCGGGAATTGGGTGTGTTGGGATCCTTGTGGGAGACCCATCTCATTGTGATCGTCTCTTCAAGATGAACAAAGTAAGGGGCATTTCTCACAATACTTTTTCAAAAGTACTCCAAAGGATTCTTTCGGGTTTTTGAATTTGCCTCTAGTGTAATGAACCTGCTGCTTCTACTAGTTTGTTGCGAATCAGTGACCAATCGTAGCTCATTGGTCATTCAAAGGATGTGTCCATGAGCAAAAAAAGCGTCAACCGAAAAATCTCGGTAAGCATCACAACACTCCTCCAAATATCAATAGTCTTAACCAACGTATTATTTTTTAAACGCCATGGCTTCGTCTCCTCCCAACACCCATCCTCCTACCTCTCCTCCCAACTCTCTTGCTTCTTCTCCAAGTGGTGATGCTCTTCCTAGTACCATTGACCTATCCTGCGATCCTATCTTATGCACTAAGAAAAACTAGTTAAACCGTTGCTAATTCTCACAACGAATAAAGAAGACCTTAGATATCATCCAAGGCCATCTTGAACTTGCCTCTACTGAGAGTTCCCCTCACCAATATTTTCAACAAGTCTCTGAGGCAACCACAGGGCATGCAATAGGCACCAAATCCAAAGGGGCACCATTATGAGGACACAAGCATCTATTAGTAGCTGATGTTTGGTAACAAATCTTCAGTTTCCCATGGCAGTCTCATTTCTCCCAAGTATGGGTGGTTTGTGACTCAGGCCTTGCTATTAATGTTGATCCTTCTGTAGGAGGTGTTTCTAATTTACTAGCTTGGCCTCATGATGTTCCTTTCCCATGCATCGACACCCCCATCTTTGAGTGTGTTGACAAGGAATCCATCCTCCTCCCCCAAGGTGGTTAGTTTGCACAACATGGAAAAATACATTGAAGAAAGGCAGTTGTGGATTCTTTGCCTTGGTCAATTGCATGGAACTTTAGTCCTCCGAGCCGCTTCTTCCAGCTCTTATTTTAGAATTGTAGAATATTGTAATATCTGGTCTTGTTTAAGGCTTTAAACATAGATATGAGTTTTTCTAATCTAATAACATGAGTTCTTTTTTCTGTTTGGACAATGCATGTTTTAATCCTTTATGGAATGATCAAAATTTGGGTGAGGATGATTCTGCTCATATCAACAATGTTAGAATTGCCAAAAGCTCAGTTGGCATTTTTTTTTGAATTGGATCCATATTTGTTGTTGCGTTATTTCAAAACCTCGTATGAAGCCCGAGGTGAAGCTTACTTTTGTTGAACATTGAAATTGAGAATGATGGTTGCATCTACATTTTTTCCATTGACATCTAGTATTTGGTGTAAGTTGCTGAGGAGAGTATGTATTATTACAAATCGAGCATTCCATCCATGCATATGCTAAATTTTTCCCTCTAGGTGCTCAACCTTGTAGCATAGAATTTTATTTAGATTTCTAGTTGGAAAGACCTAGCCCCCCCAGAGTTTTTTTTTTCTTTGAATTGGATCCATATTTGTTGTTGCTTTATTTCAAAACCTTGTATGAAGCCCAAGGTGAAGCTCATTTTTGTTGAACATTGAAATTGAGGATGATGATTGCATCTACATTTTTGCCATCGACATTTAGTATTTGGTGCAAGTTGCTGAGGAGAGTATGTATTATTAATTTATTTCAAATTGCAGCATTCTATCTATGCACATGCGAAATTTTTTCCTCTTGGTGCTTCACCTTATAGGATAGAATTTTATTTAGATTTTCAGTTGGAAAGACCTAGGCACCCCAGAGTTTTTCTGCACTTGTTAGGTACCTGTGTTCTAGCATGGCTTTGGTGATCCACGGTGTCTGTCAAGACCTTATAGGTGTGATTTTCCTCCTTTTAATGATTTGAGGAGTGATCCAAATTGTATTCAAGTACCCAATTGGTGTTTGATTGATTTCTTTCTTTAGTATTTTGTGGATGGTAGAATCCCAAAATTCAATCCTTACTTGCCAATTTGAAAATGTTTGTCACAAGAGCATCCTCTTATGATGCTTGATGCTTGATCATGTTTATTTATTTTGAAATATGTGCATGTTCCTGATATGGTGAGCATGATTGATCTCTTAGAATGTGGTTGCATTCTTGATGTTATTTGTATTATATATTTATAGTGGATTGCCTTGCTAATCTGACACATCAATTCTGGCTCAAACAGAGAGGGGCCTTTGTTGGTTGTTGCATCTGGTCGGGACACAATTTCAATCGCGAGTGCAATAAAAAGACTGGCTGCCCAAAATACATTTGTAGTACAGGTACAGAATTTTGGAAATTACTTCTCTAATAATGTTCTACATGTTGTCTTAATGCATATATTGTGGATGCCAGTTGGTTCTGATCTAGACTAGAAAATTGTAATAAAAGGGATTATAAAATTGTCTTAATGCACCACAAACTGAAGGTGTATTCATTGGACCACAGAAATTAATATGCACTAAATCCAAAACACTTTGTGCATGCCAAGACTTACCCGTCTTAAACGGTTGGTGTCGCTGTTTTCCATTTTGACATCCTGCACACGAATGCTACTGCTCCTGAATGGATGGCAATCCATGAACCATGTTAGTGAGAACTGATAATACTTATAATGAGGTGTCCAAACATGTGTCCAAACCTCTCTTACCAAAAAACAGAATTATTGTCTTCAATTGCCAAGGCAAAAGAATTGACAGCCTTGGCATCAACTAACTTGCATAGTCCTTTCTCACCTATACGAAGATCAATGAGCTTGTTTTTATCCACATGCATCACCTCACATCTGTTTTTATGAAAATGCATAGCAAGCTGAGAATTCCTGGTAATTTCACTATTGGATGGAAGGCTTTTGTTCATATCAGGAACATACCAAACATTCTTGAAGGTGTACATAACATTGTTGTTCAATGTCACTCTAAGATCACCACACCCTTCAATAAAGCATGATCTACCATCACCAAGTGAAACAGACACGTTCTTACTTTGATCTTAAACACAATTAACATACTAGTCTTTTTGACATGTATAATGTCTGGACGCTCTGGAGTCAAAGTACCACTCATTGGATTGACCAGATGAACTCTTACAAATGCAAACTTCTATTCCTAATCTTCCGTCTCAACAACATTTACTTGTTTTGTCCCTTTCTAGATTTGTTTATTTTTCAATTTACTATAATCTCGTTTGAAATGTCCAAGTTTCCTACAGTAAAAAAAAATGCCTTTGGACTGCTTTACATTAGAATTTTTATCTTGCTTGTGATCAGATGATAATGGCTGGGCATTCTGATTGTCTTTGCGTTTGGCATTAGCAGTAAATGCATTTTTTGTACTCCCCAAAGTGGATGTTTCTATCTGTGATTGTCTCCTCTCTTTTTGTAGAAGTAAAAAAGACATCTTATCAAAATCAAGAATTTGAGTCTCTGCAAGTAAATGCAGAGACTCAACAAAAGACTCATAAGACACAGGCAAACCTTGCAAAATAATGACCATGTCCTCATCATCGACTATCTTCCAAATAGCAGTCAAAGGATCTCTTAGATCCTTCAGATGCATAAGGTACTCAGAAACAGACCCTCCTTCTTGCAATCAAGAAGAATAGAGAAGATTCTTCAAATAGAAAACACGTCCTACTTCAAATGTCTGATACTTATTCTGCAACTTTTTCCAGTGTTGCAATAAATGCAACATCATTTTCATTATGATCTGCAGGAATAAAATCGTCTACAACAGTCGAGAAGCATCAAAACTTCTCTATGATGTTTGTTGAAGTTCAGCATCATCTTCTGGTCTTATTTCTTTCTTGAGAACTATATTTGCCAAATCTCAATACTCGCAAATTGCAAGTATCTTATGATGCCAAACATTGTAATTTCTTCAGTCAGTTTCTGTGAATGTGGAAGAATGAGAGTTTGAATACTTGCCGTTCTTCCACTAATGACAACCTGAATAACAAACATAGAACATCAAATGCCAAACAAGCCTTGAACACCAGACTCAGAGCGGTGAATGCCAAACACTGCATTTTGCTCCACCCAGTCTGTAAACTTGGGCAGATTGTGGTTTACCCTAGCTGGGAATGTGGGCAAACTCCAAACTGCGCTTTGCCCAACCTGGAAACGTGAGTAACTTCCAAACAACGCTTTGCCCAGTTGGGAAATGTGGGCAAACTACAAGCTGTGTTTTACCAGATCCTCACCAAACGCTATACATCTCAAGTGACAATTTTATCAAGTAAGAAAAAAACCACCGAATGCCAAATATAAAAACATAAAATGCTGTTTTGTCAGATCCAACAGATCTAAACATAACGTAGGAGAAAACCTCTATTGACAACACAACATCACCAAAACTTACTGCAGGGTAACAATTTGCGGAGGCACTGACTGCCAAAGAGAAAAAATGGCTTGGCTGAAATGAACAGTACGGGACAAAGTCCTTTCTTCCTTCGGTGGCTCTGATACCATAAAAGAATGAGACACAGGCTGCACTGTTTGTATTTTTGAGCACAAATTTATAGTGATTTACATTCTGATCACCAGTTTGTGCTGATAAGAACAAATCATAACAATCCTAACAAGTTACCCTAACAAACTAACCAACTGTAACAAATACAATCCTAACAAGTTACCCTAACAAATTAACCAACTGTAACAAACACAATCCTAACAAGTTACCTTAACAATTTAACAAATTGTAACAAAGAAGATAAGAATAGATATCCCTGTCGTATCTTCTTTCTAACATTGTTATTTATGGCTCTATGCAGGTATATTGTATCTGTGACACTATTTGTCCTAGATTGACCCTGTATATTTGTTCTGCCGTTGCCTGTTATTAAGGGCTTTATGCAGTTGTCTTATGTATATAAACAATATTTTCCCTTGACTGCCCCTATATGTTTTCATGCCCTTGCTTCTCCAAGGATTCCTCTGGAAAAAATGTGGTTCCCATTTCAAGGCATTTTCCTCTTATTTCGGTGCTGTTTATTTGTAATTTGCTTTTATACTTTGTTTGCCTTCATTTCTGCTATTCTTAGTTTGAAGTTGTGCCAGAACAATATCTACTGTGTGCTCCTTGAAAATTCTGTAGTTCCTCTCGTTCCATGCCATCCATGGAAAAACCTTCTCCACTTTCCAGATGCATTTTTTTTATGATGTTTATATATGGCTGATGTTCCATAGGGGACCTGCAGGTTATAGTGTTTAGACCGTTTCTTTTTTCAAAATTTTGTTTGTTGACATTTCACATTATATTATGACTCTGGCAGCATTGATTTCGATTCAAAATGGTGAATATAGTAAAATATGTTTTTTGCTACATCCGTCTCCTTATTGCCCATCTATTTTGAATCAATTTGTGTTGTGTTGCCTGTCTGAAATTTATTATTATTACATTCAAAGTCTGATTATGACGAACAGGATGCGAAACTGCGAAGTATGTTTAGAACTGGATTTTATGTAGCATATGTGCTGTTAGTGTTGACTACATTCTTAAATATTATCATCAGATACAGCACCCGAGGTACCGGCTCAATCGATTTGACTTAGTGGTGACACCTCATCATGATTTCTATGCTTTGACACCTGCTGGACAAGGGCAAATTCCTCGTGTTCTTCGCAATTGGATAACTCCTAGAGAGCCCCCAGATAGACATGTGGTATGGATCATGAAACATGGAGCTAATAATGTACTTCTAAATTATATCGGTTGTCTTTCAAGCCTGGTTTCATTAGGCACTGGATTTGTGACTTCCTAGGACAACGGAATTTTCAATTTTAATAATTGTAGGTCCTTACGGTTGGAGCTTTGCATCATGCTGATTTCTCAACATTACGAAAAGCTGCTGCCGAGTGGCACGATGAATTGGCACCGCTTCCAAAGCCATTGCTTATAGTAAACATTGGAGGACCAACAAGTAAGAATTGCTATACACATTTTGCCAATGGTATATTAATTTGCTTTTCAAAAAAACTAGGACTTTGTTTACATATGCTATCATTTAATGATGTGTACTATTTTTTTTATAGAAACTAAAGACTTTGGTTACATATACCATCATTTAATGATGTTTACTCTCATTGAATGATATGTTCTGTCATTGATTTCATTACATAAGTCATGCATTTAATAGGAAGACTTTTAAGTGGAAAATTAGTCCTCGATGCATTTTTCAATATTTTAGGAATGAGAAGATGCAAAAATGGACATGCTCAAACTGATATTGACTCTGATATTGAACATTATAAGCACAATGGTCTCAACAGAAAACTTAGATCAGCTGTTATTTTTTAGATAAAAATCAACTGTAGATAGCTAAAGACATGAAGAAGAGCCATAAAGGTATACAGAACGAAAGAAAGAGAGAATTTGTGTTCATTTCTGCAGATGACCAAAGCAGGCCAATGAGACTGGAAAATGCATCTACTTATAATAGTAGTACTAGTGTAAAAGTTAAAATGAACCATATGATCCAAAACTTTACTAGAATCTAAAGGACTAAAGCAATGCAAATATAACTAGACGTGTGTATAATTACTTTATGTTAAACCCTGAACTATAGGATCCAAGTGCATGAACAAACAGTTCCATGTGAGGGGAAGATTCCTCAATGAAACAAACATTTGATGAAGATTAAAGTTGGAGATCAAAGGAAACTAACATATTGTTGCATGTTTCTTATAAAGTCTATGGTAGAAGAAAGGACAACATCACTATTCACCGCATCAAAAGGACCAATGCAATGTTTGATTATATCTATAGGAGAGCATATAAAGCTAAGGGTCCTGGTCAGACAATTCTAAGGGGAAGTAAGGTACTTCTCCTAGATCCTCTTTAGCATCTCTCTGGTTAGTAGGCCTCCAGAGGTAATGAGTGCTTGCCCCTTTGACCCAAGCCATGGATAAGGAGATTTAGAAGACCTTTGATGTTGAAGATAGAGAACCTATGTCAACCACAAGCAAAGTGAGGGTTGGGGTGCCCTAGTACTAGTACACACAGACAAATGTCATCTAATTGTCTTATCCCCTTTAGTATGTGAACCAATAGTATGCAAAGGGTGCAACACATCTTTGTATTGCTGGGGATCTAATTTTCTACAATTCAATTATAGATAGCTTCTTTCAATTTTATTAATATTGTTCTACGAGTCAAGATTTCTATCAATATTCAAAATACATTTAAATAATACAAAAATTATAATTTTGTGGTTTATTGTTGTAGACTTTGTATCTTCTTTGAGATAACATGTTAGTTCTATTTGTCACTACAGTGCCAAACTAAAGAGTGTCTCAAATTGTGTTAAAATTTGTATTTTAACTTGAAATACTATGATGTTGTTTTGCTCGAGTCCTTATATCAGTTCATCAAAGCTTTGATTAGGCTAATACTTCATGATCAAGAAAATGTTTATTCTACGAAGCACCATAATCAAGAGTGTGTAGATCAACCTTACTAAGGATTTGAGGGATCATATTGAAACTCAAATTGGTGTCAATCAATATTCACACATGCTTTATTTTAGTTTGTTTAATACTTATATTCTTTGTTGATTCAAAGCTTGTAGAATCAAGGATTTCACTCTTTTAACCAAACTTGATACTTCCCTAGGCCTAAATTAATTTAAAATGTTACAAAAGATAAGGGATAGCTGGTTGTAGGGTCCAAAAACAATCCCAAAACACTAAGTTTGGTTAGTATCAAGTATAGATCAACCTTACTGAATATTTGAGGGATCACGTTGATATTCAGATTGGTGACAATCACTATTCACATGTGCTTTATTTTAGTTTGTTTAATACTTATCTTCATTGTCGATACAAAGCTTGTAGAAGCAAACATTTCCCTCTTCTAACTGTTGGTTACGAATCTGCCACTAAGGAAAGGATTTTAATCTATTGCGCCCTAGATTCGCCCAGCAGATTGAAAGGCCGGAAGGAAGGAATGCCTTCCGTGCCGATCTCCGGAGAAGGCCGGCTTCCTATATTGTCTACTTTGGTTTTTAAGATAAAAGTGCTGGAAAGGGATTATAAAAATGCAGAAAGAGATGTAAATGACATGTGCTTCGGGTGAAGAGAACAAGCAGCACGATTACTAGCTAGTACACAAACCAACAACAATCAAAACAAAAGCATGTAACAGAAACTATCACTATCACTTGCTCTTATGTATCCTTTAGTTTCCTATTCCAGATTCATATAATCACCAATGCTCTAATTCAGAATTCAGAATTCAGAATTACAGCAATCAGAAATATAAATGAACATAAGCAGAAATATTAACATAAGGCAGCATAGAAGAACAAGACCAGTAATAGAGCCAAGGATGTCTTTGAATTAAAAGCAAGTGTCTGATACAACAAAAGTTCTCTAGCAATATGTCTCTCTTCCCCCCTTATTACAATGAATTGGACTGCCTTTTATAGCAGGAATTTCCCCCGAGTACAATCCAGCACGGGACTCAATGCCCGACAAAAGCTGTAAAAGCTGCCAAAAGCGGCTAAAAGTCATGAATGTACTTGCAGCAAGGTCCTCCTGAGAATGGGACAGCTCTCGTGCGGTTCTGGTAGGTAGTCAGTCAGTTCCAGTTTAATGCGGCAGACATAGTAAGGTTGGCTCTTCAATGTGCACCTATTCTGTACTTGGTAGCCCACCTTCTGTCACATTCTGGCACAGGTCTCAAAACTGTACGCTGGCCTTGACCGGATGTCCGCTGACGATGGGGAAATGACTGAAATATTCTGCTAAGTTCTGCAAAAAGGGGGCTGCGATGGCAGGCACCAAAGGGAGGCAACGACAAAGAACAAGCTCTTCTTCAACTTCTTCGCCCAATGGCGCAAAAAACAAGTGCGCAATCGGACGGCGCAAAGCAAAATTTGCGCAGCTGAGAGGTTCATGCCTTGGAAAATATTTGCTTTCCTCCTTGGTCCGCCCAACAGCGCAGAAGAAAAGGCGCGAAGTCGGACGGCGCAGCGCAACCGGGCGCCGTCGGACTGCGCAACTGCAAACACTTAGTCAAATTTTACGCTTCCTCCTTTGACCTCCATCCGATGGCGCACAAAAATGGGTGCGCAGTTAGGCGGCACAGTGCAGTTGGGCGCCGTCGGACGGTGCACGCCTCAACACTTAGGGAATTTTTAGAACAAGCCTTTTACATACGCCCGACAACGCACAAAACACCGAGCGCCGCCCGACTTCGCAGCGAAGTCGGGCGGCCTCAACACTTAGAAAATTTTAAGGGCCTCTTGCCCAAGAACTGAAATCAATGAAAAACAAAGATGGAGAACAGAGAACTGATAGCTGGAAAGTGAAAGGAGCATGAAGAAAATTGGAAGAGAGAAGAGAGAGGGAAGATAGCAGCAAATTCTTACAGATTTTTCAAAATTGCTACCCCGTTGCAAATGTGACAACATTCCTGGCGGCTCACGGGGTATCGAGCTCACCTCGATGCAAAGAACCTGGCCTTTATCCTTTGGGCGCAGAGTCATCTCCGGTCCCTGCATCTTGTTGCCGTCGCTGCTGCTGAGTTTCCTTTGGTAGTTGTTCTTCTTCAGCATCGCTCTCAGCAGTATCTTCTCCCGATTCTTCCTTGCCCCTCTCCGAACCGGATTGTTTTGCATCTTTTTCCTCTTCTTGTTCGGAGGGATCAACATACTCCCGGACATGCTCATACGCAGTTCGAGCCTGAGCCTAGACTGCCTCCTGGAAGGGCTCTGAGTCGCTGATGTCTTTCAACGCTTTTTTGAATGCCACAACCTGGTGCACGTCGATTGTAGTGTACCTTTCTCCCAGCTCATGAAGGCAGGTGCTAATCTTACAGAACTTAGACACCATCTGGGTTACCTGCTCTTCCTGGACTGGGTCACTCCAGCCGTCAATCTCAGAAGTGTCTGCCTCAAAAGTTTCCCAGATCGGCTTCAGTTGTTCCTTAGGCAGACATTCTCCATCCTTTACAAAGCTCGGAAAACCGAGCGATGAGAGAGTGTGAAATGGGATCAGGCAGATGTCCTTCTCCTTGAGCAACGTATCCAGCAATTTTCTTGTTGCCCTGATCCTTTCCACTTTTTCAAAGTAAACTTGCAAGGTTACCCTTGCATCGGCCCAGTCTAGGGCAATCTGTGACATTGGGGGGAATTGGAGGCCCTTGCGCTCATATTCTTCAAGTTTAATCACCAAGTCCAGCCACTGTTGTGCTTGGCGTTCGGCCTCCTCTATCGCAGGCTTTCCCTCGGCAGATGCATCTTGGATCTTTGAAACGAAATTGAGAACCGACAGCGACCTGGAGACATTGGTTCTGAAACCCTTTAGCAGGCCGACCCTTAGCTCTTTGATTCTGTCTTTAGAAAACGCGGTCGTCTGCGAGGCCTTCTCCTCAAGTTGCTTCTTAATCTCCTCTAGCTGCCCCTGCAGTCCTGCAACTTGTGCCAGCGCATCCTTTTTCTCCTTGGTAAGCTGGTCTGCGGCCATCTTCTGGTCTACTGCCTCCTTTTGGATGGCTGAAAGCTGCCCTTTTAATTTTTCAATTTCTCCTTGGGCCGTTTCCAGCTATACTTGCGCCTTGGCTAGATTTTCCTCTAGCTCTCTCTTTTCATCCTGGAGCTGGTACATTTGTTGCTTTGTCTCCAGTCGCTTGATCAACAATTTGTCAGTTTTTCACCGTATTCCGCCTATCTCATACTCTTCAACAATATCGTCGAAGCTCTGCTCTTTGCTCTGGTAAAAATAGTCATCTTCTGTCATATCTTGGATAGGCTTCTTAACTTTGGGTACCCTTTTCTCTGAATGGATTACCCTTCTCCCCAGGTCAAATTTAGCGCATTTTTCAGGGACGGCGATCTCTTCTCCTCCTTTTTCTGACTCCTTGGAAGAAAGCAAGGGAGCCCTGGGCTGCCTTGGTGGCCAGCGGCTGATCGTCTGCGACTTGCAGCTGTTTCTCTGCCAGTTCCAACTCTCTAAACAGTGGGAATGCCAAAACTGAGTCCTGTTGCGGCATTTTACCTGCAAACAGGGAAGTGGGGCGCGCGCCGGATGATACAGCCGCCTTTGCGGGCGACTGAGCTTTGGGAGAAATGGGCGGCTCTTGTGGAGGTGGAGATGGGTTTTCTGGAGCGGTTGCCGCAGGAGATGAGCGGTGAGGGGACGAAGGACTCTGCTCAGAACTGGTTGCGTGGGACAGACCTAGGGTTTGGCTCAGGCTTAAAAATGCGTCAGGGTCCTGAGCAAACTGACCAAACGAGTGTGGACTAGGCGGCGGCTATGTGAGGGGGGACTGAGACGAGGTGGCCTGCATGGACTCAGAGGCGGGGAAAGAAAATACAGCAGGTAGGGTTTGAGGGGTTTGACTCAGGGGCAGAGAATGCGTACCTGCGGGCCCCGCCTGAGCCGGCGTTTGAAGAACTCCTGCAACCCACGCCTCTGTTTCTTTCTGCGGGCTGTCCTCAGGGATATTCACCACTTCACTTGGAACAGCCCCTGGGGTCACCCTGGCTCTGTGCGTGGTCTCTTTTGCAGACACCGGCCACTTTTCTTTGGTCTTTTCAGACCTTTTTCTTTTCTTTTCTTTTGTTGCAGCCGCTTTTTCTGGTGTCGCAGGGGGGTTTGACGCGCCGGGGACTGCACTTGACATTATTATACGGTACTTGGGCTTCGACCTCGAAGGCTCCATGCTTTCTTCTGCTGCACTGCTTGGCTGTTCGGGCACCTCTTCTGGCTGCTGCGATTGCTCTAAGGTAGATTGTATTACTGGGCCCGCCCCTTGGTCTTTTAATGCTTCGCCGCTCGAAGTGCCCTGCGCAACTGTTTGTTGAGGTGGTGGCCTCCTTTTATGTCTAGGTCGAGCGCCTTGGGGCACGATATCGCGGAACACGAGCGGCTGCCACTTGTCAGCGTGTGCGTCATAGAGCCTGGAAAAGTCATGATCACAAGCCAGCAACTTTTCTGACTTGTCATGCCCCGTATGACACCTCATTATCCAGCATTGGGCTATTTTGTCTTCATTCCAGCCCAGTGGCGCCACCTTCGCCAGCATCCTTCTGTATCCAACTGATCCCGTCTTGTGATCATTGTTGTTCTGGGGATCATATTCGGCCTCCATACAGTAAAATTCGTGCCATGGCAGGAGGGACCCCATATTTTCGATGTGCCACTCTAGGTCGCTTTTTCCTAGATTGTTTCTTTCCTTCATTATTTCCTTCCGTGGGCAACTATGCACGAATTTCCCTCTCTTTCCAAGCGGGTCATACTTCCAACGCTGAGGAAGCTGTATCAGGCCGAAGCTGAGAAGGGTATCTGTCAAATAGGCATGTTGCCCTACCTTAGTGACCTCAATGTCACCCCAGATGATTGGATAAGAGAAGATGGGGCTTTTCTTTTTTCCATGGCCGAATTCATGCTCTACAAAATCCATCTGCCGTGCTGCTTCCAGACCGAAGTGGTATTCTATGCAGAAATATGGTAGCAGGAACGGTTGGCCCTTAAACCCATAGACCCTTATGACAACTCCCTGGGTCAATCTAAATGTATCTCCAATCTCTTGCTTCCTTAGGAATTTCATCATATGCAACGGAGGACACGATGCTTTGCCATTGAAAAGGGCCAGGGCAATGCCCAAAAATTTGAAATTAAATTCGTAATATGACCCCCTCCTGTACAGAATATCGGTCCATTCGTATACCGGCAACGGGGCTCCCTTTTCATCTTCTTTCTGGACTGGGACGGTTCTCATTCTGTCGTGCATATGATATAGGCACAACCACGCCAAAAACGAGCAGTGCCTAAACTCTGTGGTTCTTTTTTGCTGCAGCGCCACCAGATTTGAATGAATAGCGTACGCTATCCAATCTGCCCAGTCAAAATAAATTGGCCGCGTTCCTCTCTTCGGGGCGTTGGGGTCGTAGAATTCCCCATGCAGTATGCACTCTGCTAGTGCGATTTGGTATGGATGCACCTGTGCGTCAGTGCCGCAACCCAAAACCCAGGCAAGTATAGAATATATACACTGACTTTTGAAATTTGCCAAGGGTATCGGCTTCGACAGCCATTTTGAGGCCGGCAGCGGCTGATTTAACTCAGAATTAAGGAAACCCCTCATCTTTTTGCCATCGACGCATCTTCCTGTCTGTTCATCCAGGTTGACCTTTCTGATAATACAATTTGGGTCGGGCGCATGCCCTGGCGCAAAGGTTGGCTGGACACTCTCTTTGAAGAGGGAAAACAACATTCTCCCCTCACAGTCGTAGACCTGCCGGGTGCTAGGTTTGTAATATTGCACCACAGACTCTACTAGCTCCGGGCAGTGATGTACCGACGGGCACAGGAACCAGTACAGGTTCGAATGATAAGCAACGCCGAAGTGGTGCGAGGGCGAAACCCTTTCATACCACTGCTTGATAGTAAGCCGCAACTGAGAAATTCCAAGTGAGTAATCGTCGTCTCTGAATCCTCCGAGGTGGTCCACAGGCGGCGGGGAAAGAACATCCTTTTCTGTACTCTTAGCTTTGCCCTTTCCCATTTTTCCCTTCGATAATTGGCTCTGGGGCGCACTGGAAACTGTTCGCTCTTCTGATTCCTCACGGGATGTACTAGGCGACGCCTGTACAGGTGCCTTTCCTTTCGCAGCGCTTGATTTTTTATCCATGGTGGTGGAAATGATTGAAAGTTATAGCTGCGCTTCAGTATAATTTTGAATTTTACCCCTCTAGCACAGCTCGAACTTCTTCGAATGATTGATGGCAGACTGAGTGAATGCGTTTTACAGAGAAGGGTGAAATGAAGCATTAATGGCGGATGGTGGAGTTAAATTCTGTTGCGCTTTAGTGGGTGAGTGGCGCCGTTATTCTTTGGCAGTCGTGCGTGAGATCCTCGTTGGGGAGCGCAACTTGTACCTTATTGGCCCGGACCATGCTTTTCTTTTAATGAAATCCATCTTGAAAGTCGTGCAATCATTCTTTTACCTTAGAAATGTGTGCCATTGATGACGTCATCCACCGCCAACTGGGCACGCTCCACAAGGCTTAACCTTGGAAACTATGCTGGCTGACTTCTACTTTTTTTCTTTCACTTCCAGTCTTT
Organism: Wollemia nobilis; assembly: GCA_028583015.1. Classification (NCBI taxonomy): domain Eukaryota; kingdom Viridiplantae; phylum Streptophyta; class Pinopsida; order Araucariales; family Araucariaceae; genus Wollemia; species Wollemia nobilis. Next base: position 2,146,013 of record JAQPPZ010002512.1, read on the forward strand.
TATTCTGCCTGAGTTCGCTCAAAAAATGAGCGCCGCTCGACTTCGCCCTGAAAAATTCGCGCCCTTGGGCGGCTTGCACTTTTCATCCTTTCTCATGCCCGCCAAAGTTCACAAATTTTGTTGTGCGCCATCGGGAGTCGCTGGAAAATTATGCGACTTTGGGCGGCCACACTTAGAAAACTTCTTCGTTTTTCATGCACTTCGTCGGCTATCACACAAAACAGGGAGCGCCTCCCGACTTCACTTTGAAGTTGGAGGGCGCAGCCATACTTAGGAAAATTTTCACTTTTGACCGCTTGTTGGCGCTGACCTTAACACCTCCCAATGTCGCAAAAACCTAGTGCGCCTCCCGACTTCGCAAGGATTTTGAGCGACTTCGGACGACGCAACTGCCTTAGACAAATTTCCACATTTTTCGTTCCTCCCAAAATCGTTGAATTCGGTGCGCGCCTTCGGGAGTCGCTGGAAAATTATGCGAGCTTGGGTAATTTTGTCTTCTGAACACTTGCATGTACCCCGCCTTTCCCCTTACTTCCAGGCACTTGTATAAAACGTTGACTCTTTTTCTCGGGCTTAAAGCAGGAAACTATACTAATGAAAGCAGTATTTACACAAGGAAACAAATAAAAACTGCAGAAAACAAAATATGTACAAGGGAAAACCTTTGGAAAATCTCAGTGATGATAGGCTTTCAGATGAAAGCCATTGACGGGTATCGGAAGGATCTGGCCCTCCATGTCTCTCAGCACGAATGAGTTGAACTGGTTTACACGGGCAACTTGGAAAGGGCCTTCCCAAAAGGCGTCAAACTTATCGTGATTGCCCGACTTTGCTTTATATGAATCCCACTTCAGCACTAAATCCCCAATCTTGAAGACTCGGGCGGTGGTTCCTTTTGAAAACCAGTTCTGTGTTGACTCGGCGTGCTTGGCAAAAACTTGGTAAGCCTTTTCCCTTTCCTCCTCGAGTTGCAGTAACTGAGCCAGTCGGGCATCAACGGGGTCTGCATCACCTTTCTCATCCTCCAACAGCCAGAGTGCGGGCATCTCAATATGAGTAGGCAAGACTGCCTCTTTCCCATACACGAGCGCATATGATGACGTTTTGATTGATTTCTTGAATGAGATACGGTCTGCCCATAGCGCTCGGTCCAGAAGCAGGTGCCAGGTTCTTTTGTTCCTTTCCACGGTCTTCTTTATGATCTTCATGAGGTTCTTGTTGGTGGACTCAGCCAGGCCGTTCCCCTATGGGTAATAGTTAGAAGACATCTTATGGTAAATCCCGTACTTACAGGTGAACTCGGTGAGTACCGTGCCTGCGAAACCTGGACCGTTATCTGTCACTATTGCTTATGGAATCCCGAAGCGGGTGATCAGACTCTCTAGGAAACCGACGACCGTCTCCTGGTCAGCATGCTTAGTGGGTATTGCCTCAGCCCATCTGGTGAAATAATCGGTAGCTGTCAGAATGAACTTATGGCCCACCGAGGAATTTGGCGTTATAGTCCCGACAAAATCTAGGCCCCACTAATGAAAGGGAGCCTCAGCCTGAATTGGCTGGAGGGGCATAGGTGCATTTCGATTTCTGCCGGCGAACCTTTGGCATTTCTCGCATTTTTGGCAGACTGCATGCGCATCTGCGAAGAGGGTGGGCCAATAGTAACCCGCTCTGATGATTTTCAAGGCCGTCGGCCTTCTCGAATGGTGTCCTCCCGACATTCCAGAATGGAACTCGCCTAGGACCTTCGACTTATCTGATTGTTTGACGCACCGCAAAAGGATGTCGTCAATGTTTCTAAAATACAGCCCCTCGGGGCGCAGTACATATTTTAAGGCATTTAGCCTAAACCTCCTTCTTTGTGAGGCGTTGAGCTGATCTGGACACCTTCCTGTGCTAAAATACCACACTAAATCATCTGTCCAATCGCTCTCCTCAGATAAGGAGTTGGCAAAATTGCCTTCCATCACTGTATCCTCCCACTGACAAGCGGAAACCTCTGCTGCAACACTTCTGGCCAGTTCTTGGCATAGAGCCCGACCTCGGACTAGCTTAGTGGGTCGCACCTCTATGTCAAACTCCTGGATTTTAGTAATCCATCCTGCCCTCTTGTGACCGGGTTCCCCTTGGATGATGAAATTTCTGACATCAGGGTGAATCACAAAGACTGTAACCAGGCTCTGAGAAACAAAGTGCTTAAACTTCCTTAATGATCTCATGACTGCGTGCACTTGCCGCTCGATAAAATTATACCTCTCTTCATGCGGCTGGATTACTTGGCTTAAGAAGGCAATTGGCCGCTCTTCGCCGTCATCTCCCTTTTGAGTAAGAACTGCAGCATAACTTTCGGGTTCTCCCACCGCGTAAAGGATGAAATCCTTTGAGTAGTCTAGGTTTATCAGTACTGGGGCTTGTGCGATCCTGGCCTTGATTTCTTCGAAGGTGTTCTTTCTCTCTTCAGTCCAGACGAAGTCAGCATCCTTCTTCAAGAGCTCGGCCATGGGCTTGATTACTTGGGCAAAGTCTGGCACAAACTTCCTTACGAAGTTGATCTGGCCGAAAAATGACTGCAGCCCTTTTTTATTGATCGGTGCTGACAAACGGAGAAGAGCCTCTGCTCTGTCAGGGTCCACTGCAAGGCCCTTCTCAGAAATGACATGGCCTAACAGTTTTCCCTCCCTCACCGCAAAGACTGACTTCTTGGGGTTGATGGATATGCCGAATTCATGACATCTTTCAAATACTTGCCTGAGGTGGGAGATGTGGTCCTCTCGCCTGTGTGAAAACACAGTCATGTCATCCAGGTAGATGACAATGATTTTATTGAGCAATTCACGGAATGCCAGGTCCATGGCTCTCTGGAATGTAGCTCCCGCGTTAGAAAGGCCAAAGGGCATGCGTTGATAGGCAAACGTTCCCCATTTTGTGGTGAACGTTGTCTTGTGCTGGTCCTCATCCTTTACCCAGATTTGGTTGTAGCCAGAGAATCCATCGAGAAGAGAGAACCTCTGAGCCCCTGCGACCACATGAAGGATTTGATCGATCTGTGGGAGCGGATAATGATCCTTCAGTGAAGCTTGGTTCAGGTTGCGGAAGTCTACACAAAGGCGAATATCACCATTTTTCTTTCTTACAGGGACCAGATTTGCAACCCAAGAAGAATGCTTGATGGGGTAGATGATCTTTGCTTCCAGCATCTTCAAGAGCTCGACTCTCATCAGGACCTCGATCTTCGGGTTGACTGGTCTTTGTCGTTGCCTGCAGGGTTTCGCTCCCTCTTCCAGTTCAATGGTGTGTTGGATGATCTCTCTATCATACCCCTTTAGGTCTTGGTAACACCAGGCGACCATGTCTGGGTACTCCTCGCACAAGGCCCGGATCTGCTCTAGTTCTGCAGTGGTGCAGTCAATTCCGACCTTGATCGCCTTTCCAGGCTCTAATTCCAGGTCTTTGTATTGCTTGGAGTCTACTTTGATCCTGTGGGATATGGCCCTGTCATTTTGATCAAATAGGCTCTCTAAGGTAATCAATCCTTTTGGGACATGATTATTCTTCAACTGTATTAACCCCTCATACTGCTCGTCATCAGGGTCTCTACCTTCTATTGAACTCGCTTCATGTATCAAGAAATTGATGATATCTTCGTCACAATCGAACACCTGCCAATGGGTGTCCTTATCAGGCACAGAAGGCCTGTAAATAGTACGAACCGGCTTCGGCTTCTGCATAGTGTCATCAGCCGGGACGTACCTGGCTCCAACGGATGCCAAGATGTCAGCATGTTTGTTCTTTTCCCGAGAGATAGCTTTGACATTCAGAGAGTCAAACGACTCCATCAGATCCCAAACACGGTTGCGGTACGCCTTGAGGTAATGCTTCTTGGCGGAGCACTTGTTAGTGATCTGATTGCACACAAGCTCGGAGTCACCAAAGATCTACAACTATTTTATACCCAATCTCTCTGCCTTCCTCAAGCCTAAGCACAAGGCTTCATACTCAGCTGCATTGTTCGTGCAGCTCCAGGCCAACCGATAACAATAGTCCTTTTGTATCCCAGAGGGTGCAACTAGAAGAATCCCTGCCCCGACGCCGTTCTTGCATCTGGCGCCATCAAAGTACAACTTCCATAGTTCATCTGAGGCAGGGCCTTTGTCCATTTTCGCCGTTTCCTTCGGCTTCTCAGGCTGGGTGATGGAGTAGCAGCCTATGTCTGATTCTATCATGGCATTGAAGTCCAACAAAGAGAACTCATCTTCTACTTGTAGCTGCTCTATGGCTTGTTCCACCAGGTCAACTTCTGCCAGCTCCTCGGTCATCAAATGGACCGTTTCCTTTTGCTCCCCCTCCTCATGCATCTTTTCAACCAGGAAAGTGGATGGTTTACCATTATAAATCTTGACTTTCCTCCCTTTGAAAGGGACTTCCATATGCGAATAGTCCAGCGACAGGTAGCCTCCCAGCTTGGCAGTAAACTCCCTTGAGAGGCACATGCCGAAGTAGGGCTCCAGATCAACAACCACAACTTCTTGGATCACCATGATTTTTGGGGCTTTGTGCAACTGGATAGGGATATCTTTGATGATGCCCACTGTCTTCACAGGAGTGCCATCTAGTTGTAGGACACCTTGGCTGCTCCGAGTGTATTCCATGCCCATTTCTTCGCATACAACCCTTGGCATGATAGTGGTTGATGCACCGGAGTCCACCATGCAGTTATGCACTACATGTCCTTCCATCCATAAAGACAAATAAAAGGGAGGCGGTCGATTCTTACCAGTGATTGAAGTGGTCAAAGGCTGAGCCAACACAGGCTGTGCTGACTTTCCCTTGTTGACGATCTTCAGTGACTCTTGCAGCAAGTCAACTTGGCCAGGGAGCTGAAGGGCATCGTACATGCTAATCTTCGCCGGGGTCCTCTTGAGCTCATCAACGATGTTATAGGTTGAGGCAGCTGGTGCCTCGGTCTCCTTCTGTGGCTCATACTTGGAGCGGTACTACTGCGTTGCCTCGACCCTCTACCGCTTTGTGAGCGACGGATACTTGAGCTTTTCACGAGCCTGCTCTTGGGTCTCGGCTGGAGGTTGAGTCACTGCAGCTTTGACTACGGGAGCCTTGGCTGGTGGCATTTTTTCTTTCACCGACGGTGGGGGAGGCGGTTTGTCAGGAGCTTCACCGGCAGGTTGCACCTTTTCTCTTCTAGTGTATACTTTCAAAGGCTGCATTTGGGCCGTATCGACCTCAATTGGTTTCTTTCCGCTTCTGGTCAGAATCGACACCGGGTCCTCTTCTGAGACTGCGAAGTTACGCTCTTCTTCCCGGATTAGATTTACTTGATCTTTAGGGATGTTGCCGCCTAGGGTCTGAATATAGTGTTGATGTACATAACAAGTGTCCTCCCCATGGGGATCATTGCAGGTGGAGCACCAGTGCACTCGATCTGAGGTACTCGGCTCCGCGTTGCTTGCAGCATTTCTTGTTGGAGGCCTGTGGGCCTAAGCTGCTTGGTCTCTTGTCAACGCAGGAGGGGGATACGGCCTCCTAGGAATGAATTCTTGTTGGGCTTGTTTCTTTTTCATCATGGCCATGTCATTAGACAATGTCTGGCAGACTGAAGTAAGCGACTCCACCTGTCGCAGAATCTTGGACTGCACGTCCATATCGGGTTGAGGTGGTGACTGGGCTGATGAAGGCAATGGGGCTAGTGGCGGCGCCGGAGGTAATGCAGGATATTGTGGAGGCGCGGGGAGTGATGGATGTTGAGGAACAGGTGGGAAGGGAGGTGCAGGATGAGTGGGGAAATGCGTCTGGGAAGAAAATGGAGTGACTACTGGTGGAGGATTCCATGAATTTGGGTATGCAGAAGATGAAGCAGACGTCGGTGGATACTGAGATTGAGGAAAATCAGGGTAGATGGGCGTCTGCTGCTTGTGCGGAAGTCTGCCTATGGCAATCATATCCAATTCTGCCCTTTGAGCTGCATCATATAAATCAGGAAAAGTATTCACACGGGCCAGCTTGATGACCAGACTGATGTCGTTGTTGAATGCTCTGAGATAGTAGTGAGCAGCTTGTCCATCAGAAGGGCGCAGTTCAGGTGGCACTCTCTTCCATGACCATGCAAACCTTATATTAAAATTTTATATTTCCTCCTGCGGATGCCGCTGAATAGTTTGGAACTGGTGCAGCAACGAGGAGGGGTCCGCGGATTCATTGGACCCTTTGACCAGCCGGCCGGCCAGTTGGGCCCATCCCGTGATAGAATTTTTTGGCAAGGATCGGTACCAGTATAATAACTTCCCTCGCAGAGAGAGCGCCAACAGTCGGGTCTTCATGCTTTCATCTGTAATGGCATGGAGAGCAGCCAAGGCAAGGATGTCTTGGATGTGCTCGAAGGTTGTCTTTCCTGTTCCATCATAGGTGGGAATGGCTTTTAATGCAGCAGGTGGAACAACATTCTGCCCAGGGAGCTGAAGAGGTCCGGTGGAATCCACAGCTGGGAATAGCTCTGCAGCATTCGCCATGTTAGCATCTTGACCGTCCTCTTCGCCTTGATCAGTAGTGTAGTCGGTATCAGTATTAGTTGTTTCCTGCTCCTCGACTTCAGCTTCTTGTTCCTCTAGATCGACTTGGTAATCTACCAGCCTTGGGCGTTCTTCGGCAGCGTTAATGTCAAGCTCGTAAAACTCAGGATTTTGTCCTGCGTTCCTAACTCTCCATCTCGTATGCATGAGGGAATTTTGATTTTGGACCAGTCCTTAAGACTCAGAGAGTATTCAGGTTCAGCAGAGTCGCCAGGTGTTCTAACTTGTCAGCACTGAAGCGAACACCGATGCTTCAATACTGCTTATGGGGTGGGAAAATTTTGGGTCCCACCGGGCGTGCCAAAGAAATTGTTGGTTACGAATCTGCCACTAAGGAAAGGATTTTAATCTATTGCACCCTAGATTCGCCCAACAGATTGAAAGGCCGGAAGGAAGGAATGCCTTCCGTGCCGATCTCCGAAGAAGGCCGGCTTCCTATATTGTCTACTTTGGTTTTTAAGATAAAAGTGCTGGAAAGGGATTATAAAAATGTAGAAAGAGATGTAAATGACATGTGCTTCGGGTGAAGAGAACAAGCAACACGATTACTAGCTAGTACACAAACCAACAACAATCAAAGCAAAAACATGTAACAAAAACTATCACTATTACTTGCTCTTATGTATCCTTTAGTTTCCTATTCCAGATTCATATAATCACCAATGCTCTAATTCAGAATTCAGAATTACAGCAATCAGAAATATAAATGAACATAAGCAGAAATATTAACATAAGGCAGCATAAAAGAACAAGACTAGTAGTAGAGCCAAAGATGCTTTGAATTAAAAGCAAGTGTCTGATACAACAAAAGTTCTCTAGCAATATGTCTCTCTTCCCCCCTATTACAATGAATTGGACTGCCTTTTATAGCAGGAATTTCCCCCAGAATACAATTAAGCACGGGACTCAATGCCCGACAAAAGCTGTAAAAGCTGCCAAAAGCGGCTAAAAGCCACTGAGATTTGACCTCTGCGGATCATGAATGTACTTGCAGCAAGGTCCTCCTGAGAATGGGACAGCTCTCGTGCGGTTCTGGTAGGTAGTCAGTTAGTTCTAGTTTAATGCGGCAGACATAGTAAGGTTGGCTCTTCAATGTGCACCTATTCTGTACTTGGTAGCCCACCTTCTGTCACATTCTAGCACAGGTCTCGAAACTGTACGCTGGCCTTGACCGGATGTCCGCTGACGATGGGGAAATGACTGAAATATTCTGCTAAGTTCTGCTAAAAGGGGGCTGCGACGACAGGAGCCAAAGGGAGGCAACGACAAAGAACAAACTCTTCTTCATCTTCTTCTTCTTCGCCCAATGGCACAAAAAACAAGTGCGCAGTCGGACGATGCAAAGCAAAATCTGCGTAGCTGGGAGGTTCATGCCTTAGAAAATATTTGCTTTCCTCCTTGGTCCGCCCAACAGCGCAGAAGAAAGGGCGCGAAGTCGGACGGCGCAGCGCAACCGGGCATCGTCGGACTGCGCAACTGCAAACACTTAGTCAAATTTTACATTTCCTCCTTTGACCTCCGTCCGATGGCGCACAAAAACGGGTGCGCAGTCGGGCGCTGTCGGACGGCGCATGCCTCAACACTTAGAGAATTTTTAGAACAAGCCTTTTACATACGCCCGACAACGCACAAAACATCGAGTGCCGCCCGACTTCCGAGCAAAGTCAAGCGGCCCCAAAACTTAGAAAATTTTAAGGGCCTTTTGCCCAAGAACTGAAATCAATGAAAAACAAAGATGAAGTACAGAGAACTGGTAGCTAGAAAGTGAAAGGAGCATGAAGAAAATTGGAAGAGAGAAGAGAGAGGGAAGATAGCAGCAGATTCTTATAGATTTTTTCAAAATTGCTACCCCGTTGCAAATGTGACAACACTAACCAAACTTGATCCTTCCCTATGTTTTTTTTTTAAATGTTATGAAAGATCAGGGATAGATGGTTGTAGGGTCCAAAAACAATCCCAAAATCCTAATTTTGCTTGGATATAATTAACATCTTAAGTTGGAGGCATAGGATTGTTTGGTATCAATACTTAGGATTATTTACTCATTGCATAGCTCATCAAGTCATAGCATTAAAGAAACCATTGAACTTCAAGATTGACTGGTTGTTTCATGTGTTGAAAATGCAATATCGATCATAACCATGAATTATGGATTGTTACTTATTAGACACTTTCCTATCCCTTGTGTTGGAAGTGTTGGCAATGATGAGTCACCTCGAGAAGTAAAATTATAAATGTACCATTTCATTTGAAATTTTTTTACTGCTGGATCAACATTTGTTCTTGGTGAGTAAATATGAAATGTCTCAAAACATGAGGTAAAGGAAATGGTTGTTGATCACCAAAATAAATGAAGTGCATATCATAGAACATTTATGATATCCAAAACTCACTTATAAATTTTAATAACAAATCCTCTTAATTTCTAAAACTTACTTTTCTATCTTCAAAAACTTTCCTATGGGAAACTATCCCTTCTCTTTGCTTTGCTTTCTATTTACTATATTTTCACATAGTAAAAAAAAAAAATGCTTTTGAGTTTCCTATATTTCATATATGCATGTATGCTTTTTCAATGCATATATGCCTTTTACGAGGCATGGATGCTTTTTCAATCCATGCATGCCTTTTACAATACATGAATTCTTTTTCAGTTCATGCATCCTTTTTTAGTGCATGCATGCTTTTTCATTGCATACATGCTTTGTTGATGTCTACATGTTTGCTTGCATCCTGTCATCTTCAGGGCGAGGCCTTTTTTTTTGTATTTTCACTATCCCATCCAATTACATCTACAATCCTAATCCCATCCTGAGGAGGGCTTCCATTTGTTATTGGTCATGATTGAAAATTCTCCTTTTCATAAAATCAGTATCCCCTATTTTCTTGCTACTAATTTGTTGAATCACCATATTTTCTTGACCTAGACTCACGTCCAACATGTTTGGTAAGGGATTTGACTTGTCAACATCATCCTTACTACTCTTGGCATACCATTTCCTTTAAACTTATCAAGAAGCTCATCCAGTTCAAGTTGAAATGCATATTCCCCTGCAATCAGAGAGCCTTCCTTATTAGCTACCTGGGGTTCAAGTTTGGTTTCAAGGATCTTCTCATCAGAGAGGGATAGCTCCTTAAATTCGTTCTCTTCCTCTATTGGTTCTTATGACCCGTTCATCTCATTCCTATATCTTACCAGGTACTTTTTTCTATGTTTTTTAAGACCCTGATTTCGCTTCTCCTTGTACTGGATCTTCCTCCTTTGGGACCCTAGGTGCTTTAGGGCAATCTCAAGAAAGGTGCCCATAATTATGGTATAAGCTAAATTTGAATGGTATATTCTTATCATCAACTTGTTGCACCCATGACATAGCTTCCACATTTGAAGTTATTGTTTTTTGGAGCAGCTTTTTTATATCTAAATTTACACAAATTTGAGCAACTTTACCCATTGTTTTGGCATGTGTGATTTTGTCCATACGGATATAGCTCCCTATAAAATTAACTATAGCTTCAAAGACATTTTGACCAGAATTCCTATGGTAGTTCATAGAGATGGCAATTTCTCTTTGGGCTTAAAGATAGTGTGTTAAGACTTTATAAAGAGACCTTCCAAAAATATTGCATCTGAGTCCTCTTTGCTTGTGAAAATAACTGTGGAATAACCTTTAGGGAAGACTCTGATCTCAGAAGCCCCTTTGATGCTCCATTTGTGCAAAGTCCCATCATACAATTCTTTAATAGAAAGTTGTACCATCAGGAACCGACATGTTAGTGTCTTTCCCACGAGCCTCTGTATTCTTTTCAACCTTCTGTCTCTACAACTTTAGGACTATACCCTTCCACTGCACCTGTGCATGTTGATCTCTTGACGAGGATTTCAGATCCACCTTATCTTTTCATTAGTCCTCCTTGTGCACCTGTTTTGCCTACCTATTTATCTATTCTCCCTGTCAGATCAGCATCTCTAAAATATTGTTTTAAGGGGTCCAGACTATCCCCTCACCTTCTTTGCATTTCAGTCGACTAAAACTACAACTGTAATTGAGGTGAAAAATCAAAACAAAAAACTTACTAGGGCCAACCCCTCGTTCAACATTTCCTATTTGAGTGATCATTAACTTAAATGACCTGATAAAATCTCATTAATTTGATAATAATTATAATTAATCCGCAAAACATACAAACACCTTAGATGTTAATACCGAAGACAAGGAAAACACTAACACATCAACCCATTGCTTGCTTTTAGATTAACAGTTATTTTTTTTACATCTGTAAGTTCCTATTATAAATTATTATGTATGGTATTGAATTAGGTGTTTTGTTGGATAGTGAAACACATGTTAATGTTTTTGTAACCTTATACAACATGCAATGATGTACAATGTATACTATATATAACGTCTTGAACTACTTGAACCACTGTAGAACCATGAAGGAAGATTATTGGTAACTATCTAGCAACCAACTACCTGCAATGTTCATATACACCAAAAAATGCAAACTAATACCTTTATTACAAAAGGTGTCAAACACCTACATGTAACAAACTATACATGACACTTTTATGTATCCAAACTATGTATAAGGACAAAATGCTTATGCGTGTTCATGACACGTAATAGGTGACTCATTGCTGTGGTGGTGCATGAGTTGCTCCATGTTGGATGTGCCACTTATATTAGCCTTCCCCCTATACTGGTCAACATTGTCGCCCTGCTAATTGTGACACTAGGACATTGTGGTTAGGACATTGTGGTTAGCAATAAGAACTTGTACTGGTTGTATGAACGAGATGGCAAGAAGGGCCTCCCAAGTGTTGAATCTCGCAACTCGGTACATTTGTTGCCTCTTCCTTGTGAAGTCTTCATGCTTTTCCCAATGATTCTCATACATTTGTAAATCTTTCCCAAGAGAGGCAATGCACTATTCCTTTTCCTATGCCTTGGATTCCAAAACACTGATCTATTGATCTTTTTCTGCAATATGCTTTAGATGTTGACAATGTAAAGATTCAATCTTGCTTCATTGCCTCAACTTCAACTCTTTCACCCAAGAATCGTAGACCTCGACGTCAACCAACCCGTGCAATTGCTTAGATGGCTTACTCAAGGATCTAGTGCTGGCTGACAAACACTGTATGAGGTTGTATTCAGAAGAATTGATGTATGAATGTCATGTCTGCATGAGTAATGTTTGCCTGAACCCACCAGTATATGGGCACATGCACACATGGATGCATGTGCCACGTGTTGGTTGAATGTGTAAATAAGAGTTGTCATATGTAAATGTTGTCACACAACGTTTTCATGTGTGTAGGCAATCATGTGTTTGTAATAAATATATTGTAGTGTTTGATTTATTTTAATGTTTTGATGTGCATGGGTAGTTTGGTGGTAATGAGGTAGTTGCCAATTGCCTATTGGTCTTGTAATACTTGTATGTACACCATCTAGCTTGGTGAAGGGATTTTGTTGGAGTTGTTCATCAAAGTATGGTGTTAGTTAATCCTGGTCAAGGCAAGTCTTTGTGCATTGTATGCTTGATTGGACCATGATATATTGATAAATGGGTTGTGGAGGATACATGCTCCGTGTGTGCATTGTATCCATATGTATCTATAAGTATTTTCTCGTGTACCTTTGTTTATTTATTTTTAATGGCATTATATTGTAGTCTGTTGTATTCTATTTCTTTAGAGTATGCCAAATAATTGAGTTGCCTAAAAGGTGCCTCAAGGTCCTCGAGAGTCATTAATCTCTTAATTGTTTGTAGAGTTACTCAACTATCTGTGCATTTGTTGGGTAAATGCATGGTAGGTATATGTATAGTATTGGTGTACCAAGTGACAACTTTGGTTGGCCAAGCAGGGTTCTAGTCTATGTCATCTTGTGTTTTCCATGCTCGGCTAGTAGCGAAATCCTCTAATTGGCTAACTCTTAGTCTCATGACTAGACCACTTGTACAAATTTGTGATCTTGTTAGCCATGAGCATAGCCCCTATGCACCACTACTTAAGGAACTTGCCAAGAAGTCATCATGCGTTATAAAATCAGCGATGCGTGCTTCAACTATCCCTCCTGGAACATTGGGATTGCTCAAGGCAGGCAACTCCACCATCATTACTTAAGGACATTCAACATTTGAATCTGGCTGTGCCTTTGTCTTATCGTATATACCCTCCTTTTGTTCCTACTTAGTAGCTTTAGCCTTCCCCTTTTGCTAGTCATGTTGCAAGGGTTGTTGCTTAGTCTCCTCAAGAGGCTTGATCTCTTTTGGTCTACTCCTTGCTTGGTTGTTATCTTAAACCATTATCTCAAAGGCATGGGATGCTGCAAATTGACTTATCCCTTCCACATTATGCTTTGGGGGTGAATCTAACTGAAGGTCCTTGTTGGAATCACCCGACTCTAAGGATGACTCCTCATCCACTTCGATGGGCTACGTGATGCTTCAATTGTGACTAGCCACCACGATCTATGCAATCAATGGCTCCACATGGTCCTTGTCTTGCTACTTAGTTACCAACGCACATTCTTGTGTTAGCTTGGTCATAGATTGCCTGCTCCATCATGGTGTTTGTATGCCCAATCTACTTATAACCTTGCTTCTCATCCCCTGTGCTCTTTGCTTCGCATACTCATATTGTTGCACAATCTCCCATGCAACACATCTGGCTTTCATGTGTACACTTATCTACATGGGCTTTCATTTGTACACTCGTCTACTTGTGCAGTTGCCTATGCAATACTCATTGTTGGTGTTGTCTCCTTTGAAGTCTCTTTGACTTGAGGAAGAGATGGTTGAATGATTGTCATAATTAGCCTTCGTCGTTGTAAGGGTTACCTTAGATTGCTCCACTGCTCCTCATTACTATCACCATTGTCCTCATTAGGTGTGGATTCCTCTCTTGTTGATGCCACTCTTTGCGTCTGCTTCGTCCAATGTGAGCTACTTGCAACCTATAGGGTGTCATTTCAACCGAATGGAACACCATGGGCATGTTGTTAGTTGATATTGATGGGATGCAATTGCCACCATTATGGCACACTCACTTGCTGTCGATGGGTCATGTAAAGTATCAATGCAATCATGTGGAACCCATGGAGAAGTTTTTTGTTTTGCTTTATAGCAAATTATGAATCTTATCAACTAGGTATGAGGTGCAAACAAATATGTTTGGGAAGAACCTAAACATCTTTGAAGCTTGTTGCTTGCTCGATAATCATGACGTCACCGCATATTGCACACTTTAATTCTTCATTATTAGAGGATGCATTTTCAGCCCACAATTGCGATGAAAAGAAAACCTTGCCAACCAATTGGTTGTTAAAGAACCCATGTTGCTCCAATATATAGACCTACAGTCTGTGTTATCTAGCCTCCTTGCATCTGGTTGGTCTATGTAGGGGTCATGGTATCCTAAAAACTCTCATGAAATTCTATCATTGAAAGTCACCCTCAATGTATGCTGGCCAATATGAAACTTACCGTAACATCTCTTGGGCTTATACATGGTCAACAACTCTATTAGGTCTACTAAATGCATCCTTCTTGAAGTTAGGCACTTGCAGGATCAAAAGTTCACCTAAAGGATTGCTTCAATGTGTGATCATCTCTATGCTTGTTCTACCACTTTTTGCTTGGTGGTGAGGTCCATGTAGTCTTTGTGATTGAAATTTTTGGTCTATTGCTGCCTTTTGCCTTCCCCATCCCCTTCCTTACAGTAGATGGTGAAGATACATCTTGCTACTTGTGTTGTCTTCTCTCTACTGACTATCTCACATGCACCTGCATAGAAGACATCCCTATGTTTATTGCAAAATGCATTTTTTCAATAACTAGGTGTGCCTTCCACGTCTTTTGGATTTTAGGCTGCCTAGATGGTCTATGAGGTGGAGGTGTAATTAATCATATTATCCTTGTCACGGTTTGAATCCAAAAAGCTACCACTATAGCCCCCACCCCACCTCGGTAAGATTTTTACTCCAAGTGAGGGGGACCCCGGAGGGGCTCGGGATTGGAACCGGTAACTGCAAGCTGACAAACATTCAGCGGAAAGCAGTCAGTCTACTACCTTTGCCCATTTTTTTTAATGAGTTTACACAAGTTTTTATGAGGGGTCTTGGTCCCCTCATATTGAGTGGGGTTTGAACCTTAGACCTCTCAAAGAGAGGCCAAAGACCTTACCACTGCAGTAAGCTTGCAACTCTAATTTGATAGGAGCTGAAATCACTATCTAGAAGTTTTAGTCAGCAAATCCTTAAGCAGCAGAGGCTACTGCTAGACGTCTAGGCAACAGACGTCTGGGTTGCTAGACGTCTGGATGCGGAAGACGAACAGTTTCAGATGTTTTTCCTTGGGAGCGGAAACGAACAGTTTTTCGGAGGCTTCCTTTGGGAGAGGAAACAAACAGTTTCGGTGTCTTCCTTTTCTGCTCTATAAAAGGGGAATGATCCCTTGCATGTGCACGTAGTTGAGAATGTAATGTAAAAAATAAGAAGTTGCCATTGCCCCATGGTTTTCCTGCACATTGCAGGTTTCCACGTAAAATCTCTGTGTTACTTGTGTTTCTGTTTTGTTCTCTGTCATTGTGTTTTCCACTTGCAGGTATAAAATCTAAAGTATTTTACTAACATATGGTATCAGAGCCTAAGGTTTTGTGCGAGTGGGAGATGAAATAATGACAGGAGGTGTAACCAAGTTCGAGATTGAGAAATTTGATGGCAGGAACTTCTCTCTATGGAAGATGAAGGTGGAGGATTTGTTGGTTCAAAATGACCAAGCTCTAGCCTTGAAAGGGGTCACGAGCAAACCAAGCAGCATGAAAGATGAGGAGTAGGCAACGTTGGATAGGAAGGCGGTCTCTACAATCCGTCTTTGCCTAGCAGACTCTGTCTTGTTCAATGTAGCTGAAGAGAAGACCGTGGAAGCCCTTTGGCAAAAGCTTGAAAAGTTGTATGAGACAAAATTAGCAACAAACAAGGTTTTTTTGAAAAAACAACTTTATAGCTTGAGGATGAAGGAAAGTTCATCCGTGGCAGATCATTTGAATGAGTTTAATAGTCTTATTAGTAAATTGGTTTTAGTCAGTGTGAAGATGGAGGATGAGGACAGAGCTATCACCCTACTTTGTTCCCTCCCGGACACCTGGGATCATATGGTGATGACCATCAGTAATGCATCATCAGGAACTCTAAAATTTGATAATGTGGTAGCCGCCTTGTTGGCAGAAGAGTTGAGGCGAAAAACGTCTCTGGAACCCTCAACCAATGAAGCCCTATCTATGAGAGGTCGATCTTTCGAGAGGAGTAAACAAGGTAGATCACGGTCCAGATCTAAGTCTAAAGGACATAAGAAAAAAGGCAAGTGCTGGCATTGTGGGAAGCCAAGGCACTCAAAGAAGGATTGTTGGCAATTAAAGAATGGTGAAAAGCAAATTCAGCCATCAGCTGAGGCTAGTACAACAGATTCAGGAGAGATGACAACATGTGAAGCTTTCTGTATCAGTAACAACAGATGTGTTTTATATCCCTGGGTTTGGGACTCAGGTGCATCTTTCCACATGTCTCCCCACAGAGACTGGTTTGACAAATATCAGCCATACTGTGGTGCAATGGTCTACTTGGGTGATGATCATCCTTTAGAAAATGTGGGAAGAGGGGACATAAGGATCAGTCTGGACGATGGTAGAGAAAGGATGTTATGTGATGTAAGACATGTGGTCGATTTGCGGAAGAATTTGCTTTCAATCAAGATGATGGATAAGCTAAGGGTATTCTGTCACTTTCGGTAACAACTACTGCAAAATTACCAGAGGAGCTCTTGTAGTAGCAAAGTGAGAATCTTATGGGGTCCTATATAGTTTATGTGATGATACGGTGACAAACCATGCAACAACAACAACTTCTGTTCAGGATGCAGTAATGCAATGGCATCAACGCCTAGGCCATATGAGTGAAAAAGGTCTGAAAATTCTGCATGACAGAGGTATGCTTCTTGGGACTAAGTCTTGCAATTTAGACTTGTGTGAACACTGTATTTTTGGTAAACAAAAGAGGGTTCGGTTTACTGCAAGCCTTGGTAAGAGTTCTAATTTTCTGCAACTTATAAATTCGGATATATTTGGACTAGTCCCCACTCAGTCCTTGAATGGTGCCATCTATTTTCTAACTTTTATAGATGATTATTCTAGGAGACTGTGGGTTTATTTTCCGAAGAAGTCGAAAACTTTGCAGAATTTTAAAGAATTCAAAGCACGGGTAGAGAAGAGTTTGGGCAAGTCGATTTTATGTCTTAGGTTAGATAATGGGGGTGAATATTGCTCCAGGGAATTTGATAAATTTTATACGCAATAAGGTACTAAGCACCAGAAGACTGTACCATATACTTCACAGCAAAATGGTGTGGTTGAGCGGATGAATCGCACAATCATGGAACGTGTAAGAAGCATGCTTAGCGCAGCCATGTTGGATAAAAGGTTTTGGGCAGAGGCTGTTAATACAGCTGTTTACCTTATTAACAGGTCTCCTTCAGCTGCGTTGGATGGACAGATTCCGGAGGAGGTTTGGTGTTGTAAGCCAGTTGATTACTCTCATTTGTGTACCTTTGGCTGTGATGCGTTTGCCCATGTGCCTAAGGAAAAAAGGTCCAAACCTGACCCAAAGTCAAGCAAGTGTGTTTTTCTTAGCTATGGAGATACAGTGAAGGGGTATAGACTGTGGGATCCTACTGCCCACAAGGTAATTATTAGTCGAGATGTAATTGTTGATGAAAAATCCATGCAAAGGAAGGAGGTACAACAAACTCCTAATGTTGTACTAGTTGAAATAGATATGAACGAAGATGAATATGAAAATCAGCATGCTGAAGTTTTTGATCAGCATGCAGATGGCAAGTAGAAAAACAAGAAGAACAGGAAGTAGAGCAGCCACAATGGTCACAAGACCAAGAGCCACAATCAACAGATCATTGGGTTAGAAGATCACCACGTCCACAAAAGTGTTCGGAAAGGTATTCTCATGTTTATCAGTCCTCTTTTGCTTTGTTAACTGATGATGGTGAGCCTAGTTCATTTCAGGAAGCTAGAGAGTCTGAGAATGCAGAAAAGTGGAGGAAATCCATGCAAGAAGAAATCGAGGCACTTCGCAAGAATAAAACGTGGGAACTTGTGGATCTCCCACCTGGAAGAAAGATTGTTGGAAACAAGTGGGTTTACAAAGTAAAAAAGAACAACGATGGGTTGTTGGAACGCTATAAAACTCGCTTGGTGGCAAAGAGCTATGTGCAAAAGTCAGGTATAGACTTTAATAAAATTTTCTCTCCAGTTGTGAAGATGACTATTGTTAGAGTTTTACTTGCACTTGTAGCAGCACAGGATTTAGAACTGGAGCAGCTTGATGTAAAGACTGCTTTCCTGCATGGTGATCTCGAGGAGGAGATTTATATGGATCGGCTTGCAGACTGAAGAAATCTCTGTATGGGTTGAAATAGGTGCCAAGGATGTGGTATAGAAAATTTGACACCTTCATGAAGAGCCAAGGTTTCAGCAAGAGTGAAGCTGACCATTGTGGATACTATAAGAGGTTTGATGATGGCAGTTTTATTATTTTGCTGTTGTATGTTGATGATATGCTGGTTGCAGGCCCCAACATGAAGAAAATCATTGATCTTAAGGCTTAGTTGGCTAGGACATTTGAAATGAAGGATTTAGGAGCAGCAAACCAAATTTTAGGGATGAAGATACACGAGGATAGAAAAGGAAGAAAGATCTGGTTAAGTCAAAAGTCATATATAGAAAAGATTTTGCAGCGCTCCAATATGCAGAATGCAAAACCAGTTAGTACCCCACTTCTTTCACACTTAAAATTATCTTCCAATCAGTGTCCTAGAACATAAGCAGAGAAGACAAGCATGTCTCGTGTACCGTATTCATCAGCAGTAGGAAGCCTCATGTATGCCATGGTGAGCACCAGACCGGATATTGCCCAAGCCGGGAGATGGCAAATCCTGGTAAGGAGCATTGGAATGTGGTGAAGTGGATATTTAGATATTTAAGAGGCACTTCAGATGTTGCCATTTACTTTGGATCGACAGATTTGCAAGTTAAAGGTTTTGTAGATTTTGATTATGGTGGAGATAGAGATGGGAGAAAGTACACTACAGGATATACTTTCACTCTTGTTGGTGGAGCTGTGAGTTGGGCTTCTAAGTTGCAGTTTGTGGTGGCTTTATCAACCATTGAAGCAGAATTTATTGCAGCGACTCATGCCAACAAAGAGGCAATTTGGCTAGAGCGACTGTTGGGTGACTTAAAGGTAATGGAGGAGAAAATTATGTTGCATTGTGATAGCCAAAGTGCTATTCAGCTTGTGAAGAACCCAACATTCCATGATCGCATGAAACACATTGATGTCAAGTACCACTTTATAAGAAATGTGGTGGAAGAAGGTAGGATCCTGTTGCAGAAAATCGACACTGAAGTGAATCTTGCAGATATGCTTACAAAGCCGGTCAAGAAAAAGAAATTTGAGTGGTGCAAAACTTCTATGGGCTTGCTGAAAATGTAACAAGGGCAGCATTGGACAATTGGCACTGGATGAAAAACATTGGTAAAAGAAATCCTGTATACTGACTTCAAGTGGGAGAATGTTAGGAGCTGAAGTCACTATCCAGAAGTTTTAGTCAGCAAATCCTTAAGCAGCAGAGGATGCTGCTAGACGTCTGGGCTGCCAGACGTCTAGGCAGCAGACGTCTGGGCTGCTAGACGTCTAGGCGGGACGTCTGGATGCGGAAGACGAACAATTTCAGATGTTTTTCCTTGGGAGCGGAAACAAATTGTTTTTCTGAGGCTTCCTTTGGGAGAGAAAACGAACAGTTTCAATGTCTTCCTTTTCTACTCTATAAAAGGGGAATGATCCCTTGCATGTGCACGTAGTTGAGAATGTAAAGTTTGCTGAAATCAATAAAAAATAAGAAGTTGCCATTGCCCTATGGTTTTCCTGCACATTGCAAGTTTCCACGTAAAATCTCTGTGTTACTTGTGTTGCTGTTTTGTTCTCTGTCATTGTGTTTTCCACTTGCAGGTATAAAATCTGAAGTATTTTACTAACTTAATTGATCTTCTATGTTAGGATGCTGAGTAGTGTTGCTTTTGTCATGCCCATTCATGGTGTCCTTCCAACATGTCTTGTTGAGGCGCTATAGCACCTTGTATTGTCTGTTGTAGTGGAATTTCCTACAGCCTTGGGTCTCAATCGCAGTTTGTCATAGCAACCTAACGTGCAAACACTAATGGCGGTTGTAATCACTATGGTAATTGGCTTCCCACAATGTCATGACTTTTCGTGCGCTCTTCTTCCTCTGCAGTCAAGTCTCAAAACCCTTCACACACATGCTTCTGCCAATCTTGTCAATCTAGCACTCATTAGACACAATTCTGGATGGTGCTTCTTCATTGGCCCTGAAGTAATGGCCCAATGCATGAATTTGGCAAAAATGGCACCGTCACAAACACTAAATATGTTTGCACAACAGTAAATTGGCCCTTTGTCTTCTTGTTAGTTCTCCCTTGGTTAATTTGCACCCTAGACGACTTGCTCTTGGTTGTGAACAGGTCAAATAGTCTTCTCTTATGGTGGGTGGCAAAAAAAATGGCCTAGATGACTAGTTTGCTTGTTTGGATGACTCCATTTTGGTTGACGGTAGTGTTCATGACGACAATGCTCTCTTGGATGGTAATGCAATCTTAGATGGCATTGTCTTAGGCCTGGACGACACCTACTTGGTGTAGGACGACATACTACTTGTACTAGATGTCGTATTTTTCTTCTTGGACAACAAGACTTTATTCAACGACATATTGCTTCCCCTAGATAATAGTTCTACCATTCCAAATGACACCTTGTGCCTAGATGGCCAAGTGCCAATGTTGGATGACACTTCACTTTTTTAAGACTAGGAAAAGATCCTAGATACCTTAGTTATGACGTCAAACGACCTGGTTCTGACCTCAATTGATGCAAATTTTAACCCTAGATTGTCAAGCTCAAACAACCTCGCTTTGGTTGCACATGGTGAAATTCTAACCCTTGATGACAACAATTTGAGCTTGGACGGTAGATACATCAGGCTAGACA
The DNA here is from genome assembly GCA_028583015.1 of Wollemia nobilis. Taxonomy (NCBI): domain Eukaryota; kingdom Viridiplantae; phylum Streptophyta; class Pinopsida; order Araucariales; family Araucariaceae; genus Wollemia; species Wollemia nobilis. The sequence goes on from JAQPPZ010002512.1 coordinate 2,166,732, forward strand.
ATGTGTTGTATGTAAAACGAGCTTCATGCATTGGACAATGATTGACTTGCCTTTGACGACACTTTTGTCTAGGATGACAATTGTTTTGGCACTAGTTCAAACCTTGCTTTTTCTCCTTACAAACCTTGCTTTTTCTCCTTACTTGGATGATAACCTATTTGATGAAGTTTGTTGAGTATGGGGCTTGAATGGCACCCAAGACTGGTTGTTGCTATCGGGCGATGGGTCTCAATACTAGACATTGTGTAACATGTTGTGAATGATAAGTGTTATCCTCTAAATGGTGGTCCCTTAAGGTTAGACAATGAGCTGTAGCTAGATAGTGAGCTCTTGAAAGTGGATGGCATGGTCTCGAAAATAGATGGCTTCCTTCACTAGATTGATGACATATGTTATTCAATAAGGCCAGATGGCTTCCTTCCTTCTTCTCTGCCTTGAATGGCATCTTACTTGGTCATAATGATGTTTCTTGGGAATTTCTAGTGGATTTGATGGTAATTATCACTTATCAAGCAATGGAAGTTGGTCAAATGGTAGTACCTTATACATACCCTTGGATGACAAGTTCTAGAGTCCTGAGGACACCCCTCGTAATCTTGTCATCTTCTCTTGGATGGCCAAGTGTCTAACAGTACCACAATTGCTTTAGATGGTGGGATCTAATAGCCAGACGACTCAGTGTGGGTAAAGCATGACCCTTTTGGCCATCACATCTAGTCGCTTGTGTCCTTCTAATCGTTCATGTACTTTTGCAATGTAGTACACACTTATTCCATCGCACATTTGCTCAGTATCATGTCTGGTCCCATCGTATACAAGAGGCCTTTAACCAATTGAAATGACCTTGACTTCAACATAATCCTCCTTTTCTTTGTTCTTGACAATTGTTTTGGTAGTTCTCTTATTGATAGGTATGTTTCTATGTGCTTGGACCAAGGTGGCAATAATATGACGTGGAACAAATAAGCGTCAAGAAACTTGTCGAACACTTCTCCCTTTGTAGGTTTTCCTCAATGAATTCAAGATGGTTGGCAATCATGTTCTTTGCTAGCCGCACCACTATGTGGACCATAAACTCTTGTAATGTGATCAACCACCTACTAACTTGTTTGTGAATAGTCAACTTGCAGATTAGGTATAGAGGTGGTTGGTGACTAGCGTAGAACACAAAATAGGTTTGAAGCATGAAATGATGAAACTTTTGCATGACATAGACTATCCTCAAATTTTCACATTGCATCGTGTTATAATTCCTTTCTACACATGACAATATCCAAATTTTAGATTAGATGGGTCGGTCCAGTCTATGCTTCCCTTTTTGTGCCAATCCATAGCCAATTGCACAATTGGACACATCAATATGGACATGAGACACTTTGTCCCAATCTAGAAACATTAGAATATCAGTTTGGTCTTTATATACTCAAAGGCCTAGTGGTGTTATCTTGTCCACCCAAATGAAACACCTCTTCTCATAAACACGTTAGGTACGTAGGACAAATTTGCAAAGTTTTCGATTAATTGGTGGTAGTATACCATGTGACCTAGGAAGGACTTCACTAGGTTGATGTTGTAAGACTATTCCATGCTTACAACGACGTGGGTTTTATCTAGATTCATCTTTAGCCTAGTTTGGTAGACAACATGACCCAATATTTTCACGTAGTGTACCATCAAATTGCACTTCTTCAGGTTTAATGAAAGGTCAACTTTCATACACAACTACATGCACTACTCCATAGCCTTTTGATGCTCTTCCTTTCTTCCTTACAATGGCCAATAATTGAGAAAGACCTTAAACTTCCCTGTTGACATTTGTACAAATGTGTATAAGATGAGCCATTAAAATGTAGGAGGCACATTGCACAACTTGAACAACATTTGGTGTATGCGTAGATCTTGTTTTCAACAACAAAATTGGTTTTTAACTCGTCTTCTTTAGTTGTACCAATTTGGTTACAACTGAAAAAGACATCTAGAAAGGATAAGATTTCATGTTTCGCTACCTCCAAAATTGAATCAATAAATGGGATTGAAAGTGATGCTTAATTGTGACTACATTCAAACTCCTAAAATCGATGCAAATTTTGAGTTTGGTGCATTATTTCTTCAAGTTGATAATGATTGGGGACACCCAATCACTTAAAATCACTTTAAAAATAATCTTAACATCCAACATCGTCTCTATCTTCACATAGTTGGGATAGGCCTCGTTCACATTGGTTGTGCTCTTGATATAGATGGCATTCGATGGACACACAACTCATTTTGAATTTTCTTGAGGCCCTTATATGTCCATGCGAAGACCATGTATTTCATGAAGATTCTGAATGTAACAGCCTTTAGGATAGGATCCCAGTCATATGCACAACTAATCATTTTCTCCTTGTTCACTTTTCAAAGATTTACCTACATTATAGGTGGCTCTCCATACTTTATGGCATCAGGTTCCTTACTTGTTTTAGTTGCACTGAACAGGTGTGTCAACTTTTTAGTTTCTTGCACATTGTCAACACTATATTTTGCAATGGTGAGAGGGAAATACGACTTCTTATCTCCTTTGGTTGCACGCATGTTTGCCATCTTCTCGATCTCCGTTGCGTCGCTTGACTTGCCAACGTCAAAAGCATTGAGTACCGTTGTCTTTCCTTTCTTTTGCATACCTTGTTCTTCCTTTACATTCAAGCATAAGCATGTTGGCTGGAACAAATCAGGGTCCTTCTTCTACCAATGGAGGAGACTGCTGTCTAAGTGCCCTTCATCCTTCATGCACACTTCTAATTCTAGGTCGCCATCTTCATTGGGTTCCATGTCTGGTCTTCCTTATTTGTCATTGTTGTTGGATGTAGAAATGCCTGACTTATGTGAGGATGCGAGGTACTCGCTCACTAACTGGTTCTACAAGATGATCATATATTTGTGCTGCTCCTTTTTGAATGTGGTGTGATCCTTTTTCCAGTTGTGACCAACCTTTGCTATGCACAACCATCCAAAATATGGCAAGGCATTGTCAGCATCCTTTTGTAATGTGACCATTACAAAATCTAGGGTAAAGGTCTATTCCACAATTGTGACCTTTTATCCTTTCAGAACACCTTTCATCTTGATATCATAGCGATCTGTTGTTAGTAAACGAGCATATGGTGGCTACAAGGTTGGTGCATCCAAATCTTTCCACGTTCTTTTTGGTAGCATGTTTATGCTTGAACCACCCACTATGACCAAGTATATCCATGTGTAGCAACGGGGTCCACTTCTTGACATCAATCATCAACATGGACAAATTGATAAATTGGTCTTTAGCTTTTGCCCTTGGTGGTCACACCTTATGGTTTCCTTCTTTCCTTGACCTACACACCAATTCTCCAACAATTGCATGCAAGTTTGATATTTCTTGAAATATGGTTGTTACCTTGATAGGTATGCTTGGTTGTAACAATTGTGTAGCCAAGCTTTAGGACACTGATGGCTCATCTGTCATAAACATGCTGGTTTCTCTTCATTGGTCCCCTTGATTATCCAATGCTTTCAGCATCTTCTGTTCTATGTGCCCTTGGGTCTCCTGCCATCTCTTCTATGCTACAACTAGTTTGTGATATTCTGCTCTCTTCTTTGCCTATGCCCAAGTGATGATGAGAACTTTTTTCGTCCCCATGTTTGTTTCTTTGATATGGAGCAAGTTAACATTCTCACTGCCCATTGGTTTCTTTGGGTAGCTGTCTTCTCAATAATTGTGTAGTCCACATCAGTTGCACATTATGTGTATTGGTACTTGTGGCATTGGTGTAGCTGCATTCATGCAAAATGCCCCCACTCTTGACATTTTCAGCATTGAACAATTGGTCTCCCATTTGTGTCATCCTGAATACGATTATCCACATTCTTTGCACTCGACTGACTACCTTTCTGATTGCCATTTCTTCTTAATGGTTGCTGCAGTATCTGTCACTTGTGCCACTGCACTCTTTGAGGTACTAGGTCTCTCCTCAGCTTCCTTTCGAATCACTAAGGTTTGATGCTTTTTACTTTTTAAATTGAATAGACACCCTTAACGCCAAGTGTCCATGTACCTCTCATATGTTACAGTAATTATGCTTTGGGTAATTGGTGGTGGAGTGGCCCTTTGTTCGATACTTTGTACACCAAATATTATGTTTCTCATTTTCTTTCTTTTCTTGATTTAGTTTGCACATCATCCGTAACATATCCTTCCTAAGTGCTTTAATGCGTCACTCTTTTCATTATCTCCTCTTTTGTTGAAGCTACTTTCAGCCCACCTTTGACTTCCTCCAGTAATTGTTTTCTTCATTACACTTTTCAAGTCTAAGGCTTTATCAAAAGCCTCTTGGTACGACCGGAGGGGGGTGTATGACTACCATTGACTTTTGGGACTTTAGAAGAAGTCCATCCATAAGCTACCTTTTTTGCAGTCCATTGGTAGGCGACTTCTCCATTTTGTCAATGAGTTCCTACAAATGACAGTTGTAGGACTTAACGTCCTCATCCTTCTTTTGCTTTGTAATATAGATTTTGCCAATGATTTATGTGTCATTGTGTAAGATTCTAAATTCTTTTCGAAGTCTTTCTAGAGGTTGTTCCATGTGATGAATAGAATTTGCAAGGACATTCCTATGCCTCTCACTATAGTCAGGAATAGTTGCATTCTGCTTCAAGTGTGATTATGTTCGTTCACCAAATTGCAACACAAATGCCAATATGTCAAACATGATCTTCTTTATCGTCGCCATGGAACTTTAGGTAGTTTTGCGTAGCCGCCTTTGTTGCAACCATTGGTGGTTGTATTTGTCTTGTGTTTGTTCTTGGAGTTCCTAGTGGTGTGCTCATCCGTTGATTGTCTTTGTTGATTGATGATCTTCCTTTTGACGCTTGTTCAAAACTCAAACATCTCCCAATGTTGGCATTGATACGCTATGACCTTCTTTGCAAATATATGAATGTTGGCTCTAGTCAAGTGTTGAAACTCCACCCACAACCCAACACGCTCTATGATTGTCTTTGTGCCCGAGTCTTGGCTAGTGCACCTCTAGACACCCCTGCACTTGTGTCGATATTGGGTCACTAGTACACCTTGTTCACTTGCACAAGCTGCTCCATTGTGACTGTCTTCGTTTGTCCGAACTCCATTTGAAAACATACTCTTTTGGATGAACTTTGTCTATGTAAACTAACTTTACATGCAAGTGTTTGTCAACATGTTGGGTGTTTGCCATCTGTTTGGCCTTTGGTGACAACAACGGTGTCTTCCACCAAGCTTGATCTAGACATTCTGCACTAACTTGTCAGAGGCAATGTCTTTTGACTTCCCTCGTTAGATTTCTGATGACAAGAATCCATATGTCACCCAACAATCAGGACAATGTCATTACTATTATTAGCATGTCTTCATTAAAAAAAAACGGGTAGAGGTGTTTACACACCTCTTCTCTTCTCATGAGGGGCCTTTATAGAAGGTTTACCTTCTACACTTCCTTCTATCTATATAAGGGTCCCCAATGGTTCTGTCCAACTTTGTTGTGTGTCCTCGTGCACATCTTCTTCACCACATTCATCATTTGACTATGTCATATGCTATGCGATCTGCTCATACCTGCACATAGGCTCTTCTCCCGTTTGTTGCAGTTCGTGTTCATGTTTGGGTACACTCCAAGGATTGTTACTCTTTCAATTCTCTTGTCATGTTCACGTTTGTCATTGCAGTCTCCCAATGCAGTCTCCCACTTGCAGAATTGATATGCCTCATAGAAGGAAGAAAATGAGGCAGATTATCATGAGATTGTTTTTAATAAATGGAGGCTGTCAATGAAGATCCTATTGTTTGCTTGAGTGTAGTCATCTAATCTAGTTGGTCAAATGGTGCTAATAATCTCTTAGAAGAACAAAGATCCAATAGGGTATTTGTATCACTATGCATCATTTGTAATCATATTTAACATTGGAGGTAAGTTATGAGTTGATCTTGAGAATATATTAGGCATCATACTCTCCTTATGATACTGTAAGGACTAGTTATTTGTATAGAATAATTTATTGAAGCATAATGTTTGGGCCCTCTTAGATGAACGCATTTTATATGTCTGAGGAAAAGACATAAGAACTCTGAAAGACAGAGAAGCATGGAGTTGATGAGTGACTTGCAAAAGATTAATTTTGGTTGGAATATCTTGAAAATATAAGTAGAAGTACAATATAGGATGACTGAAGATGGATATTGCTTACAAATATGGGGTTAGGATGGAGGATTCAAGCTAAAGCAAGGACCAATAATATATATGTTATGTTCTAATGATTTGAAATCAATCTTAAATTAGGATGACCTTTTTGTTTTGTTTTATCAGGCATATGCCTTGCAAAACACACAGTTAGGCTTTTATTTTGGTTTTTGGCCTTTGTGCTTTGCATCATGATAAAATATCCGAGTGCAAATGCCTTACTTTACAAATGCAATCAACAAGTGAGCTCAAAACAAAGGCAATATGCAGCGTTAAGTAATAATGTAAATCCAATCCCAATGGTAACAATAACTCAATAAGACAATAAGCGGAATTGGAAATCACCAATGATGTAGCAACCAAAAATCACCAAGATCTCAGCATGTAACAGTGATGAATCAAATGAATTGTAAACTAGGGCTGACCCGAAAAGCAGAATCTAAGGGCAATTAAAGTGCTTACCTATAAATTCTGGTCCTGCAAGTGGAACGGGGAACTTCGATAGCAAACCTTAAAAAGTAACTTATGCCAAGCATCGAGGCTGAAAGAATTGCACTCAATGGACCAATACTGATGGATACTGGATAATGAAAACAATTCATTGGCCTACAAAGAGCCAATTAAACAACAATACATTCTCTAGAACTTATTGGCAACAAGATTCAAACCAGAATGCTTTAAATGACCAAACAAACAACCAGTATTAGAATGAAAGATCAATTAATTGTTTCAAAATGGTAATGGGCAACCTAAAGAGGGAATGAGTTAACAACAATTAGTTGAGAAATGACAGGACAATCACAAATCAGAAAGATCAGCTAGGTGCAGCAAATGTGACAACAGTCCTTTAGGGCTTTGATGGAGTGGTAAGTCGGGATGTTCACAACAAGGAGACCTAGGTTCAAACCCAAAGGGCGGCCCTTGCTTGCATTTGTTGTTTAGTTGGTTGTTGCTTAGCAACTTCTAGAGCAAAAATTCAAGATAAAAAATATGGCAACAAACTTAAGTTTGTAAAGAGGGATGGACGAGTCTTGGAATGAATTTGTGAGTGCAACAACTAAAAGAGGAGGCTAACAAGGATTGTGTTGTAGCATGTGGGAGTATTCCAGTCACACAAATAGCTATACAATGCAACACACTACAATACAATTCCATTATATTTAAATAAATTAATGAAAACAACTCACAAATACATGCAAATGCACAAAAAACAACATTTATCTTGCACATTCTAATCATCTGTAATGCATTATTGTCTGTTGAGTGTACAACATACAAACAGTGAACATGTGTTATCACCATTTGACAACCAACTATTTACTCCATGCTACTACAAACAACACACCTCAACCAAGGTAGATGGGCATGCATATAACAGGAAGTGGTAGGTGGTTGGCAACTACCATGCCCTCTCAACTAACTACTTGTATACATAAAAACATTAAATTTACCTATGCCATATGACATGCTACATGTTCCATTATACATAACATAGACGCTTAAACTCAAATCACTATCTACAATGAATCATCACTAACTGAAATGCTTGATTCATCACTGAAAGTGGCTTATGTGTTCTTGTGGCCTACTTATCCCCACCTACATGCTCAATGCGATGGATAAGTAAACAGTGGCCAAATGAAACTGGATTTGAGAATCTGCTAGATCTAGCAAGGACTGGAAAAACAAGCAAGACAATTTAAACTTCTGACACAACCAAAACAATCAAACAATATACAAATGAAGAAAGCAATCTATATCTGCTTGATTAGATTGAAGATTTAATGCTAAATATTCCCCTAGGTTTCTTCGCTTGATCTGGTAGCTTGAGTGACCCCTGAAGGAGAAGGATACAGGTGGTAAAAACTGGAAATGGTCCCAAGCTAATGGCCAGTAGCCACAACTCTAGTTGCTAGCATTCAATGAGCAAGAATCTGAAGCTAAATGGCGGATTGGGTGATAGGGCTACCTAAAAGGAGACCTTGTGAGCAACAGTGGCAATTGGGCTTAGTAGGAGTGGGAGCAAGGTGTCCAAACATGGGTTTAAATCGCTCAAACTTGGAAAAACATAGGATAAAATCTTATTTTATGCTGTCTGGGTGCACATATCTGGCCATATCTGGCTTCCACCCAACACACACCTATATTAGGTATGTGGGTGTGAGTGAGAAACAAGCCTTTTCCCCCACCGAAGGTGCATCGCATGTCTGTAATGCACTCAATGCATTGACTTGTTAAGGCATGCATCCAATTTAAACCTTACAATAAAATAAATATAAAAACTGACGAGTAAAAAAAAAGGAAAAAGGAAAGCTGCACAGTCAGTTTTTGAGTTTCTGCTTTGGCTGCTTCTTACCGCACCTTTTGTACCATCACAGTCGTGCACCCATACAACCTTACCCTTGTTTATAGAACAGGAATGTCTGTTCTAGTCCATTATTTCATTCCCCTTTGTGGGGTTGAGGTGAGTAAGATGCATACAAGGGAGGGGATACATTATGGTTGCCATGCACATGTGGTGGTCTGCATATTTTTAGTTCTCTTAATGGTTAAAGAACCCCATTGCTTTGTGTAAACTTCGCAGGTTATCAAGGTGACCTTATGCTGATTTTTCCCCTATTTGTGAGGTGTCTTATGTGGGGCAAAACTCCAATAATTGCCAGTGAAGGCAGCCAAGTGGGAAAGGGGTCAGCAAAGTAGCAAAGTAGGTCAAGTGTGATTAGATTAACATAGGGTGAATCACATTGTCAAATTTATGTGAATTTGTTAAACTTCGGGAAATCTGGTGGCTGCCCAAGCATTGACTATGCAGATGCTTAAAAAACAGTGGAGTTGTGTCATCCTTGGACACCATAAATAGGTATTGCACTGTGGGATGCAATCCTAGGTGTGTATAATGATATCAACTTGACAATAAAATACATCTAGATGCCATATTATGCAACCAAAATATATAATAGTGGAGTTGTGTCATCCTTGGATGCCACAAATCGATATTACACTGTGGGATGCAATCCTGGGTGTGTACAATGATATCAAATTGAAAATAAAATGCATCTAGATGCCATGATGTGCAACCAAAAGATATAGTATATCACCTTAAAGAGAGGAAGCACACTTGATATGAGAAAACTTTAGCTTGCAAAATTGTTGTCACTTAAACTTGGTTATCTTTTCAACCAAAGGATATGGTATTACAATACTAGGCAGTTATCATATACCATGCAAGGCTAACTGCCATAAAAGAAAGATATGTATGAATGACTGTAAAGATCAAAACAGTTTTTGTGTTATTTCATTAGGAATTGATTCAGATATTGGAGCTGAATGGTTTGCCATCTTGGCTTTTTCATATGCAGCTTAGAACAACAGATTTTAGAGAATAAATGGAGAGGATGGATGTACAGCTTATAAGTATATAATGCATGGTCTTCGTAGGTTGTTTCTTTGTATAAAGTGGAAAAAATGATGCGTGAAGAGCACTGATAATTATAACTAGGTCTTATGCAAATTTTCGCATTGGTAAGAGGCCAATACTGAAAATAAATAAATGAATTTATAAATAACTTGCAAAAGTCTTTCAAGAGCCTATTTTTATTAATGCCCAAAAGGGCTGGAGGACTCATGAGATTCAACCAGGATCTACACCAGTTAATGTTAAAGCATTTTTGATATCCTCCTGATAAAACGGAAATGGAATGGGTGGTCCAACAATTACTTGATCTTGGCATTATTAGCGCCTAGTCAAATTTCTTATTCAGCATCAGTTATCTGAGTTTTGGGAAAAAAGCAGATCCTATTTTTTGTGTCTTTGTTTAGGGCACTCAATAAAGTAAACGAGCTGCTGGATGAGTTACGTTGTGTGAAAATTTGTCTTAAACTAGATCTTGGTCAAGGTTATTATCAAGTTAGTATTCAGATTTAAGTTGTTGCAGAATTGCATGTAGAACTTACGAAGGTCATTACTTATTCATAGTCATTATGTTTACTTTAATTAATGTCCTAACAAATTTGCAATCTGCAATGAATAAAGGTTTTCACCCATATTTAAGAAAATTTGTATTAGCATCCAACTATTCATAAATGATATTTTAGTATATAGCAAAACTTCGAAGGATCATCTTCGGTATGTAAATAAAACCCTATCAATTCTAGACAAAAATAAATATTATGCAAAAAGATTTGAATGTAGCTTTTAGAAAGAAAGAAATCAAACATTTGGGTTGTATAAGTTTAGAAGGTGTTAACATAGGCTATAGTTGAATGGCCTACTTCAAAAACACATAATCAAAGGTTGATTCTTAGTGTTACCAGGGTATTTCCATTGTTTATTAAAAATGATGCACACATAGGCCCTTCATTATCAGATACGTTGGAAAAGTTTCTTTCATGTAGTTTGATGAAGCAAATCAAAGTTCTCACAAGTTAAAAGAGGTATTATTGTCTATTCCAAGTTTAGTAATTCTGGAATCTTCATTGACTGTGATGCCTGAGGAGCAGGAATTGAGGCAGTTAGCAGAAAGGCAGTCACCCTATTTCTTTTGAAATTTGAAAACTGAAACCTACGAACAAGTCAACATCAATCTATGATAAGGAAATGTGGCAATAATGCATATGCATAAAAAATGTGGCGACGACACATTTTAGGAGTAAATTTTCAGTAAGAACTACTCATGGCAGTCTGAATCATCTTGTCCGATGAAAACCCTCGTCCTTTGTGTAACATAAATGGATATCAAAATTACAGGCCATGGATTTCATGTGAAAAACGAAAATATAAACAAACAGCTGCACTTGATCTTGAAGAGGTGAAGAAGTGGCTACTCATGCAATTTGTAATTATTCTAAAGTGGACAAAAGACGTCCAAGCTGATTACATAAAAAGTGCTGGGAATTTATAAACAGTATTACTGAGGATCCTTGGTTTGCATGGCAAAGTGATATTTTATAGATGAAAAATTGAATCTATTTGCCTCCAACTTTAGAAGAGCATCTTGATTCTCCAAGTGCAGGTCGTATCAAATTCTTCAAAACTTATCATGAAGCTTATCAATCCTCCTATTGAAAGTGTATGAAGGAGGACATGAAATTACCTTGTGAAATGTGATATTTGCAAACCGAACAAGATTAAGTTTGTTTAGATATCTAGGATTACTTCTAGCCCCCACCCTTTGGATATTCTGCAGTAGAAATGGGAGGAAGTTTTAATGAATTTCATCAATGGGTTACCTGTTTTTGATGAATTTCAGAAAGGTGATTGGGTTTATGTTCATTTACAAGGTTATAAACAAATGTCATTAAAAGAGAGCTAAAAATTTTAAACTCTTCAATATACTGTAGCGTTCATTGAATATGAAGCGTTATATTCCTGATGCTTATGCTTTGTAGCTTTTGATGAAGGGTTATATTCCTGATGCTTGTCATGTCTCTTGTTACAAAGAGTCGGGAAACTATTCTCTAGCCCAGACTATGTTGCCTATCTTGGGTGGAGAGGGAAACTTGTTTTGGAAACCGAAGGTATTTTCAAAACTCATTCCAAGCCCTTGCAATATTGATCCATTACCAAGTGTTTGATTAAATCGGAAGGGTTTCTAAGAGAAGAGGTTTCGTGGGAAAATCAGGTACTTATTTTTAATTATTCCTTGCTTTCCATGTGTTGAGGACAAAGTGTCTTTTGGAGGGAGGACTCTTAATAATCCTTAGGATAAATCATCTTTTCTAGCAAGGACTTGTAATAATTCTTAGTTAACTAGTTGTGTCTTCTTACACTTTCCATCCTAAGGGGTCATGCCTATCTGCAAATACCTTTTTGTCCCTGTAAGCAGTGTTAGTGTATTTGGTGAATTTTATCAAAACTGTTAGAGCCGGTGATTTCCTACTTATATGAATAAGTTTGACAAACATAATTGGATAGACAACAGAGTCAATGGAGATTAAAATTGAAAAGGGTGAGAAGCCTGAAACTTGTCTCATTTCTGCCTTCCATTCCCACATCTACTTGACTCCATTCTACATCCACAAAAACTAGAGGTTGAAACAAAACAAGCAAAAAAAAAAAAAATGATCAGGCAACTCATTCATAGAGGCACCTGCATGTCAATCTCATTTTTATATCTTCTTTATAAATAGTTGTATTTGTTTTGAACTTGAAATATTTATTTTCTTTTTTTTGAAGTTCATGGCAAATTTTATAGCTGAAGTTTTCAATGTCAATTTATTTATTTATTTTTCTAAATTTCCATTTGTATCCTCTAACTTGAAAATGAACCGGAACCCAGTAACTTGGCCTGTAAGTATCACCACCTATAATCAGACACTTATAGGGACAAGATACCTTCTGTTCTATATGAAGTCTCCACTGAATCTTTCCAAGAGTAGGAGCATTCAATGAATATGCTATACTTGATATATGCATTTGATGTACATAATATGATGCAATGATGTACCGATAGGTGTTCTTAACCTGGTAAGATACTATTGTTGATGTGTAGTGCATGTTCTGAGTTGTTTGGTGAGAAATAATGCAAGTTACAGAGTATATGACTTCCTATATTATATGTGGAAAATATAAAATTTGTTTTGCAGATTACGGTGGATTTTTTATTAATAATTACTTTTGATTCTTGACTTCAGCTTGTAAAGATTGAATTATGGTTTTCTTGGTAGTTTTTGTTTATCCTTTGGATTTTTGTTCTATAAAGGCAATGGTAGTTTGTACTCACGGTGATTCTTATAGGGTGGTTATGACATGGTTAGTGTAGGACATTGTAAATATGGTGTGGACCTTGCTGTAAAGCTAGTGGAGTCTTTGTCTAAAGTTCTTGGTACATGTGGGAGTGTACGCATTTCATTTTCTAGAAGAACACCCTATCAGGTGAGATGTTATTCCCATTATTTAGAGTTTTAATTTCAGTCTGCAACTGATATTATCTACTTCGATAGAATGTTTCCTTGTAACATACAATCTCAGATTTTGTCACAGTGCTGGCAGTATGACGCTATTGAGCAACCCTTTTTGTATGGCAGGTCTGTAATATAATATATAAGGGATTTGGGAGTCATCCAAAGGTCGATATTTGGGATGGCCAGGGTATGTTTTCTGCCACGTGGTATTTGCAGTGATAGGGAAGAGAGTTTGATACTTAGATGTTTTACTGTCTGGTGTTCAACCGCTTGTACACATCGTATGCATGCTTCATCGCATTTGTAGATTAATCAGGGATCTGAACATCTTGGTTCCTGATTAGAAATTTTAGATTATCTTTCAGTGCTTTCCTTTGTAGGAAGTCCCATCTTTCTTTCTCTGTAGGTGCATTGAACCTTGATACTCTTTGAATGTGCATAATGTTATTTATTTTGTTGATGAGAATGAGTAAATGAATTTGTAGATCCAAATCCACACTTGGGACACCTTGCTTGGGGTGATGCCTTCGTTGTTACTGCTGATTCAGTCAGTATGCTAAGTGAAGCATGCAGTACAGGGTATGCCAAGCCATGGACATGTTATTCAATTCTCTTGGATTTGTTTCTTGGGATTAGGCACCTTACTTCAGAATACATTATTTTTTGATTTCAGGAAACCAGTCTATGCGATTGGAGCAGAACGATGCACATGGAAGTTTGCGGCATTTCATAAAACTCTACTCCAACGAGGGGTCGTGAGAGCATTCACTGGGGAAGAGGATGTGAGTATTATTCATAATGGAATTTATTATCTTTAATTCTATCAGAAAGTGTTGTTTCTTCTTATATAATCAATGTGCTTAATCAGAAAGTGTTGTTTCTTACTTGCGCAGATTTCTGACAGCTGGAGCTATCCTCCTCTTAATGACAATGCTGAAGCAGCCAGTCGAGTACGAGAAGCTCTTGCAGAGAAGGGATGGAGTCTGAGGTGATTGAGAACGATTTGAAATAACGTAATTCCCTCTCTATATTGTTACTATGGAGCATTCTAATGAGGTGTGGCAGTTGATGGATGTATTCATTGTGTGGATATATGATTTATTGAAATTTGATTTGACAGAGAAAGATAAAGAGAATTCTCATGTAAAATAGAAGGCAGTCCATTGTTTTGAGTCTTTAAACTTTGAGAACATTTAACTGATAATTTTTTTATCTTTTGAATCTGAAAGTCTTTTGTCATTGACAATGCACCATAAAATGGCAGCATGAAATAATTTTTATGTTCTGAAATGTAAAAATCATATTTTAAATCAGTTGGTGACATCAAATTGTACGAGTCTTTTTGAACACTGAATGAGGAAATGCAGTCCACTGCAGATGGATCATGCATATAAATTGCAAAACATTTGAAACTGGGCTGGAAAATCTTCAGTTAGAAATATATTGCTAAGCGAAGAATATAGTTTTAGAAGCTAAAATATTAGGAAAGCAATGACTGAGAGGGTCAAGAGATACAATTCTTTGATTTGGAATCATCACAGCAAACACGGATGAGGGGCTTCTCATGTATATGCTTGTAATTATGTGGAGTTGATTACTCTTAAACAAATATTGAACATAATTGGTGAATTGAATCTAACAAAGGTTTTTATATAAGTAGTGTTCTTCCAAAATATTTTTCGATACGGTGTCTTATTTGTGAAAGAAATATTAAAATCTAGACAAGGGAAAGAAATCAGTACACAAAGTATTTCAATCTTTTAGATAAATGGCTATGCATTGCAAATCTTATGATTTAATGGAGGTTAATAATCTTTTATGATTATCAAATGGCATTGAAGTATTAAATGACATTAATTCAAGTGGTTAGAATGTGGGCTTGTAATTGGAGGCTCAGGTGGCTTGTTAGGTGATATAATATCACTATATAGTTAGTTGAAATACCATAGTAACATGGTGATAATGTAATATGGGTGGGGCTAATTTCAATTTTATATAAACTATTAGTAGGAAAAAGAAAAGAAAAAAAAAACATTTATATATCTAAGCATAATCGAATTTCTTTGTAATTCCCATTTTAAAGAAGCATTTAAAGGATTTTAGTTTGTGAAAGAAATCAAGTGGAATGGGAATGAATTCTCACCCATTGTGTTTTGAAATAGATACCTGGAAGACAAGTAGGTTAACACATTAAATTTAAGTGTTTAGACTCATTCAATCACAAAAAAAATAAAGGGATTATCTTCCGAAATTTGCATAGATTCTAGGAAGCTTGACATATCTAAGCTTGTAATTTCTGTTTAACAATAAACTTGAGAACTATAGAAGGGGAAGCACTCAAAATCTTGTAAATATAAAACTAGTACCAATTTAACAATAAACTTGAGAACTATAGAAGGGGAAGCACTCAAAATCTTGTAAATATAAAACTAGTACTAATTATTATAGTTTTTCAAGTAATGATTAGATGATGGATCATTATTATTTAATACAATCACATGATTTGGATAATACGATGATTCCTATATTGATAGTTTAAATATGGGTTACCAATGGGAAGAACTAGTTCAAATCTTGCCTAGTAGTGTAAAACCACTATTTGGTTCAGTGAAATACTATGGTAACAAATTGATTAATAAGTTTTTAGCCTATTTCAATCCTACACTCAATTAAAAGAAAAACAAATAAAGAGTGAAAAAACAAAGGTTTGACCATATTTTTTAATATTAAAGTTTATTATATTCGAATGGTATAGTTCAAATCTTTTAAAAAGTTATATATTTTTTTAATAAACTATGTGGCTTCCATTACAAAAACAAAACATTACGTTGCTCTCGTTACATATTTATCAAGTTAATTAAACCATATCTAGCTTGCTTTTCTATCAAAGATATTCTTCATTTGCCTTACTATCAAAGAGAATTACTAACTTCCTAAAATTGCTAAGTTTTCACAATCAACTCCTTTATATCATTTTTTTTAAGAGATAAAATCTCATTCATATAGATGTCTTTCAAAATTTAAATTTTGTCAAGATGAAATTCAACACTATGAATGACTAAAATATTTGCTGCCTAGTTTTCATATCTATAAATATATTGTCTATAACAACCTGACAATTTCTAATACCTTTTTTAGGGTTCTTACATGCCCCTAATATTCCAAGATATTATTTTCATTGTTATTTTTTGTTTTTATTTGTGGCTTTGAACCCACATCTTATTAACATTTATTTGTTTTTTTTTTTCCATATCAATATCCCTATGGGTCTCTTTTTATCTTTGTTTTTGCTTTTTGGGTTTTCCTTTTTTCTTTTTCATTCTTACAAATATTTTCATCTTCATCAATCTCTTCAATCTTCTCACATTGCTCATAGTAAGACTTGCCATCTATAGGTTTGTCTTGCTTTGAAGGATCTAGAGTGCGAAGAATAACTTCAAAAGCACATTTTTATTTATGGTTCTCTGAAAACCCTAAAGTGCAAGGATGCTCTTCCAAAGCGATTACCTTCTTATTCTGCCTTAAAAACTTTAAATTGTTACGGATTTCTTTTATCCTCATTTCTTTATTACGTTGCTCTTTGAAACTCTTAAGTGCAAGGGATAACCTCTACACCACTTTCACTTTTATTATCAGGAGAGGATTCTATACTAGAGAAAAATGAAGGTGATTTACCTGGAATAAACTTGTTCCTCTTCTTCTTTGAACCATATTACAGACCTCGTTTGTTGTTTTTTTGTTAGGATTTTCCTCCACATCTTCCTTTGCACCTTTAATTCCTTTTGAACTTGAACTTACACATTGTACTTTCTCATCCCTTATATCCTTCTTTGTTTCTTCTAATAGTTGATCCAAGTGAGCTATGGTGGCCTTTGCCATATGATGTTGTAAATAGGCTTTCTTTGCCTTTCCTTTTGAAGTGGAATATCCTTGATTTGATCTAGCTTCTATTACTATATGATTTCCTTGTTTCAACTTGAAATTTATCTTATGACCAAAATTTCTTGTCTCTTTCTTCACAGTTTTTACTTTACAAACTCTTGTCATGTGTCCATTCAAATATTTTCATAATCCACTTGATCTCATTCTCTTGATTCATATTTAATCTTAATGGATTGTGGGAAAGCTTTTGAAATATCCATAACAACACATATTTGGGTATATATATAGCATACTTTCACTCCTTTATAGTTAGTCATTCCTTGATGAATTCCCCTAGGGCGCTTCCAATATTCTTCAAAACATCCTTATTGTTAAGCTGATATGGAAGTCCAAAAATCCTAACCCACGTCGAAAGCTTTTTAATAGTTTCGGTCTCAACAATTTTTTTTTATTCCATGGTCTTAAATAAAGGACATCTCTCCTCCTAAACCATTCTTTATTTTATCCATAATTTATGAAGTGGAAAAGATGATAAAGAAAAAACCTTTAAGAAGAAAAGTCACAAAGTAATTTGAATTCAATTCCACTTCCACTTATCCAATTTTGAATCTCTATAAGCCTTGGCCAAGATCTATGGAACTTACGTATTTTTTTTTTTAAGCGAAAAACCCCTTGCGGGGACACCTTGGTCTAAGAGACCACGAACAAGGGGTTCTACACCGTCAAAGTCACCCGGGGGTTGCACCCAACCCTGCCCATACCAACATTATCAATTGGATTTTGGGTACCCAATTCAGCTTTTTGGTAGGGTGGAGATTCGAACCTGGGACCTCCCTTGGAAGATTGCCCTCTCCTCTCCAACTCACCTACAACACCTGGGTTATGGAACTTATGTATTAACCCTCTTCTTTTTAGAACCATTCTATCATGCTCAATTATCTCATCCTTGATAGTCACTTATGGTGTAAAATTTGCCACTTGGTTTGAACTTGTTACATATTTACTCTTCTGCTTATCTTCAACTTGGGCATTCATACTTCTAGCTAGGGCATCTTGACTTCCCATTAAAACTTTCAAATATAACTTTATTTTCATACTAGCTAGTGGGGCTCACTCTAGGATCACATTCCCTTCTGGCTTGCACTTCCTCCTGGTTCACACTCACTTTTCTCTCTCTAGCCATTCCTTCTCTTCGATGATTTTCTAGAAACTATATTTGACACATCTGTGGTAAGGGTTTGAAGCATTGATGCACATCAGATGAACCTGCTGCTCTTCCAACATAACTGAAGATCTCAAGATTGCAAAATAAATTGAATCCTCCACCATTTTAAGCAAAATTATTTTTAAAATCTATGCGACCATAAGCCATATAGGACAATCCTCATGGATGGTTATCCAACTAATACCTTTTTAAGTTAAAAGATATATGCATAATTGCCAAGCTATGATAATACCATTATGTGGTCATGGTGGTCATGATGTAATAAGGGTGGTATTGGTTTCAACCTCATATAACCAATTAAAAAGAATAAAAAAGTATTCAAGTCTATTATTTTAGTGTTAGAATAGCTACGTCATATATAATTACAAAAGGATCTATTCAAAGTCATCTAGAATTAGAATTACTTTGGAATTTTTGATAATTGATCAAAAAGTAAATTATTCACTTTTCAAATAGGTGTCAAATATCCAAATTACGGGAAAGTAGTGGGATGGAGAGCGGGAAAGGTAGTGAGCAAGCGGCGGATGGAGAGCGACCAGGAGGATACGGTAGAAAGGAGGCAGGATGGTCAGACGAGAGTCCAGGAGGGGCTAGTCATGGCACGATTGATGGAGTAGTGGCTGATGCATCAGGGACCCAGGCGGATGGGTCGGACAGGCGTGGAAAAGACCCTCCTAACAAGGAGGGACAAAAGGCGGGCTAAACCTAAACCAAAAATGGTCCTACGCTCAAGTCCTGAGGCCAGGATCCTCAACAAAGCAACCCTCCCAGGAACTGCTTCCTTGTGGAACAGACCTGGTAATCCCTGAAGACCTAATGGATAGCTACATGGAGCTTGAGCGTTTCACTCTAATTGGCAAGTTTGTAGGAGGAAGACCAGACATGGAGACCATCCGAAAATGGGCGTTTTCCAAGTGGAAAACCAGCGAAAACATGGAAATCATTGCTCTCTCTCTCAAGGTTTCTTTGCCATCAGACTCAATACTCGGGAGGATTGCTGCAACATATTAGCTGGGGGACCCTGGTTCCTCGAACGCAGGAGCCTCTTTCTTTGAAAGTGGGGGGATGATTTCAACCCTGAAACTCAAAACATAAACGTAGCTCCTCTGTGGGTTCGGTTGCCAAACCTCCCTTTCCAATTCTGGCATGAGGATGTCATTCGAGGGATAGCCCGCTCCATAGATGAGCTCATTGCCATCAATCCTTCCACAAAAGTCTGATTCAGGATGGTCCATGCCCACTTCTGTGTCTCCGCTAACTTGGAAACAGAGCTACCCTCCTTCATCAATTTGTACAGAGGATCCCATATGGTCAGGAGGCAGCCCATCGAGTATGAAAACAAGCCTGCCTTTTGTACTCACTGTTGCACCCAAGGTCATCTACCAAATCAGTGCCCTGGGTTGAGGACCCAGAACCAAAAGGCGATAGGTCCAACCAAGGGCATGCAGAGGAACTAGGGTATCCCCCCTCAACAAGGAACCGTCGGTAGGCCTGAAACACATCTTGCGTAATCCTGCTCATCGAGCACCTCAGGAGGCTGATCAGAGTGCCACTGTAGAACAAGGCAAGCAAACTAGTGAGCAAGGAGAAGGATCCCTTCCAGGACAAAAGGAGCAGGAGGCGCTCCCAAAATCTTCGGTTCTCACCAGTCCTAACATAGAGGATCTAGCGGCCCAGGTACAACCCCCTCCCGAAATTGTTTTTCCAAATTCTTATATGGATGAGTACCTGGTGAGCAATAGAAAATCCCCAAATTGTTCGAATAAGGGAGAGGCACCCCTTTCTCCTTCATCTGAAAAAGAAGGCCCATCTCTCTTGGGAAGGATCAGCCCCAGGAACACCAGGAGCAGGAAACAGGCAATAGACTATGGTAGTGAAAGGAAAAGAGGGAGACCCTCTGACAATGAGAAAATAAACAAGGAAACAGCGGAGGATATCGCAAATGGGACCCAGTCGATGCTTTTCTCTGACAAGTCCGACAACGACAAACAATGAACCAAACCCCCCTTCCAATTAGTGAAGGGAGGCAGGAAAAACCCTAAAACCTTGAGATGAAGGTCCTCTCATGGAATGTGAGGGGCCTAAACGAGGCAACCAAGCAGAGGTTGGTGGCTGACCTAAGGAAAATGATCAATCCTTCCATCTTCATTATGCAAGAAACCAAAATCGATGAAGTCTATTCTCGAAAGGCTGCCAAGGCCATTTGGGCCAATGGAGATTGCCTTATCAGTCTTGCTCAAGGCACGTCGGGGGGGCTTATGTATCTTTGGGACCCTACCCTGGTCAAAGGAAGGCTTCTATCATCCTCAAATATAATCTTAAACATTTTGTTTCATTCCAAGACCAATAAGCAATCTTGGATTCTGTCAAATATTTATGCCCCAAACTCACCCATTGAGCGGGTCGCAATGTGGGAAACAGTAACTCAAATGAGGACCACCTTTAACACTTTTCCTTGGATCTTAGCAGGGGACTTCAACAGTCCTTTGCATCCATCTAAAAGGAGAGGAGGCAACGACTCTTACAACAGAAGCATGGAGGATTTCAAAGGGTTTGTCAATACCAATGAGCTCATGGATGTTAAGCTCAAAGGATCCTCTTTTACTTGGAGCAACAGGAGGATTGATAGTGGACTCATCCAGGTGAAGTTGGACAGGTTCCTAGTTTCTCAAGAAGTTATCCCATGGTTTGGCGATGCCACTCTGTTGGTCTTACCTCGGATCGGATCAGACCACAATCCCATCCTCCTTGAATCTGGTAGGCCTCCCTCATTCAAAACTCCTTTCCGTTTCGAAGCCATGTGGACCCAACACTAGGATTTCAAAAATCAAGTGTCCGCTTGGTGGCATCAAAATGTCAGAGGGTCTGCCACTTCTCAGGTCGCTCAGAAGCTAAATATGGTCAAAGAAAACCTAAAAATATTTAATAGGGAGGTCTTTGGCAACATTTTTGCCAATAAGAAATCTATTACTGAGAAACTTCAGGAGATAGAAAGGAGAATCGAAGCAGAGGATCACAGCAGACCCACTAGGAGGAGGAAAGGAACCTCCTAGAAAAATTCCATAATATCTTGGCTAGAGAGGAAACCTTCTAGAGGCAGAATTCAAGAGACCTATGGGTAAAGGAAGGCGATGCCAATACAAGGTTCTTTCATGCCTCCACCATGCGACACAGAGCATCCAACAAGATCAAGGAGATCGTGTGCAGCAACGGATCATCTTCCACTAACATTGTGGAGATCAGGACCAAAGCAGTGTCTTTCTTTCAGAACCTCTTGGGAAGTGCCTCGGAGGGTGACAGTCAAGCTCAGGATACTCTTCTTGCTAATATCCCCTGCATCATTTCTCAGGACTTGAACTCCAGTCTGGTGGATCCCTTCACCCGCGATGAAGTTAAAGGTCCTTGTTTTCAATGCAACCCATTAAAGCCCCTGGACCGGATGGTTTCTCTCCAAGGTTCTTCCAAACTATGTGGGAGGTGGTGGGGAATGTGTATGTAAGACTATTAGAGAAATTTAGGAAACTAAAGTCGTCCCTCGCAGTTTCAATTCCACTTTCTTGGCCCTCATCCCGAAAGTTTCTGCTTGCAAATCCATCTCTGATTATAGGCCCATCAGCCTTTGCAATGTCATCTACAAATTTTTGACCAAGGTTATGGCCAACAGTGAAGGCCATACTTCCCCTCATCATTGATCAATCCCAAGGCAGCTCGGTAAAAGGGAGGAACATCCTGGATGGGGTCATCTCGATCCATGAAACCCTGCATTCGACCTCAATGTCTAAGAAGGCTGCCCTGTTTCTTAAGCTGGATATGAACAAAGCCTTCGATAGGATTGACATATGTTTCCTCCAGAAGATCCTTCTCAAGTTTGACTTCCACCCCCTATGGGTCGATATCATCCAGGGCTGCATTTCCTATCCCTGGTTCTCGGTCCTAGTCAATGGCTCTCCCACAAAATTCTTTCAGAGCTCAAGAGGTTTACGCCAAGGGGATCCTTTGTCCCCCATCCTTTTCATTATCCTTGTAGAAGCGTTGGGAAGAGCTCTCAAGGACGACCAACGTCGAAATAAGGTGACAGGTATCCTCCCTACCTCAGATATTGATGCGATCACCCATAAGCAGTTTGTGGATGACACGCTTCTGTCCACCATCGTGCCAGTAGTTTCAAGCTAAATTTATCAAACGAATCATTCGACTCCATGAGAAGGCTGCCGGCAAAAAAGTAAATTACATCAAAAGCAAGATCTTTTTCATCAACACCCCGGCCAGGCATCAAGTTCATATTGCAAGGATCCTGGGCTGCTCTATTGACTACCTTCCCACCACCTATCTTGGCCTCCCTCTTTTTTGTGGGCGTGCAAAGGAAGGGATGTGGAATATGGTGATTGAGAGGATCCACAAAAAGTTGGCGTCGTGGAAAGGCAAGCTCCTGTCCCAAGCTGCCAAGGCAACCCTTACCATGGCATACCTCCAAGGGATTTCGACCTCCTTCATGTCTATTTTCAAATTGCCTGCCTTAGTTCTTCTCAAGATTGAGCAGGTTCAATGAAATTTCCTTTGGTCATGCAATAAAAATAAGTCCAGGATTCCTCTGGTATCCTGGTACAAAGTGTACAGAAGCAAAAAGCAAGGTCGATTAGGGCTCAAAAGAATGGCCATGATGAACCTAGCGCTCATTGCCAAACACACTTGGAGGATCCTAGTCGAAGAATCGATTGAATGGGTGAGAATTGTCAGGAGGAAATACCTCAACAACACTCCCCTTCTTAAGGGTGGAATTCCCAGTGGGGGGTCAGCTTTTTGGAAAGCCATTGGTTAATCCAGACAGTTGATCCAAAACGGCATTAGGTGGATCCTTGGGGATGGTCAAAGTATAGAATTTTGGAAGGACAGGTGGGCCCTAGAGGATCCTCTGTCAGAACAGACCGGGCTGGTTCAACTTAAAAGTTTCCTGGATAACAATGTTGGGCAGAAGGTGGCCAATTTCATTGAATGGAGAAATGGCTCCCTACAGTGGAAAGTCATCAACGCAGAAGGGCTAGATACGGAGGCCGACTTCTTGTCCTCCATCCTCAAGGACATCATCATCCCCACTAGCAGAGGATCAGATAGATTGATTTGGAGGGGGACCGATGACGGGGGCTTCTCTGTCAAAACTGCCTATGGCTTTCAGTGCAAAGGGCTAAATTCAGACTTTCCTTACAATGTGGTCTGGAGGAAAGGAGTGATCCCAAAGGTAAATTTCTTTTCTTGGATTGCTTTTCAAAACAAAGCCCTCACTATTGACAACCTTCACAAGAGCGGTTTTGCTTTGGCCAATAGATGCTACTTGTGCAAGTCTGCCTATGAGTCCTCTGACCATCTCTTCCTGCACTGCGACTACACTGGGTCGGTCCTTGGCGCCATCCTCTCCACCTTCTAGATCCAATGGGTCCCCCCAAAGACCATCAAGGAGGCTTTCTTCCAATGGGTCAATCCCTTTAAAAACCCTAAGCTCTGTTTCCTATGGAATGCTTGCTTCCACCACTTTCTGTGGCAGGTATGGTTGGAACGCAATGGTCGGGTCTTCGATCACCCCCCAGGGATCCTCCCTTAGTCGCTCATAGGGCCATCGTCTTTGCCATTGAGAATGCCAAGCTTATCCCTAGCCCTTGGCCCAAACATGTGTTCGAAGAAGGATTGTTCAAATCCTTGAAGCTATCTGGGGAGAGCAAGGAGGGGGAGGATCCGCAGGTCTCCAAGAAGAACGTCAGGTGGATCAGGCCTCCTCACGGGTGGTTGAAGCTAAATTTTGATGGGCGTCTCGTGGCAACCCAGGGGCAGCCACTGCAGGGGGTCAGTTCGAGATCATAATGGAAAGCTTGTTATGGCTTTCTGTGAAAACTAAGGGCGTCAAACCATTCATATCGCAGAGGCTAGAGGACTACTAAGAGGACTCGAGCTCATGACGGAGGATCCCCGCCCCTTGGTTGTTGAAGGGGACTCTTTGAACATCATCAACTACATGACGACTTCCAAGGATTCAGCATGGAAGTTTTACAATATCATCACTGAGGCTAGGAGCATCCTACTTCGGAGGAACCAGGTCCAGATCAAGCATACCTACAGGGAGGGCAATGGTCTAGCTGACCACTTAGCAAACAAAGGTTTAAAGTCCACATGTCTTGTGGTGTGGTGTCAGTGTTTCCCAACGGACATTGAGAAGATTGCCATCCAGGATATTATTAATGTCTCCACATAAGCGTGATGAAAGGACCGGGCCTAGGTGGATGGGTTTGGGGAGAGCCACGACACCTGCGCCACCGGGTCCAATTGGCACTTCTATCATGATGGTTTGTGGTAGGCATAACGAGAACGATCCTTTCCCAAAGGCCCTCGAAAGGTGGTCCAGTAGATCCCCGATCCTGTCCCGCATGCTTGACAGAGTTTGAATACAGGTGGGTGATTTTTCATCTCCCCTGCAGATATTTGGACGGGTCCGACGTGCCCAAGCAAAGATCACCATTGGCCCTCTCCCTGGCCACCTTGAGAGGACGCTCCAACCCACCTCTTTAGACACAACTGCCAAAGGCACCACTACCTCTAACAATGCATGGCACCTTCGAAGATTACGTGTCCACCTCATCATCAATCCTTGATACCATCTTGGATCTAACGCTATCTTTGGTAATGATGACCCTCCTTGCATGCATGTGAGGCTCATCTCCAAATAAAATCTATTTAATTTAGTGGTGTCCCTTGGAGTGTGGTGCAAAATCGTCTGGCTTCCCTGTCCTAGCTCCTGGTGTGTTTTCCTAAATCTATGGCTTCTCCTTACATTGAGCCGGCTGAGCTTTCCCTGTGTGATGAAGCCATGATGTTTATGAAGACTAAGGTTATGCTCCCTTTCCTCCAAAAATTCCAAGGTCCCGAAGACAATATCACCCGCCCTTTTGTGGACTCCTGGAACCGAGGCGAGGTTGTGGTGAGGGGGCTAAATTTTAAAATCTCCATTGAGTTTCTGAGTGAGATCACGGGATTGCCGATGGTAGGTCGTAACCTTCGACGTGATCATCACAATTGGGAAGAGGAATTGGAGCAATTCCCAGACAAAGGACAAAACCTTGGGTGGGATAAGTCAGCCCTCCTTCGCTCTGCCCTCCCTAAACCTTGGAACCTTGCCATCATCCCTATCCTACAGTACGTTACTTGCGATGATCCCGACAAGCCTCTACGCAGTTTCCACATCAATTTTGTGAACCATCTGAGGGATGCCAAGCAGGTCTGTATACCCGACTATCTTGTCTACTCCCTTGGCCTTACTATCGAAAAGAGCAAGAAGTCGTCTTACCCTCCCATCCACCAGGGGTTAATAAGTGTCATCTTTCGCCATGTCGCTGCGAATCGTCCTCCGCCCTAGGCGGTCCATCCTGTCGCTACCCAAGCCCCAGGTAGTCTCATGTTTGTTCAAGAGGATGGGACTTCCATCCCTGTCCGAAGCATCCCCCCTGAGGTGGCTAATCCTGCGTCCCTCCAAAGAGTTTCCCAAAGCAAGCCAACCAAGAGAGGGCAGAGTGATGCCCCAACCCCATCTTGGTCATCTTTGCGGCTCAAGAAGGTGAAGAAGGAGAAAGGGACTCCACCGCAGCAAATCAACTTCAACACTGAGAGTGAGGCAGAGGGGTTGTCCCCCCAGTTCCTGTTAGATATGACGACCAACATCCTCTCCTCTACCAATGCAATTGTGAGGATCCTCAAGCGCTTTAAGGGGCGTGAGGCCCAGGAGGATCAGGAGAATCCGGACGTGTAAGGGAGGTTCCTGGGACGTGATCCTTTTTGACGTCTGGTGGCAGCGATCTATTTAATGGATGCTTATGTGTTTTTTTTATGTTTTTTTCAGTTGTTTTGATCTTCGTTGGGAGGGTTTGATGTAGCCTTCATGGGCATCACTATGGGGTTTTTTTTTTTGGAAATTTTTCTTATGGTACCTAATGTATTAGCCCAAGGGGCTCCTTCTAATGGTAAAGGTTACGGCATCTCATGTTATAAGGTTTTGGGATCCTCTTAAAAAACCCGTTTTGTATATAAATTAATTTACTTACCAAAAAAAAAATATTCAAAGTACTCTAGCATAAAATATGTTAAAATCATAAGCTTATATATATATACATAATTTAGTTATTTTTTATAAAAAATCTATTTTGGAGTGTAAAAAGGGAAAAACTAACAAATTTTTTTTTTTTATTTGTGGAAAACATCCCAAAAGGGATGCCACTTTCGGGTAAGACCCAAGGAGGCAGGGGTATCCAAAACTAACAATAAAATTATTAGACATTAATTTAAGGCATTATGGCGGGATAGTAGATGGGTTTCAATCATACCAAGCATGACTTAAGTTCAAGTACTTTTGCAAAAAAATGATATGTGATAATGTGGTGTGTTATAATGAATATAATATAAATTAAGAAAAATAGCTAATCATGTATTGTGATGTATTGTGATTATTTATTTTTTGGTTATTTTGTTATACAAGTTCTTATGAAAGCTTTTCAATGATGAATATAGTCATCATCCTTTCTAAAAGGAACTTTTGAATGTTAACCGATGAACTGATGACATTTTAAGAAGAATATATATTTCATTTCTCTTTAAATGATTTTTATTAGCCTTAAACAAATGACATGAGTTCATGTGGTTAAACACCTAACTTTTGAGGAAAAAACCATAGTTCAAATCTTGCGAGGTGATACATGTATAACCGTCAATTTTTTTGTTATGCTACCACTATGTGGTCATGATGTAATACAAGTGAGTCCTACTTCAATCCCATATAACCAATTAAAAATATCAAATAAAATGAGCTCAAAAAATCCTTGATTTTCAAGAAGTATTAAAAAATCAAATGACATGATCTCAATCATTTAAATACCTCAACTTTCGAGGAGACCTAACTTTTGAGGGAAAAACCATAGTTCAAATCTTGCGAGGTGATACATGTATAATTGTCATTTTTTTTGTTATACTACCACTATGTGGTCATGATGTAATACAAGTGAGTCATACTTCAATCCCATATAACCAATTAAAAATATCAAATAAAATGAGCTCAAACGATTAAAATCCTTGATTTTCAAGAAGTATTAAAAATCAAATGACATGAGCTCAATCATTTAGATACCTCAACTTTCGAGGAGACCTACGTTTGATTCTTACCATGCAAGCATGTGGAATTACCATAATATTGTAACATGGTCACGATATAATATGGGTAGGGCCCATTTCAATCTTTATATTACTAAATTAAATAAGTTATAAGCCTTAATCAAATGACAAGAGTTCAACTGGTTAAATGCATCAACTTTAGTAACACTAATATTCAAATCTTGCCAAGTGATATATGAGTAATTTCTAAGATGTTGTAATACTATAGTAACATTATCATGATGAAATACGAGGGACCTATAATTTCATAAAAAAATTATTTTTAGCCTTAGTAAATTTGATTAATATACATTTTTTATTGATTACATGGGATTGAAACATGCCCCAATTGAATTACATCAAGACTATAATGGTATTACAACAAATTTGCAAATATACATGTATAGCTTAACAAGATTCAAACTGACATTACAACTAGGCAGTTATATATGCATCACTTGGCAAGATTAGAAAGTTGAGGTATTTAATTGGTTAAGTTCATGCCATTTGATTAAAATGTTAAGGTTCATCTAAGAATTTGAATCTTGGTTTGTAGTGTGAAAATATTTGTTCGCACTCTATGCTGTAAATTCACTTAGGCATAAATTTGATAAATAGATATTCATGACAAAATTTCTATTTATTTATATTTTAATATTTTAAACATTCATTATTTAACATAAAAAATTGATTCAAATATTATTATTTAAAGATTCAAATAAATCATCATCGATAATAATTTTTGTGTTTTTAATATGATAGGTATAACACTCGATGTAGAAATTTAATGAACAAACAAACATGTTGAAAATCAAAGACTGTTGTTCTTATTATTGTAAAAACAAAAGTTTGGTTATGGAATTTTTTATAAAATTCCTTTGAGGTTTTGGCCCCTAGTTTGGGCTTTTGGTTAAGGACCCATATCTATAAGTAATATGTTATGCGTTTGACTTGATTTGAGGTAAATAAAAGCTTGAAATAATAATTTATTCATTCATGTAATAGTTAATGTTTTTAACCTTTTTGTGTAAGTGTCCTTTTTGTGTATATATAAAAATTATAACACTCAAATGTTTTCTCCTAGATTTGAGTAAAGCCAAGTTTGAGAAGAAAATCTAAAGGGATGTGGTCACAATAAGGTTCAATTAAAGAAAACATGGAGACGATGAGGTCATAGTTAAGGTAAATGGTATTCCTAGAAGGATAGTTCAAGTAAAGGCAAAGAAAAGTGGAGGGGATATGTAACAAGTAGAGGTCCTACACACATGTAAGACTAGCGTTCTAAGCAAACAATAAAGCATAACAATGTAAAATAAAGTAATTGACACTTCAACCAAGAAAATATGCAAAGTAAAAAATATCAATTGATCCAAGATGCTTGTAAAGTAGAGATGCAAGATAATCAAAGAGGTAGGGAAGAGATGGACTAACATTAGATTTGCATACATTGATGTTTGATAAAGAGTAATGAAGACCTTAGATTAAGATCTTTCCTTGGTATGATTGTTTTTACTATTTCTATTGTACCTCCAAACCCCTTTTGATTAGGGGTACCCATTTAAAGACCTTGAGATAAGGTTTCCTCCAAAAGGAATACTAACCTAGGGACAAAAGAAGTTTGTTTATTCCTTTGATTATTCAAGAATAAATAGTGAGTGGGCTTCCCATTTACTTCCTTAAACTCCTAAGGAAATCTATACAAAACTGAAAAGGACAACCAATTGGTTTTGACTAGGAAGAGGATGGTATAGATGGTGAAAGAAAAAGAAGAGGAGATTTGGCTATTGCAAATCCTTTATCTTCTTTATGTCAAATTTGAATCGATGAATTTATCCAAGATGACCTATTTGATGTTGTATCTATAATGATTTCATGTTTGACCTTTCCCAATGAGGATGATAGCCAATATGTAACACTCTAGTCAACCATAATTCAAGTAATGACAATTGGAAAAAAATGCAAGTCTAAAAGAGATAGAGTTGGTGGTGAAAATGATTTCATACTTTGCTACTTTATGAGCTGACATGGTCTAATGCTAGAGTGTTGGCTTGTTGGAGAATGACATTGGTGATCAAAGTGACACATATATGTATAAAAATAATGAAATCATGGGCATGGATGGACTTTTATAGATCTTCTAAGGCTTCTAAAGTAGTCTATATGGTCTTAGATGGTCTAATTAAGTGATTCTAACCTAGAGGATTTAATCAAGGGAAAGGAGACCTAAAGGATAACTTATGGATTATAAACCTTAGTGATCCATGCATGTGACCTTTTTGGGGCATGGCTTTATGTTTGAAAATCTATTTTTTTATCATAATCACATTGTTAAAGGTATAAGTTTATTCTTGGGACCCCATTTTGATCCATTCAAGAAATGTTGGAAATATTAGAGGAAGAACAACAATTTTAGCAAGTAAAGTTGTCCAACAAATTTATTGAAAAATGCTCTAGAAGCCCTTAAAATTGAGTGTAGTTTCTACATTATAACCTACTATAGTTTAATGTAGAGTATTGTGAAGTAAATAATCCCTAATGTGTTTATTGTCTTCCAATTATGTTTGTTGTCTTCAATTTCTTACACAGGTAAGTTTTAAAGAGATAGGAATAGGGAGGATGATTTGTGGGGAGACCTCCCATTTGAAGTAAATGACTAAAGGAGGGAGGTTGATTGGGTCAGACCTTCCTTGATATTGGAAGGGTATATAAAGAGATGTGAAGATTTTATTTTTTTATTGCTTGATGCCCTTCTCTAAGATGTCCCTAACATGTCTATACTCGAATGTCTCTCAAATAGCTCTAGTCTATGGTATAATGGTTTTTACAATATTAAATGTAGGATCTATGATCCCTTGTGTTATGATATAGGATATAATACCTATAAGACAATCCTTAGAATTTAATTAAACATAGCATAGATAAAGCCTTCTCTTGAATGTAGCTTAGGTCGGCCTCTGCAAAATATTTACTAAAAATAGTAATTTTCTATTTTTAGAATTTCATAGCCAAAATGCATCTCTAGCCATGTTGATACATTAGTAGAAGATAAAACATAAAAGGAAAATCATATGTATGTCATTTTTTAGTTAATATACACTTTGTAACTCATGGAAGGTGAATCACCAAATTTCCATATGGGTTATCTTATAACTTATGAAAGTTGAACCACCACATTTCCACATATTTAATATGACGGATTTCTAACACACCAATAATTGTATAAAGAGATATGCAACCTTGACTACAAAAAACATGAGTAGTGGATGCACTACTATAGTCTTACATCTCTTCTTAAAGTTTGCTTGCATTGTGCTCTATTTTTTGAGCAATAAAATGATTATACTATTTTGCTTATATACTTTTTGTGTTCTAGTTTGTTATACTCTATTATTTCTAAATTGCACTATTTCTTGATCTTCCTCAACTCAAAAATTTGAGTTTTGTATCAACTTAGGGCTTATATGTCCCACTCAATATCCATACCCTTTCCTTTATCAAGCATCATTAATTAAAAATGAGGAAAAAGAACACTTACCTTGCTTACCTTTAATGATTGATTTGTATTGAAATCGAGCTTGGAATTTTTTCTAGTATGCATCTTGCCCCTACAAAGTGCCCATTTTTCCATGAAGTGTATCTAGAATAAAATGCTTTGGGAAAAGAAGCACACTCACAAGCCCACAACCCAAAAAAAAAATTGTGATGGTTTTGGGGCTTGCCTTAGTCAAACCCTGTGTTCACTTAAGATGGAAAAATCAATAAAGATGACAATGAACAAAAATAAAAGCATCATTAATCAAGGTATTTAAAATCATAGTAATGCAAATTGAAGCCATTTGCTAAGAGCAATACATCACATTGATAAAATATGTATGGAGATTTTGTTGAAGATTTGCAAGTTGAAGGATGAACATAAGTAATAATTATGTCATAAAGGAAGACCAAGGAATCAAAGGGGATATAGGTCTCATGGGTGGAGAAGGTGGACAAAGAAATATGAACTAAAGAAGAAATACATGTATTAGAGAAGAATATTGCATGTCACAATAATCTAGGAGTAATAATCCAATTGGGAAATGCTAAGGCAACACCAATGTATGGAGGATCCTTAAGACATAGACATGATAGGAAAATAAAAATTGGAAAGATGGATGGATGAATATGTTGGCACATGCCCCTAGTCCTAGTTAGAGAAATATATTGCTTTTTCTCTTTTGAATTTTTCTTTTTCTTTTTTGTATAACACACATAAAACATGAATGACACTTTGAACTTATGACTTGCTTGATTACATGAAGAACTATACTCAACCGGGTTTGTAAATAAAAGAGATAGCATGTCCTTAAGTAAATTAGATTGCTTTGGATCCATAAATATGACAAAAGTAAGGTTTGCAAATAAAAAAGATAACATGTACTTCAAGTGAATTATATTGCTTTGGATAGAGGCTGCTCAGGCCCTCTTTGGGCTCTAGAAAAGAAACTAGACTAGCTTAATTTTGTTGTTATTTGGTCACATTTTGTAAATCAGCATTATAATATCTCACTCTATGTAAACAGGTTTTGGGACCCTGTATAAAAAACCCCTTTTTTACCATTATAAAAAAAATTATATTGCTTTGGATCCATACATATGACAAAGGCATAAAGAGAAATAGAGGCTGATGAAAAACTAAATATTAGTGACTCAATAAGACAGATGTTAGGAATCAAAGAAAACTCACTCACGGTTACATGAATACATGGATACATGCCCACCAAGGGGAGTTAATTTAATGGATGAATAAAGGTGCCTAAAAGAAAAAGCACTTTAGTTTAGGAATCCCTTGCTCGAACTTTATTTTTTGCTTTGTATTTTTATTATTCCCTCACATAAATTCTCCAATGATCTAAGTAGGATGCTGGCATATAGGAGAATGGTCAATTAGCTACATAGAGGATAAAAAATGCATGATCTCAATATAAAATGATGGCGACTCCTTAGATTGGAATACACAAAGAAAATTTAGATTATGATGAACCCTCCATATATTAGGAGTGATGTAGAGAAGTAGAATGATAGTGAACCTTTGGATTAGAGGCCATACATACAGGGTGATGTAAAGGGATGTGCTACTGTTTTTATGTCATGTATAAAAGATGCAAGTAATTATATGGTAACTATAATACCAAGGCACTTTGCTTTGGAATTTATAAATTGTTAGTACAAGCAAAGGATGCTATGCAAAATAGAAGATAGAGTTCAATAATATTAATTGGAAATGAGTTTTGAACTCATTAGATCCCAAGGTTAAGTCCAATTTTAGAGATTTAGGCTAAGACCTTAGGAAGAAATAAGAAAAAATTCCTAAGTGTTGAAACCAATAATTTGCGAACTTACATTGTCAAATCATCAACAATATAGCAGATCTATGGAAAAATAGTGAAGCATATACAATCAAATGATTTATGAGGTGACAAAAAAAGTGGATGAAAATAAATGAGTTTCAAAGGCATAGATCCCAAGGTAGATGATGAGAATAATGTTTTGTCTTCTAATGGTGAATTTTGATATAATCAAGGGTTAATTAATTTTACTTATAAAAAATGTAGGGTAAAGTACTCATTATTAATAATAGCCACTGTCTCATTTATAAGGATCTTTTGACCATTTGAATTCTAGAGCTATACTTTGTAATTTTGCATTGTACTTTTCATAATTCATTTTCAATTAATGGAAAGATTGTTCATGGAATTTATGGATCAATTGTATCTTTTGACCTATTAATTTTATGAATAAATTATGTTTGTGGCTTTACCTTCCCACTTTCCTATTAGTCCCTTCTACCATTGTTGCATGTTATTCAAATATTCTATTGCCCTAGTATTATTCACTTATTTATAGATTTGTTGATTTATCTATACTAATCTTGCTATAGTTTGACCATATTTACTTTCTTGCACTTTACTTTGATCCTTCACACCCTTACCTTATCATATTTACATTAACTATATTGGTTGGGATTCGGCCCAAATATCGAAGTTGGAAAGGAATTGTCCTTTCCTTCCAATTGTTGAAATATGATCATAAACACAAATCCAATCAGACGATTATATGATTCAATAGTTTTGTGGTATGTCTGATGAGACCGTAAGTGTTGCTTTCACATAAAATCAAGCTTTCCCATTCACATTTCATTCTTTAGATCTATGTAAATCTACTTTGAACCAATTTAGATCTATTAAAGGGTTTGTGTAAGACACCAAATGTTATAAAACCCAAAAAATTTAGAACATTTTTATATTCTTTCTAAATTTGACAATTTGCATCTACATTCCAAATTTATGATCAAACCTACAAAAAATTGCTTGAATTGATAAATATTTTAGTTTTTAACCTTTGATCTAAAATACCATAACTTCTATAGGAGCATTTCCTGAGAAAATTTATGGAAAATCTCAAAATATCTTCTAAATATTCATACCTAGGATTCATTACCCTTTTAATGATTTACTTATGTTAGGTCAATTCTAAGCTTTTTGTCCATCCCAAACCAAGAAAGCAACCAAGTCCTCAAAATGACAATTCACCAACAAAATAAACAATTTGCTTGCTCAAAGTAGATGATGAGTCAATGCATATTTCTCATATGTCAAAGCATTTCTAATTTTTTTATGTATCAAAACCTCCTATTAGACTGCTTTCAAACCATCGATGCTCCTAAAAGTGATGGGTAAAAAGTATAACTAGATTTTAAAAACTTCAAGTATCAAAGTGTGTGATTCAATTGCTATATTGGTGATTCATCTATTGTACTACGATTTGATTCATTCTATCTTGATTTTACCATTTTTTTGAGCCGATGATGTTTTAACCCAATCTTTTGTTTTGCAAGTTCAACTAATATCAACTATTTCCATCAGATTTTAATACACCGATAAAACTTGATCTCTTATGAATGTAGCAACACGAGTCTAACACACTTGGTTGTCCAACCCAGTCTTGCACACTAGATTTCACAAGTAAAATTTTTGGCCCAAATCAAGGTTAGACAAGGCTCAAGGTAGAAATTGGTTCGAAGATCACCCAACGTTTAATTAGTACGAGGCATAGAAAATCCTACTTTGGGAATGCTAATCGCTGCAGACAGGCTCCCAAGTGGACGAGATTGACCAGATCCTATAAAAAAGGTGTCTTTTTGTGAGTTCATCTTCTCCTTCCACGAGAGTGTAGGTTCAAGGTTGGGGTTATCCTCTAAGACAAATAACACCAAGAGGGTGGACGCATACTCTCCTTGTCTCTTGGCATGAAGGATTTAGGTTCATTTGACCTAATTTCTATCATGGATTTAAAATCATGCAAAGGGTTAGCGTATTATGCCTTATGCCTAGTTGAGATTCCTACTTTACTGGAGTCAACTAGGGCCCACCATTACACTGGCTCAGGTCCTAGTATCTCTTGTCATAGCATGATTAATGACGAGTTATCCCATACCAACTCGTCACTGAGAAATATTCTAATCATACAATGAGCAAGAGACCCATCACCGTACTACTCACACAAGGACCTAGAGATGACGTCCCTTACCACCCCTTGTCACTTGTTCTTGGTAAAAGGACATCTTGTCCCGACTTGTTTTGCCAAAAAATAATCGTTTTCAAATCACAGTGATCATCTCTGTTATAATCACCGGTATTAGGGATATAAGGTTCTACCATCCTCTATGATGGTTAATTGTTATTCTTCACAATATGTGTTTTACCATCCTCTACGATGAATATTTAATCATCCTTCACAATGAAAAGGTTTAAGAGGTTTAACCAAGGTGATATAGGTCCTTTACAATGAAAAGGTTTAAGGAGTTTAACCAAGGTGATATAGGTCCTTCACTCAATGTTCCAAACTCCAAGTTAATTATTCATCCACGTAAGAATTGAAGATATCATATTATCGGAAATTTTAAAAATACTTCTTAACACATGTATTTATATCTAACTACATTTCATTAGTATTATTCTATCAACATTATCTATCATCCCACAAATATCTTAATTTATTAAAACAATTTACCTTTCTATTAAGCAATGAAATTCATTTAAATGAGCTTGTCACACTCATAATCACATTATTTCTTTATACTAATTTTTACTTTTATGCTTGACATAATTTCAACATATAAAAATCAAATTTATTTACTCTTATAAACTTTTAATATAATCCAACAAACAAGACTTTATATCTACCTCTTTATAATATCTATTATCCCTCACATAATTTCAACGTATAAAAATCAAATTTATTTACTTTTATAAACTTTTAAGATAATCGAACAAACAAGACTTTATATCTACCTCTTTATAATATCTAATCCTTTAATTTTTCAATTTCATCTAAAGTAAATTTATTTAACCAAACATTCTCAAACATACGAGAGGATAGAACTAATGTTTTTCTTTTTGTCGAATTAAGCACGAAAATTAAGGCAAACACTTTCACTTATATCGGGTATGCTCAACATCTTTAAAGCATAATACAAACAATGCTTTCCACTTACTGTCCCCTTGAATATTTGAAGTTTAATATTGTTTCTTTCACTATATATATTATAATCTAATTTTAATAATTCATGCTATGCTATGTTCACTAACTTATAAACCTGATTTAATCATTACTCATAGTTAAATAACCAAATGAACAAACTTTAATTAAAATTATATATTAAGACGCTCAAAACAGGCTATAGAATCTACGGTTTGTATTGTGTTTGAAGTCCCAAATTACTCAGTACATTATGGGGATGTTTATGCATGAGGAGAGCTGGAAGGTTTTCATATCAACTATACCTCGAAAACAAAACCTAAATCGTCTCCGTTTCTTGATTCTGGAGACATTCAACGCAGCAAGAGCACGATATCGACAACTAAGCAAATGTATGCTAGGGCTAGGGCTTTCTAAAGAGATAACATAATTAGTGTTTAATGGAATTTATTAGGTTGATTTTAAATTATCCTTGCCTATAAAAAGAAAAGTTTAATTTCTAAATTAGAATAATTTTTCTCCATAACAAAATGAAATACTTTATAACACCCAACATTTATTTAACAAAAACAAGTCAATTTATTACAAATAAAATTCTTACTTTAGCGTCACAAACAAGTTTTAAACATACTTCTTCCTATCAATTGATATATAACTATTATACTCTTCTAATTATTCGTTTACTTACGCAGCCAATAAGGATCCACCATTCTATAGCTATGATTTTTAAATAAGATTTATGTGAAATTATATAGTCAGTACTCTTGACTTATGAAGATCTGTTTCCTGCTTGTCTGGCGGGTAGCCTGATTCGACTCCTGACTTATGAAGGAGATCTGTTTCCTGTTTGTGTGGCGTTTCCCTTCATGCCACGTGTTGAACCAGACTGCCGAAGACGACGGTGCGAACCCTGTGGTCTGGCGGTCCCCATCTCACGCCGGGTTACCATTAACGAGACGGTGGGTGTGTTGAAAGCCTTCACTCATAGCTTGAACCCTGCGTAAGTTGGCGGCAGTTACTAAAAATTGTGATTCTAGCCAACTATGTAACCAAAAAAATAATGTTTAAAAATACTATATCAAAAATTCTCTAAACGATAAAAAAGTACCACGATGTCTTTTTTTAGCGAGTGCATCTACTCTAAACACGCAAGTCATGATTTACAAAGCTTTGAATTTTCACTCAAAAAAATAATAATGATGTATTAAAAAGATCATTAGACTTTTATTTAATTTTAATTGATTCCTTATAACATGTAATCTAAGCCACGTTTTTGAGTTATGTGCAGCCATCGAGTCTCAAGGCTTGTTATTATTTAAAAAATATTCAAAATGGTTTAAAGTAGTAATTTAATATCCTAGAGATGGTAAGGTAAAATACTTTTCAACGGAACAGATTGAAATTCCACAAAGGCACAACTTATTTTTGTATCATAGCAAAGTAATAATCAAACTAAATTTAACTCAATGTTTATATAAGAAAAACATCAGCCGCATTTTGCATGAGTTCAATTTGCTATCAGAAATATCCACGACCTAGATACCTAGATAAAATTATGATATGTGGGATCAGCACGACCTAGATACCTAGATAAAATAATGAGTGCAATTACATGATCAGTTTATATGCAGTTCGTCACATATACACATCATAGTGTAGATATTTATTTATATATATTTTTAGGCTATTACACGAGCGAACATCGAGTAGCTTCTACTCAGTTCACGGTAACCTCACTCAGAAGGATAGTTTTTTATTATAGATTTTCACTATATACTTCTTTTTCTTTTAATTTGATGTTCAAACAAACATAAAGCTGGTTGTGTGTGCTCTCTCACTAAGCGAATAGTTTGGGTATCACACAGGTAATGGCTACGTTTGGAAGCTATGGCACTCAGCACAAAGAATAACCCATTTTAACAAGCCAACAGTGTAGATATTAAAGACAACCAATTTCATATATAGCAATTCTAAATATCTACTCTCAGAATTTAGTAAACATCATCCATAATTCTTCAGATTGGTAATATAACACAGTCAAGCATTGAAACTTATTATATGAAAATATAAACAAAGAACTCCGAACTGAAAATATCTTGCTAGCAACTCTGAATTCTCTTTCTTCATATCCAAATCTCCAAACAAGCAATTTTAGACGAGACGCTAAAACTACTTCATCCATCCTTATATGAAGACCAAACGTAAGGATTTTAATCACACATCATGCAAAGCATGCATACAATTTCATTTGAATAGTCGTTGGGTGGCATCGTACTTGTAAGAATACTTTTATGAAAATAACATAAGAAGGAATGTTTATAGGAAGATATCATACTTATTGTTATGGACAATGAGTGTACATTTACTATTATATTATATTATTAATATTTATATATATATATATATATATATATATATATATATATTTTTTTTTTTTTGATTGGTTGAAAGGGTGTTGAAAGGTCCCTGAACCTTGTACAAGTATTTTTTACATGTGATCCAAATCGACCGAATATAACATAAGAAGGAATGTTTATAGGAAGATATCATACTTATTGTTATGGACAATGAGTGTGCATTTACTATTATATATATATATATATATATATATATATATATATATATATATTTTTTTGATTGGTTGAAAGGGTGTTGAAAGGTCCCTGAACCTTGTACAAGTATTTTTTACATGTTATCCAAACCGACCGAAGAGGCCCAAGAGCTAAAGATCAGAGAAAAAGCCAAACACCACAAGAAGAAAGGTGTCGCGATATCGCGACATGTTGCATTTTCGCGGTCCCAAGCATATAGAAAAAGCAAGGAGGAAAAGGTGTCGCGATATCGCGACATGTTGTGCCGTCGCGACCAAGGGAGGAAAAGATGTCGCGATATCGCGACAAGATGCAGCATCGCGGCCGAAGGAGAGAAAGTGTCACGAAATCGTGACATGTTGCAACGTCGCTGCCAGAATAGAAGAAGTGTCGCGATATCGCGACAAGTTGCGTCGTCGCGGCCAGAGGAGGAAAGGTGTCGCGATATCGCGACAAGTTGTATCGTCGAGGCCAAAGAAGAAAATATGTCGCGATATCGCGACATGTTGCATTGTCGCGGCCACAGGAGAAAAAGTGTCACGATATCGCGACATGCTGCACCATCGTGGCTATAAGAGAAAAGGTGTCGCGATATCGCGACATGTTGTATTGTCGCGGCCAAAGGAGGAAAAGTGTCGCGATATCGCGACATGTTGCAATGTCGCGGCCAGAAGAGAAAAAGTGTCGCGATATCGCGACATGATGTATCATCGCGGCCTAAGGAGAAAAAATGTCGCGATATCGCGACGTGATGCATCGTCTCGGCAAAAAGGTAAAAAATGTCGCGATATCGCGACATGTTGCATTGTCGCGGCCAAAGAAGGAAAATGTGTCGCGATATCGCGACATGTTGCATCATCGCGGCCCAAGAGAAAAAGTGTCGCGATATCGCGACATGTTGCGTCATCGCGGCCAGAGGAAAAAAAGTGTCGCGATATCGCGACAAGTTGCAGCATCGTGGCCAGAGGAGAAAAAGTGTCACGAAATCGTGACAAGTTGCATCGTCTCGGCAAAAGGAAAAAATATGTCGCGATATCGCGATATGTTGCATTGCCGCGGCCAAAGAAGGAAAAGGTGTCGCGATATCGCGACATGATGCAGCATCGCGGCCAGAGAGAAAAAGTGTCGCGATATCGCGACAAGTTGCAACATCGCGGCCAAAGAGAAAAGATGTCGCGATATCGCGACATGTTGCAACGACGTGGCCAAAGGAGAAAAAGTGTCGCGATATCGCGACATGTTGCATTGCCGCGGCCAGATGAGGAAAAAGTGTCGCGATATCGTGACATGTTGCATTATCGCGGCCAAAGAGAAAAAGTGTCACGATATCGCGACATGTTGCATTATCGCGGCCAAAGAGAAAAAGTGTCGCGATATCGCGACATGTTGCATTATCGCGGCCAAAGAGAAAAAGTGTCGCGATATCGCGACATGTTGCATTATCGCGGCCAAAGAGAAAAAGTGTCGCGATATCGCGACATGTTGCATTATCGCGGCCAAAGAGAAAAAGTGTCGCGATATCGCGACAAGTTGCATCATCACGGCCGAAAGAGAAAAAGTGTCGCGATATCGCGACATGATGTAACGCCGCGACCAAAGGAGAAAAAAGTGTCGCGATATCGCGACAAGTTGCAACGTCGCGCCCAAAGGAGAAAGAAATGTCGCGATATCGCGACATGTTGCATTTTCGCGGCCAAAGGTGAAAAGTGTCGCGATATCGCGACATGTTGCATTTTCGCTGCCGAAGGAGAAGAAGGAAAAGGTGTTGCGATATCGCGACAAGTTTCAACAGCATACCAAACCAATCCCCTGGCAACATCTCACATTGTGCAAACATTGAAACTTGTAGGATCGTTCCTTAGGCCAATGGGGAAGGAGTCTCTCCACACTTGAATGTCAGATTCGCCGACTCCCTTGTTAGCAAGCCAGTCCGCAGCTTTGTTTCCTTCCCGGTATTGATGCTTAATGGCTAATTCTGGGTAATTGCCAATTAGGGCCTTGCATTCTTGGAAAATCGAAGCAAGGGCCCAAGGAGGCTTAGCGGTACCATTGAGCCAGTTAATACAGTGCAACGAGTCTCCTTCGATGATAAGTTTATTGATGGTCAACCCTTCCATGAGGATCAAACTTTGGAACAGGGCCCGCGCCTCTGCCATATTGTTGGATTGAATTCCCAGGTTCTGGGCAAAGGCCAAAATTATTTCTCCTCTGTGGTTTCTGAGAATTCCCCCTCCGCCAGCCGCTCCTGGGTTGCCTTTAGCCGCACCATCGAAATTGAGCTTGTGCCACCCAGTAGGTGGTAAGACCCACTTGATGACGGACCTGTCAACAGAAATACGGGGCATGACAGAGATGTTAGACAGATTGAAAAGTTTGGTTAGGTCCGATTCTAAGCCAGGAGGGGGGGTTTTGGAGACGAAACAAGAGAGGCATTCTCCGTAGCAAGGGTCATGATTTTGACAATGATAATCTTCTTATCAGTGGCTTGATTTTTGAAAATTTTGGCATTTCTCTCGAGCCATATCTGCCACAGGTAAAGGTGGAGGCAAGCTTGCCACATGAATTTTAGTTGGTTGCTCTTGAAAGGCCGGGGCCATTGCTTAATAAGGAGGGGAATGGAATGTGGGAGGACTGTGGAGATGTCAAAGGTGTTATGGACCTGGTTGAGAACTGCAAGAGAAAAGGGACATTCCAAAAAAACATGCGAAGTAGACTCACAGGCGTTTTTGCACAGGATACACCAATTGGGAATGAGTAACCCTCTGATTATCAAGTTGTCAATGGTGAGGATTCTATTTTGGATGGCCAACCAGCAAAAGAATTTGACCTTGGGAATGATCTTGGGGACCCAGACCTGATTTGATAAGTCCCAACCATCTGTGGGAGTTTCTTGACTGTAGTAGGCTGATTTGACAGTGAAATTTCCAGATTCTTCAAGGTTCCAGACCATGGAATCATCTTTGTGTGAGCTCGGGATGATGCAAGTCCTCAACAAGTTTTGTAACCGCCTGAGAGCCTCGGTGATATGCCTAGGCCCGTTAAGAGCCAGGTGTTTCCATTCAGGTCTTGTAGGACCTTGGTTAATGAAGTGGCACACCTTATCTCCAAAGGTGGCTTCGGTAGTCGCCTTGAGCACTGCAAGATGCGGATCTTGGCTGAGAGGTTTATCACGGATCCACGGGTCATCCCAAAAATGGATGGTCATTCCAGTTCCTAGACACCACCTTAAGCCTTCCATGATGATTTTCCTTGTTTTGATTACGCCATTCCAAAAATGGGATCCGATAGGGAGGTTGTGCTCTCCAAGAAAGGACAACTGATGGAGGTACTTAGCTTTAATGATATCAATCCAAGTGACTTTTTCATTGATGGTAAGTCTCCAGGCATGCTTGGCAATGAGGGCCATGTTCATCCGCTTGATGTCTCTGAATCCGAGTCCTCCATCCTTTTTCTTGGAACAGACCCTGTCCCAGGCGACTAGCAAAAATTTGTTCTTGTTTTCGTTTCCAGCCCAAAGGAATCTGCGTTGAATTTGTTCAATTTTTTGGCAGATGGTAGCTGGAGCTTTGAAAATAGATAAGAAAAAAATGGGGATACTTTGAAGGCAAGCTTGGACCAGAGTGGCTTTGGTTGCCTGGATGAGCATTGAGCTTTTCCACCCCGCTAGTTTCTTGTTGAGGCGATCTAAAACAGGGTTCCACATAGCCGAGACTGATCTGCCATGGAAAAGCGGTAATCCAAGATAAGTAGTTGGAAGGCTCCCAATGTTGCACCCAAGGATCTCAACAATCCTATTTTGTCTATGATTGGGAGTATTGAGAAAGTATAGCTTGCTTTTGCGGTAGTTGACTTTCTGACCAGCCGCCTCTTCATAAGAATCAAGAATGTTCTTAATGATTTTTGCTTTGGGAACGGAAGCATGAGAGGATAGAATAGTATCATCAACAAACTGTTGATGGGATATGGCTTTGGATGTTGAGGCTGGTTTGATCCCGAAAACAAGACCACTGTTGCAGGTAGCTGAGAGGGTTCTTCCAAGGGTTTCGGCCAAAATGATGAAGAGAAAGGGGGACAGAGGGTCCCCTTGACGGATGCCTTTGAAACTTTGGAAGAAACCTGCGGGTGAGCCATTGATAAGAACCGAGAACCAAGCAGTCGAGACACATTCACGAACCATCTTGATCCATTCTTTGTGAAACCCAAACTTTTCCAGGACTTCGAACAGGAATTTCTAGGAAACCCGATCGAAAGCCTTGTTCATGTCAAGCTTAAGGAACATGCTGGGTTTTTTATTTTTTGATGCCGAGTGGGCCAATTCGTGGACGGTTATCACTCCATCCGAAATGAATCTGCCTTTGACCGAGCTCCCTTGGCACTGATCGATGATGGAGGGAAGGATGTCTTTCAACCTATTTGCCATAACTTTGGTGATAAGTTTGTAAATGACACTGCAAAGACTAATCGGTCTGAAATCAAAAAGGGAAGCACGATCGTTGGACTTGGGAATTAAAACAATGAAAGTGGAATTGGCTTCTCTCGACATATTTTTGGCTCTCTGGAAGAATTTAACCGCAGCAACGACATCTTGGCCCACAATATCCCAAAAATGTTGAAAAAATCAGGGTGGGAAGCCATCAGGTCCGGGGGCCTTATCAGGTTCCATTGCGAACAGAGCTTCTTTGATCTCCTCTTCAATGAAGCTTTCAAGCAATTTTCCATTATCATTGTTAGACACCAACTTTGGGATGTTCTGTAGCAAAGAACTTGAGGTGCGGGGATGGCAGCCAGTGCTTGGTCCTAAGATTTCTTGGAAGTGGCAAACAACTTCCTGTCTGATTGCTTGGATGTTAGAGACAATGGATCCATCAGCCTTGGTCAGCTCAGAGATTTTATTAGAGCCTCTGTGACGCATGGTGGAAGCATGGAAAAACTTCGTGTTGGTGTCTCCTTCTTTGAGCCAGAGGTTTCTGGATTTTTGCCTCCAGTAAGTCTCTTCCTTAGCCAAGGCATTGTGAAAATTTGAAAGGAGGCTCTTTTCTTCAAGGAAAGTTTCGGCCCTCAGATCTCCTCCCTGAATCAGATTTTCCACCCTTTTCAGCTCATCCATCAGATGCTTTTTCTCGATAAAGAGGTTGCCGAAGACATCCCTGTTCCAACATTTCAGCTTGAGTTTGACCGCTTTCAGTTTGAGGAACAGATTCGTGAGAGGGTTTGGACAGAAGTCCTGCTGCCACCATTGGTGAATACACCGGCCTAAATCTGGATGAGTGAGCCACATCTTTTCAAACCTGAAAGGGGTTTTGAAGATTTTTTGGGGATGGGAACAATCCAAAATTAAGGGATTGTGGTCGGAGCCAATTTTAGGGTGGCTATGAAGCCTGGCATCGCCAAAAAT
Source organism: Wollemia nobilis (assembly GCA_028583015.1). NCBI lineage: Eukaryota > Viridiplantae > Streptophyta > Pinopsida > Araucariales > Araucariaceae > Wollemia > Wollemia nobilis. The sequence continues at coordinate 2,210,655 of JAQPPZ010002512.1, forward strand.
AGGAATGAGTTCTTTGGATAAGAGAAATCTGTCTAGCCGGATTTGGATGTGATGGATTCCTGCTCGTCTGTTGCTCCATGTGTAGTTGGACCCTTGGAGCGGCATGTCCATTAGCTCATTGTGGTTGAAAAATTCGTTGAAGTCTTCTATGCAGCTGCTGGTGATCGGATTGCCTCCTTGTTTATCAAACAAATGGAGGGGAGAATTGAAATCACCACAAAGCATCCATGGAAAGTCTACAAAGTTGTTACGCAATCATAATTTATTTCATATATTTTTATTATCATGTCCATTAGCTTGTTGTGGTTAAAAAATTCGCTGAAGTCTTCTATGCAGTTGTTGGTGATCTGATCGCCTCCTTGTTTATATATTTTTATTATCATAATTTATTTCATATATTTTATATTTTTCCATTGTATATAATTATGAAGTAGGTATAACAGATAAGTCAATTAAATAAAAACATGTGTGCAGACAAACAATTAGGATGTTTTTATATGAATGCATTTTGTGAGCTTTCATGTACTCACAAACTGTGGTGTTCTTTTACACTTTCATCATATTTCTTCTTATCTCTTGTGATCACTCCTACTCTACTTGCCTGAAATAGGGTATTGATTCTCTTGCAAGGATCTCATTTTGTCTGTTGAAAGAAGGGTGTCTGGTCTTGCAACCACAATTGCCATCAACAGTATCACATCCTAATGGAAAAAACAAGTAAATTAATAGCTGAATTTGGAGGGTTGTTACAATGAATATGAGATCAAGATCCTTTGAAATAGGAAAAGAAATCAAACCAATAAGATTGATTGGATGTCAATGGAAGGGAACTAAAGAAAATAAACCAACTATAGATGTATGAATTGAATAATTAGATGAATCCATTTAAACTCTATCCAAAGGAAAATAATCAATGGTAACTCTGACTAAGATAAATATGGGCCCATATTTTTCTTCTTCATATTTACCATCAAATGTAAAATTATGGTCTATCTAAGTTGGCCAAATCAACCATTACACTGGCCACATACCATCTAAATTGGTCAAATTTGGGCTTCCACTAGTCCTATTATATGGACAATGATTACCAATCCCTTAACTAGTTCAAGCCTTGCTAGATATTAGTAACCACCAACTCCTCTTGGTAGGATCTACTACATAATGACCCATAATGACCTAGTCTCAAATTCAACTATTTCAAGCATCATCTAGCCAACAAACAAGCACACATAAGTAGTAACCTAATAATTATCCATAAATTAGGTCGAATCTACAAGCTAGTACAAGCAAATCACTAGTTAAACTAAGTCAACCAGTAATCCTCCCAATGGGGTCTAATCCAAATATTGGTACTAGTAAATTACAAGTTATACTAGGCATGTAGGTTAATCCTTAAACTATTGTTAGTCAATCCTCATATGGACCTAGTCATCAAGTAAGTGCCCAATTATCATAATCTATGACAATTCAATATGGAATACGTGGTCTGACAAATCCATTTAGCAAGGTAGGAGGATAAATCTAGCAAAATTCTTTAAATCATAGGATGATACAAGGTCAATTGGTCCAAGTTTCATAAAATTTCCAGTCAAGTCAAGGTGACGTATAAAACTAACAAATTCTACCTATTAAAATATAAGTACAAATGGTTCTTGGTATTGTTCATAACCAATTGATTCATTCTTATGGTCAACCTCTTTGATATCTATAAAAAATCACATCAAAATCAACTAGTTCCTTAGTGTTTCTAGGATCTCTAAAATCAATTAAATGTGCCTAATTTATAAGCAATTCCATATCCTAACATACAAGCATGTTAACTCATAGTTGATACAAAATCAAAATCCACCTTAGCAACCTATAGCTCATTAGAAACTTCAATTTTAGAAATAAATGGTTTAAATTATGACATAACCATAGATAGTGTGCACTATAAATGTAGTACAAATAAGGACCTCAACATTACTAAGCACTGCTGTAAGCCCCAAGAAAAAATTACCATACTGAATGTACCAAGGGACTTTGAATCTGATGGTATATTCTCCAATACCAATTGGTATTATAAAATTCTTGTCTACCTTGAACAAGAATGCTAATAATAATACTATGGACCATCTAAATGAGTTACCAATGCTAAAGCCCATATACAATTTCATGAAGAAGATATCTTGGTATGATTAGTCATATATTAAACTAAGAGAAAAAGCAATTGTGTGGTATGGGATCCTGCCTAATAACTTGGTCATCAACTAGCTTTCTATTGTTGAACCTTTCATGAGAAGGTTTGGTAACTTAGAAAATACTTATTAAATTATTAGTTAAATTCCATGCAAAGGCATCCCAAGAAAATATTCATGACTATAACACAAGGTTCTTGTGAATATTATACCTCATACCTCCTAATATATGACCATTAGATGAATAAGATCTACCATATTACAAAAGAGGATAACAATACTAATCAAAATACTAATCATGTTATCTTATCTAAAGCCTTTGAGGAAGTGTTCATAAAGAATATGTACTCACCCAAGTTGACAAATTACCTCTTGCTTTACCTATGGCTTACACTACATATATAGCATAAGCCTAAACTCCACAAATACATGATCCTCCTCCACTAATACAATCAATTCAAAATACACAAAAACAACCCATTCAAACCTATAAGTCTACCCAACCCAATACCCATCAAATGGATCAATTACCACCTAGTGTGCCTATATATCCACAAACTAATATTCTATAGGTCGTAATATTTTTTGGTTAAAACATGTCCAACATTGTTTATTTCTAACCATAATTACTCAACCACTTAGTACAAATACTTACTTTCCATCACAAGATCATAATGATGACATCCAAGCCTAGGTGAACAAGTTGAGAATGATTTTTATTTGTTTTTTTGTGAATCAATCTAAAATAGAAAAGGGATAAAACAATGGCTAGCAATAAAATATTAATTAGAAGCAAATAAAAAATTAACAACAATGAAAGACTTCATTTCTTATAAAAGATCGAGTTCCCCACTAGTATACGAATTAGGTGTCTATCCAAGTGCAAAACACTATGGTTAATGTTAATTTAACAATGAACACCCTATGATGTATTACATATAATGGTAGACATAATCCAATAAAATGTGTTATTATAATAATAAATACTCAAAATATAATATATAATCAATAATGGTAAGTACAACAGGTAACGATGATGGGCCAACCAACAATAATCCAAGTGCCAATAATGAATCAACTACCAATTCAATAACTAGTCATGATGGATCCATCTAGAAAACTGTAACAATAAATTTTAACTATGCCTTAGATTGAATAATATTGTATTCGTCAACTTTAGCATCCTAGAGGGTGATGAAGATTTCCCTTTCAAGGACCATATAATATCATCCAACCAACAAAGGGTCTCAACAACAGGGAAAAATAAAACTATGGATGAGCAATCTTATCCAACAAATCCTCAAGAATCACCATAAAAATAACTTGACATAGATACAAGTACTCCTATTATAAGGAGAGGGAAGCCACTATTGCATTTGAATGACAAGGAACTAGTGGCATATAGGCAATCTAATGTTCCAAAAAATCATAAATAACATACATTGACCCAATGCCTATAAACCAATGTTTCCTAAACAAATGAACTCATAGTTGCAAAGGATGTGACAATAGTAGATCCAAGCAAGGATGAGAAGTAGAAATTATAAACCTAAGATAAACTTAAAATATCATCCTTAACTAGTGAGGGTTAAACCATTACCACATTATAATTTTAAAAGTTTATCCCTTACAACAAGAGCACCCCAACTAATTTAATTTTTAATAATCATGAGGAGTTAAGGAAGATACTAGCAAAGGTAAGTATGCTAGAATCATTGGCCTTGGTGGGCTAGAGAGATTTGTTGGAAGAAAATTTAAAGGACCAATAACATAGTTATACCTAGGTGAAGATAATTGCAAAACTACAAATATAACCTAACCTAGTTGGATAAAAGAACTTGATAGTTGAATAACCATAAGACATATAGGTAAATATGGTAGACATACTAAATTCTCCCAAACCCAAAACAATGAAGCTATTGCCATTTTATATTACCTTGAAAATTGATAATTACCTTCTCCACATGTGCATTATATATTTAGGGGCTTCCATGATAGTAATGCCAAAAGCAATATGATAAGAGATGGGATTGCCTTATGTCAAAACTAGTAAGGGACATATTCAAATGGATGGTACAAGGATGAATACCATAGAAGTGCTAAAATACCTACTAGAGCTAGTTATCATTCAACAAGAAAATATCCTATATATTTTGGAATGTTGCTTTTAAGATAATGGACCAAGAAACTATAGTGGATGGATACTTTTCGATAGACTACACTTACATGAAGGTTTCTAGAGATGGAAAATTTATTAGAATAAAAAATAAACCTCCATGTGACTACCTCTTAAAAAATTTAGGTGATGATGGAATAGTTAATTGGAATGGTCTTTTGAAGATGAAGAGTTGGATGAGGACGAGCTCATCTCTAAAGTATATATAATTATTGGAGTACTACAAGAAGATGAACACAAGATAATATTTACAAGGAATATATGAAGAAATTGAGTCTGATAACTATCTCATATCAAAGAGATTGATGAAGATTCTAGACTTGACAAGAAAGAAAGTTCATGGGTTAAAAGGGGCTTAGACATTACACTTTAATGAATGCAGGACCAAAAATGGATCCATTGCTAGTATACAACTCAATAACCCATAAAGTGTACAAAGAAATTATTCATATAGGTTGTTATTTAATTACACCAACAATGTAGTAGAGTACAAACCAATGTGCAATGGATAACTAAAGATAGAAAATATGGTGATCAAAGATCAAAGGACATGGAGAAAACATTATAATATGTTGAGAAGCATCTAGAACCAAAATTGGAGATGGCGAATAGCCGAAGTGAGATGGCGGGAGCGGGAGCGGGAGCAGGAGCAGGAGCAGAAGCAGGTACGGACGCAGGGTTGGGGACAGGCTCAGAGAACGGTGCAGGTTTTGGGCGGGATCGGGTTCGGGATCGGGGTCAGGCACGTCAGGGCCCGGTCCCGGGCCAGCAGGACCCTCGGTGGGCCCAGAGGATGGCTCTGCGCCTGATCTGATTGGCGGCCAGGGCGGGGACGACATCTTGGGCCCTGGCCCCCAGGCCAGCCTCGATGCGAGCGCAGGCCTAGGGAAAAAGCCCCCTGATCCTGGGCAGGGCTCTGTCTCGGGAGGGAACAAACCCTCCTATCAGCAGATCTTGGCGGGCACCAGGGCCCCTTCCCGGGCCCTGGGGTTAGGGCTTTCCCTCGAGGGCACCCACATTTCTATTCAGGAGGAGGTCTACGCCTCCTTGGTAGCTGGTTCCTCTGCCTCCCTGGTAGGGAAATTCCTGGGAGGGCGCCCAGACATGGAAACCGTCCGCAGATGGGCGGCTACCAAATGGAAGGTGTCCGGGCATATTCAGCTGGTTGCCCTGACCAAGGGTTTCTTCATCATCAAGTTAAATAACAGCGAGGACGTCGAAAAGATCCTGTCGAGCGGGCCCTGGTTTCTGGGGCGCAAAAGCCTCTTCCTCAGGCGTTATGGAGCTGACTTCCACCCCAGCACCCAAAGCATCAATTTCGCCCCGGTCTGGGTTCGTCTCCCAGACCTTCCCTTTCACCTGTGGCACGAAGACGTCCTAAGACTCATTGCTCAGTCGGTCGGGGACCTGGTGGCCTTCGACCCCGCTACCAAGGCAGGATCCCGTATGGTGCATGCCAGATTTTGCGTCAACGCCAATCTCGAATCTGAACTCCCCTCTTCGGTGACCATCTCGTCTGGGTCCTTCTTGTGGCGCCAGCCCCTGATCTACGAAAACAAACCTGCCTTCTGCCCCACCTGCTGCACTCAGGGCCACCTCCCCCACCAATGCCCGGTTTCCAAAAAGGCTGATGGCCCTGTCCCCAAACTCCCTTCCCGATCAGGTCGGGCCCCATCTCGAGGGCCCCCTCACGATGGCCATAGATCCCAGGCCTGGACCAGCAAGGAGGCTCCCCCTCCTACCCCAAAGGACTCTCATGTGGACCCCGATCTGGAGGACGGTCTCCCCTAGGTTTCCCCTTCCGTTGCTCCCTCCCCTGGGTCATCTTTCGGGGCCCCGATCCCAGGTTCTCCCTCCCTGCCCGCTTCGAATCCCGCCCCGCAGGCCCCTGCTTGCGCCCCCCTCCAGGCATGCGAGCTGCCCGGGCTCCTTTCCCCATCGGCTCCCACCTCTGTCGGGGCCCCCTTCTCCCCCCCACTCCCGCTATCCCCCCTTGACCCCCCCTACCCCTCCCGGTGATCCCTGCTGGGCTTCCTCCCTTGGAGTGCGGATCTGAGAGGTCAGATGAAGAGATCGAAGCTAGTTCTCCATCCGGGCCCGATGAAGTCAGCCCCAAGATGACCCGGAGCAGGACTTTTGCCACAGACTTTGGCAGCAAACTCAAAAGAGGGCGGCCCACCCTGGGCGACCAGCGGACAAGGTTCACTGAAGATGACATAGCCAATGGCTCCCAGGCAACTCTCTCTGACGTTGGCGCAAGCTTCTCCAAGACGGATGCCATCCGACCCAAACCCCCCGCTCAGGCCGGGAAGGGGGGCAAGCGACCCCACAAGGGTGTCAAATGAAGCTCATCACCTAGAATATCAGGGGGCTAAATGGGGCCCCCAAGAAAAGGATCCTCGGCCAACTTCGCAGGGATCACCGCCCGTCCTTCCTCCTTCTTCAGGAGACCAAAATAGATGACGTTGCTGCCCGACGTGTAGCCCAAGCTACCTGGCGCAATTGCGAGTCCCTGTCTACCCCGACGGCCGGCTCAGTCGAGGGTTTGTTGTGCATGTGGGACCCTCGATATTTTGAGGGAAGACTTATATCTTCGTCTCCCAGAATAATCAACATTCTGGTCCATTGCGTGAAGTCAAGGCGCTCGTGGATTCTGTCCAACGTCTACGCTCCTAACAACCCCATCGAGAAAGCAGCCTTATGGAAGGAGATTAGCTTGATGAGAGAAGCCTTTGCCCCCCTGCCCTGGATCCTGGTCGGGGACTTCAACAACCCCTGTTCCTTTTTGATAAAAGTGGGGGCTCAACGGTTCAGGGCAAGAGCATGGAGGACTTTGGAGCCTTTACCGCCCTCAATGAGCTCATGGACGTCAATCTGAAAGGAGCCAGGTTCACTTGGTCCAATAGAAGAGCGGGAGCAAATCATATACAGGTCAGACTAGATAGAGTTTTCTTGTCCAAGGAAGCCCTTCCCATGTTTGTCGATGCCACCCTGTTGGCCCTCCCCAAAATCGGGTCTGATCACAGCCCCCTCCTCCTCGAAACCGACCATCGCCCCTCCCCAAAGAGGCCTTTCCGGTTCGAGTCCATGTGGCTGCATCACCCTGACTTTCGGGCCCAGGTAGGCCGTTGGTGGGCTCCCCCAGTCCCTGGACGCCCCGCTGAACAAGTTTTTCACAAGCTGAGATGCCTCAAAGAGCAACTCAAGGTTTGGAATAAGGAGGTGTTCGGTAATATCTTTGAAAACAAAGCGATTCTTAAAGATAAGCTCGAAGACCTCGAGTCCAGATTTCAAGCAGGCTCCCAAGACCCGGGGCTCAGGGAAGAGGAACGCCTTGCTCTCAGTGAGTATCACAACATTCTGGCCAGGGAAGAAACCTTTTGGAGGCAGAAGTCGAGATCCCTGTGGCTCCAAGATGGTGATGCAAACACTAAGTTCTTCCACGCGTCGACTCTCAGGAACAGGGGTTCCAACAGAATTGCTGAGTTGGTGGGCAACGATGGCAGAATCATCAAGGAAGAAGAGGACATCCGGGCTGAAGCCACCCACTTCTTCCAGGAGCTCCTGGGTGACAGCCCCCCATGTCCCCGAAAGCAGTTGAATCCCTTCTGGAACACATTCCTTCTTTCGTCTCGGCCATGGCAAATGAGATGCTTGTGCAGCCCTTGTCTGATTCTGAAATCCATGCTGCCACTTTTTCCATGAAGGCTGAGGCGGCCCCGGGCCCGGACGGATTCCCCCTCGATTCTTCCAATATTTTTGGGACATCGTCGGGCAAGAAGTGTGTGCAGCCATTCGGGACCTGCAGACTGCCAGCTCCATCCCTAGAGGTATCAATTCCACTTTCATAGCCCTGATCCCCAAGACCCAGGCAGCCAGATCCCTCTCAGATTTTTGCCCCATCAGCTTGTGCAATGTCCTGTATAAAATCCTGACCAAATCCATGGCCTCCCGCCTTAAGGATATCCTTCCCCTGATTATTGCCCCCTGTCAGGGCAGCTCGGTCAAAGGCAGACTGATCACAGACGGTGTTATAATCATGCACGAGGCCATTCACTCGGTCGTCCTATCCAAAAAAGCCTCCTTTCTGCTCAAGCTGGATATGAACAAGGCCTTTGACAGGGTTGACTGGGCTTTCCTGTCCAAGGTCCTCCTTAAGTTTGGGTTCCACCCCTCCTGGGTCAGGCTCATCAGCAACTGCGTGTCCTCCCCGTGGTTCTCCATCCTCGTCAATGGGTCCCCTGTCGGGTTCTTCCCTAGTTCCAGAGGCCTCCGCCAAGGTGACCCCCTATCCCCGATCCTCTTCATCATCCTGGCTGAGGCCCTGGGGCGTACCATCTCGGGTGCTGTGACCCGCGGTCTCATTTCGGGCATCAGGCCTACGTCGGGCCTACCCCCTGTGTCCCACCAGCAGTTCGTGGATGACACCATCCTCGCCACCTCTGCCTCAATCCCTCAAGCCAAGACCCTCAAGCGTATCTTGACCCTGTACGAGGAGGCGGTCGGGCAAAAAATCAACCTCCGAAAAAGCAAGATTTTCTTCATCCATACTCCCTTGGCTAGGCAGATCAGAATCGGGCGGATATTGGGCTGCACCCCTGGTTCCCTTCCCTCCTCTTACCTCGGGCTTCCCCTGTTCACAGGTGCGTCCTCCAAGGCCCTGTGGGGCGGGGTGATTGAGCGGATTCAGAGGAAGCTGGCCCCCTGGAAAGGTCACCTCCTCTCGCAGGCTGGCAGAGCCACCCTCTTGGCGGTAGTCCTGCAAAGCATTCCTATATATTTCATGTCGGTCTTCAGAATCCCGGCCTCCATTGCAGCTCACATCGAACAAATTCAGAAATGATTTCTCTGGTCGGGCAGCGAAGATAAGAAGAGGATTCCCCTGGTCTCCTGGCCCCTGGTCTGCCGCCCCAAAGGTGAGGGAGGGATCGGGCTCAGGCGGGTGGTCCTCATGAACAAGGCCCTCTTGTCCAAACACGCCTGGAAGGTGCACACCAATACCCCTGATGAGTGGGTCAGCATCGTGCACAGAAAATACTGTCATAACCACCCCTTCCTCAGTGAAGCTCAGCCCCGAGATGGATCAGCCTTTTGGAAGTCCCTGATCTTCACCAAAGACATAATCCGAAAAGGGACCAGATGGATCCTCGGGGACGGAGCCAAGATCGACTTTTGGGAAGACAGATGGATTCATGATGAGGCCCTGACTACTGACAGAGAGCTTCTCATCCTCAAACCAGGGCTTGCGGATAGAGGGCCCAGAGTGTCGGCCTATCTTACCCAGAACCAGGGGCGGGCTACCTGGAAACCCATCCTAGATCCCAGGCACCCGCTCCAAGCTGCCAGGCTTCAGCGCCTCCTCAAGGTGACTGTCATCCCGTCCTCTAGAGGAATCGACAGATGCATTTGGCATGGTACTCCCAGTGGAGTCTTTTCTATCAAATCTGCTTACAATCTCCAAAGAGTCCCTGATGAGGCTCCCTTTCCAACCCGACAGGTGTGGGCCAAGAAGTTGATCCCCAAAATCAGCCACTTCATTTGGGCGGCCGTCCAAAACAAGATCCTGACGATCGAGAATCTGATCAGGAGGGGCTTTCAGATCCCGAATAGATGCTTCCTCTGTTGTGCTTCCTGGGAGTCCACTAATCACCTCTTTATCAATTGTCCCTTTTCGTCCGAAGTCTTGGGCCTCATCCTTTCCCAATTCTCTATCCAGTGGGTGGCCCCCAACTCCATATCTGACCTCCTATCTCAGTGGCCCAACCCCTTTGCCCATCCCTTCATCCGCTTCCTCTAGGGCTCCTGCCTTCCTCATATGCTTTGGCAACTCTGGCTGGAGCACAATAGCAGAGCCTTCTCCTCCCCGACCCGCTCCCCCTAGTGGATAGCGACCAAGGCAGTGACCTTTGCCCTTGAGAATTCTCGCTCCATCCCCTTGATTGAGGCGCCCCGATGACTGGGCGAGGCCACCCTCCTATCCTCCCTCAAAATTCAGCTTCCCCCTCGCCCCCCTCCCCTCCCATAGTTCTATGACCAGGTGGACTGCCCCCCCTCCCGGATGGGTCAAACTTAACTTTGACGGAGCTTCTAAAGGAAATCTCGAGCCCTCGGGTGCGGGCGGGGTCATCCGCGACAGTCACGGGGCCCTGATCTTGGCGTACGCTGCTCCGCTTGGCATCCAGACCAACAACTTCATCAAAGCAACAGCTCTCCTCAGCGGGCTGACTGCCCTCAAGGAGTCCACCCCAAAAGTCATCATCGAGGGCGATTCCCAAGTTATAATCAAAGTTGCCTAGGCCGAGAAGTTGCTCTTGGTGCATTCACAACTCCATCCGGGAAGTCCACACCATTCTCCAAGGGCTCCCTGATCACGCCCTTCGGCATGTGTACAGAGAAGGCAACAGGGCAGCCGACTTCATGGCCAACCAGGCCACCGCAGCAGAAGATTTCACTACCTGGACCACGAACTTCCCTGAAGCTCTGGCCCAAATAGTATCGCAAGACAATTCCAGCATCGATGAGGGCCCAGGCGCTTAGCCCGCCCCATGTCGAGGCCTCGAAGATGCGCGGCCGCGCCCCGTGCTTCCCCTGTAGCTTCCAAATCCAAGGAGACCCCCTCCCCCGAAGGCTCCCCTTCCCCGAAAAGGCGCTGGCCCACCCAAAAATGTAGAACTCCGGTCCAGGGCCCAGGCGGGGCCCCGACTCCTGCTCAAGTCGCAAAGGCCCGGCCCCAGGTAGCAGCAGGGCTGCTGGCAGCTCCAAGAAGGCCAAGGTGGAGGTCCCGGAGGCCACCAAAGTCAGTTCTGACTTCGGCAGCAAGATGCAGAATTTGACGACCAGGGCCTTCCTTGACATTACGATTGGCTCCCAAAGCGGCTTCCTCAGCGGCCAATGCCCTGGCCGAACCCGTCGTAGGCTGGGCAATGGCCCTGATAGGGAGAGGAGCTGCTCTGTCAGGTCGGGCCCCGTCCAGGCCAGGCCCGACCACAGGGCCTCCCGGAGCGGCGACGAGCAGGTTTTTGCATTTTTGGCATTTGTTGTTTTGCGGTTTTTCCATGTTTTGGTGGCCACAGACCAAAGTTTGTAGTGCTGGTCTCATAGCTAGTCTGTATTTTTGTAGGCACTAGGGCCCTGGGCCCCGGACTGTTGCCCAAGGGCGCAGCCCCAGTTTTTACTCGCAATTGTAGCCACGACTTCCTATGTAACTAAGGTTTTGGGATCCTTCAACAAAAAACCCGCTGTAAATATACTGTTACTTACCAAAAAAAAAGATAGAAAATATGGGAATAAAAAACTTAAAAATATTTGGTAGGTCTAAATTGGTGATAAATTAGGTTAAATCTATGTGTGTTGTTGAAATAAAAATTTGAAATCCTATAAACATCGAGTGTGAGACCTACTTGAAAGCTTTAACACTTATGAAATTGTCACAATACCAAAGGATCTAAATGCAAAGTATATGAGTTAATATCTTTGGCTACAAGGTTTGATCCAATTATAGATATGTGAAATAATCCCAAAGAATTAGAATTGGTATGCGGGCCTACTATTATAGATAACTTTAATCTTTGGCAAGTGGTTAGTAATGATGAATAGATCATTTAATTACTAGTAAAAGAAGTTCAATATGTAGAATGAAAGAACACGTATAAGGATGTCAATAAAGATGAAGTTATTCAGTTGAAGATATATTATATACCAATATTTTTGATCACATTGGAAAGCTTATTCAATCTTGATGATAGTTCCATGAAGGCTAGCATCAAGGCAAAACCATCATCCTATCAACCTGTTAAAATTACTAAGGTTAATTTTTTTTAATGGATAAGGAATGTATAGAGGAAGACGTTCATTTATTCAAGGAGTTATATGGAAAATATGGTAACATTATTGCCTTGAGGTATGAAGACCTCAAGGTCTATGATAAGAACATAATAGAGCATAGAATAGACCTTGAACATGGAGCTAGGTCATTTCATCAAAAGCAAAGGCCAATCAACCTTAATATTGAAGCAATAATAAAAAAAAGCTCCATAATTTTTTGTAGATATAAATCATCTTTCCCATTAGCATTTAACATGGGTAAAAAATTTGTCCTCTACACATAAAAAATAGAGATATCGAATTATGTGTGGATTTTAAAAACTTGAACAAAGCATCTCTGAAGGACCACTACCCACTGCTATCCATATACTACATATTACAAAAGGTGGTACCGTTACAAATGCTATCATTGATTGATGATTTCTTAAGATATAACAAAATCTAGGTCAATATTGATGACCAAGATAGGGTAAAATTCACCACAAAGTGGGGGACCTCTGCCTACTAAAGATTACCTTTTGGGTTATCCAATGTAGGAGCCACATTTTAGAGATTCAAAGATATTGCCTTTGTCCTTATATATGTGGATGACCTAACTATCTTCTCTAAGGATAGAAGTAAGCACATTGAAAACCTGTAATAATTATTCAAGGGATGCAAAGAATATGGATTTTCCATGAATTTTAAGAAGTCTATTTTCTTTGTTCAAGAAGGTAAAATTTTAGGCCATGTGGTGACAAAAGAAGACCTTGTGATAGATCCAAATCATATAAAAGTAAAAAAAGAGTTACCACTACCTTGTTTAGTCAAGAGTATCATGTCATTCTTATGCCATGTTTAGTTTGTATCCAAGTTTAATATTAACTTTGCACAACTTAGACCTATCACCAATATTTTAAAGAAAGATGTCACCTTTACTTGGATAGAATAAGGTAAGTCAACCTTCTAGAAAATTAAATATGTAATCACCAATGTGCCTATTTTGATCAATCCATATTTTCTAAGGATTTTAGATTGGATGGTTTGGAATCTGTGGGAATATCACAATGATATTAACTCAAAAAGGTAATAGAGGATAACATCCAATATCCTTTATGAGTGAAACACTTTAGAACTATGAATAATGTTATACCTTCATTGAGAAACATCTATTTGCAATGCTAAAATCACTTGGAAAATTTAGATATTATTTATTCCAATGCAATATCACAATCTTTGTAGTCCATCCTAATATATGGTCTATAGTGTTACACAATAGTTAGGTGAAAAAAACTAGTTGGATCAATAAAATTTAGGATTTTGATATTAGTAACAAGCCAACCAAGCTAGTAAGGGGATGATCCCTTTGTAGAAAATTGTCTACGTCTCACCCTAGTGAACAAGTGATGCTTAAAGAAGAAGTCAATTTAGATGAAAAAACTATAACAAGACACATGCTAATGGGGGAAGTGACAAAAAAATTAATGATCAAGGACACAAATAGATAAAAATATATACCTTATACCTAGCTTGATGGCATTATGTTTCATAAAGTATATTATGGGGTACTCTTAAGGTGCATCAAAGAAGAGAAAATAAAATAAATACTGAAGGAATACCATGAAAAAGGTGGTCATTATTTAGCCCAAACTACAACATATAAGATCCTTAAGATAGGGTACAGTTGGCCCACCATTTTCACCAACTACTTTCAATGGGTAAAAGAGTGTAAGGCATAATGTATGTTCATAGGCTAAAGGAGAAATTCACTCATGCATCTAAATCCCATATTCATGATGAATCATTTTCAACAATGGGACCTAGAATTCATTGGAAATATCATCCCAGGGGATGTTGGAGAATATTACATTATTTAGTACATGCTTATGTACCACTTTGATACAATATTAGATTAGGGGTGTGTCTTAGATTAGAGTGTGAGTTTATATTTCATGTAATTTAATAATGTGTAAAAAATGCACAAGTGTCATGTAATTGAGTGTGCAAATGTTGTGAGTGTGGATGTGCACAAGTGTCCATTATGTAAGAGTGCATGTGTCCTTAGAATAGAAAAGTGAAGAGTTTCAAAGAAGAGTGAAGGTCAAGAGTACTCCATATGAAGAGTCACATACTATTATATATTTGTGATAAAGCATTGTAATTGGTATCAAAAATGCATTGCACATAGCATGCATTAGTAGACCTTTATTCTATATCATTTTTCAGTATTTTGTGAGCATTTTACAAAAATCTATTTGTGTCACTGTTATCTATGGAATGAAGAACTTCATGAATAGTAATCACACCATCCAATATGTGCCTCCTTTAATAAAAGCACCTTGAGAAGGATCAATAATCTAAGGAATAATGGTCTTCATTCTATTGGCTATGACTTTAGCCAATATTTTACAAAAAGTATTACACGGACTTATGGGCCTAAAATTATTGAAGGAATTAGCTCCTAGCAATTTAGGAATCAGAACCAAAAAGGTGGAATTGATGTTGCTTGGAATATGAAAGGTATTTTGGACTTCACCCATAGCATTATATATATCCTTCCCCATAATTACCCAAAAATTTTAGTAAAAAAATGCAGGAAAACCATCAGGTTTAGGGACCTTCTCACTGGCCATGGAAAATATTACCTTTTTTATTTCAAACTCTTTGAACAGAGTGATAAGACTGGAGTTCATTTATTCAAAAATTAGAGAAGGAATAAAATTCAAAAAATAATTGGAGGCCTGCTCATTTATAGGTGTCGCCACTCCTAAGATATTTTTAAAAACCTGTATAACATCCTCACAAATTTTAAAAATATTTCTAGTTTGAGTACCATCCTCCTTAACAATTTTAATAATCTTATTGAAACTGTTGTGTCTCAATGTTGTGGCAATAATAAAACATGGTATTTCTATCTCCATATTTCAACTAGAGAGCCTTGGACTTTTGTCTCCAGTAGGATTCCTCGCAGACCAATACATTATGGAAATCTGCCAACAAACTCCTTTCAATATCTTTATGAACCTCTAATGGAAGAAAAGATTCCATAGCAACTTCAATAGATAAAATTTGCATTTTCAAGGATTTCTTCTTTTGGAAAATGTTACCAAAAATATTTTTATTCCATTATTTTAAATTGCTCTTCACAAATCTTAACTTATTGGCAACTTGAGATATTAGGAAACCTAGAAAATCCTTCTTCCACCAATAAACTATTAGGGCCTCAAGGGTATCATTTTTAGCCACAACCTAAAAATTAAAGGGAAACTTAAAAATTCCATTCCCAACTAAAACATCTAGTACCAAAGGATTGTGATCCGATCCTATTCTTGGAAGAGAAGAGAGAACAAAGTCACCAAAATGATGAAGCCCTTATTTAGAAACAAAAAACCTATCTAGTTTTGATTGGATAAGATGTTCCCCTAGCCTTCTATCACTGCAAATGAATTAACTTCCTTTTAGCTCAAAGTCCATCAACTTATTAGTATTGACAAAAAAATTAATACCCTTCATACCATTAGAGGGGGATTGGCTTCCTCCTTTATTTTTTGAGGGAAAGAGGGGTTAATTAAAATTCCCATCCAACATACAAGCAAGGTTAGGGAAAATATTTCTATTTACGCTCAACTCCTCCCAAAGTCTTCCTCTTCCCACAACTAAGTTTGGAGCATACACATTAGTTAAAACCTAGGATATTTTAGAAACTCTACAATAGAAAAACATGTTAATGAATCTATCAAAAGAAGAGAGCACTCATTTGATAAGCTCATCTCTCATCCTTATGAGAGGTCATGGTGGCATGGGGATGTCCAACCCGGTCGTAGGAGTTTCTTACACTAACAAATTAAAAAAAATGAATATAATATCTATAAATAATTTTATAAAATAAATTATAAGAATTTATATAGATATTTTATGGATATAAAATAAATATTTTAAGTTTATAAAAATAAAAATAAAAATGTTAACGTATATATTTAAATAGTTTAATTTTTTTTTATATTTTATATTTATATAAATAAAAGTGTAGTTACTTATTTTGGTAAAAATTGACTAACCTTGTGTAACATATATGGATTGATCATATGTAATGGTATGAGTAGGTGGAAGAAATCTAGAAAGTGTACAGTAGAGTTTACAATGGGACAAGCATTGTTAACTCTTTTATTTGTTTACAAAGTCTAATAGAGAAGATAATGGAAGTAGAGATTAAAGATTCTCCAATAGAATTAAAATTATATCACAACCTAGTGTGTGTAAAACTATAAAAAAAATGAAATAAATCAATAAATACAAAATGGTAACCTAATCAATGAGCATCAATAGAGAGAAAGGTCATCATAACCAAAGAGAAGCAATTAATGTCAAGGAAACAATAAGACAATTTTTAGAGAAGGAAAAGAAACAAAAAAGCAAGGAGTCAAGAGCCATAAGTATCAATAATGATCAATTGGGATGGGTAAAACTTCTTAAGGCAAAATATATCAGAAATAATCAGGACTTCCTGAAAGCTGATAATCTTCCTAGAGGATCCTATTTTTGGAATTGTTTTCTCGAATGTCGGGAGGTAGTCAGGAAAGGCATCAGATGGAGAATTGGTAATGGAAGACAAGTGGACTTTTGGCAAGACCCGTGGTTGGAAGAGGCCCCTATGAAAGATAACTTAGACCTTCAGGTGCTCCAACATAAACTTTCGAAGGAAATGGGAGGAAAAGTAGGGGATTTTATTGTTGTAGCACAGGAAACTTCTTCTTGGAAGAAAATCACGAGTTCATAATCTGTCGAGCAAGAGAAGGTGGCCCTAACCAAACTCAATGATGCTTTAAGGGTGTTCCCGATCATTCCCTGGGGGAGGAAGAGACAAGGCGATTTGGGGCAAAACTACAAGTGGGATCTATTCGGTAAAAAGCGCCTATAAGTTAATCCACTCGGGATTCAATGGGTGGACTCCGACTTCGTTATTTGGTTAAATAATTTAACCCCAAAAATAGCTTTCTTCTTTTGGTTGGCGAGTTCAAAATAAAATCCCGACAACGGATAATCTGCAAAGGAGAGGTTTCCAATTCATCAATCGATGTATCTTGTGTGAGAAAGCAATAGAATCGTAAGTCATATATTTCTAACTTGTGATTTTTCTTGTACAGTCTTCCAAATGATCCTGTCCAAATTTCATATAGATTGGGTCTGTCCAAATAGCATGTCTGACTTCTACATACAGTGGGCTTCCCCATTATGGGCAAAGCTTTTGACTTGGCTCTGGAAGCTCGGCTTACCCCATTTTTTATGGGGGATATGGAATGAGAGAAATAAGAGAGTATTTAAAGGACGTAAGAAAGATCCCGGGTTATGTGGTAATAAAATAATCGGAGCTTTGAAAGAAAACTGGAAAACTTTCTTCTTCAAAAATGAGACCATGTCTCTAAGGGAAAGGAGGATTTTGCGAAGCTGGGGAGAGGAACTTCCAGACCTAGACATTACAACCAACCCATGGGATGGTGTCAAGTGGATACCCCCCACACAAAAGTGGGTTAAGTTTAATTTTGACGGGGCAGCTAAAAGGAAATCCGGGGCTGCGGGAGCGAGGAGGAGTTTTGAGAAATGAGGAAGGAAAAGTGGTCCTTGCCTTTGCAGAGCCTTTGGGAACTCAAACAAATCATTTTGCGAAGCCCGAGCTGCATGCGAGGCAATGAGAATTGCCGGACTTGAGGGTTATAAGGAAGTTATCTTTGAAGGGGATTCGCTTAATATAATCAAGGCAATTAAGGAGGATAAAGACCCAATTTGGACCATATTGGAGCTTATCCTAGAAGCAAAGATTCATAAATCTCATTTGGTTAATGCCTGAATCCAACACACCTTCGGGAGAAGGGAACCGAGCGGTGGATCTAATGGCAAATATTGCGGTTTCTGTTGGGGGAGATGCAAATTTGGAAGGATAACTTCCCTCAAGAACTATTGGTGTTGGCTGCTAGAGAAGAGCTAAGATCAAACCTATTAGAGCATCGGGAGATCGAGAGGGGCTGATGATGAGTAATCCGACAGCTTGGAATTAGGCGGAAAAGGCATCCCATTTGTTGGGGCACGGGAGGTGACAAGCGTACGATACAACAACCTAGTGTTAGTAAGTGCTAGGTGTTGTTTGGTTTTTGTTTTATCCTGAATATTCAAGCGACAAGTATAGGACTGTGGACTCTAAGTATGGCTTAATGTGAGTCTTAGAAAGATCCTTTTTGTATTTTTATTATACGGGCTTGATGCTAGAACCAGCCCATTTTGACTTTGTAAAAGGTTTGTGGACCTTATAACCACCTCTACCTTATACCCAAAAAAAAGAGCCATAAGTTTATAATTATAATTTTAGAGGTATGTTAAAAGGACATAAAAGGTCTTTATATTAAAAAAAATAAATAGTTTGTGAACAAATGCAATGTACAATGATGAAGACAAAGCAACAAAAGAGCCAACTAAAGAAGAGGAAAACAAGAGTTTATAGAAAAGGATAGTAAAAGGTAAAAAAAAAGAGTCTATGAGTGTAAGACAAGAAGACTTGATTTATTTAGGGAAGAATGACCCAAAATTATTCTAAAAGAAATTTAAAAAAAATAGAAAATAGAAAATAACATTATAGGGATCCAATGTTTGGAATATGCAAAATGACTATATGAATAAGAGCAAGTAGAAGATACCCCTCCCATAATCATCACAATAAAAATATTAATTACCTTAAGGGAGGTCAAGGAAGATATTGAAACTTTAAGAACAAATAACTTATGTGACATGGATGGACTATAGGTGAAATAATTAAATTAGGGATTAGAAGACTTAACACCATGCATCAAGAGACTATTCAACAATATCATCCAACATGAATTTCAAAGGTATGAGACAAGCAACCTAAAAATACCTCTCTTCAAAAGTGGAGACATAGATAACCCCTCAAATTACAAAATTGTTATGATCAATCACCTCTTTGTAAATTTGTTTGGAAGTATGGTTGAGAGTAGAATTAGTAAGTGGATAGAATATAAAGGAAAGAGGGCAAAAGGACAAGCAGGTTTAAGACCAAAAAACTTGACAATATACCACACCATCACTTATGGAATGAAAAATGAGAAGCCTATTACTGTTTTGTGACTTGAAGAAAGCTTTTGACATAGTGCCTAGAAGTAAACTATAGAGTGGAATGAAAGACTTGGGTATACCAAAAAAGTAGAGAGCAATATTTCATAGACTCTATAGGGAGGTCTGAGCTAAAATAAAAATGCAAGCAATCATTTTAGAATGCTTTAGAAGTGACATAAGAGTTCAACAAGGATGTTCATTACTCCTACCTTATTTGGTTTATATATTGACAAATTAGAAGAGTGACCTTGTGGAGGGGACGATGTTCATTTGAGAAGATAAGTGGTAAGATTTATTTTGTATGTAGATGATATCATTTTGATTGCATGGTCAACATAGGGTTCTAGAGAGTATTTAAAGGCCTTAGAGCACTTTTGCAAGAAGGTATACATGTAAGTAAATAATAAAAAAACCAAGATTATGATATTTTTAATCAAAATAAAAATAAGTATCTTGAAGGGGGTCTTCTTGAAGAAGTATCTTAGTACAAGTATCGTAGGATGTGTAACAACCCAACCTAACCCACTAGTTCCACAACAAACTTACAGGATGAACAACTAAGCTTACTGACAAGGAAAGAATCTTGGCTAATTTTTTTTTGAATTCTAAATTTTATTTATTTCTCACCCAATATTTAATCAGTACAAGGAACTTAATAGACCACTTTTGGGTTATGGTCACTATAGTTGACCCCTAAGTGGACAGGAATGGCAAGATCCCATAGAAGATGTCATTTAGTGATCCTTCCTTTCTATTCCTATCACATGGTGTGAGTTCATAAGACCACAGCTTAGGGGTTATCCTCTAAGGACCATAATACTTAGAAGAGGGACACACTTCCCCGATCTTATCACGTTATCCTCTTTTGTTGTTGAGATAACAAAAAAATTATAGTGTAAATGCCTTATTGCTTAGTTGAAATCCATATTCCTAGATTAGTTTTCTTGCATTGTGGAATTAACTAAGGCCATGTCATTCACCCTGACACTGGTCATGGTCTCTCTTGTCAAAGTTATGAATAATGCGATGAGTTGTCCCATTCCAACCATCGTGGAATTATCTAGCCTCATTTTTTTTACTAGACTCTTCCTATTCATACATTTGCTCAAGGAGCCACCATTGTATTGCTCGCTCAATGGCCTAGTGGAATGTCCCATACCATCCCACCTTACATAACTCATCCTAACATATCATTAGGAACGACCACTCTCGAATCACGGTGATTGCATTTCTCACAATAAACCAGTATTGGGTATTTGATTTTATTGATTGATCACCTTCCTCGTGATCCAATTAGGTAGGTTTAGTTTCAGGGTCAATAAAGTATCTCATCACAAAGTGACTTCTAAAGTATCTCCATCAGAAATGAATGAAATGAAAGATTTTAATTACGTCCGCGAGACCCAAATATGGTCTATGGGACCTCAAATATGGAAGTACAACTGCTCAAATCATATCATATGATCTTTAATATCTTTGAGAAGGTTTTTCCTTCTCTTGCTGATTTGGGTTAGCAATTCCTCAACTTTTTTTATTTTACTATCTTCAAATAACTCTGTCATAGACCCGTTTCCAAGTGTTTCTTTGTATTTACCACGGATGTTTGAAAAACTCGGGCACTTATAGATGAAGTGTTCCTCTGTCTCTATTGCCCCTGTGTTGCATAAAGTACATATCCTTTCTTCCCATTGTTCTTTGGGTGTTGTCCATCTCCATGTTTCACATCTAAGCCTATGAGAGCTAGTCCTTATCTGAGCAATGAGGATTTTTTCCTTCCACTTGATTTCAGCACCTATATATGCTTTTTCCTTGTGATCATATGTTGGGTTAAACTTTGCAATATAATATTGTCTTTTCCTGCTTGCATTTTTCCACATTCCACTTCTAAACTTTTCATTCACATAGCTTTTGATGTCTTTGTTGAAATTTGGGCATTCATTTTTGTTGATTTCCCAACGTTTCATCCATTATTGATTTTGTTTCATGCATGTGTTCTTCTGCCTATATAACTCTTCGTCCTTAGCTGCCCTTGGCCATCTATCGTTTTTCATGTTTTCTATTTTTTTCAAGTAACATAACAACTTGGTCATAGCAATTGCTTCTAAAGGAAACATTCCAGTTTCAGCTAGAATAATTTCATAAGGGGTTGTGGCCTTAATTTTGAGAAAATTTATGATTAGATATTTTTGAATCCTTTCTATTTGCCTCCATTTTGCCTTTGTTGTGCCACTAGCCCACACCTCACAACCATACAACAAAATCGGTGTAACAAGTAGGTCAAATAAAACCCTGGTGGTCTTGCAGTCCCACAACTCGACATTCCTACACCTATTTTTTTTTTAAGTGAAAAACCCCTTGTGGAGCCGCCTTGGTCTGAGAGACCACGAACAGGGGGTTCTACACTGTTAAAGTCACCCGAGGGTCGCACCCGACCCTGCACGCACCAACATTATCAATTGGATTTTGGATACCCAATTCAAATTTTTGGTAGGGTGGATATTTGAACCTGGGACCTCCCTTGGAGGATTGCCCTCTCCTCTCCAACTCACCTACAACACTTGGGTGCCTATTTTGAAGTGCATACAGTGCTCTCCAATCGCTTTGAGTTCTTTTCATCCTACATGTATTCCAATTGAGTTTGTCATGAAAGTCTATGCCCAGGTATTTGTATTCTACTACTACCTCAAGTGGTTCTCCTGCAAACTAAAATATGAGCTGTTGCTTCTTTTTTGCTGAAAAAATCATAATTTTTGTTTTGCTTGTGTTTACCTGCATCCCAATTCCTTACAAAAGAGTTCTAGATCTCGAAGGTGATATCCTAGATCTTTGGCTGTTTTGTCCACAAGAATTACATCGTCTGCATACATGAGGAGTTTTACCACATATTTGGCTAAGTGCACACCCTCTCCCCCAAATTTTTTTATCCATTCTTCTAACTTGTCAATGTACAACCCAAATAAGATAGGATATAGAGGGCAACCTTGTTTGACACCTATGTCACTACCAAAACATTCAGATAACCCTTCATGTGTTATGATTCTAGCTTTTACATGCTCATATAATTTGTGAATTGCTGCCCTGTAGTGAATTGGAACCTCTAGCTCTTCCATTCTGCTCCATAATTTTTTCCTTGGCACTGTGTCAAATGCCTTTTTGAAGTCTACAAAACAACATAAAGCCTCCTCTTTTTTATCCCATATTTTTTCCACTATGTGTCTGAGTGTGATACAATGATCAATAGTTGAGTGTTTGGGCCTAAAACCTGCTTGTCCCTTTGCTCTCTTTCCCTTTTATTTTGCCCATATACTGATCCTACACTCTATCATACTCCCAAACAGCTTTGCAAAGAGAGGGTTGATCATGATAGTTTGATAGTTTGAGGGATTATTTACATCTCCACTTTTAAACAAATGAATGGTCAAGCTAGTTGTCCACTCGGTAGGAAAACCATTTTGTATGACCTCATTGAAAATTTCTTTGATTTGCGGTGCCAGAATATCTACCCCCCATTTTATATTCTCTGCTTGAAGATTGTCTATGTCATGGGCTTTACCAGTTGCTAACTTTTTTATCCCTTGAATAATGTCTTCATTTGTGAAAATTTATTTCTTGACAGTGATAATAGGGGGTGTCTCCTTCTGGTTACTACGTTGATACAATTGTTTTGAATACTCCAACCACTGATTAACTGTTATGCTATTTTTAGCTTGCATCCTTTTTATGCTTAGCTCCTTCCAAAATTTCTTTGGTTCATGCTTCCCTAAGTAAATCAGTTCTTTCCTCCTTGTTCTAGTGTATTCTTCTTTTTTTGCCCTTACCAGTTTCTCATATGCTTTTCTATTTTCTCTTGTTTTACCTGTTGGTTCCTTTAGTAATATTCACGCTTCTTTATAATCTTCATTGAACCATGGGTTGGTTGGGAAGCTATTCCTTTATTTCTTTTGAGGTTTAGCTCTCTTGCATTTGTTTAGAGCTTCTTGGATAATGTGCATTAACCATTCACTTTTACTGTAATCCCTGCTACTATGAGGTAGTTTCTCCCTTTCCTGTAACTTGTTATTTAATACCGCCCTAAAATTCTATCGATTTTCATCTCGTTAAGAGAATGTTTCCCTTGTGAGGATATTTTTTTGATTGCTTTGCAAGTGTTTTTCCCTTGGTTTGTCTCCTTGCATTCGAAGTTTCATAACAATTGGGTCGTGATCTGACTTAAATTCAACTGGAGAATCTTCCACTTCTAGCTCCTCTATTTTTGATATGTAATTTTGTGAGCATATTACATAGTCTATTACACTTTGTCCCTTATATGTTTTGCATGTATACCTTCCTAAATTTTTCCATTTGTTCATACCATTGCAAATAATCAAGTTGTGTATGTTGTAGAGGCCTAACAACTCTTCTCCATATTGCGTGATAACCCCATGCTCATCTTCTAAGTCCTCGGTCCACTCATTGATTTTCCTCTTCTGGCATCCAAAGAGGATTCATCTCAATATCTTCACTTTCTTCTAGAATGTTAGCTTGCTTATTTGTTGTCCTTGCATTGAAATCTCCAATTAATATAATCTCCCCCAGCTTACTATATATTGAAATATCTCTTTTTAGGGAGGAGTATGGATCTTCTCTGTTAAGGTCATGTTTCTTATAGAATTTAGAATTCTTGGGAGCAAAATAACATGTTGCTATGCTAATAACTAACTTATTTTGTAGGATATTTATCCAGATGTACTGTTTGTTTTCATCCTGTTTTTCAATTTTAATGACCCTATCCCATTCCTCTTTTATTAAAACCATAATACCCCCATACCCTTTGCCATTTTTTGCTACTTTATTCCATACTACTATTTTTTGTATCCCACAAATTCTGGAATCCTACATCCATCATGTTCATGTGTTTTCGTCAGGATGATTATATCTTTGTCTCTAGCAATGGGCCCTAACTCGGGTCCTCTTCTCCAAGGGTAACCTCTACAATTCCAGCTTACCATCATAAGATGTTCCCGGGTGGGCCATACTCCCTATTTATTTTGTTTAGATGTGATGTATGCCTTTCTATTTCTTAAATATGTTTGTTTCCCTTCATTCCTTGCTGCCCTCACCTTTTTCCCATTCCTTGTTTCTTTCTTCCTGCTATAAAAATGTTAGGTCATCATCTATATAGAATTGTGACCCTCTCAACATGCCTCTATTTTTTAGTAACCTTGTTTTTTCCTTATAGCTCATCAATGTGACCCGGATATGTCTATCTTTGCCGCCTTCTCTCAGCCTGCCAATTCTGCTTGTTTTTTATTTGACCTTTCCATTGTAACCGATCTGACAAGAAGTCCCTGGTTAAACGGTTTGTGTCTTCCCTATCCCCATAATATTTCAACCCTTTGATGATTATATTTGATAACTTCTCATGTCTTTCTTTCTCTTCTATTATTTGTGGCTACTAATCCCATCTATTCCCATGGTTTTGCTTTTTCCATGGTTTATTTTATTAATTTTGCTTTTCACCATCATGGATATTTATCCTAACATTAAGGTCTTCTATTTAATAAAACTTAGTTATTTCTTCAACTATTAAAGAAAATACAACAATTTATCTTAGTAAAAATTACCCAACAATTTCTTCATTCAAACCTAAGGAGTCTTTATCTTATTTGTCCTAAGAATATTTCACAGTTTATAAAGATCATATTGAAAAAAATAACATTTTAAGATCTTTTTTAAAATATCTATCAAAACTGAAAATATCTTCTACTAATTTCTATTAATTCAACAACTTACTTTTTTTTTTTTTGCTTGATAATAAGGGGTTGTACTTGGATCCCCCACCATTGACAAATTATAACTATCTTCTTTAAAGTTTGAGAGTTTATAAAGAAATACACTTCTCATCTCAATTGAGATGCTATAGTTAGAAACCTACATCATTTTACATAAAATATTTGAATTATTGATTTTTATTTTTTGGATCTTTTCAATTTTTTGTATGAATACAATTATTCTAGAATTTAGCATCTTTCTTGACATTTTCCTATAGTAGCCTTCACAATGCCAAAACTTCACCTCTACTATCTATTAGTAGAGTAATATTTCTAAAATATTGCACTATCATAGTTCACTTTACCAAATATGAATTGCTAGTTTCCTTCCTCATTGAAGTCCTAGCCCTTCATTGCTCTTCCCATCGTTCGAACCCTAGTTGACAACTATTTACAATATCATTTTTTGTGACTTGAAAATTGTCACTGTCCTTGTTTCAAATGGTTGACTTCATAGGATCGAATCTCCCTTAATATTGCTTAGATTCTTGCATATGACTACTCATTTTAAAGCTATTCAAATTCCGCACAAGTTGGTCCAAGAATCAGTTGAATCAGATAAATTTTCGTGAAGATATGGATCCTAAAATATGAGATATTTTTCAGAATAAAAAATCCTAATCCTTCGCACATTTTTTTGTTGTAAAGAGGGGAAAAAACCACCCCAATACCTATGGGTTCCAAACCCACAGACACACCAAAGACAAAAACATGGGGTTTTAGTTAACCTAGCCTTCCACCCAACAACCCGACCTGTTGCTACACTATACTCAACAACCCAACCTACTTGTTGTGGTTCCCTCAGCTGATCCAATCTCAAACAAGCCTTCCACCCAAAAAAGGCCAACCTTCCACACTCCTTCAACCTAAGCAACCTTCCATGCTTCTTCAACCTTCCCAACCTTCCACTCAACATCCCAACCTTCTGCTGCAACTCCTTCAATCGACCTAGCCTTCCACGCTCCTTCAACCTTATCGACCTTCCACATTCCTTCAACCATCCCAACCTTCCACCCAACATCTCAACCTTTCATTGTAGCTCCTTCAGCTAGCCAGCCTTCCATGCTCCTTCAACCAACCTAGCCTTTCACACTCCTTCAACCTTGATACTCCAAAGATCAACTCATCATTCAACCTTCCACACTCCTTCAACCTCCAACCTTCCACGCTCCTTCAACCTTTAGATTTGTTGATCGTTAAAGCACCAGACCATTTGCCAGACCCCTTAGGGGGCAACCCTTGAGGTTCCCGTTCAACAACTTACTTTAATTCTTTTATTTTCAATTTTAAAATCATTCTATTAGATAATATGAGAACTTAAAACTCGTTCTAAAATAAAATCTATAGGTATATGTATTTAGGAACAATATCTTTCAAAATAAGGGAGTAGGTTCCTAAATATTTTTAATGAGTTCAAAAATTTAGATAATAAATTTTACAATAAACACAAAGATCTAATATTTAAGATACCCTATAAACATAGAGGCCTCAAATTTAAAATGACCTATTGCTTTAAAGAATGAATTAGGCTTTAATTAACCAACATTCTTATCTAAGTAAATACAAGAGTCCATAAGCTAAATGGGCATCGGACAAAGGTGATCTTACTTGCTACGACCACCCTCCTAGATTGTGGGCTTCACAAATAAGGGAAGCTTTTCTTTTTATCCTTTCTTTGGATGGCTCCAGTAGTAGAGGTACCTATTTTCTTTTTGCTTTGCTTTTGCTTCTCTTTGGTTTAGTCAGGTTATTTTAGTTCCGTAGCTTAGACATATCTTTCTTATGTTTCCTCTGTTGAATCTTGCCTTATAAGTATTTTAGCCTAGAAAGGTCGTAGTTGTGTTTCGTTTTCCTTTTTTTTAGTTTTTTGAGGGGTGTGTGTTTTTTTGTACTATTTTGTTTTTGTGTTGTTTTTTTTTGTGTTTTTCTTGTTTTTGTGCTTTTTCTTTTTTTTTGTGTGTTTTTGTTGTTTTTCATGTTTTTGGTTTTTGTGTTTTTATTTATTTTTAAGTGTTTGTGTGTTGTTTTGTTGTTTTTATGGTTTTCTTATGTGTTTTGTGTTTTGTTGTTATTTTTTATTTTATTTATTTATTTTGTTTTTTTAGTTTTTATGCTTTTATGTTGTTTTTGTTTGTTTTGTGGTTTTTATTTTTGTTTGTTTTTCTTTGTTTTTTGATGTTGTGTTTTTTGTGTTTGTTTGTTATTCTTTTTGTTGTTTTAGGCATGCTTGTTGAGTGTGTTGAAGGGGGCAGGCCAAGTGCGAGCCCTGGGTATTTTTGGCGGAATAGATACCTCTACCTCCTTGGGACTTACCCAAAACTGGCATCGCAATTGGGGTGTTTTCCACAAACAAAAAAAATACAAGAGTCCATACGCTTAAATGTATGCATCTTGTCTATTAATTATAAGATCTAACTATGTGTCACATGTAGCTTGTTTTTAGAAGGGTTTAAATATTTCATTAACGAGGATACTTCTATCATTAACATATTTTCATAATTCAACCATAAATAATCTAATTAAACTCTCAAAGGAAGAGAAAGTTAAATAAATTTGCCATTGTTTAAAGGTTGAAGAGATATTCTAAACTTAGATTTAAATAATAATGTTGTTCCAACAAGCATTTTTTATAAAAAATTAGAGTGTTGGTTTTGCGTTTACGATTTGCTCATATGTCATTTCATTTTTTATTCTAAAGAATCTTAATTCACAATAAAGAGAACATAATGATTTTCAAAGGTTTACCCTTGAATTTAAGGAGATTTATTTTAATTGAAAAGACATTATTTTATATTCAAAATTTTTCACCTATTTTAACCTCAAATTTAAACTTGGCTGAAAACTTTGTTTCCCAAAGCTTTTCCATTGGCTTAAAAGAAATATTAAAGTAATTTCATTCAAGCTAAAAGATTAATATTTAAATTAAACATTTGAAACATACTTCATAATAGATCATATTTGTACAATGACATTACTGAAGGATTTTACAAATAATATCTCTCAAAATACAAAGCTTAAAACATTACTTACTCAAGCGACCATCGCTCCCTATAGGATAACAATTATCAAAAGACCCCCTTTCAACCATTTTTTATTGGTTTATACTCTGAGTAATTCTCAGGTACTTCTTGGAACAATTATAGAAGCAAAGTCATTCATTCGACAATTAAGATCATTTATAAAGATAATAGGCTAATTTTTAAGGTATAAACGTGTATTTTTCGAAGATAGACTTCGATCAAAAACCGTTGTCAAGGATCTTATTTAAAACGAAGAGAAGATGCATAGGTGGGATCATGATGGCTGCTTTAGTGCATCATATGACACTAACATAAATGCATAAACTCTAAAAGATAAACTTAAACCAAACAACTTTGCTCAAACATGGTCTTCTCATAGAGTAACAAAGATAAATAAAAATAAAAATAAGCATTAAAAAACTCTTTTATTCATAGTGTGGTTGTACTTAAGAGATTCTATCTAATATATGAGGCCAACAACTCATGAGGAAAAATAAATCATAGTTCAATAACATAAATTCTTCTGAACAAAGCGGTTTATATATTTTTCAATTAGCTAAAGGCATAATATTTTTAGTAGTTTTCAATTAAATATTTACCAGAGTACACCGTCCATGACGTGACAAGTGACTAGACATCATATATATAATTATTGTTAATCGATGTCTCGTGTAGTGATTTTTCTAGGCCTAAATTATCTAGTATATCTAATGCAGACCTAATGAACACAAAAAAACAAATAATTGGCTTGCATCAAGTCAAAAAAAAGACTGCAATACCAGGTGTTGTAGGTGAGTTGGAGAGGAGAGGGCAATCCTCAAGGGAGGTCCCAAGTTCAAATCTCCACCCTACCAAAAAGCTGAATTGGGTACCTAAAATCCAATTGATAATGTTGGTGCGGGCAGGGCTGGGTGCAACTTCCGGGTGACTTTGACGGTGTAGAACCCCCTGTTCATGGTCTCTCAGACCAAGGCGGCCCCACAAGAGATTTTTCGCTTAAAAAAAAAAAAAAAACTGTAATATAATTTATAAGGGGTAAAAACTATATTTTCATACGTCTAAACAATACCAAAATGATAGAAAATAAACGTGAAATGAAATAGTAGATTGCAGTATAATTTATAAAGGGTAATAATCATATTTTCAGAAGGCTTGATAGCATTCAAATGGTAGCAATGAACCGGTAAACATTATAAACAAAAAATTAGACAACTAGTGCTTTATTTTCTCAAATGAATTTGGGTAACACTAAATATATATAAACAAAATATTTTGAAATTGATTCATTCAAGTCATACAACATGAAATTATTTAAGTAAAACATTTGCTTTTCCAAGTAATTTTCAAGGTATAGAAAAGAATACAAGAAAAAAACAAACATTTAGTTTTCAAGCAACACAATTCAATCTTCTAATTTTCATAAGCAATTCACAAAATAGATAAGAATAATCCAACCTGCAATTGCTTTGCTTTTCTAAGTGTCTTCTGGTTTGGTTAGACTTGCTATTTTCACTGTTCTCCTTTTTCTTTCCTTCTTCTTCCACACCGTTCTCCCTCTTTTTTTGGAGGGGGGTTTGTTTGTTATATAAGAAGTTAAGAAGGAGGAGGATTATGTAAATAGAGAACATGCAAACATCCAACCCACCTACACTCCTCCACCAATTGGTGATTATATTTTAATATTTCAAAATATGGCACATGAAATATTGATATTTATTTATTAACTAATTTTAATTAACCCTTTATTTATTTAAATTCTTTTTTTATTATTGTTTATATATATACATATGCTTATTCAAAGTCAAAAATCAGACATGTAATTTAATAGGGTGTACCTCTGATCCTTTCCTCTTGCACAAGAAATTTATGATAACATAGTTATCATTTGCCTGTCAAGAGCAGTTTTCATGCCTTTTAGCACTTTTCTTGCCATTGGAGGATTTTAAATTTAATCATACACAACCAATTATTCACTTAAATCATATGCAAACATACATTCACAATGCATCTAAATGAATGTATTTATATGGGCTTCCACATACCCTTGAGCCATCGGTGAATATTTCACTCCTAGGACTATTTCACCCTTTTGGTTAATAGTGAATATTTCACCATAGGTGAAAGTCTTCACCTGCCATCATTTCCCATTTAATCTTTCGAGTACTTGCACTTGCATCACATAATTCAATAGTAGTACCATATATATATATATATATATATATAAAATTGGTTATATGGGATTGAAACGGGCCCCACCCATATTACATCATCATCACATAGTGGTATTACATCAAAGCTTTGATATTATCCATGTATCATTTGACAAGATTTGAACTTAGGTCTCCTCCTTGAAATGTTGGCGAATCTAACCAGTTGAGCTAATGCCACTTAATATCATGTCCAAATATATTAAAGATAAAAAAATAATAATAATTCATGAAAAACTAACACTATATACATATAGAAATAATAATATCATAAACCATGTTTTGGGAGGGTCATGACAGGATGGACTTCAAAAATAAACTTAATTGAGAAACATGTAGAATGACGATAAATTTGAGAGGATGGAGAGCACTTTTGCATTACAAAATAGAAGCAAAAATATTTAATTATGGGAATGGAAGATTATATAGGTTTTATTTATGCTATTAGTAGTACTAGTGATGGTTGAATTAAGAGATTGAAAGACTATATTGATTTTATTTGGGCTATTAGTGGTATTGATTATGTTGTATGGGTGTGAAGTGTGGATTAAGAACACATCAAACTCAAAAGAATGCAAATAAAGAGGTTTGAAAAATATTTGATTATAAAAATTTAACATAAAGGAATAGGTTCCAAATGAGATTCTTCTAACAAAAATAGGTACCTTCCCTATAGAGCCAATTGTCATGGTTTATCTTCTAAGATATTTGAAAAAAAATAATAGGAAATAAATCATGATGTAGGAAAACAAGTGGATGAAAAAATGGAATGCCAACTTGGATGAATGCTGAAATAATAACAAAGATATAAAGACATTTGTTAAGGAAAGATTCAAAGTAGCTATGTAGGAAAAAACCTAGGAAGAAAGAAAGAACATTGTCTTATTGAATTTTAACCTACATGTGATCACCACCAAAAGGTTAATACAAGATAAACATTAGTTGAAATGCAAATATACCCATGGCCCAATCGAGGACCAACTCTTACAAACTTAGATGTGAAACATGTAGATGAAAGAGATCAAAAGAGGAATGATAGGAGAGGATATGTACCTTTTGTATATTAGGGGTAGTTGAAATAAAAGAACCATGTTATTTAGAAGAGATATAATGATGTTCAAACTAACTAAATTGATACTTAACATAAATTATTGCAAGAATGGTTTTATATATATATATTATCATCAAAATCAATAAAAACTAAAAATAATAATTAACCATTTATTTAGATTAACAACAACAATTCTTTATAAAGTTATTTTCTTATAAACTATTTTTGTCTTTATGACTGTTAAAAACCTTCTATTCAAACCTTGGACCTCCTATTCAAAGTTACAAAGCTTAACAAGATCCAAAAAAATAAAATTGTTCAACAAAGTCAAAAAGTTCAACATCCTTTTTATCATATTTTAGAGTGCGTTTCTTCTATTGTTGATTTTGATGAGAAGTTTCCTTAATTTTTCTATTCTCAATTATTTAAAATATCTCATTATGAGTATACTTTTAAAGTGTCCTCATATGCGATCCTGATGTCCTTATAGGCTTCACATTCCATGACAAAATGTTTTTTGGTCTCCACTACTCTTGTTGTGAAAAATACACATATTTGTTCTGACCATATCTCCAGATGAATTGTCCATCTCCCATGTTCACATCTAAGATGGTGTGAACTAGATCTTAGTTGGACTATAAGTATTCTTTCTTTCTATTTGATCTTTGCATCTATGTACTTCTTTTGGTTTTGTTCACAATATGGGTTGAACTTGTTGATATATAACTTGTTTTTCCATCCTAAATTTTCAGTCAGTAAGACAGGTCTAAAATTTTCCCTCACATATTATTTAATTTTTTTGTTGGAGTTTATGACCTCATGAAATGTAATGCTCCATTTGTCCATCCATTTGTTGGTTGGTTTCATCCATATGTCTTTTCTTCTATTCAATATTTATTTGATTACTTGTTTTGGCAACCTGCTATATTTCATTCTTTATATATTTTTAGATGCCCCAATAGCCTTATAATAGTTTCTGCTTATAGTGAAAAATTCCTTGTTTCAGCAAGTAAAATCTCGTATGTAAATGATGATTTAATTCTAGAATTATTTATAATTAGTTGCTTTTGAATTATATCTATTTGTATCCATTTAAAATTTGATGTATTACTCAGCCACACCTCATTCTCATATAGCATCATTGGAATAATTAATAATCCAAAAAGGACGCTAATGATTTTTCAATCCCACAACTTTGGTTGTCTACCTCTAATTAGCAATGAGTAGAGTGCCCTCCATATTGCTTGTATTCATTTCATCCTACATATTTCTCAATTGAGTTTACTTCGAAAATCTAACCTAAGGTATTTGTATTCTATTGCTACCTCTAAAGGAATTCTTTCAAAATATATGGCTATTTTTTCCCTCTCTAAGTAGAGAACACCATAATTTTAGTCTTGCTAGTATTTACCTGCATCCCAAATTCTTTACAAAAGTGCTCTAAATATTTTAAATGTTCTTTTAAACTTTCGCATGTTTTTCCAATCAATATGAATTCATTAGCATAGAGAAATTCTACTACATAATTAGCCAATTATATTCCCTCTCCTCCCATCCTTTCTACCCATTCCTCCAATTTGTCAATGTAAAGTCTAAATAAAGTAGGTGACAATGGAAAACCATGTTTCATCTTGATATCACTCCCAAAACACTCTGATAGTCTTGTTGGAGTATATTACATTATTTGGTACATGTCTTAGATTAGGCTTTACTTTATGTAATGTAATAAATGCACAAGTGTGCATAATATTAAAAAAGTGTAAATGTGCACATTAGTCCATGTGTACATGAGTCCATAGAATAGGGAGTTGAATAGTCTAGAAGTGTGAAGATCAAGAGTGCACCATATGAAGAGTCACATACTATTATATGTGTGATAAAGTATTGTAATGGGTATCGAAGGTCCATTGCTCATAACATGCATTAGTAGAGTAGTTCCATATTTTTGCGAGTTTTTATTAATAGCATATTTCAGAGTTATTGTAGAAGTCTGTTATCTTATTCTTTCTATTTTACATATTAAACATTACCAAAAGCTAACTATGGAATCAGAGCCACAAGGGACTTTTATTTTTAGTAACACTTCTTATACATATCCGTCGTGGGGATTGAACAAGGGACTTTAACAAGATATAGGGAGATCTATTGCAAGGTTTGGACTTGCAAAGTTTTTGAAGTTGTAGAGGAGAAACCAGTGAAGGTGAGGAGATTATCTCTAGAAGGTAAAACCAAAGAATATTGGAGAAATTCTATTCCAAGAACAAATAGAAGGAGATTTCAGGTCTTGAAGTCAGACCTTGATATTGTGGAGATTGGGATATTAAGAGACTCAAGAAAGAGGTCATATTGAAGAGAGTTGGTAGATTAAAGGAGACTAAAACTTATAGATTGGCTAGAGTATTTCCACAAGATTGTGAAGACTAGGACTCAACATAGAATTCATTCCACTAGTTTCAAGAATAACTAGTGAAGTTGATTTATTTTAGAATTCTAGAAATTTTAATATATTTGGTACTACTATCTAAGTTTTTTATTGCAAAAAATTAACATCTAGAAGTTGAGAAGATTCCTACAATGGATAGACAATAATTTTACCTTTGTTGCCTGAAAGTCTATGTTCTTTCCTCGTGCAGGGATTAATTCTTTGTCGCAAAAAACTTGAGATTGAAGAGGTCTAAGAAAATACCCTATTGGAGGTTGAATATTGAGGAGACTCAAGAAGGAAGTCCCCATAAAAAGGTTGCAGATTGAAGACTGCATATTGGAGATTGAAGAGACCCGTGTAGAAGGTTCTCATTACAAATTGGAGATTGGAGATAGAGAAGACCTAAGAATAGGTCTTATTGCAGATTTGAAGAGCAAAAGACTTCAAAGATTTAGGATATTGAGAGTAGCAGACTTTGGAGATCCAGTAGAGAGATCTCATTATAGAATTTCTATAGTTGGGAGATTGAGGAAACCAAGAAAAGGTTTCAGTAGAGATTCAAGAAGATAATTTGAAGAGTTGTAGAGAGGAGTTGAAGAGTTGCAAAAGTAGAAGATCCAAGAGAAGTGGTCTCAAGAGATTTCAAAGAAGAATAATAAGGCTAGAGAAATCCTTGTTGCAGATTTGGAGAATTGACCATTGAAGGCATCTTGGAGAAAGCGAGAAGAAGGAGATCACAAGTAGAGAAGAGTAACTTTGCAGAATTTACCAGTGGAGGATATTTGGAGAAGGTTTGTGATAGGAGATTAGAAGCAAGGATAATTTCTTGATAAATAGGTTTTTGGGATAATTATCGCCATCCAAAAACAAGCCCAAAA
This sequence comes from Wollemia nobilis, assembly GCA_028583015.1. Classification (NCBI taxonomy): domain Eukaryota; kingdom Viridiplantae; phylum Streptophyta; class Pinopsida; order Araucariales; family Araucariaceae; genus Wollemia; species Wollemia nobilis. Next base: position 2,245,324 of record JAQPPZ010002512.1, read on the forward strand.
GGAAGAAGTGTTTGGCAAGAAGTTTGCCAAATCTTGGAGAAGGGATTTGAAGATCTCAAGACATTCAGATTCTTGAGAAAGTGGACAACATAGGAGATTGGTTTTTGAAGTTAGAATTCGACAAGGAGATTGCAGGAGAAGATAAGATAGAAGAGCCCAAGGTTTTGGGAAATTTAAGGACAATCATAGAGTTTTGAATGTTGACTTGATAGGAGAATATTGCAGGTTTGTAACAAATATTGAAGGGTTGCAGTAGATAATATTTAAGGTAGCATACAACTATGTTTTGGAGAAGATTTGGGTAGATTATAGAGATACCATAGATAGGATATTGAAGGTGTGTAGACAACAACAAAAGATAGCATTTTGGAGACTCTCATTGCAGGTTTAAGCCAACGAAAGAAGGAAGGAGGTGACTGTAGAGTTGCAAGTTTATGAACACCATTTGGGGTAGCATTAATAGCTACTAGTTTCAGTATTTGTGAAGACATATTTGGAATAGAATCAAATCCACACAAATATATTTTGTGGATAACATTTGAGGGAGATAGAGAGCTACAAATTTGGAGAGCTTTAGGATAGTTTTGTGAAGTGTTGTTTAACAACAAAAAAGGAGAAAGTTTGGCAACAATTAGAGCTGTAAATTTGATAAAGTTTTGTGAAGATACAAAGCTTACAAAATTTAGATTACATTCAGGGGTGAACCAAATTCACCAAAGATACTAGCTAAAAGAGAACAAAAAGGTATGCAATACAAGTTATAATATTGGTGCAATACAAGTTTATTATTTGAACATTACATCAAGTTTTAAGAAGCGCCATATTATTATTTGTGATCTACATTGCATTAGTTGGAATTTAAAAGTTAATAACTTAAGGAGTTCTTTAAACCAAGGTGTTAGTCATATTTACACCTTAAGATATACAAAGATAAAGTAGCAAAAAAAAAAAGAAATGAGAAGTGCATAGTATTGTTAATGGATGCTATGTTATAGGCTTTAAGCAATGCATTTTTATTGAAGTAAAGTGCAAGCAATAGATTAAGCCAAGTGAAGACCAAATAAGGGTTAAAATTTTGGCAAAATTTCTAAGTGTCTAAAGACACTAGGACATGCATAATAATATTGTATGAGCACAAGCATCGAGAGGCATTGAGAGAAGATATCATCGTAGAAGAAGAATCATCGCTCAAAAGAGCAAGAGGAACCACCTGTCAAAATAAGTGTTACTATTGCTCTAAGGAAGGAAAGTGATCAAAATCTATACCATTGAAGAGACGTGGACAAAAGCTTCACACCATTGAAGAGACGCAGACACCATTGAAAGCATTGAAGAAAAGTAGACATCCATCCTTGAAGTAGAAGCTTACTGTTGTGAGAAGTGAGCGTAGGAATATGTTGAGACAAATGTATTAATATAAGGGATGAAATGAATTAGAGAAATATTATTTTGCATTGGAAACAACAAGCAAAGGAAGAAGCAAGGTTTTGCATGCACATTCCATGTTGTTGAACATTGAAGAAACTTCAAGGAGGCATTACAAGTAACGCTCATTATCATAATACGATTTGCCAAGAAAGGAAATGTCTTGCAAGTGCAATGGAAGAGATTGAGTTCCAGGTGGCACATACAAGGCAGAACATGAAAGGTCTAGCGCCCGGTGAGCCAAGTGGTAAGCTTGAGCTAAAAGGTCAAGATATTTTCGTGCCAAGTCAAGGTAAACATTCCTCTAAGGTGCCAAGCATTAAGAAGCCCATTAAAGCAAATAATAGGAAAAACGTGCAGTGTGCAGGTTATTCGATTGGGTGCAGAATATAGTGCAGGTTTTTCTATTGGGCATAGAGATAGCAGGAATAGCTAGCAAGATTGAGGCAGAATCCCAAGAAACCAGTGTGGAGGTTGAAACCTGTTGTTGTAGTGAGAATTAAGGTGGAGAATACGTTGAAGCTAGAGAGGAGGAAAGCAATACTCCAAAGAGTTCAACATTCACCCAAAGTCTACAAGCAATATTCATCAACGTACATGGAGGAGAGAAGATTCAGAAGGAGGTCAAGTTGACCAGTGAATCACTAGTTTCAAAGTGGAGGTAATTCACTTTATTAAATTTGCTCATAAGATTGAATTAGGAGAGATAAGAGCATACGTAAGATTGAAAGTATTATTTTGAAGGAATCTAATACTTAACCTTAGATATATATTATTGAATATTAAATATTGGAAGGAAGATATTAAAGAAGCATTTAGAATGTTTTATAATTTAAATCATTTGAAGTTACAAAACAATTTTGGGATATTTGCAATTTAATTAAAATGGGAATAATAAGGGTCTCTACATAAAATTAGACTTATAAAATTGAAAATATAATTTATTTAAATTTCTAAGTTTGGAGATATAAGGTATTCAACATCAACATAGGAACTAAGAATTTTAGACTCTATCTTTTAACTAATATTGAACAAAAGTATCCGAGGAGGGATAGCGCAACAATTCAGGCCTTGGCTCTTCCTCGGGAGGTTCAAGGTTCAAACCACAACGTGGGTGAGTGTGTGAGGGTGGGTGTGTGGTGGTTGTGTGTTAAATTCCTTATTGATAAGCATAGCTCTCGATTTTACGAGGGGTCATGGTTGGGAGGAGACTGCTCAGCCCTGTGCGTTGGTCATAGGGGTTTCTCACACTAACCAAATAAAAAAAATATTGAAAAAACGTAGAAATGATTGAAATTTGTCTTTTATTTACTATTTGGTAGCTATAAAGAATTCAACTCTAGAGAAAACTTTAAAAAGACTAAGTAATTCTACTCAAGAACTATGGATGAAATAGTCAAGAAGGTATTTAATGAAGATAGTGAAGAAATACTACATGCATTCATATTTTATGCACATGGGTTAATACCCAATATTGATGGAGCTCAAATATTCAATGTTCTAAAGGAAATACTAAGTTTATTTCTCAAAGAAGCTAAGGAAGGGGAATTTATTTCCTTTATAGAGTATCTTCATGAAAAACTCTTTAAATCCTATTGGGAATCTCAAGACATCATAGTATTTAGTATAGGAGAATGTCTAATGATGTATATGTCATTAATTACTTTTGAACTCTTTCAAAGAAATATACAGAGAGAAGGAAATGTCCCATATAATAATCTCAAGGAAGATTGTTCAAATCGAAGTCAATATTACTATGATTTACAAACTTATCACGTTGAAGAAGAATCATTAACATTAATGCAGGAGCAACAAAAAGGCCAGGTCAAGAAAGAGAATATGTCATCAGAGAAGATACAAAAGAAGAGGAGAAGGAGGAACAATCGAGGGTACCTCAAAAAGGCAAAGCAAAAATCACTTCATGAAAATTTAGGAATCAATCATAGATTGAAGAATCATATTGAAGAACCATATTGAAGACTATAACCAAATAATGTAATATGAGAGGTGTTGGAGTATATTACATTATTTGGTACATGTCTTAGATTAGGCTTTACTTTATGTAATGTAATAAATGCACAAGTGTGCATAATATTCAATAATGTAAATGTTCACATTAGTCCAGGTGTACATGAGTCCATAGAATAGGGAATTGAATAGTCTAGAAGTGTGAAGATCAAGAGTGCACCATATGAAGAATCACATATTATTCTATAAGTGTGACAAAGTATTGTAATGGGTATCAAAGGTGCATTGCTCATAGAATGCATTAGTAGAGTAGTTCCATATTTTTGCGAGTTTTTATTAATAGCATATTTCAGAGTTATTGCAAAAGTTTGTTATCTTATTCTTTCTCTTTTACATCTTGTGGTTATTTTAAATATAATGTTATTATCAAAAGCTAATAAGTCCTTCTAGAGTTCTAATTTTTACCACCACCTATACATAAAGTCTGTGTACAAGTGCTCTATAGTTGGTTGGTATGCTAATTTCTTCCATTATTTCCATAATTTATCTCTAGGTATTGTGTCAAAAGCCTTTTTAAAGTCCACAAAACAATAATAAACTTCTCTTTTTTCATTTTATATCCTCTCTATTAGGTTCCTTAAAGTAATGTAGTGATCTATTGTTTACTTTGGTCTATACCCTACTTGCCCTATTCCTCTCTCCTTGATTTTTTGCCCACTGAGAGATTTTGCTTTCTACTATGTTGCCAAACAATTTTACAAAAAGAGTATTAATCATTGTGGTTTGGTAATTTGAAGGATTGTTGGTGTCTCCATTTTTATACAATGGTATGACTACGTTGCTTATCTATTTAGTGGAAAACCTTCTTCAATGATGCCATTAATTTTTTTTTGGATATGTGGTGCTAAGATGTCAACCACAAACTTGAGATGTTTAGCTTTCAAATCATCTATATCTTGAGCTTTTCCTATTGCTATTTTCTTAATGCCCTCCTTCACATCTTCCAGAGAAAAAAGTTTCTCAATTGTATCAATTATAGAAGGGGTATCTTTTCTTGGTTTCTCTTATATAATTACTTAGCATTCGTTTGTGATATTGTAATTTGTGAGCCTTTTACTTTGTTGTAGCTCTTTTTAAAACTGTCTTGGGCTATGCCTTAGATATATCAACTCTTTTTCCTTGCTCTTATGTATTCTTCATTTTTTTTTACTAGCTATTTATATATCTTGCTATTTTTTCTCTTTGCTTGGTTATTTTAAGGTTCTCCTTACTGCTTTGCATTCTTCATCATATTGTGGATTTATAAGGAAGATTTCATTTTTTCTTTTCCTAAGTTTTAACTTTTTATGTGATTCCAAGGCTTCTTTGATTATATCCATTAATTTACTACTATCAAAAGTATAAGCTTGAAAAATATGTGTCATTTTTCTTTTCTCTCTTTGTATAATTTGTTGGAGTGATGTTTTAAAAGATTTATGATTTTTTTATCATAGAGATGTTTCGTATTGTTTGTCCTTCAATTACTTGATGATGTTATTCTTTTTACTTGTTTGCATTTGGATCTTTATGTACATTATATTGTGATTAGATTTTAGCTCCATGGGAACTACTTCAATTTCTAGATCTTTTATCCTTGAAATAAAGTTTGGTGAGCAAATAACATAATCAACTACACCATGTCCATTGTGTTTAACAAGTAAATTTTCTAGATTCTTACCACATGTTTATGCCATTGCAATTGATCACTCCCTTTATGCTACATAGTTTAAGTTATTCTCCATAACGTGTGATGGGTCCTTGACTGCCATATGAGAACCTTAACCAACGATCATCCACCTCTTCTTCTAGCCATAGTGGATTATCATCTATGCCTTCATTGATATTTAAATAACTTGCTTGTCTATTTGTTGTCCTAGCATTAAAGTCACCCACTAAAACCACCTCTCCAAGCTTGTTATATTTTTTGGCATCTTTTGCCAATGCAATATATGGATCCTCACGATCTAAGCTATGTTTCTTATAAAACTTTGATTACTGTGGAAAAAAATAACAAGTTGCAATGCTAATCAATTTATCATTATTTGTGATTCTAAACCATATGAACATTTTATTTGGGTTTTTTTTCTCAACCTATATGAGTCTACCGCAAGACTGTTTAATTAGTATTGTTACTCCTCCATGTCCTTTTCCATTTTCCATTGCTTTGTTCCATGTTGATATCTTTTTGTATCCCTCACAACATGGAATTTTGCATCTATCATGTTCATGTGTTTCTATTAGTACAATTACAACACTTGCTTTAGCTATAGGCCTTAGATTGAGACCTCTTCTCCATGGATATCCAAGATAATTCCAACTCACTAATGTTAAGTGTTCCCAATGGGCACCAATTTCCTATTTATTTTGGTTTTTTTTAATTTATAATACATGAATTTCCATTTTTCAACTATGCTTTTTTATCCTCACTCCTTGTTGTCCTTACCTTTTCCCATTCTACCCTCATCTCTTCTTGTTGCATAAGAGTAAGATCCTCATCCAGGTAAAAATGTGACCATTGTAGCAATCCGCCATTTCGAATAACTTACCTTTTATCTCCTATATTGAACATTGTGACTCAGATTGGTCTAAACTCTCATGTATTCCCTTCATTTTCCTAGTCTACATGATGAATTTGTCTGCTCCAATAAAGTTTATAAAAAAAAAATCCCTTGTTGAGTTGGCTGTGTTTTCTTGTTATCCATGCTCTTTTATTCCCTTAATGATGATGTTTATTGACTTTTTTTTTTTTTTTCTAACAGGCCCATACTAGTTTGTTTTTCTATTAATATTTGTGTTCCTTTGGCTTGATTGTTGGATCTCTTACCACTTGTGCCCATGATCTAGTCTCCTCTAATTTGTTTTGTAGTTCTTGTTCTTTTGTCATCATGTTTGCAATTGTTGTCTGAATTTATTTTATTTGTAATAGATTATCTTCATTTTTTTGTTCTTTTGTCATCATGTTTGCAATTGTTGCCTAAATTTATTTTATTTGTAATAGATTATCTTCATTTTATTTTTGTTCTTTTGTCATCATGTTTGCAATTGTTGCCTGAATTTCTTTTATTTGTAATAAATTGTCTTCATTTTCTTTTTCTTTGTTGATTTGCAACTCAGTTTGAAGATGGGATCCATTTATAAAATCATTACTACTGCACAAGCCCATGGTAGTGGAGGATTTAAGTTCTACCAATGATCTCCAACAAATTGATTTGAATAGCTTGTTTCAAAATCATTTTTTGTTGTTCAATATGAGACTTTATTGTTCCCTCACAACTCCAGTCAATTCCAACATCTCATGTTTTAAAGACCCTACGTGTTCTTCTAAAGTTATTAGTCCATCATAGATGGGTTAACCATGGTATCAATTGATATAATCAAGTTAATCTCACATATTTTTCTTTCATGTCCTTTATGTTGTAGGTTTGTCATGACCTAATTCAACCATTCTTAACAAACATGCATTATAATATTTGAGATCATAGTATTTCAAACCTTAACCTTGACCCTACCAAATATATTTATTTAACTTTTAAACCACAAAAAAAATTTAAACAAAAACTTTCTTAATTTATATATATATTTTTATACTTATTCTTATTTACACTATTATTTTACTAAACAAAAAAAAACCTTTATACATACATTTAATTTATCAATTAAAACTTCTACCATTTAAATATACCTCTAACTCCTTGCTTCTATGTCTATCTTTACTTTTTAAAATCTACTTGTGCTTGTGCTTCTACCTCTGCCTTTATATTTATTAAGGAGACGACGAAGGTTCTTTTTAATAACGGCGTGGACTCAAAGGCGCAGAACGTGAGATACTCGAGTTTCGAAAATAGATTTCTCATTCTAATTTAGCCATACGCTCATGCTAAATAAACAAAAGGCCAAAGCGCGCGTAGCTTATGCACTTCAACATAATAAAAAAACTTTGTTGGAGAAGGCCATCATAAGAGTGGAGTAGACGTTAACGCAAATCGCCACTATGGATTGTCCTCTCTGCACTCAATGATTGGAGATCTCTCCCTCGTCAAAATTATATCATTCCTCATCCTTCCTTCCGTGGGGAGGTACTTTGTTTTCGAGCTGCATTGCATAACATGGGTTCATCCATCAAAACTGGTTTGAATTCATCGCTGGCAACGCTGGAAAGCAGTCTGAAAAAGACGATGGAGAGCGAGCAGAGGCAGAAAGCCATGCAAATTCAGAAGGAGGTGTGGGACCAACACCAACATCAACAGCAGCTGAAAGCGGCCATCACCCCCACCTCACATGCCTTCAACGAGGAGGAGCTCTCCAATTCCGCCATCACTTCCTTGCGTGCAAAAGAGGAGGAGATCGAAAAGCGCAAGATTGAAGTTACCAAGAAAGTGCAGGCCCATCTCAGCCGGGTCGAGGATGAGGCGCGTCGACTCGACCAAATTCGCAAAGTAATCAACTTCTCTTCAACCCCATTTGCTTTGTTTTATGTGGTTATTTGTAGACATTCAATGTACATAAGCTTACCTACCCCTTTCTCCATGGTTTGGGCCTCTAAAATGTACTTTGTGATCTATGATGTATATGCAATGTGTATACATCCTATGACAGTCACCGTATGATTTGGGATTCGAATCCCTGGGCGGGCGTATTCTTAATTCATAGCAGATCCTCATTTGCAGAGGGTGCTTTTTTGAAAAATATGTAGTTATTGTAAAATGCAATGCACTCTTGCATAGTTTGGTTTTTCCGTGTGTCACCATGTGAACTTTCATAAATTTCGCCATTTGCTTGTAGGCGTGCAATGGAAGCCATAGATTTTGTGTACGTCTGTTTTATGTCATAATCAGGCCATGCATTTTTACCAAATGTGTGTTATGTGCTTTATCGTTAATATATGCTATGTTGTTTTAAAATCGTTTTTGGGTGTCTTGCAGGGAGTCCAGTTCCTCGTTGAACTTTGACCTTTTGTCTACACGTTGATGAGATTCTGTCTTGGCCATGACTTTGTTGTGAAAATCTAACTGTGAAATCATTTTTGCTGATATTTCGCGGTTCATTATTTATCTGTGGATCTGCAATGTTCCTACACCTTCGGTGCCCTTTACTCCACAAAATGCTCTATATGTGCATTGCAATATTAGTAAAAGAGAAACTAAGTATGTACCCTTGGCTGCTGTGCCTAAATGAGATGAGTGCTATGGAAAACCAAGTATGAAACCTTGCATAAGACCTAAGGAAACGAATGATTTTATTGATACCCGCAAGACTAAAAGGTCTATGGGCTATTGTGATAAAAGTACTGGTGAAATGATTGCACAGTTTGCGATGTTTCTAAATCTTCGGATATGCTCATGACTAGAGTAGAAGCTTTAGGATGGATATTCTATGATAAATTTTGGTTAAAATTCTTCTACCTTTTCAATGTTCTTTCTTCAAAATAAAAAAAGGTCCATCATATCCTCCACTACTAAGTTTTCAGCATATTTGGTTCATATCACATTCTCTGTTAGAGTGTTATTCTATCTTGACCACCTCTGATGTATGAAATATGCATGTTATCTGCTACATACCAAACCTAGCCTGTCGGCTAGGTTTTCCAAGTGAAAATAATTCATATTTATTAGGTTAGATTTTTTATTTGAAATCATCGATCATCATCTTTTATTCTTTCTCATTTGCGAATCCGCATTTCTGCCTTTACGGCGAGGGTGTGCCCACCTGAAGTGGCAAATCACTTACTAACAATTGATTCGATAGTTTTCTAATTTCTTCAATTCTATTTTCATTTGCGTAGTTCGGTTTTCTAACAAATTAGCGTGCTGTGTTAAAGAAGAAGCAAGGAGATTGCATCAAGTGGTATCTGTTGGTCATCAAATCTGCCACAGGAAAGGATTTTGGGAAGTGTACGCGCCCTAGACCTGGACCAACATTGAAAGGCCGAGGGGAAGAGATGCCCCCCGTGCCAATCTCCGGAGAAAGGCCGGCTCCTTTACTAAACTACTTGGTGTTTTGAGCTAAGAGTGCAGGAAAGAGATAAAATAGTAAGGGTACAGGAAAGAAATAAACAGAGTAAGGGAAGAAATATTGATGGATTTAAGAGGGAAAGAACCAGCAGCACGATTACTGGCTAACAGCTTGAAATAGCAGCAATGAATACCAAGAATAAAATGAAATGAACACAGTACTAGCCTTCCTATGTATCCTCTGGACGAGTTCCAGAATTACCCTTCCCCTTACGTCGAAATCCAGACTTCAGAATTACGGCGATTAGGAAATGAGTGAATATAGCAGAAACACTATCCACAGGCAGCATACAAGAAAACTATTACAGCGTTTTCTCCCCTATGTATCCTTCGAGAAAATTCCAGGGTTCTATCCCCAATCACACACCTAAATCCAGAATTCAGAATTACAGTATGCAAATGAAGAAAGGAGATAACAGAAATAATCACAGAAGGCAGCATACAAGAGAGAAATGAAGCCCGAAGTTCTTTAATATTAATTGCAGGAAATCAAGTTACAGCAGCTTTCTAGCAGAAAGTTCCCCCCCCTTTTCATTACAATGCCTGGGTTTTTATAGAGGACCCGACCCTCTAAGCCATCAATGCACAAAATTGAGGAGTACATCCTCGAAAACCTGAGAAGTCGGCTCCCGCTGCTCCCGTGATTGAGCTCTCAAATCGTTTTCTATAACTAGCAGCTGCGACCGGGTCAGCCGGGGAAATTTGCATTTATGAGCCGCTTGACTCGTCCTAGGCTCCTCCGGGTGCGGAGCTCGAGTGGCCGCCATGTCCGCCGGGCTCTCCTTCTGAGACTGATACCTCCTTTCAGATTGCCAAAAATGAGCCCCGAGTCTTCCGGGCACGTAAAAATTCATTTATGAGGCACTTGATTGCCTCGGAAAAATACCCGGGCTTGGAGTGCGTGCCCCTAAAGTGCTTCGCCAATTTCTAGTTCGCGACCCTGCTTCGCAATGGATATAAGCCGAAGCAGATCCATCTTCCTTGGTCATGCACTTCGCGCGAAGGAGTTTCTCAAAATGGCTTCGCAGATGTTAAATGCCGAAGCAGATATCCCTTCTCAAGACGGGGCTTTCAATCTTTTGCTGCTTCGCTGGAAAGGCGTGTCAAAGGTTGCTTCGCGAGGCTCCTTGCTCGAAGTGGATGCTTCGCTGATGAGTTGTCAAAATGCTTCGCCGCGAACCTTCTTCAAAGCCGTGGTTCGGGGGTTTTTCGGCCGAAGTGCAATTTTACCTTGGAAAAATCTTTCGCTTTTTTACGGGCCACTACCGCTCGGGTGAAAGCGCTTCGCACGAAAGTTATCCGAAGTGGATGCTTCGCGACAACTTTGGGCGAAGTAGAAATGGTTCGCCAGTAGGGAGGCCCGAAGTGGATGCTTCGCTGATTTTTTAGCGAAGCAGTTTTCCAATGCTTGAACTTTTTTGAATCCCGCTTCGCAAAGTTTTCGCCCGAAGCAACTGTTTGGGCTGCTTCGCGTGCGAAGCTCTTTTCATGCCTTAGCTTTCCTTCTCTTGGCGAAGCTGTCTTTCTTTTTCTGTGAAGCTCCTAAACTTAGCTTGCTCAGTAGCGAAGCTCTTGTATATCCTATTCTATGTACAAGGGGGATGGCAATGAAAGCCAAAATTGCTGCAATGCTTAAAAAATGTTTTTCTATAAACAAGGGAACAAATTCATAAAAAGAAACACTTCACAAAATTTTTGATTTTTACTACCCCTCTAGGCAATGTGACAAAATTGTCAACATTCTTGGCGGCTCGCGGGGCAACGAGCTCGCCTCGGTGCAAGAACCCTCAACCTTAATCTGTTGGGCCAGAGTTGCCTCCAGACCCTTCTCCTCTTTGTCTTTCTGGGGGTGCTTCCACAACTACCTCTTCTTCTTCTTCTTCCTCTTCTTCCTCTTCCGGCGTGGTCTCTTGTTGCGGCGGTGGGGGAAGGCGATCGCGGATGCGTTCCATGGTTCGGCGAACATGAGCCCAGGCACCTTTCTGAAATGGCTCTTGGTCTTGTAGCGCTTTGACCAGAACATGGAACCGATCAATTTGCCCTATGTCGGCATGTTTGGCTCTTGTGCTTAGATCATTTAGGCAGGCCACGATTTTGCAATGTCTCAGAATAAAATCCGTGACTTGCCCTTTTGTGATTGGCTCCTCCCACTCGTCTATCTCTGAGACGTCACTCTCAAAGAGGAGCCAAGCCGGCTTGAGTTCTTCCTTAGTCAAAAGGTTCCCATCATCATCAGTGAAACTTGGGAAACCTAATGCAGAGAGATCTTGAAAATACCCCAGTGATGTGCGCTGCTCGTGTTCAAATACATCCATGAGGTCCTTCGCCTTCTGTGCTTTCCTCACTTTGGAGAAGAAGGCGCGGACTGTAGCTTGGGCTGTGGACCAATCTCTGGCTGTCCGACTCATAGCGGCGACCTGCAAGTCCTGATATTTGATACTTTGAACCTCAAAAGCCAGTTTGAGTCGGCTTCTAATTTTTTGTATAATCTCATCCACTATTGGTCCCTCTTGGGCAGCGGCATACTGGGCTTCGGTGATATAAGTCAAAATTGACAGGGCACTGGAGGCCCGAGATCTGAAGTTCTTGAGCAGGTGCGAGCGGATTTCTTTTATTCTGCCTCTATCAAACAGCTCTAGGCTCTCCTTCTCATACAACTGCTGCTGCATCTGCAAGATCCTGCTTTCAAACTCTTTGGCCTTTAGCTCAGCTTCGGCCTGTATCTTGCTCTGATTTTCAGTTGAACCCTGCAGTTGTTCTACTTGCTGCTTCAAGGCGTCTATTTCCTTTTTCATCTGCTCACACTGCTTCTCCGCGTCTTCTAGCTTAGAGCGGGTCTTGGCTAGATCCTCCTCCAACTTAATGTTGGCGCTCTCTGCTTCATACCGGCGCTGATTGGCGATATTAGCATGTGCGCGGAATGTTTCTATTCTCACATGCATAGATGCAGATTCATTATCTACATCCAAGTGCTCCAGGTCCTTGGACTTCTCCTGATAGTCGTAATCCGCTGGGGTCATCTCGTCCAGGGGCTTTTGGACCTTAGGAACCTTCTTTACTTTATGCAGCTTTCCGCCTTTTAGGTCGAATACAGCGCACTTTTCTACTCTTGCTAGAGAGCGCCCTCTCTTTTTCCTTGCCTCCTTCAGCATCTTGTCAGTGTTCTGCCGGGCTTGGAGCAGCTTTTCTGCCAGAGGACGTTCCTTGATCGTAGCCAATTCTGTTTCAAACGAGGCTGGGTCTCCAGCCAAGGGGGTGAACAAATATAATGAATGTACAGGGGATGCCTCACCAGTAGGTTCGGCGATGGGTGTGGTGGGAGTTTCGGCGAGAGAAACAACGCCGTGTGTGACGGGGGAGCGGGAGTCGGGGTTCGGAGTTGGAGTACTACCTTCGCCCTGACTAAATACCAAGGGGATGGTGGCGTGGGAGAGCGAAGTGGTATCCATGGACCTGTCCCGGCCTGACGACTCGAAGGGGGTGGATATGCTTGTGAGGCTGGCGGGATCGCGAGGCAAACTCGTGGTGGCGAGGGGCACCATGCGATGGGGTGACTGAATTTCCAGGGGAGATTTATCCGAGAGAGGGAGAGACTGATGGGGAAGTTCGGCCGGGACCGTAGTGGACATGACTTGAGAAACCAAGGTAAAGGGTGAGGAATGCATACCTGCGTGCTCTGTCAATAGAGCAGAAGTGGTAGCTTCCTGCGTGGTCGGCTCTCGTTCTTTTTCAACCTCGGTACTTCCGACCTCCATGACTTCTTCTTCAAGGCCCCCTTCCGTTTGGAGGAGTTCCTCCACATCGATGACGTCTACCTCCGAAACTACCTCGGCCCTTTGCGACGTTGTCCCTTCAACATTCACCTCGGCTGAGCCTGTTACAGGTTGTTCGCCAGACACACCTGGAGGTTTGATACGTGGTCGCTTCGGATGAGTCGGAGGCACTTGGACTTGCTCCAGTTTCTTTCTTTTTCTTTTCTCCCCCTTCTCTAATTGCTGCGCCGACCCCGAGGCACTCAAATCATGACCTCCAACAGATTCCTGAGGCAACTCTTGTGGTGTCGCCGCTGCCTCCTCCTCTTCCTCTTGTTCGGAAGCATCGTCAGCTCTCCTGGGGCTTTCGCCCGAACCTGGGGCACTGGGGGAACGAAGTCGGCGAAGGAGATGGGTTTCCAAGACCCAGCGTTGGCTTCGTAAAAAATTGCAAAGTCTCTATCTGTCTCCAAGAGTCCGTATGATTTTTGCTTCTGGCGATGGACTCTCATTATCCACCATTCCTTCAATTGTTCTTCGCCCCAACTCTTCAATTCCTCCCTCAAATCATCTTTCATTTTTCTCCAAAAGGTGGAGTCTGGGCCCGGGAAGGGGTGCCGAACTGGATCATACTCGACCTCCATGGAGTAAAACTCATGCCAGGGAGGTAAGGTCTTCATTCTTTCCAAGTGCCACTCCAAATCTCTCCCATTGGGGTTGTTCCTTTGTTCTACTATCTCCGGGTGAGGGCAGACATGAAATTTTTTGAATCGGAGGTGATCCCTCATCACCCCCAAGGGGTCGTAACACCACCGTTGAGGAATCTGCAGCAAACCGAAGTCGGCAAGCTTCTCCTCCAAGAATACATGTTGCTTCAGGGCAAACACCTCAATTACTCCCATTTTGAAAGGGAAGTCACATGTGGGTGCCCATTTTCGGCCGTGGCCGTAAATAACATTTGTCGCGTCGCTCTGCCGAGCGACCTCCAACGCGAACTGGTATTCAGAGGGGTAAACGGGCAGTAGGAAGGGCTTCCCCGTGAATCCGAACAGGCGAACCACAAGCCCCTGCGTCAATTGAAAAACGTCTCCCTTTTCCTCCTTAACCACCTTGTCCCTTAGGCTGATGGGCACCCGAGGGCAAGAACCCTGCAACAACTGAATAGCAGGTCCTAGAAACTGCTGATTGAAAACGTAATATGACTCCGTCCTCGCCAGGAGGGGAGTCCACTGATACACCGGCAGAGGAGTTCCGTCCTTGCCGCTTGAAGTAATGGCAATGTGGGGGAAATGCTTGTGGACATGATAGAAGAAGAGCCAAACCAGGAAAGAGCAAGGTCCAAAATACTGACCCGTCCCAGCATTCTTCATGCTGACTAGCCGCGTATGCAAGGTCCGGGCCACCCATTCCGCCCAGTCGAAGAAGACCGGGTTAGTGTTCGGCCTTGACGCATCTGGGGCATAAAACTCCCCTCGTGAAATACATTCGGCCAGCGACACTTGCCAGGGGTGCACCGAAGCATCGGTAGACAGGCCCGCGACCCACGCAATGATAGAGAAAATGTCTGTGCTCTTGAAATCCTTCAGGGGGCGAGGCATTTGAGGCAGCTTGCCTGAAGGAAGTCCGTCCTTGAGGTTCTCACTCAGAAATTTTATAATATAGCTGGAGGAGGTAAACCTCTCCATTTGCTCGCTCAGGATGACATTGCGAACGGAATAGCCCTTGGGCGGCCCTTGCTGTGGCGCGAAAGCTCCTTGTACATCCTCTTTTAAAATTGTAAACAATTTATTGCCCGCGGCGTCCAACACTTGTCTGGTAGATGGCTGGTAGTTTTGCGCGATGGCATGGATCAATTCGGGACAATGGTGCGCGGGCGGGGTCAGATACCAGTATATCTGCGAATAATACGCAGCGGCTCTCTTATTCTCCGCGGAGAGTCGGCTTTTCATGAACTCGATAGTGTATCGAAGCTCAGCCACGCTTTTTGAAAGTTCGGTGTCCCTTATTTTCTCCCACCCATCAATTGGTGGTTCTGCAAGTTGCTCTTCTTCTGAATCCTCCCTTTCCTCTACGGCTTGCTTTTCGGGGCGGAGGTTGAGGTCGACCCTCTTAGGTCTGTGCTTTTTCTCTTCTTTGCCCTTTCTTTGTCTTCTCTGGGCCTGCTACCTCAGGCTCTTTCCTCTTCTCCTTAGAATTCTTCTTCCCCATTCTGAATTTTGACGACAGCAGAGTCTTTTGACGCAGAGAGTTTCGACGCGAAGAATCAGGAGAAATGCAGGCTATCGGCTAGGGCTCTTAAAATTGCATTAATCAGCAGGCGAACACCCTTTTTACTGCTAAGGCTTGAGTTTTATAGCTCCAAAAGGCAACTACCTCTATTTATGGCGCCTGCCAAAATTAAATTCACAACTCGGACGGAGGAGGTCGTTTTGCCTTTTGATTGGTTTCACGGCGGCGTTGTACGCGGGCCCATGCGCTTCGAGGATTTTGCCTAGCATTGGAAGCCTAACCTTCTGCCACCTCGTACCTGGGCGCGAGCTTTTCTCATAACTGAATTCTCTCGGGATGTGCCCCGCCACCTTTGCATTAAAATCACCTGCCCCGAACGTTTCCCTAGGTTGCCGTCGGCACGTCTTTCAAGACACGTTTTAAATGCTCCCCGCCTTGCGCCTTATTGTTTTGGCGAAGTTGAAGCCGGCGCTAAAGACACTTCGCGGCGAACCTCCAGTGCGAACTGATTTTTTACACTTCGGGCCCGAAGTGTTTTTACCTTGCCGCGTCACTGCTTGCTTCGCGGAGGGTTAACCTCCGAAGCTTGTTCCTTTTGAAAAATGGTTCGCTAAATCCCTTCGGAAACTACTTCGCTCGATCTCCCTTTTGCGAAGTACTTCTCACGCCTTCATTCTGATGTCGTTTGGTCCTTCGAGGACTCTTTCTAGGCCAAAGTGCTTCGCTGCGAACCATCTTGCATCAGTCACTTCGCACATAAAGTTCCCGAAGGAGATTCTTGCTAATCTCAGCGGAACCGGTGCTTGTCGCTGTGGTAGTGTGAAGCTTAACTCCTTGGCAGTCTTGAAATAGGGTATATACAGAAATGAAAAATCTTACATACAAAAGTAAAAACTTGAAATTTTTTTTTTGTTTCGTTTTGTTTCAGCGATGAAAAGCCTTCAAATGAAGGCCGTTGACAGAAATCGGCAAGATCTGGCCAGCTGTATCCTTGAGGATGAAGGAGTTGGCTGAATTCACCTTCACAATCTCGAATGGTCCGTCCCAGAAAGCGTCCAATTTATCATGATTCCCAGGCTTGGCCTTCCAAGAGTCCCATTTCCATACTAAGTCTCCCACTCTGAATGTGCGGTCGGAGGACTTTTTCTTGAACCAGTCTCGGGTGATCTGGGCATGCTTAGCGAAGCTCTGGTAGGCCTTATCACGATCTTCCTCCAACTGCAGTAGCTGAGCTAGCCTGTTCTCCATAGGACTAAATTCTTCTTCCTCATCCAATAGCTGCAATGCAGGAATCTCTATATGGGTTGGTAAGATAGCCTCCTTGCCATACACCAGGGCGTAAGGCGACGTTTTAATTGACTTTTTGACAAAAATCCGATCAGCCCACAAGGCCCGATCTAGGAAGAGGTGCCAAGTTCTTTTGTTCTTCTCTATGAGCTTCCTCAGCACCCTTAACAGAGTCTTATTAGTTGATTCTGCCAATCCGTTACCCTGTGGATAGTAATTGGAAGAGACCTTGTGATACATCCCATATTTGTAGATGAACTCGTTGATCTTGGCGCCTGTGAACCCAGGACCATTGTCCGTTACTATTGCTTCCGGGATGCCGAACCGGGTGATCAAACCTTCTAGGAATGCAATGACGGTTTCCTGGTCGGCATGCTTCGTGGGTACTGCTTCGGCCCATCTAGTGAAATAGTCGGTTGCAGTCAGGACGAACTTATGTCCTGTGGAGGAGTTCGGCGATATAACCCCTATGAAATCCAACCCCCATTGTTGGAAGGGCGTTTCTACCTGTATCGGTCGGAGGGGCATAGGAGCACTTCTGCTTCGGCCGGCGAACTTCTGACATTGCTCGCATCTGCGACAGACTGCAAAGGCATCGACGAAGAGTGTAGGCCAATAATAACCCGCCTTAATTATCTTTAATGCCGTTGTTCTTCCTGCGAAGTGGCCCCCGGATAACCCCGAATGGAATTCGCCCAAGACTCTTTTCTTATCATCTTCTTTTATGCACCTAAGAAGAACGCCATCAATATTCCTGAAGAATAGGCCTTCGGGACGTAATGTGTATCGGAGGGACCGCATCCTGAAGTGTCTTCGCTGCGAAGCATTCAAATGTGGAGGACATCTCCCGGTGTTGAAATATTCAACTATCTCACTGACCCGATCCTTCTCATCTTCTTCTTGATTTGCGAAGCACCCTTCCGCTGCCGAGTCATCCCACTGACAAGCCGTTACTTCGGCCGCTACGCTCTTCGCAAGCTCCTGACATAGCGCGCGACCGCGAACCAATTTTGTGGGTCTAATCTCGATGTCAAACTCCCGTATTTTGCTGACCCAACCAGCTCTTTTGCTACCCAACTCTCCTTGGATAACGAAGTTGCGCACATCGGGATGAATGACGAATATTGTAACCCGACTTTGAGAAATGAAGTGCTTGAATTTCCTCAGGGATTTCATTACGGCATGCACCTGTCTTTCTATGAAGTTGTATTTCTCTTCATGGGGGTGTATTACTTGACTTAGGAACGCGATGGGGCGCTCTTCGCCATCTTCCCCCTTCTGTGTCAAGACTGCAGCGTAGCTTTCGGGTTCTCCTATAGCATATAGGATGAAATCTCGATTGTAGTCAAGGTTAGTCAGGACTGGCGCCTGAGCGATTCGGGCCTTAATCTCTTCAAATGCCTCTTTCCTTTCATCCGTCCAGATGAATTCAGCGCCCTTCTTCAAGAGTTCAGACATTGGCTTAATGACTTGGGCGAAATCTGGAACAAACTTCCTTACGAAGTTGATCTGGCCGAAAAAGTATTGAAGTCCCTTCTTATTCACCGGGAGTGGGAGCTTCAAGAGAGCCTCAACTCTGTCAGGATCTACGGCGAGACCCTTCTCTGATATCACATGTCCCAGTAATTTTCCCTCATTGACTGCGAATATGGACTTCTTTGGGTTGATTGAAATGCCAAACTCTCGGCATTTTTCGAATATCTGCTGCAAATGTAAAGGATGATCCTCCCTTCTTCGGGAGAAGACGGTCATGTCGTCCAAATAGATGACAATGACCTTATTCAACAGTTCACCGAAAGCTAAATCCATAGCCCTCTGAAAAGTGGCTCCTGCATTCGAAAGGCCGAATGGCATTCGCTGATAAGCAAATGTTCCCCACTTGGTAGTGAATGCCGTTTTGTGCTGATCTTCATCCCTAACCCAGATCTGGTTATATCCTGAGAAGCCATCAAGTAGGGAGAAGCGTTGAGCCCCAGCCACTGAGTGCAAGATTTGATCAATCTGCGGGAGAGGGTAATGATCTTTGAGCGAAGCCTGATTTAAGTTGCGAAAATCTACGCATAGTCGTATATCTCCATTCTTCTTTCTAACAGGGACTAGATTCGCTACCCAAGAGGAATGCTTTATGGGGTAAATTATCTTCGCCTCAAGCATCTTCAGGAGCTCGGCTTTCATCAGGACTTCGATCTTCGGGTTAACAGGCCTTTGCTTCTGCCGGAAAGGTTTGATCCCCTCCTGCAACTCAATGGTATGCTGGATCAATTGCCGATCGTATCCCTTCAGGTCTTGGTAAGACCATGCTACTATGTCAGGATACCTTTTGCACAAAGACCGGATCTGTTCTAGCTCTTCCGAAGTGCAATCTGTTCCGACTTTTATCACTTTCCCGGATTCGAGCTCCAAATCCTGATACTGCTTCGCGTTGACTTTGATCCTATGGGAAACTGCTCGATCATTTTGATCGAAAAGGCTCTCCAGAGTAATTAACCCCTTTGGGACGTGGTTGTTCTTCAACTGAACTAGCCCTTCATATTCCTCATCATCCGGGCTTCTTCTTTCGACCGTGGCTGCTTCTTGGATCAAAAAATTCACAATCTGCTCATCATTATCAAAAATTTGCCAATGCATATCTCTGTCTGGTACAGAGGGCCTATAAATCATCCTCACAGCTTTGGGTTTATGCACCATGTCGTCTGCTGGAGAATATCTAGCTGCAATGGATGCCAAGACATCGGCATGTCTGTTCTTCTCACGTGGAATGGACTGCAGATTGAGCGATTCGAATTGGTCAAACAAGTCCCATACCCTGTTACGGTATGCTTTGAGATAGTGCTTCTTTGAAATGCACTTGTTGGTGACCTGATTGCATACCAATTCTGAATCTCCGAAGACTTGGAGATGTTTTATGCCTAACTTTTCTGCTTTCTTCAGTCCCAGGCATAAAGCTTCGTATTCTGCTGCGTTGTTGGTGCAGCTCCAAACCAACCGGTAGCAATATTCCTTTTGCTCCCCTGATGGTGATACTAAAAGTATTCCTGCCCCAACGCCATTCCTGCATCGGGCGCCATCGAAGAACAATCTCCATAGTTCTTCTTGGGCACATATTTTACCTTTTGGCTTGGTGTGTTTCTCTGGTTTGGTGATGGCATAGCATCCCATTTCCGTTTCTATCATGGCATTGAAATCTGCCAATGAAAACTCATCTTCACAATTCAACTGTGCAAGGGATTCTTCGACCAGGTCCACCTGCTCTATCCCTTCCACTATCGCATGTACGGGATCACTGCTCTCTTCTTCAGACATCTTCTGTACGAGGAATGTAGAAGGTTTCTCATTGTAGATTTTTACCTTCTTTCCTTTGAATGGAATCTCTAAATGCGAGTAATCCATGGATAGGTATCCTCCCAACTTCGCTGTAAATTCCCTCGACAGGCACATGCTAAAATATGGCTCTAGGTCGACGACTACCACCTCTTGTATAACCGTGATCTGAGGCATTTTGTGCAGTCGGATAGGTATATCTTTAATTACACCTACAGTCTTCACAGGAGTACCATCCAGTTGGAGCACGCCGTGGCTGCTTCGCGTGTACTCCATTCCTATTTCCTCGCACACTGCTTTGGGCATGACTGTCGTCGCGGCCCCGGAATCGATCATACAGTTGTGTACAACATACCCTTCCATCTGTAGAGACAGGTAGAATGGCGGTGGCCTGTTCTTCCCTGTAATGGACGTGGATAGGGTTTGCACTAGGGCAAGCGGTGCTGACTTTCTCGCCTTAGTTGTCTTCAAAGATTCCTGCAGCAAGTCCACTTGTCCGGGTAGCTGCAATGCGTCATACAAACTGATTTTGGCCGGAGTTTTCTTCAGCTCATCTACGATGTTGTAAACTAGGGAGTTGTGCACCTCAGGTTCCCTTTTCGCCTCATACCTGGTGCGATACTGCTCCGTGGCTTCGACCCTTTGTCGCTTGGTCAGCGAAGGAAGCTTAAGCTTTTCCCTAGCTTGTTCTTTGGTTTCCACCCGAGGTGGATTTGCAGGGGCCTGTTGGGCCTTCTCTTTTATCGGTGCAGGGTGAGGAGCTTCGCTTGGGGCCTGGGAAGGTTGCTTTCCCTTCTCGCGGCGAGCATACACCTTTAAGGGGGCCATTTGAACAACATCTACCTCCATTGGCCTTTTTCCTTCTCTGGTAAGGAATGAAACTTGCTCTTCTTCACCAATTACCAGGTTCTGATCCATTTGCCTGATAATGTTGACTTGACCACCGTGACTACTACCCGCCAACGTTTGTACATAGTGCTGGTGCAGCATGCAGGTATTCTCTTCGTGAGGGTCATTACACGTGGAGCACCAATGTATGTAGTCGGAAGTGCTTGGAGCTTCGTCAATCACGACATTTCTTGCCAATGATCTCCCTTGCTGTACCGCTTGATCTTTAGTAAGCGCTGGTGTAGGATAAGACCTTCTTGGTAGAAACTCTTGTTGCGCCTGCTTCTTTTTCATGATGGTCATGTCATTAGACAGGGTTTGTACTGTGGAGTTCAGGGACTGAACTTCCTGTAGTATTTTGGCTTGCATATCCTCGGCTTTGGGAATAGGTGGCAATGGAGCCATTGTTGGTATTGGAGGTAGGGCGGGGTGTTGAGGTGGCGCTGGCAATACAGGAAATGCCGAAGGGACAGTGGGCTGCGATGCCGAGAATGTGGGAAAATGTATTTGTGGGGTAGTGATCTGAGACACAATGGGATTCGGGTTCCAAGATGAAATCGGATACGCAGGGGTTGCGGAGATTTGCGAAGCGGCTGCACTCGTATACTGGGATTGAGGGAAATCTGGAAGTATGGGCATCGGCATCCTTTGGGGAAGTTTACCCACGGCTATTAGATCCATTTCCGCTTTCTGGGCTAACTCATACAATTCGGGGAAGGTATTGATATTCGAATACCTTACCATTACACTGATATCAGGGTTGAAAGCCCTAAGGTAATAGTACGCTGTAGCTTCGCTAGTTGGCCGGAGTCCAATTGGTATCCTTTGCCAGGTTCGAGCGAACCTAACATTGAAATCAGCGATCTCTTCTTGCGGATGTCTCTGGATCGTTGTGAACTGATGCAAAAGAGAGGATGGATCGGCGGACTCGTTGAAACTTCTCATTAACTGTCCGGCTAACTGGTCCCATCCCGTTATAGTACCGGGTGGTAAGGATCTATACCAATAGAGGAGCTTCCCTCTAAGAGATAGAACCGGAAGCTTTACCATAACTCTCTCCTCCGTGATGTCATGAATCGCCGCCAGAGAAACAATGTCCTGGATATGCTCCAGAGCAGTCTTCCTAGTTCCATCGAACGTTGGGATTTTCTTCATAGCAGCAGGCGGAACTTGCCCTTGTCCCGCTAGATTTAACGGTCCGGAAGAATTCCACGCCGGGAACATTCTGGGCGGCGGTTGCTGCTGCTGCTGTTGCATTTGTTGTTGTTGTTGTTGCTGTTGTTGTGCCATGTTCACGCCTGGATTCCGAGAAACAGGAATTCCCGAAGTTCCTCGTTGATTGCTAACCGAATGACTAATTGGAACGGAGGCACTTGGATGATTTGGCGAGTTGGGAGGATTGGGAGGAAGGCTAGCTGCTGTGCTATCCGAAGTCAGTCCTTGTTCGTCAAAAGCAGCCTCTTGCGAGGATGTTCCACGTAATAGTGACTCAGGGGTGACCAACCTGGAGCGTTCCCCGAAGGCGTCAATATCGAGTTCAAAGAACTCAGTCTCCTCTCCACTATTCCTAACTCTCCATCTCGTTTGCATGAAGGCACAGATACTTAAGTACCGGTCTCTTACGACTTTAAGATTCTCAGGTTGAACAGAGTCGCCAGATGCTAGAGTCTTTTGGCAATGAGACAAGCATCGATTCTCACTACCACTCACAAGGTGAGACTGATCGGGTCCCACCGGGCGTGCCAGAAACTGTTGGTCATCAAATCTGCCACAGGAAAGGATTTTGGGAAGTGTACGCGCCCTAGACCTGGACCAACATTGAAAGGCCGAGGGGAAGAGATGCCCCCGTGCCAATCTCCGGAGAAAGGCCGGCTCCTTTACTAAACTACTTGGTGTTTTGAGCTAAGAGTGCAGGAAAGAGATAAAAATAGTAAGGGTGCAGGAAAGAAATAAACAGGGTAAGGGAAGAAATATCGATGGATTTAAGAGGGAAAGAACCAGCAGCACGATTACTGGCTACAACTTGAAATAGCAGCAATGAATACCAAGAATAAAATGAAATGAACACAGTACTGGCCTTCCTATGTATCCTCTGGACGAGTTCCAGAATTACCCTTCCCCTTACGTCGAAATCCAGACTTCAGAATTACGGCGATTAGGAAATGAGTGAATATAGCAGAAACACTATCCACAGGCAGCATACAAGAAAACTATTACAGCGTTTTCTCCCCTATGTATCCTTCGGGAAAATTCTAGGGTTCTATCCCCAATCACACACCTAAATCCAGAATTCAAAATTACAGTATGCAAATGAAGAAACGAGATAACAAAAATAATCACAGAAGGCAGCATACAAGAGAGAAATGAGGCTCGAAGCTCTTTAGTATTAATTGCAGAAAATCAAGTTACAGCAGCTTTCTAGCAGAAAGTTCCCCCCTCTTTTCATTACAATGCCTGGGTTTTTATAGAGGACCCGACCCTCTAAGCCATCAATGCACAAAATTGAGGAGTACATCCTCGAAAACCTGAGAAGTCGGCTCCCGCTGCTCCCGTGACTGAGCTCTCAAATCCTTTTCTATAACTAGCAGCTGCGACCGGGTCAGCCGGGGAAATTCGCATTTATGAGCCGCCTGACTCGTCCTAGGCTCCTCCGGGTGCGGAGCTCGAGTGGCCGCCATGTCCGCCGGGCTCTCCTTCCCGAGACTGATACCTCCTTTCAGATTGCCAAAAATGAGCCCCGAGTCTTCCGGGCACGTAAAAATTCATTTATGAGGCACTTGATTGCCTCGGAAAAATACCCGGGCTTGGAGTGCGTGCCCCTAAAGTGCTTCGCCAATTTCTAGTTCGCGACCCTGCTTCGCAATGGATATAAGCCGAAGCAGATCCATCTTCCTTGGTCATGCACTTCGCGCGAAGGAGTTTCTCAAAATGGCTTCGCAGATGTTAAATGCCGAAGCAGATATCCCTTCTCAAGACGGGGCTTTCAATATTTTGCTGCTTCGCTGGAAAGGCGTGTCAAAGGCTGCTTCGCGAGGTTCCCTGCCCGAAGTGGATGCTTCGCTGATGAGTTGTCAAAATGCTTCGCCGCGAACCTTCTTCAAAGCCGTGGTTCGGGGGTTTTTCGGCCGAAGTGCAATTTTACCTTGGAAAAATCTTCTGCTTTTTACGGGCCACTACTGCTTCGGGTGAAAGCGCTTCGCACGAAAGTTATCCGAAGTGGATGCTTCGCGACAACTTTGGGCGAAGTAGAAATGGTTCGCCAATAGGGAGGCCCGAAGTGGATGCTTCGCTGATTTTTTAGCGAAGCAGTTTTCCAATGCTTGAACTTTTTCGAATCCCGCTTCGCAAAGTTTTCGCCCGAAGCAACTGTTTGGGCTGCTTCGCGTGCGAAGCTCTTTTCATGCCTTAGCTTTCCTTCTCTCGGCGAAGCTGTATTCCTTTTCCTGCGAAGCTCCTAAACTTAGCTTGCTCAGTAGCGAAGCTCTTGTATATCCTATTCTATGTACAAGGGGGATGGCAATGAAAGCCAAAATTGCTGCAATGCTTCAAAAATGTTTTTCTATAAACAAGGGAACAAATTCATAAAAAGAAACACTTCACAAAATTTTTGATTTTTACTACCCCTCTAGGCAATGTGACAAAATTGTCAACAGTGTCATCCCAGTAAGATTCTGACAAACTGTCGTCCGCTGGTAATAAAGAATATCCCTAAACTCACCAGAGCGCAGCAAACAGTTCGGACGGGCGTTTTCAAAAGGCATCCATCCCTCGAACACAGGATCGGGCACAGTGTTTTCGAACGCGGCAACACTCTTGGTAGCAATGCCGTGCGTTCGGGCAGTCACGTGGTTTACTACGAGCCTTCCAAATAACAAAACGAAGCAGTTACAACGCGTAGCAGAAGATAGCGGAAGAAGCCGCGTTGTAGCAGTTGTTATCAGGCAAAACACAACAGCTGTTGGACATATCCTACACGAGTTACTGGCTGGGTGAATCGGCGGACAAGAAATCGGTAAAACCGTCTTCCAAAAATTGCCACGGGAAACCAAAGAAACGCCTCTTGACAGCTTTCAACGTCCAGCCAATCTTAGCGCGAGAAAATCCGATTATTAAACGATAACATAAGGTACAATCGAAGTTTTATATTTTTATTTTTTATGTGGTCGGGATAAATATCCCACATGCATTGTGGAGGGGCAGAAGAACAGTTTAAAACTCCGGGGTCTCACCTTCTAAGGTGTGACTTAGGTCACACGGCCGGTGGTTTCTCACGTGCGTAGTTACGTCCTTATCGTGTCTTCTCCCATTCGTCCTGGTTATCCTTGCTGTCATTTCGTGTGTCTTCGGTGGTCCCATTCGTCCTGGTTATCCCTACTGTCATTTCGCGTGTCCTTTGTGGTCCATGTCCTTCGGGGGGTCCTAGCTGCGTAGTCGTGTCCTTCCCAGTTCGTTGGTTTCCTAGCTGTCGTGTCACCTAGTGTCCGTGGGTGGTCAGTCTCGCGCCATCCTTGTTCCGGGTCGTGTGTCGCAACGTTCGCTTACTTCGTCGTCGCATTAGTGTCTCCTCGGTTGGTACGTCGTCTGTCGTGTCGTGTCGCGTTGGTGTCGTTTCGTTTGCGTCGGTGGTTGAGTCGTTTCGTCTTGCTTCTGGGCGTGTCATGTCGTTCACTTCGGTGGTCGTGTAGTGTCGTTCACTTCGGTGGTCGAGTTTGTGTCCATTAAAATCCCTAGCTGTTGGCAAAAATTTCGAAGTTCAATTAGCCGTTGAAAGGAACTAACCGCGTTGCAGTTGGAGCAACAATAAAGCGGAAAACAACCAAATTTTTTGCCGAAATCAATCAAATTTTTGCAGAAAATTGAAGCTCAAAGGCTCCTAAGCAGGAGATTTTGGAAGGTGCATGAGAAGAAGTTGGACCAAAGGATCTGACGGTCGACTATCAAGCTCGGAAACTCCCAACAACAACGCAAGAAGAGCTCGTCGAAGCCAAGGTACAAAAAATTCTCCTTCTCCTTCAGGAATTGGTAGTTTTAATCCGAGTCATCCAGTGGTCAGCCCAATGGCATCCAATTCCTCTCCGGATTCCGCACATGAAAACGTCACCCAAGTAGAAAGTAATCATCCAGTGATCAATGATGAGGTGTTAAAAGAGTTAATATTAAATCTTCAGATGATGACTGCAAGCTTCAACGCATCTAGGAAACCGCCCCAACCAAATCCTTCTAGTTCCAATCATTGGAGTACGGACGTCTACTATGACGACTATACACACCATAGAGGTCAAAATAGTCAATCCCTGAATCACAATGGTCACCAAAATATTGAGGATGGGGGTAATGAAGAAAATAGGGAGCAACAAAGAGGTTTTAACAGACCTTATCAAAATAATAACCAGAGACAGAGGAGTAACGAGGAACAAGATAGAAACAATGTTCACTCCCAACCAAGAGGTCCAACTGGAGTCAATTATCCACGCATTGACATGCCTACCTTTGAAGGCCAGGATCCACGCGGGTGGATTGCAAAAATGGAAGGCATCTTAGAATTCTACAAATTCCAGGAAGGGGACAAAGTCCCTTTTACTGCAACCAAATTCGGCATTGAAGCTTACCAGTGGTTTACATGGTATAAACGTGAGGATCCCCAATATGCATTATATTGGGATACTTTCAGAAAAGCCTTTCTTCACAGATTCGACAAAGGTCCCACAGGTTCATACACAATACGATTGTTGTCACTTAAGCAAACAGGATCAGTAGGGGACTATATTTCAGAATTCACCAGTATGCTTCACTATGCACAAGACCTACAACAGGACGTGGTAGTAGCGGCTTTTCAAAATGGATTAAAAGCACATATTAAAGTTGAAGTAGACCTACACAATCCATCCAAGTTGGATGAGTGTATAAGGATTGCTGATTTGGCGGAGACAAAGGCGCACGTAGGCCCATCCACACGACGTGATTCATATGGGCGACCTCCATTCCGCAACAACTCTTTTCGTAGAAATGATCAACCGTCACGGTACTTTTGCTACAAATGTCGCACTCAACATCCAAAAGACCAAAGCATGTACACCACGACAAAATTTTCAGATTGAATATGCCGACAAGGAAGAAGAAGAAATAGAGGAGTATGACGCACCTGAGGATCTCCCAATTGAGGACCAAAATGAACACAACGAAGTTGTCGTTGAGGAGGATACCATGACTATTTCAGTACATGCTCTCATGGGGTTATCCTCTCACCATACAATCAAGGTGGCAGGTTTCATTCGGAAACAGAGGGTGACAGTATTAATTGATTCCGGAAGTACTCACAACTTCATTGATGCAAAACTTGCAAGGACATTGGGGTTGCACGTCTTCTCTTCTAGTCAAGATCGGTTTCAAGTCAGAACTGCAAGCAGGGAAATTTCTCAATGTCTAGGTAAGACATCTTCAGTTTCATTACAAATGGGTACGTATACTTGGCAAGGTCCTCTTTTTGTTATGGAATTAGGAAATTCGGAAGTTATTTTAGGCGTTGCATGGATGGAACAATTGGAAACCACAGTGGGTTTTAACCACAAACATCGCTTTGTCGAATGGCAAGCCAATGGGAGGACTATTCGTCTTCAAGGACTACCCACACCTCCATCAAAAGTTGTAAGTTCACATAGCATGGAAAAGATATTAAGAAAATATGGTGGGGGATTCATAGCCCGAATCAATTGCATAGAGAAATTAGACCAAGATATTCCTGAAATCAAAGAAGATGATCTCCAAATCATTGTGGCTAACTATGAGGAGGTTTTTCAAGAACCAAAAGGATTACCTCCCAAAAGATCTCATGACCATGCCATACATCTAGTGCCTGGTAGTCTTCCACCCAATGGTCGTCCGTATCGATATCCCCAACCCCAGAAAACAGAAATTGAAAAGATTGTCCAAGAGCTATTAGACCATGGTGTCATCCGTCATAGTACGAGCCCTTACTCCTCACCAGTAGTCTTAGCTCGTCGAAAAGACAATTCTTGGCGTATGTGTCCTGATTTTCGTCCTCTCAACAAAATCACGATCAAAGATAAATTTCCTATCCCTGTCATTGATGATTTACTAGATGAATTACATGGTGCCAAATTCTTTACCAAATTAGACTTACGTTCAAGGTTTCACCAAATCCGAGTTAGGGAAGAAGATATCCCCAAAACAGCTTTTCGAACTCATGAAGGTCATTATGAATTCTTGGTCATGCCCTTTGGTCTCACTAATGCACCATCTACATTCCAAAGTCTCATGAACCAGGTGTTTCGTCCATTCCTACGAAAATTTGTTCTAGTCTTCTTTGATGACATACTCATCTATAGTAAATCATGGAAAGATCATTTAGTACATGTGGACAGAGTTCTCCATATCCTACGCAAAGAAAAGTTGTTTGTCAAACGATCTAAATGCTCCTTTGGTGTTCAAGAAGTTGAGTACCTCGGTCATATAGTATCTCACGAAGGTGTTAAGGTAGATCCCAATAAGATTAAGGCAATACAAGATTGGCCCTTGCCTAAAACCATCAAGAAACTTCGTGGTTTTTTGGGTCTCATGGGATATTACCGCAAATTTGTGCGTGACTATGGTAAAATTGCGGGTCCTCTCACGACTCTCACCAAGAAGGATGCTTTTCAATGGTCAGTAGTAGCTACTAAAGCCTTCGAGGCTCTCAAGGAGGCAATGTGTACGACTCCAGTTTTGGCCACTCCAGACTTTCAAAAACCATTTGTCATTGAATGCGATGCCTCAAGAACAGGTATTGGTGCAATACTCATGCAGGAGGGTCATCCCTTGGCATTTGAAAGTAAACAACTTTCAGGAAAAAATTTGGGTAGATCCACCTATGAAAAAGAAATGTTGGCTATTTTACATGCAGTGGAAAAATGGAGGCATTACTTAATCAATAGCCGTTTTATTATTAAAACCGATCACAGCAGTCTCAAACATTTTTTAGAACAAAGGTTCTCGTATCCCGAACAAAATAAGTGGTTGACTAAATTATTGGGATATGATTTTGTGATTGAATATAAGAAAGGGAAAGAAAATGTGGCGACAGATGCTTTATCTAGAAAATACGAAGATGAAGTAGTTATTAATACCATTTCAGGACCATGTTCACAGTGGGTGTCTCAGTTGTAGGCAGAATGGTTGTCCAACAGTGAAACAACTCAAATAATTCAAGAATTATCTATGGGTTCCTCTAAATACCCTCTTTTCACATATGATGACCAAATATTACGTAAGAAAAATCGCATTTACATCCCTCACAATTCACCAATCAAAGTACAGATTCTAGAGGAGTCACATGCTTCTCCTTCAGCAGGACATTCGGGGTTTTTGAAAACTTACATGCGGGTTAAACAATCCTTTTGTTGGAAAGGATTAAAAGTAGAGGTTAAGCAATGGGTAGCTGAATGTGAAGTGTGCCAACGCAATAAGGGAGAAACAGTCAAATCACCAGGATTGCTTCAACCGTTACCTATTCCGGATCGCCAGTGGGAACATATTTCCATGGATTTTATTGAAGGTCTTCCTAAGTCGGAAGGTAAAACAGTAATTTTCGTGGTAGTTGATCGCCTTTCCAAATATGCTCATTTTCAGGCTTTACAACATCCATTTTCAGCAAGCAAAGTGGCCAAGGTATTTATGGATTCAATTTTTAAATTACATGGAATGCCCAAAAATATTGTAAGTGATCGTGATCCCATCTTTACTAGCAATTTTTGGAGAGAATTATTTCGACTTAGTGGTACCAAATTAAATATGTCTTCTGCATACCATCCACAAACAGATGGTCAAACGGAGGTAGTTAACAAATGTTTGGGTACCTACCTAAGATGTTTTGTTCAGGATAAACAATATCAATGGAGTCAATGGTTGTCATTGGCAGAATGGTGGTACAATACTTCTTACCATTCTTCCACTAAGATGTCTCCTTTTGAAGCATTATATGGAACAAAGCCACCAACAATAGCCGATTATGTACCAGGATCTTCCAAAGTGGCCCAAGTCGACGATTGGTTACAGAAGAGACAAGCAATGCTCACTATCTTGAAAGATAATTTGGTCCAAGCACAAAATCGTATGAAGCAACAACAGGACAAGCAACGTTCAGAAAGAACATTCAATATTGGTGATAGGGTATTCTTACGTCTTCAGCCCTACAAGCAGCTATCATTGAAGCTCAAATCCAGTCAGAAGTTGGCACCACGATTCTATGGTCCTTATAGAATTGTGCATCGCATTGGCGAGGTAGCATATCAACTGGAGTTACCCCAATCCTCTCGCATACATCCAGTATTTCATGTCTCCTGTCTCAAAAAGGTGATTGGCCAGAAAGTGCATTCTCAGTCGGAATTACCAGTGTTGGATGAAGAAGGGCGTATCTATCTACAACCAGAAGAAGTGCTACAAACTAGAACACGCAGACTCAGATTTCGTCACATCCAGGAATTTCTCATCAAGTGGCAGGATTTACCTGAAGAAGATGCAACCTGGGAATCTGAAAGTATCTTCCAGTCATTTCCAGCTTTGAGGACAAAGCTTTCCGAGGAGGGGAGTCATGCTACATACCAAACCTAGCCTGTCGGCTAGGTTTTCCAAGTGAAAATAATTCATATTTATTAGGTTAGATTTTTTATTTGAAATCATCTATCATCATCTTTTATTCTTTCTCATTTGCGAATCCGCATTTCTGCCTTTACGGCGAGGGTGTGCCCACCTGAAGTGGCAAATCACTTACTAACAATTGATTCGATAGTTTTCTGATTTATTCAATTCTATTTTCATTTGCGTAGTTCGGTTTTCTAACAAATTAGCATGTTGTGTTAAAGAAGAAGCAAGGAGATTGCTTCATTATCCCATATTCCCCTAGGTGGTGTCCACCTACCAGTTTCACATCTGAGTTGGTGCAAATTAGTCCTAATTTGAGCCATGATCAGTTTTTCTCTCAACTTGATATATGCTGTAATATAAACTTTCTGTTAATGTTCATACGTAAGATTGAAGTGACTAAGATGATATTATCAATTTCCTTTGAGGATCCCTTGTCCATATGTTAATCTTAAACTCTCATCTTAAACTTCTCACATACTTCCTAATTTCTTTGTTTGCTGTTTGGGTAGTCATCTAGGTTAAGATCCTACCTTCTCATCCACTTCTTGTTTAACTTCATAGGATGTACAACTTGAGTGGGGAACTTTAGATAGGAGGTCCTAGGATGTCCAAGGTTTGAATCCGAAAGGGAGTAGGGATGTACAACATGCTCTGATGACCGTTATCTTAACTGAAACATGGTTGGATAGACACATCCTCCATGATTATCCTCCCATATGGTTGTTAGGAATTAACATGTACAGCTAATACACAGCCTATGCAAAGAAGCAAATAATAACAGCCGAAATGGAGAAATAATTTAAACCCTAGTTAAGTAGTGCAATAAACAATAAGCAATCACACAAATGTAAGAGACACAAGATATACGTGGTTCGGGCAGTGTACCCTACTCCACGGAGAAACAATTAGTCCTTTGTATTAGCAACAATACAACAATCTTCTCCACTTGTACAATGTCTCCTCTCCTCTCTTCCTCCAAACCAAAAAAGAGCCTTAACCATTAAAGGCAGTCTTTATAGTACAAAATATATAGAGATTCGTGGCTTTTTCTCTACCCGAAAACACATAGTGGTGTCGGAATACAATGGGCCAAAAAACCATGAGCTGAAACCCACCCATATGCTTATCATGTTTTTTTAAATATTTACTAGCAATTAAATATTTAATGGTAATTAAATATTTAATGCTGCCTCTTGGAACCCCGTTCACGTTCCTATTGTTGAACGTTGCCCATCAATATTTAATGGCCTTGGAACTCCGCCAATAATAATGGCCTTGGAACCCTGCCAACAATATTTAAATGACAATTAATTTCTTGTTATCAATTTGGATCCATTACCTAACAATCTCACACTTGGAGACAAGATTGATGCAACATCCCTGCACCCTAGGACTGAAAGTTTCTCATAACATGACCTTACTCCTTAAGGCCAACCGAAGTAGAGCAAAAGCTCAACTTCTCCCTGGTTACAATTTTAGTAAGCATATCAGCAAAATTTTGGAAGTGTGAATCTTACCCAACTTTACCAAACCATCCTCCATTGCTGATCGAATGAAGTGATACCTCAATTGAATGTGCTTTGTCCGTGAGTGAAAAGCAGAGTTCTTAGCTAAATGAATGGCACTTTGGCTGTCAGTCCAAAGTGTCCCATCTCCTTGCTCCTGACCCAGCTCCTCAATCAACCTCTGAAGCCATATGAACTCTTTGGCACCTTCCGTGACGGCTACATACTCAGCCTTCATAGTAGAAAGAGCTACAACACGTTGTAGCTTGGATATCCAACTCATTGCTGTACCTCCAACTGTGAATACATACCCAGTAGTGCTCCTCCCACCATCCAAATCACCTGCCATATCTGAATCCACATAGCCCTGTAACTCAACTTTGGAACCTCCAAAATTCAAACAGAATTTTGAAGTCCCTTTCAAATACCTGAGTATCTATTTCACTGCTTGCCAGTGAGATTTACCTGGATTACTCATACTCCGGCTCACAACTCCCACTGCTTGGGCAATGTCCGGTCTTGTACACAACCATAGCATACATCAAACTCCCAACTGCTGAAGCATAGGGTACCTTCTCATGTACTCTTCCTCCTCCTTTGTCTTGGGATATAGCTTCTTTGAGAGCTTAAAGTGCTTTGCAAGAGGTTGGGCTACCGGTTTTGCATCATGCATACTGAACCTCTTAAGCACCTTTTCCACATAATCCTCCTAAGACAACTTCAATGTTTTCTCCTTCCTGTCTCTAGTGATTCTCATGCCAAGGATTTGTTTGGCCTCCCCCAAATCCTTCATGGCAAATTTACTTGCCAACTCCCTTTTCAATTTCTTAATATCCTGCATATTGGATCCTGCCACAAGCATATCATCAACATACAATAAGAGAATAAGGAAGTTACCATTTCCTGTAGCCCGGAAATAAACACAATGGTCACTTTGGCTCCTAGTAAAATCATGCTCAATCATGAAACTGTCAAACTTGAGATACCATTGCCTTGGAGCTTGCTTCAAACCGCACAAGCTCTTTTTCAGTTTACAAACAAGGCTCTTCTTGCCTTTGACCTCAAAACCCTCCGATTGGTGCATGTAGATCTCCTCCTCCAAATCCCCATGAAGAAATGATGTCTTCACATCTAATTGTTCAAGATGAAGATCTTCTATTGCAACTATGCTCAAAATAGTCCGAATTGAAGTCATTTTTACTACAGGTGAGAAAATGTCATTATAGTCAATACCTTTTCTCTGTGCAAATCCTTTCACAACAAGTCTTGCTTTGTATCTCTTGCTGCCATCAACTTCATCCTTCACTTTGTACACCCATTTAAAATGCAATGCCCTTTTGCCCTTGGGAAGCTCAACCAAATCCCAAGTTTGGTTTTGAGTCAATGAGTTCATCTCATCCTTCATAGCATGCTCCCACTTGATCCTAGCATCCACTTTCAAAGCCTCATGAAAAAATTCGGGCTCACCTGTATCAGTGTATAGAATGTAATGCAAAGAAGGAGAATACTTATTTGGTGCTCTTCTTACCCGAGTAGATCTCCAACCTTTCGGTATTAGTGGTGATGGGGGTGATGGTGGAGTAACATCAATTTCCTGTTCATCTTGCTCTTCCTCATGAGCACCATGTTCATCAATTTGAACAAGAGGCTGTCTTTTTACACCATGCTCTGGGATTTCATCCAAGTCAACAAACTCAGGTGCATCCTCTTCAACCTGTATGTGCCTATCCTTGTACAACCTATCCTCATTGAAAATCACATCTCTACTCCTGATAAATTTCCGACCAATGTTATCCCATAGCCTATATCCCATCTCATCCACACCATAACCAAGAAAATAGTACTTTCTAGACTTTGCATCAAGCTTACTCCTATTTTATTTATCTATGTGGGCAAAAGCCTCACAACCAAATACTCTAAGGAAAGAGTAGTTTATAGGTTTACCTTTCCAAGTCTCCTCTGGAATGCCTCCATACAATGTAGTACAAGGTCCTCTGTTTATCAAATAAACTGCTGTATCAACTGCACTAGCCCAACAGAACAATGGCAACCCTGCATGCAATCTCATGGCTCTGGCACACTCCATTATAGTTCTGTTCATCCTCTCCGAGACTCCATTCTCCTGTGGTGTCCTAGGAGTAGTCTTGATTCTCCTAATTCCTTCCTTTGCGCAATAGTCCTCAAACTCCTTGCTGCAATATTCACCACCATTGTCAAATTTAAGGCATTTAACTTTCTTACCTGCTTCATTCTCCACTAATGCTCTCCACTTCCGAAAAGTGTCAAAAACATCAGATTTATGCCTGATTGTGTAGATCCATGTCTTCCTCCTGAAATCGTCAATGAAGGTAACATAATAAGAGTAGCCCTCAAGAGAAAGTACCGGTGAGGGACCCCACACATCCGAGTGAACTAACTCTAATTTCTCTTTCTTCCTTTCTAGACCAACCTTCAAAAATCTTACCCTTTTTTGTTTTCCGTATACACAACCTTCACAGAAACCCAAATCAACCTCCTTGAGTTTTGGCAATAGTTTTATGGAGTGAAGGATTTTCATCCCTTTCTCACTCATATGACCCAACCGCAAATGCCATGCTTTCGCATCATCTTGAGCAGCATAGTTCAATGTACAATAAGATGAGTTTTGCAATAAATACAAAGTTCCAGTCAACTCACCTTTTGCAATCACCATTTAAGATGAGTTTTGCAATAAATACAAAGTTCCAGTCAAATCACCTTTTGCAATAAATCGATAATTGGGTTGAACCTGTTACAGAAAAACAAGTCACGGATTTTATCCTCAGATATTGCCAGATTGCAGCTTGTCTGAACGACTTGAGCAAACGAGCCAAGCATGCCGACATAGGCCAAATTGACCAGTTCCACATTTTGGTCAAATCCCTTCAAGATCGCGAACCATTCCAGAAGGGAGCTTGGGCTCACATCCGCCGGACAATGGAGCGCATCCGTGACCGTCTTCCCCCACCGCTAGAACAGGAACAAGCACCCGATGATGAAGGAGAAGAAAATGAAGAAGAGATAGCTGCAGAGGTACCCCCAGAAGGAGGAGAGCAGATCGAAGCAGGGACAGGAGGTAACTCTGGCCCAATGGATCAAGGTTGAGGGTCCGTGCACCGAGGCGAGCTCGTTACCCCACGAGCCGCCAGGAATGTTGACAATTTTGTCACATTGCTTGAAGGGGTAAAGAAAATTGAAGTTTGAGATGATTCTGTAAAGTGTTTTCTTGTTTTTCATGAATTTGTTCCCTTGCTTTTTCTTGTATTTTATAGCATTGCAGCAATTTTGGTTCCCATTTTTGGCCCCCCTTATATTTAATTCATGTATAGAAAGAGCTTCGCCAGTAGAAAATAGGAGAAGATAGAAAGCTTCGCTGAAGGCAGAAGAAGGAGAACAGCTTTGCAAAAGAAATCAGATGAGTCCAGCCTAAAAAACTTGAAAAATCCTAAGGCATAGAAGGTACTTCGCTCATGGGACTGCCGAAGTATCCACTTCGGGCGGAGGAGCTGCGAAGCAGTAATTTCAAGCGAAGCAAGAACGGACTAAGTCGGCGAGGTTACTTCGCCGAAATCTTGGCCGAAGTACTACTTCGGCCCATCTTCCCAGCGAAGCTCTAACTTAGGTAGGCGCCAGTTCGGGCCTCAGTCTAGCGAAGCAGCTACTTCGGCCATGCCCCCGGCGAACCTCCCACTTCGGGCACTATTTTGCCGAAGCAATACTAAAAGGATAGAAAAATGTTTAAGGCAGGGAGTAGACTTCGGGCGATGCTTCCCCGAAATGCAACCTTCTGAGTGGATCGCTGTGAAACTTCTATTCAAATGAGGAGGGAGAAAGTTTTGTAACATGATGCCAGCAACCAGTCACTTCGGGAAAATTTTTCGCGAAGTGGCATTTTGATTCCATCTTCCAGCGAAGCAGTTTTCAAGGCCATTTCTCAGTGAACCATCATAGATCCACGTACCATCCTTGTCTTCGCTTCGGCCCTAACTCATTGTGAAGCAACGCTTTGATTAAAAATCCAGCGAAGCTCCACCCAGGGCAAGTCTGACGACAGTGCTCCTCTCGAGGGGCACACATTCCAAGGTCGGGTATTTATCCAAGGCGTTTGTGCGACACATAAATGCAGTTTTTTCGCCCCGAAAGACCCGGTATCTAGTTATGGTAATAGGATGGGAAATCTCAATTGCAGAAGATGGCCAACGCGATTTTTGGAGCCGCCTGAGCGTCCTAACCAAAATGGGTCTGCGGTTCATAAATGTGAATTTCCCCGCTTAACGCGGCCCTGTATCTAGTTATGGTAATTGGATAAGAGGGTTCGATTGTGAAAAGTAGGCTAGCATCATTGCTAGATCTGCCCTAACATTTTTGTAAACCGGGATCATTAATGGCACAGAGAGGGGGGGTCCTCTATAAAAACCCACGCATTGTAATGAAAAGGGGGGGAACATTTTGCTAAAGAAGCTGCTGTAACTAGACATTCTGCATCAATATAGAAGATCTTTGGCTCTGAATCTGTGCTTTCTTTTTATGTTGCCTCTGGCAAGTATTTCTGCTTTCATTTATTTTTTTGATTGCTGTAATTCTGATATCTAGATTTTAGCGTTGGGAGATAAATGTGTCTGGAATTTTGGTTAGAGGATACATAGAGAAGCATATGCAGTTTTAGTTTCTGTTACATCTTCTGTATTATTTGCTGCTGGTTTAGATATAGATGAGTTATTGTGTTGCGTGTTCTTTCCCACTGCAATATCCAGTTATTTCCATCCCTTTCTGCATTGTTTATCTCTTTCCTGCACCCTTACTCTTTTAATCTCTTTCCAGCACTCTTATCTTTTTATTTCTTTCCTGCACTCTTATCTTGAAACCCCGGTAGTTTAGTATAGGAGTCGGCCTTCTCCGAAGATTGGCACGGAGGGCATCTCTTCCCTCCGGCCTTTCAATGTTGGTCCAGGTCTAGGGCACATAGACGAACAAAATCCTTTCCTATGGCAGATTTGTGACCAACAGGAATGATTGGGCATCATTCCAAAAAGCAAGATGACTTTGACTTGCTCGAGTCCACTTTTCAAGATAATAATACCCTAACAAGCAATCAAACAGAGCTTTGGTTTGTTCAGATTGATTACATAGATGTGGTCTAGCCGACACCTAGCAAGAACTTTAGCTTTGATCAAACACAAAGAAGTGCGACTCGCTTTTGAGCTTTGGCTCTTAGCATATGTTGCATTTTCTATGCATGTTGAAAAATTTCTTGTGTTCAGCTTTTGAAACATGGTAAATAGATATGGCAGAAATACCATCATCTTCACAAGCATTGGCTGTTACTATTGGTTATGAATCTGTCATGAGGAAAGGATTTTGGGTTAATGCGCCCAGATTCGCCCACCAGCATGAAAGGCCGGAAGGAAGAGATGCCTTCCGTGCCAATCTCCGGAGAAGGCCGGCTCCTTTTGGGGGGTTTTGTTTAAGCTAAGAGTGCAGGAAAGAGATAAATGAACAGAAAGAATATACAAATATACTTGGAGTTTGGTGGGGGGAACTAACAGTACGGCAACCAGCAATCACCAATACTTACTGCATCATAAATACAAAGCATGACTGAGAACTGCAAAATCTAAGTGTACTTTCTGTACTAAGCAATATACGCACAGCTACAATGGTCCCCTAGCAAACATTCTCCCTACAAGGAGAACTAACAGCACGACAATGCATCAATCACCACTACGTACGGAAACTCAAAACAGAAAGTAACTAAGAGATGTCAGAACCAGGTATGTGTCATGCAGAGAATTTAACCGCACAGCTACAATGGCCCCCTAGCAAACATTCTCCCTACAAGGAGAACTAACAGCACGACAATGCATCAATCACCACTACGAACAGCAACGTAACACACAACTGATGGAACTGCTACCACATCTATTATATGAAGTTCAAAAGTGCTTGACCACCAAATGCTAAAATAAATTAACAAGCCATGGCACAAACAATGCTAAAGGCGCCTGATCATCAAATGCTGAAACGAATCAACGAGCCATGACACAGGGAAGCGTTAAGCATAAAGCGTAAAGAAATAAAAGCAGCAGAACAGAACCAGGCATACAAATTATATTTATAAGCAGAAGCACGGTTACATTGGTTCCCTAACAGACATTCCCCTTCCACACTTTACAATGAATTCATGGTGGGTTTTTATAGGCCGAGTCCCTCCCGTTACATTAATGGGCACAAGGTCCCAGTCAAACAATAGCTGACAAAAGCGGCGAAAGAGCTGCAAATGCTGACCTTTTGTCGGACCGGACTGTACCCGCAGCATGGTCTTCTTGGAAGCTGGACAGCTACGTGGCAGTGTGTTGGGCAGAACTTCTCCTTGGCAGGAATGCGGGTAGCTGGAGCAGGTAGAACCTCCAATCGGCTTTAAATGAGGTCACTGGCACAGGTAATGCAGCCCATGCTCGTCCTTTTGCTCGGCATGTCTTGGCTCAAATCCCGAAGCTGGACACTTGTCAGATGATGGATGATGCTGTTTGACACGTGTCTGCCTTGAAAGGCAGTTTGTCCAACTTCGCTTGGGATCAGAGCGTCTCGGGTTGCGCGGGCAGAAAACAGCGCAGTCGGGAAGGCCTTCATGCCTTAGGTGTATTTCTGAGTTTGTTTCCCTACTGCGCACCTGTCAAGGGCGCACTCCGGCTTCGCTGCGAAGTCAGACTGCGCACAGGTGAAAACTGGTATCTGCCGCCGTACGGACTTTGCCCCAACACTTATCACTCTTTTGTCAGCCTGCCAGCCTGTCAGTTACAAGGTGCGCCCAGAAGAGGGGCGAAGTCGGACTTCGCACCAAAACTGGGCGAAGTACGCACTTCGCACCAAAACTGGGCGAAGTGCGAACTTCGCACCAACACTTAGCCATTTTTCAGGTAACTTGCTGGAAAGTTTAAAATTCAACTGAGGGGCTCCAAGAAAGGGGGGAAGAAAGAGAATGTGGGAAAGAAAGAGGAAGGGAGAGCAGAAGAAAGGAAAATAGAGGAAGAGGGAAAAAGAAGAGCAGCACTGTTACAAAATTGAAAACATTGCACCCCGTGCAAAATGTGACAAAAGTTACCAGACCGCTTGGTTATGAAGTGGCAATGGCGTAAGCTATTTAAAAAACCATGCCTATTTCAAGGCCTTTCCCAACAACAATCCTTGCTGCAATGCTTGTGAATCAGGTTGTAACATTTGAAAAAACTTTGTGGAACACTTGTTCGAAGGAAAAGGAGTCGTTGGTTTCTCTGGTGGATACACATTGAAAGATTGAGACCTTGCTCTCTTTCGACAAATGAAAAGTTGTCTATGATCCAAAAAATGTGAGTTGACATAAGCTGAATTTGCAAAGGAAGAAAACCCTTAACAATGTTGGTTGGAGCTAAGAAAAGATCCAATCTTGGTAGCAAATGTGGGGCGAAATTGATACCACAATGAAAAAGGTCCCTTGAGGACGATTCAATGGAAACTTCGATATTATCGGGAAAGAAAACCACCTGAATGAATTTTGACTTCGCTTCTACGATCTCTGTTGTCTCTCTCCTAGTACATTCTTAATTTCAAGTTGATCCAAGGGAGGAAGATGATTCGAAGTTGCAATAGTTTGATGACTATTTTCCTGTCATCTTTGATCATTCCCCTAAATGGGTGGCAACATCCCAAATAGTGGCTTCTAGCATAGGAGTAACCACTCCTAGTTCATCTTAGCTATTGCCATTAGAGCAACTATCTTCGAGTGTGAGCTCCCCATAAAAGAAGACGAGGGGATATCCAGCCATCCAAACGAAGGGATGATAGCTTGAGCACTTCTTAATTGCAGACACCAATTATTGATCCTCAACCTCTAAGAGGTCCAATTTCCAATGTGTGATTGAGACACTGCCTATTAAACATTTAAAAAATATATAAACAAGTTGGCTATTAAACATAATTAAGATATATAAACAAGTTGGAGCATCTAGGTCGCAAGGTCAATTGGGGTATGTGCTTTGATGAGTGCTTCCAAGTTCTCTCATGTAGATCCTTGTGGGTGCGGTTTGTCAAGAATCTGCCTTAGGTATGGAATGTCTCATCCATGCGCCCTAGACCCGGCCAACATTGAAAGGCCGAAAGGAAGAAATGCCTCCCATGCCAATCTCCAGAGAGGGCTGGTTCCCTTACTATTCTAACTTGGGGATTTGAGATTAAGGAACAGGAAAGAAATTATAAATGACTGAAAGGAATGGGAAATATGGCCTCAAGCCATATGAACAGGGGTGATGGACAAACAACACGATAACTTAATTGCACTTTGAATCAATAGCACTTCACACAAAGAAAGTAATATAAATTAAAACTAGATATCTTATATGTGAAATTTCCAGATTTATTCCAGTGTTCACCCTCTATCGGAAGCTAAATCCAGACATAGAATTATAGCCCACAGAAAAAGAAGAGAATTTGATAGAAATATAGAATAGAAAACATACACAAGGAGAAATCCAAAATTAGAGCCAAGGTTTCTTTGCATTCATAGTAGGATTCATGTACAACAAGTCTAGCAAAACGTCCATCATATTACGTTAGAATTGCTGGCTTTTATAGAGGATTTCGCCTCTGAAACATAAATGCACACCTACAAAACATCGCGGTGGCAGCAAAGATAGGATTTCAGCACTCATTAAACAGTAATGAGGCATGGCCCAAATTCGGTGACTCATGAAGAAGTGGCTGTATGGCTTCAATGCGGCGATATGGTTCGCCTATTGCGCCGCTT
The DNA here is from genome assembly GCA_028583015.1 of Wollemia nobilis. Lineage (NCBI taxonomy): Eukaryota > Viridiplantae > Streptophyta > Pinopsida > Araucariales > Araucariaceae > Wollemia > Wollemia nobilis. Next base: position 2,286,185 of record JAQPPZ010002512.1, read on the forward strand.
CCTCACTTGTTGGAACCGCCTCAATGAAAGATTGGATTTTGAGATCCGGGAAAATCAAATCCGGAAGCTTCTCAGACCGACTGCAATTAAACCGGTGAGGGCGCAACTTGTTTCGTCGACGAGAGGCGCTTCTGAGGAGCTGAGGCAAGGGGGGCTAGACTGAAACAGGCACCTTACGGAGCAAGCCCCACCTACGTTTCGCTGTTCTAAGTCCCGAAATGTGCTTGCGCTCAAAAACTACAGAGAAACGACTTTGCTAACTTGGGAGCGGCGTCGGCGTGGAAAAGTCAAAGGTCATTTCTCTCTCACTTGGCTCGAAACTGCCTTGCACTGGAAACTTGGAGCGAAACACCTTGCTGCGTTGGGAGGGGCACCAGAGTGGAAAAGTCAAAGATCATTTTGCCCAAGATAGCTCCGAATTTGCTTTGCGCTGGAAAACTGGAGCGAAACGCCCCGGTCCACACTTAGCATTTTTTCTGTTTGATAGGTTGCGCCTTGGAAAAGTCAGTCTATTTCTCTCCTAACCCCGAAAAGGAATTGTGCTTGGAAATCTGAGTGAAACGCCTTGGGCCCCACCTACGTTTCGCCCAACCTTTAGCCCGAAATGGGCTTGCGCTCTTGATTTGGGCGAAAAGACTTTGGGCCCCACATTGCCTCGGGAGTTTGAAACAAGTTTGCACTGACCTTGAGGGCTGGTCAAAGGTGCTTTTGCCCAAAAGAAGTCCGAAATTGGGCTATGCTCATGATTTGGGACGAAACAGAATTGGGTCCCACTTGCAATTCTCTCTGAAACGAAATTTGCGCTGGCCATAGAAAAAGACAAAACAAGCCTTTTCGCCCCACCTTGTCCCAAAATTGCCTTGCGCTCTTACAGAGGGGCGAAACAGAACTGGGCCCCACACCACGTTGAAGCAGATTTACACTAAGTGTTAGGACAGAATGAAGGCGTTTTCACCCAGTTTAGCTCTGAAAAGGTTTTGCGCTCTCTAGCCGGGGCAAAAAGACCTGGGCCCCACGCAGCACTTTTTCCATCTGAAGTTGAGTTTCGCCTAGCCAAGGCCCGAAACTGCCCTACGCTCTCACTCAGAGACGAAAAAGCCTGGGCATTACTTACATTTTCTTCTCCAAAGCTGGGCTTTGCTGCTCTCTGGCCTGAAACGGCTTGCGCTCTACTATTTGCCCCGAAACCAACTTGCGCTTGGAGACCTGGTGCGAAACTACCCTTGCCCTCAAAAAGACAAAGACCCTGCATGGTGAGTGAACAGGAAAAACTGCACACTCCCTTGGGTGCAGCCAACAAATTCTGACAGCAAAACACGGGAAACAAAGGACACATTCTGAAAAAAGAACAGAGTTTCAGGGAAGCAGAAATTACTGAATAGTAAAAAATGTACAGAGGAGATCAATGTTGCAGGAATGCCAATAGGTGCCAATGCTCTGGTTCTAGCAAAGCATCACTATCCCTTCTCTTTCCTCATTTTTGTTGCTTGCTACCATTTTATTTCCTGTTGCTTCCTAGTGCACTATGCCTAAGGCTTCAATATCCCAAGTTGTTGCCTTTTTAGTTGTATGTTCTATTCCCATTTCCACACTAACTTCGTTCCCACTATTGTTGATTCCTCCACTCTTGTCCCCATCCCATCGAGTGATTTGTTCACTTTTCCTTCTTTACAAACTTTGCTACAACCGTCGCTGCAAGCATTCCATCTACCACAACTATCACCATTTTTGATTCACCTCATTTTGCATAGGTGAATTCTTCCCCTTTTTCTTTGGGTGTAGTCACCACAAGTTTGAACACTCCTGTGTGGCAATCTGGGCTGTAGCCCACTATTTCATGCCAACCTCCAACTGCAATGATTATTTTGACTATGATCATAATTTCATTGTGGGTATCTTCTGTCTCAGCTATGGCCTCACATTCTTTAGCTGATTCAACAAATGCTTCATCATCAATAATTGCAATAGATTCATCTTTAGTATTTTTGCCATTTATTAGTCAGGTAGCATTGAGCTCCCAATTATTTTTTGACTAGTCAAGTAGCAGCTTATGATTAACTTTTCAGCCTTTGATGTACCCATTTAGGCCTATTGGCTAGACATTTACATCGTTTACTGCACCATTGGGGCAGCAGCCCATTCAATCAATCGACAATTTACTGCCAATGATTCAACAGATGAGAGGAGAATTAGAGAAATGGATTGTGGAAAGTTTGCATCTTCTATGAGAGCAATGTCAAACCAACTCCTATCCCAATTGGGACCTACAGGCAAAGAGTTCTGTCTTGCCTTCTTGGTCTCAAGGACCCAAGCAAACCTCTTGCTTAGATGTAGCTAAAAGATTATGTGGCTTATGCCATGACATTCAATATGAGCGAAGTTGGATCAGAGGATAAGATAAGGATAGCTGCTGAGATCAGCAAGATGGTCAGTGACGATTATCAAAAACATTTTTGCAGGTACCAGAAGCTTGACGCAGCTTGCTGCAAAATGCGGAAGATATAAAAGACACCATCTCATAGAAGTGAAGTTCATTATATGCCAAAGAGCAGCAAATCAATGATCTTTGCGAACAGCTGAACAAGGTGCCTACTCAAGATGCACTTGATGAGAAGAACAACAATGCCAAGGCATTTGAAAGTAAAACGTAACATCTGCAAAAGGAAATTGACTCCTTGAAAGAGGAAAACAAGAGCTTGGATCAACAAGTTGAAGACGTGAAAACTGGGAAATCCTAGCAGGCCTCCAATCTGCAAAGGCAAATCAATGATTTGGAAAAGCAGATCAAGGGAGGAAAGGGTGTCTTCCATGACATCCTCAAAGAAGTTTTGGTCTGTAATTGGTACCAAATATATGTGACCTTTCAATGTATAGTCCCATTTTGGAGTATATTGATATATTGAATAAATTAATACATGTAGTAAAAAGATGATGTACAAAAGCTTCTTAGCCAAGCTAGATAATAGGCCATAGGAGGTGAATGTCCTAAAGGCAAAACTCAATACAATGTCCAATGCTACCCAGAAGGTAACTTGTATAAATGATAAGGACGATGCCTAAAGGGATATAAAGTTAGTTGGCAAGAAGAATAAATCTGTGGATCTGTGCCAAGATTATATGAATGCTCTTATACTTGACACCTTAGCAATGCTACCTACAATGATCTCCCTGCTTTGTGGGATGTAGAAGGAAAACTTCTTCCCAAGCAGGAGTATGTCAAGTTCAACGAATCCGAGAAGGAGACTAAGATCAACCTCAATGGGTTGGATGCTCAACCCTCTGCTCAGTAGATTGTCGATTTTGTCACTGCCATGTGCAGGTTACAAATAGAAATCAAAGAGGTAACAGCCAAAGGTTTACCTCAGATGAATTATTAGGAACTGAAGGACAAGTTTGGTGAAACGAAGCAAGAAAAGACTCCTACGTCAACTAAATGGGATCAATAGAAGTCCCCCTAATAGCTTGCATTTCATCAATTTTGGTCCCTTGACTTCACAACTCAATGGACAAGTTTTGAAACCTGGGTTTGTTCACCATGGCAATTATAATGACCTAGAAAGTTGACAGAAATATAGTAAATTCTCAGTTCACTACCTTCATTTTGTTTTGGCACTCAAAATGTCCAATTCTGTAGAGGCCTATTGCTCATAAATATATTTTAGTTTAAACGAGAAGGCTTAATGCCTTGGCTTTAGTTTCAATACTTAGCCAATTTTGGCTTCCAAAATTTTAAAGATCTGTAGGTTTGGGAGTTGCAGAAGAAAATGGTGTGTTCTGCTCTGAATTATAAAACAAAGCAAATCAGATGCTCCTAGGTCCTTACAGATTCCATCCCAAGCAAATTAGACCTTGTGGGTTAGCTCTAGGCCATCCCTAAACAATTTAGACATTTCAAAGCCATGATCGTTGAGAACACAACGAACAAGTGTGACCTGCCTTTCAAGGGCCTTGGCAGCGAAAGCATCAATCAAGGAGGAGAACCCCATGCTAATGTCATATGCTATTAGGGGGAGCATTTGAAAGAAGCAAAGGAGGTCACACAAAAAATATTCTTGATGAAAACCCTCTATGTGCCTGAAGCCCCATGAAAACATTTAAATCCTTAAAGCCCTAGAAAGTTATCAGGTGTAGGACCGAGTCAAAACAAAAGACCACTGACATTACTTTGATGGGCCTTGATGCAAAAGGAATTCAAGGAGGTCCAAGCCTCTGAAGGGGCTTAGAAGCCCGAAATGCTGCACACACTACCATGTCTCTTTGATGCTCCCATTGGTGTTATTGTAAGAGCGAAAGCCTTGAAAAAAGAAACATGTCATGATGATGCAAGCCAACCAAGCCACCGACCAATCGGAGTGTCGAGCATCAATTAGCCAAGGAGCAAATCTTGTCGAAGGCTCAAAGCCCCAATTCATTCCCAACCAATTAGAAGGCTCCATAGAGAATATGCAAAAAGAATAGTATAGGCCGGCTTATACAACCTGTTTCACTCCAATCAACTTCTTACCGTTGATTTGAGACTTCTTTTGCAATGTACACTGTTAGGAACCTTCTATTAAAAATAAACTCATTCACATAAATATTGCAATTAAAACAGAGTTTCATGAAATAACAGTATATTGCAATACAAAATGTAAATGTAGAATTAAAGCAATCTCACAAAACAACACAAAATCGCAGGCCTCTTCGAGGGGGCAACTTCCTTCAATACTTTCTGTTGCCACATTTTGCACGGGGTGCAATGTTTTCAATTTTGTAGCAGTGCTGCTCTTCCTTTTCCCTCTTCCTCTATTTTCCTTTCTTCCTCTCTCCCTTTCTCTTTCTTTCCTACATTCTCTTTCTCCCCCCTTTCTTGGAGCCCCTCAGTTGGATCTCAAGTTTGACAGCAGTTGCCCTGGAAAATGGCTAAGTGTTGGTGCGAAGTTCGCACTTCGCCCAGTTTTGGTGCGAAGTCCGCACTTCGCCCAGTTTTGGTGCGAAGTTCGTACTTCGCCCAGTTTTGGTGCGAAGTCCGACTTCGCCCCTCTTCTGGGCGCACCTTGTAGCAGGCTGGCAGGCTGACAGAAAAATGACTAAGTGCTGGAGCGAAGTCCGTACGGCGGCAGAAACCAGCTTTCACCTGTGCGCAGTCCGACTTCGCAGCGAAGTCGGAGTGCGCCCTTGACAGGTGCGCAGTAGGGAAACAAACTCGGAAATGCACCCAAGGCATGAAGGCCTTCCCGACTGCGCTGTTTTCTGCCTGCGCAACCCGATGGCGCTCTGATCCCAGGCGAAGTTGGATAAACTGCCTTTCAAGGCAGACACGTGTCAAACAACATCATCCATCATCTGACAAGTGTCCAGCTTCGGGATTTGAGCCAAGACGTGCCGAGCAAAAGGACGAGCATGGGCTGCACTACCTATGCCAGTGGCCTCATTTAAAGCTGATTGGAGGTTCTACCCGCTCCAGCTACCCGCATTCCTGCCGAGAAGAAGTTCTGCCCAACACACCGCCACCTAGCTGTCCAGCTTCCAGGAAGACCATGCTGCGGGTACAGTCCGGTCCGACAAAGGTTAGCATTTGCAGCTCCTTCGCCGCTTTTGTCAGCTTGTGTTTGACTGGGACTCTGTGCCCATTAATGTAACGGGAGGGACTCGGGCTATAAAAACCCACCATGTTTTCATTGTAAAGGGTGGAAGGGGAATGTCTGTTAGGGAACCATTGTAACCGTGCTTCTGCTTATAAATATAAATTGTATGCCTGGTTCTGTTCTACTGCTTTTATTTCTTTATGCTTATGCTTTACGCTTCCCTGTGTCACGGCTCGTTGATTCATTTCAGCATTTGGTGGTCAGGCGCCTTTAGCATTGTTTGTGCCATGGCTTGTTGATTCATTTCAGCATTTGGTGGTCAAGCACTTTTGAACTTCATATAATAGATGTGGTAGCAGTTCCATCAGTTGTGTGTTACGTTGCTGTCCGTAGTGGTGATTGATGCGTTGTCGTGCTGTTAGTTCTCCTTGTAGGGAGAATGTTTGCTAGGGGACCATTGTAGCTGTGCGTATAAATTCTCTGCATAACACATATACCTGGCTCTGACATCTCTTAGTTGCTTTTTGTTTGAGTTTCCGTACGTAGTGGTGATTGATGCATTGTCGTGCTGTTAGTTCTCCTTGTAGGGAGAATGTTTGCTAGGGGACCATTGTAGCTGTGCGTATATTGCTTAATACAGAAAGTACACTTAGGTTTTGCAGTTCCTTGTCATGCTTTGTATTTATAATGCAGTAAGTAATGGTGATTAATGTGTTGCCGTACTGTTAGTTCCCCCCACCAAACTCCAATCTCATTTGTAAATTCTTTCCGTTCCTTTATCTCTTTCCTGCACTCTTAGCTTAAAACCATAAAACCCCCAAAGGAGCCGGCCTTCTCCGGAGATTGGCACGGAAGGCATCTCTTCCTTCCGGCCTTTCATGTCGGTGGGCGAATCCGGGCGCATTAACCCAAAATCCTTTCCTCATGGCAGATTCGTAACCAACGGTCTGGCACCCGGGGGCTTGTTGTCGGAAAGTTCTGGCACGCCCGGTGGGACCAGGGTCCCACATTTGAAGAGAGATTTTCTGATCAGTCTCCACCTGGCGCTGACAGTGGTTTCTGAGCACTTGGTGAGACAAGGAAGTTTCTCACCCCCAACAGAATTGAAGCACCGGTGTTCGCTTCATTGCTGTTCGAAATCTGAGCACCTGGCGACTCTGCACGAACAAATCCTCTGAGTCCGAAAGACCGGTCCCAGCACCTTCATGCAAACAAGAAGGTGGCGAGCAAGGGATCCGAGAAGCCCGCCTGACTTTTACGAACTGGACATCAACGCTCGAGGCGAAATTGCCAGGCTGGCTGATCCGCAAGCTCGTGTCGACGAAGCCGAGGCTGAAATCCAAGAAGAAGCCGAAGCCGAGGTCGGCGGAGCTGAGTACGAAATAGAAGAGGCCGAGGAAGAAGAAGCATCTGCATCCTCGGAAAGTACCGACACTGAGTACACAACCGACGGCGGAGAAGAAGAAGAAATGGCTGCCCAGCAGCAGAATGACGATGATCTCTTCCCGGCGGTGGACTCTACAGGGCCCTTGGCCCTGGTCGGACAGCAAGCTGTGCCCCCTGCTGCTTTAAAGTCTATCCCTACATACGACGGCTACGGCAAGACGGCGTACGAGCACATCCAGGACATCCTTGCCCTGGCCGCATTACATTCCATTACCGATGAGAGTGTGAAGACCCGTCCCGCCGGCCCTTTCCCCGAGGGGAAAGCTTCTCTACCGGTGGAGATCGCCGCTAGAGGGATCCATCACAAGGTGGCCCCAGCTTGCCAGAAGGCTCGTGAAAGGATGCAACGAGTCTGCTGACCCTACTTCTTTGCTGCATCAGTTCCAAAGTATCCAGAGACATCCTCAAGAGGAGGTGTCTGACTTTAACATCAGGTTTGCGAGATCCTGGAAACGGGTACCTCGCGAACTTCGGCCTTCAGCCGGCATGGCTGCTCACTACTATCTGAGATCCTTCAACTCAGACATATGCCTGCTGCTGAAGATTGCCAGAATAGACGAGTTTCCTGCTCTGTACGAGGCTGCCCAGCAAGCTGAAGCTGACATTATTTCTATCGGCAGACTCCCGTCCAGGGTGCAGGAACCCATTCATCCTGACTTCCCCAGATCCCAGTATCCTCCTGCTTCTGGTGGTGCGCCGTCCACATCAGGGCAGCAACCCCAGCAACAGTGGAATCCGGCGCCGGTCGTAACTCCTTACGGCCCGCCTCAATTGCATTATCCTCACCCGCCTCCTGCTCCGCATTTTCCAGCACTTCCTGCTCCCCCTCAGTACGCACCTTATTCTAACCCTCCTCCATTAGCCGCATTGCCTCCACCGGCACAGTTGCCGCCTCCTGACAGTAGCATTCAGAATACAATCCTCCAGGAGGTGCGGGCTTTGGCCTCAGGATATCATGCCATGTCCAATGACATGACCGCTCTGAAGAAGAAGCAGGCCCAGATGGACCTCGCTCCTAGGAGGCCATATGCGCCCCCGGCGCTGACAAAAGACAAGCCCCCGGAGCATCAGTTGCAGAGGCGTCCGCCTCCGAGAAATGCTGCTATAGAAGACCCGCCTGGTCCTTCCGACCAGGTGAACTGGTGCACTACGTGCAACGACCCGCATTCGGAGGAAGACTGCACATTGCACCAGCACTACATCCAGACCTTGGCCGGCAGCGCCATAGAGGACGATGAACTCTACATGATCCTGGACGGCGAAGCCAACTTTGCCCTCCCAGAGGAGAATCTAGTGCCGCCCGCCAAGGAAGAAAAGAAAACCGCAGATGCTGCCAAGCCTTTGCAAGTTTACGCCAGAAGAGAAAAACCGCAGCCCGGTGGACTGCCACCGTACAAACGGCTGTGGCCCTACACAGCCCAGGAGAAGGCATCCAAAGATAAAACTCCAGCCAAGCCTCCTCCGGCAAAGGCTGCCCCTGTTCCAGCCAAGCCTCCTATAGCAAAAGCTCCAGCTCCGGCTAAAGCTCCCGTACCTCAGCCTCCAGCTGAAACCAAAGAACAAGCCCAGGAGAAGCTGAAGTACCCGTCTCTGACCAAGAGACAGCGAGTTGAGGCTACCCAGCAGTACCGGACGAAGTATGAGCCGACAAAAGAAGCAGAAGGAGCTAGTACCTCGGGCTACAACATTGTAGACGAGTTGAAAAGAACACCTGCTAGAATCAGCATGTATGATGCTCTTCTGGTCCCAGGCCAGGTGGATCTGCTGCAAGAATCTCTGAAGAACATGAAAGGCGGCAAGCAGATACAGCCCGCTGTCCTGGTTCAACCTCTGACAGTCTCAGCCACTGGGAAGAACAGACCGCCTCCCTTTTATCTGTCTTTACGGATGCAAGGGCACATAGTTCACAACTGCATGGTGGATTCTGGTGCTTCCACGACTGTGATGCCGAAGGCCGTCTGCGATGAGATCGGGATGGAATACACACGGAGCAGCCAAGGCGTGCTGCAATTAGACGGCACCCCTGTCAAGACAGTTGGTGTCATAAAGGACATCCCTATCCGGCTGCACAAGGCTCTCGACATCGTGGTCATCCAAGAGGTCGTGGTTGTTGACTTGGCTCCCTACTTCGGCATGTGTCTCTCTCGGGAGTTCACTGCGAAGTTGGGCGGGTACCTGTCTCTAGACTACTCACACATGGAAGTGCCCTTCAAAGGAAGGAGACTGAAAATTTTCAATGAGAAGCCTTCCACCTTCCTAGTAGAGAAGATACCCGGAGGAGAGTTGGACTGCATGGTCCAGTTGTCGGAGGAAGAGCTGGTGACAGTAGAGCTGACAGAGCAAGCCTTCGAAGTGCTACAGCTTGAAGATGAGTTCTCTTTGCGGGACTTCAACGCCGTAATTGAGACAGAGCAGGGTTGTTACTCCATCGTACAGCCCGAGAGGCTTGACAAGTCAGCTGCAAAGGAAGTGGGACCTGCACCTGAGAAGCTGTGGAAGCTTTTCTTTGACGGCGCGCGATGCAAAAATGGCGCCGGTGCAGGGGTGCTTCTGGTTTCTCCAACCGGAATCCAGAAGGACTATACCTACAAGTTGGCCTGGAGCTGCACTAACAACTCGGCGGAATACGAAGCCCTGTGCTTGGGTTTGCGAAAGGCGGAGAGGCTGGGGATCAAACACCTGCAGATCTTTGGAGATTCAGAGCTGGTGTGTCACCAAGTTACGAACAAGTGCGCCTCCAAACAACACTATCTTAGAGCGTACCGCAACCGGGTGTGGGACCTGATGGAGTCGTTCGACTCGTTGAATGTCAAGGCGATATCGCGTGAGAAAAACAAACACGCTGACATTCTGGCGTCTGTTGGAGCCAGGTACGTTCCGGCTGATGACGTTGTCCAGAAACCGAAGCCGGTTCGCACTATTTACAGGCCTTCTGTGCCTGATAAGGACACCCACTGGCAGGTGTTCAGTTGTGACGAGGAAATCGTCACATTTTTGGTTAACGAAGTTGGTTCAATCGAAGGTAGAGACCCTGATGACGAGCAATATGAGGGGTTGATACAGTTAAGAAATAATCATGTCCCAAAAGGACTGATTACATTGGAGAGTCTGTTTGATCAGAATGACAGAGCTATATCTCACAGGATCAAAGTAGACCCGAAGCAGTATGCTGACCTGGAACTTGAACCTGGTAAAACTATCAAGGTCGGAACAGACTGCACGTCGGAGGAACTTGAGCAGATCAGATCACTGTGCCAAGAGTTCCCCGACATCGTGGCCTGGTGCTACGAGGATTTGAGGGGGTATGACAGAACTGTCATCCAGCATACCATTGAGCTAGAGGATGGCGCCAAGCCATTCCGACAGAAGCAGAGGGCCGTGAATCCGAAGATTGAGGCCATGATGAAAGCCGAGCTCTTGAAGATGCTGGAAGCCAAAATCATCTACCCCATCAAACATTCATCCTGGGTCGCGAATTTGGTGCCCGTGAGGAAAAAGAATGGCGACATTCGTCTCTGTGTCGACTTCAGAAACCTGAATCAGGCTTCCCTCAGGGACCACTATCCGCTTCCCCAAATCGACCAGATTCTACATATCGTTGCTGGAGCCCAGAGATTCTCACTCATAGATGGATTTTCCGGCTACAACCAGATTTGGGTCAAAGATGAGGACCAGCATAAGACGGCGTTCACCACCAAGTGGGGGACGTTCGCCTATCAGCGCATGCCGTTTGGCTTATCCAATGCTGGTGCCACATTCCAAAGGGCCATGGACCTGGCCTTCCGAGAGCTGCTCAATAAGATCATTGTTATCTACCTTGATGACATGACTGTTTTCTCTCACCAAAGAGGGGATCATGTTTCACACCTACGGCAAATATTTGAGAGGTGTCGAGAATTCGGCATTTCTATAAACCCGAAGAAGTCTGTCTTCGCGGTAAAAGAAGGAAAGCTGCTGGGACATGTCATCTCCGAGGAAGGCCTCGCCATTGACCCTGACAGAGCGTAAGCCCTCCTTCGCTTGCCAGCCCCCATCGATAAAAAAGGGCTGCAGTCCTTCTTCGGTCAGATTAACTTCGTGCGGAAGTTCATTCCGGACTTCGCACAGGTGATCAAGCCTATGGCCGAGCTGTTGAAAAAAGATACAAATTACGAATGGACTGATGAGAGAGAGCAAGCCTTCGAGGAAATCAAGGCTCGAATTGCGCAAGCTCCGGTGTTGACAAACCCGGACTACTCCAAGGACTTCATCCTTTATGCAGTGGGAGAACCCGAAAGTTACGCTGCAGTCCTAACTCAGAAGGGAGACGATGGCGAGGAGCGCCCCATAGCATTCCTGAGCCAAGTGATTCAGCCGCATGAGGAAAAGTACAACTTTATAGAGCGGCAGGTTCACGCTGTTATGAAATCCCTCCGAAAGTTCAGGCATTTTGTCTCCCAGAGCAAAACGACTGTCTTTGTGATTCACCCGGACGTTCGAAGCTTCATCATACAAGGAGAACCGGGTCACAAGAGAGCAGGATGGATTGCAAAAATCCAGGAGTTCGACATCGAAGTGCGGCCCACCAAGCTTATCAGGGGCCGAGCCTTGTGTCAGGAATTGGCCCGAAGCGCTGTAGCCGGCATCTCCGCCTGTAAGTGGGAGGACACAGCGACACGCATCTACCTAGCCAACTCCTTATCGGAGGGGAGTGATTGGACAGATGAACTGGTGAGATATTTTTGCACCGGAAGATGTCCAGATCACCTGAACGCCTCACAACGAAGGAGATTTCGGCTAGGTGCACTTAAGTACACTCTTCGCCCCGAGGGGCTTTACTTCAAAAACATCGACGGCATCCTGTTGCGGTGCGTCAGAAAATCAGACCAGCCCAGGGTCCTCGGAGATTTTCATTCCGGGATGCCTGGGGGTCATCATTCTGCAAGGCCTACGGCCTTAAAAATAATTAGAGCTGGGTACTATTGGCCCACTCTATTTGGCAGACGCTCATGCGGTCTTGCTCCAAGTGTGATCAATGCCGCAGGTTTGTCTGGCGAAACAGAAAAGCACCCCCGCCCCTTCAACCGATTCAAGCCGAGACTCCGTTCCAAAGAATGGGGTCTAGACTTCATTGGGGTGATTTCGCCTAGTTCCTCTGCCGGACACAAGTTTATTCTTACGACCACCGATTACTTCACACGGTGGGCAGAGGCAATCCCGACCAAGAACGCAGACCAAGAAACGGTCATCGTGTTCATTGAGAGCCTGATTACCCGCTTCGGGGTTCCAGAGTCAATTGTGACAGACAACGGTCCGGGATTCGTAGGCGCTGTACTCACGGAGTACACTGGCAAACTTAGCATCTATCACAAGATGTCTTCTAATTACTACCCGCAGGGGAATGGCCTTGCCGAGTCTACTAACAAGAACCTCCTGAAAATCATCCGGAGGACCATTGACAGAAACAAGCGGACTTGGCATTTACTCCTGAACCGGGCGCTGTGGGCGGACAGAGTTTCATTCAAGAAATCCATCAGAACGTCCCCCTATGCGCTCGTCTATGGCAAAGAGGCTGTCATGCCATCCCACATTGAAATCCCTGCCCTATGGATGTTGGACGAAGACAGGAGCAATGGAGACCCGGTGGACGACAGACTGTGCCAACTCCTGCAGTTGGAAGAAGACAGAGAAAAAGCATACCAGGCCTTCACTGATCATATTGCAGCCACTCAAGGCTGGTTTGCAAAAGGCACCACTGCCCGAGTTTTTAAAATCGGGGACCTGGTGCTGAAGTGGGACTCATATAAGGCAAAGCCGGGCAATCACGGGAAGTTTGATGCTCTCTGGGAGGGCCCTTATCAGATTGCCCGGGTGAACCAGTTCAATGCCTATGTACTTCGGGATATGGAGGGTCAGCTCCTACCTATCCCTGTTAACGGGTTCCACTTAAAAATTTACCGCTGCTGAAGGTGCCCGAGTGGCCCTTCTTTGTAAAAATTTCCCTTATGCATTTTTGTTTTCCAGCATGTACAGTTTCCAGCTTTTAATTTTTTATTTTTTGAGCCTAACTGCGACATGGGAGAGAATACAGACTTCGCAGCGAAGTCTGTTGTCGCCCCTCAGAAGGAGCGAAGTTCGTGAAGGGGCTGCTTGAGTGAAGAAGAAAACAAAGCAAAAAACGGCTAAGTGTTGGCCGCTGCCCGACTTCGCAGCGAAGTCGGGCTGCGCGCCAGCCAAAACGCGAAGTTTGAATGGAGAAAAAACTGCAAAGGCACGAAGAATCGGACTGCGCTCAGTTTTGAGCGAAGTCCGACTTCGCGCGCGAAGTCCGACTTCGGCCGGCTTGCGCGCGAAGTACGAACTGCGCAGCTCGCGCGCGAAGTGCAAACTTCGCGCGAAGTTCGAACTTCGCCCGAACTTCGGGCGAAGTCCGAACGCGCTTCATTGTTCAAGCGCAGCTCGTGCACCCGGTCCAAAGAGGCAGTAAAGTTCTAAGTGTTCGCCTCTCTTCCGAAGTCTGCAAAGGGCCGAACTGCGCTCAACCCTCGGGCGCGGTAAAGAAAAAAGAAAAGAAAGTCTCAATGCAAGTCGCACTTCGCGCGAAGTGCAAACTTCGCGCGAAGTTCGAACTTCGCCCGAATTTCGGGCGAAGTCCGACTGCGCTGGCGAAGTCGGATCGCGCCCAACTTTGGGCGAAGTCCGATTGCGCCTTGTTTTCTGGGCCAGCTTGGACAGTTGTTTAAAAAAATGAATAAAATATTCTAAAAGCTCCAAGCTGGGCCCAAGGCGCATTGCGACCGTTTTGAGATGGGTTTCCGCGCCAAGGGGTTTTTTCTTGAGCAGTGTGCCCAGATAGCAGCAGTGACGTCAGCCATGGCGCAGCGTTCAAGGTAAAGTTAATGATTGCACAGTCCTCAATGAAAAGTGCAATCGAAAAAGCATGGCACGGCAGCCGGGATACCTTTTTCAAAACATTCTCCTGCGCGGCCACCCAAGAAACATAACTCCTTCACTTGCCAGCCGACCTACCCCCTCCTGCGCGACATTAATGACGCTGTCATTATCTAGAAAAGGGGGTCAGATGCATCCAGACATGCCAAACTGCGCAGATTATTCCTGTGACTGCGAAATCTGCTACAGACGCCCTGAATTCGTAATTATTGCTGTTTCGGAGAGATGGACAGAGGAAAGATGCCAATGCCAGCGCAATCCAGCGAAGGGTGCGAACCCGAGGATTTACCGCGGCCAAGTGTTTTCAGAAGTGAAACACCGCCGGAGCGAAAGTCAAAGTCCCGGCCAAAGAAAGTACAACGTGGGCAAGCCCCACCACCTCCGATAAATTACCTGGCGGGATACAAGGACGGCTCATTTTCTATGAGCCTGACTAAGCTGCGGACAAATGTGGAGAGTTGGGCTGACAAGGTTTCGCCCTCTCACCATTTCGGAGCGGCGTACAAGTCAAACCTCTTCCGGTTCTTATGCCCTCCTGTCCATCAATGCCCGGAGCTGGTAGACCTGATTGTCAGACACTACAGACCAGTTACCCGGCAGATTTGCAGCTCCAGCGGTAAACCCTTGTTCGCGCTGCGTAGGGAGACTGTCCAGCCAGCTTTCGCCCCAGGGTTGGAGTATGACTCCAGCACAATCGTCAGAAAGATAAATCTGGGCGAGCAAGCGGGACGCTTCACGCATACAAAACGGATGAGGGATTTCCTCAATTCAGAGCTGAACGCCCCGCTTGCAGCTGGACAGTGGCCAACCGGCCCCATGCCCTTGGCGAGGTTTCAGAACAAATATTTATACACCATTCTGGCATGGATCCTCGGCTGCGACTCTGATGAGCTGGTACAGCCGTACCAGCTAGCGCTGGCAGAATGTCTCCTGTGTGGAGAATCCTACGAACCAGCAGCGCAGAGAAGTGGAAAGCGTCCCATCTTTTTTCGACTGGGCGGACTGGCTGGCATACGCCATCCACTCTAGCCTGGTCAAGCTCCAGAAGAAGCAGTCCACCGAATTTCGGTTCAGTTCTGTTCTAGCTTGGCTATGTTTGTATCATTTGCACTCCCGGATGCCGATCCCGAACCTGAAGAAGGTCAACGAGAAGGGAGAGCCACAGCCCGTCTATGACTGGACGGATGACCTATACCGGAAAGGGTCTTACTACAAGTTTAACTTCAACTTTCTGGGATTGGTCATGTCAGTCTTCAGCGAGGGCGAAATCCCTCGCCCCCCGCGAGAAATGACGAACTCTTTGCTGAGTCAGAAGCTCGGGGACGTCTTTAGACTGACGCAGGGGATTGTGGTTAGAATCTACGGATTCAAGGGCAAACCTCATCTGCTGCCCTACTGGTGCACGGATCATCAGTTTGGGATGGAGGTTGCCCGTCAGATGGATTACGTTGAGGAGGAGTTCGGCCTGGGAAAGAAAAGAGGCCAGATTTTTCAATATCCTCTTTCCTGGGCGAACGTTGAGATTACTGAGGTAGGACAACATGTCTATCTCGAGCGGGAGCTTTTTGACATTGGTCTGATTCTGCTGCCGCAGCGCTGGAAGTACGACCCGTATGGGATAAGGGGAAAGTTCACACATCTCTGCCCCCGGGCGGATATAATCGAGGACAGATGCGATGTGGTCCATGTGGACCTTGACTGGGAAATCGACTTGATGGAAGCTTCGCCTCCGTGGCAGGATTTTTACTGCGAGGAGGTAGCATATGACCCCAAGCGAAACCCGGACCACCAGTTCTCATCTCCAGGGTTTAAAAAATTCCTCTCCAAAATAGCAGGCCTTAACTGGCCAAAAGAAAAGATTATTGAATGCTGGAAGATGAGGTGCCGCACGCAGCACGACAAATCCACCAGGAGAAATCTGGCCGTTGATGACGACTTTTCAGTTCTATATGACCAGCATCATGACAGCTGGCGGCCGTTCGCATATCAAGATTACGTTCCCCGAGGTCCCTTTGAGGGTTATAAAGGAGGGTCTTCCTCCCAACAGTTGTACACTTCGGCAACTGCCAGCGCGGGCCCAGCAGACATCCAAGTGGACCCAATGCAGCCCGTGGCTTCCAAGGCGGCGCCTGAAAAGGCGCAGAAACCAGTCAAGTCAACGCCTGAGGTGACCCTTCAGGCACAAAAGGCGCCAGCACCGCCAGAGAGCAGACCGGTTGCGGCAGACCTTCTGCAAGTCAAACCCCGGTACAAGTTTACCGTGGGAACATCGCCGCCTGCTGCACCTGCTTCATCTCCTTCCCCCGATCCGGCCATTGTTCCAGAAGAGAAGAAGAGGAAGAGAGTTGAAAAGATCAGGCGACCTAGTCTGACAGTGCAGCAGCCAGTCGCAGAGCCGCAGCCGCGTTCAGCCGCTCCAGAGCATGTTTCTCTGGGCAGTCCCGAGCCAGCCGCCGGAACCAGAAGCGCAGACATCCATCCAGCATCGGCTCAGGCGGAGCTCGCAGGTACGTTTGCTGCCCCACTCTCTCTGGTCTCATCTAGCCCTACTCCTACTCCATCCCCCGCTCAATCCGAGCAAGCCGTGGCCGCATCTTCCTCCCCGTCTCCACACCCTTCTAGCGGCCCCCATTCTTTTGACCAGTTTGCTCAGAACCCCAACGTTTCCCTATCTCTGAGTCAAACCCCAAACCCTTCGCCTGAGGTTAGTGCTGAAGCCGTGCATTCACCGTTACATCCACCGCCTCAGCCGCTTGAAACCCTTTCAGCATCAGCCGCTCCCATCTCCACTCCCCGGTCGCCCTCAGAAGCGGCCGATCCTTCCAAAGTCCGTCCGGTTCCTCCTGATCCCATTCCCGCAGGAGAGACGTCTCAGCAGAACCCTAGGCTGGGGGAACCAGACTTCATGGACGACCTCCAGAATACGGACGACTTGCCTCTGGCAACGAGAGCTGTAGAGTACCCTATCTCTTTCCTCCAAAACCTGAAGCGGAGGAGACCTGAAGAGATAGCCGCCCCGGTAAAGCGCACCAAGTTTAACTTTGAGAGGAGAGTGCTTACAACAGAGAAGATAATCCCGAAAGTGAAGAAGCCTCTCCGGGAAATGACCAGGGCGGACTACGAGCTCCAGACAAAGGAGAAGAGCTTTGACGATATCGACAAGCAATACGAGATTCAGGGAATCATTCGTAAAGCGGACAATCTCCTTGTCAAGAGTCTGGAGGAACAGGAAGAGCTTTTCGGGTTGCAGGATAAGACAAGACAGCTTGAAGAGGACCTGTCCAGGTCCACTGAGCAGCTGGAAGCGGCGCAGCGAGAAATAGATGAACTAAAAGCCCACCTGGCCGCTTCTCAAAGAACAAGCCGCAACGGAAAGAGGCAGCCTTGGAGCAGATTTCTCACCTCCAGGAGTCTTTGAAACAGTGCGATCGCAATCTGCAGAGAGAGCATCTCAAGCGACGGTCTTTTCGAAGAGCAAAGTTAAGGGGATGCGGGCTGATCTGCTGTGGGGATGCAAGCCCCACACCTATAAGGCTATGTCAGTTCTGGATTTCGCATCCAGAATTCAAGAAGTTTCTGCCCAGGGAAAGCCTGTGGTAGAGGAGGCCGAACGCCAGGCGAAGCAATGGCTGGACCTGGCAATAAATCTTCAGGAGCGAGCGCGATGGCCTCCAATTCTCCCCCATGTCCTCATTCGCTGCAGAATGGGCAGATGCAAGGGTAACCTTGCATAAATATTTTAAGAAAGTAGAAGAGGTGAGAGTTGCCAGACGAATGCTGGACGCATTCGAACATGAAAGAGACATTTGTATGGCTCCCTTTCACGCTCTTTCTGAACTAGGGTGCCCGGGCTTTGTTGAGAATGGTGAGTTTCTCACCCATGAGCAGGTGAAAAAGAATTGGCGGTCCTTTGAGGCAGATACAGCTGAGATTGATAGCTGGACTGAGCCAATTCAAGAAAGTCAGGTCACCCAGATGGTGTCCAAATGCTGCAAGATCAGCTCCTACTTCCAGGAGCTAGGAAAAAGATACCTCACCATCGACCTGCACGCGGTCGCTGCTTTCCACGCAGCATTAGAAGAAGTTGCTGACCGCCGGCCATTCGAAGCAGAAGCCTGGGGCCAAGCCCAAGCCGCATACAACCGCATCTGCGAGGCAGAAGCAAAAGCTGGAGAGCCTTCGGAAGATGGTTCTGAGGAGGCAACTGACGAAGGTGAATCTGAAGAACAGTTGCCGCGAGGAGAACAGCTAGAGCAGCAAAAGGCAGGGGAAGCAAGTTCCTCTGCACCCAATGGATGAAGGCATGGATTCTTTGCGCCGAGGCGAGCTCGACACCCCGCGAGCCGCCAGAAATGTTGCCACATTTTGCACGGGGTGCAATGTTTTCAATTTTGTAGCAGTGCTGCTCTTCCTTTTCCCTCTTCCTCTATTTTCCTTTCTTCCTCTCTCCCTTTCTCTTTCTTTCCTACATTCTCTTTCTCCCCCCTTTCTTGGAGCCCCTCAGTTGGATCTCAAGTTTGACAGCAGTTGACCTGGAAAATGGCTAAGTGTTGGTGCGAAGTTCGCACTTCGCCCAGTTTTGGTGCGAAGTCCGACTCGCCCGGGGCGGGCGGTCGACTCGCCGTTTGGTGCGAAGTCCGACTTCGCCCCTCTTCTGGGCGCACCTTGTAGCAGGCTGGCAGGCTGACAGAAAAATGACTAAGTGCTGGAGCGAAGTCCGTACGGCGGTAGAAACCAGCTTTCACCTGTGCACGATCCGACTTCGCAGCGAAGTCGGAGTGCGCCCTTGACAGGTGCGCAGTAGGGAAACAAACTCGGAAATGCACCCAAGGCATGAAGGCCTTCCCGACTGCGCTGTTTTCTGCCTGCGCAACCCGATGGCGCTCTGATCCCAGGCGAAGTTGGATAAACTGCCTTTCAAGGCAGACACGTGTCAAACAACATCATCCATCATCTGACAAGTGTCCAGCCTTCGGGATTTGAGCCAAGACGTGCCGAGCAAAAGGACGAGCATGGGCTGCACTACCTATGCCAGTGGCCTCATTTAAAGCTGATTGGAGGTTCTACCCGCTCCAGCTACCCGCATTCCTGCCGATAAGAAGTTCTGCCCAACACACCGCCACCTAGCTGTCCAGCTTCCAGGAAGACCATGCTGCGGGTACAGTCCGGTCCGACAAAGGTTAGCATTTGCAGCTCCTTCGCCGCTTTTGTCAGCTTGTGTTTGATTGGGACTCTGTGCCCATTAATGTAACGGGAGGGACTCGGGCTATAAAAACCCACCATGTTTTCATTGTAAAGGGTGGAAGGGGAATGTCTGTTAGGGAACCATTGTAACCGTGCTTCTGCTTATAAATATAAATTGTATGCCCGGTTCTCGTTCTCATTGCTTTTATTTCTTTATGCTTATGCTTTACGCTTCCCTGTGTCACGGCTCGTTGATTCATTTCAGCATTTGGTGGTCAGGCGCCTTTAGCATTGTTTGTGCCATGGCTTGTTGATTCATTTCAGCATTTGGTGGTCAAGCACTTTTGAACTTCATATAATAGATGTGGTAGCAGTTCCATCAGTTGTGTGTTACGTTGCTGTCCGTAGTGGTGATTGATGCGTTGCCGTGCTGTTAGTTCTCCTTGTAGGGAGAATGTTTGCTAGGGGACCATTGTAGCTGTGCGTATAAATTCTCTGCATAACACATATACCTGGCTCTGACATCTCTTAGTTGCTTTCTGTTTGAGTTTCCGTACGTAGTGGTGATTGATGCATTGCCGTGCTGTTAGTTCTCCTTGTAGGGAGAATGTTTGCTAGGGGACCATTGTAGCTGTGCGTATATTGCTTAGTACAGAAAGTACACTTAGGTTTTGCAGTTCCTTGTCATGCTTTGTATTTATAATGCAGTAAGTAATGGTGATTAATGTGTTGTCCGTACTGTTAGTTCCCCCCACCAAACTCCAAGCACATTTGTAAATTCTTTCCGTTTCTTTATCTCTTTCCCGCACTCTTAGCTTGGACCATAAAACCCCCCAAAGGAGCCGGCCTTCTCCGGAGATTGGCACGGAAGGCATCTCTTCCTTCCGGCCTTTCATTCTGGTGGGCGAATCTGGGCGCATTAACCCAAAATCCTTTCCTCATGGCAGATTCGTAACCAACACTTCCATTAATTTGCAAAAAGATACATTCATTCGTGGAACCATGTCTTTTAAAGATACACTTCATGCAACCCTAACCTAATGCTCAAGAATTGGCTTACATGCAAAGTGCCACTCGAGCTAGAATCTTCTTCCAAACATCGGTTACATTCTTGATACGGTTACATGAAATTGCCCCACTTGTCTAGGCGCCTAACTTGCCACATACCATTACAAATTACTACAAAATAACATTATTAAGGGGTCCCCACATTGGAAGGGGGTCATTACATAATCATATGAAAATTACAAAATATTATTAGGATGGGGTCCTAACATACACTTTCCCAAATTCAAAGAAAACATCAAGGGATTGTCCCTCCTATGCAACTATAAATTCTAGTAACTCTGGTGCCCATACCTTTGATGCCATAATGTATTTTGTGCTCATCTTATTTTGGTGAGCTGTTCATGATTATTTGCTGCTGTCATTGAGAATATAATAATTTATTAAACCTATTTTCTTGTATGCCTTAAGAAATCACTTTATAGTTTGGTTTTTTGTTGGATGCTCCAAGAAATGTACCGTGGGGGGCTTTCACCACATTTCATTTATTCATTTGGCTTAGATTTGATATAAGAGGGTGACTGTTCTGCCATTGTCACCCAAGTCTTACCCCTTGTCTCATCCATTGGTTTCCCATGTTAGTTGGGTAGGTCATGGTGCTGCCGGAATGTAACCCTGGTGGATGACATGGAATTTGGCTTAGCTCGTGAGTGAACCAACATCCCATCTACCTATAGTAGTTGCTTTTATCCTTTTTGAGGCACTTATTTTGATTGAGTTCCACTTTCAGTTATTGACACTGAAATTAAACAATTGCATGGCATAAAATTAGAGCCTCAAGGGTTACCCAAAATGGATAAACCCTAACATTCAAAAAGTAATGATGAGGAGAGAGCCAAAAGTTGAGGTAAAACAGAGATAGAAAGGAGCTTGAGTGAATCCAAGCACCAACCCTAATCTGTAGTGGGATGGAAAGTAGAACAACAGTTGTCATCATTGTCAACTATCCCAAAAGAGCCAACACGGGATCCAATGATGCTCCCAAGAAAATGGCCAGGACTAAGAGGGCCTGGTTAGATAATCCTGGGAGGACAAGGAGTTCGACCCCTCAAGACTCTTTTAGCATTCATTGCCATAGAATCAATAAAATAGGATAGGAAACTACTAAGCGACGTCTGTCATTGTGTACCTCTTCTGTATCATTCTTTGCCAATGATAAGGTCAGAAGCAGCTTTTTATTATTCTTGTCTAGGTCTACTGAAGATTCAATCCTATGAAATTTGTAATGTCCCCATTCTTGGTCACTTTAGCACTGTGGTTGACCCTGGCTCTCTTGGAGTCCGTCAAACGTGTCAGAGGGGATTTCTGATGATGGCATTGAGCTTAGGTGGTCTAGAGGACCCCGATGATACTTTTCGAGGTTGTACCCAGCTTCTAGTTTGTTCTCCAAGATTATTGGAGAGAGCGTCTATTTATAGTAAGTCACCCAATCAGGTCCGTTCATCATTATTCATCATCGGTATCACTCCTGTGCAGTCGGTTTTCGATTCCGATGCTTTTCGACCGTTTCCGTAATTTGGGTGTTAATACGAGCTATATTTAATTATTTTCTTCTAAGGTTGCCATTTTAATTAAATAATTTAATGGGCGCCTAAGTGTTATAGCTCGTTGGGAAGGGAATTAAAAGTTTTAAATCATAGACGCTTTATTTTGGAGCCTTGCACATCAGATATCTATATTTTTAATTAAAAAGGGGTTTTTTTGGAGCAAAAAGGAGTTTTAATTATAAAGTGACTTTATAAGGTGACTTTATGTTTTATCCCACATTGAGCCCACAGGAGGAAACTTCTCAATGAGGAGTCTATTTATTTGATTGCTTGCTCTCATATTGATATGCTTGGATATATTTTATTTGGCTTCTCTTGGAGAGAAAACTTGCAGGGCATTTTGCAAGGGTTTGAGCTTGTTTGGAGACGAAATCCTCCGGCAGGAACATCATCTTCGGAGTTGAAAGATACTCTCAGGGTGATTTTGAGCATCTTCAGCACAGAGGGTGCATAGAGCTTCATTGTTTTCAGAAATCAGTGGGTTTTTGGAGGTGATTGTGGTATTATTTGTTGATATTATATTATATTCACTCTCCAGCATAGGCCGTACCATTCTGGGCCTCTATATTTCAGAGTTTGTGGCATCTTCAGTGAGGGTTTGATATTCCAGGGTTTGCACAGTCACTTTCTATGCATAGCGACCATATTGAGGAGAGTTTCCCGGGATTTAGTGTTCAGATTGTGGTATTTCAGGCTGGTCGTACAACTCCAGCACTTGGCCGTACTTGTGCTTGCCTGGCGTGGGTTTAGATAATTCAGTCTCTTGCATTTTGGTTAGTTTGTTGTGTGTAGCAGGGGCGCCCAACTCCATTATATCATTTTGTATCAATTTCATGGTGGAGAAAGCGATGTAATTGAAGATATCAATGAAAATCAAATTTCTGGGTTGCTGATAACCAGTGTTATTTTCTGTCAACTTCAAAAAATCGTATCTTCCGGGTATGATCGTAATTTGACATTTCCTTTGGTAGAAGTTTAGATAAAGGTGTTATCTTGTTATTTCCAAGTTTATAGAATTTTTCTTCTATTTGTTTAAAAGTTGTTCAAGTGCAAAGTTAGGGGTTTTGAAACTGTTAAAACTCGGAAAATACAAAAAAATCAGAAAAATACGAAAAAACCCAAAAACAGTGCAAATCATCAAAACTCAGTTTGGGGAGGGTCATTACAGTGGTATCAGAGCCGGTCATTCCTGCCAGCCTGTGGAAGCCTCAAATTAATTTCAGATTCATGGCGTCTATTAATGACTGGACTAAGAGACAGCGTGAGTGGGGTAAGACCCAACATGAGATAGAATAGTCCCTCAAAAATTTAGCTGCAATGATGAAAATTTCTCTACCAACAGGTGCTCCTCCGGTCAATATTGAACCTTTCTTTATACAGTGAGTTGCTAATACAAGTTGGAATTAAAAGAGATGAGCTTGCTGTCCCAGCAAGAAATGACAAAGGAAAACAGAAGTTGGTAGGTAAAACAGTGGCTTCTAAAGTTTCACAGGATAGAGGACCTCCTCGTATAAGCAGGAACCAGTTGAGGAGAGAGAACAAGTGTCTCACATGTCACCAGACTTGGACATTTGGTCATGTTTGTGGAACCAGTAATGTTAGTAATTTATTGCAGCCACACATAGTTCAGGACAGCGGAACAGTTGAATTTATAACAGATGCTTCATCTCAGGAGGAAAGCAGGATAGAGACTCAAAATGATTTGGGTGTTGATAGTGTTGTGAGAAGATGTGAGAAGAAGTTGAGGCCATTTTTGGACAGCGAAGAATATGGAAAGGAAGAGGAGATCAAAACAGAAAATTTGTGTGAAGACAATGACACTTTTTATGTGGTATGTATGAATGAGTCTCAGATTGGTTCATTTGACTTGCATGCACCTAATGAAAACATTATACCAGCAACATTGGATGTGGTTGTGGAACAAATTATTGAAGACTCCATGGTTAGTAATTGTTTTGATGACAAAAGTGTTGAAGGGGTTAATTTTTTAGTCTAATATGAGGTCAACAAGATTTGCAGCTTACATGATCCATTACTGGATGGATTTATGGGCATTCCGAGTATGTGTTAGTTGTCATTTCATATTGAAGATTGATATATTTCCTGATGAGACTCTCATAATTTCTGCTGAGTGGGAGTGTTTGAATCCATGGGATGATTTTTTGGACACTTGGAGTTTAAGTGTCACTAGGGTGTTTCCAGCTTTGGGCAGCAAAAGTATTCCCAGGATGGTCATTTTCAGAGTTGACATTGCCGCCCTCTTCTATATCAGCCACTTTTCAGGGGCTAACCGACATTATTATGGAGTCACCATGGCGAGTTATACTGAGTATAATGCTTATTTGCTGAGCAGTATACTTTTTCAGGGGTTCGAGATCATGTTGGATGGTTGGTCTACTGCAGTTTATCAGTTTTTTTGTTGCTGCCCTCACTTTCTAGTGATGAGTTTATTGAAATCTGTCTCTGAGCAAATAGTTTTTTATCCATACTTGGCTGGTGGGCAGCCGGTTGTGAGTGATTCTTCAGGAATCATGCAGTTAATTTTATGCTCAACATGGTTGTTTGGTGATCATTGCGGTCTCTTCTTGATGCTGGTAGTTATTATGCCAAAGGATACCTTGATGATTGTAGATGGAAGTAGTACCTAGAATCAACCGAGTTATACCCGATGGATTGAGAGAATGTTTGGGTTGGTTTCTCAATTTCATTTTTGGTTGGGTGTTCATGCACTTAACTATGGAGACGTTACTAGCACTCATGGTAGGGACTTTGTGCCAGGGGTCAGAGATTTGGGTGTTAGTTTCTGCCCCAACATTTTTGTGCTGAGTATGGTGACATTAGATGATGGTCAATTGCAGATTTCTTACCAGCAGTTTGTGGGAAACCTTTGGGGTATTGAGAAGATAGTCTATTTCTCTACTTGGGTGATTGATGATTACTGTAGATTTTCCATATTGCTGGCAATAATACTTTCAGGTGATGCTTTGATGATGATAGTGGATTGGTGTGCTTGGGATTGCTCAGTAGACACTAGGAGGTTTAGTGTCAATGAGAGGATACTAGCTCCCGATTGCAAAGTCACTTTCAGGATAGGTACTTTTGTTGCTTCTCATGATTGCCTCTTGACCGAGTCTTTTCTTCATTACTATGGGGACTTCATGATGAGATATGTGGAGAACTTCGTTCTCCTATTGAGTAGATTGTCTTTCTTTTGGCCCATGGTGGAGACTAGCAATGAGATACCTGATGATATTCTTGCTAATATGACTTGGCAAGAGATATTTCATTCCAGCGTAGACAGGCATATCAGTTTCAGATTGGAGGGTGATCATATTATGGAGCTGCAGTTTAGTCTTGAGCTAATTGAGCACAGTGGATTTCCTGTTGTGATCAGAGTGGCGCAGCGTCAGCATGGTGGTTTCTTTCTAAGGAGGACATGGGACCCTGGGATAACAGTTGGTTGCAAACTGGTTCAGACTGTTGATTTTGATGTTGTGCTGGTATTGCTTGAGGACAAGCAATCTTTGGGAAGGGAGGACTGTAATGTCCCCATTCTTGGTCACTTTAGCACTATGGTTGACCCTGGCTCTCTTGGAGTCCGTCAAACGTGTCAGAGGGGATTTCTGATGATGGCATTGAGCTCAGGTGGTCTAGAGGACCCCGATGATACTTTCCGAGGTTGTACCCAGCTTCTAGTTTGTTCTCCAAGATTCTTGGAGAGAG
This sequence comes from Wollemia nobilis, assembly GCA_028583015.1. NCBI lineage: Eukaryota > Viridiplantae > Streptophyta > Pinopsida > Araucariales > Araucariaceae > Wollemia > Wollemia nobilis. Next base: position 2,311,647 of record JAQPPZ010002512.1, read on the forward strand.
CGTCTATTTATAGTAAGTCACCCAGTTAGGTCCGTTCATCATTATTCATCATCGGTATCACTCCTGTGCAGTCGGTTTTCGATTCCGATGCTTTCCGACCGTTTCCGTAATTTGGGTGTTAATACGAGCTATATTTAATTATTTTCTTCTAAGGTTGCCATTTTAATTAAATAATTTAATGGGCGCCTAAGTGTTATAGCTCGTTGGGAAGGGAATTAAAAGTTTTAAATCATAGATGCTTTATTTTGGAGCCTTGCACATCAGATATATATATATATATTTTTAATTATAAAAGGGGTTTTTTTTGGAGCAAAAAGGAGTTTTAATTATAAAGTGACTTTATAAGGTGACTTTATGTTTTATCCCACATTGAGCCCACAAGAGGAAAATTCTCAATGAGGAGTCTATTTATTTGATTGCTTGCTCTCATATTGATAGCTTGGATATATTTTATTTGGCTTCTCTAAAAAAAAAACGGGGGCAAGGGCACAGGAGGAAAATTCTCAATGAGGAGTCTATTTATTTGATTGCTTGCTCTCATATTGATATGCTTGGATATATTTTATTTGGCTTCTCTTGGAGAGAAAACTTGCAGGGCATTTTGCAAGGGTTTGAGCTTGTTTGGAGACGAAATCCTCCGGCAGGAACATCATCTTCGGAGTTGAAAGATACTCTCAGGGTGATTTTGAGCATCTTCAGCATAAAGGGTGCATAGAGCTTCATTGTTTTCAGAAATCATTGGGTTTTTGGAGGTGATTGTGGTATTATTTGTTGATATTATATTATATTCACTCTCCAACATAGGCCGTACCATTCTGGGCCTCTATATTTCAGAGTTTGTGGCATCTTCAGTGAGGGTTTGATATTCTAGGGTTTGCACAGTCACTTTCTATGCATAGCGACCATATTGAGGAGAGTTTCCCGGGATTTAGTGTTCAGATTGTGGTATTTCAGGCTGGTCGTACAACTCCAGCACTTGGCCGTACCTGTGCTTGCCTGGCGTGGGTTTAGATAATTCAGTCTCTTGCATTTTGGTTAGTTTGTTGTGTGTAGCAGGGGCGCCCAACTCCATTATATCATTTTGTATCAATTTCATGGTGGAGAAAGCGATGTAATTGAAGATATCAATGAAAATCAAATTTCTGGGTTGCTGAAAACCAGTGTTATTTTTTGTCATCTTCAAAAAATCGTATCTTTCGGGTATGATCGTAATTTGACATTTCCTTTGGTAGAAGTTTAGATAAAGGTGTTATCTTGTTATTTCCAAGTTTATAGAATTTTTCTTCTATTTGTTTAAAAGTTGTTCAAGTGCAAAGTTAGGGGTTTTGAAACTGTTAAAACTCAGAAAATACAAAAAAATCAGAAAAATACGAAAAAACCCAAAAACAGTGCAAATCATCAAAACTCAGTTTGGGGAGGGTCATTACAAAATTATCGGCGCAAAAACATTTATTGACTCTGCTCTTCATGCTAGTGCTTGTAACTGCACTAGATTGACTTTTGCCTGCAACTCATGCTCTCCATTGGTGTTGGTGTCAATGATTTGTCTCGTTAATTTTTTCATGGAGAAGCAAACTGCATAACTCATCAAATCTCAGCAGATTTGATCTTGTCATGAAGCTCAGATTAATAATAAAAACTTGGAAGAAATGCAACAAACTTTTGGAGTAATAAACAAGGTTTCTGTTTTCTATCATGTTACTAAAAGTGTCCAACCGATCTCATATGTGATTCGGTCTTGTGAGATGCTTGATGACACAATTACCGCACTCATCTTCACACTGTACAGTTAATTATGTAAGTAGACACCTTTCATTCTACATCTCATAAAGACATCTATGCTACACTAGATGTTCTCATTCCTTGCACAAAGTAATCAAATATTCCAGAATAAATATGCCAATAAGAGCCTATACCCATCATCTTCTCAGCTTTAATTTATGTTTCTTCTTACTCTGGAAAATACTTTGCACATTAGTTTGCACTATTTTCTTTTAAAAGTTTCATGATTGACCTGTCTTACTGTGTCACAATTTGATGGACGAGGTAGGGTGTGGTTGCTATGGGTGCTGTTGGACCATTAGTTTAAACTGCAAGGTCAAGCTCCTTACTTAGGAAGACAATAAACACAGTGACTTCCATTGGGACTAACATATAATTGTTTCCTTGTCCCATGACATATTCAACCTAACACATAATCGGCCCCTTGTCCCATGACATATTCAACCTAACATGGCATCTCATGAAGGCCATCACAACCTAAGGCATCCTGCATCGTTGCCTGACAGGTCATTCCTACTTTATTCACTATTCAAAAGGAACTTACAAACACATTAATTCTGCATGACATTATTCATAACTCTCAAGTATAAAGAGTACAAATCTCTCTCTTTCTCTCTCTCTGGATACACATACATGCACATATGGTTTTCCTCTCCATAATTGGCTGACTGTTATCTGAGCTGTTTCTGCAACTCTTGTGGATTTATGAAAATTTCCTTGGACAAAGAACATCATTCACTTGACAATTCTTTCATTGCCTAATTTGTATAATCCATTTAACAGATTGCATTCTGCAGAAAATGTACTTCATAGCCTGCCAACCAGATGTCTTCAACACTTGTAAACTCTTCACTTGCAAACATAGCAAGCAATTACATGTAAAGATATTCCTCCAGTGCCTCACACTAATCAATCCTGCACATGGACCATAAGGATTGTAACTGCTTTGACTTCATGTAGAATTTACAGAGAAGCGACAACATTATGGACCAAACAAGAGACTCTATTGAAAAATCATTCATATTGACAAAACAACTTTGTCCATATATTTGTACAAGTAAAATCTTGGTATATGAACAAACACCATGTTTGTTACTGGAATTTGTCTCATGAAAGGACGAGGCATCTGAACCTTGGAACATGATGTGATGAACCATTATCAAATTTTAGCCATCATCAATATCATAAAACATTATATTTAGCTTCCTACGGAGGTGCTTGCAGATTTAATCATTAGAGTGCAAAAGAGGCAACAATTACCTAACAAGTTTTAGCCTTGTTTCTTTGGTCGTTTCAAAATTTTAAACATGTTAGGATCCTATTTATGCATTAAAACATACATTTCATTTTTCTAGTTGAAATAGAAGTTAAAGCCTTGTGCAAATAAAGGGATCTATCTAAGATGAACAAAAAGCTGAAGTGATTTCAAAATATTAGGGAAAATAAATTGAGAAATTAAGGCAATCAGGCCTTCGACAACATCCATAACTTACTTTGCTCTAATGGCTTTGCTCGGACAAGTACCATTGGCACTTGCCCAGAAGACACACACTTAGACAGCCCATAAGGCACCCGAAATGGCAGCCTTAGTGGTGGCCCTAATGGAAGCCCATTTGGCTCTTCAAGAGATAACACTTTAGAAAATGTAGACAACCTCACATTGACAATAGCCTTTCCTTGGATGGCCATTTTTGCTTGAACAATAGCTTGTCCACAGGGAATATTGATGTCTTAGAGATCCACATTGGATTTCATGATACTATGTTGGAATGAATAGAGGTGACACCTCAACTCAAATCATATAGTAAGATATATAGAGAGAAAGGAAAGAGTAAAGGTAAGGCAAAAAGGTAAAGTAGTTTTTAACGTTCGCAAGGCCATAGGCCATATGAGATGGCCCTCATGGAGGATGTTGTTTATCCAATATATGGTTATCCAACCATACTCCAGTTACCAAAGCATGTTGTACAACCCCAACCCCTGCAGGATTTGAACTTTGGACCTTTATTCATTTATTGTGTATTCAAAGTGATAATACACGAGATGAAAAATACCCTTATGCATCCACACAAATTAGGAAGATAAGCTCACATTGATATAATGGATTGGGGGGATGAGGTGTATAAATACCTCAATATTTGATTATAAATTATATAACCCTTGACCAACACAACATTATGGTAAGGGTTTAATAAGATTAATCATCACAGGGTTGTATTGTGAGTCCATAGATTGAATATATAAATCTTTGTTAAACATCGTACAATGATTGCCTATAGACTTACACATGGTTATATCATACAATTTTGGCCTTGGCTAAATAAGGTCAAATTACATATTTTTAACCCCTCCATAATATGAACTGAGGGGCCAAGAACATTATTGATAATAACATCTTCCCCACCTTAATGGAAGCTCTAGGGGGTTGGTTCACATCAGCATGAGGAGAACCGATCAAAATCCCCCTTGTCGTCTAAAAGGTTGCCTCTAGCCTTCTTAAACCTTGCTTCAATCTTTTGCAGTCTTACTAAACAAGTTTTAGTAGGATGTCCTTCCCTTTATAATATCCATAAGAGGTTTTCAACTTCTTTGAAGATTATGACTTGCCCTTGGGTTGTTGAGCTTTAGCCTGTGCTGGTTTGAAATCCTTTGCATAAGCTTGTACCTAAGAGGGAGCACCACAATATAACTCGAATACAACTATATAACCATGGGGCTTGTGCTCTCCAATGAATTAGTGGTGGTTTGGCCTTGGTTGATCCTTATGCTTGTGCCTACATTTTTGTGTTAAAAGACAAGGAATGCAAACAAGCAAAGGGAAGTGAAAAAAATTCCCTCTAATTCCTTTGCAAAGCTAAATCTTGAAAATAATGGAGTAGAAAAAGCTTTCGTTCGCCCCTTGCGTTGAAAGCGCTTATGAAGCTCTAGAAAGTAATTGGACCTTGCAATTGAAAGTAGAAGAGGCTTTGAGGGAGATCTATGCGTAACCAAGCAACAATGCTTCGTACTTGCTCTGATACCATGTTGGATTTCACACTACTTTGTCGGAACAAACAAAAGCAACACATCAACTCAAAACATATAGCAAGAAACTTAAAGAGGAAAAGGAAAAACCAATAACACACAAGAGATGAAGGGTGCCCTTAGCATGCATAAAAATGATCAAGATAAGATCACGCTGATACAATGGATCGGGTGTATGAATACCTCAATAATTAATTACAAAGTGCATAAACTTTATTCGACAAAACATTAGGGTGTGGGTTTAGTAAGGTTAACCGTCACAAGGTTAAACCGTGGGCTCATTAATCCTTGTTAAACACCATAGAATGATTGCTTATAGGCCCACACATGATTACATCATACAATGTCAACTTTGACCAGATAAGACTAGAGTACATATTTTCAACAATCCACACCATTGAATTTGAACCTTGAATTATACAATGCCAGCCTTAGCTAAATAAGGCCAGATTACACATTTTCAACAATCTAGCCTTTCAAGCAACATTGCTGGTTTAGGTTTGGATGATCATATAGATGCACAATACTTTGACAAATTGCCTTGCTCACCTTATGCCAACAATGCCCGGGATGATGGTGTCTCAAACCGTGGCTTGAACAACTTCCTAAATGGCGTGTTAGTCTTGAATTGTTTTTGACCCATTCTCCTAGTAACCATAACATGTTGACAATGTACCCTTAAACGACAACTTGTCTCTACAAACCAAATTCAAATATCTCCTTTGAAAGCAACTGTGGTGTCATCTCTTGAAATATGAAAATCATGCCCTAACCCTTCTATTTCATGTGTGTGTGAATTTTGCTAAAAATTTGGAAATGGCTACAATTTGCTTCAAGGAAATATGCTTTCAATCCCTCATTTCCATTCTTTTAGTAATGTTAGATAGTTATTTGTCTTCTCTTGCCATAAACTTGTTGGAATGGTGTCTCTACATGACATTTGAAATAATGATCTAGTGTCATAGGTCTCTTCACCTTGAGGACTAATCTCTTCACCATGAAGACTAAGTGTTGGTAGTTCCATTTTAGTCCCCTTGACATGAAAAATTTTATTTGACAACTTTTTGCATCGTCTTCATTGGTGGATGCCCTAGAAATTATATGGGGCTCACTATCATTTTAGTACATCCTTTGTCTCTTTTCTTGTTCAACTTTTCATCAAATTGCTATCATATCAACTCTTTGAACTCCATGCTTCACTGTTGTTGGTTTAGTTCAGCTACCATTAGAAGCTTGCCTGGTTAATCTTCACTTGAACTGGCTTTGTCGTTGCTTGGACTATCTCTGTCTTCTAGGTGGGTGTGACATCCTTCGTCATTTGGACGACAAGCTTCATCTTTTGGATGACATCCTTTATCATCCAAATGTCTTGCTTGCTCCTTTGGACATCATCCTCATTGTTCAAACAACCTTTGTCTTCAATCATGCAGTTTGCATCCTTTATGTGACATCCTTGCATATCTAGATGGCATCTTCGATCACTTGAATTGCACTCTTGCTTTTGTTCGTCATCAGACCAGTTGTTGGTTTCAACCCTATTCTCATCCTTCATTTGCATAAAAAACCATAAAAAACGCCAATATTTCCCAAGGTTTTTAATTTTGGCCTTGTAAATTCTTGTTCGAGTCAAAGGTAGATGCCTGTGATTTTTGAAATCAGTGTCTACACAACTAGTGTATCCACCATTATGCACTCTACCTTCTCGACTGCAATCACGTTTAAATTGTCCTCTGCTTCCCCTTTGTGGCGTTGACTATTCTTAGTGTTCTCGATACCTTGACACATTAATGGCTTGTCTTGACTTGTATCATTTTGACAGTCTTGTGTGAAGTGATCCTAGAGATGGTGTTTACGCCATTGCATAATGTGTTTGCCCCATGTATCATACTCAATCCGATATCTTTCATTGCTTTGGCGGTTATCACAAAATTTACCTTCAACGACACATCTCATTGGAATAGTTTCCCTTTATGTGGCATATGCCTATTAAACCATCTTCAAATTCAAGGGGCCTTTCTTCATCAAATACCCTTTTAGTAATTATTGTAGAATATTCAGTTTGCGTCTTTGAAATTATTGCACTTTGAGTTTTGTTTAATTTTATATTTGTCAAATATATGCATCATCTCTTTATGAGGAGTACACTGTGACATTCATGCCTTGCCACGCTTTTTTTAGTCATGTTTTTCTGAAAGTAGTCACTTTTGTTACTGTCCTCTTTGGAGTTGCTTTTGTCATTGACTGTTTGACTTAAACATCTAGATAATATCCCCAAATTGTTCTCCGAGTTGCTCTCACTCTCATCTTCAAAGTCAGTTTTGTCTTTGGTATTGCTAACTTGTTTAGCCCATATCTCTACATCACTTTCCAAGTTCATGGCCCACTCAAAGGCGTCTTGAGATGACGTTGGTGGGACCACCTTGATGTTTTTGCTATACAGAAGAAGACCCTTCACAAACCACATCTTCTTCAATGCAATTGATAATGCCTTCTTTGGATGGTTGATAAATTTATTTGATATCTGATTGTAGGTTTGAATGGAATTTGACTCATTTTGCATGGTTCTATGGATTTTTGCTATGACCTCAACCTCATTGCGAAAAAACTTTTCATGAAGGCTTCTCACAACTCCCTTAGGTTTTGTACTTGCCCTTTGAGAGTTGCATCTACCAGTCCACTATGGTTCTATGCAATGTTATAGGGAATAAACTCCTCTAAACTGTCTCATTCATTTGACTGTTGGCCTTCTAAAACATAATTCAAATTTAATGTCAAATCGAATGCTTTTGTTTAACCACCATGATGTTAGTATTTACTTATTATTAAACCAATAATATTGAGCAATTTATCTAAACAGATTTGCAAAAGATCATAAACAAAAATAACCAAAACAATCACACAACAGATTGACACAGTATGTAACGAGGTTCACCCAGTGTGGGCTACGTCCCCGGAGAATAATTTCAGTCCTTATTAAGTCCTCCAAGCACCAGAGGGAATCACCAACAACCAACCGCTGTACACATCCTCTCAATGGCTCAAAAACAAAGAAATCCTCTCAACATACACCGTCTCTCCCAAAAATCACACACTATGATTTCTATGCAACCATTAATTTTATAGATTCTATCTTGGAATTAGACACCAAGGATAGACCCATCAATTATGGCTTTTTTTGGACTGATTTTTCAGTTTAGAAAGTTTCCATGCATAGAAACAACTAGTTACCAAACAGAGAGAAAACTGATTCTTAGCCAAATTTAGGCTCCATCTTATCAATCTCCCACTTGGAGACTAAACCGTTGTAACACCCTACAGCTAAGGAACTGAAATATTCTCATAACATTGATCTATTCCCTTAGACCAACTAAAGTTGAGCAAAAGCTCAACTTCTCCCTTGAAACAACTTTAGTAAACATATCTGCAGGATTCTTGGAAGTGTGAATCTTATCCAGTTTCAAAGATCCATCCTCCATGATTGACCTTATGAAGTGATATTTCAGCTTGATGTGTTTGGTTCTTGAGTGGAATATCGAGTTCTTCGCAAGATGGATAGCACTCTGGCTATCACTCCACAACCTGTTGTCTTCTTGCTTCTTCCCCAACTCCTCCATAAGTCTCCGCAACCATATCATCTCTTTGCTTGCTTCAGAAGCAGCAATGTATTCAGCTTCCGTGGTTGAAAGGGCTACAACCTGTTGGAGTTTTGATATCCAACTCACCGCTCCTCCACCTACAGTGAAAATGTAGCCGGTAGTGCTCCTTCCACCATCAAGATCTCCTGCCATGTTAGAGTCTACAAAACCTTGCAAACTCAAATCAGTACCACCAAAATTCAAACAATATTTAGAAGTACCCCTCAAATACCTGAATATCCACTTAACAACTTGCCAATGCCCTTTTCCTGGATTATTCATGAACCTGCTTACAACTCCCACTGCTTGGGCTATATCCGATCTTGTGCAAACCATGGCATACATCAAACTTCCCACCGCGGAAGCATATGGAACTCTTGTCATGTATTCTTGCTCCTCCTGTGTCTTTGGACACAAATCCTTACTCAGTTTGAAGTGCCTTGCCAAAGGTGTGCTCACTGGTTTTGCATTTGCCATGTTGAACCTTTGTAGCACCTTCTCAATATAGTCCTCTTGTGACAATTTAAGCAAATTGTTCTTCCTGTCTCTTAATATTTTCATTCCAAGGATTTGCTTTGCAGCCCCCAAATCCTTCATGGCAAACGTGCTTGCCAATTTCCCTTTCAGGTCATTTATGTCCTGCATGTTAGACCCTGCAACCAACATGTCATCTACATATAGTAATAGAATAATGAAGGCACCATCACTAGTTCTCCTGAAATATACACAGTGATCAGATTGACATCTTTTGAATTCATTTTCAGCCATAAAACTATCAAATTTCTTGTACCACTGCCTAGGTGCCTGCTTGAGGCCATATAAGCTTTTCTTTAACCTACACACGAGATTTTTCTTACCCTTTACCTCATAGCCCTCTGGTTGATGCATGTAAATCTCCTCCTCCAAATCTCCATGAAGGAAAGTTGTCTTTACATCAAGTTGCTCAAGGTGCAAATTCTCAATAGCAACTAAATTTAAAATTGTTCTAATGGAGGTCATTTTTACAACTGGTGAGAAAATCTCATCAAAGTCAATTCCCTTCTTCTGTGCAAAACCTTTTACAACAAGTCTAGCTTTATACCTTTTATTGCCTCCTGCCTCCTCCTTGACTCTATACACCCATTTGTTGTGTAGTGCCCTTTTTCCTACAGGTAGCTCAACCAACTCCCATGTTTGGTTGTGAAGAAGAGACTCCATCTCCTCATTCATTGCCAGCTCCCACTTCTTGTTGGTACTCATCTGTAAAGCTTCATCCAAGCACTCTGGCTCACCAGCATCAGTATATAACACATAATGAAGTGCGGGGAAATAACAGTCTGGTAACTTACTTACCCTTGTAGACATAACATAATCAGAAAAACGTTGAGGGATTCTACTTGTCCTGGTAGATTTTCTAACAACACCTACAGGAGATTGAGGTGCTAGCTGTTGTTGTTCTTGAACACTTTGTGGTGGAGTTTGTGACTCTTGTTCCTGGACATCTCCTTGCACTCTTGGTACTATTGGCTCACCATCAAGCTCAACATACTGAGAATCATCCTTCTTTACCTGCAACCTGTCCTTATACAAACTCTTCTCATTAAATACAACATCCCTGCTTTTGATGATTGTACGGTTAATATTATCCCATAACCTGTAACCCAATCCATCAACTCCATAACCAATGAAATAATATTTCTAGGATTTTGCATCTAACTTCTTTCTATTCTCCTTATCAATATGAGCAAATGCCTCACATCCAAAAACTTTAAGAAAAGAGTAATTGCAGATTTTACCAGTCCATACCTCTTCTGGAATCCCGCCATCTAATGCACTTGAAGGCCCCCTGTTGATCAAATAAACTACAGTGTCAACACAATATGCCCATAAAAACAAAGGTAATCCTGCATGCAATCTAAGGCACCTAGCACGCTCCATAATAGTCCTATTCATCCTTTCAGACACCCCATTCTCTTGAGGTGTTCTAGGTGTTACCTTAATCCTCCTGATTCCATTCAATGAGCAATAATTATCAAAATTATTAGAACAGTACTCACCACCATTATCAGATTTGAGACACTTAACCTTATTACCAGTCTCATTCTCTACTAATGCCTTCCATTTCTGAAAGGTATCAAACACATCAGATTTCTTTCTAATGCAATATACCCACGTCTTTCTAGTGGCATCATCTATGAAGGTAACATAATAATTAAATCCACCTAAAGAAGTTACCTGAGTCGGTCCCCATACATCACTGTGTACCAACTCCAATTTCTCCTTTTTCTTTTCTTTTCCAACTTTCAAAAATCTTACCCTCTTCTGTTTGCCGTAGACGCAGTCCTCACAAAATCCCAAATCCACCTCTTTCAGCTTTGGTAGCAACTTTCTCGAGTGAAGAATCTTCATTCCATTTTCACTCATGTGGCCCAATCTATGGTGCCACAACTCTGCACTCTCTCCTGTAGCCACTAAATTCATTGTACAATTAAAAGTATTGGTAAGTAAATATAAAGTACCAATCATCTTACCCTTGGCTACCACCATTGATCCCTTGGTGACCTTCCAAGAATGATCTCCGAATGCAGTGACATATCCTTCGTTGTCAAGTTTGCTTGCTGAAATTAAATTTCTCTTGAGGTCTGGAATATGTCGGACATCATTTAAAATCTAGTAATTTCCATTTGGTAGCTTCATTTTAATTTTTCCCATGCCAACAATCCTGCAAGGATAGTCATCTCCCAATAGCACCTATCCATAATCACTTTGGACATACTCTATAAAATATTCATGGTGAGATGTAGCATGAAAAGAGGCTCCAGAGTCTATTACCCAGTAATCACTATTATTATCTAATGATAAAATTAAGGCATCCTATGGAATTTCACCTGTAATATTTGCTTCCTGATTACCTTGACTCTCTCCGTCCCCTTGTCCGGCATTCTTTCTGCTCCAACAATCCTTTTTCAGATGTCCCTTCTTTTTGCAATACCAACACTCAACCTTGCTCTTTCCTCTGGACTTTGATCTCCCTTTAGACTTTCCTCTGCTTGGACTTTTACCCCTTTCCTTCTGCCTACCTCTGTTCTCCACTATCAAAGCAGTTCCTGATGATGTTGCTTCTCCTGAAGTCTTTCTTCTCATATCCTCACTGAGGATAACACCAACAACGTCATCAAAAACTAATTTATGTGAACTAGACGCAGAATTACTTACCGCCATTACTAAGTTGTTCCAGCTTTCTAGCAGAGAGCATAAAATAAGCAGGGCTCTTACTTCATCATCAAAATCAATTCCTACCGAGCTCAATTGATTAGTAACAGTGTTAAAATTATTTAAATGATCTTGTACCGACTCTCCTTCATTCATCTGCATATTAAATAGTTTCTTCATAAGAAATACCTTGTTGGATGCAGAGGGTTTTTCGTACAACTTTGCTAGAGCATCCATTACATCCTTTGTTGTTTTCTCTTTGGAGATGTTGAAGGCTACCTAGCTTCCCAAGCACAGTCTCATAGTACCCAACGCCTTTCTGTCAAGGAGTTTCCATTCCTCATCCATCATGGTTGAAGGTTTATTTGTTGCACCCTCCAAAGGCTGATAAAGATCCTTCTGGTACAAGTAGTCTTCAATCTGCATCTTCCAAAGCTGGAAGTTCTGCCCGTTGAATTTCTCCACTCTGAATTTTGAGTCTTCTGCCATTTGCTCCCACTCAAAATAAATTTCATGCTTGTGAGTACCAAACACAATATGCTCTGATACCAGTTGTTAGTATTTACTTATTATTAAACCAATAATATTGAGCAATTTATCTAAACAGATTTGCAAAAGATCATAAACAAAAATAACCAAAACAATCACACAACAGATTGACACAGTATGTAACGAGGTTCACCCAGTGTGGGCTACGTCCCCGGAGAATAATTTCAGTCCTTATTAAGTCCTCCAAGCACCAGAGGGAATCACCAACAACCAACCGTTGTACACATCCTCTCAATGGCTCAAAAACAAAGAAATCCTCTCAACATACACCGTCTCTCCCAAAAATCACACAATGATTTCTATGCAACCATTAATTTTTATAGATTCTATCTTGGAATTAGACACCAAGGATAGACCCATCAATTATGGCTTTTTTTGGACTGATTTTTTCAGTTTAGAAAGTTTCCATGCATAAAAACAACTAGTTACCAAACAGAGAGAAAACTAATTCTTAGCCAAATTTAGGCTCCATCTTATCATTCTCCCACTTGGAGACTAAACCGTTGTAACACCCTACAGCTGAGGAACTGAAATATTCTCATAACATTTATCTATTTCCTTAGACCAACTAAAGTTGAGCAAAAGCTCAACTTCTCCTTTGAAACAATTTTAGTAAACATATCTACAAGATTCTTGGAAGTGTGAATCTTATCCAGTTTCAGAGATCCATTCTCCATGATTGACCTTATGAAGTGATATTTCAGCTTTATGTGTTTGGTTCTTGAGTGGAATGCCGAATTCTTCGCAAGATGGATAGCACTCTGGCTATCACTCCACAACCTGTTCTCTTCCTGCTTCTTCCCCAACTCCTCCATAAGTCTCCGCAACCATATCATCTCTTTGCTTGCTTCAAAAGCAACAACGTATTCAGCTTCCATGGTTGAAAGGGCTACAACCTATTGGAGTTTTGATATCCAACTCACCGCTCCTCCACCTACAATGAAAATGTAGCTGGTAGTGCTCCTTCCACCATCAAGATCTCCTGCCATGTTAGAGTCTACAAAACCTTGCAAACTCAAATTAGTACCACCAAAATTCAAACCATTTTTAGAAGTACCCCTCAAATACCTGAATATCCACTTAATAGCTTGCCAATGCCCTTTTCCTGGATTATTCATGAACTTGCTTACAACTCCCACTACTTGGGCTATATCCGGTCTTGTGCAAACCATGACATACATCAATCTTCCCACCGCGGAAGCATATGGAACTCTTGTCATGTATTCTTGGTCCTCCTGTGTCTTTGGACATAAATCCTTACTCAATTTGAAATGCCTTGCCAAAGGTGTGCTCACTGGTTTTGCATTTTCCATGTTGAACCTTTGTAGCACCTTCTCAATATAGTCCTCTTGTGACAATTTAAGCAAATTGTTCTTCCTGTCTCTTAATATTTTCATTCCAAGGATTTGCTTTGCAGCCCCCAAATCCTTCATGGCAAACGTGCTTGCCAATTTCCCTTTTAGGTCACTTATGTCCTGCATGTTAGACCCTGCAACCAACGTGTCATCTACATACAGTAACAGAATAATGAAGGTACCATCACTAGTTCTCCTGAAATATACATAGTGATCAGATTGACATCTCTTGAATTCATTTTCAGCCATAAAACTGTCAAATTTCTTGTACCTGCCTAGGTGCCTGCTTGAGGCCATATAAGCTTTTCTTTAACCTACACACGAGATTTTTCTTACCCTTTACCTCATAGCCCTCTGGTTGATGCATGTAAATCTCCTCCTCCAAATATCCATGAAGGAAAGTTGTCTTTACATCAAGTTGCTCAAGGTGCAAATTCTCAATAGCAACTAAATTTAAAATTGTTCTAATGGAGGTCATTTTTACAACTGGTGAGAAAATCTCATCAAATTCAATTCCCTTCTTCTGTGCAAAACCTTTAACAACAAGTCTAGCTTTATACCTTTTATTGTCTCCTGCCTCCTCCTTGACTCTATACACCCATTTGTTGTGTAGTGCCCTTTTTCCTCCAAGTAGCTCAACCAAATCCTATGTTTGGTTGTGAAGAAGAGACTCCATATCCTCATTCATTGCCTGCTCCCACTTATTGTTGGTACTCATCTGTAAAGCTTCATCCAAGCACTCTGGCTCACCAGCATCAGTATATAACACATAATGAAGTGCGGGGAAATAACAATCTGGTAACTTACTCACCCTTGTAGACATAACATAATCAGAAAAACGTTGGGGGATTCTACTTGTCCTGGTAGATTTTATGACAGCACCTACAGGAGATTGAGGTGCTAGCCGTTGTTGTTCTTGAACACTTTGTGGTGGAGTTTGTGACTCTTGTTCCTAAACATCTCCTTGCACTCTTGGTACTATTGGCTCACCATCAAGCTCAACATACTAAGAATCATCCTTGTTTACCTACAACCTGTCCTTATACAAACTCTTCTCATTAAATACAACATCCCTGCTTCTGATGATTGTACGGTTAATATTATCCCATAACCTGTAACCCAATCCATCAACTCCATAACCAATGAAATAACATTTATGGGATTTTGCATCTAACTTCTTTCTATTCTCCTTATCAATATGAGCAAATGCCTCACATCCAAAAACTTTAAGAAAAGAGTAATTGCAGATTTTACCAGTCCATACCTCTTTTGGAATCCTGCCATCTGATGCTCTTGAAGGCCGCCTGTTGATCAAATAAACTGCAGTGTCAACACAATATGCCCATAAAAACAAAGGTAATCCTGCATGCAATCTAAGGCACCTAGCACGCTCCATAATAGTCCTATTCATCCTTTCAGACACCCCATTCTCTTGAGGTGTTCTAGGTGTTACCTTAATCCTCTTGATTCCATTCAATGAGCAATAATAATCAAAATTATTAGAACAATACTCACCACCATTATTAGATTTGAGACACTTAACCTTATTACCAGTCTCATTCTCTACTAATGCCTTCCATTTCTGAAAGGTATTAAACACATCATATTTCTTTCTAATGCAATATACCAACGTCTTTCTAGTGGCATCATCTATGAAGGTAACATAATAATTACTAGCAGAAATCAATTGCAAAAATCAAGTTACAGCAGTTTTCTAGCAGAAGTTCCCCCCCTTTTCTCATTACAATACTAGGGTTTTTATAGAGGACCCAACCCTCTGAGCCATTAATGCGCTGGATTCGGAAGTACGCCCCTGGCAGTTACAAAAATCCGTGCCCGTCCCCTTCTGCGATTGAGGTTTCACATCCATTTCCACAATTAGCAACCATGGCCGCATCAGCCGGGGAAATCTACATTTATGAGTCGTTTGACTTGTCTTGGGCCCGCTCCAGGTGAGGTGCTCGAGTGGATGCACAAGTTGCCCTTGCCCTTATCTACGGCTGATAACTCGTATCCGATTGCTACAAATGGGCACTGTGTCTTTCGGGCCAGAAAAAAAGCATTTATGAAACACTCAATTGCCTTGGATAAATACCCGGCCTTGGAATGTGTGCTTTTCGGGAGAAGCACCGTCATCAAAAAAGGTTCTGGAGAAGCCTCGTTGAGAAATTGGCCCGAATTGGCAGTTTGTTGGATTTTTGGCCGACTTGGCCGACTTTGGCCGACGTTGGGATTCTGGTCGACGTTGGGATTCGCGATCGACATTGGGATTTTGGCCGACGT
This sequence comes from Wollemia nobilis, assembly GCA_028583015.1. Lineage (NCBI taxonomy): Eukaryota > Viridiplantae > Streptophyta > Pinopsida > Araucariales > Araucariaceae > Wollemia > Wollemia nobilis. The sequence continues at coordinate 2,327,467 of JAQPPZ010002512.1, forward strand.
GAGCTTCGCAACCGACATTGGGATTCTGGCCGATGTGAGCTTCGCGGCCGACTTTGCATTTTTGGCCGACGTTGGACGCTTTGGCCGACATGAACTTCGCGGCCGACATGAGCTTCGGGGCCGACATGGAGGTTCGCAGCCGAAGTGGAGTTTTCTGGCCGACTTAGGCATTGTGGCCGACGTTACACTTCGGGGCCGACATGAGCTTCGGGGCCGACATGGAGGTTCGCAGCCGACATTAGCTATTTTGGCCGACGTGAGGTTCACGGCCGACTTGAGCTTCGGGGCCGACATTGCACTTCGGGGGCCGACATGGAGGTTCGCGACCGACATTAGCTATTTTGGCCGACGTGAGGTTCGCGGCCGACTTGAGCTTCGGGGCCGACATTGCACTTCGGGGGCCGACATGGAGCTTCGGGAGCGAAGTGAACCTTTTGGCCGACGTAGAGCGCTTTGGCCGACATTGAAGCTTCGCTGAAGTGGAGGCCCGAAGTGGCAGTTCGGCCAAATTCTGGGCGAAGTGCCCCTCATGCCTTAGAGATTTTTCTGCCAACTAGATGGAGGTTCGCTAAAACTGTGGCCGAAGTGGATGCTTCGCCAGGCTCAAGCCCGAAGTGGCAACTTCGGCAGCATTCTGGGCGAAGTGCCCCTCATGCCTTAGAATTTTTTTCAAGCCCAAAGTGGACTTTTGCTGGCTTTGCTTTCGGGGCCATAACTTTTGATCCACTGACCCGATCACCTATCGTAATATATTGCTGGAAAGCTTGCGAAGAGATCTGCAATAATGAGACATCAAAAGATTAATTCGTCCACTTTATCATCCTCTTTTAGGGCCCGCGAAAATGCCAACACCTCTGCATGCTCTTTGCCGATTTACAGTTCCATACTTAGGCAAAATTTTGTCAAAAAATTTAATGTGGCAAAAATGCCAACAGCTACCACCATTGATCCCTTGGTGACCTTCCAAGAATGATCTCCGAATGCAGTGACATATCCTTCGTTGTCAAGTTTGCTTACTGAAATTAAATTTCTCTTGAGTTTTGGAATATGTTGGACATCATTTAAAATCCAGTAATTTCCATTTGGCAGCTTCATTTTAATTTTGCCCATGCCAAAAATCCTGCAAGCATAGTCATATCCCAATAGCACCTATCCATAATCACTTTGGACATACTCTATAAAATATTCATGGTGAGATGTAGCATGAAAAGAGGCTCCAGAGTCTATTACCCAGTAATCACTATTATTATCTAATGATAAAATTAAGGCATCTTGCGGAATTTCACCTGCAATATTTGCTTCCTGATTACCTTGACTCTCTCCGTCTCCTTGTTCGACATTCTTTCTGCTCCAACAATCCTTTTTCAGATGTCCCTTCTTTTTGCAATACCAACACTCAACCTTGCTCTTTCCTTTGGACTTTGATCTCCCTTTAGACTTTCCTCTGCTTGGACTTTTGCCCCTTTCCTTTTGCCTACCTCTGTTCTCCACTGTCAAAGCAGTTCCCGATGATGTTGCTTCTCTTGAAGCCTTTCTTCTCATATCCTCACTAAGGATAACACCAACAATGTCATCAAAAACTAATTTATGTGAACTAGACATAGAATTACTTACCGCCATTACTAAGCTGTTCCAGCTTTCTGGCAGAGAGCATAAAATAAGCAGGGCTCTTACTTCATCATCAAAATCAATTCGTACTGAGCTCAATTGTAATGTCCCCTTTTCTACGCAATCAGGTGCAGAGCAGATTAGCCTATACACGAGCTCCCGTAGGCTAAGTCGGATGGAGGGGAGCCATTGGAGATATCAAAATCTTTGTCAGTACCCAGAGAGCTATTGATTGATGGTCGTTTGGGCTCATTCGGAGATTTGTTTGATCAGAGTTACTATTTTTAGCCATGTCCGTTTTTAGGGTTTCAGTGGACAACAGACAGTGCAGTGATATTCTTCAGTGAAATGGGTGTCCAAAACCATTCGCGGATTTCAATTCGGATGGGCAGAGGTTGGAAATTTTAATGGTCGAAGATAAAATTAATAAAGTGATTATTTAATTTAATTTTGTAAAGTCAGTGACTTTATTTTATTATAAAATCATTTTATACTTAAAAGGGGCCATTTTAAGTGACGACTTAAAAAGTCGTTAAGCCTAGGCATAAGGGGGTGAATAAATTAAGGAGAAATAAGGTGGAATTAAAAATTGATAAAATTATATTTGCTCACCCTAAAAATGACCTAACCCTAGGTCGACCTATGGAGGAGATAAAAGGAGGTTTTGAGTTCATTTGGAGATATGCGAAGATTATTATTTTTCTCTCTGGTTTTTTGGAGGACTCTCTGGCAGAGCCATTTACAAAGATTCTGGAGCTTGTGAGAGACGACAACCTCTTACAGGGACATTGGCTTCGGGGTTGCAAGATTACCCTCAGGTCAATCTGGGCATTTCCACACAGGGATTGCAGTTGGACTTCAGTTTTAAAGACTTCTGGAGTTGGGTTACCACACAGGGTCATTCAGAGATTATACAGGGAATATTTGGAGCTGGGACACCACACAGTATTCACATCAGAAGGGCTGAGCCTTCATCATCATTTATAGAGTACGAAGCAGCTAGGGTTTCATCAGCATTTGAGGTATTTGCATTGTAATTTGTGCCCTAGTTTTGATATAAGAATAAAACAATATTTTCGAGAATTTTGGATTGCTCTGTGTTTGTGATTTTGTATATCAAAAATTCACGAAAAAGGTTAAGAATTGGCAAACCCCTAGAGAACTAGATAGGGAGGGTTATTACAGGTGGTATCAGAGCCCAGGCTCTACCCTGCCAGCCTGTTCAGGGTTCACATTAGGGTTTGGTTGCCGTTTTCAAATCTAGGGTTTCCAGTTTCTAGGTATTGGTGATTTGAATACCCATTTGGTTGTTTTGGGCTTTAAGAGTTCTGGGTATTGTTAATTGAGCCGGTCATTCTTGCCAGCCTGTGGAAGCCTCAAATTAATTTTAGATTCATGGCGTCTATTAATGACTGGACTAAGAGACAACGTGAGTGGGATAAGACCCAACATGAGATAGAACAGTCCCTCAAAAATTTAGCTGCAATGATGAAAATTTCTCTACCAACAGGTGCTCCTCCGGTCAAGATTGAACCTTTATACACTGAGTTGCCAATACAAGTTGGAATTAAAAGAGATGAGCTTGCTGTCCCAACAAGAAATGACAAAGGAAAACAGAAGTTGGTAGGTAAAACAGTGGCTTCTAAAGTTTCACAGGATAGAGGACCTCCTCGCATAAGCAGGAATCAGTTGAGGAGAGGGAACAGGTGTTTCACATGTCACCAGACTTGGACATTCGGTCATGTTTGTGAAACTAACTGTGATAGTAATTTGTTGCAGCCATCTATGATTCAGGACAGCAGAACAGTTGAATGGATAATTGATGCTTCATCTCAGGAGGTAAACAATATAGTGACTCAAAATGATTTAAGTAGTGATGAGTTGCTAGAAGATAGTTTGTCACAGGACAAATGCATATCAGAGTTTCAGGATGACTCGGTCAAGGAGCAACTTGATGATGAGGACAGAATTGCTGCAGCCTTATCTCGTTTCGATGCCACCCATAAGTTCACCGAAGAACTATATTGGAGGGCACAAGTTGAGAAGAGACAGAAGGGTGTAGAAGGAGTAATCTCCAGTGCTGATTTACAGAATTTGAGGGCAGCCTTAGAAACTATGAAGTTAGACTTCATGAACACTCTTGCAGACAGAGATCACTATGCCAAGCTCGTCGAAGAGACCCTTAGTGCATACAGGAGCAAAGAAGAAGAAGTCAATCAGCTAACTGAAGAGCTTGAGTGGACTAGAAGCTCTTTGTCAGAGGCACACTTTTCATTGCATGAGACAGAGTTGGAACTCAATTTTGTTTTAGAATCTATTGAACAGCTGAATCGAGAGAGAGCCAAGAAGATTGGGCAGATTGTTGACGAACTAGATTGCATTCAGGAGGACTATGACTTATCACATTGTCCCATGAAAACAGATTACACAATTTGGGATCAACAAAATAACCTTGATAAGCACAAGGGAGATAACTGTTTCCGATGGACTGACAATCCGTTATATGAGATGGATCATGTGACATTTTTGGGCAATCCGCTTTTTGAGATGCAGAGTGCTGATTCATTTACTGTAATAGATCATCAGGATACATTGTTTGAGACAGGGTGTCTACTCCGACATGAGTCTGAGGGTGATTCCATGAGCATCCTCCAGCCTAATCCGGATGACCAGGAGTTGAGTTCTCTTACCCAGGATCGTATGTTTGCCTTGATGGGCATCGAGGGCGATGGTAGGAGCATGTTGTGGGCAATAGTTGATCATGGGTATGAGAGATATGCCGCTGTTCGCTTTTCGGACAGCCATAACATTTACATGATGGAGATGGATCCACAATTTGGTTGGCATTACATGGAGTATCTTACTTCTTATTTGAACACAATGCCCTCTCAAGGGGTCAGTTTAATCGGTGAAAGTGCGAAGATAGGCCTGGTTGAGTCACCTATGCATGAGATGTTACTTGGCACAGGGTGCAGTCATAATGGGCATACCAGTTTTGATGGTGAGGCTGAGCTTCCTATTGAGTTGCCAGAGTGGAGTGTGGTTGATCTTTCAGGAATTATACAGATACATTTACACCCTACTTGGTTGAGTATGATGAGGGACATCATATTTCCAGAGGATATTACATTGACTGCAGTAGATTGGGCTACATGGGATTATCTGGGAGATTCCAGGAGTGTGAACGCCGAGTTGAGCTGGTTAGGTGATGACTATGGAGGCACTTCCAGCATTGTGTTTGCAGTAATCTATGACGTTGATTCCTTCGGTATGTCGTGGTACATGATATTACATCTCAGCTCAGACAGACATGTCAGTGCCGGATCGGAGAGAGATTTCATCATGCTATTGAAGTTGAGACTTCTGCCACTTAACCATGTCAGAGGGGTAGTGATGATCAGAGTGGCGCAGCGTCAGCGTGGCGGTTCCTTTTTGAGGTTGCTATGGGATCCAGGGGATTTGATGTGATCTCAGCCGGGATGTAGCATCTGATTGGAGTATGTATACGTATTGCTTGAGGACAAGCAATCTTTGGGAAGGGCGGACTGTAATGTCCCCTTTTCTACGCGATCGAGTGCGGAGCAGATTAGCCTATACACGAGCTCCCGTAGGCTAAGTCGGATGGAGGGGAGCCATTGGAGATATCAAAATCTTTGTCAGTACCCAGAGAGCTATTGATTGATGGTCGTTTGGGCTCATTCGGAGATTTGTTTGATCAGAGTTACTATTTTTAGCCATGTCTGTTTTTAGGGTTTCGATGGACAACAGACAGTGCAGTGATATTCTTCAGTGAAATGGGTGTCCAAAACCATTCGCGGATTTCAATTCGGATGGGCAGAGGTTGGAAATTTTAATGGTCGAAGATAAAATTAATAAAGTGATTATTTAATTTAATTTTGTAAAGTCGGTGACTTTATTTTATTATAAAATCATTTTATACTTAAAAGGGGCCATTTTAAGTGACGACTTAAAAAGTCGTTAAGCCTAGGCATAAGGGGGTGAATAAATTAAGGAGAAATAAGGTGGAATTAAAAATTGATAAAATTATATTTGCTCACCCTAAAAGTGACCTAACCCTAGGTCGACCTATGGAGGAGATAAAAGGAGGTTTTGAGTTCATTTGGAGATATGCGAAGATTATTATTTTTCTCTCTAGGTTTTGTGGAGGACTCTGCGGCGAGCCATTTACAGAGATTCTGGAGCTTGTGAGAGACGACAACCTCTTACAGGGACATTGGCTTCGGGGTTGCAAGATTACCCTCGGGTCAATCTGGGCATTTCCACACAAGGATTGCAGTTGGACTTCAGTTTTAAAGACTTATGGAGTTGGGTTACCACACAGGGTCATTCAGAGATTATACAGGGAATATTTGGAGCTGGGACACCACACAGTATTCACATCAGAAGGGTTGAGCCTTCATCATCATTTATAGAGTACGGAGCAGCTAGGGTTTCATCAACATTTGAGGTATTTGCATTGTAATTTGTGCCCTAGTTTTGATATAAGAATAAAACAATATTTTCGAGAATTTTGGATTGCTCTGTGTTTGTGATTTTGTATATCAAAAATTCACGAAAAAGGTTAAGAATTGGCAAACCCCTAGAGAACTAGATAGGGAGGGTTATTACATCAATTGATTAATAACAGTGTTAAAATTATTTAAAAGATCTTGTACCGACTCTCCTTCATTCATCTGCATATTAAACGGTTTCTTCATAAGAAATACCTTGTTGGATGCAGAGGGTTTTTCGTACAACTTTGCCAGAGCATCCATTACATCCTTTGTTGGTTTCTCTTTGGATATGTTGAAGGCTACCTGGCTTCCCAAGCACAGTCTCACAGTACCCAACGCCTTTCTGTCAAGAAGTTTCCATTCCTTGTTCGTCATGGTTGAAGGTTTATTTGCTGCACCCTCCAGAGGCTGATAAAGATCCTTCTGGTACAAGTAGTCTTCAATTCGCATCTTCCAAAGCTGGAAGTTCTGCCCGTTGAATTTCTCCACTCTGAATTTTGAGTCTTCTGCCATTTGCTCCCACTCGAAACAAATTCCTTGCTTTCGAGTACCCAACACAATATGCTCTGATACCAGTTGTTAGTATTTACTTATTATTAAACCAATAATATTGAGCAATTTATCTAAACAGATTTGCAGAAGAACATAAACAAAAATAACCAAAACAATCACACAATAGATTGACACAGTATGTAACGAGGTTCACCCAGTGTGGGCTACGTCCCCGGAGAATAATTTCAGTCCTTATTAAGTCCTTCAAGCACCAGAGGGAATCACCAACAGCCAACCGCTGTACACGTCCTCTCAATGGCTCAAAAACAAAGAAATCCTCTCCACATACACCGTCTCTCCCAAAAATCACACACTGATTTCTATGCAACCATTAATTTTTATAGATTCTATCTTGGAATTAGACACCAAAGATAGACCCATCAATTATGGCTTTTTTTGGACTGATTTTTCCAGTTTAGAAAGTTTCCATGCATAAAAGCAACTAGTTACTAAACAAAGAGAAAACAAATTTTTAGCCAAATTTAGGCTCCATCTTTATCACATGATACATGGGACACATTCATCTTATTAATATTGATCGTTGTTGTGATTAGTTGATTTGACATAAGCAATGGTTGCTCTCATAGTCGGACTCTTGTCACTCTCTTTGTTAAACTCACCATACTTTAGTTGTTGTTGTGCCATACTCCAACCCTATGCACCATCGGACATGCCAACTACAGTTGTTCCAATGTTGTACTCCCATCCCGTTGACCATTAAGCACGCCAACCTCTAGTTGCTATAGTGTTGAACTCCCATCATACGCATCGTCAAACATGCAAACTTGCATTTACTTAGTTTTCGTACACTAGACAGGAGGTCCAAGGTTTAAATCCGAAGGAGGGTAGGGAATGTACACCATGTAGGTGGATAGCATAACACAAGTGCCTCCTCCCATGCATAATGGACCTAAGGAAGTGTGGGGTGGTTTGATACGTGCAATGTTTTTTTTTGATACATAGGGGAGTTGGTTACAGCCACACTATTTTTAGTAATTGACAAGCGCAGGGTTCAAACCACAGGGGTTGCTCCCAACAAGCCTATTCGTCTCGTTGTTGTTGACCCGACGTGAGAGGGAGACCACCGGTCGCTCGAGACCGTTGCGTCGGTTTGGTGTGCACTCAGAGGATTCAGATTAGACTACTACCTTTGCTAAATGACACCCCCAAGGTTTGAACCCAGGTCTCCTCTTGATAAGTTCCTGGCTAGACAAGCACTTACCAATCCACCTAGCCCTTGGGGGTGATATGTGCAATGTTTGTGGATCTTAAAAGTTATTGAACTTTTAAACTCCCATCTTTCTCATCATGGGTCATGCCAACTTAGAGTTGCAGCAATGTCAGACTCTCATCTCACTCACCATTGGACACACCAACCAACATTTTCTCCATTGTCGAACTCCCATCTTGTATACCATCTGAGGCCTAACCCACTTCAATTGCTATTGGCATTTTTTGACAAACCAAGTTTTATCTATTGTTAGACTCACCATTACTTGGCTCTTCATCATGCCTTGTGTTGACATGCACACCTTTATCATGCCTATAGTTGTTATGCACACCATAGTTGAGAAAATCGCAATCGACACGGAATCGGCAAATGATTGACTTTGAAAAAATCGGGATTCGGGAAAAATCGAAGAAAGAATCGACAAAAAAACCCGAAGAAAACACAAATTTTCATTGAAAAAAAGTTTTTTTCATGCATATCACAATGAATTAACATTATGCAAATCAAATATTAATGATGTAAGACTGTAAGCTTAAACTACACATGAAAGTGGCAAGTGATACAAACTTAAAGCCTTAAACTACACATGAAAGTGACAAAACACATCTTAGATAAAGAAATTTTAATGCTTCCAAAATTCAAATATTCTTGTATTGCTTATAATATAAAAAAGGTGCAAATTACAAAATGTGTCATGAGTCATGACAAATACAATGTCTCAAGATCTTTGAATGCCTTCGCCCTTTGCCCTAATAGAAGTTCTAATCTCTCTTTGTCATTGTGTCCATGCCTCTTTTTGTGCCTTGGCTGCTAACGTTGGTCACCACCTGTGTCGGGGTTAAGGGGGCGGGAGCCCCTTTGCGGGGTCGAGGGTCAATGACAATACCATTAATCCCTTCACTATCTAAACTAAATTTTTCAATAAACAAGCATACAAGCATATCATTTGTGGTTTTAAATATTACTCCTATATACAAGCATATTGAGCAATAAGGTTGGATTGATAGTTCAACATCTTTTTATGGAGAATTTCATCAGTTAATAACTTAATAATGTATAGCATTGTCGTTGGTGGCTGTTGCTGGCTGCTAGATTCCTTCAAACTGCAATCCGCTTGCTCTTAGGATGCCCTAGCATGTTTGGGTCGGGGTGGTAGCAGGTAGGCAATGTCTTTTTCTTGTTTGGAAGAGCTCACGTTGAAAAAAAAGGGAAAAAATGAACTTTTCCTTTAAATCGTCTGCAGCCTCTACTCATGCGGTTGTGGCCAATTCTTTGCCGATTAAAAATCGGCGATTCATGGCGATTTGACTCAGGATGTCAAAAAATTGCCACGGAATCGCGATTTTGGCAATTCTTTGCCAATTTTCGCTACTATGATGCACACCATTGTTGGCATCGTCATGCACAACTTCATTTCACCTCGTGTCATTATGCATGCCTTTGTTGTTGTTGTCACACATGCTTTCCATTGCTACGCATGCCTTCGACGCACCTTGCATCGTTATGCATGCCTTCATTGCACCTTGCATGGTTATGCAAGCCTTTGTTGGTGCTATCATGCATGCTTTTGTCATGCCTTGCATCATTATACATGCCTTGATTGGCGTTGTCATGCACACCTTTGTCGTCGATTGGCCCTTCGTTGATGTTAACAAAGAAGCTTGCGCTACTTTCAATTCTAGGCTCCCATCTTCTCTCCTCTAGAGGGGGAAGAGGCATGCCTGGAATGCTACTCTATTGACCACACTTTGATATTTCCATTGTTGTTGTCGATGCTTATCTTCTCAAGCAAGATGCTTGTCATAACTCTATGTCATCAACTTTGACCCAACTTTGTACAGGCAACAATGCAAAAATGGAGAACTCTTACACAAAGAATTAAAATGCAATATATATAAATATAATAGCATTATATAAAAGTAAAGATGCATAATGTGAAGAACTTTTAGATACATATAACTACACAACATGCATCCTTCTTATTCCAATTAACATACGTCATGGTCTACTTGAGCATACAACACATAGACCACATAGGCAACAAACATAGATGACAAACACACCTCCACTATCATATCTCAATCAACATCTCCATCTCTACCAACATACCTCGATCAAGGTAGATGGTGTACAAATAGTTATCACGAGACTGTTAGGTGGCAGACAACCGCCCAACTACGCTAGAACTACCTGTATACAGGAAACATTAAAATATGCTTTGTAATGCAATACATTATATTTATTGCAAACATTTATATAGCCATGAACACATATGCAACAACCCTATTTGAGAACAACACTTATGATAACACATTTGACAACTCTAATCACCAACATGGCACATGTCTATGCATACATCTGCTCATGCAAATGTGACGTTCATGCACCACCTTGTCTGCTTACAGGGAATTCATTATGGAGTTTGAAGCTAACTTTAAAATCTTCTTATCTTCATTGACAAAAAGTTTCTTCTAAGGAGAAGCATCTTTAGGAAAGATGTCATGAAGGCTTATTTATGGAAGGCTGTCTCAATAGGGATAGAAACTAGAAAGCATATTATGGAGTGTGAAGCTAACATTGAAAGCTTCTCTATGTTTGTAATAAAAGGGCTACTTCTTGGGAAAAGCATCTCTAGGAAAGTTGGACATGAAGGGTTTACATTAATGAGTGTCTTAATAGTCATGGAAACTAGATAGGGTCTATGAGTTTAATATTTAAATAAACCAAATGGAAAAATCCTTCAGTATTAAAATGCAGAGACACAGTCAGGTGGATGGGAATTATCACTAAGGGGAATAGCTGTGAAAAAATTGAACTCTGCTTTCAAGTATGCTAGTTTTCCTCATAAAAAATTTCTAGTATATTTTTTGTGTGATTGCTTCAGAGGCATGTGATTAATTATGTTTCACAAATGAACTTCTAAATGTCATTATATAGAATAAATGTCAACAGTCATTTTTATTTTGACATTTTTTCCTCTTATTATGTTTCTGAATTGTTGTCATTATTCAGGAGCTTGAAGGCCTGGGAGACCCAACAAAGAGAGAAGTTGCAGAGATACGAAAGAAAATTGAAGCCGTTGATCGTGAACTAAAGCCTCTCAAGCAAACGTGTGATCGGAAGGTGCCATCTGCATTGTCTTATATGCGTTATGCCCTTTCACTAGTTTCATTTGCTTTGTACCAATTATAACTGGTATGGCATATTGCAGGAGAAAGAGTACAAAGATGCTGTAGAGTCTTTCAATGCAAAAAGCAAGCTTAAGATAGAACTCATAACCAGCTTAATGGAGGTAGAAATTGCTGGATTTTTCTTGATGATTAAAATAGTCAAATTCAGTTTTCTTATATTATTACTAAATGTATTCCCTCTCTGTGGCAAACTGTCAGCTTGTTACTGAAAGTGAGAAGTTGAGGATAAAAAAGCTGGATGAACTTAATAAGCACATAGAAGCCATGCATTGATGTAAGGATGCAGTTATAAATCTTGTCAACTTCGATGGCCATGGAACAAATCTCTGACATATAACATTATGCATTATTAAACTACTGAAATCAGCACTGACTTTATACTGTTTAAGAGTTGAGGGCAAATTCGTGATATACATACTTGCTGCAAAATGTCCTATAACAAATTGATACAGGACAGGCACTTGGTAAAAAATCGTGACCAGCCTCAGGACATGCCAAATGCTTGCAATACCAATGGACTATGGAAGAACAGTTTCAAATACTCTGTCATCAATAATCATTATAACATATTTACCAATGTCATTTTTCAAATTTCGGAGGTAGTGGCTTGAATCTCTATATCATGCCTCGTTTTCTTTTTGCTGTTGATTGTTCTAGGCATGCAAAATAAGCTGGCCTTTAATGATCTGTAAATAAGAGGGATTTGAGGAGGCATTTACTTGTGGCCCCAAAATGGCTGAATGTCCAATACCATTATAACTTTCTAAGACAAAAGCATGATCTGCATGTGTTTCTTTTATATGCCAAGGCCATTACATTATGCTAGCAACAAATTTATGCATTCATTCTGATTTTTTGAGTATAGTTCATGACACAAGCTATTCAGAAAGTGGTAGCATCTAAGCAATTAAGATAATACAATTTAAATGGCCCCTAAACGGCTGAATGTCCAATACCATTATAATTTTCTAAGACGAGCATGGTCTGCATGTGTTTCTTTCATATGCCAAGGCCATTACATTATGCTAGCAACAAATTTATGTCATTCATTCTGATTTTTTGAGTATAGCTCATAACACAAGCTATTCAGAAAGTGGTAGCATTTCAAGGGTGAAGATAGTACAATTTAAAAAAAAAGGAAAATTACAAGATTAAATAAATCCTAAACCAGTTATATTAGATTTCTTGTATCAAATTGTTCAACATAAAGCCATATTAATCCAACGTTCATGAAAAGTCAATCCACATAAAGTCCAAACTTGCACAGATGATTCTTTTTTCTTTTTCCTTCTTGTAATTAGTTGCAATCAATGTTTGTTTGCAACTTGTTTATCAAAACATTTGTGTGATGGTATACAATGCCAGTACATACATTCCTTTGCTTCATACCCAAAGCAAAGAATGAGAATAAGTGAGAATAATGGAAAGTACAGCCAAGGTTTGGAATGAGGAAAACTTCAGAATTGAGATGTCATTAAAGCACAGTTGACATATCGTCCAATTTTGTGAATAGGTTGCGTATGCTAACTATGCATTGGTAACACTGCTTTGTCATAAAATGAAGTTGTGAAATGGTTGGCTAAAATGTGGAGTTCTAAGTTTGTTGGTGAACTACAGTGCAACTTATCTTACCTTCATTTTTGGTTGGCTCTATGATGCTGGGAATCTGCTTTGCAATTTGTGATGCCTTCAATTCTAATTACAACTTGTGGTACTCGTTTACAAAAGATCATTATTAACAATTTGTTTTATTTATACAATTCCAAATTGTAGAAATTAAAGGCATTGTAGTAAATTTGGAAATCAAAAGAAGATTATTATCAGCAAGACTACAGGGGCCAAAATTTCACCTGTCTTGTATGGACAAAACTGAACTTTCAGTGATTTGTTTTGGCCTACCTCATCAGTGCATCCCCCTTCAGTGATCATGTCACATCGTTTTAACTTTTGTAATTATAGTTGAAGTTTTCAGCTCTTGTACACTCTAAAGTATCCTACATTGAGTTTGTATATACGAAAAATCTACAAAATAAATGACAGCACAAGGGACTAGCAATTGGGAAACTCTTGTTCCCATCTGAATAGTGCATTTCAGGACACAACGCAACACACCAATCTAGAACAGTGCCAAACAAAACAACTTATTATAAATGATTTGAGCCTTGCAAAAATTGTCTTCTGCTTACCAGATGCAATTCTGGGTTTCACTACATTATATCTTCTCTTGGTCCTAGAGGGCATTAAAACCAATCTCAATAACCAAATCCTTCTCATAACAAGTGCATCATGGGTCTCATCCTATCAGGTTTTATTTTTATGCCTGTACTGGTATGCATTTGATTAAATATTATTTTGTTAAGATTTTGTCAATTTTTACTTTTAAGGCATTTATAAAACTCGTTGCATAACGAGGGAGGAGTTTTCTAATCAAATACAACTCATACAATCATAGCAAGAACAAATTATATGCACTCAAAGGCCTTTGTTTAACAAGTTATGTGGGGAGGACATATCCATGACAACAAGTATTAAGGAATGATATATTATGTTACAACCTTTTGTTGCTTACCTGAATCCTTATTTTGGAGGGACAATAAAAAAACATGGTTCAAACACATACACTTTAATAAGATATTTAGGACCGGTCAAGAGCATTTGATCTTAGGTAAAAGTAGACATAAAAGATATGGATGGGAGGTAAACTTTAGTGAATGCAAAGCAATATTAGAGAATTCTATCTGCGTGCTGTGGTCTACCAGCAAGGACGCCACTTGCATTATCGGTGATGTGATCCGGGTTCAATCCCCACGACGGATGTGTATAAGAAGTATTTACTCAAAAAAAAAAAAAAAAAAATATATATATATATATATATATATATATATATATATATATATATATATATATATATATATATTAGAGAATTCTATGATATAAACAACCTCAAGCAAAAAGAGTTTGTAATAAAAAAGATTCGAAGGAGGAAATGTGTGTTTCAACAAAGAACACAACACGTTAGATAGAAGATGACCGAGATAGGAAAGGAAACTATTGTTCCACATCACCTCTTACCTAGTCATTGAACTTGTATGTACAACTGTTATTGAACCTCAATAATAGACTTGGTCAAAGGGAAGCCAAGGAACAAGGGAATGATTGTAAATTTAATGGAGTTGTGGAGAGTAAATCAAAACCTAGAAGAAGATAACAATGTACTTAACAAATATCACACCTTTAGGAAACATTAAAGAAACATAAAAAGGATATGAAAACGAAGAACAAATCAATGGATTCAAACACTAGTATAGAAAGTAGAGCGAAATTAATAAACATTGCACAAATCAAGGAACTACAAATAACAATATGAGGGCAAAAAAAAGAAATGCAAATAATATGAATAACAAATCAAAGAGTTGCACAAAAGAAGGAATTGTAAGGAGCAATTCTTTGATTTGTGCAATGTTTGTTATTTCTACAATGATTTCTATACTTGTACTCAAATTCATTAATTTGTTTTTTTTACCATATTTTGCTTTATGTTCGGCCATTCTTGTCTCTCATTCTTTAATGCTTTTTAAACTTTCTAATTTATTATTATAGTAGTTTATTATATTCTTTTGGGTTTTGATTAATCTCTATGATTCCTATAAATTTGCAATATTTTTCTTACTTTTTGACTTTCATTTAATCAAGTCTATACTTGAGGCTCAATAACTCTTGCAGATACAAGTTTGATGACCAAGTAAGAGGTTGATTTGAGCTTGTAGTTTTCTTTCCTATTTTAGTCATCTTCTACGTGATATGCTTTGTGTTCTTTGTCTATTTGATACACATATCCTACTTTTGAGCCCATTTTATTATTGCTTGAGATTGTTTGTCTTGAATTTTTTTTGATATTGCTTTCCATTCACCAAAGTTGACCCAACTGTATCTTTTACAACTACTTTCTACTTGAAAATAGACACTTTTTATTGATATTGAATATTTTATGGAAGAGTATATGCATTTGACCCAAGTTTTTCATTGTCCCTCTAAGATAAAGATTCGGGTATGCAATGAAGTGTTGTGTCCTCATATATTTTTCCTTGGTACCTATTTTCATGGACATGTTCTCCCCACACAACTCGTTAAACAAAGGACTTTGAGTGTAGATAATATGCTCGTTAAACAAAGGACTTTGAGTGCAGTTAATATGTTACTGTTTTGAGTGTACTTGTTATATTAGATTAGAATACTTGCTTCTTTTTAGAACATGTTTTTAGATGCTTTACACAAAAAGTAAAAAACAAACTAAAATTTAACAAAACCCTAACAAAATAGTATTAAGATTTTGCACACAAAAACTTGGCAAGCTAAGAGCTATGAAATTTTTATGGGAAGGGTTTTGTTCTTGAGACAAAAGACAATGTAGCAAAACTAAGCATTACATCTAGCAACATAAAACAATTTTTGGAGGACTACAAATCATTTGCCCTAAACTGCTTAATTTAGCATTGTTCCATACAATTTTATTGTTGTGTAGCTTCAAATGCACGGTTTATGTTGACATTGGCGGTTTGAGGAAAAGATCCTTCCAAATAAAAGTTGTTTTGCTCGAGATAGTCCAAGGGATCATCTTGGGGAGGATCATTTGCAACGACCTCTAACTCATAGTTATCTTTGTCAATAATAAGCTTGGGATAGGTGAGGATTAGGAAATTTACATTGACATATCAGATAAATTTGGAGAAGTCAAGATCTGTGAAGAGTGATGACCCACTATCATCATCCTTGTCCTAATTTATTCTATTTAAAGAAAAGAAGTCATCTTGGGATGTCTTATCAAGATGTCCAACTTTCTCGCTATCTAAAGAAGAAGGTGAAGGCTCACTATGATTGGGGATATTAGGTATCCCATAGCATACTGGTTAGGCTTTTATCTATAGGGTATTTTTGATGCCCTATTCATACAGGCCTAACCCTTTGCCTCGATACCCATATTGGAAAGCATTTACTTAGGGATGAGATGCAAGTTTAACAAGAAGCACAAGTCATATTGTCGTTTAGCCAAGTAATGGTTACTACCATGATTTCCTCATTGGCAATACCAACACACATGAGGGAACAACTTCCTATTTGCACCGTTTTACCCTTATTGCTAGAGGGTAAGCCTAAGGTTCGAGGAGATAGAGGAAGCTTGGCTAGATCCATGACAAGTTGATCATTATTTGATTTGTTATTATTAGTGATGATTGGATTAGCACTTTGACCCTTAAGTTCATTATTAGATAAGTTATTCAAAATAAGAGACCTTAATGCATCAGTGATATGAAACTAAGAAGAAGAAGGTGATTCAAGAAATGAATTTAGAGAAGGGTAAACACAAGCTTTAGGATTTTTGACCTTGATCACTTGACAATAGGCAAAAGGCTTGAGGTCTGTTGGATATATGATAAGTCTGGCCTTGTATCCATATTTAATGTACTCATGAAGAGGTAAAGGGACGAACCGCATCTCATGGATCCATGGCCTCCCAAAATATTGTTGTATGCTAGATCACATGACATGACATAGAAGAGAGTGTAAGACTACAATGCCACTAGCCTAAAGTTCTCTGTTGTCAAAAGCCATGATAACAAGATCAGATTTCTCCAAACCTTGTTTGGTTAGCCTGAAATGACTGATGAACTTTAGGTTGCAGACATTGAGACCATAACTGTTTTTGACTAAAATTCGTTTGATGAACTTGTCATCGACATACCCTGTGATGTATAATAAAAAATCTCCAACAACAGAGGATTAAGGAATATCATCTTCATGGAATGATACAATGACATGATTAACCCAAATGGACTCTACTATAGACATACGGTCATTCAGGTTAAGGTTTTGAGGAACAATTTGTTCACTCAAAATTTTGAATAAGATATTTGTATGGGCTAGAGAAGTCTTGAGAAGTTCGAGGGAAATCTTGGCCGGGGTATTCTCAAATTGTCATAGCAAATCAAAAGCATCCTTAGCCTTGGTCACTGATTGGATGATTAGAGGAGGTCCTTCAAGTGAAGTTATTCTTTTTGTACAAATTTTAGAACCCTATCCTAACTCAACTATGTACTTGTCTAGTATTGGTGTATGTTTGCACCATGGGTGCCTAGTGTGCATGGGCCCATTATGATGTAACCTTTACTTTTATTGGGAGTAGGAATTAATAGCTAGGGTACCTCTTTCATGTGGTATGAGCCTTGAGCATTAGGATTATGGTAAATAAGAGTCTATATAAGGACATGGGTTTGTAATAGAAGGCATCTCATACTTTTCTCATTCTGTATCAAAGCTCTCCTTCCAAGTAGGTTCCCCCTTGAAGAGGCCTGCGATATCTATTCCACTTGATTAATATAAGTTGTTATTTCCATCCAATTATATTTTGTGAACACTTTTGTTATTTTATTTTTATGGTAATTTAGTTTGTGAGCATTTCCATTAATTTTTACATTTTTGTTTTGGTTATGCTTATTTTTATATGAAGGCTCCTAACAAGTGGTATTAGATCTCTTTCTAGGGCCGTGTTCTACAACAACGGTTCTTGTCCTTGAAGAACATGAACTTATACTGAGAGGGGGGGTGAACAGTATAAGTCTTAACCATTTAATAATTTTAATTTCAGATAGCAGTGGCATCAACACAACATTAAACAAGACAAAAAACATCACACATTGAAGACTCATTTTTAACGTGGTTCACCCAGAATGGCTGGGCTACGTCCACAAAACTTTTCTCTAAAATATTATCTCAAATTCTTTGGGAAACCTTCCCAATTACAAAGTTTATGAGCCTCGGCTCAAAGGAGATACCTTCCCCTAACTCTGCTCTGACTGGTGATCCTCTAGAAGACCTCTGCCTCAGTTGCCCTTAGCAAATGGAACTCTATCCACAGAAGACACCTGTCTTCCCTGCTCTGGCTGGAGACCTCTGTCCTCAACTCTATCACCTCAAAGCTGGTCCTCGAATCTGCACCAAACACAGTCCTTCGTTCTGGCACAAATGTCTTTGTCCTCTTTTTTTGGTCTGCACAAAAACACAGTCCTTCGCTCTTTTTGTGCAATCACAGCTGCACTTGATCAATCTTCGACCTTTGCACCTCTGCGCAATTACAGCCGCATAGTCTTCGCGCACTCTGCTCCCTTGCGATCTCTCTCACTTGGAAGATTCGACAGAATGCACTCTGCTCTCGACGATCGAACTTCTTCTCTTCGCATAGTCTGCGAATGCCGCTCTTCGAACGCACACATCGATCGATATCTTTTTCTCTCCAAGCAGCCCTACTTTTATACTAATACTTTCAAGATCAAAACCTTGATCTTAGTCGGTTGCTACCCTTAACTTCATCGGCTGCAAAACCCTAAACTGCGTCGGCTCAAATTTAACTCTGTCGGCTTCAACCGCCTCTGTGGTTCTGTAGCTTTTCTCGTGAAACTACAACATGTCGCGATATCGCGACACCTTTGCAACCGAACACTATCTTATGGCTTTTGTCGCGATATCGCGACACTTTCTGCTTCTGCTGATGTCATCTTCTCTTCTGTCGTGAAATCGTGACCCTTCTGTCTTCATGGCCTTCTTCTCTGCTTTTGTCACGAAATCATGACACTTTTGCCTTGAGCTTCTTTCACCTTACACCCTGAACCTGTCATGAAATCGTGACGCTTTTGTCTTCATAGCCTTCCTCTCTACTTTTGTCATGAAATCATGACACTTCACCTATGGAAGACATGCTTTCAGTTTCTGTCGTGAAATCGTGACACTTCTCTCCGTCTGCTATCTTTTCTCCCTATCGCAAAATCATGACACTTTCTACATCCGTACGCTATCTTTTCTGCCTATCACGAAATCGTGACACTTTCTGCATCCGTACGCTTTTCTTTCATCCTGTCACGAAATCGTGACGCTTTCAGCTTTCGAAAGCTTTCTTTGCAACCTGTCACGAAATCGCGACGCTTCTCATTTCAGACTCTTCCCTTTGCTGCATGTCGCGAAATCATGACAGTTCTCACTTCGAGCTTTACAGCATGTCACAAAATCGTGACACTTTTCAAGATACTTTATCTCTCTTCGAACTTGTCACGAAATCGTGATAGTTCACACTGCGGACTCTCCCTTCTGCATCATGTCGCGAAATCGTGACACTTTTTCGTCCGTACAACCTTCCTTGCATTATGTCGCGAAATCGCGACACTTTCCCTTCTTTGCCTTCCTGCACTTTTCGAGTCGCGAAAATGCGACATGTCGCGAAATCGTGACACTTTCCTCCTTGCTTTCTTTCTCTGCCAACATGTCGCGAAATCGTGACAGTTTTGCCTGCTTCTTCTCTCTCTTCCAACATGTCGCGAAATCATGACAGTTTTGCCAACACTTTCTCTCTCCTCTAAAATGTCGCGAAATCATGACAGTTTTTCCAGCACTTTCTCTCTCCTCTAACATGTCGCGAAATCGTGACAGTTTTTCCAGCCTGCTGCATACTTTTTCTAACTTGTCTTTTTTTCTTTGATCTTTTGCAAATGGGCTACTATGATCTTCTTGGAAACCCACTGTCCATGCTCTGAATAATCTGACATTAAATCAAATTCCTTCAAGAGCTTCTTGACATCAATGACAACTTCTACACTTGAGCAAAGGCAATGTACCCAAGGTACCCAAAATTGCCAACAATCTCCCCCTTTGTCATTGATGGCAAACCTTTATTGAAAACACATCTCAATAGCCAAAACTGAAACCAGTTGTGCTAACAACTCTAGAATATGCCTTTGAAGTTTTGCTCCCCACGACTTGAAGCTCTTCTCTTCACTTGAAGCTCTCCCCCTTACTCATATCTCTCCCCCTTTGTCATCAATGGCAAAGGGTCACCTTTGGGGCTCGGGACTAAGAAAGAGCCTCTTAGCTTGGTCCCTCCCCCACCTCCTGATGAGGTGATTAATTCTGGGGTGGGAGAACAACTCCCAATTTCTCCCTTAGATACTCAAACGTATCTCTTGGAAGAGGTTTGGTGAAGATATCGGCAATCTGCTCTTTAGTAGACACATACTCTAGCTTGACCTGCTTGTCTTGCACTTTCTCCCTTAGAAAATGATATTTGATGGAAATGTGCTTCGTCCTTGAGTGCATTACCAGATTTTTGGAAATACTTATGGCACTTGTATTATCACAAAGAATGGAGATGGGTTGTTCATGCTTGACTTTGAAATCCTCCAAGGTGGTTTTCATCCATAAAACCTGTGTGCACCCAGCCACTACTGCTATGTATTCAGCCTCTGTTGTAGATAAGGAAACTGAAGGTTGTTTCTTACTTAGCCAAGAGACCAAACTCTTTCCTAGAAAGAATGCTCCACCACTAGTGCTTTTCCTATCATCAATATTGCCTGCCCAATCTGCATCTGTATAAGTTGTGAGGGTGAAATCATCACCTTTGGGATACCAAAGCCCAAAGTCCATAGTGCCCTTCAAATATCTGAATATCCTCTTAACTGCTGTAACATGAGATTCTTTTGGAGCTGCCTGAAATCTTGCTACTAACCCAACGGCCTGCATGATATCTGGTCTGGTAGCTGTACTGTATAGTAAACTGCCAATCATAGATCTGTACAACCTCTGATCTACCGTTGGAGATTCATCATCTTTACTCAGATTGCACCCTGTAATCATTGGAGTACACACGGGTTTGCTGTCCATCATCCCAAATTTCTTCAACATTTCTTTGATATACTTTCCTTGAGAGAGAAATATACCATTTTTTGATTGCGCAATCTGAAGACCTAAAAAGAATGACAGCTCTCCAATCATAGACATCTCGAATTCCTTCTGCATGGTGTTAGCAAAAACTTTGCACATCTGAGTATTATTTCCCCCAAAAATAATATCATCAACATAGACAACTATAATCAACATATCATCATCTTCATTCTTAATATACAAGTTGCTATCTGCCACGCCTTTCCTGAAGCCTTGCTCATGAAGATACCCATCAAGTCTTGAGTACCAAGCCCTGGGTGCTTGCTTTAACCCATACAAAGCCTTTTTTAGTTTACACACATAGTCTGACTGTTACGAGAGAGACACTCCTTCGGCTGTTCTATGTAGACTTCTTCTACCAACACCCCATTTAGAAAAGCCGACTTTACATCCATTTGATATACCTTGAATGATTTGAAGCTTGAAAGGGCCAAAAACATTCCGATAGCTTCAAGACGAGCAACGAGCGCAAACGTCTCTTCGAAATCAATACCTTCTACTTGAGCATAACCTTTACTGAGACTAACCTAGCTTTGTTTTTGACAATCTTTCCATCCTCATTGAGTTTATTTTTGAATATCCATTTTGTGCCAATGACATTCTTGTCCTTAGGTCTTGGAACCAAATCCCAGGTTTCACTTTTCTCTATTTGATTTAGCTCTTCATCCATTGCTTTTACCCAAAACTTATCTGTACATGCTTCACTGAAATATTTTGGCTCAATTTGAGATAACAATGAAACATTCGTAGAATCATGTGAAGGAATGACTCTTCTTCTTGTTTGCCTGCTATTTGGATCACCAATGATCAAGTCTTTGGGATGATGTTTTTGAACATACCGTGAAGGAGTTTTGGGAAGCAGTTGTCTTTCCTCTTCTTCATCTGAAACCTCTCTGAATTCTTCTTGACAGATTTCATCATCGAGTTCCTTGACTGGTTCTCTTATCCCTGTCTTTTCATCTATTGTTACATTTATGCTTTCTACAATTGTATGAGTTCTTTTGTTGAAGCATCTGTAGGCCTTGCTTCTGCTGGAATATCCAAGAAAAATTCCCTCATCACACCTAGGATCAAACTTACCCAAATTCTGATCTTCCCTTCTGATGAAGCACTTACTCCCGAACACTTTGAAGTATTTTACTGTAGTTGGTCTTCCTTTCCACAACTCATAGGGAGTTTTATGATGATTGACTCTGAGTTGAGCCCTGGTGATGATGTAGACTATTGTATTGACTGCTTCTCTCCAAAAGCCATCTAAAAGTTTTGACTCATTTAACATTGCTCTAGCCATATTTTCAACAGTTCTGTTTTTCCTTTCAACTACTCCATTTTGTTGAGGAGTTCTTGTTGCTGAATATTCTCTTTTGATTCCGTGTTGCTCATAGTATTCCACAAATTCATTTGAAGTGAACTCTCCTCCTCTATCTGATCTTAAGCATTTGATTCTCTTGTCAGTCTCATTTTCAATCATTTCTTTAAAAGCTTTAAATTTTTCAAAAGCTTCAGATTTTTCTTTGAGAAAAGTAACCCAAGTCATTCTAGAATAATCATCTATAAACAACATGAAGTAGCTTTTTCCCTGAATGCTCCGAGTTCGGTAGGGCCACACAAATCAGTATGAATAAGATCCAATGGATTTGAAGAAGTATACCCTTTTGATTTAAAACTGGTTCTGGTCTGTTTTCCATGTTGACAAGGACCGCAAATGATGTTATGGGGCCTTTTTATTTTGGGCAAGTCTCTAATCGCTTCCTTGTTACTAATATTGACAAGATTATCAAAGCTCAAATGCCCCAATATTTTATGCCATAACCAACTCTCATCTTCTTGAGTTAGAAAACACTTTTCCCTTTTTATCTCACTTAGCATGTAAAGATTGTTTGGAGTCCTTGTAGCACTAGCAATGAGTTTTCCATTTTTTTCTTTACTTATCTCACATCTATCCGAAAAGAAAGATACTATGTGCCCTTGATCACAAAGTTGACTCACACTAAGAAGATTATGTCTTAGACCTTCTACATAGAGCACATTTTCTGTTTTGGATTTCCCATCCAAACTAAGAGTCCCTTTACCACTGATTTTAGCGGACCTGTTATCTCCAAAATTGACTGTTCCTCTGTTTGTTTTTTTTAAGACCAAAAACTTTTCCTTTTCACCAGTCATATGTTTTGAACAACCACTATCAAGATACCATTTTTCTACTTTGTCTTGAGCATGAAAAGCAGTTTGAACTATCATTGACTTAGATTTGATCTCATTCCTCTTTTTAGTGAACTCAAGGCTAAATCTATCCAAACTGCACATCCTTGCTATATGCCCAAAATTCTTGCACTTGTAACACATGATATTTTTATTCATAAGAGGTGCAAACGAGTTAACATTTTCCTTACTATGGCTATTCGAGAGACTTATTGCAATGCATAGCTATGTGACCAAATTTCTTACGAGAAAAACAATAGCCATGGAAGGTATTATGTAACTCTGTTTTGATGCCTTGGATGATTGTTCTTCTTGTGATCAACTGGAATCCACTGCTCTTCAGGATGAAGCTTGACCTTGCTCGTAGACCCTATTTCATGAATGGTGATACCATCCTTCTTTTGCTTTTCACACGGAGTATTCTGTCTGAGAGTCAATTGTTCCAACTTCACTCTAAGAGACATAATCTCTTCTTCTAGTTTCTCACAATCAGCTTCCTTTCCTTTTAGAGCCTCTGTCAGAACTTGTTCAACCTTCTTCCCTTCTTCAACTAGAATTTTGAAGTCTATAACACTTTGAGACAATTCTGATCTTGCTATCTCTTCTTCCTGACATTGATGCTTGAGAACAAAATTCTCTTCCCTGAATTTCTCAAGCTTTCTCAAAGCCAAGAAGAATTCACCTTTGAGATCGAACTCAACCTCTTCATTTCTTTCTGAATCTGTATGTTCCTCTGATAGATCCTTCTCCAAGTTGTTAGGCTCTTTCTGGAGTGACCGGCTCTGATACCAATTGAAGAACATGAACTTATACTGAGAGGGGGGGTGAACAGTATAAGTCTTAACCATTTAATAATTTTAATTTCAGATAGCAGTGGCATCAACACAACATTAAACAAGACAGAAAACATCACACATTGAAGACTCATTTTTAACGTGGTTCACCCAGAATGGCTGGGCTACGTCCACAAAACTTTTCTCTAAAATATTATCTCAAATTCTTTGGGAAACCTTCCCAATTACAAAGTTTATGAGCCTCGGCTCAAAGGAGATACCTTCCCCTAACTCTGCTCTGACTGGTGATCCTCTAGAAGACCTCTGCCTCAGCTGCCCTTAGCAAATGGAACTCTATCCATAGAAGACACCTGTCTTCCCTGCTCTGGTTGGAGACCTCTGTCCTCAACTCTATCACCTCAAAGCTGGTCCTCGAATCTGCACCAAACACAGTCCTTCGTTCTGGCACAAATGTCTTTGTCCTCTTTTTTTGGTCTGCACAAAAACATAGTCCTTCACTCTTTTTGCGCAATCACAACTGCACTTGATCAATCTTCGACCTTTGCACCTCTACGCAATTACAGCCGCATAGTCTTCACGCACTCTGCTCCCTTGCGATCTCTCTCACTTGGAAGATTCGACAGAATGCACTCTACTCTCGACGATCGAACTTCTTCTCTTCGCACAGTCTACGAACGCCGCTCTTCGAACGCACACATCGATCGATATCTTTTTCTCTCCAAGCAGCCCTACTTTTATACTAATACTTTCAAGATCAAAACCTTGATCTTAGTCGACTGCTACCCTTAACTTCGTCAGTTGCAAAACCCTAAACTGCGTCGGCTCAAATTTAACTCTGTCGGCTTCAACCGCCTCTGTGGTTCTGTAGCTTTTCTCGTGAAACTACAACATGTCGCGATATCATGACACCTTTGCAACCGAACACTATCTTATGGCTTTTGTCACGATATCGTGACACTTTCTGCTTCTGCTGATGTCATCTTCTCTTCTGTCGCGAAATCGTGACCCTTCTGTCTTCATGGCCTTCTTCTCTGCTTTTGTCGTGAAATCGTGACACTTTTGCCTGAGCTTCTTTCATCTTACACATCGTCACGAAATCGTGACCCTTTTGTCTTCATAGCCTTCCTCTCTACTTTTGTCGTGAAATCATGACACTTCACCTATGGAAGACATGCTTTCAGTTTCTGTCGTGAAATCGTGACACTTCTGCTATCGTCTGCTATCTTTTCTCCCTGTCGCAAAATCGTGACACTTTCTGCATCCGTACGCTATCTTTTCTGCCTGTCACGAAATCGTGACACTTTCTGCATCCGTACGCTTTTCTTTCATCCTGTCGCGAAATCGCGACGCTTTCAGCTTCCGAAAGCTTTCTTTGCAACTCTGTCACGAAATCGTGATGCTTCTCATTTCAGACTCTTCCCTTTGCTGCATGTCACGAAATCGTGATAGTTCTCACTTCGAGCTTTTCAGCATGTCACGAAATCGTGACACTTTTCGAGATACTTTATCTCTCTTCGAACTTGTCATGAAATCGTGATAGTTCACACTGCGGACTCTCCCTTCTGCATCATGTCGCGAAATCGTGACACTTTTTCGTCCGTACAACCTTCCTTGCATTATGTCACGAAATCGTGACACTTTCCCTTCTTTGCCTTCCTGCACTTTTCGAGTCGCGAAAATGCGACATGTCACGAAATCGCGACACTTTCCTCCTTGCTTTCTTTCTCTGCCAACATGTCACGAAATCGTGACAGTTTTGCCTGCTTCTTCTCTCTCTTCCAACATGTCACGAAATCGTGACAGTTTTGCCGGCACTTTCTCTCTCCTCTAAAATGTCACGAAATCATGACAGTTTTTCCAGCACTTTCTCTCTCCTCTAACATGTCGCGAAATCGCGACAGTTTTTCCAACCTGCTGCATACTTTTTCTAACTTGTCTTTTTTTCTTTGATCTTTTGCAAATGGGCTACTATGATCTTCTTGGAAACCCACTTTCCATGCTCTGAATAATCTGACATTAAATCAAATTCCTTCAAGAGCTTCTTGACATCAATGACAACTTCTACACTTGAGCAAAGGCAATGTACCCAAGGTACCCAAAATTGCCAACAGATCCTCCTATCCATTTTTCTATTATGCAAATTTTCATTATGTTTATTTTCCATTAAAGTCTCTAAAAAAACAATTTTATTTATTTATTTTTTTCTGTTTTTAGTAGCATAGGTTAGAAAACTTATGCTAGGGATTTTAAAATATCATAAAGGAGTTTTCATTATTGGCTAAGCTAATTTGCTTATAAAGGGTTTAGTGAAGTGAGGGGTGCTCAGAATCCAATATCTAGGCCTTAGATAACACCCATATATAGTTATGAGCTCCCACGTACCCTTGTGTATATAGGGAGACCTCTTGGGAATAATAAAATATTTCACCCACAGGAGGATATTGGTCATTTGAGAAGCAATTAGCCTTGGGAAGTTACTCTCACAATACCTTAAATATGGATAGTACTACAGGTACAGTGGAACCCTCCATAGTTCCCTAAAATATTGGGCTGGCCACTAAACACGAACGAGATCATATATCAGAGAGTCCATGTAGTCATACTCACCCTGACTTGGGTTGTCCTATTGAAATATTATTTTAGTCCTTTCCCATTAAAAAACAAATCAAATATAAGCATATAGAAGAGGTTACTCTAGTCACACTCTGGTAGTGCAAAGAATACCCAATCTAATAATGCAAAGAATATCTAGTTTGATAGTGCAGAGAATATCTAGTTTGACAGTGCAAAGAATATCTAGTATGATAGTGAAAAGAATACCTGACAATGCAAAGAATATCCAGTTTGATAGTGTGGAGAATATTTAATATGACAATGAAGAGAATATATAGTCTAACACTTAGAGCAGTCAATTGTCAGTAGTCTTCCTGCGGAGCAATCAACTGTTAGTAGTTTGTCAGTGAGAAAAAAATCAAAAAAGTCAAAATTTACCATTTTACAAGATAGCCCATTGCAATTCCCTCTTTGAACTGATCATTTTGATACCTTTGGCAACCCATTTTTGAAACCTTACCTTCCAAAAATTATCATTTTGTGGTGTTGTCCATTCTAATCCTCTCTTCGAGCTAATTGTTTTGAGATATAACTGTGATAAGCCTTTTTGAAGACCCTAAAGTGACTAAAATGGCTGGTGGTACTAGAGCTAGTTAAGAGTTAGAGTGTTTGGGTAAACAATTGAAACAAATAAAAGCTTCTTGGTCGACAATCCTTCAGGCATTATCCAAATTAGATAAATTAGACTAGAGAATGTCTTGAAGGTTGATTAGATGACTGATTTTTGTGTTGTCTAGTTACAACATGTGAGATATAATTAAAATGCAGTGTCCCTACCATCCCTTGGTTTAGAGGTGGTACATTCCTGTAATGAATGTTATTTGTTACATTTTGGTTCTAATTGTGAGTAGGTAGTAGATTATAGAAGATTCCCAGATCTTGATTGGAATAATATCAAGTGTCAAAGCCATTGAGAACAACTTAGCCATTGTCAATTAGGTCTTGGACTACATTCTAGGGGTCCCTGAATATGTCAGTTTCTTGACTGCTTATACAATGGAAGGCACATTGTTCATTGGAATAAAACTGCAAAGCTTTTTTCTTTCCAGGTTCAAGAGGTTTGATGGGTGGGAGCTCTATCATTATGAATTTTAGGAGCTACTTTAGGATGGTTGAAAGAAATTCATCTAGTTAGGAGTACCTCCTTTTGGGTTTTTATTGTTGAGGCTTCCTTAAGATAAATTTTTGAAGGTTTGCGACAACACTAACATTATTGGTATGGTGTTAGTCCATGATTCCGTTGCCTACAATGTGTTTGTTCTTGTATTGCCCTTTTGAGTTAGAGGAAGGCTTATATTCCTCTTTATTGAATTTAGTCTTTAATTGCCCTCTTTTGGTGAGGGTAGTCTCTACTCTCTTGGCCATTTCAATCGTGTCTTCAAAAAAAGACACATTAACTGTCTTTATATAGAAGGTCAATTGCTCATTGAGGTTTCTTATCATGTCTAGCAAATCTCTAGGTGGAGAGATGTATAGTAGTCTCCCCACCAGGGCTCACCATATTGCTAAGAAGTTGATGAAATTATCATATTTGGATTTTTTGAGTTGGTATAGGTCATGAATGACCTATACTTTGAGTTGGATTGTTTGAGTTGGTATCTAGTAGTAACATTTAAACTAGGGCCATTAAGGCTCTATGGGAATATTTTTAGGAGCAATGTTTCATCATAAGAAATGCCATTACAAGCAATCCTAAACACTCTAAAGTGGTTAACAAGATCCTCATTGTACATTTGAAACTTAGGGATTTTAAAGTTAGGAGGAAAGGGTTGACTAGCTAAAAAAGGATCTAGTTGTTGGTTGCACAAGTCATCATATGAGTACTTATGACTAGATGAAGACCCTTGGATAATGACCATTTATTGTCTTAATTGCTCTATTTAAGAAGAAGGCCTAAAATTTGGGAGACACATGGTTTGATGAAACAAAAGATATGCGTTAATAGATAGAAGTGATTTATTGATGATTGGTGTAAGGAGGTTGGTATACCTTGGAACACAATGTTGAAGTTGGCATCATATGATTTATCCCTATGATAGTTGAGACGAGAGGGTTGGAAGCTTGATAATGAGAGATTATAGGGTTAAATTTTTATCCTAACTCTATCCTTGCATTTATGGGATTAGAATGAAGACCATGGGATAGATTGACATAAGGATTGGAAATCAGGGCACTTAGGGGCACACTCTAAATGGGATTGTAACTTGTGTCTGCCTATTGAGATACGAGACAACTAACATTTTCCTACAATAATTCCTCAAGGATAGGTAAATATGAGTGATGCTCCAATAGAGGAAGGAGGGTTTGTCTCCCGATATCCATTAATGTGGTGATATTCAAAGGATTTGAATCAATGAACATTAAGGTTTGTATTTATGGACCCAAAGGATGGGTTCAATTGATGTAAAGGCAAAGGATTTAAATTAACTTTTTAGGGATGATCCATCAATGAATCATCCCCTATGGAGACGCTTAGCATTTTATGACCTTCCCTAAGGAAGGCCAAGAAATAGGCCATATGAATTGTATATTGAAAGATCACCCTTCCATATTCCTCATGAGTAGGGTTTAAAGAACCTTTAGATGTGAAAACCTTATCTTCTTCATCAAAGGTGGGGTTTTCAAAGGTAGATTGCACATCATGACCCTCCATAGGAGGATCAAGGTTAATGACCAATTGGTAAGAAAAACTATAGGTTAGGTAGTGTCTCTTAGCCATAGGATTAAGAGACGAGAATATTATTTAAATTTTATTTGTTTATAATATTGATTAAAGAAGAAATAGAAGATGTTTTAAGAAACTTTATATCTCCTTATATTAAATATCCAATTTGACCTATATACCTCAAGGGCCTCCCTATATATTGAGGGTACTGATATACGTGACCCCTCTCTAAATACTCGTTGATACATGAGAGAAAAATGATATGTAGGATGCCAATTATATGTTGAAGTGACCTCCTAGATACATGGTCAAGATGGTATGTGAGGGTTAATAGATGCCTCCTTATGAATCCTAATAGCCCACTTCTATATACTCCTTACTAGATGTAAGTATGCACAAGATCCTATGTGGACAACTGGTGATCCAGGCTTTGTATATACCTAATATAGCCTAATAGCTCGTACGATAGTTACTCAGAGGACTATAAATATTACTAGTAGGAATTGTAATTGGTTATGTTCTCGTTATTTGGATTTAATGTATCTTAACAAATATATGTAATGGTCTTGATTAGGTTATCAAATGACATTAGCTTAATTGGTTAGATTCCTCAACATCTAAGGAGGAGATCCAAGTTCGAATATTTCCAAGCGATACATGTATAATATCTAAACCTTCTTATAATACCACTATGTGGTGATGATGTAATACGGGTGGGACCCGTTTCAATCCCATACAACCAATTGAAAAAATGGTCTTGATTAGGTTTTGATAAATTTTAGTTTTAATAACATTTAGCTTGGTCAAGAAAAAAATTGGGATATGTTGCGGTGTTTATGTTTGGTTCACCAAAATGTGGGATGTAGAAAAGATCATGAAGGGCCTATTAAGTGATCCATCATGTCTCCCTCTTTCTCACCTTGAGGATAGAGGCAGTGTGAGCCTAAGTCTAAGGTTTAGTGGATTAAGTTAGAGAACATTTGCATTTCTCCTATGTTGACAAGCTTAACCTTAATCTAGACCTATTCTAACTACAAATGCATCAATCAATGTAGAATACGAGTCCTATAATCTAAATGCTTTTGATTTTTAATGATAAATGAAAATGTGATTCTCTCTTAGAGAAAGGGTTTAAGAAGATAATGCAAACAAACATGCCCTGATGTGACTATGCAATTTTGTTTTCATGAGATGCAAGATTAAAGTTAGTGCCCTTATGCTATCACTACTAACTTGTTCCTTATATTCTTTTTGCCTCGTAACAAATAAAATAGAAAATATTGAAACAAAAGCTAATACAAAATAGATAACAAACAAAATTTATGATTTAAAAACAAGAAAAAAATATTGGAACTTAGCACCTTATTTCTACCTTAGTGGTAGAAATATTTTTTATTTGCAAAAGTGTTGTTGATCCATAGAAGCACTATCAACGCTACTATAATTTTGTGGCACTTTCTCTAACCTACAAAACAAATAGAAATTAGATATGTTAATAGTAAAGGGGTCTTCCTAAATTAGTGGAGCGTATGGCTATTTTGACTAGTATCAGACTCCTTAAAAAGATAAGATAAATAGGTGAAGAATTATAAAATGATGGTTGTGTTCTTAGTGGTAAAAATTCCATTGGATGACCAATAACACCACCAATGCTTTTTCCAGTTAACAATGCTTTCACTTTCTATGACCATAAACTCAGTTTTTGTTGTATCATAAACAAAGGGCAATAGTGCCACTAAAATTACAATTTGGTAATGCCTTTGTTTGTGGACATAATAGAGTATGATTTTGAACAAAAGACATGATTTTCCAAATAACTAAATAAGGATCCTTGACCAGGAGGTATAGGGGTCTTGATGGAGACAATATGATAACTTGATAGATGATATGCAATGAAACAAAATAACAAATAGATGTGAATATACAATATTATGGAGTATAAAAGATAAATATGTGATAAATCCAAGAGGGAAGAGAGCAACTAAGAAAGCTTCTAACCTCAAGATGCCTTGGTTAATATGCCCTTATGGTGTTGAAGTAGATATGCTTACTTGTTGCTTGAGATGATTGAGAACTTCACAATTGCATGAGATCCATATTCAATTTGGTAGAATTTCATTGTTGCATAAGACAATGATGAATTGAGCTCTCTAAGTGTTGGTTTTATAGGAAGCCATGGATACTTAGAGGGTGGTTACATTGAAGTTGATGGATTATGGAAAGCAGGATTTCAAAAATGGCTCAACATGCAAGTAGTGGATGGAAGATAAAAAAGAGATTTTTTGGGGCTTTGGATTTCTATTGTGTCTATGGATAAAATTGATGTGATTAGATCCATATTTGATGTGTGACTTGGAAGGATTAATTTTCTACCTTTTTCCTTTTGGGGTCCAACAAACAATATCACTATAAGTGATAGCATTAGCAACACTAATGATCCTAGCGCCAATGTCAAGATGACTGCTATTGGTTAGCTTGGACAAAATATGATAAATTTTTTAGAGTTTTACAAAAGCGCTGCTAGGGAAGTGTTGCTAGCGCTATCACTTAGGTCTTGGCACTCTTGCTTTTGGAGCAATAAATGCTCCTAAGTTGAGCTTTGGGTTATTGAATTGATTTAGATGTTGATTGGCTAGCTAATGAAGATGCTGGTAAGTTTGGAGACTTTGATGATGTGCTCAAAATTGGGTGTCTATATTTCCCCCTTTATGATACATTTATTTGAAGATGAATGTGTTAAATATTAACATTTATGCCCCAAATATAAGATAAATAGATTTGATGTTGCTTAGGATCTGTGATGTAAGATAGATAATGCTTTTGATTGTTGTTTATTAATGATGTTAAATTTTATCTTTTAAATAACACTAAATGCTATCATGCCTTGGTGTGCACCCTCAAGTTTTTGGAGGATAAATCAAGTTCGACAGAAGAAACTTGACTTGAGCATGATTCACACAAGTGTAGGGATGAAATATCGAGGGAAAGTTATTTTTTGGACAAGATGGGTTGGGGGTAAAAAACAAATAATTTTCACCATGGACAAGGAGAATTTGGAGCTCTAGTCTATTGATTGTAGCAGATATTTTGATAGCACAAGTAAGATCACCACATTGAGCAGAAAAGGTACGAACACTAATGGCAGGGGGAGGACAATGGTTTTAGGTAAGCACCTCAATTTTTTTAAAAATTTTTGGCCTCAAAGAGAATACTTGAAAAAAATGGTGACACTTTGCCCAATAATAGTGCTTTTGTGTTGGTGCTAAGGCTAGCTGATAACATGTTTGTGCATTGATGACACTTTTTCCATATGGCAACTAGCAACACTTTCATCATCTAGGTAGTGCTTTCATCACCTCGTGGCACTTTTGTCATCCAATGGTGCTTATTCCAAGGGATGGTGCTTTTGTTTGCTTAAGAATTTTGGTTGATTTTGTAGTTTTTAAGACTAACAGGTAATGGGTTTTGGTAGATTATAGGAGAGACTGCATATGCTTGACTACAAAGAGAGGTAACTACATGTTTTGAAGATGATCCAAGGGCTATTGGTCTATGCATATCATACTTTGGTGGTGACAAAATGGATAGACCTTGTAGCTCTAATGCCTAAGGTAGAGTCTGAAAAGGTGTTACTAATTGCCTTGATAAATAATTGGTATTTAGAGATGAATACCTTCTAACTACCCTACAGAGAAGTGATCGTCACACTAGAGGATGTGTGGTGAATATTATAGGTGTTGGTTAGAGGAGAACCTATACACATGAGCTAGGATCAATGGAAGAGCCTAAGGAGACTAATTGGAGATGCAAATTATCTAGTTCTAAGGTCCAACATTGACATCAATGCTACCTATATTGAGTGTCATCCGTATTGATAGAAATATCTATTATGTGCATTGGTATCTAGGGTCCTAATCAAAGATACCAATAGTAGAGTGGTACACTAGGGTTAGGGTGAGGTGGTGGCAGGTATTCTTGAGCAATATACTTTTTCTTGGGGTGCAGTCATCTTGACATAGCTATACCATTTTTTGAGGTCATCTATAAAGGAGGTAAGAGTTTATCCTATTGCAAGTTGCTCTAGGTACAAACCTAGGAGCATATAATAGTTCTATGACCACTAGGGTTACTAAGATAGATGGTAGATTAAGAGGTACTGACAACATACCAGTTGGATCAACATTTGAGGTAGGATAGGGGAGGCCACACAAGGGTATCCTAGAGGTAGGCCATCAACTGATCACTGACTTGAGCCATCAAAAGATAATTTAACACCCTTTTAGACAACATCCAGGATGGGCAGAGGATGCCTTCTAGCTTCCTAGGATTTAATGAGTCAAATGGGTAGTCAGAACATAGGGAGAGCAAGATTTCTTATATTCTAATAGGACGATATACAAGTTCAACATGTAGCAGGGAATTCTAATCGGGTTAGTATGGTATAGACAATTAATACAAGAGTGAGGGTTTGGTACTCAACTAAACCTAGACTCTCACCTTAAGATAGACATTGATGACTTGGTGGTTATGGATATGGGTAGCGATGAACCTGGGGTTAGTGCTAGCTATTAGAAGTGGTACCATACAATTTTGCCATTGAGGATTATAATGGCTTACCTAAGGATACACAAGTGTATGTGACCTAGGAGGTAGCCTTAGAGGGCGCAATGAGTAGCACCATCACTATTGACACAATATTAAGAGTATCATTAGAGGAGGTAGAGGGCAACAACCATAGTAGAAAAAAATAATGACACTAATAGTGTTGATGATCACGATAGGCTAGACGAGACCTAACAATTCACCTTAGTCTTCTATGGAGATGGATAGGGATGTGTTGGTACAACAAGTGGCCAACCTCCAGGTTGCACTAGAAGTGGCCTAGGCAGAGAGAGATTTTATGAGAGCAAAGGTAATAGCTTGGATGATGGAGAGGGATCAACTAGTACACCAAACATTGATGATGCAATAAACAATATTAGTTCTAACTAACTATGGCAAAGACCATATTGGCAAGTGGAGTTGGCAATAGTTAGCTGGTGTAGACCCTTCTAGTCTAGATGGTTGTCATGCAACAATAGCATGTAGTGGAACTGGTCCATATTTAGGATAATATGATGGTGAAGGTCAAGAGATTGACCCACTATGTGATGACTTATCATGTAGTAGTTCTAATAGATCATTACCTTTTTTAGTTACATATATAGACATACTCTCAATTTGTGACTTAGCATTTGTAGCGATCAATGAGGATATTGCTACCATCGAGAGGGAGAGGAGTAACAATGTTGGACATGGGATATCAAGGCTGGCTGCCTATATGGGGCCAGTTTTGTAGCTGCTATTGGATTTTTGTAGACATATGATGATCATTGCATATGTATTATAATATACATACACATTTTTCAATATATATAGATACATCATTTTTTTACAAATTCATGATGTTGTGGTAGATTGATGTGATGGAAGCTTTGTTTCTTGATGTTATATTAAATTTGGTGTGGATAAATATTGATTTACCTTTTGATTTAGATTATATTATGATGATTTATTTATTTGTTAATTAAGTAATGATACATACATTGATGATTTAGTGATTAGATGATAATTCAATGATTATAATGGTATTAGAGTTGTTAGTTGCTTAAGATATGTTTTCAAAAAACTTAGATGGGTAGATTAGGAAACTAACTTGAAGTTTATGATGACATGATGTAGATAGATGGTGATTTAAGATTTAGAAAGTAATGTGCCCAAGGGGACTTTGGATAATGCTGTGAGGGATTGTTATAATACAAGCTATATATATATATAATATATATATATATATATATATATATATATATATATATATATATATATATATATATATATATATATATATATATATATATATATATATATATATATATATATATATATATGTATGTATGTATGTATGTATGTATGTATGTATAAAGATTTTCCTAGGGGGACTTTAGCTATGATAAACGATTTGCCTAGGTGGATTTTAGATAATGTTATGAAGCATTGCTATAATACAAGCTATGTACATATATAAAGATTTTTCCAAGGCAACTTTAGATAATGCCATGAGGCATTGCTATAATACAAGCTATATACAAATATATACAAATAAATATTTGCCAAGGGAACTTTAGATAATTTTGTGAGACATTGCTATAATACAAGTTATGTACAACTATATACAAATATTTACCCAAGAGGACTTTAAATAAAACCAGGAGACATTGCTATAATATAAAATATTAATATATTATTTTGGGTGCCCCCAAGAAAATTTCAATGGATCGTTTTATGATTCATTTAAAAACTATAAAATAGATTTACCTTTAAAAAAATGCCTAAAGTACTTTTGCTTTGCTTGTAGATAAATGTTATGCATGGATTTTTATTAGTGGATTTAACTTTAAATAAATATCTAATGGACTTCTACTTTACCTATAAACAAATGTCATGTAAGACTTTTGATTGGTATATTTTCCTTTAAACAAATATCTAAAGGACACCCATTTTGCCTAAAGATAAACATCATACAAGAATTATGATTGGTAGATTTTTCTTTAAATAAATGTCTAAAGGACATCTACTATGATTGAAAGACATATTGCCCCCATGCATGGTGATACACAAGAGACAAGATATGATGAGGTTGATATTACCATCAACACCTACAAACCTTATAGTTTTCATCATGTGGTAAGAGGTTTATGAGATAGATGATGAAGTGATAAGAGATGAAGGGATATAGTATTTTGATTTGATTGGAGGAGAATGTGAGATTAAAATAAAATATTGTGTTAACACAAGAATGATTGTTGTGTTGTGTAAACTATGATGAATTCACAAGACGGGACTAGGGAGGATCTACTTGCATTAGTCACCTAGTAAAAAGAAAAATATTCTATCCTAAATAGGATGATCATTTGCATATCATCATGGATCTTGAATTCAATATGCAACAGACAGCCAAACCAGAGACAAGCACATATATGTAAAAAGATATAAAATTAAAGTAAATGCAATCAAGCAATGATAGGTAGTTGAAAGCAAATAAGAATCCAATGTAGATTCAAATATAATAACATTTAATATGTATTATATTCATTGGTTCTTTAAGTTCTTTTTTGCAAGTATGATAAGGTGATAAGCACCTAAGATATACTTAGAAATTATGATGTATGGACCTAGCCAATTAGACTCAAATTTACCTTTGAGATTGGCTTTTGAATTGGTATTTTTTTATTCTATATGAGGATAAAATCACCAAATTCAAAGGGTTAGGATCATACATTTTTGCTATATGCTTGTTTAAGCCTTTTTTGGTAGACCCTTAGTTGCTCAGATCCACTTTTTGTCAAGAAGTTCCAACTAGTTGAGACAAGTGAGATGATATTCATCTCCTATAGAGGCATCTTGCAACAAAATACACAAGGAACCTCAATATCAAAGGGAAATATTGCTTTAGTTTCATAGACCAAATCATAGGATGTCATGCTAGGGAAGTTTTGACACCAATGAGATATGTCCATAAGGATGGATACAAAAGGAGATACCAATATCTACTAGTTCCTTCTTTCCTTTTTGTACCTTAATGGATAAAAAAAAATATTGAAACAAAAGCATATATGGAATATATAACAAACACGTTTTATAATTTAAAATAGCAAGAACAAAATACTAGAACTCAACACCTAATTTATTTCTTAGTGGGAAAAGTATTGCTGATTTACAAGAGCGCTATTGATAGAAGCATTATTGGCCCATAGAAATGTTGTTAACACTATAATAGTTTGGTGGAACTTTCACTAACCTACAAAACACATAAAAAATAGATATGCCAATAGCAATGAAGGGGTCTACCTGAATCAATGGAAACTTTATATATCCCTTGTCTACTAAAAAAACCTACTTAAAAGATTAGATAAATAAATGAAGAATGATAAAATGATGACTATGTGCTTAATGGAAAAAGTACCACTAGATGAGTAATAGCACTACCAATGCTTTTGCCAACTGGAAATGCTTTGACCTTATATGGTTGTAAAATCAGTTTCTACTATATTAGAAATATATGATGATAGCACCATTAAACCTATAATTTGATAATGCTTTTATCTATAAATACGAGTATGTTTTTAAACAAAAGTCTTGTGATTTTCTAGATAGCTGTTGGAGGAAATTCCTGCACCTTTAATAGATTTGTCACGCTGTAAGACTTTCTGATCCAATCAGTTTTGTGGACTCTACTGGATCCATCTCTTTAACTCAGAAAAATATTATCCTAAGACTCTAGACAGATCGAGTAGGGTAAGGAAACCCCGGAGGTGAGCCTACAATATTTATTATATGCTCATGCTCATCCAGATTTACAAAAATGAAATAAAACTGCAATATAAAATTTTGCCTTTGAAAGTAACTCCTAGCTAGTGCTTCAAGTTGTAGACATGTGCATTATCCATTGGGCATCGTAGCTAGACTTAAAATATGATGAAGATAGAAGGGGGAGAAGATAAAATTGAGCCAATCACACCCATTCAAATAATGTAACATAAATGATTTAACATGCCAACGAAATAAGACGTCATTTACACATTCAAATGAAGTAACATGTAAATGGGAGAACACACAAAATTGCACAAATAATTACTAAAAGGAGGAAAGAGGATTACATTAAATAACAAATCATTACAATAGGAGTCTGATCAGAATAACCAGATCTCATTGAAACAGTAAAAACAAATTCTCCATTCAAATGATGCAATAGATAACTACAAATCTTTGTTCAAATGATGTAACAAATATCTTCTTAGCTTCCAATATTAGCCACTAGAAATGATCATAGTAAATTGGGCACCTCCTCAACAAAATTTGCACAATAATAGGGAAGAAAATTGGGTACACTGGTATACCTCTTGCAAAATTACTGTGCAAAAACTTGATAATTTTTTTCTGTTTTAGCAACTCTCTCATATAGCCTGCAAATTTATTCTCATTCAAAGCTCGATTATGGTCCATAATTACAAAAACTGCAACTATTTCAATGATGGTCCATAACTGCAATTGTCTTCATGATGGCCCATATTATTAATTGTTCTTGTAGTGGTTCTTATTTGTAGTGTGGTAGTGGTCCCGGTTGGTCAAAAATACCCATTACATAAAGCTTGATAATAATAATATTTTATAACTGCAATTACCAAAGCTGAATGATGGCCTCTCACTATCTCAATTAGATCTTGAAAATGGTCCATAATAGCCTATCTTCTGGAGGGCATAACTTTTGATCCGACCATTGGATCGACTTGAAATTTTACGTGGAGCTAGATAAAGAGGAGGAAAATGTTATGGTAAATTTTTTTTTAGAAGCCTTGAGGATTTTTCAGTGTGTTATCGGGCCCTAATTCCTTCATCTAGTGCCCCAAAAATGGGATTTAATATTTTTTTAGAAAAACTAGAGGAATGAAAATTTGGAATTTAATGAATTTTTAGACATGGATAGGAATTGAGATTTTCTAGAAGGTCTAATATCTGAAATGCAATATTTTTTTTAAATTTAGGGGGCTATCCAGGATTTTTTGGTGACTTACTAAAAATAGGGTAGCTTTGGCCAAAAATAACAAATTGCCCAAAAATAGTAATTTTTTTTTAAAGGGGGGGTAAACTCAAGTTGGATTTTGAGGATCCAACAATAACCAAATGAGGATCCCTAACTGGGAGGTACATGGTTCATGATGAAGATGGTATGATAACTTTATTGATGATACAAAAATGTAAGTTAATGATGCAATGAAACAAAATGACAAATATATATACTATGTGAATATGTAAAATTGATTAGTATATAATTATTAGAATGATTACAAAGCATAAAAATAAAGGTATGATAAATAAAATAGGGGAGAGAGCACAACTAAGCTTATGTCCTCAATATTCCTTGGGTGATATCCCCTTGTGGTGATGAAGTAAATGTGCTTGCTTGTTTCTTGAGATGATTGATACCTTTACAATTTCATAGAATCCATACTCAATTTGATAAATCTTTACTATTGCACAATATGATGATCAATTGAGCTTCTCATGTGCTGCCTTATAGGAAGCCTTGGCTCATTGGAGGGTGGTTGCATTGAATTTGATGGGATTTTTGAAGGTAAGATTTAAGAAATGGCAAGATTAATGAATGAAAGATAGAAAAGGAAAATTTTGGGGCTTTGGATTTCTACTTGGGCTATGGATCAGACTAATGTGATCAAATCTATTTTTGGTGGGTGGCTTGGAAGGTACTAATTGTCTACCTTTTCCATTTTGGGGTTTGATAGTTAGTAGCACTGGAAATGATATCACTGGTGATGCTATTGATATCAACGCTAATGTCAAGATGACTATTGCTAGTCAATTTAGATAGAAAATGATGAAAACTTTAAAGTTAAAAAAAACACTATTAGTCCCGATGGGGACACCATAATGGCAAAAGGTATTGGGCTCTCCTAGCAGATATCCAAGTTCAATTCATGAGAAGAGTGGCCCTCGATGTGCCCTCACTTTTCAAACCCTTCCAAAAAAAGCACTGTTAGGGAGAAGAAACACCAATAATGCTATCACTCAATCTTGGTGCTTTGCTTTTGTAGCAATAGATTCTCCTAAGTTGAGCTTTGGGTGATTGACTTGAATTAGATGTTTTATTGGCTAGCTAATGAAGATGTTGGTAAGTTTAGAAACTTTGATGATGTGCTCAAAATTAGGTGTCTTCACAAACATTTAAGGAAAACATGGATTCTAAGTGTGTGGCACTTTAATGTCAATGTGTTGGGAACTATAACACTTATGCGACAGCTTGCCCCTTTCATGCTAAAGAGGGGAAGAGGCCAATTCGTTGTGATAAGTAGTGCTGCTGGCAAATCACCTGCACCTATTCAGCTTCCAAACATGCTGTGAATGGGTATTTTCACACCTTGCGATCTGAGTTAGCTCAGAAAGGCATCAAAGTGACAGTAGTTTGTCCTGGTCCAATTGAGACATCAACATCACCTTCTTCAGCAAACTCAAAGATGCAAAACCTGTTTCAGAGAAGTGGCTATCAGTAACAAGGTGTGTTGAGCTCACAGTTATTGCAACAACTCATGGATTGAAGGAGGTTCGAATCTCTAAACAGGTCTGTACTATTTAGCTTTTTTTCAAATTTGTAGAGAACCATGTGAACAGCTGAACACTTGATGCATGTCAAACAATTTGTATAGTAGAATACTCAGCAGAAGATGTGTCTTTGGAGAAATCTCAAACATAGGAAAGTAAACAGATATGAAGGTCCTATAATTCATACTAGGGCTTTCTCTAAAGCAAATACTGTTGAAACAAAGCTACATATTTGTCTACATTTTAGATCCTGTTTCCTTTTCAGCAAGAACAGACTGTAAGAAGACTGTAAGATCATACCTTAAAGATTTCACTTGATGTCATCAATTAAAAATTTTAATCTGCCTCTAAAACTCTGTACTGCCTAATAGTCAACTGCCTGGTGACCATTATATATATTTTCTGCTACCATTCCTAATGGTCACACCAAATAAAACATGTTTCTGAGGTAATGGTGGAGGATAGGGTTAGCATGATGGAGGATATGGCAGAATTGGTGGACTATTCCCCAGATCCGATGACAGACGTTCCTATATTCCCTGCAGATGATTTTCTGATAGCTAAGTGGAAGTCACAGAGGGAAAATGGACTTTTAACTGAAACTAACTTTAGTCAGGGATCAAAAAGTAACTCAAATGAGTTCCTCTCTCAGCTGTACGATGGTGATTCAGGCTTTATGGCAGTCCGATCTTGGGAGGTCTCCTCGAAGAAAAGCTCCCATGACATAGGTGATGGTAAGTCTGACCCTTTTCTAGACATCGGACTCATGGAAGGGATCATGGCAGAAAATAAATGTTCAGGTAGGGAAAATGAGGAGGAACCATTATTTACAAACAAGTTAAACAATACCAATAAAAGGCAGAAAAAGTGTGTTAAGACTAAAAAGGAGAAAGTAAATTTGGTTTTAGGCGAGGATATACTGCTGGACAGGGTTCTAGAAATGGAAGGAAAAACTCTAACAGGAAGATTCTATGGAAGATTATACTCAGAAAAAACTCTAGCTCAGTGGATAGAAAGGGAATGGAGTCCAGCAATAGGATATTCTCCAAGTTTCTATATTCTGGTAAGAGGATGGTTAGCCTTTTCATTCAGATCAAAAGAGGATGCAGAAAAAATATTGCAGAGAAGATGGTTTTGGGACTCATATGCTCTGTCTTTAAAACGGTGGTCCCCTTGTTTTGACCCAAGAAGTGAGTCCAAATCAATTCAGCCTATATGGGTCAAGTTACCAGGATTACCATTGGAGCTGTGGACATGTAGGATTTTGAAGGAAATAGGTAATCAGCTAGGATCATGTGTGGATATTGACCAAGGGTGCCTGAGTGGCTCCTCTAGAACTATCGCAAGGATACTAGTGGAGCTGGACCTTCGGGAAGGTCTCCCGGAGACAATTGAGATCAGAATTGGGAAGTGGCATTATGACCAAATTCTTGATTATGTGAAGATACCTTTCCGCTGTGCTAGATGTCATGTCTATGGTCATATAGTAGCAGATTGTGGACTAAAATTCACAGAAAGGGGGGGGGAAAGAGTTTTAAAGGAAATCACAACCCTGGAGGGAGAATGGATGTTTTAGACAATCACTTGGAGGGATTCAATAATAGACATTTAGGTCGGGTTCAAACTCCAGTTGATGAAAATGGTGGTCAGGAGATTGGTATAAACAATGTTGAAAAGGACCCCCATCTCTCCAATGCTCAGAACAAAGGAGATAGAAGAGACTCAATCCTAGATCAGAGGGAGGAAACACATGTTCAGGCAAACACAAGGGAGGCAGATACCTCATTGAGACCACAGGTGGTAACCCAATTACATAGCAGTCCTCCTAGTTTTATAAATTATAACTCTGATTTAAGAACAAACCTTGTTGAAGAGCTATTACCCCCCTCCCAGGACAGGTCTATGGGGTCAGAAAAACAAAAGGTTCCTACAAAGAGAAGTGGTATCTGGAAAGAAGATATGAATATCCAACATCCTAGAAATAAGGGGTCTCTCAGCATTCCAATTTTTTCTTCATTAACAAAGTCCACTTCTCTACTTTCATCTTCCTCTGAAGGTAGAGAGTCTTCAAAGGGGTCTCATAATTATTTTCTCAGATCACACAAATCAGCAGCTTTCATTGAAAAGGGAGAAATCGCAGGAGGACTTAGCTTGGATGTTGTTAACTCACATGCCTTAGGGAGGAAATCAAACATTCAACTGGCAAAGGATCAAGCTTTGAGGGAAGTAAAGACAGGGAAACAAAAATCAATAATAGGGGCACTTAGAGCAGGCAAAACCCCAGAATCAGTCAAATAATGTTAATCCTCTCTCAAAATATTCGGGGTCTGGGCAGCGCCTCAAAAAAGACTGCACTAAGGAGGTTAATGCAACTTCATCTTCCAGATATCCTATTTCTTCAAGAGACTATGGGAGTGGGTGTGAAAGTGGAAAGCATTCTCCACACCCTTATAAAGGACTGGGAATTCCTCTCTTTGGACTCTGAGGGAAGATCAGGTGGCCTTGTTCTGGGGTGGAAGAAGAGGAATTTCAGGTTTATTAAATCTGCTTTTCTTACTTCAGGAATAGGAGTGGAGCTCTTCTCTATGGAATTGGGGAAATCCTTTGTGTTGATTAACATTTATGGCCCTTATGAAAATAGAATTCATTACTGGGATACCATATTTGCCAATAACTTTCTACAGCATGGGAATCTTATCCTTGGGGGTGATCTAAATTTCACTCTGAATAGAGCTGAGATATGGGGGACAACAGCAAGAAGTGACCCACAAGCTGGGTTTTTTAAACACAAATTTGAATTGGCAGACTTGGTAGATGTTGAACCAATCAAACTTACTCCTACTTGGAGCAACAATAGAGCAGGTGAGGATTATGTGGCAAAAAGATTGGATCGATTCTATGTCTCCGAATCCCTGCTGATGGAAGGGGAGAAAATCAGAACCTGGGTGGACCCTTGTGGCATCTCAGACCATTTCCCTATTTTGCTCCAAATAGGCAACCCGGATAGGAAACCTCCAAGCCCTTTCAAATTCAATTCAACTTGGCTGCAGGACAAAGATTTTCAGAATCTGGTTAAAGAAGAATGGAACTCTTATGATGAAAGCTTGGGAAGTTCAGCCTGCTCTCAAATGACAAAAATCCTGAAGAAAGTTAAATCAGCTGTCTCTAATTGGGCTTATAATAAGTATAGGCAACAAATGCAGGACCTCCTTCTTTTAGAACAACAGATTGCTGCTTCTTATGAGAGAGTGAATGAGGTTGGTCTTTCCGAGGAATCCAAATCAACCATCAGAGCATTGGAAGGAAAAAAGAGTAATATCTTGCTAGCTCAAGAAGCCCAATGGAGGCTTAAAAGTAGAGCTATATGGCTGGATTTAGGGGACGAAAACACCAAATTCTTTCAAAATTATGCAAATCACAGGAAAAATATTAACACCATCTGGGAATTGCCCAATGGAGAGGGGTCAAAAGCTAGGTCCTTCAAAGACCTCGCAGCTCTTGGCATAAATCATTTCAAGCACTTGTTTAAAGATCCCAAAAGGGTAAACTTGGCTGAGATCTTAAAACATACAACCTTCTTTCCAAGTTTTGCAGATGAGGCTACTAATGAAATGATTCTTGAGAAAGTGTCATTGGAGGAATTAAAAGAAGTGCTTTCATCCTTTCAGAAGGACAAAAGTCCTGGGCCAGATGGTTGGGGGGTTGAATTCTTCTTGGGCTTCTTTGACTTAATTGGGGAAGACCTGATTAGAGTTATTGAAGAAACTAAAGCTTCAGGGAAGATC
The DNA here is from genome assembly GCA_028583015.1 of Wollemia nobilis. NCBI lineage: Eukaryota > Viridiplantae > Streptophyta > Pinopsida > Araucariales > Araucariaceae > Wollemia > Wollemia nobilis. Next base: position 2,371,535 of record JAQPPZ010002512.1, read on the forward strand.
CCAGTGGACTTCAACTCAACCTTCATCGCTTTGATTCCAAAGAAGGACTCTCCTACTTCTTTCGACGACTTCAGACCTATTTCCTTGTGCAACTGCCTCTATAAAATTATTGCCAAAATTATTGCCTTGAGGTTAAAAAGAGTCTTTTCTGATTCCATCTCCAGTGAGCAATTCGGGTTTCTAAATGGGAGGCAAATCCACGACGTTGTTGGAGTGGCCCAAGAGGGGCTGCATACTATAAAAACAAAAAGACTTCCTGCTGTAGTTGTAAAACTGGATCTTTCCAAAGCTTTTGACAGGGTTAACTGGATGTATCTGAGGATCATGCTTCTTCACATTGGGTTCAACCTTCGTGTTGTAAATTGGATCATGGGATGTGTGACCTCTGTCTCCTTTGCTGTACTTATAAATGGTTCTGCTTCTAATTTCTTTTCCTCAGAGCGTGGCATTAGGCAAGGTTGTCCCTTATCTCCCTTTTTATTTCTTTTGGTGGCTGAAGGTTTGAGCAGGGCTATCAAAGAAGCTAAGCGAACAGGGCAGATTAAAGGAATTCAAATGAGTACATCATTCTCTCTAACACATCTCTTATTTGTAGATGATGTTATTTTGTTTAGTGTTGGTTCTTTTAGGGACATAAGCAAGCTTAATGATATTCTAAGGAGCTATTGCCTTGCCACTGGTATGGAAATCAATATGGGAAAGTCTACAATGTCGTGTTTTGGCCTGGTGGAAGAGGAGGAAAATAATTTTCAGAGAATTCTTTCTTTTCCTAAGACTGATTTCCAATCAGGGATAAAATATCTGGGATTTTGTTTGAAGCCAAATAACTATGGCATAAGAGATTGGGATTGGCTGGTGGAAAAGATAGATAAAAGGATTTCTATGTGGTGTAATAGGTGGTTATCAATTGGAGGCAGATTAACTCTTGTAAAATCAGTCCTGGAGGCAATCCCTGTCTATTGGCATGGCATGGCTTTCATCCCAGTAGGGGTACTAGAAAAAATCAGAAAAAGGTGCTTCAAATTTCTGTGGAATGGAAAAAGGGACAAAGCAGCCATTGTTTTAGCCAAATGGAAATCAATAGCAAAACCTAAGGCCGAGGGAGGTTGGGGTATTAAAAATATCCATATTTTTGGTAAAGCACTGGCTGCCAAAAGCTTATGGAGGCTGCTCACTCAAGAAAACCTATGGAGCAAAGTCATCAAGGCAAAATATATTGAACCTCTTTCTATGGAAGAGTGGATTAGGAAACCTGACAAGTCCATCAGAAAGGTCTCTAACTTTTGGAAAGCTGCTATTCAGGCCTTTCCACTTCTGGGGAATTGGTTGGCTTGGAATATTGGGAATGGTGAAAAAGTGAGAATTGGGGAAGATCCTTGGGTTGGTTGTGGCAATGAGCATAGACTTTCTGAGGACCTCTTACTTTCTCTCCACAATGCAGGTTTTTATACTCTTTCTCAGGTGGCAGACCAAGACACTACTACCATTTGGCAGCAAGGTTGGATGAGTGTGCAACATCTGGGTCTTGAAGGCAGGAAGGCTGAGTCATGGCAAGCTTATGTGAAGGCACTTCTCATCAGTCATACTAGGATCAGACCAACTGTGGATGATGAGCTGGTTTGGACAAAAAATACTAAAAGGGGTGTTTATACTGCTAGGATGGGATATAGAGACTTGTTTGCACATGATAGGCAGGGGGATAATATATGGTGGTGGAAAGCGATTTGGAAGGTAAAGACGCCTTTAAAAACCAAAATTTTTTTATGGCTGGCCCTCAATAACAAAATTTTAACGTGGGATGTTTTAATGAAGAGGGGGTTTCAAGGTCCTGGAAGGTGTACACTCTGTCATAAGGAGCCTGAAACTATCAACCATTTATTGGTTGGCTGTGTTTTCACTAAGTATGTATGGCAGGAGATTGAGGTGATAACTGGAAGCACAGGTACTTGGCAAGGAGACACATTGGAACATTGTTTGCAGCAGTGGTTTGATTCTAAAGATCTGAAGTCCTACAGGGCCCTCCCTTTTGCGGTGGCATGGGGAGTTTGGCTAGCAAGAAACTCAGATATTTTCCAAGCCTCTTCTCAACCAGCCTTTCAAATTGCTACTCAGATCCGTTCTTTCATTGCTGATCTGGTAAAACCTACTGTGCAAAAAGGCCCAAGAAAAACGAAAGCTGCCAATGTCAACAAAACAACTCCTTGGGGTTTTTTTGATGGTGCTTGTCAAGGCACCCCTCTTATGTGTGGGGCAGGGGGAATCCTCTTTCTTAAGGATTCTCATTTCATCCAGTTTAAGGCTGGACTAGGAGGGGGCACAAATAATTATGCCGAATTAACTGCTTTGAAGTTACTCCTGAAAATTGCACTGGACTACCATGTTCAACAACTCCAAGTTTTAGGAGACTCCTTGTTAGTCATCAATTGGATGAAGAAAATGTACAGAATGGAGAACTTAACTTTGCAGCCAATTTTTCAACAGGTAAACATTTTGGCAGATGTCGTAAACCCCATATCCTATACTCATATCTACAGAGAACTCAACTCTGGGGCGGATGCTTTGTCAAAGGAAGGTCTGCAGCTGGCGCAAGGAAGATGGGAGCTGACGGAAATAAAAGATGGTGTGCTTATCCAAGAGACAACGATTTCTTTGCTCGATAATAAAAAAAAAAAAAAAAATCCGGGAGGCAGATTGCTTTTCTTCCTTTCTGGTTTTCACTTGTAGACAAAGTAGCTGAGCATTATTGACACCTTTGTGTAGAGGTCTTATGGGAAATTTTTACTCTTACCCCTTCCTTGATGGTACTAAGAAAATTTAGGTGGGGACAGACTGTGTGTTTCCTGCCTGATTATTACAGCTTGCCTTGGGCAACCTCATAATGTAATCTCTTATTCTGGGAGAAAAAAAAAAAATTTCGGGAGGCAGATTTCGCTTTTCTTCCTTTCTGGTTTTCACTTGTAGACAAAGTAGCTGAGCATTATTGATACCTTTGTGTAGAGGTCTTATGGGAAATTTCTCACTCTTACCCCTTCCTTGATAGTACTAAGGAAATTTAGGTGGGGACAGACTGTGTGTTTCCTGCCTGATTATTACAGCTTGCCTTGGGCAACTTCATAATGTAATCTCTTTTTCTGATGAAATAGAAATTATGATTTTTTTCGGGGAAAAAAAAAAAAGAATAAAGCTACTGATTACTTTTAGAAAAATGATTTGACTTGTGGACCAATTATTTTAATATGTCGTATGTGGCTTATATTAGGAGCCAATCTCATAAAAATAAAAAATATTAAAATTTCTATTAGGTCAATTAGACTATATATAGCTTGCCTTTCTATCAAAAATATTTTCCATCTCTCTCAAACCATTAATTTTTCTCTATTTAATTCTTAGTAATTTCCCTTGGCCATTTTCCTTCTAGGATTTAAAAATTTCCAAGATGAAGATCAAATCTATGATTGGGTAAATTATTCACCACACTATTTCTATTTTTGTAGATATGTTGGCATTCTAATATACTACCTCCATCAATATTTGATGGAAATTTAACATAATTTTGTTGTTGATCCAATCTCTATATAATATGTTTTATAGCATTTTTAACAATGTGTAAATATCCCTCAATTGAAATAAGTCTCCATCAACTTTCCATGGCCATCTTGTTCCATGTAACAAGTTCCCTAGCCTATATAGAGTTATTTTTTGTAGTTCCATATGGTTATGAGTAGGTGAAGAATTATTTTTTTGATTATTTTAAAAAACACCACCTCTGCTAGCTTTTCTAGGGTTTCCTTTTGAAAGCTTAATGAATCTAACTTTGGGACATTTTTATTTTACCATAAGTCTATGTAGATTCTTTGCATTAGCTCAATTTTTGTATATCACCCTTACATGTATCTTTGAATCTGATAACCAAGCAACTAGAACATCTTTTTCCACACTTGAGACTTCCCATGATGAGCATCATTCATGTAAACAATAGATTTAATTTTGAGATTTATTTTTAAAAATTCTATTTTTTCTTTTATGTCAAAAATTTTAACAAACAATGGAAGGCTCAAATCCTCCAGAGTATACTTAATTATTTTGCTTTGAAACAATTTATCCAATATTTTTCCAACTTCTCTAATATTGATGGAGCAACCCAATATCTTCTTATGTTTTGGAAAATTCTCCCTAAATGGTGGAACTAAAGGAACAATGAAGGAGTAGGTAATTTAAAGTTTCGAGCCCCTCACACAAGACACACCTAAAGGGTCTATGATATCCTCCTCTTTGCAAATTGTCACCTATTTTTTTTATTATTTTGGACTGCTAGCCAAAGGAATTTTGAGGTCTTAGAGAGGACTCAATTCATCAAACACTATTCCTATTGGAATTCACAATATTTTCCAAAATCATCCATTCACCGCAATCATATGAAAAAAGAAGAAGAGCAAAATAGAAGAGCATATAGAAAAAAATAGATAAAGAGATAAGCAACACAATTTGAAAGAAAGAATAAGGGATGGATACCTATAGACACCCCCACAATATTTTCATATATGACACTATCTTACAAATGATCAATCATTGGGGGTTATTTATAGTGATACCAAAAAATCCCAATAACTAGTTAATCTAAAGTTAACATTAACTTGAATTTGATGTTAACTCATAATTTTCAATAATAAGACAATAATAAATTACACCCTTTAATCAAGGTTATCAATAAAGGTGGATTAACCAATATCACTAAGGGTGAATACATGAGGGTGCCCTTAGGCTTATATGAAGATGTTTGTAGGCTTCCATAGAAGAATACCCATAGGGTTACATAGAAATATTCCCTTAGGCTTATATCAAGATGCCCGAAGGCTTACATAGCACTTGCCCTTAGGCTACATCAAGAAAATCCATAGGTGCTTCATCACTATTGGCCTTGGATTAATAAGATATGGTTATAAATATTTTAATACCCACATAATCTGATTTGAGGGGCCAATGAGAGAAGACATCAGAGATGATATGTCTCCCTCCATAATGAATGCTTGTATGTTTCACATCCAAAAATGTTGAACTGGGGCCATCTAAAATTTTATAAAGAATCCAATTAAACTAATGGTTTGTACTTATCTACCACAAATTGCCCTATAAAGTATTTTTGTATGATTGAGTGAATTTGCTTTGTTTTGGCTTTAATACCATGTTGGAATTCACAATATTTTAAAAAATTTCTTGAAACATCCATTCACCACAAACATATGCAAAAAAAATAAGAGCAAAGTAGAAGATCATATAGACAAAAAATATAGAAATAGATAAACGATACAATTTAAGATAATGAATAAGAGGTTGATGCTTGTAGGCAATCCCACAATATTTTCATATATGACACCATCTTACAATTGATCAATCATTTGAGATATTTATAGTGATATCAAAAAATCCCAGTGAGTAGTTGATCTTAAGTCAACATTAACTTAACTTTGAGGTTAACTTATAATAATAAAATAATAATTAATTACACCCTTTAATCAAGGTTATCCACAAAGGTGGATTAACCAATATCACTAAAGGTGAATACATGAGGGTACCCTAGGATTATATGAAGACGCCCATAGGTTTACACATAGATGCTTGTAGTCTTACATAGAAGAATGCCTATAGGCTTACAGAGAAAGATGCCCATAGGCTTACATTACATAGAACTTGCCCGTAGGCTACATCAAGAGCACCTATAGGTACTTCATCACTGTTATCCTTGGCCTAATAAGATCAGATTACAAATATTTCAACAATTTCAAGGGAAATTTGTGGAAGTAGGAAATTCTAATTTTCTAAAGCCTTATATGATAACTTTAAAAACTATTTCTCATATTTTAAAATATTCCAAACCAACTCATCCTTTCTTAGAAAATGAGCAAATAGAACTCTTGAAGTATATTTTAGATTTGATTTATTGCTTGTTTAAGATCTTCTTCCTTAACCAAATTGCTAATAGAAATTCAAGATTTAGAATTGTTGCTCACATCAATATATATTTTTATCTTTAAACCTTAACAAGCTAAGCAAGCCCATGCCAATTTTTACCATTTTAGATCTAAAATTAAAGGATAAGGCTTCAACCTATCATCAAGCCAAATTTGATAGGATTTACCCTATCAACTGACCATATATTATATATTTTAAATTAATTGTAAGCTCTATGATATGAAGTTTTATGTTGCCAAACCCTAGGTGAGGTGTTATTCCTAATATTTTTTTCTAATAAGCAATGTGTGGCTTCTATTGGGGGTCACTCCCATTACAAAAACAAAACAATACATTACTCTCATTATATTTCTAACAAGTTAATTAAAACATATCTAAATTTATTGTTCGATCAAAGATTTTTTTCATTTGCCTTTCTATCAATCTCAGACTTCCTCAAAATGCTAAGATTCCACAATCAACTCCTTTTATATCACATGCCTTCTAAAATTTAAATTCTACCAAGATGAAATTCAACACTGCTAATGGCTAAAATATTTGTTGCCCAACTTCTATATCTATAAATATTTTATCTATAACAACCTCACAATTTCTTAATACCTTTTTTAGGGTTCTTATCCATTCCCCTAATATTCCAAGATATTATTTTCATTGTTATTTTTTTATTTTATTTGTGGGTTTAGCCCCACTTCTTGTTAGCACTTGTGATATTTGCTTTTATTTTCCCATATCAATATCCCTCCGGGTTTCTTTTTCTCTTTGTTTTTCCTTCTTGGGTCTTCCTCTCTTTTTCCATTCCCAACAATACTTTCATCTTCATCAATCTCTTCAATCTTCTCACATGACTCATAGTAAGACTTATCATCTTTAGGTTTGCCTTGTTTTGAAGGATCTGAAGTGCAAGGAATAACCTCAAAAGCACAATATTCTTTATGTTGCCCTAGAAACCTTAAAGTGCAAGGATTCTCTTCTATAGCAATTACCTTCTTATTCTACTCTAAAAAAACTAAATTGTTATGGGTTTCCTCCATCCTTATTTATTTATTATGCTGCTCTTGAAACCTTGAAGTGCAAGGGATAACATCTTCATCCCTTTCACTCTTATTACTTGGAGAGGATTCTATACTACTTGAGAAAAATGAAGATGATTTACCTAGAATAAAATTGACCTCTTTTGTTGTCTTTGTTTTAGGATTTCTCTCCACATATTATTTTGTACCTTTAATTCCTTTTGAACTTGCCAAATGATACTATAGATAGGCTTTCTTTATCTCTTCTTTCAGAGTGGAATATCCTTGATTTAATCTTGCTTCTATTAATGTATTATTTCCTTGCTTCATCTTGAAGTTTATCTCATGGCTATAATTTTTTATCTCTTTCTTCATAGTTTTCACTTTGCAAACTCTTGCTATGTGTCCAATCTCATAACAATTGTGGCAATGAAATACGATATTTTCATAATCTACTTGTTGATCCCATTCTCTTTAGATTTTATCTTAATGGATTGTGGCAATTTTTTTTAAATATTATAGCAACACATATTCGAGTATATATAGCATGTTTTTTATCCTTAGTAGTTAGTTCTTCATTGATTAATTTTCCTATGGTATTTCCAATATTCTTTAGAACATCCTTATTTATAAGTTGATATGGAAGTTCAAAAAGCTTAACTCATACTGGAAGCTTCTTAATAGTTTTTGTCTCAACACAAAATTTTTATTTCATAGTCTCAAATAAAGAGCATCTCTTCCCCTAAACCATGGACCACCAATCATTATTTTATCCCTAATTTTTGAACTAGAAAATATGATGAGAAAAAAATATTTAGGAAGAAAAGTCAGAGTAATTTGAGTTTAATCCCCACTTCCACTTGATCCAATTTTGAATCTCCAAAATTCTTGGCCATGATCTATGAAACTTGCATATTAACCCTCTACTTTTAAGAACAATTATATCATGCTCAATCATCTCATCCTTGATACTCACTTTTGGTGTAACATCTACTACTTGGATCGAACTTGCCATGTATTCACTCTTTTGCTTATCTCCAACTTGGGCCTCCATACTTCCAACTAGGGCATCCTAAATTCCCATTAGGGATTTCAAATATGAATTTCCTTCCATAGTAGCTAATGGGGCTTGCTCTTGGCTTGCACTCCCTCTTGGCTTACCTTCCCTCTCAACTTGCACTCGCTCCCAATTTGCACTCTCTCTTGCCTTGCACTCTCTCTTGGTTTGCATTCCCTCGTGGCTCACAATAGCCCTTATCTTTTATTTTTCTCAACGTTCCTTTGCTTCAACAATTTTTTGAAAATAATGTTCCACACATTCATGGTAAGGGTTTGAAGCATTAATGCACTTTGGATGAACCTATTGCTCTTTTTCCATGACTAAATCTTAGCTTGCACTCCCTCTTAGATCACACTTCCTCTTGGATCACATTGGATATTATTCAACTAGATTACACTTTGCTTTCTACTTCCTACTCAAACTTCCTCCTCACTCTCAGATTGCGCTCACACTCTCTTCTAGCTACATGCATTCACTTCTGGCTACACTCACTCCTGGCTCATGCTTACACTCACTTTTGACTACACTCACTCCCATGTCACACTAGCACTCACTCCTACACTCCCTCATGGCTCGTGATTGCACTCACTGTTACACTCCCTCTTGACTCATGCTCACACATGTTGTTACACTTCTTCCTAGGTCACACTCGTACTTGCTGCTGCACTCCCTCCTAGCTCGTGCTCACACTCACTCCCCCTTCATAATCAATTTTATTGCATTCATAGAACATATGTATTTTTGAAGTAAATTTTTTCTAGTTCTTTTCTGAATTTAAAGGAATTTTCATCCAAAATTTTCCCCTAATGCCAAGCAATAAATCTATACTTTCACAAGTCTACCCCTCAAATATTCTTTCCTCTACTCTTTATCCCATTTACAAGATGAAACCTAAATTCTTTCTCGTATCCTTTCCAAAGAAAATCTCTTTAAATTTTATTAAATTTGATTTTATTCTTAATGATAATCCTAGAAGTAACTTTTCATATTTAAGGATAAATTACAATATAGCATTTATGAGCCAGCTCGAATGAGCCTGACAGTGAAGGATTTAGAACTCCAAAAAGGAGGTCCAATGTTTAAATTTGAAAGGGGATAGAGTTGTACACCATACTTTGGTAGCCAAGGTATGGTTGGATACACATATATTGTGTAAATGACGTCCTTCATGAGGATCACCCCATATGGCCTATGGCCTCATGGATGTTAAAAACTACTTTACTTTCTTACTAGTTAGACAAGATTTCATTCTATTCAAAATTGCATCCCAAATATTTTTCTTTCTTTTATCATAGAATGAAATATCTATATATGTTCATAGATTTTTTTAACTTTATACCCTAATATATCTACAATAATATGGAGTAAATCCATAATAATATTGATAACAAGATCCTATATTATGTTGTGTTAACCATCCAACAACATTCTTATAATATGATAGTATTTATTTAAACTCCATGACCTCACTAATTGGATAATTACCTAAATAAAAAGTGATAAACAAATTGGAGATGAGGTTTGAAGGGATTATTTGTCACAATGACAAATACCTTTGAATTTTCATTCTAGTTTTACCTTTGAGAAAGCTCTTTGCAAAGCCTTATTATGAATAATAAAAAGATAATGAGATAATGGTCACCTAAATAAATATCATAGGATGATTCAAAGTATCTAACAGGGGATCCATTGAAAAATGGAATATTTTGGAGTGTTGTAATAACATCTAATCCAATCACATCAACATTGGTCAAAACCATTTTTTTAAAGAATATTATATTAAAAAATCTAGCAAAACTAATCATATGATTTGTTCATATTCAATTTTACAAGCACACTTGGATTTTTAATACACTAAGAGAATGTGTGGCTTCTTGTGTAATGATTATACCACTCAAAGATTGGATTGGTATCTTTGCTCCTTAAAGATAACAAAATCTAGAATGTTTTCAATCTATTGATAATTTTTTTGGAAATCGTCTTATAAATAATGTTACAAAGGTTTAGAGGATAAAAATTATTAAGATATTTTGTTTCATCTTTGTTAGGAACTAAACATGGCATTGATCTCACTTATTGTAGCCTTGTTTTTCCTAGGATTTTAAATTGTAACCAATATCACATTCTTCAATACATCCCAATTTTTTTGGAATAAAATAATAGGGCATATATTGGGACCAAGTGTTTCATTAGGATGAGGAGAGAAAATATCTCTCTTGTAGCTCCTCCATACAAATATTTCTTATCAAGCTTTCATTTTGTATTTATATTGTAATTGATGGAATATTTTACAAAATATCATCTAGATCCTTCTTATCTTGCCTAACTTTTGATAAAATATCTCTTAAACAATTGATTTCTTCCTTCCCGATCTCTTCTAATTCAATAATTATTCCATTTTAAGTTGAAATATATTTAATCCAAAAAAATGACAAATCTACTTAGGGAATAACATGGAGATAATTGGTATTTCTATCATTTTTCTTAAGTCATATTTCCATGGATTTTTGGTTCAAATATGACTTTTTCTTCTTTACTATGTTATTATAATAATAAAGAAGAAAAAGTCATATTTGAACCAAATATGAATTTTATTTCCTTGTTTCTTTGGAATTAATTACCAAATATATTTTTAGATCTTCATCTACCCATTTAGATATTTCATCTTTACCTATGCATACATGATCCTTCAAACTTTGCTTCATCCCATTACAAAATAACCATTTGATAAAAAGTAGGGTTTTAGAGCCACAAATTAAACATAAAATGGATTTGGATGACCATTATTGAGTAGATCATATCTCAAAAGAAATGGTTTGTGATTTAATGTTGCTCACAAAATGTTTGAAGAGATTGTATACTCTGTAGATAATAATTGGACGTTAAAAACCTATTTAATCATTAAATTATTATCATCTTCAATTTTACCTGGTAGGGGGTAATTACGCATTACAAGGAGCGACATAGAAAGGCCATGATCGAGAGTGTGGGTTTGGATCAATCGAGGGCCTTTGAGATTTTTACAAGGCCAAATTATTGTTATGATGTGATCTTCAAGGTACACTTGGACTCAACTCAGGGAAAAGGGATGCAAGAGGTAAATATAAAAATAACTCAATAAAAGAAAAGGGTGATGATGCACCAAGAGACCCACTAAGATATTACTACAAAAATAATCATGAATGCTAAGTGCCAGTGGTGACCACTTCCTCTCCTTAACACAATCAAGTAAAAAATAGAGATACCAGTTATATGCATGCATAAGAAGGTGGGTCCCATAGGAGAACCAAGATAAGTGACTAGTCCAAAAATAGACACAAACCCCTCACACAAACATACACTTAATAAAATAAAAAAATTAGGCAAAAAGTCATAGATAGATATATATACACAAAAACAAGTTAGAAAGAGGCCATAGATGACTATACCAAAATTTTTACATAGGCTCCCATGTATATATGCAAACAAAATATATTGTGCGAGAAGCGGGGGTTCAAGATTACCCACAAGCCGCTCATGAGCTGATTGTTTTTATAAAAAGAAATTAAGGGAAAGCCTACAAAATAATACAATTGCAAACTTGTTGATCCTTTACAAAGCTAATGCTATTCCTATTTATAGATTACAAGGGGAGGGTTTTCCCTCCAAAACTCATGCAAATATTTCTAGGTGGCTATTGCTTTTGATGTTGAGTCATGTCTTGTTTGATTGTATATCCTTCTAAGGTTTTATGAATTCGAAGTCATGAATGTCAAATGGTCTTGGGCCCTTAGATGAGTAGCTACTATATTTATTTCCATACACCCATTTCTAGGAATTCCCATCATTTAGGCATGATATCTTCTTATAATATTTTGAATATTTGATTTGCTTTTGTTGTGGCTCCCATGTTGTTGTTGTATTTTGATAGAGATATAGACGTTTATTCATAGGAAAGGATGATATTCCTCAAAGAAAATACACCTTATTAGTTTGAATTTTAGGGTGTCGATGTTTTCTTCTTTGGGAGTTTTCTTCATCACTCAAGCTTGAGGTTGCTTGACTTTCGATCTTTAGGAATTTTTGTCTCAGGTACCTTTGTTAGAACTTTCACTCCCTATCTTCTGATCAAGACTTGAAAAATTCTAAATTTTAGACATACTTAGCTCTTGAGACTTGACCTTCAATCATTGGACCTTTTTGAGTAAGGTTTCTTCTAAGCTTTTCCATGACTTAAACTTTCACATCCTATTGTCAAACAAGGTGGTGTAGCGATTTATCAGTACATTTCTAGTGACTCTTAGGGGATATTTAGCCTTCTAAAGATAATAAACCTATAAAACTATTGCCTTAATTCATTAGGGATAGAGTTAGGAAAAGGTCTCCCTTTCAAGTGGAAGTTTTTAGTGGGTAAACCCCTTGGAAAAATTTGCAGATGATCAAGACTTTTGCTATCCCATAAAACTAACATCACCCATAGTGCATATGTACAAATTTTCAAGTAAGTGACATTTATCCTTTGGTTATGGAGTAAAAATGCCTACCCACTAGCTACTCAAGTCCTTTATATTTTATTTTTCTCTAGTTTCTTGGGTGAAAGATTGTCACCTTGATGAAATTACGACTTTATTGCAACTTTTTTACCCCAAGAAGGCAGGTCCTAGAAATAATGCTATGGTTGGCACCACTAGGGTGAGGCCCCTACTTATTGATTGAACCTTCTGATGTCCTCTCATCCTTATGGATGAAGAGGTTCTTTGCATATGCTGGCTTGGAATCTTCAAAAAGGAGGATATCCAAGATGGGAGTTGCCCATTGTTTTTCTTGGTCATCAGAAGGGTAGAGGAGGTCTGACACCAAATTTTATGTCTCATCATGAGTATTTTTAGCTTTTGACTAATTGTAGACTCATTCCCTTCATGATTTATGTGGAGGTACCCCTTTGAGATCTGATATTTTTGTTTAGGGGTGGCATAGATCTCCTTTTTATCCTCCACAAGGATGCTTTGCATCTCCCATTTTGATGCATCCTTGGAGGGAGTTCTTGGCTTAGGTTCCACTTTGCTTGCCTCTTTCATGAAATTGCTCATGATCGAGGCAACAAGTTGATCCTAGTTAGAGATTGAATATGGAGGCAGAGTGTTATATTTCTAGTGATCCTTTCCTTTTAGTGAAGCCACCAATAGCCTAAGGGCCACATCCTACTTTGTTATGTGCACCTGATAAAATAAAACCATTTCTTGCAGGTGCTCTAATGGGGATGTTGGGCCTTCACCAATATATTTAGGTAATATTTCCAATAGTGATAGTAGAATTTTTTCCCAAATAGCCAATGGTTTTGAAGGTCATAGTGGATTATTTTCTCCCCAAGCAAAGGATAACTCTTAAGATAAGGAAACCACCTTGGACCTATGGGTCCTTTGGATTTTAGTGGAGTCACTAGGTGAATCCAAATTCTTGCTTATAGAAAGTAGGTAGACTAAGGTCTTCATTCAAACATCTATTTGGTATCTTTAGCAATAGCTTCTTCTAGTGTTCAATCTAGAGCAGAGTCTCCAGGTGAGTAAGGATCTTCAACAAGTGGAAATAGACAAAGATCCTCACTAAGTCTAATCCCTACTCCTTGTTGTGATTTTGGGACCAATGATGTGTCACTAGGGTCCCTTGGGGCTTGCCATTAAATTGTTATTATCTTTGATTATCCCTGGCAAGGGGTAATAACACCTCACAGGGAGTGACATAGCAGGGTCATGATCAAGAGCATGGGATTTGGATCTATTAGGGACCTCCAAGAGTTTTTTACAATGTCAACTCCTTGTTATGATGTGATGGTCAAGGTACACTTAGACTTAACTAAGGGAAAATGGATGTAAGAGGTAAAAATAAGAACAAATAAACAAAATAAAAGGGTGGTAATGTGCCAAGAGATTCACTAAGATCTTGCAAAAATAGGCTTGAATGCTATGTGTTAGCGGTGAACACGTCATCTCCTTGACATAGTGAAGCACATATGAGAGTTACTAGTAATATGCATGCATAATAAGGTAAGCCCTATGGAGAGCCAAGACAAGTGACTAGTCCAAAAATAGACGTAGGTCCCTCACACATACATACACTTAATAAAACTAAAAAAATAGGCAAAAAGTCAGATAGATAAATATGCATAGAAATAATAATAGAAGGTCACAAATGGCTATACCAAAACTTTAACACAAGATCCCATGTATATATATGCAAGCAAGATTTTACAAATATTGTGCCAGAAGTGAGGGTTCAATATTACCTACAAGCTACTAAGGAGCCAACTATTTTTATAAAAAAATGAAGGGAAAGCCTACAAAATAATACAATTACAAACTTTTCGACCCTTTACAAAGCTAATGTTATTCCTATTTATAAATTACAGGGGGAGAGTTTTCCCTCCAAAAATTACGCAAAGATTTCCAGGTGGTTGTTGCTTCTGATGCTGAGTCATATCTTGTCTGGTTGTCTGTCCTCTAAGGTTCTTTGGATTCAAAGTCATGAATGTCAAATGGTCCTGGGTCCTTGGGTGAAAAACTACCATCTTTATTTCCATCTACCCATTTTTGGAAATTCCCATCATTTGGGCACAAAAGATATCTTCATTTAATGTTTTGAATCTTTGAGCTTCTTCTGTTTTGGCTCCCACACTATTGCTATCCTTTCATGGAGATATGAAATATTACTTAGAAGTAAAGAATGATATTCCTTGAAGAAAATGCATCTTATTAGTTTGAATTCTGGAGCACCGATTTTTTCTTCTTTAGGAGTTTTCTACACCACTCAAGCTCATGGTCACTTGACTTCAAATATTTGAGCCTTTTTATCTCAGGTACCCTTGTTGAAACTTTTGGTCCCTATATTCTAATCAAAACTTGCAAAATTCCAAGTTTTGGAAATTCTTAGCTTTTGATACTGACCTTCTATCATCAAACCTTTTTGATTAGGGTTTCTTCTATGCTTTTCCATGACTTAAACTTCTACTTCCTCTTGTCAAGCAAGGTGGTGTAGTGACTTATCACTACAATAACCACATGAGATTGTCCAATATGCTTATTATCCTATATATATTGAAAGCATGAGTGGATAAAATCTCAAGGGCTATTTCAATTAACATAAAAAACATAGTCCTCCATTAATATACACCAATTAGGAATACTATCCTCCATTTTCAAATGAGATAGAATTGTGTTGAATTCCTTTCCAAGAATCCAAAGATTGAAATTCATCTTAAAAATTTGACATGAATTAACTTTTGGAATAGAGTAAAATATGGGTAAATATTTTTGTATTAATATCAAGCTTCGATACATTGCATTGAATTATTACAAGTATATAAAGTTTTCCATCTGTTAAATAAATGAGATAATAAGAACTTGTAACTAAATGAACCTATTACATTACAATATGTGACATCCCCGATATTTATAATATAAAAGAGATGGAGGTGAGAAAATACAATAAGAAAGTATTTTTATGCAAAAATAATTTATGAACAATATCCTAACATCCCCCCTTATTACATTATTTCAGAGGGCAAATAATGAAATAACTTCCCCCTTTAATTAGCAGATAAGCAAGCTTTGTTCTTGAAATACTTGTGTTCTTTGTGTTATTTTTCTTGATCAACAAAGTACTTGATTTTCTTCTAAAATGGAAATAAAACATATTTTTATTTGATGCCATTATAAGATAACCATCCATCCATAATTTAATTCGATTTTTGTGTAGTTTCTTGGAGAAATTGTTCCAATATTTCTCAGATGTATCTTTGAATTTATGATCATGTGTGCAATGTGTTTTCTAGTGAAGACATATATTGTGCTATGATATCAACTTGTAGTTTGTTATTTTTTTTGTGTTCATCAATTTGTGTAATATGTTTATTATCTATGCTACAATTGTTTTTTTTACCAGTACTATTTTCTCTAACCTCCAAGTCATTAGTGTCACAACTGAAGTCCTATATGTAAATTTTACTTGTATTACAAGAAATTTCTTTCTTAATAATAAGATCACCTTTATTACGACCAATAAATTTGTATTTGATGAAATCACATTGTATCACATAAGACATTTTTCATCAGTGGATTCTTCTTTATTTATGCAATTATTTCTTCTTGGGTTGTATTTTTCTCTTTATATATATATATATATATATATATATATATATCAAGTGTGATAAGTGACACATATATGATCTTGACTAAATTAGTAGGAAGTGTAATAACTTTGTTTCTTTTATCAATTGATTTATCAAGGTGAAAACATATAAGTATTAAGTTTAGTAAAAATGCCAATATTAGTCACTTAGAAGATTTATTATAAATATTTTGGATAGTTAGTTCTCTTGGCAACAATTTACATCCAAATTTTAAGTATTGCATATTCATCTTCTCGTGTATCACTTTACTTTTTTATTGTTTTCTCTAAACTAATTTGATGAATTTTATTTCTTTCCTTTTTTGGCCATTAGAACTCTTTTCCTTTTTTTTTTTGTGACTTTGAGATTATATCTATAGGGGCAAAGGTATAATGCCATCTAAGGTAAATAGTCTATTTTTGTAAGATGCAGTACCTTCTATTTTTCCTTTTTTTGAGATAATACATCTTTTGTCTGTTAACAACTTAAAAATCAACACAAACTCCTCTATCCATAATTTGAGCAAAAAAAAGTAAATTATTTGTAAGTCCTAGAACATATAACACATTTACAATGGTGCATTCTAGTAAAGGCAATGTGAGGGAAAATTTTTCTATTCCTTTTATGTGATAACTTGTGTTATCTTCCATTATCACTGGTCAACCCTTTATTTCTTGAAAACTATAAAATCATTGTAGATTACTTGTCATATGATTAGTAGCTCTTGAATCAACATACTAGTTACTATCCCTATCTTGGTTTTTAGTATTTGTAATTAGGAATTTGTATGCTACTTTTGGCTCTTCATCTTGATCTGATTTAGGTTCTTCCTATACCACTTCCTTTTCCACATAACTTTGTTGTCAAGAATTTGGTTTATATCCCTAATTTTTTTGGGTAAATTGAGTTTGTAATTTGATATTGTTTTTGTGGCCTAGTTTGAAAAGAAGTTTATGTTTGATTCCACTTATTGAAAGCATTGTATTTGCAAAATTTTGTATCATGACTTCCTTCTTTCTCACATATGTGACAATATATTCTTCTCTTTTCAAATTGGTTTGGTGAAGAAGATGATGATGGATTAGTTGAAGCTTTGGTATTTCTTCTTCTAGAGATCAAAGCATTGTTTGAAGACTCATATTTTAATTGTATTTCTAGTTCATGTTGTTGTAGAATATTGATTAGTTCTTCAAAATATATTCTATGATTTGAGACTTGTAAAGAAGTTACCAAAACATTGTATGAATAAGGTAATGCATATAGTACAATTAAAACTAATAGACTATAATCAATTCTTTCTTCCAGAGTATTTAATATTTTCTTTAATTTTTCTATCTTTTGGAGAAAATGTTCCACACTCTCATTATCTAGCATTTGCAAAGTGTATAATTGAGATTGTAAGTGATGAATTGTTGCTTGATTTCTACTTTTAAAAATCATGCATAGGATATCCCATGCCTCTTTTGATGTACTAGCATCACTAACATGAGACTGAATTTCATTTGTTATGCCTAGAAAAATTATTAATTTGGCCCTATTATCTTTTTCATCAAAATCCATTTGTGCAATTGGCTCTTCAAGACGTGGTTCATCTCTTGACACTATATCCCAAAGTTTCTCTACAATAAGAATAGTCCTCATTTTTTTTTCCATGGGATGAAGTTTAGACCTTTTAATTGTTGTGATTATGGAAGAAATAATTTAGGAGTATCATTTAATAATAATTGTAACTTGTAGGTCTTCAAAAAAAATTTCTACTACCTTATAACTTCTTAATTAAAAACTTTAAATGATGTATAAATATCTCTTTAACTACCTTATAACTCTTGTGTATAGATATAATCCTCTAAAATCCTTTCAATATATTTCTATAGTTTGTAATGTTTTAACTATAGCAAATATTTGAATATTTTCTTCAAAGTATTAAAAATATATATTTTAAAATACTTGAGAATGTCTATAGTTTGTTTAATTTTTCAACAGTAACAAATATTAGAATATTTGTTCCAAAGTATTAAAAAATTAAAAATTAAAAATAATTTTTAGAAAAAAATAAAAGAAAAGCCTAGAAACCTTTGGCACTAGGATATTTGGATATTTGACACTCATATTTAAAACAAAGTAGGCACACTTCCTTTGGAATTCAAATTTCTTTGATGTTGAGATATATTTTGGGCTTAAATTTAAAACAACACACTTCCTTTGGCTCTTAAAATCCTTTGATGCTTGGATTAAAATATAGGTACATTTTATTTTGTGCTTCTTATCAAACTTTCTTAGTGCTCATTATTTTAGCTCCTTCTTGGATTTGTGTACGTTAGCTTTTGATTCCTCACAAATGCATTATAATTGCGCTAATGAGCATACTTTGAGTTATTTCTTTGGATTTTTAAACAAATACTTGATGCAATATCAGACACATATTCATAGATATTAGGCATAATATCAAATGTATTTTTGTAAATGCTTTTTTAGGTAAAAGGTATAGTCTTGTATCCACTTTACTGATGCATGCAAACTCTGCTAACTATCTCTTGAGTATATCACTGATGCACTAAGACGCTCATATTTTGCATTTACAATCAAACTATCCAACAGTATTCTCTCAAAAGTGTTCACATTCAAACAATTCGACAAGTATTTCTGTATTAACTCTCATATGATACGTTATGGTAACATACTTCATTCTTGTAAAAATTATTAAATGTTAAGGACAAAAAATTAAACATGCCAAAACCCTTTACTGCATGACATAGAACTCAAAAAGCAATGCCTTGAAATATGCGTATGTATATTCAATATATGATATAAAAAATTCAAAAAGTTCCACCTTTATTACAAGATCTCTGGTGGAAAATCAACCAGAGAAATCAAAACTTCTAATAGTGAGTTTTTGGTGTAAAATCAACTAGACAAGATTTTTTGGTAAAAATTAACCAATCAATGGATTTGATACCACATGTTGGAACAAAGTAAAACATGGACAAAGCTTTTTTTTATTAATGTCAAGCTTCGATAATTGCTTGAATTATTACAAGTACACAAAATTTTTCCATATGAGTCCTATAAGGAGAGAATATTGTATAAACTATTAAAGGATCATAATGATGAGAACTTAATGAACCCATTACATTACAATATGTAACTTCCTCAACATTTATAATATGAAAGATATGGAGGATACAAAATACAATAAGAAAGTATTTTTATGAGAAAATACTTTATGAACTATATCGTAACATCAACTAAGGTCCTTTCATAATTTGTCTTAAAAAGTGAGTGTATTTGAAGCAATATGCATTTATGAATCTAATTTTCATATCATTCTCTTATCTTCAAAAAATTCCATCAACCCAATTACTTATTGCTTCTAGCAATTATCCATTCTATTTACGATTGTTTCATGTAGTCATTGCTGAAGGTTCTATTACTGGAATCAATAGATAATTTTCCATTGTTCAAATATTTTAAAATGTTTCCTTACATTCCTTGCTACCTTTTTTGTTTCAATAGACAATTTTCCATTTTACAAACATTTTAAAATGTTTCCTTACATTCCTCGCTATCTATTTTTGTCTCTTTATTAAAATAAATTCATGACTATAACAATCTATTAGTTCCTTAATTTTTTTTGGGGCCATATTCATGCATAAAAAATTATAACATACCATATTCATTATTATCTTTTGTTATAATAGATTTGTTTCTTACATTTTGATAAGAAAAGCAGAAGAAGACTATTCCATACACAATTTTTTTTTTCTTGATAGGAGAGTTGGTTACAACCACATTATTTAGAAGCTAGCAAGCGCAGGGTTCAAACCACAGGGGCTACATCCACAAACCTATTCCACCTCATTATTTAGTAGCCCATTGTGAAATGGATCACTTGGTGCTCAAGATTTGTACCATCATCATCAGTATGGTGTGCACTCAGAAGATTCAGATTAGACTACTACATTTGCAATAGGCTTCCCCAAGATAATGAACCTAGGTCTCTTCTTGGTAAGTGGTATTCCATACGAAACTTATTAATAATATAAATATAACATTTAAATTTGGAGTATGGATGAGCATTGTGCTAGGGCAGCTAGGTTGTGAAGCGGCTATGTGTGGATGAGCATTGTGTTAGGGCTATGGAGGTCATACGATAGATCTGTGTGAACGATGTTGTGCTAGGATAGCCAAGTTGTGAAGTAGATCTATGCAAATGAGAAACTAATAGTTACAATGGGTGAGAATGGTGTTGTATTGGGTGTGAATGGTACTACGGTGGGTGGGACGGTGTTGTGGGTGATGGTAATACTATGAGAAAGAATTATGGTGAGTGTGATGGAGGTGATGAGGGTGAGAATAATGTTGTAGGATTTGGTTGTGCAGAAGGTGGGTTTAGTTCTATGGGCAGTTCATTGTTACAAGCGAGGTCGAGGGTGGTGGTGAGGTGGTGGTGGAGGTTGGGGTGGATTCGGGTGGTAGGCTACCGAGTAGTGGGTTGTAGGTGGTCTTAGGAAGAATTTTATTGGGTGGTATGATGGATACTATTGCCCGTGATCAAGTGTGGGGTTTTAGTCTTTGCTAAGTGATAAGGTTGGTGGGACTTTGATATGTAATAGGACCCCATTGGGGGAGGCTTTCCATAAGCCATTTGACCCTAGCATTGATGTGTCCTTTGTAGAAGTGGTCTCATATAGCTCAAGGAACCTTGGTTCAAAAGTGGTGTTTGATATTTCCCTAGAGAAAGATACTCTTAGGGTTTCAAAGGAGCTGATTAAAATTACAATGGAGGATGGTGCACTTAACCTAGTTGAAATTTTTTTTTGGGGCCCAAATTGATCTTGATGTGCTCCTTAGATGGGCATTTTCCAAATGGAGACCTTTGGATCATTTGGAAATTGTGGCTCTCCCTAAAGCCTTCATAATTTTTAAATTTAATCATGATGAAGACTCCAAGAATGTGCTTAGTGGGGGCTTGTGGTTATTTAGGAAGTGAGATCTCTTCCTTTGAAGGTGGACTACAAACTTCTATCCTGATTCATAGAGGATAAACATAGCCCCCCTACGGGTTAGGTTACCTAGTTTGCATTTCCAATACTGGTATAACGATGTGTTACTGGGTATAACAAAACAAGTGGGTGAACTCATTCTCATTAACACAAGAATTAAGTCAATATTTGTATATGCTAGGATGTGTATTAATACAAACTTGGAAGTAGATCTGCTAGATTCTATTAAGCTAGTATCAATTTTAGGTACTCAAATACAACCAATTGTATATGAAAATTATTCAAGTTTATGCATTTGAGTGTAAAGTTAAAGGACATCTCTCAGGTCAATGTCTGACAAAGAATTCAATGAGGAAAATATGCACTAAGGTAGATATGAAGAACAAATCAACCCATATTGAGCCCAAAAATAAAAAATGTAGCTTCTGAAAAAGGGTTGGAAATGCCTCGATCCCTAGATGGATCTATTCAACACATAGGGCCAAATTTAGAGAACATTTTGAAAACTGCATCGAAACCCTTGAGTGTAAGCCAGGAGGAGCCTGAGCCAATCCTTGAATGTGGGATTCCAAAGCATGTTGAACAAGTAAGTGTTTCACCTTCTTTAGGCCCCCTTATTATTTAGAATTATTTTGATTGTCTCAAAATCCATAGAGTGGAGGAATTTTTAGATTCTATATCACTAGATATGCCTTATCATCTCAATTTTTTATCTCCCATTAATTTGGAGAAAGGGTCTCCAGGCCCAAAAACTAGAAGTCACAAAAAAGGATTATGAATGTAGGGATTTAGAGAAAAGTGGGGAAGCCCCCAAATAAAGAATCTCAGAAAAAGGAGATAGACTCATATATAGCCAAAAAAACTCAACTGGTGTTAGGAGAGGATGAAGGATTGGTTCCAAGAAGAAAACAACTAAAGATAACATCCTTTAATAATATTTCTCCTCATAGGTTGAGGGGTGGGAATAAATTATCTTTCAATCATGGTAAATGAAGTTCCTTTCTTGGAATGTGAGGGGCCTTAATGGTCACTCAAAATATAGATTAGTGGATTCTCTTATATTTAAGCATAATTTGGATATTATATTTTTGCAAGAAACCAAGGTGTAATATAGTAGAGTAGATTTTGTTAGAGTAGTTATTTGGAAGAATGCAGGTGTTTGTGCTAGCCCAGATCATGGGGTGTCAAGGGGTTTGCTATGTTTGTGGGATTTGAATAAATTGGTGGGTTCAATGTTGTCAAATTTTGATAGAATAACAAATGTTCTCTTTTATTGTAAAGAGACTAACATGAGATGGATCTTGACCAATATATACACCCCAAATTCATATGTTGAAAAAGGTATTATATGGGAATATTTGAGCACTTTGAGAGAAGGTCTACGAGGTGAAGCTTGGATCCTGGTTGGAGATTTTAATTCTTTGTTGTATCATGTTGATAAAAGGGGAGGCATTTCCAACACTTTGAAAGGAATGGAAGATTTTCTCTTTTATCAATACAAATGAACTTATGGACTTAGACCTTAAAGACAATAAGTTTACATGGAGTAATAGAAGGATTGGTACCCAACTCATCCAGATAAGGTTAGACAGAGTCCTTATGTCAAAATAAGCATGGATTTTGTTTGTAGATGCCTCTTTATCATCCCTCTCAAAAGTGGGTTTGGACTATAACCCTCTAGTTTTCAAATCTTCTCAAGGCATTTTCAAATTTCCTAAACCCTTTAGATTCGAAGCAATGTGGCTGAAAGACCTAAGGTTGGAAGCTAATATTAGTGAGTGGTGGTCTCAAAAATTCTTTGGGCCATTAATCTCTCAAGTGGATGAGAAATTAAGGTGGGTTAAATTTAATTTAAATATATGGAATAGAGAGGTTTTTGACCATTTGATTGTGAAAAAATAATCCTTGAAGGCTCAACTCAAAACTTTGGAAGATGAGATTGAAACTAGAGAGTTTTTAGTGGAAGTCAGATTGAAAGAGAAGACTCTATTGACAGACCTACAAAACACTCAGGTGTGTGAGAAAATACTTTGGAAACAAAAATCTTGAGCCTTATGGTTAAAAGGAGATAGGAATACAAAAATTTTCCATGTTTCCACTATGAGGCATAGGAGTATTAACAAGATTAATAAAAATTTAAAAGTAGATGGTCAAAAATTTGTTGATATTCACAAAATTAGAGCAGAAGTGGTAAACTAATTTGAATCTTTATTGGGGGAGAAGTCAAATGGAGATGAACAAACAATTTTTTTTATTCTCTATCATTTTGTAGCTGGTTACAAAAGAGATGAACTTTGTTTTGATCAACCATTTTGAATATGAGGAAATTAAAAATGTGGCCTTTTCCATGGAAGGGTTGAAAGCTTCGAGGCTAGATGACTTCTCTCCAATATTCTTCTAGAGATACTGGCACATTATAGAAAGAGATATTAGAAATACTTTGAAAGAGGTTCAGAGAATGGGGCGTATTCTTAGGGATGTTAGTTCCACATTTTTTATGCTTATTACTAAGTCTCACAAGATAAAGGATTTTAATAATTTCAAACCTATTAGTCTATGTAGGTTTTGTGGCTGGAAGATAGATATTGGATGGGATTATTACTTTGCATGAGATCATTCATTCTGTGGATAAAAGTGGAAGATAAGGTCTTTTTATCAAATTAGATATGAATAAATCTTAAGACTATGTCTCTTGGGAATTTTTGATAAAAGTCATGCATAAATTTGGGTTCCACCAGTAGTGGCTCAGTCTTATCAAAGAATGTATTTTGATGTCTTGGTTTTTGATCTTAGTGAATGGGTCTACAATCAGGTACTTTAAGAGCAAAATGGGGCTTCATCGGGGATACTCTCTCTCCCCCTTTCTATTCATCCTTCTTGCTGAGGCACTCAATCAAGATAAAAGCTAAGCCAAGCATCGAGGGCATTAGTCCAAATTTACTCTCTGATCACATCTCTCATAACCAATTTGTAGATGATACTCTTCTGTCCACTATGGCATCCATTACCCAAGTCAAAAAGGTCAAATATATTTGACCTTTTATGAAAAGGCGATGGTTTAGATGATAAGTTTCCACAAGTGTAGACTTTTTTTCTTGAATACCCCCTTGATAGGTAAAGGAAGATTACCAAAATTTTTGGTTGTGAAATTGTGACTCTATCCTCTTCTTATTTAGGGATGCCCATATTTAGTGGAAGAATGAAAGAGAATATTTGTAACCAAGTATTAGATAGGATTAAAAAAAGCTTGCTATCTAGAAAGGGGCTCTTCTTATCTAGGTTGGAAAAACACAATTAGTTAAGGCAACTCTATAGAGAATACTAGTATATTTCCTCTCTATATTCAAAGCCTCAATGAAAGTAGTTCAAAACATTGAGCAACTTTAGAAGTCTTTCTTATGGCCTAGTTTGGAAAGTAAGAAAATATTTCCTCTTGTCTCGTGGGAATAAATTTGTAAAGAAATCAAAGCTAGGGGTCTAGGTTTCTGAAAGGTCAAGTGGATGAATTAAGCTCTAATCGCAAAGCAGACATGGAAGCTATTTAAGAAAAAAATATTGGTTAGGTGAATATCATGTTGGCTAAATATATTTCTACCAGTTTTAGTTTCCTGAATGATCCTTCATCGTCCTCAAGATAAGCCTTTTGGCTCAGTATTTTAAAAATAGAAAGCATCGTCCATAAAGGGTATAGATGGATTTTGGGCCTTGGGAATGCTATTGATTTCTAGAAGTATCCTTGGATCTAGGATCAACCTCTAATCTCCTCTCAATAATCGACTAAAGCTAAACCTATAGCCATTGCTCTGTTTTGTACTAAGGTGGCTGATTATATGTAGATTCAACAAGGGCTTAAAAGTTGAAAACCACTTAGAATGCAAAATATGAATATGCTGTAACATAGAAGTTTTAGCCTCATTGAATACTTATTAAGGCTGCAAGTTATAAATAACATGGAAGAAGGAGACAGATTAATTTGGATTTTGTTAAATCATCCTATAATATTGCTTCTAATGCCACATAGGAAGTCCCTATTTTCAAGAAAATATGGGTTAAAGATATTATACCAAAAGTGAACTTTTAACTTTGGTTGGCATCTCAGGATAAATTCTCATGGTGGATAATTTATAAAGAAGAGGTATGATAATTACAAATTGGTGTTTCCTCTGCAAAAATTCTGATGAATCCGCCAATCACTTATTTTTCCAATGCTCTTTTTTGAGGGAAGTGTTTTCTTTCCAGATGGATATTTTGGGAGTTTTGTGGGTGTTTCCTAGCTCATTACAGGATGTTATTGAGAAGTGGACCTCTCCATTTGTAAACCGTATATTATGCTCCTTTTGGTACTTTATCCTCCCACATCTCCTTTGGGGTGTTTGTAAGGAAATAATAGAAGAGTTTTCAAAAGCATGGAGAGAAATGCTGAATTAATATGGCTTAGAGTGTTAATGATAATTGTTGAAAATATGGACAATTTGGCTTTAGTTCTTAGTTGTGGAGGGGTAGCAAAGACTTCTCGTTTGAATAAAATAGATTTTTCAATCAGTGCTAGAAAGAAAAATATTCCAGATATCAACATTTCTATTAAATGGTAACCTCTACCTCAGGATTGAATTAAATTTAATTTTGATGGAGCATCGAAAGGGAATTCATGGTTGACGGGGGTAGGTGGTCTCTTTTGGAATCAAAATGGGGATATTATTGTTGCCTTTGTAAAAAAATTGGTTCCACAAACTTGTCATTTTGCTAAAGCTAGGGCATTGTATCAAGGCATTGCGTTAATGGAATATTTGAATTGTAAAAAAATTATTATTGAAGGGGACTCCTTAAATGTGGTTAAGGCCTTTTTGGATGATCAAAATACTAGTTGGAAAATCTTCAATATAATTAAGGAATCCTAAATATTCTATCAAAATTTGGAGGAATTCAAATTAGGCACACCTTTAGAGAAGGTAAGAAGTGTGTAGATTTATTAGCTAATCTAGGGTTAAACTAGTATAATATCTCCATTTGGAGAGAGAATTTTTCCATAATAGCTGAACAATTTATTTGATGAGTTTTATTGATAATATAAGCCTTTTTCTATGGGGGGTTTGCACATTCTTATGGGTAGATCCATGTTTTGTTGGAATTTAAATCCCATTGCAGTTATTGATTAGGAGATCCATGATCTTGTGCCTTATGAAGAGTGGATTTAGTTGTGGTTTCGTATAGTCAGGTTGCAAGGGATTTTTATACCTATCTCTTTGCCCCTATATTTACATTACTTTTGTTTTAAGGATACCTCTTATCTATTTTAGCTGAGTTGGTAAGGGATTTGTTAGTATGGGTTCTCTTATTTTTTTTGAGTTGCTCTTGTTATGCCCAGGTGGGCTGGTTGGTTTTAAGTCCCTTCATGTAATGCTCTCTGTTTGTGCCCATTTTGAAAATATTGTAGGCTTGGATTTCTTCTTGTTGTAAAAGGTTTGGGGACATTTCAACACCCCTTATCTAATTATCAAAAAAAAAAATTATCTTTTGTTATTATTTTTGGCATTAATCTCACTTATTGTTAACACTTATGATTTTTTTCTTTTCCAAATTAATATTCCTTTGAGTTTCATTTTCTCTTTATTCTTGCTTTGAAGGTCTTTTTCACCTTTTCCAATTCTCACTAATGCTTTCATCTTCATTAATTTATTTTAATTTTTCATGTTGTTAATAATTTAAATTATCATCTACATATTTATATAGCCTTGGAGAACCTAAAGTCCAAGGCATTGTCTTAAAATACCTTTTGATGCATGCAAACCCTAAAGTGCAAGAGCAACTTTCATAGAACTTACTTTGTCATGCTGTCCTAAAAACCTTAAAGTGCAATGTATATTTTCTAGATTCCGTTCTCTATTATGGTTCCCTAAAAACCCTAAAGTGTATGGGTTAACCTTTAGACCACTTATATTTTAATTGCAAGGAGGTGAATTTCTACCATTTGAGGATATTGGAGATGATTACTTGAATCAAACTTAACCTCTTCTACCTTCTCCACTTTTAAAATTGACTTTGCATATTCCTTGATAACTTTAATTCCTTTTATATTTTAACTTACACATTTTACTTCCTCATCTTGTGCATCCTTTTTAAAATTTTCAAATGTTTAAAGATAAATGAATTGGGACGGGAGTTACCATATAATGATTTGGTGAGTATTTTTTTCCAACTTTTTTGGGACTAGAAAATCCTTGATCCAAGCTATCTTCTATTAACATAATTTCCCCTTACTTCATATGTAAGTTTGTCTCATGACCATTTTTTTTATTTTTTTCATTTCTCATGTTTTTACTTTAAATACCTTGCCATATGTTTGGTTTCATAACATTTGTGACATGGAATACAATATTTTTATAATCTAGTTCTTGGTCCCATTTTTTTATTCAAATTTAATCTTAATAGATTTTGGAAAAGGTTTAGAAATATTTATAGCTACATATTCAAGCATACCTAGCATGCTTTTGCTTCTTAGAAGTTGAACCTTCTTGGATCGACTTACCTAGAGTATTATAAATATTCTTCACAACTTCCTAGTTGATTGACTGATACAAAAGTCCCAAAAACCTAACCCATATTAGAAACCTTTCCAAATTTCTCATCTCCACAAAAAAATCCTTACTTCATGGGCTTAGATACAAGCCATCTTTCTCTCCAAACCATGGGCTACTGCTTGTGATTTTATCCCTACTTTCTAAAAAGGAGAAAATGATGAAAAACACTTTTGAAAGGATAGTTATTGAAAAATTTGAACTCAATCCCTATGTTTATTAATCAATCCATAATCTCTAAAAAACTTCTAACCAACATTTGTTGAATTTGTATATTAATTTTTTACTTTAAGAACCGCTATATCATGCTCAATCATCTCATCCATGATAAATTAAATTTGGTGCATCATATACCATTTAGACAAGGAATACTATAGATTCATTCTTATTTTTCTTCTTGATTGATGAATCATTACTAGGGCATACTATCTTCTAGCTATGGATTTCTTCAATGACCTTTGTTTCTTGATATTTTTCATAAAAATCCTTCGTTAAAAAAATTTCTCCAAGGATTTAGAGCAAGAAATTTGAAGGTGAGGTTTGCTTCTTGTTCTTAATTACACCTTAGCCAACCTAGCATTTTTTAAGTTTGACTACTTTGATTTATATTGCTCGTATTGTTAACATCTAGTAAATTGACTTTTGTACCAAATTTTAATGTGTATTTAAGTCAACATACTTTTAAGTAAATATAATAATTTTTTTTATTAGATATAGAAGGGGTTTTGAAAGGGTTGCTAAACCTTTTACAATAGAATAAGCCCTTTAAAACTTGATTAAGACCAACAATACTGGGACAAGAACAACTATAAAGCACTACAAATAGCCACCCATCACCAAGTGAACTAACTACAACTTGATACAAAAAATAAAATTAAAAGAGTGTTGGTGAGCCTGCAACCAACCAAAAATCCCTCCTATATGTGCATAAAAACTTTCTTCATAAACAGTAAAAGCTTACAGAGCATCAAGAAGTATGCATCATTAAATCCAATTAAAGAAGACCTTTGGGAAAATTATCTCTCCAAATAGATAGACCATTAATACTTATACCTAGGTTTACCATAGAGTTAACGTGGTAGTTTCCTTCTCTGAAGATATGCTTTATCTCCCTATCCTCTCTAGCCTAAAGAATCTACCTAGATTCCATAATCATAGCCTCAATGTTCCAATCGAGGACTGAATCACTTTTGACCAAGTTTATAATATTAAGTGAGTCTCACCCCATCTTCTCTATAAGTAGGAGACCTTGGTAAAGGGCTCTATCCTCTGCAACATGGTAAGTCTGGATATCTAAGAATTTGGCATACACTAGTAGAATACCACCTCTATCATCCCTAAGCATCCCACCTATACTAGCATTATCGGGATTACCCTTTGAAGCTCCATCAAAGTTTAATTTAACCTAGCCTAGAGAAGGAGGTTCCCACCTTACAAGGGCCCAAGGATTAGGACCAGGAATGCCAACAACCTTATTGCTTTGTTCAAAGTCAATTTTCCTTTCAAGCTCAGCCTCCTCAAAATTTTCCTCCTCCAAAGCTAGAGAGGACACATTCTCTAGGGTGGAAGCCAAGGCTCTGGCACAAATAAAGGTAGGATCTCTTTGGAAGTTTTTAAAAATTCTACTATTCCTCTCCTTCCACACCCATCAAAAAAGATACGGCAAACAAAAGTTCCAAAAATATTTTAGCCTTGGAGAGTAAAAAGAATATGAACATTGAGTGCAAACATCAACAAGCGAACTTGACACCACCCAAATTAGTCCCAAAATATTAAAAATAGAGAGAAAAAGCATTGAAAAATAAATGACTTTTTTATCCCTTATTAGCACCACAAAGGCAATATTTGTTTGACATTGACCAACCTATTTTTTTTAGATTTTCAATGGTCAAAATATTATTCTGAGTTGCCACCCAAAAAAATATATTCACCTTTGGTGTTATACATTAAGCTAAATTTTGAAATGTGGGACCCACAGAGGAGTCCTAAAAACTAGCAAATTATAGGCAGACTTGACTAAAAAGGATCCATTATTTTCCCTTGCCCAAAAGATCTCATACTCTTCATTTCTATTTTTAATGACCTAAAAATTCAACTTATTAGCAATTAAAATCTAAGCTTCAAGTTCAACATTGTTGAGAATATATTGGTCTAATGATTTCAATACCTTCAGCCCATTAATCACCTTGATAAATTTAGTGACCGTAGACCCAAAGACCAATTTGGTCCTAGGATCCAAACATGCAAGATATAAAATATACATAAGGGGCTAGTCCATCAACCAAATCAATCTTGAGTCCATCACTCAACCTCCACTTGCGACTTTTAGAGACTAACACCCTCCACTTTTGCAAACTCAACCAAAAGGTTAAACTAGAAGTTGGAAAAGGATCAACAAGAAAAAAAATTTCCTATCTCAAGTATTTGGCAGACATAATGTTGACCCAACTAGTTTCAGTTTGATTTGCCAACTTCCATTCATGTTTTGCAACCAGAGCCTTATTCATATACCTGATGTTATAGAGACCTAAGCCACCATCCTTTTTAGGTATGCAAACTTGCTACCAACCAACGAAGTGAAATTTTTCTTCTCATCAGACCTTGACCAAATAAACAACTTTTGAATATGTTCAATCTTTGATAAAATCTTGTTAGGAATTCTAAACATAGATAAGAAGAAGTTTGAAATGCTTTGAAGAGTAGAATTTACTAGGGTAGCATTTTTAGATTAATTGAGGAGGTATTCTTTCCACCTGACTATCTTCCTCTACAATATTTCCACCATAGGTTCCCAAAGCGAATCCTGAATCCTACCTTTAAACAAAGCCATTCCAAGGTAAAAAAATGGGAGGGCAGCCACCTTATAACCCAAGATGCGAGAAATTATCCCCTACCTTGCTAAGGAGGTATTCAAAAATAAGATTTTGTTTTTTATATAATTTATCTTTTGCTTAGTTACATTTTCAAATGCCTCCAAGATTATTTTTAGCACCTTTACTTGGGGAACTGAAGCAAGAAGGGAAAGCAGAACATCATTTGCAAATTGATGATGAGAAATAGGATCCACTGGCAATGCATGCTTGATACCTTCCATAAAGAGTTCTAACTTGATAGCCCTACCTAGGGCTTCTACCATTAAGATATAGAGGTAAGGGGACAAGGTGTCTCCTTGGTGAATGACTCCTAAACTTGAAAAATAACCTATTGGGGACTCACTTATTAATACTAAAAACTTGACATAAGATATACAAGCATGGACAAGTTTTATCCAACTTTGGCAAAAACCAAATTTTCCCA
Organism: Wollemia nobilis; assembly: GCA_028583015.1. Classification (NCBI taxonomy): domain Eukaryota; kingdom Viridiplantae; phylum Streptophyta; class Pinopsida; order Araucariales; family Araucariaceae; genus Wollemia; species Wollemia nobilis. The sequence continues at coordinate 2,402,593 of JAQPPZ010002512.1, forward strand.
AAACCTTTAACAAAAACTCTCACAAAACCTTGTCATAAGCCTTGTTCATGTCTAATTTGAGGAGGAGACTAGCTCTACCACTTTTATCAGCTAAATGAAGGATTTCATGGATAACTATGATACTATCCAAGATCAATCTTGTTGTGGCTGATCCACAACGTACCCCAAAATTGGGGACCCACCTTTTTTGCATGTGTTCTAAGAAGACTGAAGAGACCCATAGGCTAAAGATCAAGGAAAAAAGCAAAATACCACAAGGAGGAAAAGTGTCGTGATATCGCGACATGTTGCACCATCGCGGCCTAGAAAGAAAAAGTGTCGCGATATCGCGACATGTTGCACCATCGCGGCCCAGAAAGAAAAAGTGTCGCGATATCGCGACATGTTGCACCATCGCGGCCCAAAAAGAAAAAGTGTCACGATATCGCGACATGTTGCACCATCGTGGCCCAGAAAGAAAAAGTGTCGCGATATCGCGACATGTTGCACCATCGCGGCCAGAAATGAAAAAGTGTCACGATATCGCGACATGTTGCTCCATCGCGGCAAAAAATGAAAAAGTGTCATGATATCATGACATGTTGCATTTTCACGACCGTACAGGAGAAAGTGTCGCGATATCGCGACATGTTGCATTTTCACGATTCAAAGCAAAGAGAAAGAGCTAAAGAGAAAAAGTGTCACGATATCGTGACATGTTGCATTTTCGCGACCGTACAAGACAAGAAAGAACAAGAAAAGAAAAGTGTCGCGATATCACGACATGTTGCGTTTTTGCGACCGTACAGGAGAAAGTGTCGCGATATCGTGACATGTTGCATTTTTGCGATTCAAAGCAAAGAGAAAGAGCTAAAGAGAAAAAGTGTCATGATATCGTGACATGTTGCATTTTCGTGATTCAAAAGGGGCAGCCAAGCTGAGAAACAAGAAGTGTCACGATATCGCGACATGTTCCAGTTTCGCCAAGGTAACGGACCTGCATAGTGACGTGGACACAAGGACAAAATCTAATGAATAAGACAAAGCGTTACATGATCATTCAAGATGACCGTTACACACGGAGGGAAACGAACGCAAGCCAATGAGGAGAAAACGCAGCAAAGGGCCACAAGATGGAAACGAAAGCACACGCAGTCAGGGAAGGTGAAACGAGCAGCCATCGAAAAGCGAAACGAACCGTCAGGGAAGAGGAAGCAATTTGTTCAGAAGTTTAAATACGCCATTCAAAGAGGCCAGAGGGGTCAGAAATTGTTGTGAACAGAGTTGCAGATTTGAAGGCGAGAAGGCCATTCTGGACCTGTTTAAGTTGTTTTTCTTCCACGGACTAGTTTGTGAGAACCAGAGATTCTGCTATTGTAAAATGACATATTTTTAATGCAGAAAGTTTTCAGAAATTTGCATCTTGTGGGCAAGAAAGAAGGAGATTTTCTTTGCATGCTATGGATTTAATGTTTATTATTTCATTTTTTTTAGGTTTCGAATAAATAGATAATGTTAATGCCATTTTTTTTGGGTTACATTAGGCGAATATTTGAAATCTGAATTTTATTTCGTACCCTAGGAGCCAGCACTTAGTCTATGGGGATTGTGCTTGTTTTGCAAGTCCAATAGGTTAGGTTGCATGCATGGAGACCTCACATCTTCGGTTTTGCCGAAATAGGATAGCATCATACTGAGTGCATTTTATTTTCAGTTTTTTTGCATTTCATTTTCAGTTTCTGCATTTCATTTTTTAGAAAGTTTAACTTATTTAAAATAAACATTTAAAAATTACAAAATCCAAAAAAAACAATGAACAATCACTAAGTTTCAGGGTGAAATAGAATGACATTGCCCCTTGTTTACAGTTACTTGCAATCGCTAAGGTGTTCCAAGCATTTAAATTGAATATCTTTATTGAAGATTACTAATACACAGTTTGCAAATGCTAATACAACGGAGACCTTGGAGAAGTTGTTTGTTTAACTTCTTTGCAAGAGGGGATTTGGAGCCCAAATCCTAAAGGAGAGTGTACTTTCACAATCGGGTGAAAATACCACTCAACAGATTGGCGCTAGAAGGAGGGCCTGATTGTTTTATTTCAGAGTGATTTAAATGCTATAGGGATTTAAATTTTTAATATTTCATGCCCTATTGATTATTATCTTTAGCCCTCTTTTAACAATACAACCTTGTAGTGTTAAAAGGAGGACATGAATTGCTATGCATTGTTCTAATGCTTTTGATTGTTCATACAGGAATAATGTGTCTTGATTTGATTTAAAAAAAAAAAATTGACTAATGAGGTTGTCTCCATGCAATTACTTTCATTCAATTTTAATGGATACACCTCTTGGTTGATGCTAACACGATTATTCATACGTTACATGTTTGATATTTGCTAGTCATTTCATGCTTATTTGTAAGGAATTATTTTGTCTAAAATGTATTTGTTGTCGGTATTATGCTCTTCACCTGCGCGTAATGCGATCTTGTGAATCAGAAAGCCTACAACATTAGGAGTATGCTCTTCACTTGCACATATGTGATCTGGTGAATCAGAAACTAACTTACATTTTTAGAATACTGCTTTTTCAGGGTTCCTTCTTTTATTTATGACTAACAAATTGGTTTTGAAGTTATTCTTTGGATTTCATTAATTGCAGGATTTTCTGTGTGTCGCAGGTTTCCTTTGAGGTACTGAGAGTTTGCCAGGTTTTTGTAGGGTTATCATCATCAATTTTGAATCAGATGGCCCAACCTCCACCACCTCCTTGGTACGGAGTCAATAACATTCCTTTGAATATTGCAGGGGATATTCACGAGATCCCTAGGAATATAGAGAGATTTTTGCCCAAATACAAATCGGATGGCCCAAGGACCGTAGAAGAGCATATTCAGGCCTATAGGGATGTTTTGATAAGATTGCAAGTTCAACATGAAGATGTGGCTTGTAGACTCTTCCCCATGAGCCTAGACCAAGTGGCTTACGAATGGTATATTTTCTTACCTATTGGTTCCATTACGTCATGGACGCAAATGGAGAATGCTTTTGTCAACCAATTCAGGTCACCATTAGATCCCACAATCATATATAATCAGTTCATTACATGCAAGAGAGGCCAGGATGAGCCAATCCGAATGTTTAATCAGAAATTTTAGAAGTGCTATAATAGAGCAATTCGGAATTTTGCTATTGATCCCGTAGTAGCTTTGCAAATATATTTTGGGGCATTGGATCCTATGACGACAATGTTTGCAAGGCGAAATCCTCAAGTTACCACTCTTGCTCTAGCCTACAATGAAGCTATGACCATTGAGCAACAAATGACACCACAGAGTTATGGGTTTTCCCAGATGTCTATGGTAGGACAGTATGGTCCATATGGTCAAGCTCCTATGATGAATCAGATCATGGCACCGCAAATGTCAGGCATAAATGCTTTGCCTTATCAACAACCATATTCATCAACACCCGCTTACACACCCAATCCAATTCCGTTTCAAAGCGTGAATCCCTATGCAAACCAAGTGGCCCAAAATCCAACTCAAATGTTAAGTCAAGATCTCACCAATTACGCAAATCCTATTGGAACTAGCAATAACATAGCTCAACCAAAAGAGATTTATTCAGAGGTTGAAGAGCTCAAAAATATGGTTCACAAATTGAGTAATGATTTGGTTCAACAACATAAGTATGAATCCCATGCCCCTCACCCAAATCAAAATTTCAACAATGGAGGGAGACAATGGAATACGAAGCCAAACAATGGGGGTGTGCCTTCCTCTATTGCTAATCAGATAGATACTTCTACAGGACCAAGTCACTCTAGTTCCATTCTTAATATTTCTGATTTTGCATGGGAAAATGGGTGTAGATTGCATGATACAAGGGAGCATAATGAAAGGAATTGTCCCAAAATTGCTATGTATACTCATTGTCTCCAAGCTCAAGTGGATGATTTGGAACTTGTGCCAAATAAGGGTGCACCCCAACATCAACAATGGGAGGACAACATTTTGGTGGTGGAAACTCTATATCGTCGAGAGAGTGATGACCAAGAGGATCCACACCTTCCAAATTGTGATAAAATTGAATCATGGGTTACAAATTTGGATTATGATAGCTTTACCAATTTGAATTCAAGAAATAACCCACTTTTGGAAATAACTGGACCATCTATGGAAGGTGAAGATGAATTGGATGAGAAGCATGTTGATGAATCAGAAGAGGAAGAAGAAGTAGTTGAACATCACAATTTGAACTTGGAGGATGACTACTATGATTCATGGAAGAAGTGGGAAGACTACACTCACTCCAAAACTGTTAATGAAACTTGTGTGCCAATTGATATACAGGACAACATAATCGCCTACTCAAAGGAAGATATTACAACTCCTGTGCAATTTGAGGATGTTTTGGAAGAGATACCAGGGATAGTGAACAAAGAATTGGAATTAAATGACAAAGTGGTTGATCTATTGGAAGCAACGAAAGCGATTGATCATGAAGATGAGTTACTTGACATACACTTCAACCAAGAATATTTGAGGGTTGAAAAGGATGGGCATGTTTTTAATTGGGTGCCCAATTTTGGTATGTTTGATGAACAAGTAATCAATGAAGAGTATGAAGACCAAGAGGTAAAAGAGGAAATTGCAAATCCTCACCAAGTTTTCGTAAATGAAAGTGTGAAAAAGGTAAAATCTAAACCTTTATGTCCAAACATCCAAGATTTTGGTGAATATTTGCATAATTCAAATAATATTTATGATGAAATGTCGTTGAAGGTGAATGAAGAACAAGGATTAATTTCTAACCACACCTTTGATAACCTTACTTTAACGAATGAAAAGGAGCTTGATGCACTTAAATTGCTAAATCAAATTCATCAACAATTAATTCTTGAATCTAGGATAAAAATTCTTAATGATTCCCATTTAGTAAATATCCTAGATGCTTGTAAATTGTTGCACAATTTTGATTGGCCTAAGAACATGGAAAATGAATTAGCTTTGAAATTTTTAGAAATAGGCTCTTGCTTACAAAATTTCATTTTGAATAAAGAAAGCCTAGTTCTAAATCATGAATGGGATTATGAAATTTGCACCTTAAAGAATAGACAAGAAAGAATTGAAAATCAACCATTGTCTAATCAATCTAGTAATTTGAATCTCACCTATGAGAATACTAATGGAACTAAATCTAATTGGTGGGGTGAGGGAGGAAAGTTGAAGTTGGTTGCATGGTTTGGTCTAATCTTGTTTTCGTTTGATTCCTTCCACATTCGGCATGTGTATCATATTATATGTCTTTTGGAATGCTCTAATCAGGTTTGGGATCCGGGAAAATGATAATCCAAATTTTTGCATCATCTTGTATTATATTGTATATACTTTTGGTTTTCGTGTTTTGGTTTTGGATTGAATCTTATTTTGGTTTTAAGTTTTGTGTGTGGTCCTTACGAATGTTGACTAAGACTAGGAGAATATGAAACATCGGAATTGTATTGTAGAAAGCTCCACGAATTTTGCAAATGCAATAAAGAATATCGTTTGGAACTTGTGATGCATGAAGTTGTCAGTTTTATAAATTACGGCAAAGTAGGTGGTATACTTCATCCGCATTTCAAAAGAAGCAATGCATTCATATCTCATGTACATTCCACATTGCATATACATTCCATCTCAGTTGCATCTTCATTTCATGTGCAATTATAGTAAAGGTGTCGAATCCTCTTAGGGTCATTACATAACATATATTAAAAGGATCCTAAGGTTGGGAACTGATGCCCGAACTATCTTGAACCAAGCACGTTCTATGCATATTAAAGAGAATCTTGAGCAAAATGGTCAAAACCATACTTGGAAGAAAAGGTGAGGCGAAAGGAATATTTCGTGTCTGTCCTATTATGCAACATGATCCTTAAAATAGTGGTTTTCACCACTCCCATAGTGCTTAAAGCCTAAAATCAGAGTAGTAAGGATAGGGTTAAATCCTCATCGAACTTAGGTTGAGGATCCAACTCCCCAAAGCTCTGATTTGACCTTCATGGAGTAGTAAGGATAGGGTCTAATTCTCATCTCGCTTAGGTTGAGAATCCGATTCCCCAAAGCTTCCATTTTGCCCACTCAAGAACTTGAAATTCAAAAGAAAATATTTTTCATTTCTTTATTAATACTGGACTGGAAGGATCGTACTACATGTCCCTTGCAAGGATGGGTAGTCATCACCAAGGTCCAAGAAATCATAGTAAAGTCAAATCCTGGATTATGGGGTTGATCTTCATCGGGGCTATAGACGCCTGGCTGGCAGTGGAGTATGCTCATGCGTGGCAGCATGTCTTGTCTAAAAGCAAGACCACTGACTGCTCAAACGGACAGGCTAGCTTGACAATTTCATCCATAATAGGTTAAATCATTTTGTTCAAGATGAGGTAATGAACTCCAGATCAGAGTAGTAAGGATAGGGTTAAATTCCCATCTCGCTTAGGTTGGGAATCCTATTCCCCAAAGCTCTGATCTCACTTACACCTGCACATGGGTTCAAGATGGTAGTGACACATAGCCAACTTTGGGATCTAATAAATTAATTCAGTATGCATATATTTGGTCCTAAGAGGGTTTGACAGTTTTGATATATTGTTCGTGATACTAGAAGGTTTGAACCTTTGCAAAGCAGGTCGTTATCTCTAGCATAATTGTCATACATCAAATCATGCACAAATCATTCATGGCCTTGCATATGAATCATAAGTGAAACTGACAGTGGAATGTTGATCAATTTCAAATGATAGGGAATGAAGCACATTGCACACACCGAGCTGATGCTTAATAATTCTAATGCTTCATGTATTTCTCATCTAAGTTTCATTCTTGGGATATTTGCTGACGCTTGTATTTGAGTCTGTGTTTTTTCTTTTCAGGTTGAGTTCTCACCGAAATGCTCAGGAGCATTTCCCAGCAGAGTCGCCATTTGTTGTGGCTGATCCACAACGTACCCCAAAATTGGGGACCCACATTTTTTGCATGTGTTCTAAGAAGACTGAAGAGACCCATAGGCTAAAGATCAAGGAAAAAAGCAAAATACCACAAGGAGGAAAAGTGTCGCGATATCGCGACATGTTGCACCATCCAAGAAATAAAAAGTGTCGTGATATCGCGACATGTTGCACCATCACGGCCCAGAAAGAAAAAGTGTCACGATATCACGACATGTTGCACCATCGCAGCCCAGAAAGAAAAAGTGTCGCGATATCGCGACATGTTGCACCATCGCGACCTAGAAAGAAAAAGTGTCACGATATCGCGACATGTTGCACCATCACAGCCCAGAAAGAAAAAGTGTCACGATATCGCGACATGTTGCTCCATCGCAGCCAAAAATGAAAAGGTGTCGCGATATCGCGACATGTTGCTCCATCGTGGCAGAAAATGAAAAGTGTCGCGATATCGCGACATGTTGCATTTTTGCGACCGTACAGGAGAAAGTGTCGCGATATCGTGACATGTTGTGTTTTCATGATTCAAAGCAAAGAGAAAGAGCTAAAGAGAAAAAGTGTCGCGATATCGCGACATGTTGCATTTTCGCGACCGTACAAGACAAGAAAGAACAAGAAAAGAAAAGTGTCGCGATATCGCGACATGTTGCGTTTTCGTGACCGTACAGGAGAAAGTGTCGCGATATCGCGACATGTTGCGTTTTCGTGATTCAAAGCAAAGAGAAAGAGCTAAACAGAAAAAGTGTCGCGATATCGCGACATGTTGCATTTTCGCGATTCAAAAGGGGCAGCCAAGCTGAGAAACAAGAAGTGTCACGATATCGCGACATGTTCCAGTTTCGCCAAGGTAACGGACCTACATAGTGACGTGGACACAAGGACAAAATCTAATGAATAAGACAAAGCGTTACATGATCATTCAAGATGACCGTTACACACGGAGGGAAACGAACGCAAGCCAATGAGGAGAAAACGCAGCAAAGGGCCACAAGATGGAAACGAAAGCACACGCAGTCAGGGAAGGTGAAACGAGCAGCCATCGAAAAGCGAAACGAACCGTCAGGGAAGAGGAAGCAATTTGTTCAGAAGTTTAAATACGCCATTCAAAGAGGCCAGAGGGGTCGGAAATTGCTGTGAACAGAGTTGCAGATTTGAAGGCGAGAAGGCCATTCTGGACCTGTTTAAGTTGTTTTTCTTCCACAGACTGGTTTGTGAGAACCAGAGATTCTGCTATTGTAAAATGACATATTTTTAATGCAGAAAGTTTTCAGAAATTTGCATCTTGTGGGCAAGAAAGAAGGAGATTTTCTTTGCATGCTATGGATTTAATGTTTATTATTTCATTTTTTTTAGGTTTCGAATAAATAGATAATGTTAATGCCATTTTTTTTGGGTTACATTAGGCGAATATTTGAAATCTGAATTTTATTTCGTACCCTAGGAACCAACACTTAGTCTATGGGGATTGTGCTTGTTTTGCAAGTCCAATAGGTTAGGTTGCATGCATGGAGACCTCACATCTTTGGTTTTGCCAAAATAGGATAGCATCATACTGAGTGCATTTTATTTTCAGTTTTTCTGCATTTCATTTTCAGTTTCTGCATTTCATTTTTTAGAAAGTTTAACTTATTTAAAATAAACATTTAAAAATTACAAAATCCAAAAAAAACAATGAACAATCACTAAGTTTCAGGGTGAAATAGAACGACATTGCCCCTTGTTTACAGTTACTTGCAATCGCTAAGGTGTTCCAAGCATTTAAATTGAATATCTTTATTGAAGATTACTAATACACAGTTTGCAAATGCTAATACAACGGAGACCTTGGAGAAGTTGTTTGTTTAACTTCTTTGCAAGAGGGGATTTGGAGCCCAAATCCTAAAGGAGAGTGTACTTTCACAATCGGGTGAAAATACCACTCAACAAGTCTCTCTAAAACGAATCCACTTTGGGTTGAATCAATCAAGGCTGGAAGAAAAGGTTTTAATCTATTAACAAGGGCCTTTATCAAAATTTTATAAACAATGTTGCATAAGTCGATGGGTCTAAATGCACTAAAGTCCTTTGCACAAATAGTCTTGGGAATTAGAGTTAAAAAATTAGAATTCACTCTAAACATGATATGATTGGTGGTTTGGACCTCCTGAAGGGCATTAGAAATATCCTTCCACACAATATGCCAATGTTTTTGTAAAAAGAGGGAGGGAAAACCATCAAGACCCAGAGTCTTTATTCCTTCCATCGCAAAGATAGCAACTCTAACTTCCTCATCGTTGAAGGGAGAAACAAGGGCTTAGTTCACATCAACTATGAAAAGGCTGGGAATAGTACCAAGAATCTTATTTTGGGCTTCCTCATTACAAACCTCTTCTACCTTGATGAGATTTTTGAAAAAAACCACAACCTAAACTCTTATATCCTTAATGTGAGTAACATTGGATCCATAAAAATTTTGAATTTCTCTAATCTTATTGGCACTTCTGTGCTTCAAGGTCATGATGTGAAAAAACTTAGAATTTTTATCTCCCTCTTTTAGCCAAAGTGCCTTGGAATTTTGTTTCCACAAAATTTTCTCCTTGGCAATAGTGTTATGAAATTCAGCCAACACCTCCTTTTCTCTGTATTTGATCTCTTGAGATTGATTTCCAAGTTCTATCTTAGATTCAATAGCTTTCAGTTTACTTTTTAAGTCTTTCTTCTTTTGCAAAATATTCCCAAAAACTCTTTTATTTCATTCTTTAAGGCTGCTTTTAACAACTCTAAGCTTTACAACAATTTTGGAAAGGTTGTAGCCTTGGACCCTTGTCGACCACCAATTTTTGATTTCAGCTTCTAAGGATGAAGGCACCACATTGCCTCAAACCTAAATGGCCTGGAGAATCTAGTTTCTTCTTGGGCCACTTCAAAACATAAGGGGTTATGGTCGGAGCTAATTTTGGTCAGAGAATAGAGAGATATTCTTGAATAGCAGAAGGTACCCCTTGGAGATAAGAACCCTATCCAACATGATTTGCCATTCAAATCAACATCCAATAGCTCATTGCCATTCATAAAATTTGTAAACTCTTTAATGCTTTTAAATACTAGGGAGTTCCCTCCTTTTTATCTAAAAAAATAGAGGGGAATTAAAATCCCCTGCTAGGCACCAGGATTCTTGAAAAAAATCCTTCTCATGGAACTTATAGTTTACCATAATAGGTTCTACTAGACCTAGAGTTTTGCGCATACATATTATTCATAACCCACATTTTATTACTTTCTCTGTTGCATAAGATAATACTAATAATCCTATTCGAGGAAGAAATTATAAAGCCCTCAAACTTGTTGGCATCCCAGAGATAAAGGAGACCCCAAAGGAACCATTGGCTAGGATTGCAACAAAATGGAATTCTTTCCAAATCCCTCTTCTAACAGCTTCTATATCGTTACCATCCAACTTGGTTTCTTGCTAGAAAAAATATCAGGTAAAATGTATTTACATAGGGAAGTGACCACTCATTGTTTAGAAAAATCATTCAGGCTCCTAACATTCCAAGAGAGGCCCTTCATTTATGGGATTTGGAATTAGATTTATTTCCCCCAAACACCTCATGGTTACTTTAGCAGAAATATTCTAGCTTTAGCTATATTACTCCTAAAACCTTCCTTTTTGAAGTTTGAGAAGAGCTTGACATCCATTCTAATCTTAGAATCTATTTCCCTCTTCCTCACAGACTTGTTAGGGGGTTTTCCTAAATTCTCAACACCCACATCCACATTACCCTTCCTTTGTCTTCAAATTTTAGGACCTGAAGAACCTTTCTACAAATAGGTCTTTGGGGAGCTAATTAGAGACCCTACCTCAGGGGTTGCCAGCTAAATCACAGGATCCTCAAGAGCAAAACCAATACAAAGACCATAAAAGGAATTATGAAGAGCCTTAAAAATAATGGTTTTGAAAATGAGATCCAATCAACATACCTCAGTAGCACCAAAATTTGAGTCTATGTTCTTCTCCTTAGATGCCTACTTGATTACCACCAAGTTGGTTAGGATCAATTTTAATGGTTGCAAAACCTCCTCTGCTAGAGCCTTCAACTTTTGAACCTCATCCATCTAGGGCTGAGCTTCTCCTTTCCCCACATTTGAGTAATTACCACTCAAATCCTTAAATGGGACTTGGCTTGAGTTCTTCTTTTGGATCCATTTCATTCTTGTAGATATCTTTTCCTTCTTTGCTTGTGCCTTGAGGGGACATTGGTTCACCTGGTGATCCAATTTTCCACAACCAAAGCACTGGGTTAGCCTATTTTTTTAAACAATGGGCTAGTCCCAAGTACCCAGGAATAAGATAAGCTTGATAAAATAAGGAATATCTACCTTTGTATTTTCCATAATACACATTCTTGCATAATTATTTCTTGATTTGGATTTGGTTATCAGATCGATAAGAAGGAGATACCCCACAACCTTGGCCACATCGCCCAACACATCTTCATGCCAAATATTGTAAGGGAGGGTAGGGAGATGAACCCATAGAGACACAAAGTTAACCCTTTGCATATGAGGATTGAAATCAGGTTCTAACTTCCACAAAAATAGATCTCTTTTACCATAGAATAAGGGGTCTCCCCATAGGATACAATTTGCATCTTCCATACAATTTAACCTGATAGAAAAAAGGCTTTAGGGGCCGCTAAAATTTCCATGGAACCTAGAGGTTTTCAGTTTGCTAGCATCCATCTTCAAATTGAATCTAGGTCTAGCTTCACCCCCTAGAACTTTCCCACAAGATCATAATCGCCATCACCCATGGTGAACTAAATCAGTTCACTTGGGATGCTAATGGCATTTTCCATAGGGGATATGTTGCAAATAGGTTTTGAGAAGGTCTCCCTCACACCTTTAGACATCATCATAGCATACAAAATGTTGAGACTTAATTTTTTAAGGGAAAACTATGAGCTATGTGAATGTGACCCAAAATCTAGCTTACTGTTTGATGGCCCATGGCTTCCTAAAGGACCTGTGAAGCAAGTATCAAGACCTCTTATAGATACACCATCTATATGACCCAGAACTACCACATTCATATCCAAGCTAGCCACCACATCCACATATTTTTAGAGCTCCCATTGCTCTCCCATAAACTTGCACAAACCAAAACCAAAGTCTACTATTCCCACCCTTTTCCATCTTGATAGCCACCATTCAAATTCTAGCTCTCGCTCCTCCATTGAACCCTTTGCCATTTGAGATAATAGAGTTTTTACCATTTGCAGGGGTGGGTTATTATTGGCCTCCCATATAAAGAATTTCTTTATAGCCAAAGCCTTGCCACTACTCAGATTTTTTTCCATAGAAACCCTCTAACGTCACTGCTCAGATTTTTTTTCAAAACCCTCTAACGCCACTGCTCAATTTTTTTTTCCATAGAAACCCTTTGATGCTACAACTCAAATATTTTTTGCAAAAGCCTCTAACACAATTGGTTAGATTTTTTTCCATAGAAAACTCTCAGACGTCACTGCTCAAATTTTTTATTTTTTTCACAAAGCCCTTTGACTCCCTACTTATCATTTTTTTTACAAAACCCTCTAATGTTGCTGCTTAGATTTTTTCACAAAACCCTCTAATGCCACTGCTCAAAACATTTTCCATAGAAACCCTTTGACGTCATTGCTTAATTTTTTTTCAAAACCCTCTGATGTTGCTGCTCAATTTTTTTCCATAGAAACCCTCTAACGTTGCTGCTTAGATTTTTTTTGTTGCAAACTTTTAGGTTAGAAAGAAACCTCTTAAGTGGTAGGAAATACCTTACCATCCGGGTATACCACTATCTATAGGGAAGCCACAAAAGATTTTTTGTGTCCCCCTTCATACCACAGAGGTTCAAACCATGGACCTCCCATTCAACGGGGCCAGGCTCACCTTATCCACTTGCTCTACAAAGGCGGACTTAAGTGAATATAATATTATTTCAAAACATATTTGAGAACATAGTCATTCTTATTTATTCAAGGATTCTTAATAAGGACTTTGCTTGCATTCATTTTTGTTATTGTATGACTTAGTTTGTAAAATCTTAATAGAGGGTTGACAATAATTTATTAAAATAAAACTTTGCAATATGTTAATTCTAAGTATAAATTCTAAATGTATAAAGTTTGTCTAGCTTCAACATATCATTTGTTTATATTTTTATTAAATTAATCTTAAATTTAAAATTATTATAAATAATATAGAATTGAATTAACTTATTATGAAAAATAGAAGAGTGGAAAGTGTGTGTAATATGATGAGAAAATAATAACTTATACAATCTTTGATGAGACATTTTTGTTAAAATTCAGTTATGTTTTTTTTTTCATTTTATTTTTTTTAAACTTAACAAAAAATTGGGGAGGGAGGCCCCATGTTGCTATGCCCCCAAGGAGCGTGGCCCCAGTTGTATCATCCACTATACTTTGCATTACTAAAAAAAAATATATTTTTTAATGTTTTTGAAAAATATGCTAACAAATGTGAAAAATATATTTTTTTGAAAATATTTCTTTTAGTAAATCTAAGATGTTAAAAATGGTTATTCAATAACCTTATTTAAGAATAAAATAACACTCCATAAAGTTATAAGCATAGAATATATAAGATATTTTTTAAAGATAAAATATTAGATTCATAATTTATATTCAAAATAAAAAAAATTCATATCAATTTTAAATTTTAAAAAGATAAACTATTCATGTTTATTCAAAGACACATAATGCAATCTTCTTCTAATTTTCTAATTGAAAAGCGTGCAAAACCAAACATCAAATCTATGCAGATATGAACTTACAAATGAATACTCAAGAGTGGAAGAAACGAGCCACAAATTTTTGAAGATACTTAAAACATAGTCTAAACAAAGGGAATTATCATTATAAATAGAAATAAAAGGCTTTTATTTTTTTCCTTAATAAGATAAACAAGTGGTGCTCTCCATGTGTAGTTTTAAGATCCAAAGGGAGAAAAAATCCAATAAGAAGAAGATGAGTAGGTTGGTTTGATTTATTACAAATATAAGACATGAATAGGTTGGTTGATACAAGGTTATTTTAGTCATATTCTATGGGAGAAATACATAGTTAAACATAACCAAGTTTTTACATCAAGGGCAGAGGATGATAGAACATAGTCAAAGGAATTTCCTACTATCGAGAGGTGGAGATGTTTGTACTTTGAGGATATTAGGAGATGGTAAATTTAATACTTTATTATTAACTAAATAGTTACTTTTCAATCCATAATTGAATCACAAAAATATCCAATTGATGTGTTTGAAAATATGTTTTAAAAAATTGAAAGAAAGAGGAGTATTCCCATTTTGAGATTCAAATTTTGGTTGGATTCCCACTATCTTCACTAAATTTAATCTAATATAAGCTAAATGAAAAATATATATAGATATTAGAGATGCATGAAAGTAAATTGTGGAATATTACAATGGCAAAGATTGAAAATAAAATACAATTGTAATTGTAACAAGGAAAATGTATGATCAATTAACACGAGAAAATCAAATAACAACATTGTATCCTGCACATATAAAATGAAAGTAAAGACAAAAGGGTATTGCCATGATCATGACACATTCCATAATATAAAAGGGCAATTCTATAGATGGAAATAAGAATTCCTCATCAATTTCTTATTATTCCAAAAGAAGTAAGAGCAAGTAAAATATGACACTCATAAAGTGTACTTATTATTTTTTGAGAAGTTGGAAGAAGGGGTTTTGAAAGGGTCCCCAAAACTTTTACATCACAACCACGAAGAAAGATAACGAAGCACAAAACAAAACCAATTTGAGAAACATCCAATTTCAACCTTAGAAAGGGATACTGGATGAATAATTCAAGAGAAACAAAAGAAAATAAAACTAAATAACAGATAACAACTAAAAAATCCAACAAGGACAACAGGGTTGCAATGCAAACCCGCTAAACATCATTCTTTCCAATCATCCCAGTCTGTTCCAAAGGAGGACCTTGGTAAAATAAAATAAAAATACAGATTAAAAGGTTTCCCAAGAACAAACCTTTTTCCATTGCACTTGATAAAAGGAACAAGAACTAGGAGATGGAAGAGATAGTAAATTATTCTAGGAAGAATCAAACAAGGGTTCACTGAAACCACTCTTTTCTTGAAACACAAAAAATTGAGAAATCTTCATTGCCTAGAGTTGGATTCCATATAAGCTTTAGAAGCTTTAATCATTTCTTGAGGAAAAATATTTCTCCAAATAGTAAGAGAATCTTGACGGAGTCCCAAATTTTCCATAGATAAGCCACTTTATTTCCTATAGGGTAAACATGCTCGAACTAAAAATTTTCTAGGAGGTTTAATTTTTGTTTGACCTCTTCTAAAAAATTTACAATGTTCCAAGTGGGGGGTTGAGCATTTTTCATAACATTAATGATATTCAACAAGTCTCCTTCAACAATGAGCTTATTGTGGTTGAGCTCTCCCATAAAAATAATCCCTTGGAATAGAGCTTTGGCCTCTACAAAGTGGCTTGATTGAACACCCATATTCTCCATAAAAGCAAGGACTTTCCCTTTATCATTTTTGATTACACCACCAACTCTAACCAAATCTAGGTTTCTTTTTATTGCACCATTGAAGTTAAGATTTAACCAACCAAGAGAGGGGGGTTCCCATTTGACTGAATCTCTACCTTGGATCTCACCCTGGAAAAGATCTAAATTTGGGAGTCTCAATTTCCTCACAATATTGGCCTCAAATTCATTTTCCCAACTATTGGAGACAAGCAAGGTGAAAGCATTTTCAACCAAAGAGTCCAGAATTCTAAGGCCCACAACCTTAGGTTTTCTTGAATGATTTTTAAAATTTATATTATTTCTTTCAAGCCGAACTCCCCATAAAAAGTATGGGAATATCAACCTCCAAATAGATCGAAGACGATGGCTACTAAAATGGGGGACCATTGGATGCACATATCTACAAGATTCTCTAAAGAAACCCAATCCACTTCAAAACTTCTAAGGATAATGTTGAAAAAATACCTAGAGAAAGGACACTCCAGGAAAATATGTTTAGAACTTTCACAATTAGATTCACATAGGTAACATCTATTGGTAATAATCATACCTTTTTTCTAGAGATTTTCTAATGTCAAGATCCTATCTTGGACAACCAACCAAAAGAAAAAATTAATCTTCAGAATAAGGTATGTTTTCAACACCTGTTTTAGTAGGAACCAATTATTTACTTCTTCCTCTATTAAGGCATATGCAGATTGAATAGATAAGGAGCCATTATTTTCAAGTTTCTATACCAAAGCATATTCAACATCATAATTTTTAATGCACTGAGTTATTAACATACCAGAAAGAATTTTAATGGTCCGCTCAATGTTTTGATAAAGAACTTGGATATGCAAATATTTCTAATATTTCTTACCATTTTTTATTTCAATAAAGTCCAAAAATTTATCTCCAAAGACTTGAGAAGTGATAGGTTCAAGAAAAGCTATCTTCAGATTAAGATCAAGGGGGGAATTAGAGATCCAAGGATCTTTCCAAAAATCAATATTAGTACTAGTCCCCAAATTCCATCTTCTCCCAATCTGAATAAGATTTCTAGTCTTTAGAATACTATTCCAAAAGAAGAAACCTTTTGGAGGATTGCACTCATTAAGAAAATCCTTATCCTACAAAAGGTATTTAGCTCTAATAATGTTTATCCATCCAATGTCTTATTTCTTCAAGATTTTCCACCTCAATATGGACATAAGGGTGATATTCATTTGATTTAGCTTTCTGAACCCCATCCCACCAACACATTTATTGGAGAAGATTTTATCCTAGGCTACCAAGGGAAATCTCTTCTTTTCTTCAGAATCAATCCAAAGAAAATATTTTTAAAGTTGTTTAATTTGAAGGTAAATAGAATTGGGAATCTTGAAAAGAGGTAGGAAGAAAATAGGAATGCTTTGAAGAGTATATTTGACTAACTGGGCCTTTCCTACCAGCCTTAGGAGAGCACCTTTCCAACCAACCAATATTTTTTGAATCCTTTCTAGAATCGGGTTCCAAAGTTCTTTTTTTGTCCTTCCCTGCATTCCTAGGTAGACAAAGGGAAGCCCAGTAATTTCACAGCCAATAATTCTTGTAATATTTTATTGTCTCCTAAGAGGGGTATTAATGAAGAACACCTAAATTTTTAAGAAGTTTATCTTTTGGTCAACAACCTTCTCATAAGAGCCTAATATGGCTTTAATATATTTGGCATTAGGAATAGAGGCTTTGGTGGTTAGGAGAGTATCATCCACAAATTGTTGATGGGTGATCAACATGATGGAAGAAGCTGGTTTGATTCCCTCTATAGATCCTAAGAAGAAGGCCATTTTGAAAGCTCTTCCCAAGGCTTCCACCATAATGATGAAGAGGTATGGGGATAAAGGGTCTCCTTAGTGAAGACCTCTATAGCTCTTGAAATAACTAGTGGTAACACCATTTATGATAACATAAAACATATCTGAAGGTATGCAAACCCTAACTAGATTGATCCAATTAGTATGGAAACCAAATTTGGATGACTTCAAGGAGAAAAACCCAAGAAACTCTGTCATATGCTTTGCCAATGTCAAGATTAAAAAAAAGGCCAACTTGACCAATTTTTTCCATAAAGTGTAGTTATGATTCTCTCAAGGCCTAGAGATATTTAAAATGGATCCCATGGCTCTGATTTATAGATATAATTCACCCTAGGGTTATCTTGGGTCAAATATTATTACTCCTAGAAAAATTAAGAGTTTGGGGTATCTCTAGAAAAATTATATATTCCTCTAAATACATCCCTAAACTGATTAAAATCCTTTTAAAATGCTTAGTGGTTCCACTACATCCAAAATATTACTTTCCAAAGAACTTCCTCAACATCCATGCACTATTTGTTTGCTTTTACCTACTAATGAGTAATTCACTTTAACAAGGGGAGTGATTATTTCCTGCCTATTAGTGCTTCATTCCATTCTACATAGCATTTTACTCCACTAGAACCAATTACATAACTTAGAGTGGATCACACTTTTGGATTTAACTTTTCAAAATTGGCTTCTTAGAGGTTCAAATTACTTGGTTTAATTTTGTAAATCTTCAAAATATTGAGGACCCCAAGGTAGTAACCAGGTTACTACATTTCTGGTGAATTTATGGGATGCCAAGCTTGATTCAATTTGATAAGAAATCCTAGATCCTACCTTTATCCTTGGCCATAAAGTCTACAAAATTATGACCCCTTCATAATAATAATAATTTTTTTGGTTCTCCTAGGTCTCCTCATTGTATCTATCTCAATAATTTTTTCTATTTCTCATCTCTAGGCAATTAGAGGTCTATAATATTTTCTACATCTCCTATAATATCTTAATAAGGATTTTTAGACAATGCACCTACTACTCCATTATATTTTGTAGTCAACCCAACAATGCTTTCAATTATTCTATCCATTCAAGTTTTTTTCTAGCTTTAACCTTGGTTGTCTCCTCTTCGAACATTGTTTATAAAACATCATCGTCAAGGAGTATTTTTCGATCATTGAACACATTAGACAAATCAAAATTTACCAACCTCTATATTTTAATTACCATTTCTTGTATTAGGCTCTCCAAAGTGACCACTATGTCTTTTTAGGTTTGTAGAACTCTATGGATATCAAGGTTTCTTTTCAACTTCATAACCATTTCCTTTCTATCTATTCCAAATTATTGTTCATGTGATATTGAAATCATTTCCATTTGCTTCAATACCTCCTAGTATCTTGATTTTGTAGCTAACTCATCCTTAGTCTGTTGAACAATCCTTCCTATTTGTATGAGGATTGCTTCTGCATTGACTATGAATTCAAAATACCTCTTGGTATTTTCTATCTAGGTTTTGATATCATCCTATAGGGGCTTAATTTTATTTACTTTTGAGGTGTTTCCAAGGTTCACCACTTCTCCTTTTAGTTATACAATATTATTTTAGAGTTTAGTAATTTCTCAATCTCTTTCCTATTTATCATTCTATATTTGCTCTACCTATTATATTAACTCCTTTTACCATTCTAACTATTATTTTAACTAGTTTTGGCCTTGATCATGCTACTCTAAGATATCTTCTAGCTCTTTTATTTTTGACTTTCAAAAAGTTTAATTTTCAATTGTTTAACTTCTTGTTGCAACTAGGCTCCTTCAGTGCCATTCTTCATGAGGTCTTCAACTTGCTAAAAATATGATTTTTTTGCTACAAGTTGGGTTGTTGTTAGGGAATTGTATTTAACCTTTTTTATTTGCTTCATTCCTTCTCACTAGTTGACCATATTACATGGCCACTCTAATAGACGCTTGGTTTGAGAGTAGATCATTTGATTTGAATATGTATATAATAAATTCAATTTCAAGACTCTGGTGATAAATTCAACAGAGGAGTTGGATGCCCTATATGAATCATTTTAAAGTACTTCAATGATGAGGATCTTCTCTTCACCCACAACTTGTTATGACCATATTATCATTGGCACCCTCAAGGATTGATATTTCAAGTGTTTGTACTTCTTTCTCATTTTTCTCTCTTTTGCTTGGAGAGAGTCAAATGCTTCTCATGTATCTTTAGCTCCTAGGGCATTAGTAATCTACCAAACATAATCCTAGGTCTTATTTTTGGTTGTTACTTTGGGGTGGTTTTTGTAAATTTGTATACTTAAGCTTGAGTTGAAAACATCATTCTTCTAAGCAACATTTGTTAACCATAGATGCTTGGAGGATGTAGAGGATAAGAGGATATTATGGGTGAGAAAAATTATGTGGATGATAATGAAATTTGAAGTGGTAGCTAATACATTAATTTCCATTTTCACTAGTATTTTGGCTAATAGTAAGATTAGTTGTGATGGAGATGGACTCTCGATGTATTAAACTAATATATGTGTGGTGGAAACCTCTATAGTAGGAGATGGAAATGAGGTTATATGTATTGATCTAATAGCATGACTAATTACAAGAGGTGGTGTTCATCCCAAAGAACCAACAACTACACTTATTATAGGGGAGGGAAGTATAGTATAAGAAGTAGATGGAATTGAAGAAGTGGGAGTAAAATAAAAAGGTGGAAAATGAGAAGCGAGAACATAAGAAGTGGAAAGGACTGAGGGGAACAATAGATGGTCTACAGGTAACCTCAAAAATAATACTTGTAATTATATCTTTATCCCTACATAGGTCCATGGAGGCTATAATAACTGGTAGATCTTGAATTATTTTTTCTTTATGCTTTATCAAGTGCTTTGAGTTATTTCTCACTTGCACTCAACAAAATAGAAAATACCCTCTACTATTATTTAATAGTTGTTGATTTAAGAAGGGGATTTTCTTAAGGTATTTCCCCTTCCCCAAGTGAGGATAATTATTTTATGGGCTCTTCTTATAGAGCTACTGTTAGGTTAGTAAATAACCAAATAATTAATTCAAAAGCATTAGAAATATTATTGAAATGGTAGGTTTAAATAGGACAACAATAGGCTATGAATAGCCTTAGAATAATATAAAAATATTATCCTAAAATAATGCTAACTAACACGTTATAGGTTACCCCACCATAAAGGTAGCTAACAACTAACCTACTAACCTAGATAAATATCCAGGTTAAAAGTAAATAGTAATAGTAATGGTAAAAAGTAACAAACTACTTTTTACCATGCGGTAAATAAAATCTACCTAGGTGAATATTAAAAATTACCAAATGAGGTAATAATTTATAGTTACTATAGCATAGTAACTCTAACATCCCCCCTTATTACATTATTTGGATAATGTATATAAATGTCCCAATACAATGAAAAAGATGTTGATATGCTGTCTCTTGCTCCTGCCACAATGCTTTGGCTACTTTAAGCAAAAAGTGGGTCATTCCTCACTTTGTCTTCACATCAACTAATGTACTTATTATAATCTTGTCATCCAACCAAATTGCATGGGTAACCAGCAACTACAAATGCTAGGTGTACTAGATTATATCACTACATACAAGGTTCATTCGATTATAATATGATTTTGTAAAAGTTTTTATAAGGTAGCTAAGGTGTCGGTCGCTACTAAAAATGCACCCTTATAAGTTTCCCCCCTTGTTGCAAAACATGTTGTAATGAAATTTTTGAAAGAAGTGTGACTAAGGTGTCGGTCACTACCAAAAATGCACCCTTATAAGTCTTCTTCCCTTTTTACAAAAATTGTATGAAATAAGAAAAGAAATGTTTATCCCCCTTAATTGCAAAGGATGTGCAACTCATAAAGCTTGTGTAAGGGAGTTACAAAGATTGCCTCCTAGGCAAATTTACACCAAAAAAATCCTCCCCTTTTGTTACAAGTACTTCAAACAAAGAGAGTTTGCTATTTATGAAGCCTAAAAGAGGTACAATCACCCCTTTATTGCAAGTACTTCAAACAAAAACTTAAGCTATTTATGAAGCCTAAAAAGAGAGTAAATGGTGCTTGCTTATGGTGACAAATTTGTTTCCATTTACAATATTGTTTTAGCATGCTTACTTAAGGTGATAAATTTGTTTCCCTTTATAATATTGTTTTAGCTATGAGCACTTTGTGTGCTCTTTTTGAACTAGAATCAAAATCAGAATCAAACACTTCACTAGAAACATTGCCTTTGTTTTGCCTCTGTGATGTGCCTTTGCCATTTTTGTTTTGCTTGTTTTTAAACCAACATCGATTGGTGTCATGGTTGTCCTTTTTACAATGCAAGCAAAACTTATTTTGAGGTTTTTTTCCCTTATATTTTGAATATGGTCCTCCCTTTTGAAAGTTTCCTTTCTTATTTTCACCCTGATTATTCAAGTAAAGTGCATTGTTTGTCACTTTATCACTTTGGAGTTGATTTGCTTCCTCTATTTGAAGAAAATTGACTAACTCCACAAAGGTGACTGTTCTTTGAGATACATTAAGGGATGTGATTAACATCTTATAGGATTCTATAAGAGCCCTCAATATTACTGAAGTCAACATAGTATCTTCTACTTTTGCTCCTAAAGCATTTAGTTTTGACTTTAGTTCTACTACTTTGCAAAAGAATAGTTCTACCGATTCTCCTGACTTCATATGGAGTGTATGAAGTTGTGTTTGAAGGTTTAGAATAGTCGATTGATTCTTACCTTCAAAAATGGTATAAAGTGCATCCCATGCATCTTTACCATTTTTAGCTTCACTTATGTGAGGCTGGATCTCATTAGTAGTAGCTAGGAGAATCAACATGAGAAGATATTTGTTCTTTTTATCCCATGCTTTTTGATCTGCTCCTAGTGATGTGGGTCTTGTTTCAGTGCCATCTAATAAATCTCACATTTCCTATACAGTCAATATGGATTTCATCTTAGTTTTCCATGCTGAATAGTTAGGACCTTTAAGCAATTGTGTATCATTTAGGTATTTGTTGATAGTTGCCATGATGAAGGTTCTAGAATTTGCACTAAGATGATCTTTATTTCACTCTTAAGTGGTATTTAATGGCACCTTCCTGAAAACTCTCTTTGAATAAAGATGATCAGTTTGAGGATACTTAAGCCAAAAAATAAGAAGTGAAAGAGAATTCACTCAAAAAGATATTTAATGGCAGCTGCTTGAAAATCCTCTTGAAGAGTAATAATCAGTTTGAGAATATTGAGCCAAACAAATAAGAGTGAATTTTAGGGTTTGTAAGGAGAGAATATCAATTTTACAAATGGCTTATACTTGTGCAAATGAATTACACAATTATTTGTGAAATTTTGGGGTTTTGAGTGCTCTTGATTTTGATGACTTATAATTGCAAAGAAAAAAAATTAAATGCAACAATCAATCAAAGAGTATCCACAAAATTATTATCACTTAGGTGTCGGATGCAACCAAAAATCCACCTAATTTGCCAATTTATAATAAAGGTGTTGAGTAATATTGAAAATGCACCTTTATCACCAAATTTTGCAACAAAATTTGAATTTAGGTTGTGCAAAAATTTGATATTTTATGTCTCATATTGTTTTTTAAATTTACAAAGAATGTGACATAAAACAATTGCCTTTCTTTTTTTGTGTTGCAAATTTAACAAGTTTTGATTTTGTTTTAAGTGCTCCTCACTTTTTGTTACAATTTTGCAAAGAAATATAATTTCTTGTCTTCCCCCCTTTGATTTGCAAAAATAGCACTCCTTTCAAGTCAAGTCGACACACAACCCACATTTGAAAGGCTTTCCTGAACCATTCGAAACATGACTTGGATTTAGTGGACCCAAGGTCTTTAATATCAGTGGTTTTGCAAAAAATAAAATATGAAATTTCTTGTCTTAAATACCCCCTTGGAGAAAACAAATGCACAATTTCAACTTTGAAGTTTGAAAATTTTATGTCTCCTTGTGTTACAATTTGGCAAAACAGAATTCAAGTTTGATCCTTTATTGTTTGTAAAATTAACAAGGTTTTGAGAAGATGTTGAGGTTCCCTAATTTTGCAAAAGAAAAAAAATTGCTCTTCTTTGTCTTACATCCCCCTTTGTGTAGAAAAACAAAAACTCTTATTGGATACAATTTGCAAGAAAAATAGGTCCTTTCTCTTTTAAATTTGCAAAATTTTAAATAAATTTTAATCAAATATAATTTAATTCATAATAAAAATATAATTGTTATTAAAAAAATCAATTTAAAAAAAATTGATTTAAAAAACTTAATTAATATTTGAATTTAAAAAATATATATATATTAAAAAGATCATACTTTGCACGGGCGGGCATGGAACCTGCGACGTCCCGCAAGACGTCTTGTGCTTTCCTGAAAACCATTTGAGCAGTAGCATCGAACAGGTATGGAAGGGCAACAATAAATCTTTATTACCTATGTTCATTGAGGGGTAGAAACATTGTCACGATTTTCGATATGAGGAGGTTTAAAAATGAAAACTCACCCCTTCACTCTTGATTGCCTATGGGTAATCGACAACTTTTAGCTAAAGTTTTTCCACGCCTGCCAGCGAGTGAGAAGATGCCAAGTCAGCCCCATAATGGGAGGCAAGTGTTCGCTAATCGCATATCTGCCACATGTACGAATGCCACATCAGTCACAAATATATGTTGAGCTTGATTTGTGTATATGCCATGTGTATGAGTTCCATGTCAATACACTAGCTAGCCACCTTGATGCACATGCCTATCCATGTCAGCTCCGCCAGGTGGCCCTCATGTTGCGCATCGTCTAGTTTATATCCATCCAGATCAACCACTATAGGATCCGCCATGTGTCAGGGGTTAGGATGACATCAGGAGCTTCAATATTTGTATCAGTCAAGAGGTTCACCAGGATCTATGCCTCGTGAAGCATGCTCTAGAGTATCAAATTTAGTTATCAGATCGGGGTACTAAAAATGAGGTCTTATATTTTGTGCCGATCGGTTGGAGTTTCTATGCTGGTTGCTTGTCAGGAGAGAGTCTACACATGGAGGACAACCTTGTTGTCAGCCCATGTGATATGTCAAGGACTACAGGCTAGTTCCAGTCAACGAGGGAAATAGATCCTGATTGCCATATTAACATAGCACAACAAACCCGATTCTATGATTAGTATGGTGATCGGGCTCTATTTCCCCTGTCAACTGGAACTAGCCTGTAGTCCTTGATAGATCACATGGGCTGACAGCAAGGCTTTCCACCATGTGTAGAATTCCTCCTAATAGGCGATTGACACAAAAACTCCAACCGACTGACACAAAATCTCAGATCTCATTTTCAATGCCCCTGATATGATAACTAAATTTGGCACTCTAGTGTACGCTTCATGAGGCATAGATCCTGGTGACCCTCTGACTAGCACAAATATCAAAGATCTTGATGTCATCCTAATCCTTGACATGTGGCAGATCCTGTAGTGGCTAATCTGGATGGATCTAAACTGGATGATGCACAACACGAGGGCCACTTGATGGAGCTAACATGGATAGGCATGTGCATTGAGGTGGCCAACTGGCATATTGACGTGGCACTCATACACATGGCAAATATATGGATTAAGGTCAATGGATATCAGCGGTTGATATGGTGCTCGTACACATGGTAGATATGCGGTTGGCGAAAACTTGGCGCCCATAATGGGTCTGACGTGGCATCTTTTCACTCGTTGGCAAGCATGACAAAACTTCAACTAAAAGCTACCGATTGCCCATAGGCAATCAAGGGTGAAGGGGTGAGTTTTCATTTTTAAACCTCCTCATATCGGCAACCGCAATAATGTGGGACTAAAAAGTCCCATTTTTAATTTTTCTGCCTCTCAGCAGACATAGGCAATAAATATTTATTGTTGCCCTTCCATACCCATTTGAAGCTACAACTCAAACGGTTTTTGGGCAGGCGCTAAGACATCTTGTGGGACATCGCGGGTTCCATCCCTGCCTGCGCAAGGTATGATATTTTGCTACAAAATAAAAAAAACTAAGGTATATATTTTTTAATTTGTTTTAATTTAAATTATTATTTTTTAATATATATATATATTTATAATTCAAATATTAATTAAGTTTTTTAAATCATTTTTTTTTTAAATTGTTTTTTTAACAACAATTATATTTTTATTATAAATTAAATTATATTTGATTAAAATTTATTTAAAATTTTGCAAATATAAAAGAGAAGGACCTATTTTTCTTGCAAATTATATCCAATAAGAGTTTTTATTTTTCTCCACAAAGGGGGATGTAAGACAAAGAAGAGCAATTTTTATTTTGCAAAATTAGGGAGCCTCAAATATTCTCCAAACCTTGTTAATTTTGCAAACAATAAAGGATCAAACTTGAATTCTTTTTTGCCAAATTGTAACACAAGGAGACACAAAAATTTGCAAACTTCAAAGTTGAAATTGTGCATTTGTTTTCTCCAAGGGGATTTAAGACAAGAAATCGCACATTTTATTTTTTGCAAAACCACTGAGATTAAAGACCTTGGGTCCTCTAAAACCAAGCCATGTGTCGATTGGTTCGAGAAATCCTTTCAAATGTGGGTCGTGTGTCGACTTGACTTGAAAGGAGTGCTATTTTATTAATTTTGCAAATCAAATGGGGGAAGATAAGAAATTGTATTTCTTTGCAAAATTGTAACACAAAGTGAGGAGCACTTAGAACAAAATCAAAACTTGTTAAATTTGCAACACAAAAAAGGAAAGGCAATTGTTTTATGCCACATTCTTTGCAAATTTGAAAAACAAGAGGAGACAAAATATCAAATTTTTGCACAACCTAAATCCAAATTTTGTTGCAAAATTTGGTGATAAAGGTGCATTTTCGATATTAATCGACACCTTTATTACAAAATGGCAAATTAGGTGCATTTTTGGTTGCATCCGACACCTAAGTGATAATAATTTTGTGGATAATCTTTGATTAATTGTTGCATTAAATTTTTTTTCTTTGCAATTATAAGTCATCAAAATCAAGAGCACTCAAAACCCCAAAATTTCACAAATAATTGTGTAATTTATTTGCACAAGTATAAGCCATTTGTAAAATTTATATTCTCTCCTTACAAACCCTAAAATCACTCTTATTTTTTTGGATCAATATCCTCAAACTGATTATTCCTCTTCAAGAGGACTTTCAAGCAGGTGCCATTAAATATCTTTTTGAGTGAATTCTCTTTCACTTCTTATTTGTTTGGCTTAAATATTTCTTCAAAGAGAGTTTTCAGGTAGGTGCCATTAAATACCACTTAAGAGTGAAAGAAAGATCACCTTAGTGCAAATTTGAGAACCCTCATCATGGCAACTATCAACAAATACCTAAATGATACACAATTGCTTAAAGGTCCTAACTATTCAACATGGAAAACTAAGATGAAAGCCATAATGACTATAGAGAAAATATGGGATTTAGTATATGGCACTGAAACAAGACCCACATCACCAGGAGCAGATCAAAAAGCTTGGGATAAAAAGAAAAATCGTCTTCTCACGTTGATTCTCCTAGATACTATTGATGAGATCTAGCCTCACATAAGTGAAGCTAAAAATGGAAAAGATGAATGGGATGCACTTTGTACCATTTTTGAAGGCAATAATCAATCGACTATTCTAAACCTTAAAACACAACTTCATACACTCCATATGAAGTCAGGAGAATCAGTAGAACTATTCCTCTACAGAGTAGCAAAATTGAAGTCAAAGCTAAATACTTTAGGAGCAAAGTAGAAGATACTATGTTGACTTTAGTAATATTGAGGGCTCTTCCAGAATCCTACAAGATGTTAATCACGTCCCTTAATGTATCTCAAATAACAGTCACCTTTGTGGAGTCAGTCAATTTTATTGCATTAATTTAATTAATTCTGGCAAATAAATTAATAATAAAACAATTTTTTTGAATAAAAATCACTTTAATATATATAAAAAAATATTTTTAAATTTAACAAATAATAATATTATTAATAAAATACTAAAACAAAAAAAAATACAAAAAAAAAACAAAAAATTTACCTTGGAAAATAAAAATAAATTCTAATTTTTATGCAAAAATTGCATATTATTTCTGTCGGGACTCAAAAACTTGACCCCGCGTCCATAGCCTTAGCCCAGCCCAATCAACCGGTCGAGCTAGGCTTGAACTTGTGAATAAAGGTGTAACTGCTTCGTTTTATTCCTTCGCGATCGCTGCACGAAGGAAAAAAAGGTAAGTGGGTTAATATCCCACGTGCACCCTGTGGTTGCATTCGTGGGATATAAAAATAGGAATACTCCCATTTGAAAGTGATTGACTTCGAGTAATAACTTAGCCCAACTTTGGAATATTACTCTAATAACTACTTCTATTTCTTGACTCAAGCCTGCACTTGGTGCTCCCTCAACTTACATAGCTACGTTTCAAAAAATGACCCAAGAGGGTATCCTTATTGTTTCCTCAACCATTCCTTAATTTTTTCTTTTACTATGATGTTGACTATTTCCAAGGTTGATGGCACTACAAACGTTACAATTTTGGGCATGTGATAGTGAAGATCCTCTTACTTTTGGGCTTCCTACCAGGGATTCCTTGATGATCCTTGGCCTTTTTGGTGATCTATTATACTTGTAGCTCTAAATAACCAAGATTAGTCCTCAAAGGGGCCCTAATGCACTAGATTTTTGATCATTAGTATCTCATATTGTATCTTTTTCTAGGCTAAGATCTTTCTTCTAGAGTAGCCTAGGTTTTGCAAGGCCTTCATTACTTGATGATTGATATTGTAATCCAAGTCAAAGTCATGTTTGATTTTATTTTCTACATAGAATAAAAACCATTCTAGTGGATGTAAATACCAATTTTGAAACTCATACTCATATTAGTGTTGTTCCCCTAGCTTGATCATGGCTACTTCTTTAGGTAGGTTTTTTTGCTTCTTGATTTTGTACCTCTTCTCATGTGCATAGAAATGTGTAACCCTTATTCTCTAAATTCCTTCTAAAATATTCCTTTGTATCATATGACCATACATCCATTAGCTACTCAAAGCCCCTACTCATATTTTCTTCAATAATTAGGTTGAAATCTCACAACTTGGGAGTGATATACATTATTTGTTGCTTGAGGAATAAAAGGTTGCTATTTTATAGTCCTTGAAGTATTTCAGATCAACATAAACTAGTTTCCACACATATTATATGTTAAAGAAATAATCAAATACGAGAATAATTATATGTAAATGCAGGTATCTCAAACAACATGGATAGAAGCCAAAGAGGTAGATAAAATGTCTATGTTTATCTAGATAGAAATCCTCATTTGATGACTCCTTTGATTTAATAATTTTGTGGCTTCTTCAGATAGCCTCAATACTCTTCTCTTTATTTTTATCATTATTGAGTTGTATACTATGTCATAGAAGTGGTATAAGGTTTTCCCTCTTCTTGGTAAGCCATATTTGTGTAATCCATGATGATGAGAGGTTTATAATGTGCCCCTACTTGGATCAATTGTAGCAAGGGTAATCACTCATTTTTATGATATAAGATAAGGCATACTATATAGAAGGTGTAAGTCATATTCTTAGCTTCTTTGAAGTCCCTTAGTTTATCTATTTGTTTAGCTATATATTTGGTATAATCTATCATTTGGGAGTGGCCTGGGTAGTTTTCAACTACATGTAGTAAAGCAATGTAGTCTTCATATATTCTTACATTTATTTTCTTTTCTAATATTATGACTATCCTCAAAAGCAATAATTGAATATCATATTTATATAGCTCTAAATCCAATGGGGTATTAAATTCCAAGGCCTTATTTGGATCCTTTAGAAGCATCATGAAAAAATTCCTCCAATAGTTCTAATTGTATTTGTAACAATAATCCCTTTGGGCCTTGGGATTATAAATTACCCATCTTATTAAATCATCAATTGCATATAACATCTACCTGATATCTTCCTCCCTTATGTAGAAGGAATCTTGTTTCTATTGTGGTGGCATTATGCTCTTACCCTTAAAATTGTGCCTCTCAACACATGCTTCAACTAACTCAAAGAATTTTCAAACTTAAGGCATCAAGTTAATTGCCAAGTTTGATGTCTAAACTTGAATAATTCTCCAAGAATCTATGATATTCCTAGGTTGAATCTTCTCAAAACTATATTTGTCACTTCTATAGGATATTTTTTTAATTTTCTCTTCTCTATTTGTATGTACAGTTCATAAAAAAATTCCTCATGTATGTTTTATTGATGGGTGACTTCTTCTTCACACTTTTCTTACCATTTACTTTAGATGAGCTTGCTTGTGAGGTGAGGAGTTGGATCTAAATGTGTTGCATGGGGACTAAGACTAATGAAGTGGTAGTTATGGGATATGGAGTCATTGGATTTGCTTTAGGTATTTAAGAGATGGTGTATGGGGAGGTTGTATCCATGATGCCTCTTGGGAATTTGTTTGGTTTTGGGAAAATAGATATTTTTGCTAAACTGGGGGTGTGCGAGCAATTAGCTCTATGAAAGAAGTGAATCATTCAACTAAAGTGAGAAAATTTCTAGCTTGAAGATACTTTGGAAAAATTTTAATCTAGAAAAACCACTTGCTTTTAAAGGAGTGAATTGCTTAATAAGATTGAGCAAATTACACAATAAAGGGAACTTTGGCAATATTTTATATAAATAAGGTAAACCTATCAGACTTGAAGGAGCAAATCACTCCTTGAGAACTTGCATGTTTGTTGATCAAATAAGGGCATTTCTATCAACTTGGAGAAAATTGTTTCCCAAGGCAATACTTGTAAAAAACATCTACCTCTATTTTTTAAAATTTTTCAAGCATGATGTGATTAGTAGATTTTTGGCGATATTTAGAAGATTGAATAAAACATGGAAAATGATTTTACAAAGTCTCTATAGGGTAAAATTATACCTTTAGAGGGAAAATGAAAGACTTTGAGACCATAGAGGTGTGAGGGGTATAAAATGAATTCATTTGTGTGCTAAAAGATGAATTGAGACTAGTCAAAACTTGAGGCTTCCAAACCTTCTAATAATAGAGATGATAGAAAGGGAGTAGTAAAGGTATATTCAAAAGTTTTTACATTCTATAAGGGTTTGTTCATATATAAATGTCCAATTAATGAGGTAAACCATTTTTGACCTCCCTCTTTCACCAACAATATTTCCTATAATAATGACATAAGTGAGCAAATACCCCCCAACACATAGTTATTTGACTTTTTGATTTTATTTTTTTCAATGTTGTTTTTTCAAAGTGATTTGATCAAGTGGTGAGAGTGGTTTGATTCATAGGATGAAGAAATTTGATCTTAAATTTTAAATTGGGTAAAATTTTGGAAATTTACAAAGCAAAAATTTGAGAACAAGAAGAAAAGAAAAGAAGGAAAGGGGATGTCCAAGCACCCTTATAAGTTTTTTTGCTTAAACTTAGGAAATATTTTCTTTATTATTTTTATGATTTATTTTTGGTTTGAGAAATGGGAAATAGAAGTGAGCATACTAACAGGAAAAATAAATAGGAAATAATAGCCAAGAGATATAAATGTACATATTTAAATTTTTATTTTGTTTTGGATCCCCCTTTTAGATGGGCCTTAGGTGCTACCCATTAACTAAAATTTGTAGTAGTCTACCATCCATCATCATAATTATATATGCATTTGGCCCTGTAACTCGAAGTATTTAGTATGGCCCACTCCAAAATGAATCAACATGGATTCTAGGTTTTGATTTATCTTCATCCCACTTGAACACCAAATCACCTTCTTCATTGTCGACTTTAGTGGCCCTCTTGTAAAACCATATTTTTACTACCATATAATGTTTCACTATCTATTTAAATATTTTATCCCTTTCTTATTCTAGATCTAGTAGGGCATTTAATCAAGTTTATATTGGATCGATATCAGTATCTTCAAGCTCTAAATGCTATGATATTTGAAGACAAAGGAGTTCAAGTTTTACGAACAATACTACTTCCTTTTCAAAAAAACTTTGTAGGGTGACGATCATGAAAAATTTAGATCTACTTAGAACACCTTCTTTAGCTTGGTGTTCTATTCTCTTTATGACTCAAATTTTAATTTTTTCAATATCTTTAATATTTTATTTGTAAATTTAACTAAATCATTGCCTTAGGGCTAGTAATTGAAAGCTATTTTTAGCATAAAACTATACTCTAGTGTAGAATTTACTACTTCAAACCTTGTGAAGGCTATGACATTATTAGTAATCACCATGGAAGGAGTACCAAATATAGTGATAACTTCCTTTAAAATTTGGGTGATTACTTGGTTTATGGACTTGAATGGTATCCCTTCAACCCACCTAATGAAGTAACTTATCAGAGTTAAAATCCAACTACGTCTTATATTAGATAAATGATAAAATTTACCAATAAAATCTAGGCCCCACTATTGGAAAGGATCATTAATGATGATAAGTTTTAAGGACATTGGTGTTTTTCTTCTCCTTCTCATGGAGGTGTATAGGCTTTGAATTCCTTGACCCATTGGAAGTAATTACAAAATATGGTAGGCTACAAATATCCTACTCTTAAGACTTTATGAGTTGTAGTTTGGGTAGATTAATGTCCACCTTCATCATGATACTTCTTGATTAGGAATTTAATTCTTTCCTCTTCAATGCATCTTCATTATTTCCATCATACTCTTTTGGAAAAGTACATTATATAGTAAAGTATAGTGCATAACCTTCTATCTAAATTTGGCTCTCTCTTTAGACATGACACCTTTTGAAACTTGATCCAATATCATATATCTTATATTATCCACCATCCAATTTGGTTGATCATTAGGTCCAAATTTTTCTACTAATTCCACCTAGTCTTTGGGAGTCGACATACCAAGATTTTCACATAAACCCTACCCTTGACAAGTTTGGTGGGTTTTATCTCTATGTCAAATTCTTGAATCTTATTTAACAACCCTTCTATTTTTTTTTCCAATTTTTCATGTAACATGGTAGATCTAACATTGTGGTGCACTACAAATATAGTGGTATTGACTCGATATAGGTAATACCTAAAATTTTCTTAAGGATTCCATCATTACAAATGCATACTTTTTGATGGTGTACTTTTCATCAAAATTATAGTGCACCTAACTCATAAAGAAGATTGAATTTTTTTCATCTTTATTATCCCTTTAAGTTAAAATGCCTATGGTGCTTTCATCTATACCAAACATATAACCTAAAATATCTAGAGAAATATGGATTGTTGAGGCTTGAGGCATTTATAATTGCATCCTTTATATCCTTAAAATATCTCTTACCTTCTTTATTTCATACAAGGGTGACCTATTTATTTAATATCTTTGTTATTGGTTTGATAAATTATGCAAAATTGGTTATGAACTTGGCTACAAGATGGATTTGACCTAAGAATGACCTAATCCCTTGATAATGTGGATAGAAAAATTCTTGTTTTAGGTTTATTCTATCAAGATCTATTTCTAGGGCATCCTTAGATGCTACATGCCCTAATATTTTTCCTTAACCATAAAATAGACTTCTTTAGGTTCAGGAAGATGCTAAGAAATAAAGAAAAGCATCCTCAACTAATGAAGCAGTCAGACAAATATCTTAAAGAATGCAAATTAAAGGCTCTTCAAGTGTATAAGGCAACTGAGTTAATTCATTAGGGAGAGGATATGCTATTCGCCCTTAGACAAGAGTATGATGAAATGAGTAGGACTAATATGGAAATAAGAGCACTCGATTCTCTAGGTTTTTGAGATAACAAGAAGGATTTTTATATGGAAGAAAAAATCAAGCACTTGTTGGACCAACAAATTCAGGATGCAAGTGAGTTTGAGTCACTACTAGAACCAGTAGGTCTTTGCAATATTTTATAGACTCTCCTACCTTCTAGCCAAGTCAAAGGAAATGGATAGAAGATACAATGATACTCCTTATGAGTATTATTACAAATTACAAGATATTTTATGTGAGATAAAAGGGATTCCAGTACCTTCCCTGGAGACATGGAATAAAATGTGCCAAGTACTTTAGATACCTATAAATTCAATAGCTCAATCAATTACACAGTAGGGTGAGTCATTAGGAATGAATTTGGCAAGAGGATCCCAAAAGTTAGAGGATCCAATTAAACCCCTTGAAACTAGGGATGTAAAATAGGATTATATGTTGTATATATAGTAAATTTTTGCTTTTATACTTTATTATGTGTAAAATGGCAATGTATAATATCTAGCAGTTTTATGACCACATAGCAAAGAGGATAAGGCTGAAAAGGTGTAATGGGTGTGAGTGATGCAAGAAAAAATGACAAAATAATTATCACAATACACTAGATTCAAAAATATGATGTAAGCAAAGTACAAAATGGTGGAGCTATTAGATATTTAGTTTGTTATAAAAAATCAAGCAAGGTATAGAAGTAGTAAATTCACACAATGCTTGAATTGAAATCATGATATAATTTTCAAGAGATACAAGTGAGGTCCAGGGCTTACTCCTATATAAGGCTACACCCACTGTTGAATTGCAAAAAGTTCTCCTCAATGCTAAGAATGATCTTGTTGAGAAAAATGAAGATCTACATATTTTTGGGCAACAAAGAGAATTTTTTGCTCAACTACATGAGAAAGAGAAGAGAGCATGAGAAAAGTAAAAAGTGAAATAATGGTTATTTCTTAAGAGTTATGCTAAATAATGCTCATGGAGTTTCAATTTGTGGAGGTGTCCCATTTTCCAGGTGTCCCCATGCACCACCTCTTCCTCTTTTCTTCCTTTGTGATAGATATATAGGCCTATAAATTGCATCACAAACTCCATCTTTCATGTGTTCATTAGAGAATTTTGGGGGTGTCCCATGTTCCAAGTATCCCCATACACTATTTTTGCTTTGTTTATTTTGTTTCCTTTTGTGTTGCTACCTATAAAGTTTACCACATTCTCCATCATCTACATTTTTGTTAGTGTTTTGTTTTCTCTTTTCTCTCAAAATGTTTTTCATATAATATTGTCCCTATATCTTTTCCTAGGTAGACCTTTTGTATTATTAGTTTACCCTCTTTTTGCATGAGATTTATGTCAGTATGTAAGTAGCTATAGGTATTTTTTCTCTCGAGGTCTTTTTTGTAATATGATGTCCCTATCCTTATCATCAATGATATTCAATGCACTACCATTTTCCCTCCTTTTTACATGTAATTTTTGTTGGTTTGCATGTACCTGCTAAGAAAATACTAGTCAAAGTTCTCATTTTCCACTAAGAAAAAGCCCTTGTGAGTCACCAAGAATGTGGGTAATTTTGGTCATCATCCACATGCACTTTTGATTGAAAATACAAAGGGTTGCAACAAAAGCCAAAAAATCAAAGTATGGCAAATGTCAGATGTTTCATATTCAGACTTGCAATGGATGGGTCCTTAAAATTTTTATGTTTGGTAGGAGGAAATATGGATAATTTTGACCAAGTCTCATGACCATCAAAATATTTACACCTCAGGTAGAGGGGGATAGGTCCAGAAAACCCGTCCCTGTTATGAAAGTTAAAAAGGGCCAATTTTGGCCAAGTTTCAAAGGTACTAGAGAATTTATACTTGGCCAAGTCATAAGTAGGTACCAAGAAGTCATTGCCTAATATCAATGGAAGTTGCTAGGAATTTTGACAACAATTTGACCAAGTATATGGTGCATCGAAGCTTTTATACCTCAAACAGTGGTAGGCCAGTACCAAGATCTCGATAACTAGTAAGTAATCAAAAAATATCTAAGTATGAATGTTACTAGAACTTTTGTACCTAGCCATGAAGCGAACGGATACACAAAACTCATCACATGATAACAAGCTCATCTTCTAACACATTTCATGTCTTTTTATTTGTTACCTCTTTATTTTCAGTCCTCTTTTTTACATATCTAGCATACTATCCTATTTCCTTCATCCATGCTCATTTGCTTTCATGTTCTTTTCATCTACAAGTATTTGATTTAACTTTCTTCATTTACTTCCCATTTCCTTCCATGTATTATATGTAGTTTTAAATTGCATATACATATACATCTCCCTTTCTCCTTTTCTTCCCTCAAGGAAAGGTGTGAAGAATACAAGGCTATCATTACCTTGTATCTCACATTCCTTTTGCCCAACTCCAAAGGCTCCCTTTCCATTGTAATATTTTTTTCTCCTCCTCTTTGGTGGGAGAATTTTGCTAGTTTTTTATTAGCACTCTTACATATGCTAACATATTCTTTGAATTCCTATTTTAAATGCTAATTTGATTTTATCAAATATTAGATTAGCTTTTATTCAGCATTCCTAACATCCTAGCATGCAATATAATCATCTGCATTTTCATTTTAACTCTAATATCACTTATTTGTTCATTGTTGCTTTTCCTCATAGGCTTTAAATAGTTATATATATATATATATATATATATATATATATATATATATATATATATATACTTAGCATCTTCCTTTAAATACTAATTTTTTCTAAATTGAAGTCATATTGTGTGTTTTAAAACCATTCCTAATAGTCTCACATACTTCCCTATCCTCTTTTACCCATATTCCATTCAAATCTTAGTCATAACCATAATTTTCATTATCTTTACATACTATTAAAATTTCAGCCCTTAAATTCTTTGTCTCTTTGGCTTAATCCTCCAATTTTACAAATCATAGGCCTTGCAAAACATATTAGGATCCTCCCCTACAAATTTTAGCTTGAAACATAGTTAGAATCCATCAAGATTGAGTTCTGAAACTTCAAAAAATCCATCCTAGGACCAAATTCGCCACCTTGAACTATCAATGGTGAATTTGGCAGCCAAAATGCACTGAACTAAATTCACCACTTAGACCAAATTTGCTAGTGGTGAATTTGGTAGACCTAGTGGAAAATTTGGAAACAAGTCAAATTCCACCCAGGAGGTAAGCATACTTATTTTTTTTGTTAAAAAGGGCTTTGATCAGCTATTTAGACAATATTTTATCCTATATAGCCCTTAGATAGACCCATTAAATTAGAAACCCTATTTTTTTAAAGTTTTTGTGCAAATTTACCAAATTTGCCACCCCTATGGTAAATTTGGCAGTAGTGGACAATTTGGCACTTTCCAGTGGCAAATTGGGCAGACAATCTCTAGGAGAGGTAATTCGACCACTTGGCCCTTCCTTAGCTCTATAATTTCATTTCTTCTATGTTCTATTTCTGTTCTCTACTGTTTTACAAGTAGAAATCACATTTACTTTGGTAAATTAAGGAATTCTAATTAGAAAACTTAGTCATTTATAAAACCTTGCAATTTATTTACAAAAAGCTCTAATTTCCTTACAAAAAATATCTAAAACAATCAATTAAGGAACCTTGGGATGAATTTTAGCTTTTCCATAATTTTCAAGTACATAGGCAAAGAAACAAAAAAGCATATAGTCGCATTAGGCTAGATTGTCTGGTTGCATTCCTCCTTGTTTTACCCTGAAATAAAAATTCTCCTTAGTTTAGCTCATTCAAAGTTGAATTGCATATAGGTTAGCTCTTGTTTGTATGTATTTATGTGATTTAATCTTTCATATTGCATTTAGATGATTCTTGAAGATTTAGGTTTAAATAACCTTTAAGGCTCAAAAAAGAGTTGGATAGATAGAGATCCAAAAACCTTAGGTGTTTGCTTTAATTAAACTCCTAAAACACTGACAACACAAGCATTACGTCAACTTACACAAAACCATAGGAAATATGGCTTTAGCAACATTACATTAGGATACAGAGAGCAAAGCAATAGAACATATTATTGAATGAATAGAAGTGATACAAAATGAGGTGAACCATGACCCCCTTCATATAGGAATATGGGTTCCTTGGTCAACACTCCAACTAGTTGTACAATGGGATACCTTGCACACATGCATACTGACACTTGTGCATATGTTGCTTCTTCCTCAAGTAACTAGATAACTTCCCCCTAAAGTAATCTAATGTCCTAACTATGTACCTTTGGTACATTACATAATATCACCCAAATGATGTAATATACTAATTCTAACACCCCCTTGTATTACATTATTTGGGTATGAGATTCCTTTGAATTGCATAGATGATCTTTAAATTTTTTAAATTTGATCTTTCCAAGTGCCTTTGTAAAGATATTTGTTGTCTGATATTATGTAGGCACATACTTGAGGATGATGTGCTTATTCTAAAAATGTTCCTATATGAAATGACATTGTGCTTCAATATGCTTTTTTATTTCATGTATGATTGGATTCTTGATCAGGTTCAGTACTCCTTTATTGTCACAAAATATCATGGTTGGAGTTCATTTAATTCCCATGTCGGCTAGTATGTATTGTAGCCATAGTGCTTCACAGGTGGTATCTCTTGCTGCTTAATATTCTTCTTTTGTTGATGATTGTGCTATTTTATGCTATTTCTTGTTGTGCTAGGATATGGATCCTGATCCGAGGTAAAAGACATATCCTGAGGTAGATTTTCTATCATCAATGGATCCAACATAGTTTGAATCTAAGTAACCCTGTAGATAAAAACCTTTGACATCTTTTAAATAGGTTAGTCCATAGTCTGTAGTCTTCTTGATATATTGTAGTATCCTTTTTGTAGCTTTCCAATGACTTTCTCTTGGTTCTTGCATGAACCATGATAGATAATTTACTACAAAAGCAATATCTAGTTGGTTGTTTGTTAAGTATAGAAGACTTTCGATCAACTATCGATATAATGTAGCTAAAACTAGTGGTGTTTCATCATTTTTAGACAGTTGAACCCCTTGTTCCATTGGTGTATCTTTAGGCTTACATTCTGTCATTCTATATTTTTCTAGAAGGGCTTTTGCATATTTTGATTGAGTGATCACTATTTTGTCCTCTCCTTGATAAATTTCTAGACCAAGACAATAACTCATTAACCCTAGATCTGATATTTCAAATACCTTTTCTAGATCATTTTTATATCTCTTATCATTTTTGCTAAGCTTCTAGTAATCACAATGTCATCAACATACACTATGAGGATCAAAATATCATTTCCAATCTTCTTGGTATTTAAACTGGGGTTAGATGAGCTTCTTTTGAAGTTATGCTATAGTAGATGATTATTGATCTTTATATTCTAGGCTCTGGGAGCTTGCTTTAAACCATATAAGGATTTTTTTAATCTGCATACCTTATCTTCTTGTCCCTGAGTGATAAATCCTTTTGGTTGTGACATATAGACTTCTTCTTCTAAGTCACCATTAAGAAAGGCACTTTTTACATCCATCTAATGAAGTTTCCATCCCTGATGTGCTACTAGTGCGTAAACTATTCTGATAGTAGTCATCCTTGTTGTTGGTGTGAATGTTTCTTCATAGTCTATTCCTTCTATTTGAGTGTATCCTTTTACCACCAATCGAGCCTTGTATTTTTCTAGTGTTCCATCTACTCTGTATTTGACCTTGTAAACCCATTTACATCCTACTACCCTTTTCCAAGGGGTAATTCCACTAGATTCCATATTTTATTCTTTTGAAGTGACATATATTCAGATTCTATTGCTGCTTTCTAGTGTGAATCATTTAGTGTTTGTAGTGTTGATGTTGGTTCTGCTATATTACCCAACAT
The DNA here is from genome assembly GCA_028583015.1 of Wollemia nobilis. Taxonomy (NCBI): domain Eukaryota; kingdom Viridiplantae; phylum Streptophyta; class Pinopsida; order Araucariales; family Araucariaceae; genus Wollemia; species Wollemia nobilis. Next base: position 2,441,689 of record JAQPPZ010002512.1, read on the forward strand.
CCCTCTGTTCATTCTGGTTATACTACGAGTTTGAGGTCTTGTAGTAGTAAGATCTGGCATCCTTTCTAGATTTTCTTCTCTGAGTGTATCTTTGAGCCATATTGGTTCTCTTCTAGGAGATTCTGTTCCCTATTCTTGAGATTATGATTCTGACTCTTCACTTATTGTATCTTCTTCAAATAGATCTAAAAGAACTTATGTGTCATTACTATATTTTTCTGTGTCAACTTTGACTCTTTCATCAAAGACTACATCTCTACTAATGTAGAATTTATTTGTAGATGGATCTAGTATTCTGTATCCTATAGATTCATTGTCATAACCAAAAAATATCCCTGCCATGGTTTTGTCATCTAGTTTAGTCCTCTTCTATTTTGGAATATGCATATAGGCTTTACATCCAAAGATTTTTAATTTCTCTATGTTGGGATTTTGCCCTGACCATGCTTCTTCTGGTGTAATATATTTGAGTACTCTTGTAGGTAGCCTATTTTATATGTAGACTGTTGTTTGTACTGCTTCTGCCCAATATTGGTGATCAAGTTGTGCCTCTTTCAACATGCATCTAACCATTTCCATTATTGACCTATTTCTTCTTTCTGCAATTCCATTCTGTTGAGGTGAATATGTTGTAGTGAGTTGTCTTTTAATTCCATTTTCCTCTAAAAATAAGTCAAACTCTTTAGAAATAAATTCTCCTCCTCTGTTTGAACGAAGTGCTTTTATAGTCTTTCTTGATTCTTTCTCTACTTTGAGTTTGAACTGTTTGAAATAACTAAATGCATCTGACTTGTATTTCATGAAGTATACCCACATTTTCCTTGTGTGATCATCAACAAACAACTAAAAGTATTTATGTCCTCCAACACTATCAACCCTCATTGGCCCACATAAATATGTATATATTATCTCTAGAGGTTGTTGAGCTCTGTGTTGACGCAGTTCAAAAGGAATTTTGTGTTGTTTTCCTGCTAAACATTTTGGACATACATTAGTTTCTAGAGATAAATTTGGTAGTCCTTCAACCATTTGATACTTGAATAATTCCTTCATTGAAGTTTCACTTGTATGCCCAAGATGCTTGTGCCATAGATCTGAGGCTTTGACTGAAAGTGTTGAGTGAGTAGTAGTGTCTAGAACAAATAGACCATTTTTGTAGGAACCTGATGCTATCATTTCTCCTTGCCTAGAGATGTGACATTGTTTCTTTTCATTGAAAACTTTGAACTCAACTATTATGTTTTGATCCATGAGTTGAGAAACAGAAAGTAGATTAGTAGTCAATCCTAGAACATATAGAACATTCTTGATTATTCCTTTTCCATCTCCTAGATTTATCAAAATATTTTTTATTCCTTTTACTTCATATATTTTGTTATCTGCTACAACAACTGGGTTCTCATGTACCTGTTTTAGGGAGTTGAACCAATGAATGTTCCCAATCATATGCTTGCTTGCTCCTAAGTCTATATACCAATAATCCATAGTAGATGAAAAAATTGAGTTTTGTAGAATACATTATGACTCCTTAGGATATTTTAGATATGATGTATTATCAATATAGTGCTTTTGTAAATACTTATTGCTCCTATTGAACCAAAAACTATTTTCAATTCTTTTGAAGAGGTCTTGAAGTTGGTATTTATTTTTGAGACAACGCTATAACAACCCAAATTTAGAATTTTTTTTAATAAAATACCCCTCTTTGATTGATTTAATGTTTTCTAATTTCCAATTCCTAAGTTGATGTTGTATTCCTTATAACTCCCAAGTTTGGAAAAAATTAGAAATAATATTTGCAATTATAATATCCCTTATTCCTCCTTAATAAATTTTGCAAATAATAAATCTAAAGTATGCTTGTTTAATAAGAATATGTTTCCTTATAACTCCATAAAACTTATGTTAATACGCACATATAGATCTTACCTCAAACACTCCTCACTATTGTACGTTGGAATATCTGTTTCTATGTGTTGCATAGCACTTGTGGGCAATTATGAGCCCTCTTTTATTGACGTAAGTTTTCCTTTGAATGGCGATCAAACACCTCTACAATATGATGGCTTCAAATATCCTTCGTTGGTCTTCTCCAGATTGTTGGTTGTATGCCAACATCTTCATGGTATAGATGTTTCACCTTGAGGCATTAACTTGATTTTGATTGCTCCTTGCTTTGCTTAATTGCATTCTACTACTACGTCCTTTGCTCTCCCAGATTGATGTCTTAAGAAGGACAGGCTTCGTCACAAGTGTCACATGAAGCATTATGAGCTACCTCTCTTCAATAATAATGAGCGTTTCTTCGATAGTAGTGAGCATTTCTTTAGCAATGATGAGGTTGGTGGTAACCTCCAACGAATCTCAACTCCCTCCAACTAAGTGTAACTCCCTTTAGGTGAGCACTTGAACATTGGTAGACATAGAGAGTTTGTGCCAAGTGGCTTGTGCATGCAAGCTTTCTTTCTAATGCTCCAAGTAACCCTAATTCCTCCTTTATCTTTGCACCCTACATGAGCTTGCTTTTCCTTGGTATGCAAGCTTTATTTTGCTAGCTAGCTTGGAGAGGGTGATGGATGGCTACAATTGGATAGCTTCTCAACACACCTTCGATCTCTTCTCTTGGTGGATGCTTACTTCAATGGAAGCCTTAGGTATAGCTTCCTCTCTCTGCACTTGTTTGTAGATTTCTAATGTTGATTTCTTCCTTCCTTTGTTGTTGGTTAGAACACCCAATGCTTCATTTTATGTAGATATTCCTTTGTTGAATATTGTATTCCTTTCTACGTTGCATGAATGTTAATCTCCTTCATTTTTTGTTGGTTAGAACACCCAATGCTACTTCTTTTACGTAGATATTCCTTTATTGAATATTGTCCTCCTTTCTACGTACGCATGAGTGCTAATATCTTCTTCCAATGGCTCCATTATTGCAGGTGACACACTACCTTATAGGGCTGATTCTGATGACAATAATGGTGTTTTTAAACACCTTAGCTCCTGGATGTGTGAGCTCTTCGGTAGATCCTTCTTTGGCTACAAATTTACTTCGTATGGGCTCCTTCACCTAGCTGCAACTCTATTGAAATGAGGATGTGTGAGCTCTCTGATAGCTCTTCCTTTTGGTCGTAGATGTATTGCTTGTGTGAGCTTTGGATAGCTCCTTCACTTGGCTATAAACTTGCTAGATGAAAAATGTCCTTCTACCCCCTTGTAAATGGTAAAGCCTTTGTTCTTCCAAGGAATAAAGGAGGTGCCTTTTGTAATATATAATTTTACACCTAAAATGAAGAATCTTTATAATCCTTCTTGATTCTTTTGGATGATAGTCAATCCAAGTTATTGATAGTGAGGATTCCTGCACTTTGTGCTTGAAGAAAGAATCCTTTTATTCTCCTTGAGTCTTGAGACTACCAAGGTCTCAATTTGAGGCTTCCTTCAAGGATTTAAATGGTGGTTTTTCTACTCCACCTTTCTTCTTATAATGGTGGCTTCTTTTGGCCACTAAAGTGCTATAGATTTTTTTTGTGCTTCTTAATCAACACAAACAAATATAGAGAAACTAGTTAAAAGTTTAACTAGAATAGTGCTTAATAGATGCACTATAAATGGTAACAATAAATTCACCTTATTGCTCCATTGATTTCTTAAATATGCTCTTAATAATTCCACTACAACTTTTCAAATATAATATGCAAATTTCACTACAAACATAGTTGTAGGATCCAGTCTTCTTTTTCAAGATATAAGATAGGTAGTTGATAGATTAATGTAATTTTGTAATCTAATCAACTCCAAAATAATGTGCAAATGAACCTTAAAATGAAATTTTCTTTTTGCACTTCTATGAAGACTTATAATGCAATATTTCCCTTTGCAATTTTTGATCTAGCATAAGGTGCTTTAACAAATCTATTGAGTAATCTGAATAATGAATTCACTTGCACCAATAGTTTCTTACCTTTTTGATAGCTTTTCCAAGTAGCTCCTCCTTCACCAAAAATAGGTCTCAAACTTCCTTTCATGAGCCTAGGGTTTGGTGATTTGGTCTTCTCCTTTCTGCTATGGATTTAGAGGATTCTTTGGGCAATCCTCTAGTCTCTCAGCTTTGACAAACTCCTTTTGTCTTTGAGTCTTCTTGTCAAATTTTGACTTCAAGTAGGATCTTCTTCTTCTTATCAAGACTCTAAATGTCTTGAGATCTTATGTATCTTCTTTGGAACTCCTTTCCAATTCATCTTCTCCTGATTGGGCTTGTTGTTGAATGGCAACAATTGTCCCAAATATTTTGCTTATCAAAACCTTCTCCTTATTCTCCTCTAGAAATGATCGTAGCTCTAATACCACTGATGGCTTTAGCAACATTACATTAGGAGATAGAGAGCAAAGCAATAGAACATCTTATTGAATGAATAGAAGTGATACAAAATGAGGTGAACCATGACCCCCTTCATATAGGAATATGGGTTCCTTGGTCAACACTCCAACTAGTTGTACAATGGGATACCTTACACACATACATACTGACACTTGTGCATATGTTGCTTCTTCCTCAAGTAACTAGATAAATTCCCCCTAAAGTAATCTAATGTCCTAACTATGTACCTTTGGTACATTACATAATATCACCCAAATGATGTAATATATTCTAACAAGTATTTAGTAGTTGTCTAGTTGTGTTGAGGATCTTTGCATCCTCAGGGTCTCCTTTGGAAAGAGACTCTCAAGTGGGGAAGCAAAGATTCTAACAAATATCCCTCATGCACACTTGAAATTGAATTAGACTTAAATGAAAAAGAACATAAGGCTTTCCTGACCATCTACAGTTCTCTCCTTGATATGGGCACTTGGAATTCTTCAAACATGTTGACCTTCCACTTTATATTACCACTTGGAACTCAACCTTTTTCTAGCACTTCAGACTCAATCTCTTATTCTTCTCAAATTCCTGTAATGTAAATATGCAAAGTATGATGGATTTATAACACTTCTAAGCATTACTTACAAGTGTCCTCATCTCCAACTAAAATTTTAATGTCTCCTTTGGCTTGGGCATAATTTTCATACCCAAAATTCTCTTTGACTTGTCTATTCTAGCACTTTGTCTTGTTCACACTTGTCCCTTTTGCATGTAATGTTCCCTCAAATATTAACACTTGGAGTTTTTCCCTAATTTTACACCTTCTATATTCTCTACATAGCTCTCTCACTTTCCTTTGCCAAAATTTCTCTGATGGTGGCTCTTCCTTGAGGAATAGTGGCTCTTCACTACTCCATACTAATGTCTTCACTTCACATTTGCATGGTGGCTTCTTAATGTCTTTAAACACTTAAAAATATGCTCTTCTTGGTTTTCTATTTACTTATAAAACTACCTTTATTTAGATTCTCTTTAGACTAATAAATCTGCACTTTCAAGATCTTATAAAACAACATTATATTCTCTTTATTTCTCCTCTTGAAGTAGACTTTAAATTAGAATTTTGCTATTTTATTTTGCATATTTTAGAATGCAAGTTCTATCAACTCCTTTTTCTTTAATACTATTTTTCAACTTCCTTCTTCATATTTAATAAAAGTAATATGGTGCTCTAAATGTGGAGTTGTTTTAATACTCAAATAATAAAATTATATAGCACCAAAAATGCATACCTTTTTAATCTCATTTTTTAGCTGATTAATTTGGTGATTTGATTCACCCTTTTGCTATCTTGATCTTGTAGGTTTTGCACTTTTACTTTCCTTCACTTTACTGCTCCAAACCTTACCAAATTTGCAGCTATGAGTGCTACCCAAATAATGCCTTCTTTCTACCAAAATTTGCAACAATTATACTGCCAAATCCTCCTTTGATTTGCTGCCATAAAGCTCTTCCAAATCTATCAATAAGTTCAAAATCGTAGATCTTATCCTACTTCCAGTTTTTTCCACAAAACTCATTTTTTTGGCTTCAAATATCCTCCAAATATGTCCTCTCAAACTTTGAAACTTGCAGCTATTAATGCTGCCAAAACGTTTTACAACTTTCCAATCAATTCCGCTTTTGTTTCATTGTCCAAAACTGCAATGAAAATCTCCAAAATGCTACCTTATTTCACTATCATGACCTCCTTCAATATCCTATTCAAGGGCACTTCAAAATATGCCCAAACCTTATCAAAATCATAGCTATAATATACCTCCTTCAATTCAATGTCCTGCAACTCTTCAACTCCTACCTCAAAAATCATAAATCTTCCCTTTTCAAATTAGGCTACAAAAATGTTGTGTCTATCCTTAAACTTCTCAAAACTATGGCCACTTCAATATTCCATTCTCCTTCAACCTTCTTGTCGATTTTTGACTTCAAAAATGATCACCTTTACTATCTTCTTCCTCAAGAATCTGAACATATTGAGATCTTCAAAAATCTTCTCCAAAATTTGGAAAACTTCTTGCCAAAAACTTCCCCCTCTTGGGCTTGTTGTTATATGGTGATAATTGTCCCAAAAACTTATTTATCAAAAACTTCTCCTTATTTAGCTTCCTTCTTCCTCTACCTCTTTCCAATGGTTGCTTCCCTAATTCTGCAATGAGGCTCTCTCTAGCCTTCTCCTTATCCAAATTCTCTTGAGACCACCTCTCTTGGGTCTTCTAATTTTTTAGCTCCTCAACTCTTCTTCTCAAGGCTTCAATGAGACCTATCCTTTATTTCCTGTATCTCAAAAAATTTCTACTTCTAAACTCTGTAATAGGACCTCTTCTTAGTCCTTCTTTGGCTTAAATATCCAGTCTTCTATCTTCCAAATTTGGAAGTTCTTTAATGTGACCACTTTTGTGTCTCTTCAACGTCTCCAATCTGTAGCCTTCAATATTCAATCCCCTATGATACCTCCTTCTTGGTTCTCCTCAATATTTTTCCTTCAATCTCCAATGGGTCATTCTTTCTTAGACCTCCTTAATATTCAATGTCTATTCTTTTGTTGTAACTCAAAACTAATCCTTGCACAAGGAAAGCACATAGAATTTTAGGCAATCAAAGGTGAAATTATTCTCTATTTTTTGTAGGAAGCTTCTCAACCTTTGAGAACTAATTTTCTACAAAAAAAAACTTAGACCAACTACATTTAAATTTCTAGAATTCTTAAAACAATAAACTTCATTAGCTATTCTCAAAACTAGTGGAAATAATTCTATGCTGAGTCCTAGTCTTCGTGAGTTCTCCTTCAACCCTGTGGAAAGAATTTAACTAACTTGCAATCTAGAATATCCTTCTATATCTCAAAATATCTAATAGGACCTCCTTCTTGGGTCTCTCAATCTCCTCAAATTCAAGGTCTATCTTCAAGATGTATAATATCCTATTTCGAATTTTCTCCCAGAATAGGTAAATCTCCAAACTTCTTTGGTTTTATTTTCCATAGGTAATTCCTCTAACTTCATTGGTTTCTCCTTAGCCAATTAAATCTCCTTTGCAAATTTAAAAATTGTGTAAGTCAAAACCTTGTGGCTATGGTACCACCGTTATCTTTTGAAGCTAAATACTTAAGATAAAATTTACCAAAATATCTAAAAGTAAAGTTGCACTAAAATTTAAATAATAATGACAATATTATAAAAGTATAAAACTCAAAAATAACTTCAACTATAACTCATAAAATTTCCATTAATAAATGCTCACAAATATGTGATGGCAAGGTCGAGATTACAGCGAACAACTTCTCATTAAATTTCAGTAAAATAAAAAAAAATACAGTCTCTGTTACAATGTCCAGGCACACTACTTCTTCCCCCAATCCCGAACTCACCATCCCTTTCCCATACAAATTTTCCCCGTTTTAATGTGGTCTCGGCCTTCCCTGCAATTAATGCTCCCGCCCAAAGACCAATTCGAATTTCATCTTCCCTCCATTGAAATTTCAAGATTTTCCTTTCCTTTTGTTTTTTGCCATAAATGGCAACTGTCCGATCCGTCCAGAGCCTGCATTCATGGCTTCCCATACCCTGCACCCGCCATTTTAATCTGATTGTCTTTAAGTACCGTTGTCTCCGCCATTAAGTCTTTCACTTGTAACTACGGTTTCTCCAGAAACAACATTCCAAGATACTTAAACTTGGTCGACATCTATATCTCTCTCCTCCGATTACGTGGCCCTCATCCTTTTGATCTGTTACAAGTGTGTCTCCACGTGTCAAATTTAACTCTATCCCCCACTGGTCGTGTTGCCTTTAAGACACGTGGCAACCACGTGTCTATTTCACCCTGTCCGACCGTCCGCGTGTTCACTTCAGTTTGACCTTTTCTTGGGCCGCGATATCGCGACATGTCGCGATATCGCGGCCCAACTGACGTCCGCCCTCAGCTTTGAAACAAAGTCACGATATCGCGACGTCGCGATATCGCGACAAAAGTACGTCCTGCACTTATCTCTGCCTTTGACGTCGCGAAATCGCGACGTGTCGCGAAATCGTGACGCGTCGCGATTTCGTGACTCCAACCCCCACTCCTTGCAACAACTTCAACATGGTCGCGATATCGCGACGTCGCGATATCGCGACCCCTTCGTAACTTAAGACTCGGCCAACCCAACCGTCGCGATATCGCGACGAAACTTGCTCCGCCTTTGCTATAGCAAATGAGGTCGCGATTTCGCGACCTCACACCAACTTTTGCCTTGGTTCCTTTAACAACTTCCCTTTCTGTCTTACGACATCTCCTTCCCGAAAAAGAACCAAATTGCTTCAAAAATACAAGAACTTTAAAGAAAAATTAAAAGATGCAAGATTGCTCATACTTTCACCGGATGCTCCTGCATCAGACACCCGGGGTAGATTAGAAGTGACCCTCACTTCTGTTTTGTTGGGGGAAGACCCAATCGGTCAACCTCCGCCTCCGATACCCAAGTTGCATCTTCAATAGGCCTACCTTTCCACTTGATCAAATACTCAGTATACTATTTATTCCTGGTGCTTCTGCCTTCACGAGTATCCAATACTTCCTCGGCCTCATCTGTGCTTGGAGTAGATGCTGGAATTTGCCATAATTTTGGACTTTGCATTTCTGTACCTTCTCCCTCATGATATTCCACTAAATCTGAGATATTAAAAATTGGTGAAATATCAAGCCAACTTGGCAATTCCACTTCATACGCATTTCCTGACTCTCGCTTTCCCAATATTCTGCATGGTCCAAACCTTTTCATTTTCAATTTATTATAAGTCTTGGCAAGAAATCTCTCCTTCCTGAGATGCACCATGACCTCATCTCCTACCTTGAACTCCTTGAACCGCCGCTTCTGGTCCGCCCTCTCCTTATATTGAGTATTCATCTTCACAATTTGTTTCCTTACTTCTTCATGCAGACTTTTCATATGTTCTGCAAATTCTTCTGCCTCGGCACTACACTTTTCTTTCCTGTCCAACTTTCTCAGTTCAGACACATTCCTCGGGCTGTGTCCATATATTATCTGGAACGGAGATTTATCTGTGCTTTTATTAACTGAACTGTTATACGCAAATTCTGCCTGCGGTAAAACTAAATCCCATCCCTTGGGCTGATCTGCTATCAAACACCTCAATAGATTACCCAGGCTTCTGTTCACCACCTCTGTCTGTCCGTCAGTCTGTGGGTGGTATGCAGAACTGAATTTCAGGTCTGTTTTCATCTTCTTCCACAGAGTTCTCCAAAAGTATCCAACAAACTTGGTATCTCTATCAGAAACTATGCTTCTTGGCAGACCGTGAAGTCTAACCACTTCCTTGAAGAACAACCCTGCAATGTGAACTGCATCACTGGTCTTTTGGCAGGGGATAAAATGTGCCATTTTGGAGAATCGATCAACCACCACAAATACAGAGTCATTTCCTCTTTGTGTCCTCGGTAATCCAAGGATGAAATCCATGCTTATGTCTTCCCATGGCCTCTCCGGTACAGGTAATGGCTGGTACAGTCCTGTGTTTTGCCTTGCACCCTTTGCCATCTGGCATATTCTGCAACTCTGCACAAACTTTCGCACATCTTGCTGAAGTTGTGGCCAGTAGTAATTTTCCTCCACCAGTGCAATGGTCTTATCCCGACCAAAATGCCCAGCCAGTCCTCCGCTGTGCTTTTCTTTGATCAAGTTCTCCCGCATAGAGCTCCTTGGAATGCATAATTTGCTTCCCTTGAACAACATTCCATCTTGGATTAGGAAATCCAACCATTTTGTTCGGTCCACCGTAACAGGTGTTAAGCAAGCCTTCCAGGCTTCTGCAAAATCCGGATCTGCAGGGTACAAACCCTTCAGTTCTTCAAACCCCACTACTTCCACTGTCAATCTAATCAGTAAAGTCTGCCTTCTGCTCAAGGCATCTGCAACTCTGTTCGACTTCCCACTTCTGTGCTTCAGCACAAAGGTATAACTTTGGAGGAACTCCACCCATTTCATGTGCCTTTGATTCAGTTTTGTCTGACTGTTAATGTATTGCAAAGCCTGATGGTCAGTAAATAGAACAAACTCCTTTGGCAATAAATAGTGTCTCCACTTTTTCAGAGCCTGAACTATGGCATAAAATTCTTGGTCATAAACTGAATACTTTTTCCGAGCGTCATTTAGCTTCTCACTGAAATAAGCAACTGGTTTGCCCCCTTGACTCAGTACAACCCCTATTGCACTGCCACTGGCATCACAGTCCACCTGAAATACCTTGTTAAAGTCTGGAAGTGCCAACACAGGCTGTTCTGTAACTTTTCTCTTCAATGCATCAAAGCTCCTTTCAGCCCCTGATGTCCACTTGAACTCCTTTTTATCCCCCCTCATTGTTTTCGTGAGAGGTGCACAGATGCTGCTGAAGTTCTTTATGAACTTCCTGTAAAAGCTGGCCAAACCATGAAAGGATCTTACTTCTGTTGTGCTTCTTGGGGTAGGCCATTCAATGATGGCTCTTACCTTCTCTGGGTCCATTTTTAGGCCTTCTGCTGAGATTACAAACCCCAGGTATACTAACTCCTTTTTGACAAAATTACACTTTTTCAGATTTATTAACAACTGCTCTTCCCGTAGCTTCTCAAAAACCTTCTCGATGTGCATCAGGTGTTCCCCAGGGTCCTGCTGAATATCAAGATATCATCTAAATAAACAATTACAAACTTTCCCGAGAATTCCTTCAGTACTTCATTCATCGACCGCATGAAAGTACTTGGTGCATTGGACAGCCCAAATGGCATGACCAACCATTCATACAAGCCTTCTCTTGTCTTGAAGGCTGTCTTCCATTCATCTCCCTCTCGGATACGGATCTGATGATAGCCACTTTTCAGGTCAATCTTTGTGAAGTATTCAGCTCCACTTAAACAGTCCATGATATCATCCATTCTTGGCAACGGGAACCTGTACTTAATAGTGATTTTGTTGATGGCCCGTGAGTCTGTACACATCCTCCATTCCCCATCCTTCTTTGGCGCCAGCACTGCAGGTACTGCGCATGGACTCAAACTTTCCCGAATCAATCCCTTTTCTAACAATTCCTGGACCTGTCTATTTAACTCCTCAGTCTCTACAGGCGTCATCCTGTGTGCAGCTTTATTTGGCAAGCTTGATCCCGGTACTAAGTCTATATGATGGCTAATTTTCCTTACTGGGGGTAAACCCTCAGGCACATTGTCTGACACAATATCTGGAAATTCCTCCAGTAGATTTTGGACTTCTGCTGGGGTATCCTGGCATTCCTTCTCCCTAACTCTAGGGATTATTGCATAACATAAATGTTCATGCTTCAACCCGTTCAGGAACTCTCTCCCCTCAACTAAACAGACTCTGGAATTGTTACATACCTTTTCATCCGCATCCTTCAAGGGCTTTAGTTTATGGCGTACACCATTCTTTGTCAATGAGTAGGTGTTGGCACGGCCATCATGCACTGCATTCCGGTCAAACTGCCAGGGCCTCCCCAACAACATGTGGAAAGCATCCATGGGCAGGATGTCACACAGGACCTCATCACAATAATTTCCAATGTTGAATTTAACGGAACACTGCTCATTGACCAAAGCTCTGTGGTCTTTCTGTAACCATGCGACCCGGTATGGGTGTGGGTGCTTCTTCCTTTCTAACTGTAGCTTTGTAACCATTTCCTCAGAAACCAGGTTATCCGTGCTACCATTGTCAATAATGATATTGCAAACCTTGCCTGCACATTTACATCTGGTGCGGAATAAACTTTTTCTCTGGTCTGTGTCCTTCTCCTCATTCAACAGGACTCTTCTTACAATCATTGTTTCTCCCCTCTCCGCTTCTTCGGAATGCTCAGACTCAGCATCTTCCTCTGCCACAGCGGCTCTGGCCGGACCCTCAGGCCTCTTGTTCATTCTTTCCGGTGTTGTGGACACTCGAATGCACGATGCCCTTCTTCACCACAGTGGAAACATGTTCCATGGAATACTCCCCTTCCAAATCCCCGTCCAGATCCACCCCGTCCTCTTGGGTAGCTGTTCTGGTCTCGGGGTTGATGAGCATCCTCCTCCCTTTGATCTGGGCTACCACTGGCTTCACCAGTCTTCTTCGGGTCCTTATACTTTTCTCCACTGGTCCTCCCACCAGTTCTTCCACCACGGCCCCTTCCTCTTTGCTTGCCTTCAAACCGCCTATTCAGTTTTTCTTCTACCTTTAAGGCAAACTGGTAAGCATCCTCAATGGTGCTTACCCGAACTAGACTCAGCTCTTCCTGGATGCCGAGTCTCAACCCATTGATATAACGGGCTACCTTCTCTTTGTTCCCCTCTAAATGCCCAGTTCTAATGGAAATTTTGTAAAACTCTTCGGTGTACTCTTGGACAGTTCTATTCGTCTGTCTCAAACTCTGCATCTTTCTTAACAGATCCAACTCGTAGTCTGTCGGGATGAACTGTCTTTTCAGCTTCTCAACCATTCTGTCCCACCTGGTTATTCTCTCTTTCCCTCGTCTGTTTCTCTCCAACTGTATCCCCCTCCACCAAATGCTGGCATGACCCTTCAACTTGGTCTTAGCAAATCTGACCCGATTAGGGTCCTCAACCTCCTCGTACTCGAAATACTCCTCTAAATCATTTATCCAGTCAATTACTTCTTCTGGATTCAAGTTACCCGAGTACGTGGAAACCTCCATTTTTGGTTGCTTTCCAATCTGAGAGATGGCCTTGTATAACCGAGCTTGCGCAGGGTCCATAGCCTCTTCCTCCTCCTCAGATTGGTCTTCCTCTTCAACTTCGTCCTCACTGTCCTCATCCCTTTCGGGCTCGTGCCTTCTACGTAATTCTGCTTGCAGGGCTTGAACTTGTCTCTGCAAGGCCCGAAAGTCTTCGGCCGGCACCACATTTCCTACCCCGCCACGGTTCCTTCGTGGAGGCATTATAATTTCTTTTTTTTTTTTTTTAAATTCCTCCCACAGATCCTGGTGTAACTGCCTCTTTTCGGCGATCTGTTACACGCTCAGGAGCTCCAGCTCTGATACCACTTGATGGCAAGGTCGAGATTACAGTGAACAACTTCTCATTAAATTTCAGTAAAATAAAAAAAATACAGTCTCTGTTACAATGTCCAGGCACACTACTTCTTTCCCCCAATCCCGAACTCACCATCCCTTTCCCATACAAATTTTCCCCGTTTTAATGTGGTCTCGGCCTTCCCTGCAATTAATGCTCCCGCCCAAAGACCAATTCGAATTTCATCTTCCCTCCATTGAAATTTCAAGATTTTCCTTTCCTTTTGTTTTTTGCCATAAATGGCAACTGTCCGATCCGTCCAGAGCTTGCATTCATGGCTTCCCATACCCTGCACCCGCCGTTTTAATCTGATTGTCTTTAAGTACCGTTGTCTCCGCCATTAAGTCTTTCACCTGTAACTACGGTTTCTCCAGAAACAACATTCCAAGATACTTAAACTTGGTCGACATCTATATCTCTCTCCTCCGATTACGTGGCCCTCATCCTTTTGATCTGTTACAAGTGTGTCTCCACGTGTCAAATTTAACTCTATCCCCCACTGGGTCGTGTTGCCTTTAAGACACGTGGCAACCACGTGTCTATTTCACCCTGTCCGACCGTCCGCGTGTTTACTTCCGTTTGACCTTTTCTTGGGCCGCGATATCGTGACATGTCGCGATATCGCGACCCAACTGACGTCCGCCCTCAGCTTTGAAACAAAGTCGCGATATCGCGACGTCGCGATATCGCGACAAAAGTACGTCCTGCACTTATCTCTGCCTTTGACGTCGCGAAATCGTGACGCGTCACGATTTCGCGACTCCAACCCCCACTCCTTGCAACAGCTTCAACATGGTCGCGATATCGCGACCCCTTCGTAACTTAAGACTCGGCCAACCCAACCGTCGCGATATCGCGACGTCGCGATATCGCGACGAAACTCGCTCCGCCTTTGCTATAGCAAATGAGGTCGCGATTTCGCGACCTCACACCAACTTTTGCCTTGGTTCCTTTAACAACTTCCCTTTCTGTCTTACGACATCTCCTTCCCCGAAAAAGAACCAAATTGCTTCAAAAATACAAGAACTTTAAAGAAAAATTAAAAGATGCAAGATTGCTCATACTTTCACCGGATGCTCCTGCATCAATATGTATCTCTATTGATTCAAGGATCTCAAGTATCCATACTTCCATCTTACAAAACATGTCATATCCTATACATATAGGATGTAAAGTGACTCTTCATATGGAGCACTTTTGGCCTTCACTCTGCTATAGACTCTCCAACTTCCTATTCTATGGAATCATGTGCAGATGGACAACTATGCACATTTACAATACCAAAATAATTTGCACACTTTAATAATACTTGTGCACTTATTACATTGCATAAAGTAAATACTCAACTTCTAATCTAGAACACTCTTTCCTAATCTAAGGATGTACCAAAGGTCGTACATTAGCATGTATCAAATAATGTAATATATTCCAAAATTATTTAGGTTTTGGAAGTCCACACAGAGGTAGATATCACCATTTTTATTTCTTATCGAAACCAAGTTAGCAATCCACGTAAAATGGTTTATGGGGTAGATTATCTTAGCATTTAGAAACTTTAATAGTTCCTGTTTAACATTGCTTCTATCTTTGGGTTGATGGGTCTTTGCTTCTATTAAAAAGGTTTTGCATCCAATATTAGTTCAATGGTGTGTTGGATAGTCTCCTTGTTGTACACCTTGAGGTCATCGTAGGTCCATGCTATAATATCATTGAACTCTTTACATAATTCTAGAATTTGGTTAACTTCCTCTTATGAGCAATGCACATCCACTTTGAGATTTTTCCTAGGTTTAATATACACTTCCTTAAATACCTAGCTATCAATATCCATCTTATGACCTGTTGGATGATCACTACTATCAAACAAACTTTCTAAGGTTATCAATCCTTTTGGGATATGATTATTCTTAAGCTAGATCAACTCACATTCCTCTTCATCCTATTGTAGTCAATCACTTGCACAATTCATTTCATGTATTAGAAATTTAACTACTTGCTCATCATTTTAAAATACTTGCCAAAGGGTATCCTTATAAGGCACATATGGCCTATATACCAACCTCATCATTTTTGCTTTACGTATCACATTAGACATTGGGTAGTAGTTGGCTCCCACAAATGCCAACATGTTAGCATGAGTGTTGTGCTCTCTAGGGATAGCCTTAATAATCAACACTTCAAAATCCTCTAATAAATCCTACACTCTATTTTTGTAGGCTTTGAGGTAGATTTGCTTTTTGGTGCACCATTCTGTGACCTGATTGACTATTAATTATGAATCACCATATATTAGAAGTTGTTTGATTCTCATTTACTCGGTCTTCTTTAACCCTAAATATAATGCCTCATATTCTATCGTATTGTTTGTGTAGCTCCATGTTAGTCTGTATGAGAATACCTTTTCTACTCCATATGGTAAAATCAGCACTATGCCTACTTCAACACCATTTTTGCATCTTGCCCCATCAAAGAAAAGCTTCCACATTTTATTTTGTTGATGAATTTGTATGGATAAGGCTGTAGTTTTCTTTTTTTGGATTTGTGATTAAATAGGTTTCAATTTGTGTCTAAGTAATGGCATTGAAGTCTTACAAGGATAATAAATCCTCTATTTGGATCTCATCCAATATTTCATCCATCAAATCAACTTCTTCAGTCATCATGTTTATTGTGTCATCTTGCTAATTTTTTTCTTCAATCCTTTCTATATGAAAGGAAGATGGTTTTTTAGAAAACACCTTAACTCTTTTGACTTTATGTGGAATTTCCATATGAGAGTAGTCCATATATAAGTAATCACCCAATTTGGTAGTGAATTACCTTTATAAACACATCCCAAAGTAAGGTTCTAGATCTACTACAATTATCTCTTAGATAGTAGTGATTTGAGGTATCTTATGCAGTGCCATGGGCACATATTTGATTACACCTAATATTTTGAATGGTGTGCCATCTAGCTATAGTACACTAGGGCTACTCCTTGTATATTCCATACCCATTATATCACATACTACTTTGGGCATTATTGTGGTAGCTGCTCTAGAGTCAATCATACAATTGTGTACCACCCATCCTTCCATCCTAAGAGAAATAAAATGGTGATGGCCTATTTTTTCCTATTATAGAAGTAGGATTACCTTGAGCTAAATTAAGCTTAGTTTTGTGCTTTCATTTATTCTTGATAGACTTTAGTGAAGCCTATAATAGATCAATCTTCCTTGGAAAAAGTAGATTATCATACACATTGGCTTTAGAAGGTGTCTTCTTAAGTTCCTGAACTATATTGAAGCCAAGCATTTTAGATTATTTCCAATACTATTTTGTAGGTTTCCTAAAGTTTTTATAGTACTTTTGGGTGCCTCAATTATTTGACACTTAGTAAGAAAGGGATATATGAGTTTATCTCTTGCTTGCTCTTAGGTTTCACCTTCCTTTGTTTGAGTTTCACCCTCCTTTGTTACCTTTTGATGTTGTTGATCTATCTTTTACACTAAGGCAATCTAAAAAATATTCTTTTTAGGATGCTCCTTAGCCTCAAAAGGTAATTTAAAGGGATCCATTGTCTTAGGATCAACTACCAAGGGTTTCTTCCCTAATATTGTTAAGATCGTTACCTACTCCACTGAGGGCATCATGAAGTTATGATCCATTTCCCTTAACATATTTACCTACTTTTTAAGTCCTTTATGCCTTTTAAATGACAAATTTTTGAATGTGATGTTGGTGCATCATACAAGAGGTTTCTCCATGTGGATCATTATAGGTTGAGCACCAATACTCTTAATTAGGATTTGAAACAGATGTTTTAGCCTCCTGGTTGCTATATACTATATTGGATTTTTTAGTAGTTCTGCTAGTGGAAGTTGCTTGATATTTCATTACATGAGGAAACCTTCTAGGTTGAAGGTTTCTCTTAGCTTCTCTTATTTTCATAGTAGTCACCTCATTTACTAAGTTTTTCATAGCATTAGTCATCTCTTGCAAGGTAATTGTTTGAGCATTAGGGGATGGTAATGAAGGTATAACGTGAGGTATTGGTAGCATTGGAATAGTAGGAGGAGCTAGCAATGTTTGAGATATTGGAGGTATAGGAAATATTGGGAAATTGATGTTTGGAGTCATAGTTGGGTAGGAAGTGCTTGTAGCAGGAGCTTGTGTCTATTGTTGGGAAAACTCTAAAAATATTTGGCATTACAGTTTTTGAAGGTAATCTTCCTATTGCAATAAGGTATTTTTTACATTTAATGATTCTTGAAAAATATCCAAAAATGTAAGAACATTAGATTGCATTATGACCATGCCTAAATATTAGTTGAATTCCATTAAATAGCAATAAATTTCTTGTTCATTGGTTGGTCTAATACCCTAAGGCACTTTGTTCTATTTTCGACTGAATCTAATGTTGAAATCTATTTTTTCTTCCTATGGATGCCTTTGTATCATTGTGAATTGTGTTAGCAAAGAGAAGGGATCCACTTGTTCATTAAATTTTTGACTAATTTTCTAGCCAATTGTGCCCATGAAGTTATACTGAGATCTAATAGGGTTTTGTACTAGTATAACATTTTTCCTTTCAATGATATTACTAATAGCCTTATCATAACATCCTCATCTTGAATGTTATGTATAGTAGCCAATGATGCAACATCTTGGTAGATTGAGAGGTCCTATATGGTTCTAGTTGGGATATTTTTGAATATTTTGATTTTGATTCAGGTTCTAATCTGTTGATGCTTGTATATGTAGAGGAACTATAGGTGTAGGCTTGGTGTTGATTTGATTATCAGTGAGGATTGGAGATGGTTATGATTCAAAAAATATAATAGAATGTTGTCCTCTAATACCACTAAAAGATAATTCCAAAATTCTATTGGCTCTTATGATCTTTTAGTTGCCTATCATGTTATCATATAGCTTTGGACTCAATAAAGTAGCTAGGTTTCTAGAGCATTTATTTGAAAATGAATATATATAAATCTAGGTTTTTTCTTGAATGGAGTCACTAGGTAAAGAAGATCTATTAGAACAAAGTATTACCAAATATTTTCTCTATCAAAATAATGGGATTTGGGTCCCACCGAGCATGCCAAAAATTATTGGTCTAAAAATATGCCTAGGTATAAATTGTGTGCCCTAATACTTTGACCAACATTGAATGACCTTGAGGATGTGAGGCTTCAGAGGTCAATCTTTAAAGTAGGCTAGTTCCTTTTGGATCCTAACTAGCTAATCCTAAAATTTGGGGGGGAAGGGTGTTGAAAGAAATAAAGGAAGCTAAATATAGAACTTATAATGGTGCAGGTTAAGCCACATCAAGATACAAAATATATGAAAACTTATACAGTTGAGATATCTCCTATCAATCACAAAACATTACCTTTATTTAATTAGTAAGTTGTGTGATTAAAAATTCTAGAATTAGAGAAATAAAATAAGCAGAAATATAGAGAATATAATTAATATTATACTCATTCAACTAGCTAATAATATAGGTCCGAGGTGTAGACCAATTGGTTCATCCAAACCCCATAAGGGGGCGGAGGTCCAAGGTTCAAATCTCGAGCCTCGCTAGACTGAACGCGTGTCCCTTTACTGGTGCTTTCAGCGGCGTAAAAGGTTTAAAATGATTGTGGCATGGTGGTTATAGGTGCGGACTACGTGAAGATCTGTGTGGCGGATTTTGGGGCAGACAGCGTAGAATACTATGGTGGCCATAAAAAGCTGGACAGCCTACCCGGATTCATGGCGGCTACCGATTCCACCATATAAATTCAAAAAAAAAAAAAAACTAGCTAATAATATAAATAAACAACTATTCATACATACATGTTCTGCAAAGATTTGAACCAAATGCTAAACAATAATTTGATTTTATTTTTTAGAGTGTAATTTCCTTTCATAAATGTAAATTTTAAAATATTAAGAGCTGACCCTTTTAACTTCTTACATTCTAGTATATATAGCATTTTAAAATGAATTCTATTATTAGGGCATCATTGCTCCAACTGTGGATTGTTGTTTTGTTAAGTGATTTGCTCACTTGTACACGTATTCAACAAGTTTGTTATAACTGAATGGTTATGGCCTACTGATGTGGCTTGATTAAGTATAATCCAAAGGTATAGTGGCCATGTTGTTTGCATTTGATTCATTGGATTCTCTAACACTTTTGTTAGGCTACAACCTCTATCATGATCATGCACCCACACAAGCAAGCAGCTAGTGGGTTGATCATTGAGATTCTCTTATAGATTACTATACCATACCGATTGTTGCTCCTTCTCTAGACTATGTTGACTATTACCCCTAACCTAGTTTGATTACTAGGTGATGGGAAAATGTTGATGGATGACAAGCATTTTATATTTATCTCTTGCATAATCCATGGTAGCTCCAACATGGGTGATGAGTGACTGGTGATGGTCAATGGGGTTTTTGTATCTCTTCCTCAAACCGACTAGGTACATGGTCTCTAGCAACTTTAGCACTTGGTTATTTCCTTTTTGCTTCATGTTGTTGAGTGATGAATTTTTGACATTTAGGTACACTCTGCATATCATCAAGTGATAAAATTTCTATACCTCTCTATTTGTACTAAGGGGAAAAATGTTTTGGCAACCTCCACCCTTAGCCATTTTAATCTATTGTTGGCTATTGGGTGATGGGTTTTTTATTTCCATCCCCATATCAGTAAGGTATATATTATTTGACACTCTCTAGAATTAGCCAATTTTAACTCTTTTCTTCTACATACCATTGGGCAATGGGTTTCGTGTACCCATTTGTTGCTTAGTCAAGGGCATATTCTTTGGTAGTCCCAATACTTAGCCAATTTTTCCCCTTTTGCTCATTTCACTGCTAGGAAATTGGTTTTGTGTACCCATCCGTATCCACTGAGGGAGAAATTTTTTTGATGACCTCCACCCTTAGCCATTTTTGATGATCTTGTTGTCGTGCAATAGATTCTATGTACCCATTCGCTTCATGGCCAGGTACAAAAGTTTTGGAAATCTTCATACTTAGATAATTTTTGATTGCTTTCTAGCTATCAAAATATTGGTATTGGCCTACCACTATTTGAGGTACAAAAGCTTCGACACACCATATACTTGGTCAAATTATTGTAAAAAAATTTGGGAGCTTCCATTACTATTGGGTGATGGGTTCTTGGTACCCACTTGTAACTTGGACAGGTACAAATTCTTCAGTGCCTTTGAGGCATGGTCAAAATTGGCCCCATTTTTTGCTTCCATATGAGGGATAGGTTTTCTAGACCAGTACCCCTTTACCTAGGTGCAAATATTTCAATGATCATGAGACTTGACCAAAATTACTTGTCTCACCTCCCACAAAGCATTAGAATTTTAAGGACCCATCCATTGAAAGTCTAAATACAAAACATTTGGCATTTGCCATACTTTTATTTTTTGGCTTTTGCTACAACCCTTTGCACTTTTAACCAAAAGTGTGTGTGGGCGATGACCAAAATTACCCATACTAGATAGTTTTCTACATATTCCCTTGAACCCTTGACTTAGAAAGGAAAACATTTATTTTGCTTTATCTTTGAAAACACATATCATTTTAGTCTTATACTTTGAGTGTTGCATCTTTATATGTTGCATATAAATGTAGGTTAAGGTTTAGGCTTTCACACAAGGGAATATTAAAGAAGGAAATTAGTTCTTTTTTTGGAAACATAGGTGTTTATGAACCCACACATCAAACTAGAATTAGATCTTAACATCCCCTAATACTTTGAATTCAGAAGTCCCCTTGCAAAGCAAGAAAGTGTGTGGTATTCCCTTAGTTGGAACCTCACCACCTTCGTCCCCTTCTCACATTTTTGTGAACACCACCACAACTCCTTAAACCTCTTTTTGCCTTAACCTAAAGCCTTAACCATGTGAAACGGGTAGAAAATGACATTTGATAATTTAACACAAAACACAATGATGCATTAAACAAAGAAACTGTAATTCCATTGATATTAAGAGATACGTGTTACAAGAGGGACATGATGCCCTTTATCCATTTCTTTTCCTAACAATGTTACAATCAATTTGATGTCTTCTTCAATCGTCCCTCAATGTAGGTGGGCTTCTTTGTATGTGGGCCACCGCATGGTTTGCTTGTTTGATGTTGTTCTTCCTCTTCAGATCTGCTAGATAAACCTGAAGCAAAAGGGGGTTAGTGTGATGAGGGGGCTTGCCTTAGTCAGGCCCCATATTTAGGAAGATGAAATGACCATGAAAACATAATAAAAACTGAAATAAATTATGCAGAAGGTGATAATATAGTAAAATAGAGCTTACCTCCCAAATCTGGGGTGATTTGGGGCTTGTAGACCCAATTCGCCACCCAGGGGGCGAACTAAGGCTGGATTCATGGGGCAAGGGGCGATCTGAGCTGTGAGGTCTCTTTTGCAAAATCTCCTTCGGTGGATCGATTCCTAGGCAGATGGGGTGCCTCTGTCTAGTGTTAGAATCGAACTGTGTGCATCGAGAACTGATTGTTCAATGTTCACTTTCCATTTCTATAGAGTTTTTGTGCTTTGTTGAATTTGGGAGAGAGAGGTAATTAGGGGTTTAGGACCCACTATTTATAGGCAAAGGCAAGGTGCAAGGGGGAGTTAGATAGACTAAACCTAGGTTTGATTCTGACTAGGGTTAGGTTAGGAAATGCAATGTGGCAACATCACATTCCTTATGGGAAATATCCCATCCTCACACATGTGTGAGGATGGATTAGGGCTAATCCTGATTAGGAGGTCTTAAGTCAATTTAGGACATGATTAAAGAAATATCCTAACAAACCCTAATTTCACACATGTGGGAGGATGTAATTAGTGTTAATCAAGATTAAGGGTTCTTTTAATCAAATTTTCCCTAAAAAGGTGACTTAAGTGAAGTCAACATTAAATTAGATTTTAGGTATTGACTTGTTAATTGTTTTGGTCAACTAATACCCCGTGGGGGCCTCAATTGAGTGCAAATAGGCTGTCGGAGGATATCCCAATGCATGGGATGTGATTTTGAAGGCTTATGAGGGTTTAGGACCTGAAAGTCGATGGAGTGGTATATGGAAGTCTACATATTGCTATGGCAAACTATGGCAATCTACGCATGACTACGCATGACTACGCATGACTATGATAGCCTACAATAGCCTAGGGATATCTGGAATCACCTATGGATACGTAGAAATAGCAATGTGTGACTTTTGGGTGTCTACATTTGCCCCTTTTTGTACTATACTATGTAGAACATAATTTAATACAAAAATATGAAGGGTTTGTGTAGAAGGAAAAGGGATAGAAGGGGAATGGAATCCAATCAAAGAGTATGTAGCCACTCAAAGCATGACCATACAACATTAATGAGATATCCAAGGGAAAGAAGAGAAGAAGAAAAGAAGGAGAAGAGGAAAGAAATAAAAACAATGTTGAAAAAGACAATGGATGATTGTGGATGCAATGATGTGATTTTGTTGAGTCCGTATGACATTTACGATGCCATACTAGTTGCTTGAGAATGACAACTTTTGACTGCTTTGCTTTTATGACCAGATCAGTGTGGTCCAAAAGTATGATTAGGACAAAAGCCTAACTAAATATTTGTTGTTGATTGATTGATGAGAACATGGTGACAAGTGTCAAACCATTTGAACTAAGTTGACATTTAGCTTATTCAAACATGTCATTCATGATGTTCCATGAATGCCAGATATAAATACTCTAAATTTTGCACTAGGATCATGCCAAATGTATCATCCATTATGTACTCGATGTACAAGAATGCTAGATTGACTTCTCCATTGTCACGCATAACTCTCATGATGTAACCCATGTCTGATTGTGATTGAGATTATAATCATATGATAATCTTCAAAAAAAATTTATAGACAAATGTGCTAATCACACTTTTGGATTTTTGATGTTGTGGTTGCATGCAAAGCTGACTTTGGATATGAATACCCCCTCAAACGAGGAATCAACAATGAGGTGAATGGAATGTGGTGATTTGATGATGCAACGATTGATAAAATACCAATGCATGATGAATATGATTGCAAATGAAGTTAAAAGATAAGTTTGGAAGGTTCCTAGGGTTTTAGGGGACATATGCCTACTTTCCTAGGGTTTTGGGTGCATTTTGGGGTGTTTTGGTTGAGTTCGCCACCCGAGGGTGATTTTGACCTAAATCACCACCCAGGGGTGAATTGGGTTTCAGTTCACCCCTCGAGGGGTGAATCGGTGATTAAGGTATATTTAAGCCCTGATTTGCATGGAATGGGCTCATTTTGATGGTGCACGACATTGGAAAGTGACTTGTGGAGGCATTCGATGGCACGAGAAGAGCGCGAGTGATGACTTTGAGAGTGACGATGATGAGAGGGCATAGAGCGGCTGGCAGCAGGTGTGGGGACCCATCGGTAAGTGATATTTTGCTTTGTTTTGATTTTGTTTTATTTTTTTAGAGAAATGTGAATGAGGGGGGGAGGTTTTCATCCTGATTTAAAAATTTTTATAATTTTTAATTAAAATTTGAATACATAGTGATAAACGAGCCAAATGGGTACCCAAAAATACGATCAATTTTTGAATTGGACTTGTTTTGTCACCAATTTGACCGGGTAATGGGTAGAGTAGGTGTGAAGTTTGACTGTCAATTTTTTGAGGTAACGGTGTACTGACATTGACATGTTATTGTATTTTGTCCGCTAAAGTAGGAAATGGGTATCCCATTATGTGACTGTTATATTTTTTTGTTTTTGTTTGGTATGATTTCTGAATATGTCGCTTTTAGGTGTAATTTATCAAACCTAGACTGTTAGATTTGTCATGTTAGAGGTAAAATTTTTGGAAACCGATGAAACTTTCACCGTAGAAGGGCAAAATGGGTGTCCAAAAATGTTGTTTGTTTTGGTGAATGACTTCATTTGGCCTACCTTTGATTTGCGTGCCAAGGTGTAGATGATGTTAAACTGAAAATGAGTTGTAGGGAGCCCGATTTAGATTGTATTCAACATCTGTTTGAACTTTCACCGCTAAGTGGGCAAATGGGTATCCAAAAATATGACTGTTATTTTTTAATTATGTCTTCTGATGTGTGTTCGATTTTGGTGTATTTATGATAGAGTTGACTTTTAGATTTGTGTAGATTGGTATGTTGTTTTTGAATTTTGTCGACACATTTACCGCTAAGTGGGCAAATGGGTATCCAAAAATATATTTTGTTTTTGTAGATGTTGTTGAATGGCTCATGTTTGAATTTTATGCCATATATGGGTGTAATTTGTAATTTGACGCTGTTGGGAGTCCAAATTATGTATTGTTTGTCACATGTGTTTGAACTTTTGCCATGAAATGACAAAATGGGTATCCAAATGTGTGACTGTTATGTTGATGTGTTTTATCATGTGTTTTGTGCATTGTTTTGCTTTGAAGTGTGTGTCAAATTAAATAGGTTTAATTTGAAAATTGTGATTGATGAAATTTTATTTGATTGCATTGTTATGTGGATGTCTAATGTGTGTTTTATTGTGGATGAACAGGTGAAGATGCTTGAACCCCATCATCGGGTGAGGAAATTTAAGGGGGGTTTTGAGGAGTTGATGAATCGAGAGGAGGAGTTATCTTGGTTGGATGATATACAGTTTTGAGGTGTGTGGGAATGTAAGAGTATCCATACCAATAGAGCATATATATCTGCATTGTGTGAGCGATGGGATGCTAATAGGAACACATTTCATTTTCCTACTAGGGAAATGACTATTACATTAGAGGATGTGTATCGGATATATAGATTATCGATTGAGGGTGTTCCTGTGAGAGCGGTAGTAGATGAGAGTAAGGATGCTGTGTTGGAGAGATTATTTGGGGTGGATTGGAGGGCCATAGATATCTCGAAGATGGATTATGAGTGGTTGTGGGTTGAGGATAAGATATCAGATCGATAGTGTGTAGCTATGATGATGATCTCTATGTATGCTCTACCTGATAGTTTTGGGGTGTTGTTTACCTAGAATATGTTAGATGTAGTGAGTGATATGGTGGAGAGGAAGGTTGTATTTGCATGGGCACCTACACTATTGGCCCAAGTTTATCGAGAGTTGTATGAGGTTGTTCAGGGTAGGAGGACAGGATTGAGTGTGATTCCCTTGTTGTAGGTATGGGCATGGGAGCACATAGCGATTGAGAGGCCATATTTATTGCCTCACCCTATACATGTGGAGGGCAAGGAGTATTTACCCTATGCTTTGAGATGGAGTATGATGGTAGAGTAGGGTATCAAGAGACCACATGAGGGTGACCCACTATTGTGGAGGGATAAGTTTGGAGACCTGACTCCTGGTGATATTAGATGGAGGCCCTAGTTGGGTGGGGTGAGTTGGGATGAGGATGATGAGTAGCTATGAGCCATTTGATAGGGTAGATGGTTGGTGGGGAGGTACACTCGATAGACTGAGTATTTTTAGTTTGATAGAGTGAGGTGATAGTTTGGGTTACAATAGGATGTTCCTGGGGCTCCTATAATTTACTATAGGTGATGGGGAGATAGAGGAGATTGGCCTATGGTGTTGCCTTGGGTTGGGGAGAGGGATCCTCCTATGGATATTCTAGATGTGGAGGATGTGGGGACTACTCTGGAGTTTGATGCATGGTGGGCATGGCAGAGTTGGGAGCCTAGGAGAGGTATAATTGATCGATGGGTGGCACCTAATATTGGGGCACCTCCACCAGAGGGGAGAGTTGGTAGGAGGAGCTAGGGTAGAGGATGTGGCTGGTGATGAGGAGGAGGTTCCTCTATGATGATCATGATGTCACTTGGGTGGTGGAGCGAGCACCCAAGATGTGAGGGTGGAGGAGGTGCATGTGGATGTAGATATGGATATGGGATAGGTTGTTGGGGGAGAGGAGGAGAGAGGTGTTGTACTATTATAGGTGATATCGATGATACCATTGATATTGGTGTATTTATAGATGTGGCATAATAGATTCCTATTGATATCTCGATGAGAGGTAGGATGTGAGGAGGAGGCATGGGCTATGGGATAGAGTCCAATAGTTGGAGGCTGAGATGGAGTAGTGAGGGTAGATGCTATGGGTAGGTGGAGATGAGATTAGATTGACCATTTGACTAGTTAGTTAGTAGTTGAGTCTACCAAGAAGATGATGTGTGAGACTACTTTATCGATGCATGAGATTCCTCTCCCTGACTATGATCGAGTGGTGTCACAGTCTAGGTCATAGTCATGAGTGTGAGCACCATCACATCAGAGTCATGTAGTGTTACTACGATGGGAGAGATTGGTGCTAGGGCTGAGGTGCAGGATCAACCTACTGTGGATCCTAGTTCTAGAGTTTAGGGTAGAGTCGAGCCAGGCTACAGAGATGTGAGCGAGCCATGAGGGCCACAGGGAGACTCCTGGTGGGAGTTAGGACATTCCTATGTTGATTGTAGCCTATGGGTATTTTTGATTGTTATATGATGATAGGCATGTGCCAGATTGTAGTCTTCAAGAATTTTGTATTATAAAAAAAAATATATATATATATATATTTTCATTTCGACTATTATATATACATGTGTCATTTTGATGGTTTGAAATGTGTTCTTGTTTATGTTTGCATAGATTAGCATAATATAATTTGTAGGTATGTATGATAAATAGATATACATGTGTGAATGGTTTAGATCTATTATCATTCTATGATATGAATTAATTGTAGAATAGTATGATGATTGTGTTTTGAATGCAGTATGATGTGATATCAGATGTGATTTTGTAATGAATGCATGTAGGGTGAATGCAATGGTTATAATGTATACTAAATGTATATGGCATAGATGCATGGATGCATGTATGGACGTACTGAAATGCACCAAGGAAGCACTTGTATCATGGCATTTACCTGTATGGATGTGATCCATTCCATGATTTTAGGGATGGTGGATAATGTAAGGCATGTGTAATTGTTTTGACCAACATAGTTGTGACAATCAAATCTCAAACCCTTAGCTATACAAGTGTTTGTGGCAACTTATAACATAATCGGGCTGGTTCAAAGTCTATCTTGGACTTATGTGTGTGAATGTGTAAGGTTCATTTATCCATTTTGAGGGAGGTAGGATTAACCCATT
This sequence comes from Wollemia nobilis, assembly GCA_028583015.1. Taxonomy (NCBI): domain Eukaryota; kingdom Viridiplantae; phylum Streptophyta; class Pinopsida; order Araucariales; family Araucariaceae; genus Wollemia; species Wollemia nobilis. The sequence continues at coordinate 2,469,313 of JAQPPZ010002512.1, forward strand.
GTAGATGCTACCGGACTAGCTAGCTCATCCATCCACAATAGTGATCTATACAAAAGCGAGATGCTAATGTTAGAGATGTGTTGCCACCTGTAAGACTATTCCATTGGTAGGCAGGCTCTTGGAGCCTATTGCTAGCGATGGAAATCATCCCATGGTGTTATGTTGAACCTAAGGACCAAAGGTGATAAGCATAACATGGGTGATATCAAGAGGTGTTTCCTTTTGTTTTTTGCCCCTCATCTAGTGTTGACCTATTTGATTGTGGTAGTGCTCTTTTATTTTATTTTATTTTTTATTCTCATGGTGCTCTTTTTGTATGGGCGATGAAGTTTGTTTTCTACCCAATCATTTATTTTTGCTTATGCTTGATCCCTTTGTTTATCCCTAGGTCGTATGTTGACCATGCAAGTGATAGGATGAGCAGGGGATACCATTCGCTAGATGGTGATATCTACTCAAGATGTCCTCTTTCCTAGGCTCAAAATTTTTAATGTGTAACCTATTGTGAGTGATCCATGAGAGAAGTTGAACCAACCTAAAGGACCATAAGAAGAATGTACAAGACTCAGTAGGTAAGGGTGACACTTGATTGCCTGAACTACAGAGTGGTCAAAATCAAACATGACACCTATGTATACCCTGATCCTGAAAAGGGGGAATGGACATCCAGGTGGTGATGCTAACAAGTGCATTTATTACTCCTGTTAAGGCGCATTTTGGGGGAGAATGTACAAACATGAATTAAAATTCTAAATATAAAGCATATGAATATGTGCAATGGATGTAAATGTAAATGATGCAAGTGGGGGAATGCAATATCTACAAGAGGAAAGTTACGTTGTGTAGAAGGAGAATTTTAGAAGAACCTATTTACAGATGAGTAAAGTGTGTAATGATGACAAAAAGTATGATGCTATGATCATGGTTGCCCCAACGTGTGGGGTGTGTGTGTGTAGGTGTATAAGCTATGTGAGATAGATGTATGTAATAGTTGTCAAGAGAAGGAAGATGTGAGAGTGGAATGTACAAACAGAAGAAGTGAGAAGAAATAGACTTTGGTAACCAATCAAGAAAAGGGGATTACCAAAAGCCAACGAAGATAGGAGAGAAGAAATGAGTCAATGTAGGAAGAAAGTAGAAGAAATAAGATAGAAGAAGGGAAGTAATTTGAACTACTATCGGGTGAAGTGGCATGGATCTGGGTGGGAGTGGGATGGTGAAGTGATGATATGGCTAGGATTGTGGCTAGAGCTATAGTTGGAAATATTATGAATATAGTGGGTGGGCGCTATCAGGGTGCTACGAGGTGGCAAGGTCCTGGGAGTGATGCGACATGGAGGACTGAGAAGTTGGCTAAATGGGAGGGAATGCTCTGGTGATGGGGTACGCTCACCATGCAACATGTTGTGCACCAGGGTTTCAAATGATCTACACTCTTCAATATCATGACCTGGTTGGTGATGGTAAATGCAAAATTGATTCTCATTGTAGTTGCATGGTTTGGGGCATGAGGGATCAATGGGCCGAATCTTGGGTAGGTCAATAAGGCCCTGATGCATGAGATGGTAAAACATTTTGGATAGCGACATGTGTGGAATAGGCATAGGATAAATGTATGGGTCCATTAGAGGTGAGCGGGGCCTAGGTGAAGGGTGATCCGATAATGGAGGCATGGGTCTGGGATCCAGCATGGGTCGAGTCCGAGGTCGAAGGAGGGATCTATGTGGTGGTGAGGATGGATGGGTCATGGGAGACTACCATGGGTGAACATGGCAATGGTAGTGGCTCATCTATAACTCTAGAGCCTCTATGCAGGAGAAGAGATGTTGTATCTCATGATGTTGTGGTGATAGTGTTGGTGAAGGTGGTGATCGAGACCTTGATGTGAGTGGTGTGGCCTGATAGGCATGGGATAGTGGATGAGGTCTCGATGATGATGGGGAAGAATGAAAAGGTCTCAAGGATTGGAGAGCTTACTAGAAAGACAAGCCTCATAGGGGGGAAGGTGGCATCTTGAGGACCGGTGGCATAGGTGATGGCTCTAAGCGATGGCATGAATGGGAAGGGGGCATGTTTGCATGACCAGCTTGAGTAGCTTGGGCCGCATGGGCTTGCAAAGCTTGGGAGTAGGTGGACTCACCATTGGGTAGAGGGGTGGGTAGGCATGATGGATGAGTTGGATGATGGGTGTATCCTCTATTAGGAGGATGATAATATCCTAGGGGGTGAAGGGGATGATTTGTTGGTGAATAGTGATATCTGAGATCATCGGACAGATGGGAGGGTGACCCTTGTTCTTGGGGTTGGGTGGATTCCTATTTTTCATCAAAAGAGGAGAGGGTGACCTAGCTGTCTCTAGAGTGTGGTGAATAGGATGGACCTCACTGGTGAGGGGAATGGTGTCGAGGTGAGGTATGATGGCCTGAATGGGATGAATGTGAAGAGCACCTAGTGTGAAGGGTAACTGGTGGTCGGGCTAGATCAGCCGATGTGATGGGTATATGTTGTGGCTATGGATGGTCCTGCATGGTGGTGAGTGAGGATGTTGTAGTACTCTCCTACTGATGATGTGGGTCCTACAAAAGGAAAAATAAATACCTATAGCATAAAAATGACATAAAGATGAAAGTACATGTATAGTGAAATAATAAAGTAAAGTAACAGATCTACATGGTGATGTGCTTAGTGATTTATTACTAGTACTATGTGGCACTCATGATGGTGAATGTGCTTGTGCATCATGCATTGAATGCATGAAGGTGTAAGATGTTGATGGGTTTAGGGTCATTAAGGCCTTCAATATTGGCCAGACGATATGCTCCTGAGCCATATTTGTGTGTGATAATGAATGGGCCCAACCAGTTTGGGGTGAATTTATCACACTGTTGGTGAGGTTGACTTGTGATTTGTTGGTTCTCTTTGAGAACCAGGTCACCAATTTTGAACTCGAGTTGATGCACCTTACTATTGTAGGCACGGTGAAGGTGATCTTGATAGACTCGTGTGTGCTCGATGGCATGGATGTGATGTTCATCGAGGAGTGTTAATTGATCTAGATGAGCTTGGTGAGCGGTGTCATCATCAATGAAATCCTTCATAGATATCCTTAAGGAGGGTATCTCAAGCTCAAGGGGCATGATAGCTTCTACCCCATATACAAGTGAAAAAGGTGTTGCCCTAGTAGGGGTATGAATGCTGGTATGATATGCCCACAATGCTAGGGGTATTTGATTATGCCAGTCTCGATGAGACTCTACTACAATTTTATGAAGAATGGAGCAGATGGTTTTGTTCATGGCTTCTACCTAGCCATTTCCTTGAGGGTAATATGGGGTCGAAAAGCTATGGTGTATGTGAAATCTGTCACACAGGGCTCGAAAAGTCTTGTTTTTAAAGGATTTCCCATTATCAAAAATTATTTGGGAGGGAATTCCAAAGTGGCATATGATATGCTCCGTGATGAATGCTGCAATTTTGGCTCCTATAGTTTGAACCAGTGGGATGGCTTTGACCCACTTGGTAAAATATTCTGTTGTTATGATGATAAATTTGTGATTGCTAGAGGAGGTAGGTGTAATTTGTCCAATTAGATCCAGGCCCCATTGGGAAAAGGGCCACATGGACTGGATAGGTTGAAGTGCTTGGGATGGTAAATGTGTTAGGTTGGCATGTTGTTGGCATTTGATGCAATATTTGACATACTCGTAGTAGTCTTGCTCCATTTTGGGCCAGTAGTAGCCCATACGGAGGATGTGTTTGGTGATTACCATGCCACTAAAATGGCCACCACAAGTACCATCATGGGTTTCTTGTACAACCCATTGTGATTCTTGTGGTTCTAGGCAATGCAAGAGTATGTCATCATAGCTACGATGGTAAAGGATGTCCCCCAACAAGGTGTAGTGGATCACTCTTTGTTTAAAAGTTTGGCATTGGGCATGGGGTAAATCACATGGTAGGAAACCTAGTTTGATGTACTCTTTGATCTATGAGAACCATGGGTCATGAGGTTCGGTGTTTACCACATACACACCACCATCATCTATGGGAGGTGTGGGTGATATAGTAGATTGTGTAAGTGTATGAATGGATACAGATGTTGTGTCGGATGTTGGGTTTTGTGGAATGAGGGACCCTAAGGAGGCCATAGTGTCTACAAAATGGTTTGATGATCATGGAGCGGCTTCGAGGTCATACCATTCAAATTGGGATAAGAGTTGTTGGGTGATTTTCTTGTACTATTGGAGGACTAGGCAATTGCATAGCCAGAGTTCCTGCACTTGATTTACTATCAAGAGTGAATCACCTATGATGTGGAGGTATTTGATGTGCATAGAGTGTGCTTGTTTTAGTCCTAGGATTAGGGCTTCATATTCTACATTGTTGTTGGTACAAGGGAAATCGAGTTTGAATGAAAAGGGGAGCGGTTCTCCTTCTGGTGTAAAGAAGACAATGCCTGCACCCCCAACGTGGAGACACCTGGAACCATCGAAGAACATGGTGAGATCAGCCATGAATTTGGGTTTGACATATTCTTCCTCTTCGGTTATGTGGAAGATGGAATCATCGAGGAGTTGAATGAGTAGGGGTTGATTGTTAGTTATAGGGGCTTCAGCCAGTTGGTCGATGATGACTTGCCCTTTGATGGATTTTTGAGATACGAATTCTAGGTCAAATTCAGTTAGGAGCATGATCCATTTGGTTGTGCATGAATTGTGATAACTTTTGTTCATCATATACCAAAGGGGATTATCTCGGGCGATGACAAAAGTTGTGTGGTTTAACATGTAGTGTCTTAACTTCTGAGTAGCGAATACTACTGCTAGGCATAGCTTTTCCATGTATCCGTATCTCATTTCATAACTAACTAGTGTACGAATGATGTAGTAGATAGCCTACTCTTTATCGAGAGCATTCTTTTGAGCTAGGAGTGTACCTAGCACAAGTTCTATAGCTAAAATGTATAGAGTCAGTGGTAATTGTGGGTGTGGTGGTGACATGACCGATGGTGATGTAAGGTAAGTTTTGATAGCATCGAATGCGGCTTGATAGTTATCATCCCATTTGAAGTTTACTCCTTTTTGTAGGAGATGATTGAATGGTTGGCATTTATCTGATAATTGTGCTATAAATCTATGGATAGAAGTAATCTTGCCCTAGAGGCTATGCAATTGCTTTAGTGTGGTAGGAGGAGGCATCTCGATGATGGCTTTCACCTTACTAGGATCTACCTCAATGCCTCATTGGGAGACAATGAACCCTAGTATCTTTCCTGATGTAACACCAAACACGCACTTCTTAGGGTTGAGGCGCACGTTGTGTTCTAACAATCGATCAAAAATCTGACGGAGATCTTCGAGATGGTCGACACGTTTCTTGGACTTAGCGATAAGATCATCCACATAGTCCTCAATATTTTTATGCATTAAATCATGAAATATGTAGGTCATGGCTCGTTGATAGGTTGCCCCAGCATTTTTGAGGCCAAAGGGCATGACCTTGTAGCAAAAGGTCCCCCAAGGTGTTGTGAAGGAAGTTTTGTGTTGATCGGCTAGGTTGATTCTGATTTGATTATATCCTAAAAATCTATCCATGAGGGAAATCATTTCATGACCCATGATGGAGTCAATGAGGGAGTCAATGTTGGGTAGAGGGAAGTTGTCTTTGGGACAAGCTTTGTTTAGGTCATGAAAATCTGTGCAAACATGAACATCATCGGATGGCTTGGGTACAGGGACCATGTTGGATACCCACTCGGGATAGTCGATGGGTACTATGAAATCAATGTCTAGGAGCTTTTGGAGCTCAGATTTCACTATCAATGTGATAGTTGGATGCATGCATCATAACTTTTGTCTTACTGGTTTGGCATTGGGATCTAGTATAAGATTATGAACCACCACAGCAGGGTCGAGTCCCAGCATGTCTTTGTATGACCATGCAAAAACTTTTATATACTTGCACAGGAAGTTCATGAAGGTGATGCGCTCCTCGGGTGAGAGGCTAGTGGCTAATTTGAGGATGTGTGGATTTTCTGGATCATCATCGATGTCGACATCGATCGTGTCCTCGATGAGCATGCGAGATCCATCACACAATTATTTGAGGATAGGAATGAGGTTGAAGTCATCAATGGCCTCGCTGAACTCATACTCATCATCTATGTAAATTCCCGTGTGATGGACCTGAGGGGCTTGGGATGATGTGGATGAGGAAGGGGTATTTGCCACTTGCAAGACATGAGGAGAGAGAAGGAAGTCTCTAGGTACTGGTATGTGTGAGATATGTGCGAGATCGATAAATTTTGGGTTTGGGGTATCATCTCGAATTAGCTGGTGGCTATAGCGGAGGGGAGAGCGTAAGTCTACTTCAACCATGTTGATCGATGATGTAGGTGAAGTAGGTGGGGAAGACTCTAGTGAGGGAGGTTCAATGATTTGTGCACATCTTAAGAGGCTCAAGGGAGGTCATAGGACAACTGGCGGTGAACGAGGATGAGAGGCTGCTCTCTGGAGTTGCCTATGTATAGGCGGGAACATAGGTAAGCTATCGATGGTGGATAGGGGATTGGTCGGTCTATTGATGGTGGATTAGGTGGATGGTCCATCTATAATGGTGTAGCCAGAGATAAGGTAGCAAAGTGTTCTGCCAATATCTCAACATCATAGAATAAAGAGGTATCGACTATAGGAGATTCTTGGAAGAAGTCATAGGGGACTATGATGGTTGAAGTGGGTGAAGGCGTGTCTTCTAATATATCCATATCGATATATTCTTCCAAGGTGTGTATTGGACATGGAGGAGGATGTAGGGATAAATCTTGGATCTCATCTTCTAATGTATAGATGGTGGTTGGGTGATAACCTAGGCCGGTTTTGTTGGTGGGTGATCGGACACAAGGATTTATGGGTGTACGTAACCCTTGCTCATAATGACCTAGCCCGAACCCATGCCAATGAAAATGTTGTAAGTAGCGCAAGGCAAATTGAGGGTTGGCTAGATGTGTAATTGCATCACCAGAGCTAGATTGTGGTATTGGAGCAGTTGGTGGAGGGATCGAAGAGTCGACTCCTGCATACACAAAGTTGGTGTGGTTTTCGGGACTTCCTAACTGTATGATGGTTCCAATGGTAAGGACCGAAGCTGAAGGGTGACCGAAATCATGGGTGGATTGGATCAGAGGGTCACATACATGAGCATCACATACATTATAGTCTCCTGGGCCTGAATTTGTCATGAATATGGATATGCATGGTGTGGTACGCTCTGGTGACTGAGGTGGGGTATCAGAATCAGTTGAGGAAGGAGAAAGTTGAGATTCCTTGATGGTCATGGCTGAAGGGTGTGGGAGTTGTTCCTCTAAATTTGATGTTGGTTGTTCTGGTTCATGATGTTTGGTTGTTGTGTCTTGAATAGGTTGTTTGTTCTATGTAGGGGATGGCATCGACATAGGTGCTGGGATACGTGGAGATGTGAATGTCTTAGGTTTTAGTCAGAAGGGAAGAGGAGGTGTTTGTGGTGTAGGAAGGATAGGGGCTTCCGTATGCAAAGGTGGGGAAGGTACGGTAATAGGTTGTGTAATGGATGATGATGATGGTTGGGGTACCATGGGTGGAAATTGGAATGGTAGAGGTTGGGATGATTGTGGAGGCCATAAGGATGGTGGTGAAAAAGGTATGGTAGAGGTTTTGGGTCCCCCGAAATATGGTGCTAATGGTGCAGACATCGAGGTTTGTGCTCTTGATGAACACTAGGATATTGAGGTGGAAGTTGAGGAGGATATCGATGCTCCTACTGATTGGTGAGAAGATACAAGGAATAGTTGGGATGATGAGAATGATGGTGCAGGTGGAAGATCTACCACATTGCAAAACTTAAATGGGTCTCCATCGGTTGGGACATAGTGAACTAGTCCATTGTGGATGTACTTAAGGCAATGGTGTAGTGTGGATGGGACACACTGCATATCTCTAATCCAAGGGTGATCGAGGAGAATGTTGTATTGCATTTCTCCTTGGATGATATGAAAGAGGATGGGAATGGTATGGATGCCTACATGGATTGGTAAGACTATGGATCCTATGGTAGGTCTCATGGAGCCATCGAAAGCATGTAGGTCAAGGGAAGGCATGGCAAAATGGGCTTGAGGGATGTGTAGGTGATGTAGAGCTATTGTGGATATGATACTAATGGATGAGCCCGTATCAATGAGTACCCGCTTGTAGGTGATATCATTGATATTGGCTTGTATGTGGAGAGGGGGATCTACTCCTTCTCCTATGAGTTCCATTATCTCATGGTCATGGAAACTGATTGAGGGCTGGAGGTAGCATGGGATATTTCCAATAAAATTGACAAAGGCATTGGTGTCATGTGTCTCTAAGTCAATGGAATGTAGGATGTCATTCAATGCCTCATGATGGGGTTGAGATTGTTGTAGGAGATCGAATATGGATAGCCATGCAGGGGCATTGCGTAATTGATGGGTTAGGCTACCATAGATGGTGATCACATTTTGAGGTGGTGGTGGTATGGTATTAGGCATTTGTGGTACTTGTGGTGATGTGAACTGAGATAGGGGGAGAAACGATAGGTGTGGTCTGGCGAGATGGGTATCATTGGTTCCTCATAGTAAGGTTGATCATACCTACTACACCACGTGATGGAGGATCACATTGTACATTGTTCACTTGGTGAGGTGGAGCTAGGGGATTGTTTAGAGGTCTAGGAGGATTGGGTCCTCTGTGATCCGGTAGGGGGTTTTGGAAAATCCCTAGGTTTTGATTTTGAGGGGCTAGAGGGTTTGCTACCTAAAAAGTACCCCTATCGATTAGGTCTTGAACTTGCCCATGGAAGGAGTGACATGAATCGATATTATGGCCACACTACCTATGGAAAGGATAGAAGAGCTGCTCATTATAGTCATGAGGCTTGGGTGAATTTGGATCCAATGGGTGGATCTCAGGTAGAACGAGATGGTTGCCCTCATACAATCTATGGAATAGGGCTGGTAATGGTTCGGATAAGGGTGTGAAGTTGCATGGTGGACCCTATGGGTGCATGCCTCGGTATTGTTGTGGTCGAGGTGGAGCAGGAGCATTAGCTTGGAATGCTTGTGGCTATGGTGTATAGGGTGGAGGAGTCGGTGCTAGTGCTAGGGTAGTAGCTATGACTTGGTTGGCTTGTGGTGGCCAAGGGTAAGGTTGATTTGGTGTGGGTCTATTGAAGTGGAAGTTGGAGTTATAGTTGGATTTGGATCTCAACTTAATCTTCCCAGACTGAACCTTAATGTCTTCGATCACTTTTGCTTGTGAGATGGCATCTTCAAAAGTATGACTTTGGTGAAGTTGGAGGGATGTGGAAATGTGTTTGTGGCAACTCTTGGAAAAGAGTGTCACAAGCTCTGAAGTGGGGAGGCTATGGGTGAGGTCATGGATAATCGCTCTCCATATAGAAATGAACTCAGTAATGGGTTCATCATCCACCTATCATAAGGTGTAGACATCAGAGAATGTGGTCTTATTCTTGATGTTGATGGAAAAGTGCTCTAGGAAGGAGTTGGCCAGCTGCTCAAAGGTATACAGGCTATGGCATGGGAGCATGTTGTACCAATCCAGTGTTGGCCCAGTGAGGGATAGGGAGAAGGTATGCAACATAAGAGGGTTACTACTATGAAGTTGGTAGCAGGAGGAGTGGTAATTGCTCACATGCTCTCTAGGGTCTTCCTTACCTCTATACTTGTCAAATTTTGGTATTTCGAAGTGATAGGGATAGGGAGGAATGGGAACTGATGGGTGAACTAGCTCATTGCATAGTTCATCATAACAAGGCTTTTGTGGCCCATAGCTAGAGGTGCATAGGTTCAACATTTTGACTTCATCTCGTAAGAGTTGAAGTTCGGGTGTCATAGGAGTAGGGGATTGAGCTAGGGTAGGCTGACCCTATGGATGTGGTGGATATTGGTATTGTTGTTCTTCACAATATTATGGGGAATATTGTTGTGCCTGATCATGATAAGGTGGGTACTAGGTGACATGTGTTATCATGTCCACTGGTACACTAGGTTGTGGGGTAGGTGTCTATTGAGGATAATAGTATTATGATTGGGAAACATGCGGTTGTGGCATGGGTACTTGTTGGGTTGGAGCCTGTTGTAATGGTTGGGCCATAGGTGGTGATGACCAAACTGGAGGAGGCATAAAGAAGCTAGGTGCAGCTGGTGGTAGTGTAGGTGTCAGAACTACTGATACTAGGGGTGGTCGAGATGAGGTATCAAAGGATGGGATCTGTCTCTACCCTGGAGGGTAAGAGGTAGGGAAGCTAAACTATGTAGAATAGCCTGGCTGAGTGGGTGGGTAAGCTATCGGTCTCGGTCCATAGGTAGGATGGATATTGGTAGTGGGAGCCTAAAAAGGAGGAGGTGGTGGTATCCTAAAGGTCATCATAGGCAAAGGTGGCTCCAAAGGTTGGGTATCATACAGTCTGGATACCTAGGAGATTGGTGGGAAAGCTGTCAAAAATGTGGGATAAGCTATCGAAGTAGGAGCTTGGGTTGAGGGGAAAGTGTATGTGTACACTCCCTCTTGGGTTTGTGCATCTTTCTCTTGAAGGGGCTGTTGGTAGATACCTTTAGATATGGTGAAGAATGGCTCTTGGGAAGATGATGGTTGGTACTCTTGTGAAGAGTATGGGTGTGAGGTTTGAGGGAATGCTTGTGGTTCCTATTGGGAAGGGATCTATTGTGTAGTTTGGAAGGATGGCTTTTAGCTTCCTACAGTGGAGGAGGATGGGTCAGACACCATTCCTATGGTAGGGGTGAATGATGCGACCTCAGGATGGGTACGATTTAGGAGGGAGGAATCATTCTCAAAAAGGGATTGAGATAGATTTTGGAAGAAGGGATGTGCAAATGTGGGTGAAGTAGGCATGACCTCCTCATCTATGGTAAATAATGGAGGAGGTTGTCCTAGTGCTATGTAGATTACATGGTCATAGAATGTGGTCGATGGATTAGGTGAGGATGGGGCTGAAAGGAGTGGGTAATCCTCTATGAGTGAAGTAGCAAGGGCTTCACTCAAGGTTGATGTCTCATCATGAGGCATCATGTGTGTGAGTTGTACATTAGATTCTATGCATGAATCAGATGTGTCTATGGTCTTCCCCTTCATGATCGAAGGAGTAAGAGTGGACTGACTAGAGGAAGGGGGAGGCCATTCCTCCATAGAGCGTGCTTGCTCATGCGCTCTACTACGGGTGACCACAAGCATAGTAGCATGTGTAAAAGGGGTTTTTAGGAATAAACCCTATGTGATATAGACTCAACTATGTCTAATGTAAGTGTAAAGTAAGTGACATGTTGTGTGTAGCAAGACAATATATAGTGTAATGTGTTGAGACCGGTCCGTGATCATGCAAACAATGGTAGACCAGAATCAATTCTAAATGCTAAAAAAGTAAAAGTGTTTTGTTCATTTTGTGTGTTGTAATGTTGATACTCCCTATGTAGAATCAAGGGTAATGGAGTGAATACTCTAGAAAATTAGGAATGTCATCAATATCAAACCTCCTACAACACCCAAAGATGCACAGAATAGAATGGTATCGCAATGTGCAAATGGTGACCTGTATGGAAGGTATAGTAAAATGATATCCTAAAGGGGGAGAACCCACTATGCTGAAGTGAGTTCACTATATCCTCTCATGAGAAGAGGTGGCACTGTCTAAGACGTGCTAGGCATGGTCAAAAACCCCATGCTTTCGCTTCACCCTCGATCGGGCTTAGTCAAGAATGACAGTTACCATGTCCACAAATTATATTAGCCTTGTGGATGAAGGCGTCTAATCCTATCCCACTCCGTAGGTAACCATTGGTGATGAAATCTAGGGCCCAATCACAAAAGTGGGGGATTTTTCGGTGATGAAATCTAGAAAACCACTCGTATGGCTACTAGGTGTCTAGGGGGTGAGCTGATGGAGAGTGAAACTCGATCCACACCAGTCTCGAGTGATGGATTGGGGATGAAGTCCAATCTCACCACTTGTTTAAATACCATGTGAGTGTGTGTGGGTTTGTGTTTTGCTAATGGTGTATGCAAGGTAAGAAACTAACTAATTGCATTTTCAAAAGAAAACTAATCCTAATGCCTTTTCGAAAGCAAATGATTAGATAACTTGTATTCTTTGCAAAGAAATGGTCTAGTCCTAAATGCCTTTATAAAGCAAATTAATCTACTTTGCAAAACATGGAAACATGCAATCCAAGTGTGTGAAGTAAAAGGGGATTAGGAAACCCTGATTTAAGCTATAGATTACAATATGCTTTAGAAATTAGATGACATAGAAGAAGGGGATTAGGAAACCCTAATTTTAACCATTAGAATGTACACTTCTTTTAGCGATAGATGCTATAAACAAAGGGGGAAATAAGGTAGGCTTGTACTACATGCAAACAACTAAAGGAAATGTAAATTTATTTGAAAATAAATTTTAAGAACTTGCTAGAAAGTTGCAGGTCTTGGAACTTCAAAGAAATTTAACAATCCTACTAACTTGAAATGAAAGCAAATCTACACCTAGAAATTGTTATTTGACTAGTGCATGCTTTGTGCTTTCAAAATATTAGCAACAGAGGTGTAAAATGAGGCATACCTACATTATGATGCTAAGGGGGGTTTTCTTGGCCCCTAAAGAGGTCACCCCTATGGATTTGGGGGTTTTTGAGGCTTCTATGCTCAAATCACCACCCGAGGGGTGAATTCGGTTTTGAAGGCTCAGATCTGATATCTGATAGTTCAGAAGGCCTCTGGAGGTTGCAGGGAGGTCTGAGAAGTCAATATTGTGAGGTTTTGGGGCTCTTAAATGTAGATCACCACCTAGGGGTGAATTAGTTGGTGAATTGCTTCTGGGGGGGGCGAATCAGTTTAGAGGCTCCAAATTTGAAATCTAATGGCCTAGGGTGGTTCCTAGGGCTTTGGAGATCTCTGTGGTAGACAGATTTAGTACCTAAAAACATAGAAAATAGAGAACAAAGTTAGATTCACTTAAAATAGTTAACCTAGCATTGTCCATTGTGGGGGTCCCACCGGCGTGCCAGAATGAAATGGGTAGAAAATGATATTTGATAATTTAACACAAAACACAATGATGCATTAAACAAAGAAATTGTAATTTCATTGATATTAAGAGATATGTGTTACAAGAGGGACATGATGCCCTTTATCCATTTCTTTTCCTAATAATGTTACAATCAATTTGATGTCTTCTTCAATCGTCCCTCAATGTAGGTGGGCTTCTTTGTATGTGGGCCACCGCAGGGTTTGTTTGTTTGATGTTGTTCTTCCTCTTCATATCTAATAAACAACCTATGAAGAACCTGCAAAAGGGGGTTAGTGTGATGGGGGGCTTGCCTTAGTCAGGCCCCATATTTAGGAAGATGAAATGACTATAAAAACATAATAAAAACTGAAATAAAGTATACAAAAGGATATAATATAATAAAATAGAGCTTACCTCCCAAATCTGGGGTGATTTGGGGCCTGTAGACCCAATTCGCCACTCGAGGGGTGAACTAAGGCCAGATTCATGGGGCAAGGGGTGATCTGAGCTGTGAGGTCTCTTTTGCAAAATCTCTTCGGTGGATCGATTCCTAGGCAGCTGGGGTGCCTCTGTATACTGTCAGAATCTGACTATGTATGCTAAGAACTGACTGTTCAATGTTCACTTTCCATTTCTATAGAGTTTCTATGCTTTGTTGAATTTGGGAGAGAGATGTAATTAGGGGTTTAGGACCCACTATTTATAGGAAAAGGCAAGGTGCAGGGGGAGGAGTTAGATAGACTAAACCTAGGTTTGATTCTGACTAGGGTTAGGTTAGGAAATGCAATGTGGCAACATCACATTCCTTATGGGAAATATCCCATCCTCACACATGTGTGAGGATGGATTAGGGCTAATCCTGATTAGGAGGTCTTAAGTCAATTTAGGACATGATTAAATAAATATCCTAAAAAACCCTAATTTCACACATGTGGGAGGATGTAATTAGTGTTAATCAAGATTAAGGGTTCTTTTAATCAATTTTGCCCTAAAAAGGTGACTTAAGTGAAGTCAACATTAAATTAGATTTTAGGTATTGACTTGTTAATTGTTTTGGTCAACTAATACCCCGTGGGGGCCTCAATTGAGTGCAAATAGGTTGTCGAAGGATATCCCAATGCATGGGATGTGATTTTGAAGGCTTATGAGGGTTTAGGACCTGAAAGTCGATGGAGTGGTATATGGAAGTCTACATATTGCTATGGCAAACTATGGCAATCTACGTATTACTACGCATGACTATGCATGACTACACCTGACTACGCATGACTATGATAGCCTACAATAGCCTAGGGATGTCTGGAATCACCTATGGATACGTAGAAGTAGCAATGTGTGACTTTTGGGTGTCTACACCATGATTATAAGTAATCACACTTTAATCCAAGACCACTTAAATCTTGTTTGTGTAGTTAGCACACATTAATAAAGATAACAAAAACCTACATGCTAGTATTCTTAAGGGTTTTCACAACCCTTTGATAACTACAATATAAATTTTTGGGCTATATTGGGTATATTATGAGCCCAAGACACTAGCCTCCCATAGAGGGTCTCCAACATATTTTAAGTGTATTGAGGAGTACAATGTAGTAGGCTAGTGGGAGTTATAAGGATGATATTTATTAATACTCATGTACTATCTTGGACTACATACATAGAGGGTCACTTGCCCATACTGTTGATATCCCATATTTCAACTATCTCTCATGTGCCAATGGGTATATAGAGAGAAATTAGGTGTATAGGAACATTTGGTATACAGGGAGGCCACTAAGGTTTTTGGTTAGATTAGTATCTCAAGGGAAAGTGATATAAGGAGTTGAAACATCATATTACTATTATTTAAACAACTCTCTAAACTTTAGAACTATAGTTAATTGTATTTCATTTCCCTTTAAATTAATCTAATGGCTGAAAGATGCTCCATGACTTATAGTGTAACTTAGCAATTAGCAATTTTACCTAACCATTTTGTAGATGATCCTAAGAATCCTCCTACATTTGAGAACCCTAAATTTAAGGAAGAAGATGAGGGTGCTACATCCTTGGGTTCTTTAACCCCTCTTCAAGATAATCTATAAAAATTAGTCTTCAAATTCTTTGATCGCATGATATATTTTTTATAAAAATATAAGGATATTATGTACACCATCCTTGGGGATGAAAAATATAACCAAGGTATTTTTTTATGGGAGGATTCACTATTGGATCATCCCTAACAACCGAATTCTAATCCCTTGTATTTTAATCAAGTAAATCCACCCTTTGGAATCTTAAGTCTAAACCTTAATGTATCAACTTCAAATCTTGTTGACTCTACTCCTATTGTCATCACTACTTTCAAAAATAGTGGGACTTGAAATATCCCATCATCATAAGAAAATCACTAATCCTTCTCCCCTCTTGAGGAATTTCTAAGGGTCAATGTAAGTTGTCCTACATATCAACAACCAAGCATAAGTTACATCCCCAACCTGGATGTATTCTCTAGCACTCCATTCTAAAATCCTTTTGTCAATACTTTTATTTTAATCCTATCCATGTGAATATGAGTTTCACTCAAAACCCTATTCCCGCTACTTCTCATCTTACATCTACTAATTTGTTTATTTCAAACAACTTGGGGATGAGCCATGCGATGTTGCCTTCAACATTGTATGCCCCAATACCTCAACCTCATTCCTATTATCAAGGTCCTCTCATCCCATAACACATACTTTATGTGAAATTTAATCCCAATTTTTTTGAACCTCAAAATTTAACTTTCCAAATGGAGCAATAAAAGCAAAAATAACCTCTATCTAAAGGTCTTCATCTAGCTACAATTAGTTAACCATTAGATCCATTTTTAGCTAGTTATCATTTCCTCCGAACTTTGAAACACCTAAGTTTCAAATGTATAAGGGAAAATGAGATCCTATTAACCACCTTAGACTCTTTAGAATTGTCTATAGTGATATCATCTATAATGAAATGTTTCTACTCAAAATATTTTCTAAGATCCTTAGTTGTCCTACCTTGGAGTGGTACTATTAGATATCAAGGCATTTCCTAAATAGCTTTATGGATCTTGTTGAGATGTTTATCTGATAATTCTCTGTCTATATCAAATATGTCATAATTAGTGACCTATACAAGCTTAAACAAACTAAATATGAGGATTTTACCCACTTCTTATCAAGGTTATACGCCTTAGTGGGGAGACTTTATGATTATCTCCCATATAATATCTTATAGATATGTTCATGGGTAACCTTAATAAGGAATTGGACTTCTACCTAGAGATGACCAATGTATCTTCATTTGAAGATGCAGTTGACATGGCTAAGTGCATGGAGACTACTCTCCTCAAAATAGAACAACTAAAATCCATGTACCATAATAAGGGGGAGAATTCCTTCTCCCACCTAAAGGGGTAGTAAAAAAGTAAGCATGTTGTAAGCCATGGAGTCACTAACTTATGCTAGAAAAATAGTGTGTGTTGTGGTGACCCTTAAAAATATTGTCATAGAGAAACATCAATTATTCAAACCCAAAATACAATTCCCTAAACTAGATGAATACCCTTCGATCATCCTAAAATAACTCTTTGATGTCAAAATGATAGAGCTCCCACCCACCAAACCCTTAGATCCTAAAAGGGAAAAAACTCCTTAGTTCTACCTTGAGGAGCAATGTGCCTTTGATTGTCCTAATGGCTATTCAACCAATAGGTACAAGGGCCTTATAAAATTTATCCAAGAACTAATAGATAATGGTTAGGTTATATTTAGTGGCTTTGAGTCCCAAAATTTCTCAAATCAAGATCTTTATATTTTTTAAAATCCACTACCGAACCATGACCAAAAGGCAACAAAACAAATTCACTATAGGAATGCCCTATCCCAAGTCAAAACATGATGGGAACGATCTATTCTCTTAATAACCCCTCTTCTATTTGTGTTATCACAAGGTACCAACACAAAAATTAATCATTCGATCAACATATTAGACCTCCATTGATTATTTGTTCAAAAAGAGCTTCTTCCTCTAGAGGACCACCACTAATCATCCAATCCATCAAAGACAAGCATACTTTCAATGTCTATCAACAACTTGAAAGTACCTAGAAAATTTTTCTCCCCTCAAACTTCTTAGGACCTCTCCAACGTATAGGGATATCTTACTAAAACTATTGAATGAACAAGTTGTTCTTTAAGATCCAAACCCCAATGACCTTAATCCATGGTGGGATCCATTGGGGTCAACCATGCAACTATATAATTCTATGAGGATGATATTCATCCACCCTCTATGGTTGGATAGCTTCCTTTATATATCACAGATTATATTGATGATACCTTCATCAAAAAATATCCTTATCAATAATGTCTTATGTCTCGAAATTTGTAGCCTAAAATTCATTAGCAATTTTAGTCTAACCAAATAAAATTTGGAGAAATATGATCTTATAATATTATAATAAAGGTGGTAGGAACCTAGGGTTCCTAGCACAATGAATTGATAAATAAATAAATAAACCTAAAACTAAAAGAATCACTTTTGTATTGTTCGGGAAGTCCCTTCAATGTTTTGATAAATTATATTTCATATTTCATATATGTTTGAATGATAAATTCTTACAATGTTTTATACCCATTCTAGGGTTGCGAATGAAGAGTCACAATGCTAAGCCTAAACCCTAATATTATAATATAATAATTAAATTATATTTAATTATTATATTATTTTCTAAACCATAGGATTAATAATTAAGGTTATATATTAATTTATTATTAATAATTAATGTTAGGATAGGATCCTAACATTCCATCCCTCCTTGAAGAACTTTGTCCTCAAAGTTTTAGAAGGACTGAAAAATAGTCTTCGCAAAGTCTCAGTTTGTAGGTGGATGGTAGCAAGGGAAACTTTGATCGTCCATATCTTCTAAAGTATTTAAGATATTTACTTGAAGTTCACCATCTTGTATAAGTAGAAGAATATCACTTCTATCCTCTTTGTTTAATTGTATAATGCCAAAATAGATGTGCTTTTTAACATTGGAGTAGTCTTGAGATATCGGTGTATTGTGTTTGCTCAATTTATTTAGGATGTAAGCGAGTAGTTTTGTTATATTGATTTTTATCATCACTTATATTCCAAACAACTTATCATGGAATATATATATATATATTCATAGAGATACAGTTCCAATGCAATGGTAGGATAACTTTAATCCTAATATTCTTCTCCTTTATGTAACCAAAAGTGGTTTACTCTTATATTGAAAACTTGATAAAACCCATGGATGCCCTGCCAAGCTATTGCATTGTATTATCCCATATCTAGGGTCTCAAAATGTGGCCATTTTACATCTGGATCATTTGATGTTGAATCTGTGTGTTTGAAGCTTCTCATTGAGCTTGCAATCGGTTAGGTATTATTTATGGTTGGGCCAACCGAAGGGCTAAAGTGGATGGATGCTTTCAAACAATGATGATTTAGACTTTTATTCAAAAAAAATCATTGGCCTTTGTTAACCTTTGCAATTAATATCGTAGTCCCCCGCAACATAAAATTTTTATCTGTGCTCTGGACCATCATCGCAATTGCATTCTAATCCTAACGCACCTTCACGACAGTTCTTGGAAAAGTAACCATGTTGAAACCGACCATTAATGAAAGAGAAAAACTGGTTAGAACAGTCTGTATTGAGATCATTTAGGTAGTCAATATACGGGCATGCCACTTGGTTGAGTGTGTATTTCTTGTCATAAATCTGAATACTGCCAGTGTTGGATGGCCACTTGACCATATTAAATTTGTTGCCTGTGTTGGAAAAGAGCATGATTGACCCGACCAAGTTGCGGTCATCGAATGCGATAGGCCGCTTGGTGGGCTATCTTATATAGCCCTGGTCTTGGAATATTCTATTCCCACTGCAAAGTTCAATCCATTCACCATCTTATTTGGTATATCTTCATAGTGGTGGGTCTTCAGCCTCTCGTAAGCTATGGGTTTTGGGATTCCTAAATTCTCTACCCACAGATCTGTTTGCATTTTTCCAAAGGAGAATCATCCAACAGGGGAATCGGGCCACTTGAATCCATAGGGGCATCTCCAAGACCCATTATCACTGGCGTTACAGGGGTCACAGACTCCGGTGTCATAAAATGAGTCTCCAAAAATAAATAATGCTCATGCTTTCTTTGCATTGCTGCCACCAAGGAAACAAAATAGGATAACCGTAGAGGCCACAACATAGTTTAGGTTCATGTGCTCCATGCTTATCCTTTTCTTAGCATCTCACATAAATTCCTATGGTTTTGTCACCTCTTTAGAGGCTCTTACACTCGATCTTAATGTTAACCCAATGTGTTCACAAGCTGCTTAATGCATACCTAACATTTGTCATGGAGTTCTTGGAAATGGAAGCTGTGGAAAGTGTTCTTATGTTGAATGCTAGTGAATTACAAAGGTGTGCAATTAAGGTGATGATTAAGAGAACAAACATTCCTGGGATAAAAAATCAGGTTAATGGATCATTGAACAAGTACTTCAGTTTACCACCAACATTTGGTCAACTCTAGTTTCTTTCCTACCTTGATATTGTGAGAACTACGCTTGCTGAATTGACTGTTCTTTCGAAAAGGCTTGTAAGTCTCAATGTTCATGATTGTTCCATGTTGAAGAAGTTTTTAAATGTATCATATGAAAAAATTGGAGAGTTTTCAATTATTAAACTGCTGTGAAGTTGAGGAATTTCCTCCATTTCCACAAAGTCTCATTCATATGAAGGTGGAATACTACAAGAAACTATAAAAGCTATCCAGTATGTCTCCCATGATTAAGTTAGTGTGATCTAGTCTGATTTTATTGCTATGCAAGCTACACTATAATTGTCCACTACTCAAATACTGAATGCTACACTTCCTTATGTAGGAATTGTTATGGTTTTGTTAGCACTTTGATTGTTTTATATCTATGTGACTTCGTATGTGAAAATTTGAGTGTAAATATAATCATGCTTGTAAGTTTTCTATTGATATTTTTACATAATGGCTCTCTGTGTATGAATTATGCAATTTCAATTTGGTAAATTGGTTTGAAGTGAGCACCCAAATAACCAGATATTCACCTATGAACCATTTACTATCATATTTTCCTGCACTAAATATTTAAAGAGTAAGGAACCACAGAAAATGAAATTCATATTCAAATACATAGACCTAATGGTGGTGGCCATGGTGGAGGTCTCATAGAAAATAGATGTGCATAGGTGGTGACATCAGGTATTGCTGGCAGTGTTTGGAAGGTCGTTTCTTTCATCATTTTCTCTCTACCTGCAATATCATCCAATTTTTGTTGTGTATTTCTGCATATATTTGGTTGGTTTAGTAGGCACACCAGTGCCCATTCCAAATTGGTGATATTTGTATTTAATGAAGATATTTTCTGTTCCTTTATTTTTTTAAATACATATTTTACCCCATATTTAGCATAACATGAAATTATTACATTATGTGATATAATATTTCTGTATGCCATATTGTTAAATTTATGGTATGTATCCACTATTTTCCCACCTTTGGCATACCTATCTAGTAGGGCATTTTCCACTAAAAAATTTGTTCTCAGATTAACCTTTTTAGGGTTTACTAATGTTTCTCCTTTCGAAAATACATTATATATCCTTTGAAAATATTTGGCTTCTAGCTTTTCGAAAGGAAATTTTTTTTTAGGGTTTTGATTTATTTCTTTCTTCTCGAAAGATGAAATGGATACCACCTGAGATTCAATGACTATGGGATCATCCTCCACATGGGATTCCATGGCTATGGGCTCCTCCTCTTGTATTTTTATTAAATACTCTATATCGCTCAAAATACCATAAAGATGTTTCATTTCTTTATTATGTTCTTGTTCAATCCTTCTAATTTTAGCGATGTCATTTTTAAATTTCTTTGATATTTATGTCCCATATGGTTAGATCCATAAGGCTCTGATACCAAATGGTAGGAACCTAGGGTTCCTAGCACAATGAATTGATAAATAAATAAATAAACCTAAAACTAAAAGAATTGATTTTGTATTGTTCGAGAAGTCCCTTCAATGTTTTGATAAATTATATTTCATATTTCATAGATGTTTGAATTATAAATTCTTACAATGTTTTATACTCATTCTAGGATTACGAATGAAGAGTCACAATGCTAAGCCTAAACCCTAATTATAATATAATAATTAAATTATATTTAATTATTATACTATTTTCTAAACCATAGGATTAATAATTAAGGTTATATATTAATTTATTATTAATAATTAATGTTAGGATAGGATCCTAACACAAGGTGTTAAATAATGGAGAGTGTGAGGCTAGTGGAACTATAGTCTTGCATCTCAAAGTCAGACCCTACATCCTCAACATCCTATTTTATGTCATGCCTAATGATTTAACTTACAACATTATTCTTGGAAGTCCTTGAATCCATGCGATGAGGTCCATCCCTTCCATTCTCCATCAATAACTTAAATATGAATATCAAGACAAGACAATCTGCATTCTATCCAACCCTAAGCCCTTTAATTATTTTAATATGATCGAGGTTGATAATCCCAAGGATAGTCTTTACCCTTATCTCAATCCATCTTCATTAGCTTCTTCTTAAATCATTGATGCATGAAGGTTTTTAACCCTAAATTATCAATCTAATAAAATTAATAATTAATTTAAAAATAAACTCATAATAAAATTAGCATAGGAAATAATAATAATCAATACAAAATTACTAATCAAATCCACCTTAATAATAATAATCAATATTTTTTGGACCTATACAAGTTACCTCCATCTCCTTGAACTATATACTTTCCTTATAGGAAGGGTCAAATGGTACAAATATAAATTTAATCCTTCCTTTGTGTTGGTATACCAATTATAATACATGGCAGTAAACCTCTCCTGGTTGAACAACAATATGCCTTATGCTACTTGTTAAAATTATATCCCATCCCAAAATAGACACTTTTCAACATGGAATATCAAGGAAAAGGACTAGACCTTCATGAATAGGGTATAAAAGACCCTTTGGAGGCTAGATCCTAGCCAGGATGATGTGTGATAGGTCATATCCCTATCTATGGTTATCCTCATCCTGCTTCCCTTTTTTTTTATAGTAGTGATGAAGCTAATCTATTGTTTTGGTAGTCCTATGAAGACACTATCTCCATAAATAGGTTGGATTGAGAATAGGAGGATGAGGGGTCATTGCTCCTCATAGGTTTTAATATTTTTGGTTCACATATTTTGCTAGTGTGAATTTATCGACCCTAGCTTATCCTAAGTTGATCATCGATAAAATGACTATGAGAAGGAGGATGTCCCCTATAGTCCTCCTAGAGATGGCTCCTTAGACTATCTTGTCCAAAATGATTTCTTATTTGATGAATCATTTTCCCAAATAGCTAATATTGTTATCTTACAATTGGATTAGCACGATCAACCATCTCTTAGTCTTATAGATATTGAAATCCTAGGAGTATTGTATGTTCCCCCTCAATTGGAAGATGAATCTCACACTCTAATTGAAGAAACTATTGATATTTATATTGGAATGCCTTAGAATCCCAAAATCCTCAAGCTAGGTAAGGTATTATCTCTGATTGAATGTAAATAATACACTAAGATCTTGATGTAGTTAAGTGACAACTTTGCTTATTCTTATGCTAATATGCCAAAACTCTATCCCTTTCTAGTTTTCCATCACCTATTTGTCAAACCAGATGTAAAACATGGCAAGCAAAGGCTATAGAAAATTCATTCAAAATCCACTTTGCTTGTCAAGGAGGTGATCCAAAAGCTCTTGGACAATGAATCCATCAAAGCAATCAACTATTCCAACTAGATTTCTAAAATTATCCTTGTTTCCAATAAAGAGGGTAGTGTTAGAGTCTATAACAAATTTCAAGACATCAAGGTATATCCCAAATATGACTTTCCCTTGCTTAACAATGATATGATTGCTGATATTACTATAGGATGTGGTATGATGTCCTTAATGGATGTATTCTTAGGATACAATAAAATTAGAATTTTCCTTGAGGATAAATCCAAAATAACTTTCACCACTCTCCTAGGAACCTTCTACCATCAAGTCATGAATTTTGGATTGAAGAACACAAGAGCAACCTATAAAAAATCCATGACATACATATTTTATGATATGATGCATGATATCATGAAGAATTATGCTTATGATCTTCTTGGTTGGTCCCTAAACTAAGCAAACAATGTATGGTATTTGAGGCACATATTCAAGTAGTTGAGGGACTACAAGGTATGCCTGAATCCTCAAAAGTATATCTTTGGTGTGACAAAAAAACTATTAGGATTTAATTGCATCCCAATGGAACATCAAAGCAAACCTTGACAAAATATTGAATATCATCAACATGCCACCTATTAGCTTTTGATGTTGTATATTTGATGAAATAACTACCATAAGTATTAATGAGCATGCAATACTAAATAGATGGAACATAAAATATACTAAGCATGTAAATATCATGAGAAACTTTTGCAACTACTCATAAATAATCCATTAATGAAAGCTCACAAAAATAGTATATTGCTATAAAATGGAGGTCTCAAACTCTCCATATTTCATACATGCTCTACATTGTATCTATCATATCAACTACTACTACTCTACCTTGTGTACACAAAAAATATCTCTCTCTCCCTCTTTATATGTACATACAAAAGTAAATATATAATGAGAGGTGACTCTTGACCCTCCATCTTCCTATGATTCTTCACCTTCCTATTCTATGAACACATGTGCACATGGACAACATGCACATTTACATCATCAAGTACTTTGCACATTCTAACACTTGTGCATTTATTACATTGCATAAAGTAAATACTCAAACTCTAATCTAAGGCACACTCCTAATCTAAACATGTACCCATGGTGGTACATTATCATGTACCAAATAATGCAATATATTCCAACACCCC
Source organism: Wollemia nobilis (assembly GCA_028583015.1). Taxonomy (NCBI): domain Eukaryota; kingdom Viridiplantae; phylum Streptophyta; class Pinopsida; order Araucariales; family Araucariaceae; genus Wollemia; species Wollemia nobilis. The sequence continues at coordinate 2,493,416 of JAQPPZ010002512.1, forward strand.
CTATATTACATTATTTTGTTATAGAAGACTTTAGTCTTCAATATGGTCTTTGTCCTGGTTCTGGAACTTGAGCTCTTATTTTTATTTTTCTTCATTGTGCTCTTTGTCTTTATATTGATCAAGTAAATAATTAGTATCTTCATCTTGTTCCTTTAGTTCACTTTGATCTGTATTCAGCTTGAAAGTATTTTCTTTCATCTTCATATTTTCTTTTATGTCATGCTTCCTATTCCTTCTTCTTCTTCTTCTTTGTTTCTACATTTTTACTAGTGATATATCTCATTCATGAGGAGTTAGTATATCATCACAATAGTATTGGAAATGATTCAATATTTCATTGCTAGTATGTTCATTTTGTTTCATGTTTTGAAAGAATTCAAAAATAATTAATGATAGATATATCATAAAATATTCTTCTGATGTAAATATAACTATGTTTTGAGTATTCCACCAAGCTTTGAAAAGTACTTCATGAAAATAACTAATTAATGTCATAAATTTTCCTTATTTTGCTTCCTTGAGAAACAAAGAGAATATTTATTTTTTACTAGTAGACAAATAATTGTATCCATCAAAAGTATCTATTAAGTTTTGTGAATAAAATTTCAATTCATGAAATAGTTCTTCATTATCGAATGCATTCCTCACTATTTCATCCATGCTTCTTCTAATTTAATATTTGAAGTGAAATTCCTTATAGCTCCTTAGTATTATGTATTGAGAATATTTTTGATAGAATATTTTAACTTTCAAAAACGTTGAGGTTGACTACCTTATGACTCCCTAATTTAGTGATCAAATTCAATGTACTCTTTTCAATTCTCAAATTTTTAGGATACCCTGAAAATTCTAATGTTCAATCAATGGTTTTGACAAGGGTTTAATTTTTCAAATATCTAGGTAGAATTCCTTTTTAACTCCCTAGTATAAGATCAAATTTGATATAATATTTCCAATTTTCAAGTTTTGTGGAATACCTTGTATCTCTCAAGTGTTTTGAATATAATATGGCTTTTGATAATTTACTTAGCTTTCTAAGTTTTCCTTTGAGTTGAATTCCTTTTGTCTCCCTAATGTTCAACTTCTATTCTTCACCTTATTTCTCCCTATTTATGAATAGAAAGCTAAAGATAATTTTTGATGCAATTTCAAGTTTGATAAGGTTCTCTATTTTTAAAACCTTTAAGTTGGATTTCTTATGTCTCATTAATTTGAGCAAGAGACTAATACCAAATGTAATTTTCAACTTTTAAAACTCTATGTTTGTGTTTCTTTCAATTTTCAATAATATAGTTTCTAAATTTCAAAAATCTAAATTGGTGTTGAACTCCTTATAACTCTCTAATTGGAATTTAGAAAAATAATGTATTTGTAAATTCAATATTTTAATTTCAATGTGGAAATCCTTATTTCTCCAAGTTAAACTATTTGCTAATCTTCCTATGCAATTTGAATTTCAAATAAGATAAAGTAATTTAAAATACTTTCAATTAAATTCCACTTGCTTCAAAAATATTCTATACCATTCAATAAATATTCTAAGGTTTAAATTTAGTAATGCATTACCTTATAGCTCCATTTATCCAAATAACCTTAAGTGTAGAATAATAATTAATATTTAACTCAATAATATACCTTATACCTCCTTTGATTTTTGCAAAGGTTATAAATTAATTCAAATATTCCATACCTTCTTTAATATAGCACTTCAAACTTCAACTTGCTTCATGTAACTCTACAACCTGTGCTTTATTTGCACTCTTCTTTGACTGCAATGCATTCAATGCTCCTTGATGCTCACTAAATTTGGCTTTATGAGGTTTGACTATCCTTTTTCTTTCTTTCAAGCTTCTCCAAGGTACTCAAATATGATTCCAATGCACTTTCTTTATTGTGCTCAGGCTATTTTTGGCCCATGCATTAATAGGCACCCTTTAGATGTTGCACCTTCCTCCAATCATGACTGGTGTTCTGAGTTTTAAGTTCCAAGTGGCACCAAAAGTCTTTGCACTTCTTTGAACATTTCTTGTGGTGCTCTACCCAACTATATCTTGCTTAACGCTTGGCAAGAGCATTATATTTCATGGGATTGAATGTATTATTGTTGCCTAAGCATTGTAAGTACAATGTTCCTCTCCTCCAATGAAAATTTAACATCCTCCACATGGTAGATGACTTCTTTAACACTTTACTTTTCTTATCATGCACCTTATTAACCCTTATTTTAGTTCTCTTGTTGCTTGGCCTTCAAGTATTCGAAACTCCTTTGTGTTCAATTTTCCAAAGTTTTCCCAAGTTTCTCTTCTTCTCCAATGCTCTCCTTCAGTGGTGGTTAGATCTTGGTGATTCTTCTCACCTTTTTGGTTGCAGTTTCAACATCCTTTGTAATGGTGCTTGCTCTCATATTTGGTGGCTCTTCAATTTTTGGTGCTCAAGATTTTCAACATCTCATCTTCCCTAAGTAATGCAACCTCCTATAATACTTTTCTTCCTCTTATTTTATGTTACTTTCTTTGTCTAACATTATGGCTTTTCTTGCTATGATGGCTCTTTCTTTCCACGATGGCTTAACTTTACTATGGTGGCTCCTCCTTTAGTATGGTGGCGCTTCTTCACTATGGTGGTTCTCTATGCCTTTGATGACTTATCTTCACCAAAAATTTTGCACTTCTTAGTCCACATTTTTGGTGTCTTTAGACACCTCAAATCTGCCTTACCTTTGTTCTCTATTGAGTCTCTTCCTTTTTACTCAATAGGACTTAGAAAAATCTGCATTTCAATTAGAAAAACAACATATACTATTTCTACTTATCACTCCCTTTCAAGCAAGTTTCTAACTTCTATCTTTGTTGTTGTGTTTTTGCAGATTTCAAAATAATAATAATGTCTCCTTCCTTGGCTTGGAGATACTCAACTTAAACTAGATTTTTCTCCTTAAATAACTCTTAATACGGTGCTTTCAAAAACCTTAAAATAAACTAGTTTTAATACTTAAAAAATGAACTTTCATAGCACCACTTTTACACACCTTTTGTAGCTAGTATTTTTGGTGATTTGGTTCACCTATTTTCTGCTTCGATTTTGTGAAATTTGCAGCTCCAATTCCTTTTTCTTTGCTGCCCTAAACTTGTCAATCTTGTAGCTCTCCTTTCTAATCAAATGCTGCCTTAAATTTTTCAATTTTTCAGCTCTAATTGCTGCCCAAATTTTCTGCCTTTTTACCTTTAATTTGCTGCTTGAAAATTTGATTATTGTGGCTCCAATTCTCCTCCAAACTCATTCTCTTGGACTCTAAAATTTGTAGCTATTAGTGCTGCCCTCTTGCTGTCCTCGACTCTATACTTTTTCAGATTCTAGCATAGGCAATTCCTCATTTGATTTGCTGTCCTAAAATATCTCAAATATGCTAGGAAACTTCTCTAATTCGCAACTCTAAAAATCCTCTAATTTGCCACTCAATATTGCTTTCCAAAAACCTTTAGGTTGTTGTCTAAAACTCATTTAATTTGCAGCTTTCAGTGATGCCTAAAAATTAAATTCTATGTTGTTCAATGCTTCATGTTATATTTTGATATGGGAGATAGCAATCACAAGATGCAGAATAATATGAAATAAAGTAAATCTACGAGATGACTAAAAATATACTATAAATAGAAATGATGGAGATGTTTACAAAAGTAGCTATGGAGGAAATGAACACTCCATGAATATAGCTACTACTCAAGAATAGGCATTGAGCATATTACACCCCATCACATTACATCACACTACTACATCATACCACACTAGTCTACACTACTTCCTACTGCTCTATCTTACTCTATGTCTATGGCCCTTTATATAGGAAATAGGTTCCTTGGCCAACACTCTACCTAGATGTGCAAGGGATAACTTGCACATATACAACTTGCACTTTGACACTTGTGTAGTTATTACATTGCATGAAGTAACTAGATAACTTTCCCCTAAAGTAATCTAATGTCCTAAGTATGTACCAAGAAAGGTACATTTACATGATCCAAATGATGTAATATAGTCTATTTCTAACACCCCTATGTATTACATTATTTGGATATTGAAGACTTTAGTCTTCAATGTGGATCTTCTTCCAGTCCTTGAAATTCTGAATCTTCTTCTCTATTTTTTGCAACCTGTTCAAGCAAGTGATTAGTGTCTTCATAATCTATCATTCTTGCTGAGAGAGATTTGATTTCAAAATCATCTATCGATTCTTCCAGTTCTTCAATTTCTTCTATCCTCTAAGCTAGATGTCCTTTTTTATTTCTTTTTCGATACTCCAATTGAGGGTAATTGGTTGGACGCTGAAATTGTTGCTGATGAGGATTTTGATATTGTCATGCCTGAAATTGATTCCCATTGTTCATATGATTTCCTTGATTCTGATTTTTGGGATTGAACCTACAGTAGTTGGTGCTATGGCCTTTTCTCTTGCATATCTGACAATACCTATTATACCATGATTTCTGTCCTTTTGATGAAGTAGCAATGTTTCCCTATGGATTTTCTTTAGATGACAATGCATTGTTAGACATTTCATCTTTACCTATATTTTCCACTTCATATTCCTGTAGAATATTGATTAATTCATCAAAAGAAGTATCTTTACTTAGAACTTGTAAAGATGTTACCAACTATTTATAGCTATCTGGAAGTGCTCTCATAGTTATTTGAGTAAGAAGTTCATCCTTGACTATTTCTCCTAAGGTAAATAATTTCCCTTTGATATATGCTACCTTCCTTAGGAATAGTTCTATGCTTTCTCCATTATTCATTTTTAATGAATGAAGTTGAGTCTGAAGATGGAGAATGGTAGCCTTATTCTTTCCTTCAAATATTTTCTCTAGGCTTGTCCATGCATCTGAAGATATTTTTGTTGAACTGATATAGGGTTGTATTTCATCAATGATTGCAAAGGTTATTATCATTAGTGCCTTTGAATCATTTTCTATGAACTTTTGGATTTCAATATCATATGTGGTAGGTATTTGTGTTTTCCCTTTGATGATATCCCATAATTTTTCATATACCAAGATAGCTTTCACTTTATTCTTCTAGGAAAAATAATTAGGACCCTTGAGTAATTGAGATTATGCTAGGAAGAATTTGTTTGAAGCCATTTGAAAACCCTAATGTCAATCCTTAGATTTTGTAGAATGCCTTATGACTCCCTAGTATGCTATGGATAAGATATAGTGCTTTTGTAGAAATATAGTTCAATATTTGATTGATTTTGTAAAGTTTTGTAGAATACCAAAATCAATTCCTATTATCCCTTATTACTCCTATTGAACTAAGCATTGTTCCCAAATTTTAAAGAGGTTATAATGTTGGATCTTTTGTCTCCTTTTGAGAATATTGAGACAATAATATTATGAATATCCAACCTATGAAAAAACTCTCTTTATAAATAACCCTTTGGGAATTAGGTTAAGTGTATCTAATTTTCCAATTAATTGATTTGATGTAGTAGCCCTTATGACTCCCTAATATTTGGATAAATTAGATCACAATAATATTTGCAAATATTCAATATTTATCCAAGTAGAAACCCTTATTACTCCTAGGTTTTATATTGCAAATATTTGATTCATTTGATAAAATATTTCCCTTGATGTATGGCTTTCAATGTAAATAAATTCCTTTGATTTAAACCTTAAACCCAAGAAAAAACAAAAAAAAAAATTTTTTCCCTCCCTGTAGCTCTAACTTCTCCACCCTTCACTGATTTTAGAGAAGCTTGGACTGTAGAATTTACGTAGACATCATGGATGTTGTGACTGTATCCTCCAATGGAAGCGCTTGGAGTTTAATGCATTCCAAATCTGGTGTCTTCTAGGCTCTTCCCTTGACTTCGGTTGCCTTGAGCATTAAAGGCTCTAACACCTTCTTGACATGCTGCAACTCAACCCTTTTTGTATAGATGGTGAGATAGTAAATTCGATGATGAAGAATGATTTGCTGACTTTGGTCGTTGATGTCCTTAAAATGGAGAATATTCTTCTCTGATGTGCCAAGTGGCATGATCATTTCCCTTCGAGCGCTTGAGGAGAGTTTGGTGCCAACGAAATATTTGTCTACCTTCTTGTAATGTAAGAACATTACGTTCTTTAGAAAAATACTTGGTCTTCCTCTTTGATAAGTGTATCCCATACACTCAATGCACCAACCTATTCATGTAACTCCTCCTTGAAGATGAGCACTCTCTTGATTTGAGCGTTAGGGTTTTCCTTTAGTGACAAGTGTCACTTTCTTCTCTGCATGGACATAGTCTCTATTGTTGGTTTGAATGGACCCTTTGGAGATATTTTTAGCTTCGCAAATCCCCACCTTTGCTTTCATTCACTTGCATAGTTTTTTTTTGGGATATGGAGCAATAGTATGGAGGCCTTGAGCACCACTTTCAATGAGCGTATATGGAGTAAGTAACACTCCAATGGTGCTTCAACTTTTCTTTTCCTTTATATTTGTTTTTCATCCTCCTTACATAGATGCTATTGCTCTTGAATGACACTATTTCTCCCTTGCTCTTGTACGTGTATCTTGCAGGTTCAACCATCTAGGATGTGAGGAGTATGAGCCCTTTGAATGGCTCCTTGAGCTAGGCTTGGATGGCTGCTAGCATACGACCACTTTCAGCTGGTTTTTATAGCAAGTGTAGTGCCTTTGAGGCACCTTTAAATATGCCTTCTCTCCCTGTATAACCATATTAGAAATAGTGCAATATAATGTAAAATAGTTTTTATACAAGATGACCTTGTTGCACCTTCTTTTGCACTCCTCTTTGTAAATCTGAATTTCTGGTTTTGAGGTAGAATATTGAGTGCAATATAGGGGTTTTGAGGTTATCTCTTTGATTAGACACCTTCCCCTGTTTTCTTGGATATTTTATAAACGAATCCAAGCTTGTAACCACATGATAGAAGCTCTTTTTTCTGCACTATTTTCTTGTGCTTTGAACTTGAGACTCACCAAGTCTCGTTTGAGGCTTCTTTTGATGCTCTTATGGTGGTTACTTTCTTCTCCAATGCTTGGAGGATTGAGCTGATTTTGTGGCTTCCTTAGGCCACTTCAAAGTTGTAGATCTCAGTGCACTAATAGTGTCTTTAGATACTTTGACAAATTCTATTTTTGTGCCCTTCTAATGAACACAAACAATAATATTTGAGAGCAATATAATAGTGCAAATGAATCTAATAATATTTTACTTCTATTGCACTAACAATTTCACCTTATCACTCCAATCAACTCTAAAAAATAATGCACTTAATCAATTTACTGCAACTAATCAAGAATAATCTGAAATGAATCTTCAAGAATTATTCTAAAATTTCTTTATAAGCAAGGTAATAGGAGCTAGTCTTCTTTTTCTTTCCAAAGTAGATGATAGGTAGTTGATAGATAGTTTGAGATTCTAAAATCTAATCAACTCCTAAAGTGCAAATGAACCTTAAATAATCCTTTCTTTTTGCACATTTGAAGACTCTTAATTCAACTCTCCTTTTTGCAACTTTACTCCAATCAAGGTGCTTAAACAAATCTGATAAGTAATCCACTTAATGAATTTACTTGCACCAATAGTTGCTTACCTTTTTTTGAAAGCCCTTTTCGCCACTTCTGTAGAGGATGTAGATCTTGGTGTCTAAGATCACCAAGTTGCTGCCATGAGTAAGATCTTGCAGCTCTCTGTAGGCTGCCTTGAACAACTTCATCTTCACCAAAATATGGTCTCCAACTCTCTTTCACGAGCCTAGGATTTTGGTGGCTTGTTCTCCTCTTGTAGTCTCCTCATTTTGCTGTAGATTAGAAGAGATATTTGATTCTGAAGTGGTGCCTTCTTGCTGTGAGAGGTAATCTCCAAATCTCCTAGATTTGGTAGGCTTCTTCTATTTGAATCTTCCTTCAAGCTTCTTGTCAAATTCTAACTTCAAACAAGATCTTCTTCTCAAGATTCTGAATGTCTTGAGGTCTTCTAATATTTGGCACTCCTTGCCAAATTCTTCTTCTTGGGCTTGTTGTCGTATGGTGATAATTGTCCCAAATCTTTCACTATCTCCAATAGTGAATTTCTCCAATGAGTTCTCCTTGGAACTCCTTTGATGATTTCTTTAGTAAGGCTCTCCAAGCCTTTTACTGGATGCTCGTAGAGGCCTCTCCAAGGCCTTGTAGCTTCTTCTGGTCTTCCTTGAGACCTTATCTTCAACCTTCTACTTTTGGAAGTGTTGGTGGTGAGATATTCTCCTAGATATCTGATTCTGCTACCTTTGTATTTGAGCAGGACTCTCCTAGTCCTTCTTCATCAATGAGATCTTCTCATGATCTCTTTTGCTTTAGGTGTTGGATTGATTCTGAAGAATATACTCTTCCTAACATTTTTGTAGGAAGCTTTCCCAACTCACTTAATCTCCTTATTCCTGCAACAAAATATTAGTACTAAAATATACTTCTGAATTAGATACTCTCTTCTGGAGTCTTCTTCAGGATCAAGGCTTCTGTGGCCTTTTCTTCAAGGCTTATGTGGCATTTTCTTCAGTACCAAGGCTTATGTGGCCTTTTCCTCTGGATCAAGGCTTCTATGGCCTTTTCTTCTAGATCAAGGCTTCTATGGCCTTTTCTTCTTGTGAAGTTTCCAATCTAGCAATGGAGATCTCCTATCTCCCAACTTCACCACAATTCTTCTCCAAAAGTCTCTTCTGTAGTGTTCTTCTCTTGCAACAACTAATATCTGCACTATGAAGGCACTCTGACCTTCGGGCAACGAAGTTGAAATATCCTAGATTTCTATTGTAGGAGGTGTCCCAATCATCTAAGAATTAATTCCCTACAATAAAAGAACCTTCAAGTTAGTTTCTCTAGATCTCTTAGATGAGCTTCACTAGTTGATTCATCAAACTAGTGGATCAAGTGTTGAGTCCTAGTCTTCACAAGTTTTCCCTTGAAACTCTGTGGAAATACTCTAGCCATATGCAATCTCAGTATTCCAAAATCTGATATTTCTTTCAGTCCTTACTTGTGGCTCTCCTTAATTCTACCACCTAGACTCTTCTAAGAATTTTTTATAGTGACTAGTCCAATGGCGCGTCAGGTTGTCAAAAACTCAGGGTCAATGATAATGGTGGTTTTCCTATTGATCTACCATGGCTTTGATACCACTGTTAGCTTTTGATGTAGCATGTAATGGGAGATAGAAATCACAAGATGTAGAATAATATGAAATAAAGTAAATCTATGAGATGACTAAAAATATACTATAAATAGAAATGATGGAGATGTTTACAAAAGTAGCTATGGAGGAAATGAACACTCCATGAATATAGCTACTACTCAAGAATGGGCATTGAGCATATTACACCCCATCACAATACATCACACTACTACATCATACCACATTGGTCTACACTACTTCCTACTGCTCTATCTTGCTCTATGTCTATGGCCCTTTATATAGGAAATAGGTTCCTTGGCCAACACTCTACCTAGATGTGCAAGGGACAACTTGCACATATACAAATTGCACATTTAAACTTGTGCAGTTATTACATTGCATGAAGTAACTAGATAACTTCCCCCTAAAGTAATCTAATGTCCTAAGTATGTACCAAGAAAGGTACATTTACATGATCCAAATGATGTAATATAGTCTATTTCTAACACTTCTCTTCTAACTTCTCCAAATTGTTGTCTTCTTTTGTTGTCAAGCCTTCCTTCAATTGGATGTTCAAGGGATTTTCAAAATCTACCCAAAACTTCTCAATATTGTATCTCTATGTCACCTTGAATTTTTTGTCCTATGACTCTTCAATTTCTAATGCAAAATTAACAGTCTTCTCCTTTGTAAATTAGCTTTCAAATTCTTTGTGGATGTCCTCAAAACTCTCAAATTTGGTGGTCTCTTCTAGCTTCTTTCTCTTCCAATATTCCTTGTTGAATTCTGACTTCAAATTGGGTCTATTTGTTGGCCTTCTCCTCAAGAATTTAATGTCTTGAGGTCCTCAAAAATATCTTCCAAAATTTGGCAAACTTCTTTCCAAATCCTTATTTCTTTTGGGCTTGTTGTTGGAAGGCAATAATTGTCCCAAATTCTTCTTTTTCAGGAGCTACTCCTTGCAATATTCTACCTTGAGATTTTTAAATCTTCTCAAATGGCCACTTCCTCAACTTCCCTCAATAGGGCTCCTCTAGCCTTCTTCTTTCTCCTTCCAAATTTTCTTGAGACCACTTCTTTTGGGTTTTCAAATTCTACAACTTCTCAAATATTCAATAGGATTTTTGCTATTCCTCCTCTATCTTCAATATTCTATCTTCTATCTTCCAAATATGGAATTTCTTCAATGGGACCTCTATCTTGAGTCTTCTCCTTCTCAATATTCAATAAAGTTGCTTTCTTATTTCTTCAATTTGGAGTCTTCAAACTTCTATGGAGTCCTCTTTCTTGGATCTCCTCAATCTTCTTCCTTCAATATTCAATGGGGCCTTCTTTCTTGGACCTCCTTAATCTTCAATGTCTACTTTTTTACAACAAAAAATAATCCTTGAATGAGAAAAGTACATAGATTTCTAGTCAATAAAAGATGAAATTCTTCTCTATCTATTTTAGGAAGCTTCAAAACTTATGAGATTTAATTTTTTGCAACAAAAAACTTAGATAGTAGTAATAAATTACATGCAAAAATTCTAGATCTCTATAAATCAATAAACATCACTAGTTTTCCTTCAATCTAGTGGAAAGAGATCTAGGTTGAGTACTAGTATTCATGAATTTTCCTAAAACCCTGTGGAAAGGCTCTAGCCAAAAAAATAATTTCAAAAATTCTAAAAATGAGATTTCCTATCTCCTCTCAATATCTCTTGTGGCTCTCCCTATCTCCTATCAATCTACCTTGTGCTTAGATACCACTCTTGATGTTGTATATTTAATGAAATAACTACCACAAGATATAAAATGAGCATGAAATATTAAATATATGGAAATGACAGTATACTAAGTGTGTATATCATGAGAAACTTCTACAACTACTCATAAATAAGACATTAATGAAAGCTCATGAAAATAGTATATTGCTATAAAATGGAGGTCTCAAACTCTCCATATTTCATACATGCTCTACATTGTATCTATAATATCAACTACTACTACTCTACATTTTGCACACCAAAATTATGTCTCTCTCCTTCTTTATATGTCCATACAAAAACATATATATAATGAGAGGTGACTCTTGATCTTCCATATTCCTATGAATCTTCACCTTCCTATTCTATGGACTCGTGCACATGGACAACATGCACATTTACATCATAAAGTACTTTGCACATTCTAACACTTGTATGTTTATTACATTGCATAAAGTAAATACTCAAACTCTAATCTAAAGCACACTTCTAATCTAAACATATATCCATTGTGGTACATTAGCATGTACCAAATAGTGTAATATATTCCAACACCACTCCCTCAAAATTTAACTTAGATCTAGAGTTTCAAAGGTAAGATTCAATCCATATAGATATTCCTCTCTTAGCTCACTAATAAGTACCAGTAATTTTCCAATATTTTGATGAAGGATGTAGTCTTCAATTGGGATACAAACTATCAAGCAATTTTTGATACTCTAAAATGCTACCTCTTGTCCTTCACAATCCTTCTAAGCCTTCGTTGTTGTACAACATGGTAATAAACCATACCTTAGGTGTTCTGTTGGTGTAATATGATGACCAACATAGAGAGATCTATCTATAATATTAATAGGACTTTGGTCAACTATGAAATCTACTAAACCCCCCTATAGAATCTATGTCTTGCCACAATGTTTGCTTCTCAAAATCTCAAACATTATATGCTCAGTGACAAAACATTTGTCATCACAAGGTTTGACCCCTTGCAATACCTCATGTGAAAGCCTCACCTCTCAATATGAACTACTAAGTGGGTCATTATTCTTAGCAAAGTCAATCTTGAATTTTTTAGTTAAAATTATGTGAAAGGTCAATTCATTGCTAACCAAATAGCAGTCACACCCCCAAAAGATAACCATCATTTAGTCATAGATTTTTTAAATGATTTAGTATTCACCCTAGAGGTTAATAAATATGATTCTTGAACCTTATACTTTGATGGCATTAGATGTATCAAAGGAGTGGGGACAAGAATCATCTTGGTATCTCCTCAGCAATAACTTATCCCTCTATATTTTAAGCTTCAATTCTCATGCATCAACAATACTATAAAGTAAAAGGCTCTTATCCTAGGGTTTTGCATGACCTTAGCCTTATATATTAGGACCATATTTATTTTTTGATATTCCCAACTTGTGATAAATTAGGTGAATAATATTTATCAAACAAAATATGAAAATATTAGACCCTACAAAGACATTATCACTAAGCTAATGTCCATATTTGATAAAATAAATATTGATGCTATCCCAAGTCTAGTAGTCACCATGCCAATGCTATTGTCATGGTCAAATACCTTATCCTCTTAGAGTTGGATGATGAACAAACCATTATCATCATTCAACAAGTTAGGTAGCCCAAAAATCTATAATCTAGCCAATCACCATTAGAGGTCTTTTCTATAGAAATGTCTCCTTCTAATCCTTGGTATAAGGATATATTTGTCTTTCTTAGGTATAACATATGGATTGATGGTTTGAACCACAATGAGGGAAAAAAATTAAGGCAATGCATATATCACTATGTCATCATTAGCAATATCCTATACTGTTGTGCATTTGATGGTATTCTCCTTTTGTGCCTTTCCTTAATAGAAGCCCAAGTAGTCATCAAAGAGGTCCATGATGGATCATACAATGGTCACTTCAACAAAGTCATTATCACCAAGAAAATCTTATGGATGGGTTATTATTGAACCTCCATGGAGAAGAACTCTTGTGTCTACATTAGTAGGTGTGATAAGTATCAAATGCATGATAACCTTATCCATACTCTATCCCAATATCTTAAACCATTAACCTCTCCTTAACATTTTTCTATATGGGACTTAGATACCATTGGGAAGATCAATTTGGTATAATATAATGGGCACAAGTTCATCATCGCAACTACCAAATACTTCACCAAATGGGTTGAATCCATACCTCTATCCTCAACTATAGGAGTGCAAGTCTCTAAGTTCATCCTAAACCAAATTCTTTTATGTTACATCATCCTATTCATGCTAATATTTGATAATGGAACATATCCAAAAATTTTATGCTAAGTTCAAGATTCAACACATATTATCATTGTTTTTCTATCCTCAAGGTAATGGACAAAAAGAGGCTCCCAAAAATACTGTAATCAAGATCCTTAAGAAGCTTATCAACAAAACTAGTTGATATTGGCATCATCAACTTTATCCAACCTTGTAGGCTGATTTTACTAGTGTTAAAACTATTATTGGTACGATGCCCTATACTTTAGTCTATGGTATTGAATTCATCTTCCTATTCAAGGTTGAGGTGCCTTGTGCATCTTATTACAGAATGCTTCTATCCAAGAATAACATCATTTTATCCATCTTAGCCAATTGGAACTACTTGATGAAAAGTGGATCCATGCCTTAGAATACCAATGGGTCTAATAGAAAAGGCTCAAACATGCCTATGGAAAGAAGGTACAATCTTATTCCTTTAAATTTGTTGACCTTTTTATCAAGGAGAAAAAAATGAATATCAATTCCCAAGCCAAGCTCAAAGGTAAGTTTAAGACTAATTATATACCATTCATAATAACCACCAAGTTTGGTTTAGAAGCTTACTACCTAGCCATGCTTGATGAAAAAGAACTTAAAAAACCTATATTCATAATCCATCTTAAAAAATATTATGAGTACATTAGTTGTCTATTCACCCAATTGCTTGTATGCATTTTGCCTATTTGCATTTTTCTTGACTTCATACATACTTATATGCATCTTCTTGTTGCTACTTGGAATATCCATTACATCTCAAGTTAGGGATCTATGATGACACAAATGATGATCCTAGTTAGTATAGTTTATTTCTTACATTATAGTTGCACTAGGTGACTGATGTGAGTGGATCCTTCTAGTCCCATCCTTGCAAATCAAATCATGATTCACCCATCCATCTCCCTCTATTAATCTCAATTCAATTTATTTCTATCTATTCCTATTATTTTCATCATGTTTCCTATAGCCCTTTTTGTACACCAATTTAGAATTGTGCAGTCACATTCACCCCCCTACTTATGTACAAAGGGGATGTAGGAAACATGTCAATTCAATATAATTTAATTTAAAATCATGTCATTCCTTACAAACTATAACTCTTATTGACCACATGTTGAATACTACAAAGTTTGTTGGTCTTGATGGTAATATCAATCCAATTAATTTCTTTTGTCTCATCAATATCTACATGATGAATACTACAAGTTTTTGTAGGTGTTGATAGCCCTATCAATCCCATCATCTATGGTTTTCCCATAATTTGTGGAGGAAATCAATAAAAAATTACAAGCCTTCTCATTTTCTTTTCTTATCCTCATTTGATTTATCTCAAGATTCAATTGCTTTCTTTATATTCAAGTATCACAGTGCTTTAAAAACCTATAAGGTGATGGGGTATGTATATCCACTACATGGTGGGTGTATAATGCCTTATAGAACTGCCAATAAATGGATCCACAAGTTCCATATCCTCACATGTTTATAAGGAGTCAAGAGTAACCTATCACATATTTTGCTCTATATAGCCAACTTGCCAACTCACATTCATTTGTTTCATTACAAGCTACATGACTAACATCATGATAATTTGGTATGATGATAGCCCAATTATTCTTATTTTATTCCATCATACCAAAGGTTAGATTATTGATACTATGATCTATCATAGGTGATGCTAGTCCAATCAGTCTCCTTTCTTTTATCTCATAACAAGCTACATGATTTACACCATGACCTCCCATGGGTGATGATAGCCCAATCGATCTTACTTTCTTATATCTCATCAAAACTTATATGATTGACACCATAATAATCCATGGTGATTGATAGCCTAGTCAAACTCCTATATCTTATCTTACCAAAGGCTATATGATTAACATCATGATAATCAATGATGATGATAGCCCAATCAATCTCCTTTATTATATCTCATCATAGACTATATGATTGACATCACAATAATATATAGGAGATGAATTCTCGATTGATATCATCATTTTCCCTCACACCTAATGTATTATGTGTAGGGGAAATCAATCTGTAACAAAATATCCTCCCAACTAGGGGCATAATTTGTTACTGTACTAATCAATCATAAGTCCTTTATGATACTTCTCTACAAGAAAAATCATATTAAATCAAAATTCCTTAAGACTAAGGGAAAAAATATAAATCAATCAAAAGTGACCTAAGGCTAGCAGAATCATCAATAATAAGTCCTTAAATGGATGATCAATAGCCCTTAAATGGATGAATCCCATATTAAATCCTTCAATGGATGCATTAAACACATACATATCAATCAAAGCAAGTGTCTTTAAATAGACCAATCAATGCAAGTGTCTTTAAATAGACCAATCAATGCAAGTGTGCCTTTAAATAGATCGATCAACATTGTTAAAATTTATCAAAATTACAAAAAATTATCAAACTTATGAAAGCTTATTCATCGAAATTATCCAAATTATAAAATGTCATCAAGATTATAAACAGTTAATTTATTTTTCAAGATTATAAAATTTGTCGATTTTTTTTCCAAATTATCAAATTTTGTCAAATTTTGCAAGGTTATAAAAATTTGATGAAATTAATACAAGATTATCCAATTTTTTCAAATTTTGTAAGATTAAAAGTTTGATAAAATAAATCAAATTTATTTAGTTTTGTCAAATTTTGTAAAATTATAAAAAAATTATAAAATTAATCCAAATTATCTAACTTTGTTAAAAAATGTCTATACTATAAAAATTTGTTGAATTTAATCCAAATTTGTCAAATTTATCACAATTATTAAATTTTACAAATTACTAAATATAAAAAGTATACGTCCCTACAAAGAACGAATCTTTGTATTTAGTTGTACACATCTTGGATCATATCATGTCAAAGTCCCTCTAAAAAATCTAAAAATAAACAAAAGTCCTTTAGGTTAAGGTAATCTAAAAAGCACACTATAGTCCCTCTAGACGATCCAAAAGCTAATATGCTTAAGAATTTGTATAAGAATTAGGCAACTAGGCCACTACTTAAGGGTGGATCTCTTGTATACTAGCAATAGAAGCAATTCAGGCAAAGACAAATCTTTTTACATCACAACAATTACAAGATGCTTAAGCATTTGTCCAAGAATCAGACAACAAGTCCAATGCTTAAGGGTGAATCTTCTATATACTAATAGCAAAAGACCTTCTAGTGAAGGTAATCTAAAAGCTAATAAAGTCCCCCCAAACATGCTAACTGAAGTCCCCTTGGGCAAGCTAATCAAAGTTCCCTTGGACAAGCTAACTAAATTCCCCTTAGGCAATCATTTTGTACATATTTTTATATAGTTTTTAATGTTTTATTAAATGCAAAATAATTCACAATAGTCATCCATCATGCCATTATTAAGTTACTAGTTAAATCAATTAATCATCATCCATACATCAAATTAATTACATCATGCATCATTCATTATAATCATCATTATACACCATCAACATGCATTAATTGCATCAAATCTAAAATTGATACATTACATCATAAATACCAAAAAAAACTCAATATCTATTTATAAGCCATAAATATCATCAATAAAACAGTGAAAGTACATCAAAAAGTATAATGTCATCATACATACATCACAAAGTATCATGATACCTCAAAATCCATGTTGCAACACAATCACATGGTACAAAAGTAAACTACCATCACAAGAACATGGCATGTATTGTACACCAAAAAATATATACCAATAAATATTGTACATCATCCCTCAAAATTTGATACATCACATAGCCTAAAGGCCTTGCAAAAATCCCATCCCAAAATTTGGCTCAACTCTGGGAGACTATGTCTAGCACTCTTGTAGGTGGTGGTGGTGGCATACAAATGGATCATTATGACTAACAAGTCACAGATCTAGAGCAGTATTGTGACCTCATCCTAGTTGGTGATGGCACCCTTTGCTCTATTGATACTTTGAAATAATAAAATTCTTAATAGAATTTTGCCTACTCTATCTCATCCTAAAGGTTAGACCTATACTAGTTGGTCGAATAACATCCTCATCATTGACTCTCCTCCTCCATGTCTTGTTTCCATTACCTAGGATGCTATGACATCTTGCTCTATCATGATATGAGAAATCACCTAATGCATCCCAATGACCTTTCCAACCAACAGGTCCCTCTCACATCATAGGATTTCCACCTCTTTATCCCTCTCCCATTGTATTTTGGAAAATTTTCTCTAATACTCCTTGTCCTCCACCCTCAAATATTTCTTCCAACTAACCATATACTCTTACCTCTACCAATGCAACCTCCAACTCTACCACATTTTGCATAAGTAATGCTCATTTTGTCTTTGTAATGGTATGAGGTGACCTGCTAGATATTGCCTCAACTACATCACTCATTGGCAATGGTAGTGCAAAAAGTGACACTACTACCATAGGCATATCCATTTCTACCTTCCCTATGACCTTCACTTGCATTTATTAGTGCCTCCTATAGGCATTTTGTTAGATATAGAGTATATTACATCATTTGGATCATGTAAATGTACCTTCCTAGGTACATATTTAGGACATTAGATTACTTTAGGGGGAAGTTATCTAGTTACTTCATGCAATGTAATAAATGCACAAGTGTTAATGTGTAAGCTATATATGTGCAAGGTGTCCCTTGTACATCTAGGTAGAGTGTTGACCAAGGAACCTATCTTCCTATATAAAAATGGTCTCATTGTAAAAATCTTATAACAAGCTCGTAGCATATTTATAGGTAGTAGCATAGTGTTATGTAGATCACCATATATTGGTGATGTGTGTAATGTACTCCAGTAGCTTTGTTCATGGAGTGTCCATTTTCTCCATAGCTACATTGTATTCATTTCCATAATTTCTATTTATAGCATATTTTAGTCATCTTCCAGATTTACTTTCTTTCATATTATTCTACATCTTGTGATTGCTATCTCCCATTGCATACTACATCAAAAGCAAATAGTGGTATCAGATCCATGGTAGATCTAGCACAATAGATCTATAGGAAAACCACAATTATCATTAAGCATGAGTTTTTTGTCAACCTGACGTGCTTTTGGACCAGCCACTATAAAAAAATATCAAAAGAGTCTAGGTGGTAGAATTAGGGAGAGCCACAAGTGAGGACTGAAAGAAATATCAATTCTAGAAATATTGAGATTACATTTGGCTAGAGTCTTTCCATAGAGTTGCAAGAAAAACTCGTGAAGACTAGGACTCAACATTCAATCCACTAGATTGACAAATCAACTAGTGAAGATCATTCAAGATATCTGGAATTTGTTAACTATTGCCCAAATTTTATTTTGTTGCTTAAAATTAATTCTCATATGATTAGGACACCTCCTAAAATAGAAAGTTAGTATATTTTAACTTCATTTCCCAAAGGTTGGTGTGCCTTCATAGCTCAAATATTAGTTCTTTGTACAAGAAAAAATATTGCAGAAGAAGAGTCATGGTGAAGTTAGGAGACTAGAGATCTCCATTTCTATATTGAGAACTTCACATAAGAATAAAAGACCATAGAAGCCTTGATATAGAATAAAAGGCCATAAAATCCTTGTTCTAGAAGAAAATACCATAGAAGCCTTGATCCTAAAGAAAAGGCCACAAAAACATTGATACTGAAGAAAAGGCCATAGAAGCCTTAATACTAAATAAAATGCCATAGAAGCCTTAATCATAAAGAATAATACAAAAGAGAGTATCTAATTTAGAAGTAAATTTAGATTCAGTACTAATACTTTGTTGTAGGGAAAGAAAATTCAGCAAGTTGGAAAACTTTAATAAGAAATTTATGGAGTATATTCTTCAGAATCAATCCAACACCTAAAGAAAAATTTAAGGCAAAGATATCAAGAGAATATCTCATTGAAGAACTTCCAATATTGGAAGAATGACTAGGAGAGTATTTCTCGAATCCAAAAGTAGCATAATCAGAGACCTAGAAGAATATCTCACCATAAACACTTCCAGAAGCAAAAGGTTGAAGAAAAGGTCTCAAGGAAGACCAAAAGAAGTTGTAAGATCAAAGACCTTGGAGAGGTCTCAATGAGCATCTAGTAAAAGGCTTGGAGAGCCTTACTGAAGAAATCATCAAAGGAGTTCCGAGGAGAACTCATTAGAGAAATTCACTACATAAGATAGTGAAATATTTGGGATAATTGTCGCTATCTAAAAACAAGCCCAAAATAAGAAGAAGAATTTGGCAAGGAGTGTCAAATATCAGAAGAAAATTTAGAAGACCTCCATACATTCAGAATCTTGAGAAGAAGATCCTGCTTGAAGTCAGAATTCAACAAGAAGACTTGAAGACAGGAGAAGCCTACCAAATTCGAGAGATTTGAAGATTGCCTCTCATAGTTTTAAGGCACTATTTTAGATATAAATACTTCTACAAATATACAGTAAAGGAGAATATTTCTTGAAGGATCAAATCACCAAAATCTAGGCTTGTAAAATAAAGTTCGAGACCACTTTTTGGTGAAGAAGAAACTGAGAAACAAGATCCTACTCAAAGTAGCAACTTGGTGATCTTAGACATCAAGATCTACATCATCTAAAGAAGCTACAAAAGAGCTAAAAAAAATTTCAAAAAAGGTAAGCAACTATTGGTGTTGTAGATTCATTAATTGGATTACTTATCAGATTTGTTAAAGCACCTTATATTGGATTAGAGTTGCAAAAGAGAAAAATTGAATTATAGTCTAACAAAGTGCAAAAAGGAAAGAGTTCAATTTTAATATTCATTTGTACATTAGATTTGGAATTTATTAGATTACATAATTACAACTATCTATCAACTACCAAATATCTACTTTGAAAATAAAAAGAAGACTAGCTCCTACAACTTTGTTTATAGTGAAATTGCAGGATAATTCTTGAAGACTCATTTCAGATTATTCTTGATTAGTTGTAGTAAATTTCTTAAGTACACTTATAAGTTATTTTGAGAGTTCATTGGAGTTATAAGGTGATATTGTTAGTGCATTAAAAGTGAAATATTAGTGGGTTCATTTGCACTACTATATTACTCTCAAAAATCTTAGTGTTTGTGTTCTTGAGAAGGACACAAAATTAGATTAGCATCAAGTGTCTAAATACACAATTAGTGCACCAAAATATGCAACTTTTAATGTCCAAAGGAAGTCACCAAAATCAGCTTAATCCTCCAAGTTTTGGAGAATAAAATAGCCACATAAAATCAGCAAGGATTGCCTCAAATAGAGACTTTGTGAGTCTCAAATTCAAAGCACTATAAGTGTTATATTGCATCTACAAAAGTGGTTATAAGTTGGGTTCATAAAACCAACAAAAAATGAGAGTTGCATATTCTGAAGAACATCTCCAAAAATCTGCCATAAAATCAGAAAATCAGGAGTGCAAAAAGGTGCAAAAGGGGTGTTTTTATATCCCAAAATTATTACATATTGTTGCACCATTATAAGATGTTTTACACAGGTGATAAGGCAAAGTTTGAGGTGCCATACAGGCACATTATACAAGGTTAAAACAATTGGACACTAGCACACTCTGAGCATAGCAAAGGAGCCTCTCAAAAGGCTCATATCTTCTCCATTATGGACAATCGGACCTGCAAGCCATCAAGGGACAACACAAGGAAAGAAAAACGTCATATTTTAGAGCAATATTATCTACAAATAAGGAAATACATAACAAGTTCAAAAAGGGATAAAAGAAGGCATCAAAACCAATGTGAAAAGGAGGAAAAAATCAACACGTTAAAGGTATAAAGAATAGGTTCAAAATACAAGGTTTCAAGCTTGAATAAAAACATCCACCAATAGGACCACCAAGATCAGCTACAAAACCACCATTGGAAGCTCCATATAATCAAGGGACATCATAGCTAGCACCATCCAATGTCCTCATCGAAGCACTTGCAAAAGAAAGAAGTTTCTTGCTCTCCAAGAAATGTAGCAAGCAAAATAATAAGCATACAAAATGAAATAGGAGGTATACCATTCATATTGGAGCATTATAACAAAGAGTTACATGTAAAGTGTCACTTGGCACAAACCTCCTAAGGTGCCATCTTCATTCATAATGTCCAAGAAAAAAAGGATTACTTCAAGCGCTCAACCAAGGAAAGTTACAAATATTCTAGGAGCGTCCATCATGGAAGAGGAAATCAAGTGCTCACCAAGAAGACCGTAATGTCTCATACGTTACATACAGGAGCAAGACAAGTGCTTAGTAACTCCCATATATTTATCAAGTGCCTATGAAGTGTAACTGCCACACCACTTGTTATATTTGTAAATATTCTTGCTCCATTTAAAGGGTTCAACGACCAAGGGAGTTTGAAGTGCGCATATCCATTCAAAGCACTTCACACAGGGCTGAATTATAGCATGGAGGAAAGTGAAAGAGCATTTAAAGCTATAGTCAAAAGGAGCCAAAAATTCATAGAATCTGGGCGCCATTCTTCAAGCTCCAAAACCAATAGAAATCCAAGGCTATTCATTGGTTGAAGCATCCAAGGCAAAATACGTTGGTATTACTGCCATTCACACCCAAATACTACACAGGAAATTGTGGACATCAACGTTGCAAGGTAAGGAATAATTCCTATTATAGTTTAATTTCATTCTTGGGAGATATAAATATTATTAACTAAGGTTGAAACTTAGAGAAATCAAACGTATTGAAAGAAAAAAATAAAATGGAATTAAGATATTAAATTAATTAAATATTTGCAATATTAAATATTGGAGTAATAAGGGTTTCTAATGGAAAAATTTAATTAAGAATATTTGCAAATATTATTGTGTTCTAATTTTCTACATTTGGGAGTTATAAGGGTTACAACACCAAACTAGGTTTTTGAAAATTAGAAACACTAGAATCAAATCCTAAGGGATATTAAAAGAGGTTATTAAGGTTTTTTCTAAGGTTGGAAATTTATAATATTCTTGTCTCAAAATTTCACAAAAAGAGACAAAAGAAATCCAACATTAAAACTTCTTCAAAATTGGAAAAGTGCTTAGTTCAATAGGATTAAAAAGGTGTTAGAAAAGTTGATTTTGATATTTACAAAACCTTACAAAATCAACCCAAAATTGAACTACATTTTACAAAAGCACTTTATCATATTCCAAAATCACTAGGGAGTCATAAGGCATTCTACAAAACTTGATAATAATAGCATCTACCAAATATTATGAAGTTCTATATCCATTGGGAAGATATAAGCTTTCTACAAAACCTAAAATTCCATTAGGTATATATACTCTCATTACTAGGGAGACATAAGGAAGTCTACAAACCTAAGGATTAATAAAGGTTTTATCAAATCAATATTATATACTTTAATTAGGGTTCATATGTTCTAAAGAAGGGAGTCATAAGGTAGATTGCTAGTAAGACTCCATCCCTAAGAATAAAAATATTTTTCACTCTAAAAGGGCAATACAAATGACCACTAGCATGCTAAACAAAACTATTAGAAGTGTAATGAAGAAAAAACCAATATGGATTAAAAACCTAATTGAAAATTCAATGCGTTACAATGATAAAAAATCCAAAGAAAAGGAAGAACCAATAATATGCGAATAAGTTCTGAAATTAACAGTTATGAAAAGGAAGACTCTTCTAGTGATATTGATGACAAAGAAAACTCGAAAAAGGAAAATATAGAATAGCTTCAATTGTGCATATATGGTTATAAGGTCTTATCAAATAAATAGACAAACATGATATTCCCACAATAGACTACAAAACTGTTAGATCATCACTACTATGCACCTATTGCAATCAATATGGTCATGAAAAGGTTAACTGTTGGATTTTCCATCCATGTAAATACTGTAATGGGACAAATCACTCATCTTTCTCTTGCTATTACAAATACAAGTACTATAAGAGCTATGAAGAAATATTACTACATAAAATAGACTGTTACCTTCAAAAACTTATTTAATATGGATCTACTAACAATGAGCTCAAGTTTGATACATATGAAGGACAAAGAAACAAGTTTTACACAGGTTTAAAAGAAAGAATATGGGTCTATTCTTATCCACTCAAGAAATGCAACATCATGAGAGCAATGGTTATTCAAATACGCTTGACATCAAGGAAAAAATAATTGAAAAATATGAGAGGCCATGACATGAAGACTAAAACAACAAAAAAATAACCAGATCAAGACTGCTCACAAGAAGAAGAAGATGATGAACCTAAACAAGCCAAATATCATCCAATGGAAGAAGGTCCACATTCAAGACTAAAGTCTTAAATACCCAAATAATGTAATACGGGGGGTGTTAGATATAGAGTATATTGCATCATTTGGGTCATGTAAATGTACCTTCCTAGGTACATACTTAGGATATTATATTACTTTAGGGGAAATTTATCTAGTTACTTCATGAAATGCAATAAATGCACAAGTTTCAATGTGCAAGTTGTATATGTGCAAGGTGTCCCTTGTACATCTAGGTAGAGTGTTGGCCAAGGAACCTATCTTCCTATATAAAAAGGGCCTCACTATAACAAGTTTATAACAAGCTCGTAGCATATTCATAGGTAGTAGCATAGTGTTGTGTAGATCACCATATATTGGTGATGGGTGCAATGTAGTCTAGTAGCTTTTTTCATGGAGTGTCCATTTCCTCCATAGCTACATTGTATTCATTTTTGTCATTTCTATTTATAGCATATTTCAGTCATCTCCTAGATTTACTTTCTTTCATATTATTTTGCATCTTGTGATTGCTATCTTCCATTGCATACTCCATCAAAAGCTAACACCTTCTATATGTGCCACCTCAAAATTGGTATCACTCATTATCATACACTTATTGGGCATGCCACAGGTGCCATAACCCTTCGAGGGTAGATCCCAATCATCTCATGTGGGGTTTGTAGTCATTGGGTCATCCATGTCTATTTCCTAGTAGCTATCAAAATATGGTGCCCCACCAAATCTTCTATTGTGGACCATCTACCTGTATCATATGGGTCCCTCAACTACTCCTTATCTCTAACAAAATATGTGCAAAATCTAGTCATATTGATATAACTCCTGATCTCCTTGTGGCCCTACTAGCCATATCACCCTTTGCACCCATGCTATCTTGTAGGCATCTTCCATTCATCCCAAGTGCCCTCTCCATGACCTCTAGTTGACCTACCGTGGTTGTAGGTCATCTATTCATCTTCATGTTATTACCAAGGGACCCCTAAATGGTCTCCTCTATCTGCCCTCAAAATGATGCACCCACCTTTATGTTGCAAGCATCACTCTATCATCTATTTATCCTAGAAGCCTTTGACATCACAAAATATCTATGTGCTCCCAAGCCCATATCTAGATCAAGGTGCAACATACCATGATCCTCCCTCCATGATATATCACCCTATGAAGGGTGTGGTATAAGCAAGCGAAGATGACAAGCCCCTAGGAAAAAATGGCTTGCTTGTTCCTATCTAAGCAATCACTTCCCCCTATATCTAGTGGAAAACACACCTACTCGTGTCACCCATGAGGATCCTAGACATGATAGCACACAATAGTATTATTTTCCTATCCATACTATGTCCAACATAGACAATGTTAATATCAACACCTGACTTAACCATTAAAAAGTCCTCCTGCATCAATATCCTTGATGCTTTTCATTGGATTGTGCTCATATCCATCCTCTCCCCTCTAATCAAGGCTCTAAATATGTGCTATACATCCTCAAGTCTCCCCTATGAGCTGGAAGGTACTCATTTTTTAGTACCACTACTCTGCCAACATGTTAAGGAGGGCTTAGTCAAAATCTACCTTGGGCATTAGGGCCACATAGTGTAGCCCTATTGCCACAAGGATGTCGACATCCTCATCATCTATTATTTTAAGGATGACATATAATGCATAGAGGCATTGCTCTTGACAACCAAGCATCTCATATCTCAATTGCATCCAAATACCATCAATCAGGTCAGTCTACCTATCCCATAATCAATCTAAAATCAAGCTAAAAGGAAAAAACATTGCTTCAATGCTACCTAGCATTTACACTGACGGTTGGTATTTGTGTTACCTAGAGTTTGTACCACCAATTAGAATTTGCATCACTTGTCATTTGTGCTACCATTTGGAATTTATACTGTGCAAATGCACTAGCTAGTGATAAAAATATTGCTTGTTTAGGGAAACATATTTTTTGAAAAAGCATTAAAAATTAAATGCAAAAATTTAAAGATATAATTGACCCTCAATCCTTAGTTCTCTCGTTGGGACTTGCATCATGTCTATTGGGTGCATTAGTATTCCTTGGTGTTCCATTGGAAAAAGTAGTAGACTCTTGCCTTGAGAGCTCTAAAACCTCTCAAATCAAAATGAATTCATTTTACTACCCTTGGCATTTTACCTCCCACTCCTCTAGCCAATTTAGTCACCACCTTTCATTGCCTATGACTATTTCTCATCACTGCTCGCATTGTGAATTGTAGCCAACTCAAGTTTCCTTAGTTCAACTTGGTTTTCCCTCTAAAACTTGAGGGGGCACACTAGGACATGACTACATTTAATACGTCCCACATTTAATGTCATCCTAAAATAAAAAATTTAATATCACTTTTAAGCAGCCAATATTTGTATCATTGACTTTAAGCAACAAAAAATCATTTCTATCTCATAATTAGGACATTTACAAAAGTTTTTACACATTATTATATAATAAATGCATTAAAAATTTCAAATATAAACACCCAATTTTGCGTGATTGGCTAATCACCAATCAACCATGACCCTCATCAATCAATCCACTAGTCAACCAAACTAGCTCAATCAACTTCACGCTCAAATTTGGAGCATTCATTGCTCCTAAGAAAATGCGTTGGCCAATAAACATCTTCTCTAACAGCGCATTTGCACCTAGGCAACACATTTGTCACCTTTGAATTTCTAATATATTCTTGCCCAAATTTGACTTTCAATAGTCATCTAGCATTTACACTACCTCATTTGCGCTGGCAATACTTTTGCTAGCCATCACATTTGAATTGGCATGAGTGGAATCTCAAAGGTGTTTCTCTTAAGCATGCTCAATCCACCCTCCACTCTCAAGCATGATTTCACATTATTATTCATGGGTCATGTATGAACCTTCTTAATCCTTCCAAGCATCTTTGACCTTATCCTTCCATCCTTCTAGAATATTTCCTCCAAGAGACCCTAAAAATCTATAAATACAACCCTCAAGAAAGGATTTATAATAAAGTTTGGTACTATAACTAACATTCTACCAAAATCATTTCAATATCATTTTAGCATTCTATCTCTCTTACCATGGTTCTGCAAAAATTTTGGCTCAACATTGGCTCCCACTCTCTTGTAGCAATCAAGTTCACCAGCACTCAACCAAGCATTTGAATTCATCTAGTTAGTAGTTGAGCATCCCAACAAGTATCTTTAAGCATTTGGTGGGCTTCCAATAAGAAAATAAAGGGGAAATAATTGCTATTATTAGGTTGCATCCTTCCTCTCTCTTCCTTTGCTTTCTTGGTGTAGAGGGGGAAAACTGCCCTACCGCGTACAATTTCCAAAAAATGTTGGATATGTGAGAGATAGAAAGCCTTATGGGGTGAACCATAGGGGTATGTTGTTCTCTACACTTGGTTCTAGGAGGAAGGATTCACCAGGAATAGTTTTAGGACTCACTCCAAGTCCTCAAGATTTTGGGATGTTTGATATATTCAATTTCAAGCAGTCACCTAAGTTTGGCCTTTCTAGATCTATGCTATGAAAGATAAAGGATAATGCAAAAATCAGAATGCAAGAATACAAGAGCTAACCTAATATGATTCTTTATTTGAATGCTTGCTAACCTAGGGTTTTATCCAAAAAAAATTTAAATCAAGGGCACAAGATAAATGTGTAATATTAACTCTAGATGCACACTATATGCTTTTCACTTCCAAATGCCTAAGAACCAATACTCAAATCAGATCTTCAACCAATAATTAGAACACTTATCTTTATCGGTGGTTGACTTAGATTTTTTGCCTCTTGTCCAATGATATTAGAAATGCCTATTTTTGCAAGACAACTTATGAAACACTTGAAAATGGGATTAGCATTAGGGGGTCTACTTAGGCCATTGTACAACAATGCTTAGAGGTGTAGTGGTCAAGCCCCCTAGGTAATTTTATATGACATTTGAAAACAAAAAAAAAAATTGACCTTTGGATAATTAATCATAAAACAACAATGCAACAGCAGAGAAGTATAAAATAGATTATGCTATAATACCCTAAATACAATCTAGAAACTACTCATGCAATCATAATCTGATAGATGCCCCAGTTTAGTCCTAGGCAAAATCATGCCTCATAAATGGTGGGTGCAATAATGCTATAGGAAAAGTTGTGCTCCATCATAATGGGGCATGATCTCACTTCTGAGTAAAAACCCTAAATTAGAGTTAGCGAAGTCATGCCTCACCAGGACATGGTGCAATTTCACTTCAGAGACAAGAAAAAAAAAGATAAATGCAGAGTGTAAATTAATGTAGGAAATAAAGTGTGCATAACCTGATGGATGACGTAGAAGCAGACAAAAGAGATTGAGGTATCCAAAACAGGCACTCTCTTTCCTTCGGAACTACAACATGAATCCACCAAACCACACAAAAATCCAAATTAATATAGAAAAATATCAAATCTGAAATTTGTACTTTAGGGTTAGCTTGTAGAAGAAACAGGAAGCAGAGCGAAAGTAAGAATGCAAGCACTAATTAATCATAAGAACTTTGAGCTTAATTGATTTTTTAAGATCAATTGTTTGTCTCTCTATTTTTAATTTTTTTATCAAGAGTGGGATTAACCCCTCCTTTTATAGACGAAAATTGGGGTAAAATAAGTGGGAAAACAAAAACAAGTCAATGCCAAACACGCTAAAAACATTAAACCTAGGTTTTAATAAATTAAAACTCTAACAATGGTGTTATCATACCCCGTGCCAACAGGGTGCAATATCGCTTCTACGAAGTCATGCCCCATGAAGATGGGGTGCAATATTGCTTCTACAAAGTCGCGTCCCATTGTAACCGGACATGATTTCGCTAAAAGGCTAAAGAAAGACAAGGTAGGGGACGAAGAGGCTTACCCTTGCCTAGTGCAAGGGTTAGGGATCTCTTAAGGGCTCTAAGGAAGATTTCCCACTAAAATTGGGTCAATTTTCCATGTCTACATTTTGCCCCCTCTTTAATGCATTTAATGTAAAGTAAATGCATCAAAGAAAGGTGTAGACTCCTATGGGCAAAAAAGGCAAAAAACACACAAAATAAAAGGAGTGGCTAGGTTTGGATAAAAGGGTAAGACATTACTACCATTAATACCTCTATGGCTAGGGTACCCCCTCAAGTTTTGAAAGGAAATGATCCTCCTTAAGAAACTCAAAAAGGCAAAGGAAAAGCAAAACATAGAAACACAAAGATCAAAGCAAGCAAAAAAACAACAGAGCAAATATTATTGGGTACAATATGAACCTAATATAGCTAACATGAAATGCATAGAAGAAAGGGAAATATAGAAGAAGGGAAGAGAAGAAGAAGAATAAAAAGAAGCTCCAAAATTCAATCATTTGAAATCGAGAAGGCTAAATTAGAACCCTGACTAGAGGGTGTTATACTCAAAATATGGTCTATGTATGGAGTGAAACCCACTATGGGTGTAGTACTTGCTAAGATGGACAAATGGGTAAAATATGAAGTGTAAACCGCTATGGATGATTGCTTGCTAGTGACTACTATGGGGTGATTACCCGCTAGGATGTATGCGGAGGCCTGCTAAAGTGGCCAAGGAGTTGATCTTGTAATAGGGTGTTGAGCCCGCTGAGTCAAAGAGAGATGTCATCTTATAGGGGTTATATATGATGTATACTAATGCGAATGGTGTATATTCTAGTACTACTCGATAGGGTGTATATGTATGAGCCAGTCAATATGAGCATAAAACAACATGAATGTGTGAACATGTTAGAAGAAATAAGCAGAAGAAAATGAGGAGCAAAGAATTGTGAATCTGTATCCCTTGCTTGAAGTTTCAGCAAGTGAAAATTCAATAGGGAGGAAGTGGTCATTCAAATAAGAGAAGAATACATATCCTCATCTGAATCAAAGAAAGCAAAAGAGAAATAATTACCATGCAAAAGAAAAGGATATACAAAGGGAGAATTATATTCCTTGACTTTGACGAGAGATGATGAACATTAAAAAAAAATTAAAGTCAAGGAAGACAAGAAGAGAAGAGTAGAAGAATAATACAGGAGAAAAACAAGAGAATCTGAGGAGAAAAGAAGAAAAAAAAGGTACGAGGGCTCCTAGGTTGGGGTTTCTCTAGGCATCAGAGCCCTAGTGAGAATGCAATGCATGTGAGCTACAACTGTATACATGAAAATACAACACCATTGCAATAAAAATGACACAATTTATTAAATTTAGGAAAATCCCTTTTGATACACTTTGACCCGTTTAGGGTGCATTTTACAAAGAGATGTGCCAAAGGGAAATCCATTTTACAGATCAAGGATGGTGTCTTCGTCTCTTCATGCTACAACAATGTGGGAGGTGGGTTTGTCGTGACCACCATGATGAGCTTTGAGCTTGTTGATTCCTGAACCTGAAATTTGCACACATGAAAATAGACAAATGTTTAGTAGCACCTGTCACAATGATAATGATAAATGTAAATAAAAATGACTAATGTAAATGAATATTGATAGAAGAAAACAAACAATGAGTATGGCAATCCGGGTAGCATAACATTAACATTTCCTTCTCTTCCCTTATTTGTTTATGTGATGGTGCTTTTATAGGCCTTTGAGGTTTTTGGAGGGAAGGATAGGTGGCAATACAAAAATGCCAAGTGGCAAGGACTGGGTAGCCACCTATCCTAGATAGTTGCAGTGAGTCACTAGAAGTGTCTCACTTAATTGGGGAGATGTGGCAAGTGGGTAGGTGCAAGTGGAGTGATGTGTGGAGTGAGGCGTGAGATGTGGTAGGTGGGTAAGTGCAAGTGGAGTGAAATGTGGAGTGAGGTGTGAGATGTGGCAAGTGAGTAGGTGCAAGTGGAGTGATGTGTGGAGTGAGGTGTGAGATGTGGTAGGTGGGTAAGTGCAAGTGGAGTGAGGTGTGAGATGTGGCAAGTGAGTAGGTGCAAGTGGAGTGAAATGTTGAGGGTTGCCCCATATGAAGGGACAAAGGGGACAATGGTGTATGAGAGGTGGCAAAGGAGTGATGGTGATGTGGCTAGGACACATGTCAAGTGAGGAGAGAGGGTATCCTAGGAGGATATTTTCCAGATTTAATAAAATCTAGAAAATATAATTATGTGCAGGATTTTATGCCTAAGTCAAAACTTAGGCACAAAATGTTATGCATAACTGAAATGTGCAATGTGGATGAATAATATGCAGGAATTATATGCCTAAGTTTAGACTTAGGCATATATTATTATGCAGAATTGTGGTGTGTAATGCCAATGAATAATGTGCAAGAATTATATGCCTAATTTTAGACCTAGACATATATTATTATGCAGAATTATGATGTGTAATGCAAGTGCCTAGATTTTAGTGTCTACAACAACATAACTAGGTATCATCACCTACCATTGTCATGAATCCCTAGAAACTATATGAACAAGCAACCATGAGCAAGTAGCAATGCAAATATGACAAGCAATATGCAAGAACAGAATGTCAAGAAATCATGCATAATATGACAGGCAAGCGTGCAAAATATGTCAGGAAAACATGCAATATGATCTAACTAAATGCATATGCAATATGAAAAATGGATAAAGCATAATATATTTTTTAAATGCATTATATTCATTGGTTCTTTAAGATCTTTACCATCCATAGAAGTCAAACTATAAGCACCTGAGCCAAACTTAGCTATTATGACAAAGGGCCCCAACCAATTGGGCTGAAACTTACCTCGAAGATCAACATGAGCATTAGTGTTCTTTTGGTTTTCCTTGAGGACAAGGTCCCCAACCTCAAAAGAATGGTTGCAAAATTTCTTAGAGTAATATCGTTGGAGCCTACCCTGATAGGCTCGCAAATGCTCTAAGGCATGAATGCACTTCTCATCCAGCAGCTCCAATTGGTGCAAACGGTCTGCATGATACTCATCGCTGACCTCGGCATCTTGCAACAAGATGCACAAAGAAGGAACCTCAAGCTCAAAAGGAAACACCACCTCAGACCCATATACCAAGACATATGGTGAGGCCCCTGTGGGAGTACGCACACTAGTACGATAGGCCCACAAGGTAGGATAAAGCTGGGTATGCCAATCACGACCGGTCTTACTAACCAACTTCTTCAAAATCCTGATCAAGGATTTATTGGATGCTTCAGCTTGTCCATTACCCTGAGGGTAATAAGGAGTTGACCATCTATGTTGAATCTTGTACTTAGCACAAAGATTACGGACATCCTTGTTCTTGAAAGGAGTGTCATTATCAGAAATAATCACCGAAGGAATCCCAAACCTACAAAGAATCTGGTTGAAGATGAACTTGGAAACCTGAGTTCTAGTCACCATAGCCAGGGGCATGGCTTCAACCCATTTAGTGAAGTACTCTATCATAGTAATGATAAACTTGTGACCATCAGATGACACTGGGTTAACTTTCTCGATAATATCCAATCCCCACATGGAGAATGGCCAAGGGGAAGAAATAACCTGAAGGTCTTGAGAAGGAGCATGAATAAGATGATCGTGGCGTTGACACTTGTCATAGTGTCGAACATAATTGCATGCATATTTCTCCATGGAAGGCCAATAATACCCCATTTGAAGGAGCTTTTTGGCAATAGCATTGCCACTAAAATGGCCTCCACATGAACCTTCATGAGCATCACTAAGAGCAAGTCGGGCTTCATCGGAGTTAAGACATCGCAAGAGGATGCCTTCAAAAGAACGTCGATACAAAGTATTGCCAATTATAACAAATCGGCATGCTCTTTTGCGCAATAGCTTACGCTGATTATGATCTAAACCATCAGGCATTGACCCATATTTAAGGAAATTAAAGACGTCATTATACCATGGTTCAGGTGGGGAATCTTCGATGGTAAAACACTCTAGGGGATCCAAACAAGAACTCAAAGATGCAGGTTCCTAGAGTTGTCGAATGATAATCGAAGCTTGATCATCTTCCAACTCCAAAGGGAACAAAGATGCAGTAGTAGCCATGGCATCCACATGGCGATTTGAGGATCTAGGGATAGACTCTATGGTTACCTACTCAAAAGAAGACAACAACTTGGTAACAATCTCCTTATATGGTTTAAGTTTATCATCCCGAGTTTGATAAACATCGTTGATCTAATTAACCACAAGTTGAGAGTCACCAAAGACCGAAAGGACCCTAACCTACAAAGCTAAGGCTGCTCTAAGACCAAGGATCAAAGCTTCATATTCTGTAGTGTTATTCGTGCAAGA
Source organism: Wollemia nobilis (assembly GCA_028583015.1). NCBI lineage: Eukaryota > Viridiplantae > Streptophyta > Pinopsida > Araucariales > Araucariaceae > Wollemia > Wollemia nobilis. The sequence continues at coordinate 2,526,132 of JAQPPZ010002512.1, forward strand.
AAAATGAAGCTTGAAGGACAAGGGGATGAGCTATTTTTGTGGTGTAACTAGAATGACTCCAGCTCTAGCGCCCTTCATGCATCGGGCTCCATAAAAAAACAAAGTCCAAGACTCGGACTCTTCAATTTCGACATTGAAGCACTCATCGAGAAACTCAACAACTATAGGATGGGTAGCTTCTAGGGGAGCGAAGGCTAACTGATCAGCAATCACCTGACCCTTGATAGCCTTCTGACCTATGAAAGTCAGGTCAAACTCACTAAGGGCCAACACCCATTTAGCAGCTTGACCTGACAGGTGGGGCTTAGACATCAAATAGCGCAAAGGATCAAACTTTGCAACCACTAATATCTTATGGCTGAGCATGTAGTGCCTTAACTTCTGGGAAGTAAACACTATGACTAGACAAAGCTTTTATAAGGGAGTGTACCTGGTTTCATAGCTGACCAAAGTTCTACTAATATAGTAGATAGCTCTTTCTTTATTTTCATCATCATGTTGAGCCAGCATGGCTCCCAAAGCGTGAGTAGTGGCCGCTATGTAAAGCAACAAATGCCTACCAGGCATAGGGGGAACTAAAATAGGCGGGGAGGTGAGATACCTTTTGAGGTCATCAAAAGCTTTCTGACACTCAGAATCCCATCGAAAAACTACATCCTTCTTAAGGAGCCAAAGGAAAGGCTGACACTTATCGGCTAACTGGGCAATGAACCGATGAATAGACTGCAACTTACCTTGCAGACTACGCAATTCGATCAAGGTGCGGGGAGGAGGTATATCAATGATAGTTGCTATCTTAGCAGGGTCCACTTCAATGCCTCGCCTAGACACTATGAAGCCTAGCAACTTGCTAGATGTGACTCCAAACACACACTTAGCAGGTTTAAGATGAACTTTATATTGTCGAAGCCTTTCAAAGATTCATCTTAAATCATGGACATGATCCTTTCATTCTAGTGAACGAGCCAAAAGGTCATCCACATAGTCCTGGAGAATATCATGCATCATGTCATGGAAAATATAAGTCATGGCCCACTGATAGGTAGCTCCCGCATTTTTCAAGCCAAAAGGCATGACTTTCCAGCAGAAGGTACCCCATGGAGTAGTGAATGTTGTCTTGGCCTGATCTTCAAGAGCAATCATAATCTGATTGTAACCTGAGAAACCATCCATGAGTGAAAGCATCCCACATTTGGTAGTGAAATCTACAATCTGGTCTATGTTGGGCAAGGGAAAATCATCCTTGGGACATGCTAAGTTAATGTCCCAAAAGTCGATACATACTCTGATTGTTCCTTCTTTCTTAGCTATAGGAACGATATTAGAAATCCAATCAGAATAGTCGATGGCTTTTATAAAACTGACATCAAGGAGTTTTTGGAGCTCCTCCTTGACTGAAAGGGTGACCTTTGGATGCATCTTCCGAAGCTTCTACTTAACAGGCTTAGCACTAGGCTTAACTACCAAATGATGCATGACAAGGGAGGGATCAAGCCCTGGCATGTCGGCATATGACCAAGCAAAAATATCTTGATATTCTTTCAATAAATTGGTCAATTGCTCCTGCTCATCCATGGTCAGGGCTTTGCCTAACTTAAGGATTCTAGGGGCTTCCTCAGAACCTATGTTCACATCTATGGTCTCCTCAATGAGGATGGACAAATTATCCTCAAGAGGAGGTGGGGCAGGAATCACTCCTAATTGCTCAAGGTCCTTGGGAGACATAGAACCAAAGTCCACTTGAGAACTAGAAGACTCAACCTGCGCTACGCAAGGGATAAACCCATCAAAGCAGATGTCATTCTGAGGTAAAGCCTCATCTATAACATGTGACTCTGGGGTTAAGACCATAGGAGAGGGCGGACCCTCATCCTCAACACTCCACTCTAAACCTTGATGAGATTCATCAAAGAGAAGATCTAAACAAGAAGAGTCATCTTGATCCTGTGATGAAATATTTGTAGAGAATTTCTTAGAGGAATATTGTGAGGAATGAATTTGGGCTAAATCCTCTGGTGAGAAAAATTCAAATGGATGAGGATCACCCATGATAGAAATGATTTGGTTTTCAAATTCAAATTTCACACATTGATGAAAAGTAGAAGGGACGACCTTCATTGCATGAATCCACGATCATCCAAGAAGAAGATTAAAATATGCAGGACAAGACACCACATAAAATATTGTATTCAAAATTTTAGGTCCAACTCTAAGAGGGAGTGATATAGTACCACAAGCCTTTTGAGACTCATTGCTGAAAGTTTTAATGATGTCACTAGTTACAATTAAATCTTCCTCTTTCAATCCAAACTTCTGAAAGAAATGATGTGTACATATATTAAGTGAAGAACCATTATCAATCATAACCCTTTTGATGAGAGTATCCCCAATAAAAGTAGTGATATATAAAGATGAATCTTCTTGCATTTCTAAGAAAGACATATCATTATCTGAAAATGTGAGATGAGGCATCCCAAGAGAACTTACAACCTTTGCCATATCACTAGGAGAAATATCTGGAGGTACCAGCTGTTGCTTCAAAACATTTACCATAGCTTCCTCATGGGCTTGAGAATTCTGTAGAAGTTCTAAGAGAGAAATATTTGTTGACATACTCATCTCCTATTGAGATCGCTGAATTTGTTGACTCTGTACTAACTTCTCTAGAGTAGATGTTATCATTCCAACCATATTGTTATCATACTGATGTGGCACATTCTTATAGGACACTTGGTTGGTTTGTCTAGTTCTATCCTGATTCTGTTGGTTGTTGGAAGACTGAAAACTACTGGTGTCAATACGACCAACATCAATTAAATCCTGAACCACATGCTTCAACTTCTTACAAGAATTTGTCCAGTGTCCTTCTACTCTATGATATGTGCAATATTGACCTGCCTTATACCAATGAGTTGTAGTATCTGGTTGTCTTATAGGAGGTAGTTCAATTGCCTTAGCTTCTAATAATTGCTTCAAAACTGCTTCCATAGGTATATTAAGTCTGGTAAAATTCCTTTGAGGAGGTTTCTGAAGTACAATATTTTGTAGGCTATTGGTGACATTATTAACAGGCCTACTATCATTATCACCTCCTGTATGCTTATTCTTATGTTGAGACTTAGTAGACTTTTCTTCTTTAGTCTTAAGCTGACCTCTCCTAATGAGAGCTTGTTCCACTTTTCTTGCTAACTCAATTGCTTGATCAAGAGATGTGACAATAGTAGTTTCTAGTGCATAAGATATTTGTTCTTGTAAATTACTAATGAATATATCAAGCATATCTTTCTGAGACACAGGTTGTCTTAATCGGCCAACTAAACTTCTCCAACGAGCTAAGAATTCTGAAAAACTTTCTTCTTTACTTTGCTTTAAATCATATAGGTCTCTCATTGTCACTTCCTTTTCAATATAAGCACTAAATTGATGAACAAACATTTTTGCAGTCTTCTCAAAGCTCTTTAAAGAATAGTTGGGCAACCGATAATACCATTCCAATGCAACTCCAACAAGACTCTTTGGAAATGTTTTCAATAGAAGCATATCATCATAAACAAGATCATGGTAAGCTATCCTGAATCCTCTTAGATGCTCTATTGGATCTTCTGTCCCTTTATAGATTGGTAAAACTGGCATAGGAAAATGCTTGGGATAAGGTCTAGCAGCAACAATAGGATCCAATGGCTGACTACACATTTCCTTATAATTGTATGTAAACCCTGAAGGCTGAATCATATCCATCCTTGAAACCAACTGATTCACTATATTTTCCAAATTTTGCATTTCTAGATTATGTGTGTTTCCAATATTCCCTTGACTTAAGTTGGACATGAGAAGGTTGTTGTTATATGTGGTGCCTTGTGAGAATGGAAGATTAACTTGTGGTGGAATAGAAGCAATAGTGTTGACATTAGAAGATGAAGGAGGAAATTGAAAGTAATTTTGGGTGCCACTACTAGTTGGAGGAACGGGTGGATTCCATCCAATGTTGGTGGTCACAATAGTGGCATAAGTAGGTTGAAAGGTTTGATTACCATGATTCAAAGGTTCACTCAAAGGATTTTCTTGAAGTGGGATATCCTTTTCAAGTAATGCTTCTTCCTCTAAGGCTAGATCCAATGCATGTTTATGATATTTATAAAAAGTCCATACATGGTCAAAATATTTAAAGATAAGATTCCCATTGGGATCTCGAATAGGATCAAGATGATTATCAGCCTCTTCTTCTAGGTTATGATTTTCTCTATCAATTTGATCATTCTCATGAAAAATCTCATCAAACCTAAGGAGTCTTCATCCTTCCCCAAGGTCAGAAGCCATTGAGAAAAGGAAAAAGACAAGAAGAAGAACTAAGACCAAAGAGACCTATGCACTCACACAAGGAAATTATATTTTTAAATATTTGGCACACAAATTAATGATCTTGCTTATTATTTTCAAAATAAAAGGAGGTGTTCATATCAGGTTCACCAAATATGTAGAGGGGGAAAACTGCCCTACCACGTACAATTCCCAAAAAGGTTGGATCCATGAGAGAGAAGCCTTATGGGGTGAACCATGAGGGTATGTTGTTCTCTACACTCGGTGCTAGGGGGAAGGGTTCACCAAGAATGGTTTAAGGACTCGCTCCAAGTCCTCAGGATTTTAGGATAGTTTGATGTATTCAGTTTCAAGCAATCACCTAAGTTTGGCCTTTCTAGATCTATGCTATGAAATATAAAGGACAATGCAGAAAATCAGAATGCAAGAATACAAGAGCTAACCTAATATGATTCTTTCTTTGAATGCTTGCTAACCTAGGGTTTTATCTAGAAAACCTTTAAAGCAAGGGCACAAGGTAAATGCACAATATTAACCCTAGATGCACACTATATGCTTTTCACTTTCAGATGCCTAAGAATCAATACTCAGATCAGATCTTCAACCAATAAAATAATTAGAGCACTTATCTTGACCGGTGGTTGATCTTAGCTTTTTCTGCCTCTTGTCCAATGATATCAGAAATACCTATTTCTGCAAGATAACTTATGAAACACTTGAAAATGAGATTAGCATTAGGGGGCCTGCTTAGGCCATTATACAACAATGCTTGGAGGCGCAACAGTCAAGCCCCCTAGGTCCTTTTAGATGACCTTTGAAAATAAAAGCGAAAATTGACCTTTGGAGAATTAATCATAAAATAACAATGCAACAACAGAGAAGCAGAAAAATAGATTATGCTATCATGCCCTAAATGCAATTTAGAAACTACTCATGCAATCAGAATTTGACAGATACCCCCAGTTTAGTCCTGGGCAAAATCATGCCTCATAGATGGTGGGCATGATAACGCTATAGGAAAAGTTACGCTCCATCAGAATGGGGCACGATCTCACTTCTATGAGAAAAACCCTAAATTAGGGTTAGCAAAGTCGTACCTCATTAGGACAGGGTACGATTTCACTTCAGAGACAAAAAAATAAAAGATAAATGCAGAACGTAAATAAATGCAAGAAACAAAGTGTGCACAACCTGATGGATGATGCAGAAGTAGGCATAAGAGATTGAGGTATCCAAATGGGCACTCTCTTTCCTTTCGAACTACAACATGAATCCACCAAACCACACAACAATCCAAATCAATGCAGCAGAAGATCAAATCCAAAATTCACACTTCGGGGTTAGCTTGTAGAAGAAACAGGAAGCAGAGCGAAAGTAAGAATATGAGCACTAATTAATCATAAGAATTTTGAGCTTAATTAATTTTTCAAAATCGATTGCTTGTCTATATCCAAGAGTGGGATTAACCCCTCCTTTTATAGACAAAAATAGGGATGAAAGAAGCGGGAAAACAAACACAAGACAGACGCAAAACATGCTAAAAAGGTTAAACCTAGGTTTTAATAAATTAAAACCCTAAAAATAGTGAAATCATGCCCCGTGTCGATGGGGTGCGATATCGCTTCTGCAAAGTCGTGCCCCATCGTAACCGGGCATGATTTTTCTAAAAGGCTAAAGAAAGGTAAGGTAGGGGGAAAAGAGGCTTACCCTTGCCTAGGGCAAGGGTTAGGGACCTCTTAGGGGCTCTAAGGAAGATTGCCCACTAAAAGTGGGTCAATTTTTTGTGTCTACACTTCGCTTGATATTTATCTTATTTTTGGCTAACATTCTTCATCTCATTGTTGTCCCTTTGATTTGTCTAACATTTTATATTACTATATTACTGATAATATGCTCTCAAAAATGTTATCTAACCATTGTTCTTGCCTACTGGTAGTTGCTTACAAATTCTTTTGCACTCATCCTTGCATATTTGTGTATCTTGCTTACTAGCTAGTATAGTTTATCATTTACAAGCATTTAATCTAGTTTTAAGAGGTTTAATTTGCATCATATCTATCATTTAAAAGGGTTAGGGTCTCTTTGCAAGTGATTAGTGTCTCTTTTATGCTAATCATTGTATCTTTATTTTATCATGCTTATTAGTCAACATATCTCTATTTTCAAGAATTTAATATTTTTTAATCAATCATATCTATCTTGATTTTGTTGCACATAAGGATACTTGTCCTCTTAGGAAAATAACCTTTGTCTATAATCATTTTTATCTTAGTTTATTTTGCATTATTTCTACTTAATATGGTCATAGATTCATTTGCACTATACAATTGCAGGTAGGCAGTGCATTTATCCTTTATTTTACACATTGCATTTGTGCTAGCATTGCTTCCGATTAGGCAATATTTTTCCATTTATATCTGTTACATGCTTTACTTTATTTTTAGTACTTTATTAGCTTTGTCTTGCAAAAACCAAGGTCTAATCACCTTATCAAGGAAGTTCACTATCTCTTCTCTGATCATACAAACCCCTCTCTACTAATCCTTATTGTTTGCTCTCTATTTTGTAGATATCTATATTTGTGTTGGCTATAGGAATTTGCATTGGTGACAAAATTGCAAGATGGGTAGTGCATTTGCCTCTATGGAAAGACCATGTATTCCTATTTCTAGACCTTCTATTTTTATTTTTGTAGCTTAATATATGTTTGTTGTTTGTTGTACTTAGGTTTTGTTTTTATTTATTATCAATTTAATAAGGTAAAATCAAGGAATCTAAACATGGTTAAATCATGAAAAAAAAGGGAATATCTTATTTTTTGGTCCTAGGCATAAAATTTAAATGGCATATAGACTTGCATTCTAGGCTAGATTATCCGTTGCACCTTACCTTGAACCCTTTCTCTATAAAGGAAAAGAATTTATTCTATTTTATCATTGAAATCAAATATCATTTTAGTCTTAGAGTTTGAGTGTTGCATTTAAATATAGGTTAATATTTAGGCTTTCACATAAGGGAATCTTAAAGAATGAACTTAATTCTTTTTTTTTTTGGAAATGTAGGTATTTGTGAATACACAAATTTAACTAACATTAGATCTTAATGTACCCTAATCCTTTGAAGTGAGAAGTCCCTTCACAAAGGGAGAAAAAATGTGGGATACCCTTAGTTGATCCCTCACCACCTTTCTCCCCTTCTCATAGACTCACAACACTAAAATCCATAACTTATGAAGAAAGAATTATTTTTCTCACACTAAACCCAAGGAGCTTGCTTAAGACCATACAAAGATTGGGTCAAGCAACAAACCAATAGAGTAGGGCCCTCTTGCTCAAATTTTGGAGGCTACTACATGTTAGTCTCTTCCTGAAGTTATCCATGTAGAAAGACACTCTTCACATCCATTTGATGAATCTTCTATCCATAGGAAGTTGTAATAGAAAGAATTGTTTTGACAAAATCCACCTTGGCTATTGGTGCCAACGTCTTGGAGTATTTCACTCCCTCCCATTGAGAGAAGCCTTTGGAAATAATGCATTCCTTGTAATTTCTAATCTGATCATCTGATGTGTATTTGGTCTTGTAGACCCACTTACACCCCAAAACATTCTTCCCTGCTAGAAAAGAATCCAACTCCCATGTTTTATTTTTCATCAGTGCCTTATATTTTACTGCCATAGCATCTTCCCATTCAGGATTCCCCTTAGCCTTAGAGTAGGTGATAAAATTTTGTGAATGGGTTACCTTCAAAGCTCAATATGGATCCTTCCAATACCACTCAAGAACCATAATAGGTTGTGCATCCTTCAAAAGCATCTTAACCCTCTTGGAGATAGGACATTTGAAAGGATCATGAGTATCCTACACCATATCAACATCATAAATTAAAACATGAGAATCCAAATCAACACTACTCACCTCACATACCCAATTGGATAATTGTGAACTAAACCATCCTACTCAATTTTTCTCCTCTAGGGTAAAAATAGACTATTTGATAAATTGTGCATGATGGAGTTAAATCGATAGGAAATGAGCAACTACTAGAATATGAAGATGCTCTATTAGGGATGGAACCAACCAAGCTATCAGAAAGAAATAGACAAAGAATAAAAAGCTAGAATATCAAGAGTGGTAGGAATACCTAGAAACACCTCATCAAAGAGACATCTATCCTAATAACCACCTCATGCCTCTTAGGATCATAGGAATAATATACCTTTGAGACATCAAAATATCCCATAAATATACACTTATGAATCTTGGGTGCCTTATTTTTCAAATATCCTTGGGTATGTGAGCCCATGCTAAAGACCCAAAGATTCAAAACATAGACACATATGGCTTGTCCCCTATAAAATTCTTAGGAGGGTGTCATTGATAGGGAATTATGTATTACCACTGTTTATTTTTAATAAGTTGTTAGTGTTGTAATGGATAAGGTTGTATTGTCATTATTTACTACAACCTTATCCGATCTATGCTTTGTAATGCCTATTTATAGGCATCTTATGGTAATACAATGTAGTTTTCATTCATGCAAACCTTTGGTTGTATGTTTGTAATTGTGTGTTCCTTATCATTGGTATCAGAGCCAAGCACTGGGTAGGCAAGTATCCTCTTCCTCTAGGTCATTTTTGGTTCAAACAAGGAATGAGAAAACCTCCCATGGATCTTGGTTTGGTGGTTTCATCCACCTTGTGAACACTTTTATATTTTGTTATAGACATTTGGAAGCTTTTAGCTTGGTTTGCACTTTGTTGGATTTGAAAACTCTGCATTATCATTTTCATTTCATGCTCATTCAACTCATGATCTGGTGCACTTGCACCTTCTTTGTTCGTGACCACCATTCGTTTTCATATCTGATGGTATGATGTTGATTTTGACCATTTTGCTTGATGAGGTATCTGACCAACTTATTGACCTCACCATGAAACTTCAACAAATTCAAGCAGATATGCTTACCTTTCAGCAGTTCCAAGCAGAACTAGATGCAGCAACTGGCGAAGATCTCACTGATGAAGATCATGATTTCAAATATGATATAGAAAAGAAGATTCTAAAACAACACTTGGAATCAAACCAAGGTTTATGGGTAAGAAGCTCATTGTCTTACCACTAGACGATGTTGCTCATGTTAATATTTTTGATGATATTGAATATGTTTCTCTTGTAGATCCGAGCTCATTTGAAGCTCTTGTTGCAGATCAGGCCACTCTAGATATTTTAGATCAAAGCTCACTATTGTAGTTGAAGAACAAGATACTCTCTCTATCATTGTCATCATGTCTACTACACTTCGTGGCCTACCAATTTGTCCACAGCCTCTTCGTTGTCCAGTGTTTTTGCGCATTTCATGCCTTGATCTAGCATCTTCGTAGCTTTCGAGTTCTGATATCCTATTTTTGGGAATTTTTTTGTTTCCTGCATTGTTTCTACACTGCTCGATGCTTATGGGTTTACCTACACCGTTACATGCACCATGGATTCATGCAATTCATGGCCTACTCTATCGTTTATGAGACACATTAGTTTTTTTTAGCAAAAATATGTGCTTTCTTGCACATACGATGCACTCTACAACAATGGGCGTTGCTCTGCTATTTTCTACTTCTTTTTCGCTTCTTCTAGTGCAGATATGCATATTTCCATTACCTTCCATAGATTCTTGATGACACCTATACAATTCAAGCAAGCTGCATTTCTTGGCCGTTTTTTGGCTTATAAATGCCATCGCCACTACTTCCATCGTTTGGTTGATTTCCCTCATGTGCCTCCGTGGCCACTATCTCTCGTGTTGTTTTCATTTTCACTGCTCGATTTCACATACCCGAGATCCTCCACGACCTCCATCATTCAATAAATTAAATTAAATTAATTTTTACATACCCATTTCCTCCATTTTCAACAATAAATTAAATTATTATTATTTTTTTAATTTAATTTATTTTTTTATTTTTTAGCGTTGTTGCTGTCATTAAATCCATGCCATCATTAATGCGCGTGTCCATCATTAAAATATGCCCACCACCTAATGTGCATTTTCCTTTTAATGTGCACGTTTTTCTTTTAATTTTTGCGTGCGACTCACCATTAAATGCAAATTTAATAATAAATTAAATTAAATTATTTTTAATTTAATTAAATTTTTCCCACCATCGTTTTTATTTTTTCATCGTTGTCGCTATCTATATATCCATGCCATCATTAATGCACATGTCCATAATTAAAACACGCCCACCACCTAATGTGCATTTCCTTTTACTGTGCATGTTTTTCTTTTAATTTTTGTGCGCGGCTCACCATTAAATGCAAATTTAATAATAAATTAAATTAAATTATTTTTAATTTAATTTAATTTTTCCCACCATCGTTCAATCAAAAACAAAAATTTAATGCATTTCCATGTTGTTGCTTTCATTAAATGCATTTCCATGTCGTTGCTTTCATTAAATGCATTTCCATGTCATTGCATTCATTAATGTTCGTCACCTTCATTAATGCGCATTAAACCGTTACCCTTCATTCATGTGCACATTTCCTTAATGCTTGTGGCCCACAATTAAAACCAAAATTTAATGCATCCACAATTTCCAACTAGCATCTTTGGCATGTATTTCAAGGCATCTCCTTCTAACACATTAGTTGTTGCTTTCTTCTGCCGAATTGAGGGACCCATTCAACCGTCCGCCGATATAACAGTGTTTATAGTCATTGGAGAGCATTTTTCAAGCCCATTTCAATACCAATGTCAATTTTTGGTTTTTCAAAAACCTGCTCAAGTTCAACATTTTGATCTTATTCTTTTGTAACAGGAGTACATTTTCGGTTGTACCCAATACTCCTAGATTTTTTCCTCTTTCTCTTCCACCCTTGTACGCATTGGGGACCAATGCTTTCTCAGTGGGGAGGAATGATAGGGAATCATGTATTACCACCATTTATTTTTAATAAGTTGTTAGTTGTTGTAATGGATAAGGTTGTACCATCATTATTTACTACAACATTATCCAATCTATGCCTTGTAATGCTTATGTATAGGCATCTTATGGTAATACAATGTAGTTTTCACTCGTGTAAACCTTTTGGTTGTTTGTTTGTAATTATGTGTTCCTTATCAGTCATTCCTTGAAAAACCCTAGTAGGAACCTTGATGATGATGTACCCTACAAAAATGACTACTTTACCCCAAAAATCGTGATCTAGCCCTTTGGCATGACTCATGCAACCAACCATTTCCATGATTACCCTATTTTTATCTCATCTACATCATCCTATTAAGGAGTATATTGAATAGTCCTTTTATATGCTATCCCATGAGTAGCTAAGAAATCATGGAAATCATGACATACATATTCACCATCCCCATCTATCTTAAGATACTTATTCCTCATGTCTACCATATTTTGAATAAGTGCCTTGAAAGTTTAAAATCTCTCAAACACTTCATCCTTGGTATAAATGGTATCCATCCACACATCTAAAAAAATCATCAATGGAAAGAAGTACCTATTTTCTAAAATAGAAGATATGTCCATCGGTTCATAGATGTCACTATGAATGATCTCCAAAGGGTGTGATGCCCTTCTAGCAACTTCTCTCGAAAAGGTCTTTCGATGATGCTTTTCCAAAATGCATCCCTCACAAACACCACTTGAAGTAGATGTGCATGGAAGTCCAACCATCTCGTGTTGACTCATGTACCTCAAGGAACCATAACTGAGATGTCCAAGTCAATGATGCTACTTTCAACTCTCGTCATCATTATGAGCTATCATTGTAACAAAATTCTTCTTGTTATAGGTGTAAGAAGACGTGGGTCTTTCACCTAGCTTATACATATTATCAGATTCATCACAATATCTATAAGTAACAATCCTAAAACCATTACCTATATCCTTAATCACCCATCTATCAATCCAAAATTCTACCTTTTTATTTGTGTGGGTAATGCAATAAATAGAAAAAATATTAGAACCAACATTGAAAACATGGAGTACCTTATCAAATGATGAAGAACCAACATTGATGTTTCCACTTATAGCCATCTACAATGAGGATTCATTCCTATTACAACACATTCTCCTGATTCTTGTGCTTCGTCATATGTCTATTTTCTCCCAAACCAACTATTCATTTATTCAAGGAGGTGGATGTCTAGTATGTAAAATGGATTGTAACATGAGCTTGTGATGTCTCTTCTTCCAAACCTTCTTCACTTTAAGTATAGAAAAGAATGGTATTAGAAAATTTCTTATTTTTTTGCCTCTTCAAACTTCTTGATCAAAAGCCTACAAAATTCAGCCTTGTGTCCTTTCTTTCCAAAATAATACGTAGGTTTCTTGAAGGGCTTCTTGGATTTTTTCTCATTTTGTTTTGCCTTGTCATTTTGATTATTTACCATAGCTTCCTTTGGATGTGTATGATTAAAAATTTCCCTCCTATCTATTTCTCCTCGGTTGATGATGTATGAAATACTTAAATACTTCACCAATGGGCGAGTCTGTAGAGTTTGGGAAGTACACACACAACATTTTAAAGACCACAACCACTATCTCATATGTTTTTGACACATTGTTAAATATAATATTGAGAAGCTCTATTTTCCTCTCTTTATCCACTACTTTCTGTCCTTCCCTTATTTCCCTAGGTAGTCCTCTCGCATTTTGTATATCCTCTTCCAATTTATTGAATTGACTAATATACTCATCTATGGTGTCAAAAGAGTCTATGAACAAGGTTGCAAACTTTGCCTTTAACCTACTAATCTAAGTGGATTCAATTTGATCACATAGTCCTTGAAAATTTTCAAGCAACACCTTGGGATCAATGGTTCTACTTACATGGGTATCATACACATTGTCCACATGGATACAAATATTTTATCTCCTTAGAATTAATTTCTCTAGGCTCCTCATTCATATATTTAAGCAAACCCTTAATTTGAAGTAGAGCTTCAATATTAATCTTCTATGTAGCTTTGTTTGGAACACTCAATAGAGGCACATGGTGATCCATAACTTGTTTGCTAAAATACAAAAATATGCAAGTAGTTGTGATCAAAACCAACACTACCAATGCAGAGAGCTCGAAAAACTATGATTTAAAAAAAAGGCTAAAAAAAATTTGTGTGCAAATGTTATGACCACCAAAATTTTAGCCCAAAAACAATAAAAATTTCAAAACCTTTGAGAAAATTATATAATTTTTTGGTACCTTTGGAAAATAGGAAGCCACCATGTGTCATTGCATGAGTGGCTAAGAGACTACTTTCTATGCCTTGACTGTGCAAGGTATCAAAAAACCACATTGAGCCACTTGTTGCTATTTGATTCGCTCTAAAATCCATGCACTGCTAACTTTACAAGTTTGATGAGATGGCATAATGTGATTGGTTGATCTTGATTATATAGGCACCAACTGGTGTACATAATTCCACATTGGCCCTTATGTGGTCAATATCAGCCTAGTCAAAACTCACCACATGGAGCCTCAAAATGCATACCACTACCACATGTTGGCCTACATCAACATGATCTACAATGCCACATCATCTAAGAATGCTACACCTGCCAACTTAGACATACAAAAAACCATGTGTTCTCTAAGGATTTTCCATGTTAGTTATACCCGCCTCATCGATTACCACATGTCACCTTAGGATGTGTTCCCTTAACAACTCAATTGTACAAACCACCATGTGCAACCTAAGGATTTGTTCCATGTCATCACTCAAAATAGGTGCAACATCATCAACTATTCCATGTCACTGGTTTATGCCACATCATCAATTTTTTCCATGCCATAATATGTGAATGGAAAAGTGATTTTTTTAACAAAAAATTGAAGAGGAGTTTGAACTCAGAATCTCCCTAATACAATGCCCCAACCTCTACTATGTTATCCAACCTCCCAAACACTTGCCTTGGGAGGATAAAGCAAGCAAGATAATAAAAAATTTAAACCAAGGCACATAATTTTTTCTCTATTGATATGATGCTAACATGTGCCATGATGACATATTTGATTCCCTTTCTTGTCAAAAATAGGAAATATTCTATGGAATATTTCCTATTTTAAATTCAAAATTTCAAAAAATAGAGGAAAAAAGACAATATTTTCAAACGCAAATTCAAAGTACCTAGAGGCATAATGACAAAGAGTGTTGAACTATGACCCCCAATGAAATTGAACAAAATATCCAAAAATATTAATTTTTTTTATGGTATCTATTACAGTTTTCTCTACAAAACTATTTTTTCAAACACAACCAATCAAGCCCTCCTTTCATGCCTATGTAGCAAAAAAGTTGCTAGACCATTTTTGCAACTCTATAAAGTGGCTTGGAGGTCTGCTAAGCATGGAATTTTTCCCATGAATTCTTTGGTACCAAGGGTCTGTTTAAAAAATTCAGTCTCTTCTTTTCATATTTATGATGGCTGAACAATCTCTCCTCTCATTAATGCTACTATTGGTCATCAAAAACCAAGAGAAAAAGAAATGATTTTTTGGAAAATTTTGTAAAATACAAATGAAATTTTTAAAAAACCTTAAAAAACTCAATCTTGAAACTAAGGTATCCATTTGATCAAAAAAAAATTAACAAAGCAATATTGAGTACCAATGAGAGGAAAATTTGAACTTGTCAGTGAATATTTCTCCTAAAGCAATTTTGTTGTTTCCAATGAGATCTTTGTGATACAGGTCCACTAAGGTTTTTTGTTAGAAACCCTTCTTCAAATTACTCTGTTAGCTTCAAAAAAATCTTCTCTACAAGCCCTTTCGAAAAGCATCCTCAAGAGATATTGGAAGTGAAATCTACCATCGATAGAAGGAAATGAATAATGAAGATTCACACTTGCTTTGACACCAAGTTGGATTTCGTAGTAGTTTCTAAAAATGAATGGAATAAAACATTACCTAGTATTGCTTTCTAAAAGAAATACGCAACATATAAAAGAACACAATATATGATTGGGTGTCCGTAGACACCAAAATATCTTTACTCAAAGAGAATTAAAATTACACTCAAACCAATAAAGAAATGATCGATGAGGAGGGGTAATTATACCCAATTACATGTTGCCTTTAATTCAATTTTATGAGACTGACCCTCAAGAACAAAATATTAAAAAATTAAAAATTTACCTTTTTCAAGGTTTACATGGGCTCAAACGATAAACATAACAAAATTTTGGTTGTGGCCTCAAGAGAAGCTTAACCACCACATATATCAACACATGGATTAGGAAGAAGATCTTTGGAAAACAACATTTTGGCATGTAGTGACACCATAACTCATTTTGGAAACCTTCTAAATCTTTAGAGGCATCTACCATTTGGAGGTGTATCATTTTCTTAGATTTGCCCCCAAAATTTTACATTTACTAGGAGTAATAGTTTCTCACCATAGGTAATTTATAGGTAAATTTTTCCTATAAATAGGACCAATGGGCTCCATTATAAACATTTTTTGGCAATGTTCTCCTTTTGAGTCCTTGATTTTCTTTTCTGAGTTTCTTTGTTTCTTGATGGGTCTGCCTTTGGTCTCTCTTTGTTGGTTTTGTGATCTGCTTTTTTTTTTGGTTTGGAGATCCTTTAAAACCCCTTGTTGCAAAAGTTTTGAGAAACCTTTCAAAATATCTTCTTTTACCTTATAAAAAAACATCTTTTGGCATTGAGGAATTCAAAACTACACTTTGTGAGATCCACATTATGCTCTTGCAATTCATGAAATTGGTGAGAAATTGATTAGTCTTTTACTCTCCATCAATGGAATTGTCCTAGGTCCGAGGTGTAGACCAATTGGTTCATCCAAACCCCATAAGGGAGGCGGAGGTCCAAGGTTCAAATCTTGGGCCTCGTCGGACTGAACGCTTGTCCCTTTCCTGGTGCTTTCAGTGGCGTAAAAGGTTTAAAATGATTGTGGCATGGTGGTTATAGGGGTGAACTGCGCAAAGATCTATGTGGTGGCTTCTAGGGCAGACAGCATAGAATATTGTGGCGGCCATAAAAGCTGGAAAGCCTACCTGGATTCGTGGCGGCTACCGATTCCACCATGTAAATTCAAAAAAAAAAAAATCAATGGAACTGTCCTCCTATATTATGGAATGCACGATAATTGAGGCATAATCCTTTTCCCATATTTTCATTCTTCTCATGATTTCATCTCAATTGAAGGGGTATATTGTTGTTATTTGGATTTCTTATGTATTGATTGATTGCACACTTTTCTTGCTATGGTCTCAGTCATATTTACTTTTAATTCCTTACACCCTAAATTTACAAATTTATTTTTCATGCGATAAAATAGATTATATTAGAATTTAGCAAGGATAGTGTTGAGTCAGCCTAAAATTGGAGGTTAGAAGGGGTCTTAAACCCTTGAATCCAACTATAGTTCAAACCAGAATTATGGGTGCTTGAGAAGTCAAACTTTTCCATAATTCAACATAAGTTTTTGGCATGCCTAGTGGGAGACTATTTTTTTATTTCATAACTTGGTTGAATTCCTTTATTTTGGCACCAAATTCACATCTTGCCATAGGTGGGAGGAATTTGGTACAAATTTGAAGAATTTTTATCAAGTTTCCAATTAGGTAGTGATTTGCTCTAGACTCGGAGTGATTTATTCCATTTAGGACCAATCACCTTACTCAAGAGAATTAAATAGTCAAGAGGATTATAAATCTACTTTTGGAAGTGATTTAGTTCACTAATCTAGAAATTTACTTTAGATCTACAAATTTTTATAACTTGAATTCAAAGCAATTCGTTGGGATCAAGGACTTGATTTCTCAAGCCCACTCCCAAATTAACCTTGAATTTCACATATATTTTTGTTATTCATGTCCAATTTTTAAAAGTACTTTGTGAATGGCAAATTTGTTATGAACTTTAGAATCATAAAATATTCATGAAGCATGCAATCAATATGACATAAAATATGCAATATCCCTTAATTTTAGCCCAAATAGCATCTACCACAGGTAAAAAGCTTAGGGAAAAATTTTAGATTTTTTTTGCCAAAGTCCAACCCAATTGGTGATTTTCTCTAGTCAATTGGTTTCACTCCAAAATAGGATTTGTTTTTCAAGTGGAATTCAAGGAGCAATTTGAAGAGTGATTCACTCATAAGATAAAATTATTTCCAACTCCTCCAAGGAGAGCAATTCACCTTGAAAATGAAGTGATTCACTTCAAGAAATTTGCTTGGCTCTTCTTTAAAATTTTCAAAGTTTAATTATGTAAGCTATTCACCCGAGTCTTCTAGAAATTCACTCCAATGTACTGGAAAATCATTATGTAGACCAAATATTTATATTTTGACCCCAAAACTTTGTATTTGTAGGTACATATGCCTATGAGATCAATCTTATTAATATATGCTTGAAAAGGCAATAATCGAGTAAAGAACATTAATCACCAAAGTTAATTGCATATCAATGAAAGAACAAGAAAGAAAAAATGAAGGAACAAATCATTGCATGAGTACATAAATATGATGAGACTGAGGATATTCCTACATCAAGCCCCACTATCTCAAAAGGAAAAAGTCCAATGGTTAAACTATTCAATAAAAATCTAGTCCCACAAGATTGGTTTCCTTAGTTACCAACTTAGTTATTCATCTGCTCTTGCAAACCAAACTTGAGAAAATAGAGGTCCTACTTTGACTACCAATCCCCTTTTACGTAATGACTTTCAATGTAAATAATCCATCCTTTTGACCTTTCATAATGCAATTCATGCAAGTCAACCTCCAATATCTAATGCTCTAATCACCCCTACTACTAGTACAACCTCATCAAAAAGTCCATCTAGATATAACATATCCAACACAACAAACTTTCCACCTAGAAAATTTGTGCCACCAAATTTAGGTTCTTTAGGGCAAATTTTTATTCCCAATCAAAGCCAAGATTTTTCTCAAAATCTACAAGTGTCAATTAGTCAAATGGGGGAACAAAGGGAAACCCCCAAGGTCAAACATTACCTCCAATAAACCAAATACTACAAAATCTATAACAATGGCTACCTTTTTCAAATCAATAAGTCCCTCCATAAGGCTAGTAGTATCCTCAATTCCCAATTATGCAAACTCCCCCGAATCAGCAATGGGCTTGTCTTAACCCATTATCTCCTCCTTCCAAATTCTAAACCATCATTTTTTGCCACCCTACTATGCTACATATCAATAACCTGAAACACCTCTATATCCACCTCAAGGTTACGCGGTGTACCCCTACCAATACAACATAGTTAACCTCCACAAAACAATCCCATACCATAATCTCCTAGGCCTCAAAGACAACTTCTTGATTGGACCTAAGGGTTATTATATTTAGGATCCTATTACCCTATCCCACTTGTAACGAGGAAAGTCTTACTTACCTTTAACAAGAGAGGGAACAAGACAACATTGGATCATCTCAATGAATTATCAACACTCAAGTCAATACATCACATTTAGGAGGAATACATCATGGTATGCTTACTGATCTATCTTTGTGTGATAAAGCTACATTGTGGTATAGATGTTTAACTAATAATACACTGGCTAGTTGGGCATCCATAGTAGAACCTTTCATGCATAGGTTTCATAGTATGTGTAATAGGCATTCTATTTTGTTTCATCTAAATGCTATGTAAAGCCATATTCAATAAAATATTCATGATTATAATACTACATGCTTGAGGATATTGAATTTAATTTTGCAAAATGATAGGCCAAACAAAGAATATGCATTCCCATAATATATCAAAGTTTTATAATCTAACTTAGTCTTGATAGTGATGCTAACCACATTACTCTAGTTGTAGACTTTGAAGAAGTGGCATGTGTAAAAGATGTTTTGATTAGGGTAAAAAAATCACCGTCTACCCCTCCTATGGACTAAGGTACCTATCAGCCAAAATTTGTAAATCACTAGATCTGTGCCCTTCATCTCGTCCATTTTGAATGACCAATCGCCTACAACTCAACCCTTTTATACATTGTGACACATCCTATCCAAGGTTCATCATTAAATGTTGTATTTTAGTCACAATTGTTAGTCCTACTTTCTCCATCACCATTCAATAGTGGCAATAAAACCATCATAAACCAATACAAGCTTAAAATGGAAGAGATGTTGGAAGTGGTAAAGACCTTTATAAATGAAAACAACATTGAAGAGAGGTAATGACAATCGAATAGTGGGTGGCAACAACAATAGAACTAGTAGCCCAGGAAAACACCCTATTTTATCAAATATCAAGTGGAAAACACCCTATCTTACCAAAGATTAAATGCCTTGATAAGGTGCTAATAAGGGTACAAATCATATTCAAAACAACATGGTAAGCACCAATTTAGAGATTAACACATTATGGTAGTTCCCATACAATGTGAGGTATCATCATACCAATTGTACAGTGGCTATTATGTATTCATAGATAAATCAATATGACAAACAATGTCAAGCTCAATAGGCCATTGCCTAAATGGTTCCAACAATGAATCAACCTACATAATAACAACCTTAAACACAACAAGTAATCCCTAACTTGCCAACCCTAAAAATGTTAATTTTTCCAACTTCAACACTACTAGAATAGACAGATTCTATGTTTGAAGATAATGAAGCATGTGAAAATTTACAAGGGATTGGAACCAAGGACAAAAGAAAAACTTCAAAATATTAAGCCTAAATGCATAAAAATTTGAATCAAACAAATACACTATGATGCTTAGGAGGGGAAGGCCACTACTAGACTTGAAAAACAAGGGGCTAATGACAATTGCACAACAAGAAAAGTAAATTGAAAATGTTGGAAAAAATGTCACTGACACACCCCACATGCATGCACAGGCCAGGAAGGACAATCAAACAAATAAATGAAAGGAAACAAAGACTAAAATGAGAAACTCAAATAAAGTAGACAAGTCCAAAGAAGTGAGGAATGATAAAGAGAGGGACAAGTTTCAAGACAAGGCCAAACACTGTCTCAAATATCCTTCTTTCACTAGCAAAGGACGTGTAATGGCTAAAGTATAGAAATTTCACAGCTTGAAGTGAGAGTAGCTTAGTCAAATTTAGGTATAAAATCACATAAGATATGAAGAAGAATCCTATCAAAGTGAGCATGCTAGAGGCATGTCTCTTCTTGATCAATGCGATCTGCTATAAGAAGTTCCCAACAACCAAGAAATGAGCTATGGACAACCCAATCCCCTTCAATCCACTCTAGTTGAACAATTAAACATGATAGTAGATGATCCATATGATATTCAAGTCACCAAAACTAGCCATCAGATTTAGATGGATGGCACCAGGGTAAATGTTGTAGGATTTCTGAAAGATTGATCATAACCATAGAAAAAAATCTAGATCTAATAGTAGTACAAAAATATAATAATAGCTAACCTTCCCTATACTTTTTATGTTGTTTTTTAGAGCATAGATGCATAAGCTATTTGGGTATGGGTACCTAGCAATGGACTACACCCAAATGAATGTACCATGAGGTGGAAAAAGGATCCAAATTGAGAATGAACCTCCATGCAATCACTTGCAATACAAGCTAGATGAAGATGGTGTGGTAAATTGGAATGAATTGTTGGAATTTGTAGATGACAAAGTGCTAGAGGATGATCAAATGTTTGAGATAGACATGATTTTTGGATTACTTCAACATTATGAATACAAAAGTTTAACTTCAAGGAGACCAAGTTTGGAAACTATCTAATCATGAAGAACCATCTAACATCTTGACTCTAACCAACTAACAAGCATAAGGATAAGATAAAGGGTGGATAATACATTTTGTTGGCACAAGAACTAGAAATGGAGCAAGTGTAGTCATTAAATTCATTGGCCCATAAGGAGCACAAACTAATTTTGCATGTTGGTTGTTCAATTGCACAAACAATATGACTAAATACAAAGCATTATGCACTATTTTGAGGAAGGCTAAAAAAAATGGGGATCAAAAACCTCAAGGTATTTGGAAACTCCAAATTAGTCATAAATCAAGTTAATTCCCAATGTACCACTAATAATAAACACCTAAAATGGGGTCTAGGATTTGCTAGAATTTTTTTAAAACTTATGAAATCAAGGTAGTTCCCAGGAAATTAAATACTAAAATAGATGAGTTGGCATCAATGGCAACAAAATTCAACCTTAATTCCAACATTTGGGATAAACAAAAATATCTAGAAGTAGTATTTAGATCCACAATACTTTATAATTCAAATCACTAGAAAGCCTTTAACAATTATGAGAAAATTATTGATTTTATCATTAAATAAGCTCAACATGCCAAAGAAAAAATGAACTTGAGGACAATATCAAAGACATGGTAATTCATCTTAAGACAAATCAGTTGTCAAAAGGGTTAATCACTTTGAAAAGTCTTTTTAATCCATACAATAGTGTAAAGAAATCCACCACCTTGTTGAATTCATTTAAGGAAGAACTTGTTACTTGGTAAGGAGTGCACCAAATAATAATATGGCCTACTCAAAGAGATCTACGACAAACACAAAGACACTATTGCATGGTCTTATGAATATTTGAAGGTATATGACAAGGATATCATAAAGCATACCATCGAGTTAGAACAAGGTGCAAAGACTTTCTATAAAAAATGACCCACAAACCCCAAATCAAGGCAGTTATAAAGTAAGAGCTCTTGAAGCTTCTACAAGCACAAATCATATTTCCACTTAAGTACTCCACCTTGGTAGCCAACCTAGTACCTGTCCAAAAGAATGGTGATATCAGGTTGAGTTGATTTTAGGAAGCTTAATAGGGCATCATTGAAAGATCACTATCCCTTGCCAGTATTAGATTCTACAAAAGGTAGTAGGTTCATAAATGTTGTAATTCTTGGATGGTTTCTAAAGATATAACCAAATTCGGGTCAAGGATGATGATCAACACAAGATGACTTTCACCATAAAATGGGGAACCTTTGCCTACCAAAGAATGTATTTTTAGCTATCAAACACAAGAGCTACCTTCTAGTGAGTGATTGACATTGCCTTTACAAGATTATAGGTGAGAGCATCCTCATATACCTTAATAATTTGACTATATTTTCAAATATAGGAACATGCATATTGAACATATTGAGTCCACATTTCAAAGATATAGGGAATATGGTATCTCACTCAACCCTAAAGTCCACCTTTATGGTCCAAGAAGACAAATTATTAGGTTGTCATATCAAAATATGATTTAGCCATAGATCATAATAGAATAAAGGCAATCTAAGACCTTCCCCTACCCACATCATTCAAAGGGACTCAATATTTCTTAGTTTAAATCCAATTTGTTGCTAATTTCATAACCAATTTTGTGTAATTCTTCAGACCGATAAAGGTAAAAAGTCCTTTTGAGACACAAAGGATGTCATCACTAGGATCCCAGTTCTATTCAATCTTGATTTCTCCAAATATTTTATGCTCTATTTGGGAAAGTGATGAGCAAGGTGCAGCCAAAGTATTGTCATTGTTGTCAACACAGACAGAGGATCGGTTGATACAATGGACAGGAGTTCATTGATGAGCAAGGTGCAGCAAAAGTATTGTCATTGTTGTCAACACAGTCAGGTTGATCGGTTGATACAATGGACACAGTCAGGGAGATCGGTTGATGCAGTGGACAATAGATCGGTTGATGCAATGGATAGGAGTTCAGAGGTCATTCAGAGTATTTACAGTGTTTTCCAAGAAGACCGAAGTGGCCTACATGCAAAAGCTCAAAGAAAAAGACAAAGGAAGAAAAGTGTCGCGATATCGCGACATGTCGAGCAAGAGTGAGAAACTGTCGCGATATCGCGACATGTTGGAAGCAAAGAAGGCAAGAAGAAAAACTGTCACGATTTCACGACATGTTGGCAGAGAAAAAGCCAAGTGGAAAAACTGTCGCGATTTCGTGACATGTTGGCAGAGAAAAAGCCAAGTGGAAAAACTATCGCGATTTCGCGACATGTTGGCAGAGAAAAAAGCCAAGTGGAAAACTATCACGATTTCGCGACATGTTGGCAGAGAAGAAAGCAAGTGGAAAACTATCGTGATTTCATGACATGTTCGAAGAGAGAGAAAGCGCAAGGAAAACTATCATGATTTCGTGACATGTTGGACGAAAGAGAAAGTGCAAGGAAAACTGTCACAATTTCGTGACATGTTTGAAGAGAGAGAAAGCGCAAGGAAAACTGTCACGATTTCGTGACATGTTCGGAGAGAAGGCGCAAGCAAAGAAAACTGTCATGATTTCGTGACATGTTTGAGAGAAGAAGCTCGCAAAGAAAAGTGTCATGATTTCATGACAATCTATAAGAGAGGCAGTAGATGAAAATGTGTCACGATTTCATGACATGTTTGAGAGAAGAAGCTCGCAAAGAAAAGTGTCACGATTTCACGACAATCTGTAAGAGAGGCAGTACGAATGAAAATGTGTCATGATTTCGCGACATGTTTGAGAGAAGGAGCTCGCAAAGAAAAGTGTCACGATTTCGTGACAATCTGCAAGAGAGACAGTACGGACAAAAATGTGTCACGATTTCATGATAGGTTCGAGAGAAAGAGCTCGCAAAGAAAAGTGTCACGATTTCGTGACATATTGCAAGAGAAAGAGGAGAGAGAAAAAGATGTCATGATTTCGTGACATGTTTCATTTTCGCGGTCCAAAGCGAAGAGAAAGAGGAGAGAGAAAAAGATGTCACGATTTCGCGACATGTTTCATTTTCGTGGTCCAAAGCGAAGAGAAATAGGAGAGAGAAAAAGATGTCATGATTTCGTGACATGTTTCATTTTTGCGGTCCAAAGCGAAGAGAAAGAGGAGAGAGAAAAAGGTGTCGCGATTTCGTGACATGTTCTATTTTCGCGGGGTCAAGGCAAGAAAAGAGACAAGGCAGCGAGAGTGTCATGATTTCGTGACATGTGTTTTTGCGGGCCAAAGACAGAAAAGGCACAAGGCAGCGAAAGTGTCACGATATCGCGACATGTCATGTTTTCGTGGGTGCAAACCAAGAAGAGTGCAAGGAAGCGAAAAGTGTCACGATTTCGTGACATGTCATGTTTTCACTGGTACAAGCCGAGAAGAGTGTACGAAAGCAAAAAGTGTCGTGATATCGTGACATGTGTTTTCATGGGTGCAAGCCGAGAAGAGGACAAGGAGGCAAAAAGTGTCGCGATATCGCGGCATGTCATGTTTTCACGGTCAAACGGCAAGAAAAAGTCAAAGGGGTAGAAGTGTCACGATTTCGCGACAGGTCGCCTTGGCACGAGCTAAGAAGAAAACTCAGCCGAAACAAAGAAATGTAACAGTGAACTGCAGACAGTACAACAGTAAAAGAGGCAGTTACAGAATACATTCACGCAGCCAAAATTAGAAGAGTTAACTGAAGTCAGTACAACAGTTACAGGTGCAGTTACAAATAGAAATCATGCAGTTAAATAAGAATAGTGAACTGAAGTAATTACGTAGTTACAAGGGCAGTTACAATGACAGTAAATAGAAGTCATTACTGTAGTTACAGGAGCCGTTACAAAGAAATATCATGCAGCAATGGTTACTAAAAGTCATCAGACGAAGACCACGAGTTGGACAGAGAAACGTCTCGAAGCCCAAACAAAGAACCGTTCTATTAATAAGATTGCATGTGAGAATAAAGAAGTCGTTACTATTAATAGGCTGCATGCGCGAATATGGAAGTTAAGAATAGAAACAGAACACTGTTATAAAAGGAGATTTGCGTGAAGTAGTAAGGTTGAGCTCCGTGTGGGAAGAGAGAGCAGCGTGTTGCAGAATAGAGGGAAAGTGCTACAAAAAAGAGAATAGAGAGCATGGTTGAGACAACGCGTCTAAGAAAGAGCAACTGAAAGAGAGAGCACTACTGAGAGAAGAGCGGTGGAGAAAGAGCATAGCTGATAGAGTGTGACTGAGAGAGTGTGGATGTAAGTGCGCAGAAGGAATATGTGTTTCTTGGATTGAAAGAGAGGTTGGGTGAGCAATAGACCAGTGAGGGTCTTGTAAAAGTGAAGGCATATTTATGTCAATCTAAGATTCAAAATAGAAATCCAAGTTGGTGCTTGGAATCAGGGGTTGGTGCTCCTTTCTATTGGTGTAGATAAATTAGGGGTTGGTGCTCCTTCCAGTGGGTGCTGGTAAATTGATTGTAAAGTTGGTGCTTTGCAAAGGCTAGATTTGGATGGGAGTCCAAGTAGTCTATTTTTGAGGAGTAGCCAAAACTGGTGAACCTCGTTAAATCGTGTGTTGTGGAATGCTCTCTTGTTATACTTGCTTTATCTGTTTTAAGTTCTCATTGCTTCAGATTTAAGAGTTGTAGATTTGAATTTAAATAGCTACACTGATTCACCCCCCTCTTAGTGCCATTGTAAGACTAACAATTGGTATCAGAGCCAAGTTCCTGAACAAGCTAAATCAGCTAGGGTTGATCTTGGATTAGTACACAATGGGTAAGAAGAATAGATCCTCCTCCAAAAAGGCATCTCAGCCAGTTTTAGTTCTTGTGGAAGAGAAAACTAAACTAGAGAAGGTAGAAGAAGTGGATTCTAAAGTATGCAATGAAAACCTGGAGATTGAAGTAGATCTAGAAGGTGAGTTGATAGCTGCACTTGAAGAGTTGAGTATAGAAAAGAAAAAGAACAAAAGAATGTCCAAGAAGTTAGAAGAATATGGGGATGAGATTGAAGATCTCTTCCTACAAGTTCAAAAGGCCAAGAAATCGAAAGAAGCCTTGAAGACACACCTGGATGATGAAGATGATGTATGCAAGCACAAGTGAAGAGGAATCTAACAAAGTTATTGTTGATCTAAAGCTGCAAGTAGAACAAGTACAAAAGGATTGAAGATATTCTCAGGTCTCAAATCAATGAGAAAGAGACTGTTTGCTGCCAACAAGAAGAAGAGATTGTTTCATTGAAGAAACAACTAGAAGAGGCCAACATAAATCTCAAATATGAGAAGAGCACTGAATTACTAGATAAAATGAGAAAGCAACAAAGAAGCTCCATGGATAAGTCTGGTCTTGGATATGAAGCTGAACAACCGTCATCTTCCAAAAGTACAAAAAAGAAGAAGTCCACTACTGAAGGATCGAAGCAAGAAAAGTCTGAAGCTGAATCTTCAAAAGGAAGAAAATATCAAAGAAGATCTACAACAAAGCAACCACAGCAAAAGAGGTTCTCTCACTCTCACTCTTTTAATAATAATGCTTTTAATGGCTATTGTTCTAAATGCAACTGCTATGGTCACAAGGCAATTTATTGTGGACTGAACAATAGATCAAAAAGTTATGCTGATAAAAACACATCTGCTTTCCTGAGTGAACACCCTGTGCAATGTTTTAAATGTAATGGCCATGGGCACATAGCAAGGTTTTGTCCAAGCACTTATGTATCCAATCTAAGGCAAGACCATAGATTTCATCATACACACAGAATGCAATGCAGACAGGGAATAAAACATGTGCAATGTTTTAAATGTAATGGTCAAGGGCACATAGCAAGGTTCTGTCCAAGCACTTCTGTATCTAATCTAAGGCAAAACCCTAGATTTCATCAGACACAAAGAGGGCAACACAGACAGGGAACATATCATGTGCATAAAAGAAAAGAAAATAATCATCCATCAAGAATGCACAAGAGACAACCCCGCAAGAGAAATGTTCAAGTTCACGAACAGGGGCAAAATAGGGAAGTAATTGAAAAACTCAAGCCCAAGTTCAGGAAAGTCTGGAGAAAGGCAGAAGAAAGGAAATCGTGTCTCCTTGGACTGAAGGAGGCTACTCCTCTATTGCACTAAGCAACTCCAGGTAGCACATCCTCAGGGGGAGCAATGTTAAAGTTTTATTTTAATGCTCCTATGTATTTGTGTGGTTATCTGAGGATGAAAGGAAAGTAGTCGGGGAGTTGTCGTATAGTTGTCAAAATATGTTTCAGTTCATATAGATGTTTGTGGAGATAGTATCAAACTGATGTGCTTCAACAGAACAACATGGTGAACAACTAGGTTTTTGATGCAACAACTGATAGGCATTATCTAAGATAGAGCATGCAGCACAGGTCGACGTGTCATGGAAGCATAAGCTGGCAGGTGCTGGTTTTGAAGCCTGTAACATTCCCAATCTGTAGATAAAATAGAATCCATGTTCTGAGTGGGAAGGCGTGCGGTTCTTAACCAAAAATACAGCACATCATTCGGTATAAGAAAGCATTAATTCTCTCTAAAGAAGTAGCAGTGATTAAAGAGATGCCATAGTCAAAGCAAACAGTGGCACTAGCACCCAGTTGGTCAAGAGTACCAAGTGGCACATGCAAGGTAGAGACGTTGAGAGAATAGCGCCCAGGTGGTGAAGTGTCAAGGAGGACGAGATGCCTATGCAACTAAGAAAGTCTTGCATTGTTTGAGAAATGCGAGATATTGCCCGAGCAATCCCTTGATCGCAACGAGGAGAAATGTTCCCTGGAATCGCGTGAAGAACGTTCGTCTAAGACACTGAGTAGCCCTGACATATGTCCTAGCAAGAAGCAGAATACCGAGAGTTGATGACTGCATGCAGATTGAGGTTCCAATGCTAGATGTAACGGTCCACTGTTATTACCTACGCATGCGATAAAAACATTCATGGCAGCCGTTAGAAACCAGAGACATTGAGCTGCACAACGGACGCGAGGCAAAGTCGTAAGTCACGGAGGAGGTGGCAGTCAAGAGGCCAAAGAAAATTGTGGAGAGTGTCGATGATAAAGTTGATGAAGTAGATTTGATTTGAGATTGCCATTCATAGTTGAGCTCAGTTTGAGTACTACTTAAGCATGATTGATTGTGCCTTTGAGAAGGCCTTTGGGAAATAGTTGTGGTACAGTGTTTGATGCTTACACAGAGTTGGTTGATACATGCTTCGACTAAGGTCTGTGATAAAGGGATGTTCATTGAGGTGATTGGTTGAGTTGAGTTGAGATTGAGATTTGAGTATAGAACATATTGAGTCTCTAACAATTCTCTTTATGCTTCTATGAGATTTAATTGATATATTGATTGAGCATTAAGTATAGAACATATTGAGTCTCTAACAATTCTCTTTATGATTCTATAAGATTGGATAGATTCTGTGTGAGCCTATTGATAGGGTACAGAGGACAGAGTCTCAATGGATAGAGATCCAGTAGCCAACACAGTTGAAGATAGATCTGAGTGAGGGACCACATTCTCAGGGGGAGCATTTATATATTTGATTATCTTTTTGCTCATATTTGTAATTTTTGCTAACTGTCATAACGTGTGCCTAAGAATGATGTGCATAGACTCAGGTGGAGTTTTGCAGCCGCCCTTTGGTATTATTGTCAAAGGGGGAGAAGAGTTACAGGTAATTGCACGCAATTACGTGTGTTGCCAACAATTCCAAAGGGGGAGATTGATGAGCAAGGTGCAGCCAAAGTATTGTCATTGTTGTCAACACAGACAGAGGATCGGTTGATACAATGGACAGGAGTTCATTGATGAGCAAGGTGCAACAAAAGTATTGTCATTGTTGTCAACACAGACAGAGGATCGGTTGATGCAATGGACACAGTAGGGAGATCGGTTGATGCAGTGGACAATAGATCGGTTGATGCAATGGACAGGAGTTCAGAGGTCATTCAGAGTATTTACAGTGTTTTCCAAGAAGACCAAAGTGGCCTACATGCAAAAGCTCAAAGAAAAAGACAAAGGAAGAAAAGTGTCGCGATATCGCGACATGTTGAGCAAGAGTGAGAAACTGTCACGATATCGTGACATGTTGGAAGCAAAGAAGGCAAGAAGAAAAACTGTCATGATTTCATGACATGTTGGCAGAGAAAAAGCCAAGTGGAAAAACTGTCATGATTTCGCGACATGTTGGCAGAGAAAAAGCCAAGTGGAAAAACTATCGCGATTTCGTGACATGTTGGCAGAGAAAAAGCCAAGTGGAAAACTATCACGATTTCGTGACATGTTGGCAGAGAAGAAAGCAAGTGGAAAAACTGTCATGATTTCGTGACATGTTCGAAGAGAGAGAAAGCGCAAGGAAAACTATCGTGATTTCATGACATGTTGGACGAAAGAGAAAGCGCAAGGAAAACTATCATGATTTCATGACATGTTCGAAGAGAGAGAAAGCGCAAGGAAAACTGTCGCGATTTCGTGACATGTTCGGGGAGAAGGCGCAAGCAAAGAAAACTGTCATGATTTCGTGACATGTTTGAGAGAAGAAGCTCGCAAAGAAAAGTGTCGCGATTTTGCGACAATCTGTAAGAGAGGCAGTACGAACAAAAATGTGTCACGATTTCATGACATGTTTGAGAGAAGAAGCTCGCAAAGAAAAGTGTCATGATTTCATGACAATCTGTAAGAGAGGCAGTACGGATGAAAATGTGTCACGATTTCGTGACATGTTTGAGAGAAGGAGCTCGCAAAGAAAAGTGTCACGATTTCGTGACAATCTGCAAGAGAGATAGTACGGATGAAAATGTGTCACGATTTCATGACATGTTCGAGAGAAAGAGCTCACAAAGAAAAGTGTCGCGATTTCGTGACATATTGCAAGAGAAAGAGGAGAGAGAAAAAGATGTCGCGATTTCATGACATGTTTCATTTTCGTGGTCCAAAGCGAAGAGAAAGAGGAGAGAGAAAAAGATGTCACGATTTCGTGACATGTTTCATTTTCATGGTCCAAAGTGAAGAGAAAGAGGAGAGAGAAAAATATGTCATGATTTCGTGACATGTTTCATTTTCGTGGTCCAAAGCGAAGAGAAAGAGGAGAGAGAAAAAGGTGTCACGATTTCACGACATGTTCTATTTTTACGGGGTCAAGGCAAGAAAAGAGACAAGGCAGCGAGAGTGTCGCGATTTCGTGACATGTTGTGTTTTCGTGGGCCAAAGGAAGAGAAAGGCACAAGGCAGCGAAAGTGTCACGATATCGTGACATGTCATGTTTTCACGGGTGCAAACCAAGAAGAGTGCAAGGAAGCGAAAAGTGTCATGATTTCGTGACATGTCATGTTTTCGCTGGTACAAGCCGAGAAGAGTGTACGAAGAAAAGTGTCATGATATCACGACATGTTGTGTTTTCATGGGTGCAAGCCGAGAAGAGGACAAGGAGGCGAAAAGTGTCGTGATATCATGGCATGTCATGTTTTCACGATCAAACGGCAAGAAAAAGTCAAAGGGGTAGAAGTGTCACGATTTTGTGATAGGTCGCCTTGGCGCGAGCTAAGAAGAAAACTCAGTCGAAACAAAGAAATGTAACAGTGAACTGCAGACAGTACAACAGTAAAAGAGGCAATTACAGAATACATTCACGCAGCCAAAATTAGAAGAGTTAACTGAAGTCAGTACAATAGTTACAGTTGCAGTTACAAATAGAAATCATGCAGTTAAATAAGAATAGTGAACTGAAGTAATTACGACAGTTATAGGGGCAGTTACAGTGACAGTAAACAGAAGTCATTACTACAGTTACAAGAGCCATTACAAAGAAATATCATGCAGCAGTGGTTACTGAAAGTCATCAGACGAAGACCACGAGTTGGACAGAGAAACGTCTCGAAGCCCAAACAAAGAACCATTCTATTAATAAGATTGCATGTGAGAATAAAGAAGTCGTTACTATTAATAGGCTGCATGCGCGAATATGGAAGTTAAGAATAGAAACAGAACACTGTTATAAAAGGAGATTTGCATGAAGTAGTAAGGTTGAGCTCCATGTGAGAAGAGAGAGCAGCGTGTTGCAGAATAGAGGGAAAGTGCTATGAAAAAGAGAATAGAGAGCACGGCTGAGACAGCGCGTCTGAGAAAGAGCAACTGAAAGAGAGAGCACTACTGAGAGAAGAGCGGTGGAGAAAGAGCGTAGCTGATAGAGTGTGACTGAGAGAGTGTGGTTGTAAGTGCGTAGAAGGAATATGTGTTTCCTGGATTGAAAGAGAGGTTGGGTGAGCAATAGACCAGTGAGGGTCTTGTAAAAGTGAAGGCATATTTATGTCAATCTAAGATTCAAAATAGAAATCCAAGTTGGTGCTTGGAATCAGGGGTTGGTGCTCCTTTCTGTTGGTGCAGATAAATTAGGGGTTGGTGCTCCTTCCAGTGGGTGCTAGTAAACTGATTGTAAAGTTGGTGCTTTGCAAAGGCTGGATTTGGATGGGAGTCCAAGTAGTCTATTTTTGAGGAGTAGCCAAAACTGGTGAACCTCGTTAAATCATGTGTTGTGGAATGCTCTCTTGTTATACTTGTTGTTTCTGGTTTTAAGTTTTCATTGCTTCAGATTTAAGAGTTGTAGATTTGAATTTAAATAGCTACACTGATTCACCCCCCCTCTCAGTGCCATTGTAAGACTAACAAAAATATGAAAGCATTGCTATAGTACTAACCTAGAAAATGATAAGGATAAGGAACATCTCATCTCCTTCAAGAGATAGGTCCTTCAGAACAACAAAGAGAGATACACCTTCATTGAAAAACAAGTCTTTTCCATCATGAAAGCTCTTAGAAAATTTAGGTATTAACTATCCCAAAATATTTTGTACTTCACGGTGAATTAAGGGAAAAGAGATCAGGATGGATAAATAAAATTAAATGACGAAAATAAAACCCACTAGACTCATAAGGGGTAGAGACTTATGTGAAAATATTGCAATGACTACTCCAAAGGACCAAATTACCTTGATATATGAAATAGATCCTAATGTATTAATAGGATGGATGGGAGATATCTACATGTACATTGTAACTAGATAGGTCCCTAAAGGATTGACACCTAAGGAAAGGGCCCCATTTAGGCAAAAAGCAATGAACTATGCTTGGCTAGACAACATACTATTCGTAAAAGGATATGAAGGTGTCTTGTTAAGGTGTGTTAATGAAGAGAGGATAAAAGCCCTAATAAAATAATATCATGATGAAGGAGGGCATTATTTTGTGCCAACTATGACACATAAAATCCTAAGTGTAGGATACTATTGACCTACCATCTTCTCCAACAGTTCCCAAGGGGTCAGGAATTGCAAATAACGGTGTATATTCATGGAAGGAGAAAAGCACCAATGCCTCTGAAACCCATTATTATCATTGAACCCTTCCAAAAATGGGGCTTAAACTTCATCAACAAGATAAGTCATTTTTCCAATATAGAACATGGATGAATTATGACTATAACTGACTACTTCACAAAATAGGTGGAAATAATGCTAACCAAATTAAAAAACTAGGATGTGATCATCAAACTATTAGAATATATCATCACCAGATTTAGAACACCATCCACAATAGTTAATGACAATGCCACCTTCACGGTGTTCAAAGTGATGAATTTTGCCTTGGAATATGGGTTTGTGCTAAATACATCCTCCAATTATTATTTTTTATTTTATTTTATTTTTATTTTTTTAAATTTACATGGTGGAATTGGTAGCCGCCATGAATCCGGGCAGGCTGTCCAGCTTTTATGGATGCCATAGTATTCTCGTGTTGTCTGCCCCAGAAGTCGCCACACAGATCTTCACACAGTCCGCCCCTATAACCACCATGCCATAATCATTTTAAACCTTTTACGCCGCTGAAAGCACCAAGAAAGGGATAAGAACATCATCCAATTATTACCCCTAAGGTAATGACTGGTATAATCTACCAACAAAAATATAGTGAGGATCTTGAAGATCATGTCGAGTCCCAAAGGGATTGACATACCAATCTATAAAAATTTCTTTGGCCAGTTCGAGTGATGCTAAAAACCTCTACAAGATCATCTCCTTAAAAGCCGGTATATCAGAAGGAGGTTGTGTTTCTTGTCAATTTGGAACTTCCCTCCAATACCATAGCAATTGGAGCTTGAATACATTGATGTTGAACCAACACAAGCACAACTATATGCTTTATTAGCCTTGAAGGAAGAAAGAGAAAAGACATTTAAAAGAGCAACCCAATATTATGAGGTAGTTAAAATATGATTTAACAAACAAGCCACTAAGATGGATTACAAGGCAACTTGGTCTTCAAGTGGGATGAGGATAAAGCTAAATCAAGAGGTCATGAAATTCTGACTCCCTTTGGAGTAGGCCCTACCAAATTCTTTAGACTCGGGTCTACACACCTATAAGCTCGCCACGAGGGATGGAAGGACACTACAAATTTTAGTAAATGGATAGAATCTTCAGCACTATTGAGAGTAAACTCGAGCCAAAAGGAATATAACTACGCCCATAGATTTTCTTTGCTCTTGACTATTGTCTTCTCTAGAAATTATCTCATATATTTCTTTCCTTTTATTCTGCATCCTATCTTGTATATTCCTCTCCTTTCCTCCCTCCTACATTTCATCTTCCTCCAAGTTATCACATTCATCTTGATAATTTGTCACAAAAATAACAATGTGAATAAGTGGAGTGATTTGCTTGCAAAAGTGAGCAAAGTTTTCATTGAGTGTCTTGCCTACTCATAGACTAGTTGAGTAGGCAAGTCGGCCCTTGTTGGGCTTACCTACCTGTCTAACCTAAATATGTGCATAGGTAGAGAGGGGGGTATAAAAACCCTAACCCCACTCAACCCCCTTCATTTGAAAATCTCCATTTCTTACAAACCCCTTGTTTCCAATCCATTCTTTATGTTATGCTCAAAAAAACTGCCACTTTAACTAAGCATCTCACAATGAACCATGTGCATCCCAAGCATTATGTACCA
The DNA here is from genome assembly GCA_028583015.1 of Wollemia nobilis. Classification (NCBI taxonomy): domain Eukaryota; kingdom Viridiplantae; phylum Streptophyta; class Pinopsida; order Araucariales; family Araucariaceae; genus Wollemia; species Wollemia nobilis. The sequence continues at coordinate 2,560,157 of JAQPPZ010002512.1, forward strand.
TTGTCTTTGCTTGGACCAATTGGATGGGTTAAACCCTATGAGGATCCTTATAAAATTGGTTCATTCACCCTGAACCAATTGCATTTGTTAGCCAATTGACACCCTCCATAATAAGCATCACATGCCTCTCTTTTGTGAACTATTCGAGTGGGTTGAACCCTAGAAGGGATCCCCACCAGCTTGGATCATTCAACTTTAAAAAAATAGTACCCAAAAAAATGGACCTCATGCATTTTGCCCTAGTTTCTACTGACTTTATAACCAAAACATATTTTTCCAAAGTTTCAAAACACAAGCAATTCACTTGTTATGCTAATTAAATCACTCATTTAGGAGAATTAGTTAATCCAAGGAACCAAATTCTATCCAATTATAACTAGCAAGGGAATTGCTTGTCCAGGCTAACCAATTGCTCCACCATCAGTCACATGCCTCAAAGTTTCTAGATGAAAGGCATACATGCATGTGCCAAAGCATAAAAGGATGAAGTTGGATGCCAAAAATTTATCTTGTCCCTTACAAGGAGTGCATTGCTCTATTTTATAAGTGAATCACTTGCCAAGTCAAACAAATTGCTCCCTTGTCCCTCTTTACAAAAAAATTTCCCCTTCTAGAAATTTCATCTTCTTCCATCCATACCTCGTGGATACCTCTTCCACATTTGCAAGCCCTTCCATGCAAAATACCAACCCTTTGTCACCACATTCCATTATTGCAATCCCATCCATGTACGCTCCATCATCATAGGTTCCAATGTTAAAAAAAGAGATGATATTCTCTAAGGAAAATTATAAGAAGGAACTAAAACGGAAAATGAAGCTCTCTACTCCTCCCCAAAATCTTGAGGAGTTGTTTTATGATCCCTATAAGAGGTTCGAAGAGGGTACATCCTATTCGAAATGTGAGGAAGGAGGCTCGTAGAAGGTTCAATCTAGGTCCTCAAACTGAGTCTTGGAGCATCAATAGAATATGGACCTTGGGCCTAGCCATGAACATGGTCTCCCAGGTGTAGAATTGCCTAGAGTTGGTGAAGGCCTGTATGGAGGGATATGACTACACAAACAGAAATATTAGGCCACCCCAATAGGCAACAAAAGTCTTTCCACATAAGAAGGGAATGCAAGGAGATTTTTTAAGGCGGTTGATGATCCAACAATGTGGGTCACCTATAACCTAAATACCCTAAAAGAATTTTGTTATAGGTGTAATCAAACCTAATGGCAAAATTTCTTAATCCTTCTTTTAAAGAATCTAAACAAGATAATCCACTTCAACATTTTACTAAAGTTAGACTTACTTTAAGATAATGTCAAGATGGATTTTTCCGGGTTGCAATTATGGTTGAAGAAAAATCATATTCTAGAGTATATGAAGGGCATATCGTACTCCATGCAATTGATAACTACCCAAGGTACTCTCAAATGATAGATGCACAAGGTATATTGATGACTAGATGAGCAACTGACTCATAGAGTTTAAGGATGAACAAAATTTTATCTACACCTCCTATCTGGTCTAGCTAATTTTGTATCAAAATAAGGATCGGTTTCCAACACTTCCACTGCATCATATAAGTTTAGACAAGAATCCACTTCCAATGGTGGACTGCATAGGTGTACCTTGTTAAGAAGCAGGTAAGACATCAAATCGCTTCTATGAATAAGTGTATAATATAATTACAAAAAAGATGAAGGGTGAGGCTCCAAGGTCGTCAAAAGAGACTAGATACTTACTGAAATTAGAAGAATGATTGAATATTATTTCTACTTAGGGAGGTCACACTCCATTTGAATTTATCACTTTTCAACCATGCCCTTTGAGTTGCTAACGTTTGTGCCAAAATACTTGTTCAACCTTGAATACATCAAGCAACTCGACTAAGTGTACATGAGGTAATTTAAGGGGTAAAAAAACACCTTCTATCAACTCAAGTAGCCAATTATGAAGATCACATCAAGCTACGAGGGTTCCACAAAGTAATAGAGGATAAGCCAAGGGATATGGGATTTGAGCAACATTAGGACATGGTATTACGACACAAGGAAGTATTTCATAAAGAAGTTTAAGGACAAGGGTTTGAATAGCTTCTTCGCACATGAGAAGAGGTACAAGATAGAAAAGGATGCAAACCCAAGTGAAGAATTATCCCTAACCACTCAGGAAGTGCCTGGGGATATGAGCATGAGGTACAACATTGCTACACCAACCCCCCATAATTGTACTCCTACATTAAAGACAAGATGGATGATTTTTACCTAGATGTCAAACTAAATCACCACACACTAGAGGCCTTGAAGAAATGTGATTAGCAAAATTTGAAATGTGATGCTTATGAATCCATGTTTGGAAAATTGGTAGTAGCACAACATGTACCTAAGCTCAAGGAGGTGGAAATACCCTAAGGAGGAATTCCTACCAAATTGGAAACAAACAAAACAATGGCCATAACAACTTTCACTTCCACTTCCCTTTCACTCTCCATTTCCCCACTTCTCCACTTCCACTTCTATTCTGACTTCTTTCTCCTCCCCCACTCCTACCACACTTATCTCATCATCCACTAATATAGCCCATGGTTCTCCTAGAGGTACCTCACCTCCAACTACCATCCTCACTCTTGGAACCAATCCTATCACTTCATTTTCATCACCCACCATTCAAATTTCCACTTCACAACCATTAGTATCAATTCATCAATCTCTTCATCACTAGCCTCCCTACTAGTAGAATCACAAATGTCCACATCCACATCATTCATTTCCATATCCACACAACTCATTCCACCCATAGTAACATCTCAATCATGTTGCTTCCCAAAGCAAGAAAGGCAACTCCTACTATAGTCAATGATGTTTACCATCTGAACCTTCTCAATTGAGTCTACAAAAGTAGCTCTAGATACATGTGTAGCTACAAAGCCTAGGCAATCCTTTGTGTGGAATGTTGCTTGTAAGCCTAAGAAGACAATTGTCCAAAAGGTGTTTGATTTCCTCCAAGATGAAGAGAGGAGGGCTAAGATAGAATAAAAACAATTGCAAGACAAAGCCTCCCAGGCTTCAAACACAATGTTGTTGTAGTTGACATTTAGAGGAAACAAAGTCCTTAATACAAATGTTGTGAAGAATGACCCTTACAAAACTACTATAACTCCTTTGACTTTACTACTAGGGTATCCATGCTGGATTTTAGCCAAATAGATCCATACGAAATGATTCAGCTCATAAATCGAGTATCAGTTGGCACGACCATACAATTTGACCAACTAGAAATAAAAGATGATGCATTGAAGAAAATGAATTTAAAGCTTTAGGTAATAATGGCCTAGCTGAAGGTCGAGGAGCACTCCAACAAGACAATGAGGCCTTAAAGAAGAATGCTATTGAGCTAAAGAAATATATTGAGGACCTCTTGTCCCAACTTGATGAGGCTAAGAATAAAAAACAATAGGTGGAGGATCTCTCACAACAGTTGCGTAAATATAGGAAGCAAAATGACAAGAAAAATATCAACTAGAGGGCCAAGTGAAAAAGCTTCAAAAAGGCCAACAAGTGAGATGAAAAGATTTTTGAACTCCACAAAGAAATAATGACATTGAAAGAAGAAGCAATGAAATATCCAAAGGGTAAAGTTCCTATTGGACAACATCAAGATCGAGATGATGAATCAAGTGATTGAAACAAAAAACAACTTGAATCAAGTGATTAAAACCATCAAACAGACTAAAGAACAATTGGTTACAAAGGAAACATTTTAGGAGTTGATCCAAATTTTAGTCACAATGTCTGCAACACAATTTTAATAGTTAGGGATAGATCGAAAATACATGGTTAAGAAGTCAAAGAAGATTCTTGACGCTCAAAGAGACCCATAGGTATGCAAAATTACATTAACCTCTTTGAAATCCCTAGTGTACAAAATTATAAAGAAAATTCAAAGACACATCACTACTAGATTTTCTGACATCTTTGATCCCTAGTAGAAACTCCCCCATGATGACATCATTGATGCGATGTTCAAAGAGGAGAAGACCAAGCTAAATCGGGATACATGACTAAGAAATACAAGAAATTAGAGCCATTGTATGCCAAGTTGTAAGAACTAGTGGGAAAGTAGGACAAGTTATTAAAAAACTCATATAGACTTGGCAAGAGAACTAGAAGAACTTGAAACCATTCAACTATCGGGAGATGAAGAATGATAAAAGCTACAAGGTTTGTTGTCATGAAAGTGAAATCAGGAGGACAACAATTTTGAATTTTTTTAGTAGGGATTCCAATTTTGGAGACTCCATGCACAAGGATAAAGGAATGATATAGGATTTCATGCTAATTGAGCTTGGCATCCTAAGAAGTCAATATAAATGTAGTAACAAGTCACTACCTTGGGGAATTTGCAATGTTGGAAGGTTACAAAATAGTGACATCAATCAATTATTTTCTTCCAAAATCCATCAAAATTTGCTAAGTCAAAGACAAGTACTAGCTTGCTCCAAAGAGACCAATTAATTTTAGGAGCAATCCACTAGTAGAGTGAAGTAATTGGATTGCAAGAACGAAGCACTAGGGAAATGTTGGTGAACCGTTAGTAAATAGGAGCAATTCGCTCAATTCTTGGAGCAAATCGTTTGTAGACTAGTGAAGAGGTAAAAGGACAAGCATGGATCCTAATGGAGATATTGGAAAAAAGATATTTTTCACATATAGTGGTGTCATAACTCATTTTGGAAGCCTTTTAGAGGTATAATTAGAGGCATGTAACATTTGGAGATGCATAATTTTGTTAGTAATGCCTCCAAATTTTTACTTTTATTAGGAGTAATGGTTTCTCACCACAAATAATTCAAAGGGTAAATGTTTCATATAAATAGGACCTAGGGGCTCCATTATAAACATCTTTTGGCCTTGAGTAATTCAGAGCTACACATTGTGAGACCCACATTGCGCTCTTGAAATTCATGAAATTAGTGAAAATTTGATAAGTCTTTTGCTCTCCATTAGTGGAATTGACCTCTTAGATTGTAGAATGCATGACAATTTGAGGCACAAACCTTTTTCCCATATTCTCATTCCTCTCATAGTTTCCTCTCAATTGAATAGGAATATTGTTGTTATTTGTATTCCTTGTGTTGATTGATCCTACACTTTCCTTGCTATGGTCTCGGTTTTATTTAATTTTAATTCCTCATACCCTAAGCTTAAAAATTTGATTTTCAAGCAATTTAATTTTCTACATTTATTTTCCTCACTTTATTTTCATGCAATTAGATTAGATTAGGTTAGAGTTTAGTAAGGATAGTGGGGAGCCAACCTAAATCCGAAGGTTGGAATAGGCCTTAAACCCTTCTATCCAACTATATTTGGAACTAGAATTGTGGGTGTTGAAATATTTTTAACATGACATTATTAGGCCAAGGTCAACAATTATGAAATGCCTACATGTACTCTTTATGTAGCCTATGGGCAAAGTGCTATGTAAGCCTTTGAACAATCTCTATGTAAGCTTGTGGGCATTCTATATGTAAGCCTACATGCATCTTTCTATGTAAACCTATAGGTATTCTTCTATGTAAGCCTAGGAACAACTTTGATGCATTCACCCTTAGCGATATTGGTTAAACCACCTTTATGGTTAACCTTGATTAAAGGGTTTAATATATTTATTATATTGTAATTTAACCTTTAGGTCATTTTATGTCAAACTTGAGGTTAAATTTTAATTGAGGATTTAGTATCACTATAATAACCCCCTAATAAGTTATCCATTGTATCAGTTTGTGGTATGGGGGATCATGGGAGTGCCTACAAGCACTCACCCCTTATTCCTTTTATTTATTTGTGTTTTTTATCTCTTTTCATCTATATGCTCTTCTATTTCACTCTTCTTCATTTTTTTGCATATGATAGTCATGTATGTTTTAGAATGTATATGGAAAGTATTGTGAATTTTAACTTGGTATCAAAGCCAATACAAAGCAATGTACAAGGTAAACCATAGCATATATAAACAAAACAAAATTTTTGTTGGATTCCTTGAAAAAATTCAAGGGGGATCTAGTTCAATGTTTTTTGTGATTTCGTTGTTTGATAAATCCCTTTTTACTCATGAAGAATTCACCCTTTCCATCCAAAAAATAAATTTTTGAATTCAAATAAAAAAATATTGGAATATTTTGTTTCAACGATAGGACAAGGAGAAGATTCAATCATTTTAGCAAAAACAAAATCCATGATATTGTGGCTTATCATTGAATTCGATGAATAGTGTTGGCATAATGTAAGTCATTTGCATCGTGTTTGATAGGTCAAGTTTGAAATTCAATGGTAGATACTTTGTTTTTTCATGGTGCAAACATTTTGCATTGATTAATTCAATTCTTTTATTGTGATATCGGTAACACAATCATCTATGTGTTGTGTGGTGTAGTAGTAAGTTTGTAGAGTTGAATGCAAGAGGATATATGTTCAAAACCTATCAGTGATTCTTTTCTATCCTGGCACGTGGATTTTGTTTTCACTTGACCAATTGAACAACACAATAGGTTGGGGCATGTATTCGATTTGCAATAGCAATGCATGCTACAAATATCACACCATAGAGTGGTAAGCAGGAAGTCTCGTGTTCAAATATCATCAATGGTTGGCATGTAGTTATATTTTTATTTGAAGCATGAATTTCTTTTGCATGATTGTTTTTTATTCAAGTAAAATGTGTGCCCTCTCTATTCATAAGGCTACACCCACACCACTTTGGTTAGAGTGGAAGCCATTAAGGTTTGGCCCCTATCATGGTGTCAGCTCTAATATGCTCAAACTTTTGAAGGCTACAAATTTCACATACGAAAGCATTTCAAGTTTTTTTTTTTAATTTAGATTGCACACTTTTTTTCTAGCATTACAATTTGCTGACATCAGTTCAAGGACTTGCTACTATTTTCTAATGGAATTTTTTGTGCAAAAGGGACCCAATTGACATTCTCCTCTTTTACAACATTAACTCCAATGGTCCATTAGCATGCCAGTCAGCAAATTTGCTCACATCCAAAACATGTATTGTTTAAAAGGCTTATTTAGCAAGTAGGTCATTGGTTCAAAACTTGTTTCCTCTCATATTTTTATCATGAAACTCTAGGTTTTGATGTCTTCAAGGAGCACCAAACCATCTAACTCTAGTTGAGCTCGTTGGTATAGCAATTGATTAGTTGTACTGTATTTGAGATATTTCAATTTCGTGCATTTCACTCCTCTCATAGTGGGTTTTTGCTCTAACTCTAACAAACCGTTGACATGGTGGTTTGTAATATTTTGGGCTGCAAATGAAGTAGGTTTTGGATGATCAATGCAAGGTACACCTTGTTCCTATGGGCCCTTTCTAGCCATTGGGGTTGATTATTGAAAGATTTACCTATTGCTTCATGATTTAGTTGCTCCCTCTTGATATTGGAGGACAAATTATGGTTATCATATTGTATGTTCAAGATCTTCTCATGGGAAGCTCAACATCTTGATATAGTAGGTGGAGTCACAACTTCATGTTTGTAGAGAGTTGATCCAATTTATGTACATTTGGCTAGATATGGCAAGGTCCATTGGCCCACTCAAGTATTCATTATGGGGGAGATGTACCATCTCTAATGTCTTCTCTCCTTGGCTCCTCAATTTAGATTATGAGGGGGTGTTCAAATATTTGTATTCTAACCTTATTAGGCCAAGGCCAATAGTGATGAAGTGTCTATGGGTACTCTTAATGTAACATACAAAAAAGTGCTATGTAAGCCTTTGGGTATTCTCTATGTAAGCATGTGGGTGTTCTATATGTAAGCCTACAAGGGCAATAGTGATGAAGTGTCTATGGGTTACTCTTAATGTAACTTATAGGCAAGTGCTATGTAAGCCTTTGGGCATTCTCTATGTAAGCCTATGGGTGTTTTATATGTAAGACTACAAGCATATTTCTACGTAATCCTATGGGCATTATTCTATACAATCCTACAATCAATTTTGATGTATTCACCCTTAGCAAAATTGGTTAAACCACCTTTTTGTTTAACCTTGATTAAAGGGTTTAATGTATTTATTATATTGCAATTTAACCTTTGAGTCACTTTATGTCGATTTGAGGGTAACATCTAAATAGGAATTTGGTATCACTATAAATACGCCCCAATGCCTAATCCATTGTATCAGTTTATGATATGAGATCATTGGGGTGCCTACGAGCACCCACCCCTTATTCCTTCTATCTATTTATGTCATTTATCTCTTTTTTTTTATATGTTCTTCTGTTTTGCTCTCTTTTTTTGGCATATGATTGTTGTGAGTGTATGTTTCAAAATATTTCGAGAAAACATTGTAAATTCCAATATGGTATCAAAGCCAATACAAAGCAACTTTTCTCAATCACACAAAAACGATGTATAGGGAAACCATAGCAAATATGGATGGACTTGTTGGCCTTTCTGCCACATTTTGTAAAATTTTAAGTTGTATGCAGTTTTGGGAGTTAATCATTGTAAAACTTCTCTTTTTCCATCAAAAATGGTTAAGATGTTGTTATGTTTGTTGTGTTTTCACCAGCTGTCTCCTTTTACTCAAAGCTATTTACTTTCAAGTCCTATGGTTTCTCTGGTTTTTCTGCACTTTTCCTGTCGTTTCGCATGCAAAATTGTAAACGTTTTAGCATGGGGCGATGTCGTGGATAAATTTTCTGCTTAAAATCTGATTTCTGCAAGTTCGTTCCACTCTGCGCATATGGTGACAGTTTTGGGTGACTTAGATAATTTTCAGAGCATGCTTCCCTTTTGAACGCAAGGAAGGGGCACTTTCGCTCCACTGGTGGAGCGAAAGTGTTTTCGCTCCCAGTTGTGGAGCGAAAGTTCCTATTAAAGGAGGGGGAAGCAATTGACTAAGTCTTGGCTAAGGCACAAAGTGCTTTCGCTCCATGTGGAGCGAAAGCCCTCCATAGAATTAAGTGTGCACTGACCAAAGACTTTCGCTCCACTGCAAAAGTACTTTTGCTCCACTTAGGGAGCGAAAGCTCCTTCTTGAGAACCGCAAAAGTCAAAGTGCAAAGGAAGTCAAAGTCATGGTCAAAGGTGGTGTCGCTCCACCAGTGGAGCGAAAATCCCTATCGCTCCACCAACCGTCACTCCACCAGTGGAGCGAAACTCAAGTAAAAGCGCAAAAGTGTAAGGCCAAGGGTGCTTTCGCTCCACTTGTGGAGCGAAAGCTGGCTAGAAAGTAAGTTGAAGACTCTAAGCAAAGCAAAGGGATGCTTTCGCTCCACCTCTAGAGCGAAAGTGCTTTCGCTCCAATTGTGGAGCGAAACTCCAGGCGGGCCCCAAACATAGCGAAAGCTGCCCAGAACCGTCATTAACTGCTCAACCGACCCCGAAGCTGCGCTCCGAGCCGTCCGATCATGGTAGATCAAGGGAACCTTCTGCATTCAATGCTAAGTTATCTGCAAAATCAAATTTATGTTGTTAAGTCGATTTCGGATCAAATCTATATATCACCATCGTAGAAGTGGTTGGGCATTAATGTTTTGAGAGGTGGAATCCTCTATAAAAACTAGAATTTTCTCTATAACTAAGGATGGACAATCTCTGCTAGAAAAGCAGTTGTATATCTTGAAATCTGCTTCTGAAACACGGACTTCTAGTTTCGGTCTTGAATCTTCTGTCTTTGTGTATGCCTTCTATCATGTTATTTCTATTAAGTTAGTCACTTTGTCATACGACTTGAATTATGTTTCTGGATTTAGTTGTTGGTGAAGGATTAATTTTGGAGTACCCCTGGAGGTTATGCAAGTGAGAGGATTTAGTGTCGATTTTTGTTAAAAGTTTATTGTTTTGATTGTTGTTGGTTCAAGTGAAGGTTGTGTATCGTGCTTCCTGTCCATCACCCCCATATTTCAGGCTTTCAGCCTCTTTTCCCATTCCTTTCAGTAATTTCCTTCTCTTTCAGCATCTTCCCTAACCCTTATCTCAAAAACCAATTTTATTTTATTTTCGGAACCAACCCTACTAGAGATTGGCATGGAGGACATTTCTTTCCTTCGGCCATTCAATGCTTGGCAATGGGTCTAGGGCGTTGTAGACTTAGAAAATCTATATCTAGGCCGATTCGATTGCCAACAGTTTTTGGCACGCCCGATGGGACGCAAACGTTCCACGTTAAAAGCAGTATTAAGAAGTTGATGTTCATCTTATTACTATCAAATCCGAACATCTGGCGACTCAGCTGAACTCAGACGCCTCCGAATCTCGAAGACCAGTTTAAAAGCCCACCTTCATGTACACGAGATGAAGGGCTAAAAATACAAAAGAAGTCGAGTTCTTCGAGCTTGACATCGACGCTTTGGGAGAACATCCTAGAGTGGTCCGACCGAATATCCCGTTAGACGGGACATCTTCGCAAGTAGTTGTTGTTGCTTCGCAGACTCCAAGTCCTGCCAGCACAACAACTAGCTTGCCCACAAATCCACCAAATTCTCCGGTTCAACCGAATGTTCCGAACGTTCTGGTCCAACCAGTTCAACCAAATCCGCCAATCCAGATGGCGCAACAAGCTGCCCCCAGGCAATTCCCCGCATGGAATCATTCAGGACCTCTAGCTTTGATGGCTCAGAACCAAGTACCGCCCGCAGCATTGAAGGCTCTACCCACATACGACGGTACAGGAAGACGACTTACGAGCATGTCCAAGACGTCGTCGGACTAGCAACCATTCACCACATCACCGAAGAAGATATCATGGTGAGGTTGCTAGTGCTCTCACTCAGAGGTAAGCTCCTCTATTGGTACCGGTCGCTTCCGGCCGGCACCATCACTACATGGGACCAATTGGTAGAACAATTGATAAGGGGCTTCAATGAACAAGTGGACCCCTTCTCTTTGTTGCACCAGTTCACCACTATCCAGAGGCATCCTCAGGAGGAGGTAGCCGACTTCAACGTCAGGTTCGCTCGAACCTGGCAGAGAGTCACTATCGGCCTTCGGCCCACCCCGGAGCAAGCGACGTTCTACTACTTGAGAGCTTTCCATTCGGATATAAGCATGAGCATCCGACATGCTAATATCAATACATTCCCTACCTTGTATGAGCAGGCGTAGAAGGCCGAGGCTGACTTGATAGCTATCAAAAAGTTGCCTCCGAAGGTGACTATGCCGATTTACCCGAATTTCCCTAGAACATGTATCCTAGTGCATCTTCTCAGTCTATGCCTTCACCCCCGATGTACCCCAATCAATCATGGAATCCAAACCCTCAGAATCAAGCGGTACCCACTCTGCAGTATCAAGCACCCGCCATTCCTCAGCTCCTAGCTCCTATCCAATATCTAGCATTGCCTGCACCATTGGCGCCATTGCCATTACCCGCGCCTCAGGCAGTTTTAAATGCAGACCAGGTCAAAGAATTGCAAGATTTATGAGCATCAATGAAGATGATGGCCAATGAGATGACTGTCATGAGGAGGAGGCAAAATGATCAAAGCTTCCAGCCAAGAAGATTTCCTCCCCCGATCACTAGGGAGCAAGCCGCTTCCACCAACAGGGCTCCTGAGAGAAATGCAGCAGTGCTGGAAAGTGAAGAAGTCGGTTCATCCGACAGAACTTATTGGTGTACCACGTGCAACGACCCGCACAGCGAAGAAACCTGCATGGTGCACCTCAACTATGTCCAGACGTTGGCCGGTGGCGCTTACGATGGGCAAATCAACATGATCAGAGAAGTTGGTCATAATTTCATGATGCCTTCCGTCGAGCAAGTCTCAGTCCTCACCAAGGTTGGGAAGAAGCCTATTGAGGTAGATCCAACCCAGATGGATCCGCTAAAGGTGCCTGCTGCACCCAAACCGCGGAGCGAAAAGGCCCAATCGCCGGCGAAAGCTCCCGATCCAACGACGACCTCAGAACAGTCCGACTTACTGAAGGACTTCCTACCCCCACGAGCTAGAGAAAGGGGTTTCCAACCCAAAGCTTCGACTTCTCAGCCACAAGCCGAGATGCGAGATCAAGCCAGGGAGAAGCTCCGATACCCCTCACTGACCAAGCGTCAAAGGGTGGATGCCATGCAACAGTACCGAAATACCTACGAGTCTGCAAAAGGAGTGGGAGAATCTGGCACCTTGGTGTACTATGTAATCGAAAAGATGAAAAAGGCACCCGCCAAGGTAAGCCTTTATGATGCCCTCCAACTTCCCGGTCAAGTAGACCTCTTGCAGGAATCTCTCAAGTCTGCCAAAGACAAGGAGAGTAGGCCGACGCAGACGGTGTTTGCTCAGCCGTTGACGACTTCGGCCACAGGTAAGAATAGGCCCCCGCCATTCTACCTTTCCCTTCGAATGGAAGGATGGATCGTGCACAACTGCATGATCGACTCTGGTGCTGCGACGACCGTCATGCCCAAAGCGGTGTGCGACATCATGGGCATGGAGTATACCCGGAGCAGCCCTGGGGTGTTGCAACTAGACGGGACTCCTGTAAAGACGGTGGGAGTGATCAAAGATGTTCCGATCCTCCTGCACAAAATGCCGCAAGTCACGGTCATCCAAGAGATCGTGGTAGTCGACCTTGAGCCATATTTCAGTATGTGCCTCTCAAGAGAATTCACGGCCAAGTTGGGAGGCTACCTCTCCCTCGACTACTCGCATTTAGAAATCCCCTTCAAGGGGAAGAAATTTAAGCTCTTCAACGAGAAGCCTACCAGTTTTCATGTCGAAAAACTTGAAGACGAGGAGAAAGGCTCGGACTCTGTCAACCTGATGACAGAAGAAATGCAAGAAGTGAACCTGATGGAAGAATCTCTCGATGAACTCCGAGCTGAAGATGAGTTTTCTATGACCGATTTTAATGCCATCATCGGGACAGATTTAGGGTGCTACTCACTTACAAAGCCTGAAAAGGCTGAAATAAAAGCACCTGAAGAAAAGCCCTCGATATCTGATCAGCTATGGAAACTTTTCTTCGATGGTGCGTGATGCAAAAATGACGTCGGGGCTGGTGTCGCTCTTATCTCTCCATCTGGCGAACAAAAGACTTACTCGTACAGGCTTGCATGGAGCTGTACGAATAATGCAGCAGAGTATGAGGCTTTGTGCCTCGGACTCAAGAAAGTCGAGAAACTCGGCATCAAGCAGTTGCAGATATTCGAGGATTCCGAATTGATCTGCAACCAAGTCACCAACAAGTGCGTCTCCAAGCAGCACTATCTAAAGGCGTACCGCAACAAGGTGTGGGATTTGCTTGAATCCTTCACCGCACTGAGCATCAAGTCGATTTCGCGAGAGCGAAATAAGCTTGCGGACATCTTGGCCTCCATTGGCGCCCGGTTCTCACCGGCGGACAATCTGATGCATAAGCCAAAAATGGTGAGGCTGATCTACAGGCCTTCTATGCCTGATAAGAAGATCCACTGGCAAGTGTTCGACAATGATGAACAACTTGTCAATTTTTTGGTTAATGAAGCATCCTCAATTGAGAATCGGACTCTGGACGAAGAAGACCGCGAGGGATTAATCCAATTGAAAAACAATCATATCCCCAAGGGTCTGATCACATTAGAAAGTCTGTTTGATCGGAACGACAGGTCTGTCGCCCACAAGATCAAAGTAGACAGCAGAGAGTTCGTAGACCTGGAGTTAGAACCAGGGAAAGTTATCAAAGTAGGGGTTGATTGCACAACCAAGGAGCTCCAACAGATTCATGCCCTATGCAAGGAGTACCCAGATATCATCGCTTGGTGCTATCAAGATCTAAGGGGGTATGACAAGAATGTCATCCAACACACAATTGAGCTGGAAGAAGGGATCAAACCCTTCAGGCAGAAATAGAGGCCCGTCAACCCGAAGATCGAGATGTTGATGAGAGTTGAGCTTCTGAAGATGCTTGAAGCGAAGATCATCTACCCGATCAAGCACTCCTCCTGGGTGGCCAACCTGGTCCCGGTACGAAAGAAGAACGGGGACATTCGCTTGTGTATTGATTTTCGAAATCTTAACCAAGCGTCGCTCAAGGACCACTACCCGCTACCTCAGATTGACCAGATTCTTCACGTAGTGGCGGGAGCGCAGAGGTTCTCTTTGTTGGATGGCTTCTCCGGCTACAACCAGATATGGGTCAAGGACGAAGACCAACATAAGACTGCGTTCACCACCAAGTGGGGAACCTTCGCCTATCAACGTATGCCCTTCGGCCTCTCGAACGCCGGAGCGACTTTCCAAAGGGCGATGGACCTCGCTTTTGGCGAACTGTTAAATCATGTCATCGTGATCTACTTGGATGATATGACAGTCTTCTCCCATAAGAGGGAGGAACATGACCTGCATTTACGACAAGTCTTTGAGAAATGTCGGGAGTTCGAGGTCTCCATCAACCCCAAAAAATTGATTTTTGTAGTGAAGGAAGGCAAACTTCTTGGGCACTTGATCTCTGAGAAGGGATTAACTGTCGATCCCGCCCGAGCTGAAGCGCTCCTCCGACTTCCACTACCATCGAACAAGAAAGCCCTGCAGTCCTTTTTCGGACAAATCAACTTCGTTAGGAAGTTCATAGCCGACTTCGCCCAAGTGGTGAAGCCGATGACCGAGCTTCTGAAGAAGGATGTCGAGTTCAAGTGGACCGATGTAAGGAAGCAGGCATTCCAAGAGATCAAGGAGCGGATCGCTCAAGCTCCAGTCCTCATAAATCCTGACTACGCAAAAGATTTTATCTTGTACGTCGTCAGGGAACCAGAAAGCTACGCAGTTGTTCTGACCCAAAAGGGGGAAGATGGAGATGAGCGCCCGATAGCGTTCCTGAGCCAGATCATCCAACCGCACGAAGAAAGGTACAATTTTATCGAAAGACAAGTGCATGCGGTGATGAAATCGCTCCAGAAATTCAGACATTTCGTCTCCCAGAGTAAGACGATAGTGTACGTGGTACACCCCGACGTCAGGAGTTTCATTATTCAGGGAGAGCTCGGCAATAGGAGGGTTGGATGGGTCTCCAAGATCCAAGAATTTGATATTGAAGTACACCCTACCAAGTTGGTCCGAGGCCGAGCACTCTGTCAGGAACTAGCCAGAAGTGTTGCAGTTGAAGCGGCAAACCCCGAATCAGAGCACTCTACACCTGAAAGCAACCTTGCCAACCTGTCGGTTAGCAGTCCAGATTGGATGGATGACCTTGTCGAGTACTTCGACATAGGAAAATGTCCTTCTCGCTTCAATGCTTCGCAAAGAAGGAGATTTCGCTTGCAGGCTGGTCGGTACGTTCTGACACCCAACGGACTGTTCTATCAGAATATCGACGGAGTCCTCTTGAGGTGCATCAGAGAGTCGGAGAAATCAAGGATCCTTGAAGAGTTTCACTCTAGGATTTTGGGAGGTCATTTTGTGGGCAGGCCAATGGCCCTGAAGATCATCAAGGCAGGTTACTACTGGCCCACCCTCTTCGCTGACGCTTTCAAGGTCAGTCAGTGTTGTGACAAATGCCAGCGCTACTCGGGCAGAACCCGAAACGCCTCGCTTCCTCTCCACCCCATTCAAGCAGAAGCTCCGTTCCAGCAATGGGGCTTAGACTTCATCGGGATCATTAACCCCAACTCCTCCGGACCACAAATACATTTTGACCGCTACAGACTATTTCACTCGGTGGTCGGAGGCAGTGCCAACCAAGCAGGCCAACCAAGACGTGGTTATCTCTTTTCTTCAAGGGTTGATCACTCGTTTTGGCGTGCCTGAGGCGATCGTGTCTGATAACGACTCTCCTTTCACCGATGCAAGGATCTGCGAGTTCGCAGTCAGGTACGAGATTTATTTGAAGACCTCATCTAACTATTACCCGTAGGGCAATGGATTGGTGGAGTCTACGAACAAGAACCTGCTATGGATTCTGAAAAGGTCCCTGGCAGAGAATAAGCGAAGTTGGCATCTGCTCTTAGACCAGTCGCTTTGGGCCGATCGCATTTCGATCAAGCGCTCAATCAAAACATCTCCCTATTCACTGGTGTACGGGAAAGAGGCAGTCTTGCCCATGCACATAGAGCTACCCGCATTGCAGTTACTCAAGTGGCTCGATGGTGAAGAGGGCGAATTCGACCCGATGGAGGCAAGGTTAGCCCAGCTACTGCAGTTGGAAGAAGACAGAGAGAAGGCTTATGAAGCTTTCGCAAAGCATGTCGAATCCACCAAAGGCTGGTTCGGTAAAAAGACTTCTGACAGAGCCTTCAATGTTGGAGACTTGGTCTTGAAATGGAACGAAAACAAGTCTAAGTCGGGGAACCACGATAAGTTCGACGCCTTCTAGGAAGGCCCATTTCGAGTCTCCGACGTCAATCAGATCAATTCCTTCATCCTACAGGACATGGAGGGTTTTACTCTCCCAATTTCGGTGAACGACTTTCTATTGAAGGCTTACCACCAGTGAAATCTCCGAGAAAGTTCAAAGTTTGTATGATCATGTGTATATTTTATGTATATAGTGTGTTTTCGCTCCACTTTTGGAGCAAAAATGCTTTCGCTCCATTTGTGGAGCGAAGCTTGTCCTTTAAAAAAAATAATAATAAATGTGCTTTCGCTCCACTAGTGGAGCGAAAGTCTCCCCTTTCTTTTTTTGTCTTTATTATTTTAATTCCTTTTAAGGTCGTCCATCCGAAAGGCGCCATGTGTCAGGAAGAGATAAGTTTGAAGGCACTCTCTAGCCTAGCGAAATGTTATAAAAAGTGGGGTCATTCGACGTCTTTATCCAAGCAAAGTGCTTTCGCTCCATAACGCTCCAAAATGCGCCTCCCCGTGGCAAGTCCAAGTGAGCGCTCCTCTCGAGAAGCATGCGCCCCAAGGAGGATTTTCTTAGCCGACATCGTTATTCATCATTAACGAGGGCGAACTACCAGCACGAGGGCAAATAAGAGGCGCACGATTCCATGCACGATTTCCACCTGCATTAACTCCCGATGCTAGCATTTAAAGTGGTAGATTTGAAAGGAGCGCTATAAGGAGAAGGGTTCGCCATAGCCATTTCGTGCCCTTCATTGCAGTTGCATTTTTGTGCAGCACTTGCATCACTACAATTTTTGGATCATTTATCTATGCAAGAGTTCGAATCAGAACAATTCGTTGTTTGAAATGGGCAAGAAGAGTGGGGAGCATAGAGAGAAGGCGTCCAAGGAAAAGATGACGTCCCCAAAAGAGAGCGGCTCGAAGAAGCCGCGAAAGCGTGTGAAAAAGCTAGTAAAGTTGACGCCGCCCGAAGACAATCTCTTCAGACTTCGGGACTGTCTGATGACGCATAAAGACATCGAAGAACTGCGCCAGGACGTCGAGAAGGCGTTCAAGGAAAACCCAACTAGAAATGCGTTGGCTGCAGTTCATCACTCGCACCTGTTCTTTTACATGTGCACGCTCGTGCATCATTGCCCAGAGTTTGTGTGGGCAATTTCACAATTTTATGATGCCCAGACAAGAACAGTGTGGGATTCCAGTGGGAATAGGTTGTTCCCCATTACAGTTGATACCGTTCGAGAGGCTTTTGCCTACGGAAAGAAACCCTCGACTAATTTCCTCCCTAGGAAGATCACCAGTTCTGAGCAGAGCGAGAGGTATCAGCCCACGCCTCAGATGTGTCGGTTCATGAGAGAGCAGTTGGGAGGAGCGCCATCATCTAGGGAGCTTCCCGAATTACCCATGCGCCTGACAGAATTTGTGCACCGCGACATTTATTCGATTCTGGCATGGGTGATGGGGCTCTCTACCGATGCTATAGTCTACAACTGGCAAGTGTCCATGGCGGAGTCCATTTTTCACAATGAAATCTATTTCCCATCCAAGATGCAGCCGAATACCCTGCCAGTTTTCTTCGACTGGGTAGAGTGGGTGGCGCGGTAGATGCACCTCTCATTATCCTACCTGCAGAGCCACAAAGATGATCAGTTCAGACATTGCTCCTCCATCGTGTGGTATTTCTTCTACCACCTGCATGAGCGCTTCCCCTTCATCCCCAAGAATCAGACTGACGAAGAAGGCAAGGCGTTGTCGGTCTATCTCTGGACGCAGAGCTTGTCCAGGGATGAATCGTACTACAATTTTAACCGAGTTTTCTTGGGGCCGACGCTGAAGCTGATCTATGGCCACTACGAGCGAGTTCCCGTGGGGATGAGAGACAAAGTGGTGGATGAGAAGTTGGGAGATGTTTTCCTGCTCACCCAGGGCTTGGTAATCAGAATTTTTGGGTTCACAGAGAAACCCTTCCTGTTGCCCTACTACGCCACGTCGTACCTGTTTGCCCTGGAGGTCGCCCGACAATGCGACTTCACCAATGATTCGTACGGGAAAGGTAGGGGGAAGAAGCACACATGTCCTATGCCCTTCGAGTTCGGAGACATCAAGGTGATGTAGTGTGGCCAGAACGTTGTCCTTACAGTGACGTTGTACGACTTCGGGTTAGTTGAGCTCCCCCAACGCTGGAAGTACGATCCGCGTGACGTCTTCCAAAATTTCATCGGAGCGAAGTCTTTTCACTGCTGCCCTCGCCCGGACATCGTCGCCCAATGAAATAACCCTACGGGACGTGAGTTGGAGTGGCACATCGATGAGATGGTGCCCTTGCCCCCTTGGCATGATTTTTACACCATAGAGGTTGACTACGACCCAACTGTCAACCCAGAGCAGAGGCTTCCCAGGGATGTGTACCAGGCGATGAAGGAAAAGTTGCGACATTGGTCAGATCACAAGATAAAAGAGTGGTGGATCATGAGAGTCCACAATAACAAAATGCTCTCTGACTACCCAATGGCGTTGGATGATAAATTCTCCATAGTGTATGATGAAAACGTAGACACCTATCGGGCCTCCTCGTTTTCCGAGATTGTGCCTCGAAGCACACAAAGCCCTGACGAAGTGGATGACCTGGCAGTAAAGAAGCACGTGGTGCAAGGCAAGGGCAAAGCAGTCCTGAGTGGTTCGCAATTGGCTGGAGAGAGTGGGCCATCGCCTCATAAGAAGCAGAGCGCCCTCCCAAAGAGAAAAGTTGAAGAGACGCCTCTCTCACCACAAGCAACGAAGAGGCCACGAACCAGCGCTCCAAGGCCCCCTAGAACGAGCTCTTCTATGGCACCTGAAACCCCTCCATCGAGCGCTCCTGAAGCGCCTATCGTGGAGCATTTGGAAAAGCAGAAAGGAGAGGTGGAGGTGATTGATGTAGAGGCGATTGACGTGGAGGAGAGAGAAGACCCACACACGCAGCATTCCACTTCCTCGGCTCCTTTGATCACGGAGCCCGAAGGTACGCATTCACTCTTGTCTCTTTCTTCTTCCCTCTCTCTAGCAATCATTTCCTCAACGGCTGAAACCCTAGTCATTGCTCTTTTCCTCTGCCCTCTCCATCCCCTCTCACTCCAATTTTTGGCATTTCGGTTTCCCCAGCCCTTTCGTCGCCCTCAGCAGCATTCGCATCTTTTGCAACTCGCCTTAACGCTTTCATAGTCTTTGCACCTGTCAACCTCCCTTTCTCTGTTTCGGAAGACCCTATCGCTGATCTTTCCATCGCCGTAGAGATAAATCCATTTTCCCTTTCACCGCCCTCTGCTATCATGGCGTCGGTTGCATCTGATGTTTTAACGCCTAAGCCCACCATCTCCGCAGTCGCTGTCCAGACCCAAGCGCCCTTGAGGGTTAGCGCAATCGCTTCCCCTCCTGTTTCCCATATTCTGTCCGAACTTGAGCCACAACTTCCTCTCTTTCCTTACACGCCGATCCTTGGAGTTCAAGAGCCGCTCGAAGCTGAGTTGGAGATGATGCAGCACCTTGCAGCTGCAGAGAGCATTCGCAAGGTGCGTCATAGCTCATCGCGCTGGCTGAGGGACCGCAGGAGGAAGGAGGCGCAGACTCTGGCGCAAGCTGAGAAAGCATCCATTATCAATCCAGAAAGGATGGAGCTCCACACGGTAGAGAAGGTACCAATTGTTCAGAAGCCCCTGGGGGAGATGACCCCGACTGATTACACTTACCGCCATACCATGGAGGACGTGACAAAGATTAACACAACGCAGAAGATGGGCAACATTGCAGTCGAAATGGGCTCCATCTATTTTCATGGCGAGCACTACAAGGAGCGCTTCTTTGAAGCGTAGGCCAAGAACTTCGAGCTTGAGGAGGCCTTGGAGAAAGCGAGAGGACAACTTGAAACGCTCGAGTCTGAAGCCGCGTAGTTGAGACAACGCGTGGTTTCGCTAGAGGCTGAAGTTGATGAGCATTCCAAGGCGCGCGCCCAAGCAGATCAGTAGGTGCAGACACTGAACGTTCAGGTCCAGCAGTTGCAGGCCGAGTTAGCAGAGAAGACGTCGCAGCCTGTCGCGTTCTCTAAGGAGCGCATCACGATTTTAACCTTCTTCAGGGAGGCGCGAGAGGCAGTTGCCGCTGGCAACTCCATTTTAGAAGCTGCTCAGACAAATGTTGATCTTTGGCTAGACTTAGCCACGCAGCTCAAAAAATTGAAAATGTGGATGCCCACCTTACTCCCATGAGCCCCCTGGCTCGATCCTGGGCAACAACGAAGATGACCCTACGCTCTTTCTTCACGAAGCTCGAGCTGACCAAAGAAGCTCGTAAGCTCTCAGATGCCCTCGAGCAGGAGAGAGACGTTTCGCTGCAATACTTTAATGCCCTCGCACAAATCGGCATCCCCGACTTCACAGACAATGAAGGAGACATTCCACCACTCGAGGAGTTAAGGCCGATATGGGCGGCATTCGTCAACATCGCCTCAGACGTTGATGCTTGGGAGGATCCGATTTCAGATGCACAGGTGATGCCTTTCATGGCCAAATATGCCACAATTGAGTCTTGCTTGCAGGAGTTCGACCGGAGGCTGGATCTTGCTGATATTGAGCGAATTGAGACCTTCCGTTACCTGATCCAGGAGCTCCAGAAACAACCAACCTTTTGCCTCAACCACTAGGTCAATGCTTCTGCGGTATACGAACATGTGTTTAAGAGCTCTCTGGAAATATTTCTCCCCCAGCAGCGCGAGCTAGATCCCGAGGAGGAGGCAGAAGGCGAGCAAGAAGAAGAAGAGGAAAAGGACCGACTTGAAGAACTACCAGGCAGCAGCGATGAGCAGTCCGAGGATGCTGAAAGTGAAGATGACTCTGCAACCCAAGGATAAGGCCTAGGATCTTTGCATTGAGGCAGGCTCAATACCCCGCGAGCCGCCAGAGATGTTGGCCTTTCTGCCACATTTTGTAAAATTTTAAGTTGTATGCAGTTTTGGGAGTTAATCATTGTAAAACTTCTCTTTTTCCATCAAAAATGGTTAAGATGTTATGTTTGTTGTGTTTTCACCAATTGTCTCCTTTTACTCAAAGCTGTTTTCTTTCAAATCCTATGGTTTCTCTGGTTTTTCTGCAATTCCTATCATTTCGCATGCAAAATTGTGAATGTTTTAGCATGGGGCGATGTCGTGGATAAATTTTTTGCTTAAAATCTGATTTCTGTAAGTTCGTTCCACTCTGCGCATATGGTGATAGTTTCGAGGACTTAGATAATTTTCAGAGCATGCTTCCCTTTTGAATGCAAGGAAGGGGCACTTTCGCTCCACTAGTGGAGCGAAAGTTTTTGCTCCCAATTGTGGAGCGAAAGTTCCTATTAAAGGAAGGGGAAGCAATTGACTAAGTCTTGGCTAAGGCACAAAGTGCTTTCGCTCCATGTGGAGCGAAACCCCCTTTCCCGCTCCACTTAGGGAGCGAAAGCTCCTTCTTGAAAACCGCAAAGTCAAAGTGCAAAGGAAGTCAAAGTCATGGTCAAAGGTCGTGTCGCTCCACCAGTGGAGCGAAACTCCCTGTCGCTCCACCAATGGAGCGAAACTCAAGTAAAAGGCACAATCGTCTTAAGTGTAAGGCCAAGGGTGCTTTCGCTCCACTTGTGGAGCGAAAGCTGGCCAGAAAGTAAGTTGAAGACTCTAAGCAAGGCAAAGGGATGCTTTCGCTCCACCTCTGGAGCGAAAGTGCTTTCGCTCCAGTTGTGGAGCGAAACTCCAGGTGGGCCCCAAGCACAGCGAAAGCTGCCCAGAACCGTCATTAACTGCTCAACCGACCCCGAAGCTGCGCTCTGAGCCGTCCGATCATGGTAGATCAGGGGAACCTTCTGCATTCAATGCTAAGTTATCTGCAAAATCAAATTTATGTTGTTAAGTCGGTTCCGGATCAAATCTATCTGTCACCATCGCAGAAGTGGTTGGGCATTAATGTTTTGAGAGGCGGAATCCTCTATAAAAGCTAGAATTTTCTCTGTAACTAAGGATGGACAATCTCTGCTAGAAAAGCAGTTGTATATCTTGAAATCTGCTTCTAAAACACGGACTTCTGGTTCCGGTCTTGAATCTTCTGTCTTTGTGTATGCCTTCTATCATGTTATTTCTGTTAAGTTAGTCACTTTGTCATACGGCTTGAATTTTGTTTCTGGATTTAGCTGTTGGTGAAGGATTAATGTTGGAGTACCCCTGGAGGTTATGCAGGTGAGAGGATTTAGTGTCGGTTTCTGTTAAAAGTTTATTGTTTTGATTGTTGTTGGTTCGAGTGAAAGGTTGTGTATCGTGCTTCCTGTCCATCACCCCTGTATTTCAGGCTTTTGGCCTCTTTTCCCATTCCTTTCAGTAATTTCCTTCTCTTTCAGCATCTTCCCTAACCCTTATCTCAAAAACCAATTTTATTTTATTTTCGGAACCAGCCCTACTGGAGATTGGCACGGAGGACATTTCTTTCCTTCGGCCATTCAATGCTTGGCAGCGGGTCTAGGGCGTTGTAGACTTAGAAAATCTATATCTAGGCCGATTCGATTGCCAACAGGACTATCAAATCTGTTAGATTATAGTGGTTAGATGGCTAAAATCTATTGGAAGCCCTATCCCAATCATGTTGTCTCCTAGACCAATCATTATAAGACTCCATGAATCTAAAATTTAATTAGGCTTCCACAGGCTGGCAGAATAGACTTGCTCTGTACCACTGTAATGTCCCTCTTGGTTGGGACTCTGAAACTGATGAAGTTTCAAGTGTGAATTCACCAAAAGAGAACTAGGGTTTTTTCTAGCTCCAAAAATCTGAGGGGTTTCATCCTCAACCACACCGTTGGGGTTTTCGTCCCTTCGGAGAAGAAGTCTCAGCCACTGGCTTCAAACTCTAGAGGAAATAACTAAAATCCAGAATGACATGAAATGAGACCAAGCCACCGAATAAATAAACTCCTCCACAACAAACTCCTTTTGCATGCTCAATGTGGGATAAATCATGAAACATAACTCTTTTTTAAGTCCCACATCCCCTTTTTATAAAATAAGGTTTTAAACTCTATAAAGTATTTAAATAATTTTACTTTATAGAATTAAACCTTCGCACATTAAAAACTTGGCCTTCTGATTATCCGATCTACAAACTGAGGATAGATACGGACACCCATTTCAATGAAGAATATCACTGCACCATCCCTTTTTCCTGAAAACTAAAAACTAACTTACTAAAAATAGTAAATCAAGGCTCTGTCCATTCGATTCAACATCTGAGAGTGGATTCAAATACCCATTTCATTCAATTATCCACTCATAGAACTCTAGCTAGGCTCCCCTCCAATCTACCCTACCCTACGGGAACCCGTGAGTAGGCTAAAACACTGCATCTAACTGCTCAGAAAGGGGACATTATAGTCTACCCTTCCCAAAGATTGCTTGTCCTCAGGCAATGCTCATGAATATCCCAATCAACTAAAAATTCTTGGTTGTCGTCAATGAAAATACCAAGATCCCAAACAAACCTGATGAATGTCCCATGATAGTGACACAACCACCAACTGCCACCACAAGAATTGACAGTTGGTAACCCGTCATCCATCTGAATTTGCTAAAGCTGACAACCCACCCAAACTCCATCACTAAACTGAAAAATGATCCATCGTTGAAATCAAGTAGATTCCCGGGGTCCCAAACCAGTATCATGTCAGCATCACCATGCTAACGCTGTGTCACTCTAATCATAATTGTAGAGTCCATGTGCCTTAGCTGAACTAGCCTCACCAATAACTCGGTAATGAATCCATCATAACCATCCGAGCTGCAATCCCTGTGAGAACCAAAATCTAAAACATGAAAATCCCCCTGCCATGGCACCACTGTACAGTCGACATTTGTAATCTCTCATGGATCCCATATCCATATTCTATCACCAGTACTGCTCCTTGGGCCAACGAGTGTCTTCCACTCCCTCATAGACACTCCTAGATAACCAGGACCAATAGGGAATCTGACATTCCCACTACCTGAAGAATACCGCTGGGCTAACCTGCACATAGGTGGAATATTGTTCGGCCACAATTCCTTTCCTACATAAAATCCACTGTTATCTCTGCAAAAATCTAATTTTCCTTCTTACGAAGGGGGTAACCCATAGCCAAGTGAAGTATGAAGTCTATCAAAACAGTCTTCCGAATCACTACTATGCGTCATAAAAAACATGGTCCACTCATCTATAAGAGGGTTAAAATCAAAAGAATGTACATACCTCGCAATACCGTCCATATGAACTTCACCGACTAAAACCCTGTGAAGCTCTGAACAATCATCTTTCTCTTTGAGTTCTTGGAAGGCCTTATATTCAAACTATAAGGCTTGATCCCTGTCGGATAGTAACCTCAAATAATCAGATTTTATCACCTCTAATGCCTTCTTGATAGCCTACAAATCGCAATGTGATAGCTCCAACTGTCAACTTCTGTCTCTCCTCGAGCTGGGCTGCCTGAAAGAGGCACTCGACAAACTCATGTGTCCTATCCAAGTGAGTTAATTTCTAAACAATATGCTCCTCTGTGACCTATAACTGGTCCTTCCAACCTTGTAATGGATTGGAATCAACATCACACAACAAACTTTCAGATTTGATATCCCACGCACAATGATCAAAATCAGCATCCTTCACAATACTGCACTCCCCAATTACATGCTTTGAAGTTATGATAGACCTGTCCTCATCCTCAGAATCAAGAACTGTATGAATACTATCATTTGTTGCTGATTTGACAATATCAAAATCAGCATGCTCACTATATTTTTGATGACCAATGCCTAATTATCCATTCGTCAAAGCACAGGATGAATTAACTTCATCTTCATTATTTTTGTCCTTATGTTCTTCCTTGCAAGTTTCTTGACTAGAAGGCATGATCATAATCTGATTTTTTACTCATCTCATCAACTAGGTCAGTCTCATGCTCAAGTGAAAATTCATCAACAGTTGCATCTTCTTCTAAATCTGCCATAGTCTCCAAATCCTCGGAGAAATCGCCATCCAACAGTCTGTTAATTCTTTCCATTTTGGTTTTCAGCGAAGAATCCTCTTCATTCATAATCATTTCCTCATCAAATATAGGATCTACGGAAACTTCATTACGAAAGATGCCATCATGCATTAATGAATTGATGATAGGAAAATCACAAGATTCATCATACCTTATATTAAAGATTTCACAAAACTGTTGTGATGTCTTCCTCATCATCACCAACATCATTTTGGTTCCCTGTTATGCATGATTCCTGATATGAAGCATCTTTCCCAAACTCTAATATTTCAACTTTACTGTTATTCTCTTCTACACTTGGCTGCCTTAAGTAATTCTCTTTATCGTCTTCACAATTGTGACCAAGTGACCATTCCCTTTTGCAAGTGAAACATCGCCCTTCTCTCCTCAACTGATTTTTGCTTCCGTGAGGAAGTCCTATAACCTGCAGATCACTCGATTTCATTTCCTTTCTTGTTAACTGTTGTTTACCCTTGTCAATCTTCTTTGGGATAGCAAACTCAACTTTATTAGCCGCAATATTAGCTGCAGTCTTAGGATCTTGTAAAGTATTTTGTTCAACTTCTTTCTTCAGCAACTTTATGAATGAAAAATCAACCTTATCCTGAGGAAAAACTGAAGGTAGAGAAATTTGCATCCTTGCAGTTAATTGAGTAATGTATTTTTATATCTCACTCTGAGTCCTATCCCAATCACGTTGTCTCCTAGACCAATCATTATAAGACTCCATGAATCTGAAATTTAATTAGGCTTCCACAGGTTGACAGAATAAGCTGAGCTCTGAATTAACAATACCCAGAACTCTTAAAGCCCAAATCAACCAAATATGTATTCAAATCACCAATACCCAGAAATTGGAAACCCTAGATTTGAAAACGGCAACCAAACCCTAACTTTCAAGTTTGAATTTTTTTTCACACAATACTGAAATCATTTCTGAAAATTTCAGCAAACCTTGAACATGCTAACAGGGAAAACTAGCTCTGATACCACTGTAATGTCCCCCTTGGTTGGGACTATTAAAATTTCTGATCTAAATCTTATTGCGGATATAAAACTTGAAGAACAGAAACAAATTCCAACAATATAACCCAAATTGCAAAATATACAAAATGCATTGATTAAGAAATAACTTGCAATTTTATTTCAGATTTTATTCTAGGGCACAAATTACAATGTTTTCAAGATCAACAATCTTTCCACAAATCCTTATGCAATATGATTTTTAAAACCCCTGAAATACTTTATCAGCAAACACCAAAGTACCTCTGAAATCATTGAAGCACCAAAGCATGAATCCTGTGTGACTTTCTCACAATTCTTGATCCCTCCACACACCATTGGCTCATCTAAACTTATCAATTTGATAGTCTCACACAAAGTACCCCTAGAGATGACATTTATGACATTATAGAGTGGGTCTACCCCAAGTATCATACTCAATTTAACATTTTCCATTACTTTAGTAGCTATCATGTCTCCTTCTGTGCCACATACACATTGAATGTTCTTCAAGTTCAACGGGCATTCCATCAAATTTTCTTCGCCTTGAAAATTACCATAGAATATTTGTTTTGTTGCTTTGGAGTCATTGCACCCTAAGTCTCATTTAATTTTTTATTCGTCCAACAAGTGCAACATCTCCTTATAGAGAGTACTCAATGATGTTCTTGTCATATCACATTCATTTTTTAAATCATCACTCTCATCTTCTAAGTTGTTCTTCTTATTGATTCCTCAACCCTAACATCTAGATGGTATCCTTGAAGCATCCTCCACGTTGCTTTCATTCTCTGAGTCATCACTCTTGTATTTGGAGTCAGAGACTTCTTGACCCGATATCTTCGATTCGCTTTCCAAGTTCTTGGATTGCTCAATAGCCCATCCATATGATGTCAAAGCAAATGCCTTGATCATATTCCTATACTTCAATATGTTTGACCACTTCGTCTCTAGATGATCAAATAGGCTTTGTTTCATTTTGCTTGATTTTGTGGATGATTCCAATGATCTAAGAGTCATTGCAAAACAACTTGATTTCTTTCATAAAGGCTTCCAAGAACTCCTTCTAAGCCTGCTACTTGCCCTTTAGCAATTCTATGTACTAGTCCATTGAAATTACACAATGTCATAGGGAATAACCTCCTCCAACTCGGTTTATTCATCTAACCATCGACCTTCAAAATTGGAACATAGAATTTGCAATGCCTGATTGGGTCCTCTATTTCCTTACATTGCCATGAAACGTTCAACACTTGTGCATCTTAACAATATTGGTCATCATCCTAATTGATTGATTTGGCATAGACAAAGGTCACTCACATGTTGGAATCATCACAAGCTCTATCAATCTCACCACACCATAGTTGCTCCCATGCCAGACTCCGATTCCACAAATTATCGTATCTACCAACTTGTGATTGCTTTGAAGTCATAATACTATCTCGATCACCATAGGACATGCCAAGTTGTAGTTGCTCTAATGCCAGAATCTTGTCACATGCACCATTGAACATATCAACTTGCATTTTATCCTATACAAGACTTTGGTCCCACTCACATTGAACATGCCATCATGTAGTCACTTCGGTGCTAAACTTCCATCTCATGCATTGATAGTTTGTTTCAATTACTATAAAATTTTCTTGACGAATTAGGTATTCTCTATTGTCAAACTTGTCATCACTTGGCCCTTCATTATGCCCTACATCATCATGCACACCTTTATCATACACTCACACATGTTAGAGTCACTTGGTCCCTTGTCGACATCAATAAAGAAGTCTACATCACATTTGGTTTTAAGTTCCGATCCTCCGTCCCTCGAAGGAGGAAGAGATACTGGTCAAATATGATGCTTGTCAACCATGTTTGGATCTCCTTTTGTCATTGTTGTCTATATTCTAGAGCAAGATGCTCATCATAGCTCCATGTCACCTGAGAATGATACAAAAATGTATAACACCTATACAAAAAATATAGAATGCAACATGCTATAACATCATTCTAATATATATGAATAAATACTCATAATGGAAGAACTTACAAACACATAAATATGCAAAATGTATCCTTTATATTCCTATCAAGTGCAATACACCATAGTCTAGTTGATCACACAACATAGACCATAGAGGTAGCAAACATAGATAACCAACATTCTCAACCACCATCCTCCTCTAACATACCTCTGCCAAGGTAGTTGGTGTAGATATACTTTACATGGGCCATGGTAAGTAGTTAGCAACTACCCTACTAAAACCAAACCACCTATACATGAAAAATGAAAATACCCCAAAACAAATTACATGAGGACAACACACCTATGACAAACTCTACAACACAACTATATGTGTTCATGTGATGTGGCACATACATTAATGTTCTCATAAACTCGTGAAATGTGGCATTCAAGCACCAACTTCTCTGCCTACATGCACCCAAGATGCACCTAAACCTGCATCATGCCCATTGGGGAACTTGAACACATTTGTTACTTACCCGACACTTGTGACTTGTAGGGGCATATAATATTGTATGTAAAGTGGACCATGTAGCTAGTTAGAAGTGGGCCACGTGTTAAGTTAGGAGTGTGTCATAAAATCATGTATATAACTGCCTTGTCATAGAATCATGTGTGTAACCATTTTGTTGTCATAGAATCATGAATGTAACTGCTTTGTAACCGCTTGGCATTATGAATATAGTTGTTATAGAATAGGTAGTCAAGAATATTGTAGTGAAATACTGTTATAGCAGGATGCCATAGAATATTGTCATGAAATACTGTTATGCAGGATGTCATAGAATATAGTCATGAAATACTGTTATGCAGGATGTCATAGAATATTGTCATAAAATGGCAAGAATTATGCTTGTAAAGATTATAAAACGGGAAGGATGTAACCCTCATGGGCTGGAGAAGAATTTGCATATTTTGTAAGGAGGTTGCCCCCTCAAAGTGGTCCACAATAGTAATATTTTTTGTCTTGAATTCCTGCAATTACTGTTATTTGTGTTTTTATGTTTCATTTGATGAATGCTTGTGTTATTAGATATTTGTAATTCATGCTACTTTTATCAATACCCTGTGCAATGATAGTTAGAATTATCTTTGGCACTGAATTTCTTATCTCAATACAACTCTGCACTAAGAGGTGTAATATTTGCATGGGAAGAAGAGGTTCATTGCAACATTGCATATGCTAGGTGCACGCTAAGTGCATATGGACAGCACAAAGGAAGTTTTTAATGCTGACCCGTGTCTCTTTATAATAGAGATATCTCATTAAAAGTAGACTGGGAAAAAACACTGATTTTTAAATTTTCTAATGGATATAGATACTTCGGGGGGAGGAGAGAGAGAGAGAGAGTTCTATTGATTCTAATCATGTACTTAAAAGTTGGAGGTCACCAAGTGCTCCATACATGTATATTGCATATCTCTCACTGGTTCACCTATATAGCCTTGTAAGAGAATATTTAACATAATAATGAGACTATATAACATAACTACAATTACTTGTATTCGGAAGAGCTTCTAAAAATTCCGTATGAAACTTCAATCTAGCAGTGAAAGCAGTCATCATTAAAAATTTAGCATGGATTTCAGTATCAATAACAAGGTATGAAATAACAAGTTATTATTAATACTCTCAGCAATAAGCTATAGATAATACACTTTTATATCTTTTCATTCGTCACTTATAACACAAAGTTATGTGCAAACCGAATGGAGAAAGCATTCAACACTTCGAACATAAAAAACTGTCATCTGTAACTAAATAAACTATCTTAATACCCGAGGAATATATATTATCATTATATGCACAATATTCTTGTTATTAAGATCCCATCTTAAAAGTTGTGTTTATTACTGAATTTGAGATGCAATGTCATTTCAACAACGAATGCTTTGTAGGCGATCAAGTTATCATTATATGCAGCATATTCTTGTTATTAAGATCCCATCTTAAAAGTTGAGTTTATTAATCAATTTGATATGCAATGTCATTTCAACAACGAATGCTTTGTAGGCGATCAAGTGCCAATCATTCTAACATGTAATAATGAAGAACTAAAACAGAAAGAGTATGAAGAGAGCAATTGAATTCCAAAATGTCCCAGTTTGACTCTTTCCATCAAAAAAAAAAAAACCATTAAGGTTTATGGTTAGCACAATAAGAGGATAAGATGAATAAAAAGGAACAAAATTAATTTTATATTCCATTTTTTTTTTTTTTTGTTGAGTAATACTTCTTATACACATCCACCATGGGGATTGAACTCGGGTCACATCACCGATAATGCAAGTGGCATCCTTGCCGGTAAGCAGACAAAAACAGTCACAAGACCATTTCAAACCACAGCTTTATCAACACTTGGGTGCTGTGCTAACAAAGTCTGACATCATATGAGAAGAAAACAATTTCAAAGCAGAAAGAGACATCCATCAAGATAAACATATACTGAAACATATTCTTTTATTTTCTTTTATATATTATCATTATATGCAGCATATTCTTGTTATTAAGATCCCATCTTTAAAGTTGAGTTTATTACTGAATTTGAGATGCAATGTCATTTCAATAACGAATGCTTTGTAGGCGATCAAGTGCCGATCATTCTAACATGTAATAATGAAGAACTAAAACAGAGAGTATGGAGAGAGCAATTAAATTCCAAAATGTCCCAGTTTGACTCTTTCCGTTAAAAAAAAACCATTAAGGTTTATGGTTAGCACAATAAGAGGATAAGATGAATAAAAAGGAACAAAATTAATATTATATTCCATTTTAATGATTAAACAGAAAAAAACAATCACAAGACCGGTTTCAAACCACAGCTTTATCAACACTTGGGTGCTGTGCTAACAAAGTCTGACATCATATGAACAGAAAACAATTTCAAGGCAGAAAGAGACATCCATCAAGATAAACATATACTGAAAGATATTCTTTTATTTTCTTTTATATATTATCATTATATGCCATATTCTTGTTATTAAGATCCCATCTTAAAAGTTGAGTTTATTACTGAATTTGAGATGCAATGTCATTTCAACAATGAATGCTTTGTAGGCGATCAAGTGCCAATCATTCTAACATGTAATAATGAAGAACTAAAACAGAGAGTATGGAGAGAGCAATTAAATTCCAAAATGTCCCAGTTTGACTCTTTCCATAAATAAAAAAAAAAAAACCATTAAGGTTTATGGTTAGCACAATAAGAGGATAAGATGAATAAAAAGGAACAAAATTGATTTTATATTCCATTTTTATGATTAAGCAGAAAAAATGTCACAGGACCGGTTTCAAAATGCAGCTTTATTAACACTTGGGTGCTGTGCTAACAAAGTCTGACATCATATGAAAAGAAAACAATTTCAAAGCGGAAATATACATCCATCAAGATAAACAAATACTGAAAGATATTCTTTTATTTTCTTTCCTCCCTTCATATTATACAAAGCAATATTTATAAATTGTTTATTTAATGATGCACATAGTCTTATTATTTGTGATTGAAATCATGTGAACAATAACAGTTGCCTAAATTTTAATGGCAATATGCTTGCCTACAAAATGCAACTATGACAGCATGAATTAGAACCATCTGTAGTCTGAATATTTCTTTTTTCTCTTCCTAATTTACAGGATACCCAACTAAAACCCTTGATCATGGTATGATTGAATGCTTAACATTGACAACTGCAGTAGTTGGTTGTACTCATTCAGAAGATGCGGAATGTCATCCATCCGCAACTGCAAAAACATAACATGCATATATAAGAACATAACTCATCTCTTTTGATTGCAATAAGTAAATACTCACATGCCAAGCTCAAACAGAAAGAACTGTTTTATAAAATGTCTCAAGTTGGAGAGAACTATAAAATTTGTTTGGTAAAAAAATTAAAGTCAGATGAAAATGCCACCATCAAATCTCTATGCAAATTTTCTATCAAGAATGCCTTTCTTTATCATTCATAAAATTTGGCAATCCAATTAAACCATAAATTAACAGCTATGTTTTGATCCCACTGAAGCCAGAGTACACATCCTAGTGGTAAGAATGTGTCCCCTGGATGGAGATGTGTTATTTGTCCCTAAAAAAACTTCAGTGACCTGTGGCTGCAGACATTTATAATAACCTTGCATCCTGTACTAGTAAAACAAAATATATTATACTCGAGTATGATGATCTAATTTGGATGTTATTCTCTGAAGACCTAGTGGTATCCAACAGCCATTTCCAATGTGGATGATCTCTGCACAATTAAAGAGGTTAAAATGGATCATTGTTGGAGGTTCATATAGCCTTCAGTAACTTTTGTCTTTGACGTATCAATCCTTGATATATGAATGGGTCATGTATCAATGAGTTGCATTTTGATAGGTAGTATTTTGTAATCTAAACACACATGACATATTGTAGTTCACTGACATGCAGTTACATGATCCCATTATGGAGTCAAGCTATGTGAGTGGCTTCTAACTGTTTCTCTGTATAATCAGCCATGTTTAAGATGTTATGAGGTTGTGAGAGCATTATACTTGCTTCAATAGTACATATTCCATTATCTAATACAATTTGCTCTATAGTTCTTGTTCCATATTTCTTGGAGCTCTTTTCCAGTGTTTCTCTGCTACTTACTGAGTAGGTTAACATATTTGAAATAAAATGTAGGATCAAGTTCAAGGGATAAGGAATTCATATCAATTCAAAATCCTCTTAACATTGGCTCTATTGCTAATTGTAGACTTGAACAGATCTCTGTAAGTCTTTTCAGTGTTACTTGAATGTCTCAAATTGTTCTATAAAATGTTTCAAATTGTGAAGCACTTCTGTCTAATTGAACACCAAGTTGTTGCAAATGCGAAGGCATGGAATCAAGAAGGATCTTATTTGATCACGTGAAAAATCAAGATACGGGATTATGCCATGATTTTGCCTACCTTTCCTGGCATCAGGGCCTGGATAACAACTGTTGCTTCTGCAATAAAAGCTTCCCAACTTGGAGCCACATTGAAGGAAATGGAGCTAACTTTGTTTCTTAATGGCAGGAAACAACAAAAGCCTTCAGTAATAGTGGACTTGTACAAGAGCTTTTTCAACACAACTTTTTTGTATCCAGACAGAGACACTTGATGACTCCATAAGAAGTGCCCTAGCCTCCGCATAGTTGTTAGTTGAAGTTCCATATGATTCTGAATAAGTGAGGAGAATTTTTCCTTCACTATTTCTAAAAACACCACCTCCACCAGCTTTTCCTGGATTTCCTTTAGAAGCACCATCAAAATTTATTTTGATAAACCCAATTTCTGGACATTTCCATTTTACCATAGATCAAAGTAGATCCTTTGTTTTAATTCTGTTATCGCAGATGACTCTTCCATGTATGTTCAAATCCTGTATCCAAGTTATTAGCACCTCTTTTTCTGCAATTGAGACTTCCCATGATGAGCACCATATTTGTAGACATTCTGCAAGAGAGGCACTAATACGGTTCCAAACTTGGGCATGATTTTGATATTTATTTTTTAAAATTTTGTTATTCCTTTCAAGCCATAAATTCCAACAAATAATGGCAGGGCCAATCCTCCAAAGAAAACATAATGCTTTAGCTTTGAAATAATTTATCCAACATTTTATCAACTCTTTCAATGTTGATGGAGCTACCCAATATAATTTCATATTTTTTTAAAAATAACCCCAAATGGTGTGAGCAAATGGACAATGAAGAAGTAAATGGTTTGACATTTCTAAATCCTTCTCACACAAGGCACATCTGAAGGGTCCATAATATCCTCTTCTTTGTAGAATCTCTCCTGTAAGAATCTTACTTTGAACTGCTAACCAGAGAAATGTTGAGGCCTTAGGGAGAGCCTCTAATGACCAAACGTCTTCCAAGGAAAATCTTTGGGAGAAGGAAATTTTGATTGTTCTAAATCCTCATATCCCAACTTGACCGAGTATCCACCATCCTTTGATAAATTCCAAACCAACTTATCCTTTCGTGTAAAAATCGACAAATAAAACTCTCAAAGCATCTTTTGAAGTTTGTCTACAATTTGTTTGAGTTCCTCTCCTTCAACCAAGTTACTAAAAGAAATCCATGATCTAGAGTTTTTTCTCATAATAATATAATCTTTGACCTTTGGACCTTTACATGCTAGGCACGCTTGAGCCAATGGTTTCTATTTTGAGTCAAAGATAAGAGGATAAGGCTTCAACCAAGAATTAGACCAAAAATTTGCATAACTCCCCTCATTGATTGACCATCTAATATGTTTATTTATCAATTGTAAACTCTCTGATATGAAGTTCCATGTTGACGATCCTTTGGGTAGAGATTTTTTCCTAAACAATTTCATTGCATCAAGAGAACCTATATATTTTTGAAGTAATATTTTTGCCCAATTCATTCCTTGATCTCTGAATAATCTCCACCCAAGCTTTGCTCCTAATGCCAAATTCATAAATCTACAATTCCACAAGTCCGCTCCTCCAATATTCTTTCCTTTGGAAACCCTATTCCACTTACAAAGAGGAAACCTAAATTTTTCCTCACAACCTTTCCATAGAAAGTCTCTTTGAATTTTATCAATTTCTAATGCAATACCTGTTGGCAGTCTTGAAAGTGACATCATATAAATAGGAATGGATTGCAAAGTAGTCTTTATGAGTTGTAGCCTTCCTGCCATGGTTAAGAACTTACCTTTCCAACCTGCCAAGCAAGCTTTCATTCTATCTAAAAAAGGGATCCAAAGCTCCTTTTTATTTCCTTTATCAGACAAAGGAATACCCAAGTAGGTTGATGGAATTTTTTCAATTTTAAACCCTAAAATATTCACAATAATTTGTTGTAAATCTAGGGCAGTATTAATGAAAAAATTCTGGATTTTGAAGTATTAATGATAATATTGATTTAAACTCCATGGCCTCACTGATTGAGGGATGACCCAAAAGAAAAGTATCATCAACAAATTGGAGATCAGATTCAAAGGTACCATTTTTTGCAACTTGAATACCCTTGATTTTTCCTCCCATTTTTGCCTTTGAAAAGGCTCTCCCTAATGCTTTCGCCAAAATAATGAATAGATAAGGAGAAAGTAGATCACCTTGACGAAGTCGACAAGAAGACTTTAAGTACCTAGCAAGAGAACCATTGATCAAAATAGAAAATTTTGCAGTGCTATAACAACATTTAATCCACTCATACCAACTATAAGCAAAGCCAAACTTTCTATGAATAGCATGTAGAAAATTCTAGGAAACCCTATCATATGCTTTGTTCATATCTAATTTCAAAAGCATACCTGGTTTTTTCATGGAATGAAGAGAATGTATGGCCTCTAGTGCAATAATTATACCATCAAGAATTTGTTTACCATGAACAACTTCCTCTGAGATAAGACACCCTAGAATTCCCTTCAAACTGTTTGCCATAATTTTTGAAATGATCTTATAAATCATATTACAAAGGCTTATTGGACAAAAATTATCAAAATATTTTGTCGCCTTTCTTGGGAACCAAGGTAATAAAAGTAGCATTGATCTCACTTATTATAGCCTTCCTTTTTTGGGCCTCTTCAACCGCATCTAACATATCACTCTTCAATAAATCCCAAAAATTTTGAAAGAAAATTGCAAGAAATCCATTGGGGCTAGGTGCCTTGTTAGGATGGAAAGAAAAAACTGCTTCATGGAGCTCCTCTATAGATATCTTCTTCATCAAGCTTTCATTTTGTCCTTGAGTGATAACTAATGAAATATTTTGCAGAAGTTTTTCTTGTGCCTCCTTATCTTGCCTAGAATCTGACAAAATATTTTTGAAATAATTAATTGCTTCCTTCCTTATATATTCTTCGTCCTCAATATTTCTTCCATCTGGAGTTATAATATTTTTGATATGACGAATAGAAAAAATTGTTTTTGTATTTCTATCTCCTTCCTTGAGCCATTTCTCTCTAAATTTTTGGAACCAATATGACTCAAGAATCAAGATTCATGTAGTTTTTAACAAACTCCAAATTAACCTTTTATATCTAATAGTGCTCAACATATAAATATCTAATTTGTTTTATCCTCAATTCAAGATAATACAATTTTATTATAGTAGGCAATAATACCATTACAAGCCTTTTTCAAAACCTTCCTTTTACTTGTGAAGTAGATATTATCCCACTTGTGAGTTTAATTTCCCTTTAGGGGCATTCAACTTTCTCAAACTATCCAACATGTTTATAGCTTACATTCCATTGATACATACATTTAAAATCCAAGGTTCAATAAACTTGTATGATACAACTTGAGTGGGCCTAACGTTGAAGGCTTGGGTGCTCTAGATAGGAAATCCAAGGCTTGGATCCAAAGGAGGCAAATAGCACATGCAGTGGACTCAGAATAATCTAGGTGGTCTAATATATGTAATATTGATGGGTTGTAAAAAATACTTTGCTTAATTTTTTTTCAATTGTTTATATGTGATTGAAACGGGCCCCACCTGTATTACATTATCACCACATATTACAACAAAGCTTGGATATTATCCATGTATCGCTTGGCAAGATTTTAACCTTGGTCTCCTCCTTAAATGTTGAGGAATCTAACCGGTTGAGCTAATGCCACTTGATCACAAAATACTTTGCTTAATTAACTTGAGAGCTTTTTAGTTTTAGATATAATTATTATTGTTTTCATAAAAATAAATGCCTAAAAATATATAAAAAGGATCACATAAATTTATCTTTATTAATAAAAATATTTATTTATCAACACCACTTTCAATTTTATTATCAGAAGAGGATTCTATACTACTCAAGGAAAATGAAGATGATTTACTTGGAATAAACTTGACCTCTTTTGTCATCTCTATTTTAGGATTTTCCTCCACATCTTCCTTTGCACCTTTAATTTCTTCTAAACTTGCCAAATGATGTTGTAGATAGACTTTCTTTGCCTCTTCTTTTGGAGTGGAATATCCTTGATCTGATCTAGCTTCTATTACTATATGATTTCCTTGCTTTGTCTTGAAGTTTATCTCATGACCAAAATTTTGTCTCTTTTTTCATAGTTTTCACTTTGCAAACTCTTGCCATGTGTCCAATCTCATAACAATTGTGGCATCAAAATGCGATATTTTCATAATCCACTTCTTGAACCCATTCTCTTGATTTAGATTTAATCTTCATGGATTGATTCCTTGATGACTTCCCCTAAGGGTATTTCTAAAGTTCTTCAAAACATTCTTATTAAAAGCTGATATGGAAGTCCAAAAAGCCTAACCCACATCGAAGCTTCTTAATAGTTTCTGTCTCAACAAAAAAAATTTCATTCCATGGTCTCAAATAAAGTGCATCTCTCCCCCTAAACCATGGGCCACCACCCATTATTTTATCCCTAATTGCTGAACTGGAAAAAATGATGAGAAAAAAACCTTTAGGAAGAAAAGTCTCAGAGTAATTTGAATTCAACCCCACTTCCACTTGATCCAATTTTTTAATCTTCAAAAACCCTGGCCATGATCTATGGAACTTGCATATTAACCCTCTACTTTTAAGAACCATTATATCATGCTCAATCATCTCATCCTTGATGCTCACGTCTGGTGTCACATCTGCTACCTATATCGAACTTGCCATGTATTCACTCTTTTGCTTATCTCCAACTTGGGCCTCCATGCTTCCAGCTAGGGCATCTTGACTATCCATTAGGGCTTTCAAATATGACTTTCCTTCTATACTAGATAGTGGGGATTGCTCCTGGCTCACACTCGCTCACGCCTCATACTTGCTCCCAGCTTGCACTCGCTCACACCTCACAGTTGCTCCCAGCTTGCACTCCCTCCTGTCTCTTCTTTCTCCTAACGTTTCTTTGCTTCGACAATTTCGGAAACAATGTTCTATGCATTCGTGGTAAGGGTTTAAAGCATTGATGCACTCCGGATGAACCCGCTGCTCTTCCGCCATGACTGAATCTCGACTCGCACTCCCTCATTATTGGGGAAAATATTGGCCCCAATGATGTTATTGTTTTAATTGAATTTTGATTGTATATATGACTCACTTTGGGATTAGTATGCTATGTTACATACAAGAAAATGTATGAACCAAATATGGAACAATTGAACATTTAATCACAGATTATATAATCACCACAATTACATTCTCTACTTATTGCAGTATACTTGGGTTTGAATGTGCAGATGCCTTTATTTTAATAAAGGCAGATGTCTTTCTTCCTTTAACCATGCTGTTGAATCTAGACCTCAAGAAAAGGGTAACAGTGAGGTCTCAAGATTTAACAGTACATGATTATAAGTTAAAAATTCAGGGTTGTAGCTTTATAATTGAAATTTAACAGTTCTTTTTCACTGCTATTACTAATCTTGTAAGTTACTAAATTGACTTCATGTGTGGTTAGTTCATGTACCTAGGAAAAAGGGAAAAAAAAATACTTTATCCATTCGTTGGCAAAGGACTCATTTAACATTTTAAAATACCAAGTGTTTAGAGACAATAATCTGTATTCTTTTGAGATCTGCTACAGGATAGGATATACCTTACATTAAGTTATATATTATGTTATGTTCCATAAAGGTGTGAAGCTATGATCCAGAGGAAGTTGGGCATCTTCCATGTGAAATTTTAGGAAAAGATGTGGATAGATGCTTGTGTGGGGCAAAATTTTACAAGGTCAACAAAAGGAAACCAGCATCGGCCCTGATTTTGCAAAAAATAATGTCAAGAAAGAACATACCTGATTGGCATTCTTTAGATGATAAAATCGGTGCATCTGTGTTGCTGAATTATTAGCTTTGTTGTGAAGAGCCGCTGGCTCCAGTATACCATGGCTGATGCAATCACATAAGAACCAGTGAAACACCTCAATTATTGACTCTTATAAGGGTAAAACAAGTAGAAAATCTGAGAGTGTCAGCGCCTCATTTGGACAAATGTCTAGTGGATTCTATAAAGTGATTAGGAAACTACAGCTTTCCCGTGTGCAATAATCTTAAACAAATTCAACATTTCAAAAAATAAAGAATTTACTCAAAAGATGTGAATAGACACAGGTAGTTGCATTGCATACGTAAAACTAGAGCCATCAATTTAGTGTTAATCCTGCGTGTATATGTTCAAGAAAACTCAAATTTACCATAGTAAGCGAGAGATCAGACGATGATAATCACGAAGCAGAGGACCTAGCTCACGCAATCTTAATGACTTGGCACTTGAATTTTTCCAGTACTCCTGCAGTGCCTGAATCAACATGCATTCCTTTCAGTCTATCGCTTGCATTAATATGTATAACAAATCACCTATTTTCCTTATTAAAAAACAATTTTTGAGGAAAACAAACCATTTACAAACTTCACTGAAATACCTTCACAAGAATGCCTGGTTCAGTAGTTTTATCAGGATCATTGGGCACTAGCGTTGATGCTAGAGACAAATATTCTACATCCATTGATTCATCTAGAATATCAAATTTGGAAGCAGAGGCAGTCACTGCTGGAAGACCAAGTCGCCGCCGCAGTTCTCCCAGAGGATATGCTACTTCAGGATCAATTCCCTGGTTATTGGCAGAAATTTCCCAAAATATTCATCAGAATATTATGAAATAGTTTAACATGACATACAGCTTCCAATTCAGTTTGGCAGCAAGCATGATATTAAATAGATTTCTATGGAAGGAGAAAGAATAATTTACTACAGTCTAATTTTTTTAACAACTTAAGCAAATAATAACTAAAGAGGTCAGGCACCTACATCAACTGCCATTGGTTAGGAATAGACTAGATCTACAGAAGTACAAAATTACTTCATTTTATATTTTGATATAAAAAAATCAAATATTAAGAAAACTGTAATAAGAAGCTGTTTTATCAGAAAGCATGAGCTCAACTGATTAAATTCTTCGACTTTCAAGAAACAGACTCAGATTCGAATCTTGCCAAACAATACATGCATAATTGCCAAGCTATTGTAATACCAATATGTGGTCACGATGTAATATGGGTGGTGCCTGTTCCAATCCCATATGACCAAATAAAACATTAAATAATAAGAAAATGATTTTATATGGTAACAAGCTGTTCATGAGTGTATTCTATTTCTTGAAGTAAGCTGATTAACACCCAAAAAGATTCATCGTATAGTGATACTGTTTGTGTCATTGCATTTGCATGCTCCTCTACAATGTAAAAGCCATCTAAGTGTTGTAGACCATTGCAGTAATTTGAAACTTTTCTTACATATGTTTATTATTTCCCTTGCCTCAAACAAGAAAGGACACTTAAAGGTTGGTTTGTCATAGGGAAATAAGGCTGTTTGATCTGTTGACTGTTTATCAAGGTTGAGTTTTCCAAGGGAAATAAGGCTGGTTGATTCATTGACTGCTTATCAAAGATCCCAGAGAAAGAAACTTCTTGTCAAGGTGGAAACCATGTTTTTAAGTTGAAGGTACTCTGGTATATCTGATCTTCATCTGCCACGAGGTCCTCAAAGGTGTCATTTAGTTATCATAGGTATAAGAAATTTACCTTTATCTATGATTTCCAAGTTCGTTTCTCTCCCTAAGCAACATATGCAGTACTCTGGAAATTGACAAGGCTTGTTATCCAACATATGCAGTTTTTAATGATCTATAAACCATTAAAAACAAGCCTTTCACTTGGCACTGGGATTAAATTCCAATATTGTCTTCCTTATACAAATCACACTCCAGTTGACCTATCATTCATAGTGCTCTAATTGCGGTCTCTACTTCCATTTTTCATATGAATAAAAGACATATTGACTTAGGTGTGCCTAAGCAAGTGGAAAGAAGATAGCACCTATTGAGAGGATCATTTTAAAGCAATTTAACTTCAGCCTTGATCTTTGTTAGTACTCATTTTATACTAAAGTCCTAGGTCTTAAGGTGTCTAAGTTGCCAAGTTAAAACTCTATACAAAGACTCCAATGTGGGTCAATTTTACTAAAATGTAATAGGTGAATTGCTTTCAGAATCTTAATTACTCTCAAAGTTCATTTTCAAACCTTATGGACTGAATAGGAAAATTACTTGTAATTGTCAATGGTTCATTTATGACATTGGATAGGCAAACGAGGTAGTTTGACAAGAAAAATATGCAATATCTAATTTCTACATCAATAAACTTTGTGCAGAATTGCAGGCTCAAAGGGTTGTGGGGTTTATGAGCCAAAGGCAAGAAATAAAAAACAAAAAAGAGAGGAAAGGAAGAATTAACATTGTTTCTAACCTCCGCATTCTGCAACCTGACACAAAATTATGAAGAAAAATGCCCAACTTTAATGCAGAGCAGTGACACAAGAAGGAGACTCTCTTCCTTTCCTTTGACCTTTGCAATCTACACTCCCACAAGTAAATGAAAAGATTAAAAAGGGTTTAAAAGAAGAGAATCTGCAGGACTGCAGGATGTAAAACCCCGAACCAAAAGACAAACACACATACAAATTCCAAAACAAAACACCAGCATTCCTAGCACATAGAATCCCTGAACAGTTTTTTTTTTTTCTAATAGGAAACAATACCTAGAAATTCACACAAATATAAATAGAACGATAAACTGAGAGGAATGCACCTGGAAATCGCATTCACTAAATGATGAAGAGATATTACAATGGAAGAGCTGGCCGCTCACTAATACCACTTAAGAACCCAGAAAGAAGGAATAAATGGAGAGAGATGAACAATTGAAGAAGGGTCAAGACCAATCTGCTCATTAACTCTCCCAAGCCGAACCCCAACCAATCAGCCACAAACTCCAACTGAATCTGCGCTGGTCACATTCTCTGAGCCAGATAACAGCTACCCTCTTGCAAATAATCATTACCCAAACAAAGTGTGTAGGCACTTGTTCTGGACATAAGCAGAAACAAAAGTGAAATTGTTTGCAGAAATGTCTAAGTGTTTTAGTGTTTATGCACTAAGTTTTGGGTTTAAGTGCAATATGCACTAAGTTGGTCCAAATGAAATGCCAAGGAAATGTAAATGTAATTGAAATGAAATGCATGTAATAGTCGTCATATTTAAATGCCTAAATATTTAATATATAGTAAAGTTGGCATTATTTCTTAGGTACGTAGGAAGAGGGGAAGTAGTTATGTGCAACATGTCCTGGAACGCTCGCCAATAACAGCCAAGACTGCACTATAAGAAGACCCCCCCTTCATTGTTGGAGATATACATACGGAGGATACGAGCTAGATATTTGTTATGCTATGAGAAGCCACTATTATTGACGAAGCATATTGCAAGTTTGAGTATCAATGTTGTAATCTGTAAATGCCATTTTGGCAAATTATCAATACAAATCCATTCTCCATTCATGTGTTGGATGTTTGTGTGTTGATAGTAATTTACTAGATTATTAGTTGTGCATTGTCAAGGTAGTTGGTTGCAGGTTGGAAGATGCAGTCGGATTAGATTAGTTGCAAGTTGCAGTCAAGGAGCATAGACGCCATCAGACGACATCGATGATCGTTGTTGAGGATAGTCGTCGTCCTGTTGGGGTACAGTCGCCATCTAGGAAGGTTGCCATCTAGAGATCATGTCGTCATGTCATCACATGGATACCGTCATGGCGCCATGTTGATGCTAACTTGCTAGTGTCGTCTAGAGGATGTTGCTTTGGAATGCCGTCAAACTAACTAAGAACTGAAGTCTAATCTACCATCATGTGTATGTTGTCGTCTAGATGATGATGATGACCTTGTTCCAAAGTGCTAACTGCAGACGTGTTGGCCCCTAAACTCTATCACTCTATCTCATTGTTGGGAAACCTCACCGTTGTGCTACATTTGGCATCGTTGCCTAATCAAAGTACAAGTCAGTTGGTATGTTGACATTGTCGTTGGAAAGTTCGCATTTAGCATGCGTGAAGATTGATGAGGTGGATGACAAATTCTTGGCTGCACGGACGTAGGAGACAAAACCATGGGAGAAT
Source organism: Wollemia nobilis (assembly GCA_028583015.1). Classification (NCBI taxonomy): domain Eukaryota; kingdom Viridiplantae; phylum Streptophyta; class Pinopsida; order Araucariales; family Araucariaceae; genus Wollemia; species Wollemia nobilis. Next base: position 2,603,454 of record JAQPPZ010002512.1, read on the forward strand.
TCCAAAGCAACCTATGAGAAGAAGTGTAAGAATTGCCAACCGTAGACTGCAGTCAAGGACAAAACTTGAACAACCTAAGGTTGAACGTGTTTGGAATCCTCAAGAGGAGGATAGATCCAGTGATGAGAGCGAAAGGTGGAAGACGTTATTAACAAGGAAGACAAAGTGCAAAGGGAGTTGCACCAAACAACTGAAGAAAACATTTGTGTAAGTCAAACCGCCAACGTGGAGCGTGCACAAGGAGACGAGTGGATGTTGATGCCAAAACAAGCAAGAGTTTGCTAAGGGGTACAAAGGACAAAAAGCAGGCACCAGAGCAACCACATGTGAGTGCTTGGGAAAGTAGGCCAGATCCAACAATCGTATATTCGCGAAGGAGGTCGCGAAGCAAAGGTGCAATAGAGTTTAGTCAAAGGTTGTTTGAAGGCAACACAGAAGGTGAAGAAGCATTGAGAGTTGAGGAAGTGCCAAGAACAAAGGCACCGAGGGAATAACTGCCAAGAACAAAAGCACATAGAGAGGAAGTGTTGTCTGAGCAATCATTGAGTGAAGAAAGTCCACCACCAATGGTGAATATTGCAAACCAAGTAGGAAAACAAAAAATGTCCACCTTTTACAGGAGAGGGGAAAGAAGACCTTGCACATCATATAGGGTCGTGTACAACAATTTGGAAATCCAATGGAGTAAGGGACCCAAATGCATGGTTACAATTGTTTCCAACAACATTGCGAGGAATCGCAATTGATTGGCATTTGAAGAGAGAAGCAACGCAACCTTTCACAACATGGGAAGATTTAGTGGATGAATTTAAGAAGGAATTCAGACCGTTGAGGGATGACACAAATTATAACAAAAATTTACTCCACTAAACAAAAGAAGGATGAGGACATAAAGTCCTATAATCGATGACTGAAGCAGCTCATTGATAACATGGAGTTGCAACTGCCAGATGGAATAGTAAAGAGATGGTTCATCAATGGATTGTTGCCGTGGTATAAGAAAATGAAGATTATAATGTCCTCGACATATGAGGAAGCCTATGAGAGGGTGAGGAACTTTGAAAGTGATTTTGACAGTGACAAAGAAGAGTTGCATGTAGCTATTCAGTCGATGAAGAAGGATTTTGAGAGAATGATCAATGAGGTGAAAGGTGAAAAGAGGAAAAAAAAGAAGTATGGTGCTCAAAATGTAAATCACAAGAGCACACAAACATAAACTGTTCGAAGAACGCATATTGTAATATATGCAAAGTGATGGGACATGCCATAGCAGATTTTCCGTTCAACTTAAGAAGTGCAAGGCATCGGACAATGACGATGCAAAAAGAAGAGAAGCCAAATATTTCGAAGAATGGACAAGAGGCGACTAGTGGAGGTTATAGAAATAATTGTCATGGAAGAAGGCAATACTAGCAATGTAATCGACAAGGTGGCTAGAGTCGATTACAATATGATTCAGACGGAAGGCCAATCATTCAATGTAGAAATTGCCAAGAGTGGGGGCATTTTGCAAAACATTGTCCAAACCCACAAGCAAGAGGGGCAAACAAAAACAATATGACACACATGTGCAGATGGTGCAGTCCAGGCAATCACAAGGAGGTGAAATGCCCAAAGAAAGTGAGTTCCAACGGAACATAGAATGTCAATTTGATTTGACATAAGTGAACCTTTGATAAAGTAGCAAGAGAAAGAGAAGCATGTGCTGGCAGTAACAAGAGCTCAGGCGAAGACCAAACAATACTTAAATCCTACCAAGGAAGAGCGGTGGCAGGCAACACATGACACAATTGAAGAAGAAATGGAGAAAACGAAACAAGATAGACTACTCCAGGAGAAGACGTTGAAGAAACCAAAAGAAGTTCTCAAAAGACAATCATCAACGAAGTAGTTGGTGGTACAAGTATTGAACACAACAGTTGAAGTGACGGTGTCTAGTTTACTTGGCACGATACCTAAGTTGTATGCAAAGGTAGGAGAGATCGCACACGCAGAGACAATGATGGAGCCAAGAAGTCAAGAGGTGGCGATGATCAAGAAGGATCAATACATCAATCCTACGATGTTGATAATTGAAGCAAGCAAGAAACCGACATTGATCCACATGGATGGACTCTAATGCAGTACTAGGAATGTACTCATATTCGGGCTCATCCTCATAAACAAAGCACCTAAGCCCTACTCCAACTCTAGTTGCAAGCTTCATTCTTTTAGTCTCTAACTTGTTTTGCTCTTTGGTGCACATCCAAGCCTTGACCTCGTTTCGGATTGTTTTGTCCACTATTGACACTTCTCTACATTGCAGTCTCCAACCCCAACAATATGAAATTTGAGATGGATGCCTCCTCTCGTGGCTTTGCCACAATACTTGCAAAAGACTTGATTTGGCAAGTCCCTTTTCACCCATGTTTACACATCAGTCCCCTCCCAGGACATGGAGTTGGGGCTGTTGGATTTGGCTCATTGCTGCCCTGGCCCATTCTATGGTCTTCAGCAGAAGATTCCACCTCAAAAAGGAAAAAGGGGTTAAGTGTTTGGAGTCTAAGACATGGCCTTACAGGCATTAGGAACTGCAAAGAAGAGAGAAAATAAAGCAAAAAAACCCTAAAAATTGCTTTAAAATAATGAAACCCTACCTGAAAATTTGGCTGGAGATGTGAAATCTTCAGAAAAGGTGTTAAATCCATCAAATCCTTGTCCAAATGTTTTCGTGAATGTTTAGTTACCCTCATCAAACTTGTACTTAGGAGCAATAGGGAGAAAAAATTAAAAAAAGAGCAATTTCCCCTTTTAAGGCAGTTTTCTGCGTTATACCTGTGCCCATGTGAATTTTTTAATAAAACCACAAGAAATTACCAGTTCTTTTAGCAATTTCTCACCCTAAAATGTTAACATTGTATCATTGTATTGGAACCATGAGCTGTGAGATATCAAATATTAACATTGTAATCATCTTTGGAGGTAGTCAGCCATGAGGTAGGGCTACCATATTGGGAGTTGTTGTGGAGTTATTCTTTCCTTATGGACAATCGCAACATAACGAGAGCGAATGAACGGGAGCGGTGAATGATTATGGGAGCAAAGGAGTGCTTTTTATTATACACCTATCTCATCGGGTAAGCACATTTTCCTTCTTCTTTCGATAAATAAAACAATTTAAGTAAAACATTGTTAGACAGAGCAAGTAGAGGGTTTGCAGTGGAGGAGGGTTTGCAGAGCAAGGAGAGTTGGGTTTTATTATATATTTATTTCATCAGATCAATAGTATAAGGGGGTTTGACAAGGGCTTGTAGCGAAGGAGGGTTTGCAGCAGAGGAGGGTTTGTGGCAGAAGGTTTTATTACATATCTATTTCATCGAATCAATAATATAGGGGGTTCAACAATGGAAGAAGGGAAGCAACAATTGCAAGAACCAATATATGTCAATGAGAAACAATACTGGAGGATAATAAAGCGTCGACAAGCTCGAGCAAGGGCAGCAGTAATGAAGAGGACTAATTGTAAAATAAAAATAAAGAATATTCTACCACATAAACATGTGGAGAATAAAGAACAAACAAAGGCACTAACCATCATCGGACGAGGAGATCAGTCAGCCCAACAGAGGGGACAAAAAAAGGAAGATAAAAGAAATATAGAAGGAAAAACAAGCGAGGAGAAAAAAATAAAAAATAACTGCAAGAAAGCATTCAACATGGAAAGTGGAGGTCACCAAAATGAGTTTTCAGATGAGGAAGAAACTTACAGTCCCACAACCACACCACTTATGTGGGCACCAAGACTTTATGTGCAAGAGCTAATGAAGATGAAAGAGAAACTTGAAAGCATGGAAAGGAGGGAGAAATTAAGAGATACTAAATCACATGAGATTATAAACACCATTCAGAGGCTGGAAAAGGAAAACAACCAACTCAAGGAGCAGGTGTCAAAGCTACAAAACCTTGCGAACATGGGTCAGCGTGAATGGCATGTCCTCAAACAAGCCATCCACCCCCCAAACAATGATGCAATAGAGGTGGGAAAAACAAATGCAAGTCAAATAAAAGAGGTACGAGAAACACTCCGAAACATGGAAACAAGAGAAAATGAGTTGCGAAATGAATTAGCAAAGGCAAAGACATGGTCTCAAGTAGTAAAAGAACCAGTCAATCAACAAAAAGAGTTGATAGAGAAGCAAGTAAAAATTCAAATAACAGAAGAGAAAGAAAGACATGAGAAGTTATCAAATATAATCATCAAAGGGTTGAAAGATTATGGGGATAGGGAAGACACAAACCGTTTAACCAGGGACTTCTTGTCAGATCGGTTACAATGGAAAGGTCAAATAAAAAAAACAAGCAGAATTGGCAGGCTGAGAGAAGGCGGCAGAGATAGGCATATCCGGGTCACATTGATGAGCTACGAGGACAAAACAAGGTTACTAAAAAATAGAGGCATGCTGAGAGGGTCACAATTCTATTTAGATGATGACCTAACATTTTTACAGCAGGAAGAAAGAAACAAGGAATGGGAAAAGGTGAGGGCAGCAAGGAATGAAGGGAAACAGGCATATTTAAGAAATGGAAAGGCATACATCACATCTAAACAAAACAAATAGGGAGTATGGCCCGCCCGGGAACATCTTACGATGGTAAGCTGGAACTGTAGAGGTTACCCTTGGAGAAGAGGACCCGGGTTAGGGCCCATTGCTAGAGACAAAGATATAATCATCCTGACGGAAACACATGAACATGATGGATGTAGGACTCCAGAATTTGTGGGATACAAAAAAATAGCAGTATGGAATAAAGCAACAGAAAATGGCAAAGGGCATGGGGGTATTATGGTTTTAATAAAAGAGGAATGGGATAGGGTCATTAAAATTGAAAAACAGGATGAAAACAAACAGTACATCTGGATAAAGATCCTACAAAATAAGTCAGTTATTAGCATAGCAACATGTTATTTTGCTCCCAAGAATTCTAAATTCTATAAGAAACATGACCTTAACAGAGAAGATCCATACTCCTCCCTAAAAAGAGATATTTCAATATACAGTAAGTTGGGGGAGATTATATTAATTGGAGATTTCAATGCAAGGACAACAAATAAGCAAGCTAACATTCTAGAAGGAAGTGAAGATATTGAGATGAATCCTCTTTGGATGCCAGAAGAGGAAAATCAGCAGTGGACCAGGACTTCAGAAGATGAGCATGGGGCTATCACGCAATATGGAGAAGAGTTGTTAGGCCTCTACAACATACACAACTTGATTATTTGCAATGGGATGAACAAATGGAAAAATTCAGGAAGGTATACATGCAAAACATATAAGGGACAAAGTGTAATAGACTATGTAATATGCTCACAAAATTACATACCAAAAATAGAGGAGCTAGAAGTGGAAGATTCTCCAGTGGAACTTAAGTCAGATCACAACCCAATTGTTATGAAACTTCGAATGCAAGGAGACAAACCAAGGGAAAAACACTTGCAAAGCAATCAAAACAAATATCCTCACAAGGGAAACATTCTCTTAACAGATGAAAATCGATAGAATTTTAGGGCAGTATTAAATAACAAGTTACAGGAAAGGGAGAAACTACCTCATAGTAGCAGGGATTACAGTAAGAGTGAATGGTTAATGCACATTATCCAAGAAGCTCTAAACAAATGCAAGAGAGCTAAACCTCAAAAGAAAGAAAGGAATAGCTTCCCAACCAACCCATGGTTCGATGAAGATTGCAAAGAAGCGCGAAGATTACTAAAGGAACCAACGGGTAAAACAAGAGAAAACAGAAAAGCATATGAGAAACTGGTAAGGGCAAAAAAAGAAGAATACACTAGAACAAGGAGGAAAGAACTGATTTACTTAGGGAAGCATGAACCAAAGAAATTTTGGAAGGAGCTAAGCATAAAAAGGATGCAAGCTGAAAATAGCATAACAGTTAATCAGTGGTTGGAGTATTCAAAACAATTGTATCAACGTAGTAACCAGAAGGAGACACCCCCTATTATCACTATCAAGAAAGAACTTTTCACAAATGAAGACATTATTCAAGGGATAAAAAAGTTAGCAACTAGTAAAGCCCGTGACATAGACAATCTTCAAGCAGAGCATATAAAATGGGGGGTAGATATTCTGGCACCGTAGATCAAAGAAATTTTCAATGAGGTCATACAAAATGGTTTCCCTACCGAGTGGACAACTAGCTTGACCATTCCTTTGTTTAAAAGTGGAGATGTAAATAATCCCTCAAACTATCGAACTATCATGATCAACCCTCTCTTTGCAAAGTTGTTTGGGAGTATGATAGAGCGTAGGATCAGTATATGGGCAGAAGAAAAGGGAAAGAGAGCAAAGGGACAAGCAGGTTTTAGGCCCAAGCACTCAACTATTGATCATTGTATCACACTCAGACACATAGTGGAAAAAATATGGGACAAAAAAGAGGAGGCTTTATGTTGTTTTGTAGACTTCAAAAAGGCATTTGACACAGTGCCAAGGAAAAAATTATGGAGCAGAATGGAAGAGCTAGAGGTTCCAATTCACTACAGGGCAGCAGTTCACAGATTATATGAGCATGTAAAAGCTAGAATCAGAACACATGAAGGGTTATCTGAATGTTTTGGTAGTGACATAGGTGTCAAACAAGGTTGCCCTCTATCTCCTACCTTATTTGGGTTGTACATTGACAAGTTAGAAGAATGGATAAACAAATTTGGGGGAGAGGGTGTGCACTTAGCCAAATATGTGGTAAAACTCCTCATGTATGCAGACGATGTAATTCTTGTGGCCAAAACAGCCAAAGATCTAGGAGATCACCTTCGAGCTCTAGAACTCTTTTGTAAGGAAGTTGGGATGCAAGTAAACACAAGCAAAACAAAAATCATGATTTTTTCAGCAAAAAAGAAGAAGCAACAACTCAAATTTCAGTTTGCAGGAGAACCACTTGAGGTAGTAGTAGAATACAAATACCTGGGCATAGACTTTCATGACAAACTCAATTGGAATACATGTAGGATGAAAAGAACTCAAAGCGGTTGGAGAGCACTGTATGCACTTCAAAATAGGTGTAGGAATGCCGAGTTGTGGGACTGGAAGACCACCAGGGTTTTATTTGGCCTACTTGTTACACCGGTTTTGTTGTATGGTTGCGAGGTGTGGGCTAGTGGCACAACAAAGGCAAAATGGAGGCAAATAGAAAGGATTCAAAAATATCTAATCACAAATTTTCTCAAAATTAAGGCCACAACCCCTTATGAAATTATTCTAGCTGAAACTGGAATGTTTCCTTTAGAAGCAATTGCTATGACCAAGTTGTTATGTTACTTGAAAAAAATAGAAAACATGAAAAACGACAGATGGCCAAGGGCAGCTAAGGACGAAGAGTTGCATAGGCGGAAGAACACATGGATGAAACAAAATCAGAAATGGATGAAACGTTGGGAAATCAACATAAATGAATGCCCAAATTTCAACAAAGACATCAAAAGCTATGTGAATGAAAAGTTTAGAAGTGGAATGTGGAAAAATGCAAGCAGGAAAAGACAATATTATATTGCAAAGTTTAACCCAACATATGATCACAAGGAAAAAGCATATATAGGCGCTGAAATCAAGTGGAAGGAAAAAATCCTCATTGCTCAGATAAGGACTAGCTCTCATAGGCTTAGATGTGAAACAAGGAGATGGACAACACCCAAAGAACAATGGGAAGAAAGGATATGTACTTTATGCAGCACAGGGGCAGTAGAGACAGAGGAACACTTCATCTATAAGTGCCCGAGTTTTTCAGACATCCGTGGCAAATACAAAGAAACACTTGGAAACGGGTCTATGACAGAGTTATTTGAAGACAGTAAAATAAAAAAAGTTGGGGAATTGCTAACCCAAATCAGCAGGAGAAGGAACAACCTTCTCAAAGATATTAAAGATCATATGATATGATTTGAGCAGTTGTACTTCCATATTTGAGGTCCCATAGACCATATTTGGGTCTCGCGGACGTAATTAAAATCTTTCATTTCATTTCATATATTCATCTCTTGCATAAATCTTTTGTATAGTTCTAATATATTTGTCATTTCTACATACTGGATGGTAATTTATGTTATTGATTATCACATTTCATACCAAATGATATTAAGCCACAATGTGGGCAAGAGAACTTTTATTGCAAACCTGGAAAGTTTCTGGCCAAAATAAATTCAGAAAACACAACTCTTACAGAATGTATATCCACGTATAAAAATACCAAATTTAGACAATTTCTTCACAACCTTTTCAGCACTTCAAAATCTACATAATGTGTGGTCCTGTGTAGAAGGTTGAGCAGTATTAAGGGAGGTATGAGCAGGTGGAGTCAGTCGTCCAGAACAGCTGCAATGGCATTTTACCAAATTGCAATTATTCAAGAAAAAGGGATGATACCCACATTTTTCAATCTAGATAAGCAAATCAGGTGCAATTTGTTGTGTTTTAAAGGGTATTTTCAGACCTACTTGTTTGTGTTTTTTCTTCCAAATTTGCAATGAGAAAAGGAGATCTGCAGTTTGCTAGTTTCTTGAAGGCCTAGTTCATGAAACTCTGGTTTTCATTTGAATTTTTTTGAGAACCCCTAGAGTTATCAAATTTTTTGAAGAGGATGATATTGGAACTTTAGTATAAGAAAAAGTATATAATAGTAAAGAACTTTTCTCAACATGAGAAGCAAAAATCAAAGAAGAAGCAGCAAGAAAGGTTGTAGAGGAACACAAAGAAGAACTAGCAACAGTCCAATGAAGAGCCAGAAGAACAACATCATGAAGAACCTAATGAAGGGCACCGAAAAAAAGAAAGACAATGACAAATACAAGCAGCAAGGAAAGCAAAAAAAGTTTGGTCATCAGAGGACATTAATACAATTATTTGTATCTTATCTATGTCCCTGAATCCCTCTTCTTACTTGGTTGCCCCCCTTTCTGAGCAATCTCTCTTGTGGAATATGTTATTCAAAATAAAACTAAAGATATGGCATGTTTCCAACTTCTACTGGTGTTTTGACATGTTTTGGGTGATATGGTTTATTCACTATTCTTAAAATCATAAGTATCAACTTTTCAGGTCAAATCCCACGTTTTTTTGGAAAATGAGGGCTCCTAGATAGTTCTCAGTGCTTTCTCACCATAGATGGATTTACTCCCTAACAACTATCCTTCTAACTCATCCCAGGCCAATTTTCAGGCTATTAAGGGATACATTTTGTCCCCATAAGTGCCTGAACGCCTTAAATAGCTTGAAACAGTAAGATGTCTGAAATTCATCCTTTGGAATGTGTTTGAACTTGGTTCAAGTTGATGCTTTTAGGAGTCTGAGTTGTCCTGGAACAGGGCACAAGTGACCCAAGTGTATGTTTGGACCATCCAAGATTCCATACTTCTATAATCAACCTCCGACCCTAGAAAGTTATCTAAAATTGGAAAGCTTGTTTCACAAGGAATCCAATGAACACAATTTCTGTATTGATGTGACCTAGTGTTCCTATTATATCCCCCATATGGTCCTGCGAAGTGTTCATTTAAAGCCATATATGCCTCCTTTGGCCTTGCCATTGGATCTCTCATTACCAGCTACACCACTATCTATACCATAGTTGGGAAATTTGAAATCAGCAATTACTCAGCAAGGCCATTTTTGGAGAGTGTTTGAAGACTTGGCAAAATATTAGCAAAAGATTGACCAAACAAAAAACTCGAAGGAAATATATAAACTCATACAAAAATACTTGAAAGCTATTGCTATCAAAAAGTCAGCCCTACAAGTTTTGCTCAAATCTGGCCAAATTTTGGTGAGTTTTTCATGATTAGTTGCATGTCCTTTGGTGAGTACTTGCCAAAACTTGGCATCAAGATTTTTTGGTGATTTTCTTGTCAGTAATAAAATACTGCAATGTGGGCAGTTCCTCATCGTTTCTCGATGAGTTTTCCAACTATGATCTGTACTAGTCTTGCAAGAGTCCACTCAGCTAGCAGTTGCATGTGCTTTGGCCACCCTCCAATGCCCTGTTTGGGCCAACTAAGTCAACCTGGGTTATCGAACAGTAGCTCATTTCAGACTCATAACTGATTCATCACGATGCGCCTTTACGTCAAAACAAATCATGAACCTATTTCCATCACCATACAATGAAGGCGCTAGTTCGGACATAGTACCATTTCAAGCACCATCTCGGAGTTAATGGAGTGCGTATGAAGTCAAGTACGCAAAAACGTTTTTGTCATATAATAGTTTTGGCATTTTTAGTTGTTTCATTACACATACATAAAGTGTTTGATCAAATGCTGTATGTGTAATTAATAAAGTCATGAAATGTAAATGAAGATAAATGCATGTGAAATGTAATTCAAGAAATGATGAGGTGTCAAGGTAGTTAATTGGAGGGAGTTGAGGATGCAACTACATCCCCGATTGTATAAATAAGACCCCTCCCTCATTCAAATGTATTGTACAAGGTACGAGGGGATACCCAGTTATGTATTCTTTAGTACAAGTGTAGATAATAAGAATATCTCCATTCAGCCATTGTTATGCAGACTTATGCTATTGTTATGGACGTGCTTGTGAATTGTTCTTGTAGTTATACAATGTTGTACATGATCATCTGAACTATTTCCACCATTGAATGCTTGTTGTAGATAGTTGTGCAAGGTCGTCTGATTTCCAGACTAGGCCGTCTAAACTGCTGTGCTGGGCCATCTGGACTGTTGTATCAAGCCGTCAGACGTTCTAACAGGCCGTCTGATTCTTGTGAAAGGCAATCTGACCCATGCTGTTTGTGCAGGGCCATCTAGGCATATTGCTTGTTGTGTTGTCTTGTGCAGGACTGTATGAGGTATATTACAAGACATTGTGGATGTTTCCAGAATTGCATGTTAATGCTGAGCGTTGGAAATGTTGTGTTGTTGATTTTTCCTGTCATCCTTCATTCTCTATTCCTTCAATTGTGGAATACTACTGTTGTGATACATACAACTAATTGGTGGCCAAATTCTAGATTTTGCCTCTTCAACGACTAGTCTTCCCAAGAACCATTTGTAGGTCAACTTGTGCTTGGTCATCCATTATGCTTCCAAATTTCCAATTGACCTCAGTGGTCCAATTTCTCATCGTTAAACATCCAAAGGCCTTTAGCCACCTCTTTATGCTTTTTTTCTGGTTAGAAAGAATGCTTTTAACCATGCACCTTCTGAGGTTTCCATTTCCAAAGCAACGATAACTGACTTCTTCATGGATTCACACTAAATAACATCCTTTTCTCTTCTCAACAGTGTATGCTCAATTGAATTTTCCTCCTTTTCTTGTTTGCTTTTCAAGAAGTTTTCTTTTGTAGTATTTTGAGTCATGATCTCCAAGGGAAAACTTTAACTCTGCCAAAACACAATTGTTACAAAGCCAATTTTGCATTCCTAGAGTGACATACATGTATATATAGCTTTGTGATCTATTCAAAATATAACCTTCTAAACAATTAAATACGTAAATTTATTCTTTACATCTAAAGAGAAAGTTCAAAGGCCAATCACCAATCTACATCCAAAAGGCATGATATTGAAAGGTTCCTTATTGTTGATCCATGGGGCTAATTGATCGAAAATCACACCTGGAACATCGCGTCCAAAGCTTTGGAAAAGGGGGGTTTTAGTCCCCATAACCTTCGGATTCAGATCGACTCCCCACTAACCTAAACTAATCTAATCTAATTTAATGTGGAAAATAAAACATAGCAAGGTAAAGGAGTAAGAGATTAAAGTAAATGCAAGAAAATGCAAATACGGCCAAAGACCGTAGCGAAGCTAGTGTGTGAGCAATTGTGCCATTCAGAGGAGACCACATAATAGCAATCTAGGTTCATCTCATGCATGCATTCATTGGAAAAGAGGACTAATAGGCTAATGTAAGGGAATCACCACAAACGCATTCATACAAAGAGGTGTCCGATCAATTGGGACAGTCTTGTAAGACGACCAAGCACAATTTTCATAGCTCTAGCCTTTCTCAAATTGGGCAAAAGAGGTTTACAATGAGCCCAAGGCTCCTATTTATAGCAAGGGATTTACCTCTTTCACCCTAGGTGAAAAAGTTTCACCGTTACATTTTACAGCAAAATGACAAAACAGTAATTTTCAGTCTTCAATCCTTTTCGTTGGCCATGTTATCGCTGATTCGTTGGACTGCAAAAAATTGTCAGTTCGATGAATCACAATTCAATAAATCGTCATTTGTTTGTCTTGGCTTTTTTTCTACACTTACATAACTAGAGAGGAATGCGTCGTGGCAATAATGCTACCTGGTGAGCGATGCTAACAAAACCACTAGTTATTGAAGGGGATACAATGGTGTGAATTGAGTGATGATGGGTGACAAAAGGGGTTGAGATACCGACATGTGAGGTCACAACAAGGTGAGTTGATGGAGGGACGGATGATGGTGAAACGATTGGTATTGATGGTGTGGGTGGAGGGATTAACAGTGTTGAATGGTTAGTGTTATTGTTGGTGATGATGATGGTGATGTCTCCATTACAAAAGTTGAAAAGCCTATTTTTATTGTTGGAATTATGGATGCACTTATTGTGGTGGTATGGGCACAATAGAAGAAATAGGGGGAATAGAAGAAGAGGAACAAGAATAAGTAGAAATGAAAATTAAGGGGAGTAGAAGAAACAGGGAGTGCAAGTGAAAGTGTTTTATGGGGAGGTGGTGGAAGCAATTTGTGCCTCTGAAATAGTAGCTTCGTTTTTGCTGCTTCCACCTCAGCCGGTGAACCTTCTCCTTTTCCAATGCCCTCCTCCTTAGGGATATCGGTCATTTCTCTCTCTTCTTTTTGTCCTTTTCCTTGATTCATTGAAGGTCTCGTTGCTCCACCTTCCTCTTTCATCACCACTATGGTTTCTAGGAATGAGTTGTATTCATCAACTCCTATGCTGGTTGTTATTTCTATGACTGCATTATTAGCAGGGCCTATCCTAGAGTATGCCTTGTCCATTGGGCTATGGAGTCACACTCACAAAAAGAAAAAGAAACCTTCTACCTACCCAAAAAAGGTTTGAATCTCAGGTTCCACTTTGCTGTCATCATCCTTTGAAATTGGTGCCTCATGATTTTTTTTTTGTTTGTTTTAAAGAAAAGGGAACTTACAAAATCAAAGTAGACTATAAGAAATTTATTAGCAGCTATTTCATCAAGAGGAAAACAATTCCATTTATAGACTTCGGAAAATATCCACCTTTTCTTCTGATACCAATGTTCCAACTCAGGATTTTCCATCAACTATGCAGATACAGTAAATCAAATAGCATCAATAGTGCAACAAGAGGGCACCTACTTACAGATCCTTCCCAACTCAAATTTTCATAGATACACCTTGGAAGCCAAAATGTTTCTTCATCAAAACATTGAGAAGGACCATGGGCAAATGTCAAAGTTTGAGCAATTAAAACAGTTTTCTCTCTTCTTATTTCTTTCAGACCTGAAATTTGACACCAACCCCCTTCAAAATAGTATTCCTTATCAGCCATAAGGTGGTTGGGAGTATGGGTAGGTATCGAACTTTTACACCTCTGATAGTTTCCTTCCCCTTTATCTCATTCCATGGTGAATACTGGTGCTGTCAATTAGTTTGGATCCCTGTCTTTGCACAGCTAAGCAATGGGTCATTACTTAAAAGTAATGGTTGTTCATGTTATTCACTGACAAACTCACTATCATCCTCCGAACAACCAAATTGTGTGAACCCAAGTTTTAGTTTGGCCTCACTTCCCATAATTATAGGAAATCACATCATCTTCATAATAATGGCTTCTCTTTTGCTTAATGTGATCCTTTCATCTAAAATTGTCTGAACACTTGAAAATTTTTCTATTTGTTGAATGGGGTCTGCTTTTGAAACTTTCTCTTCGAAAAAGTAAAATCCCTTCATAAAAAGGGGCTCGTATGTGGACCTTTCAAACCTTGTAGACTTTTCCTCTTCAAAAATCTGAATGCTTCACATTCTAGCTCAATTTCCCCTTCCATTGCTCCTATAGGCTCTAACGCATTATCTAAGATAAGTACAGATGCCTCATATTCCAGTTGTAAATTTTACTTTTATTACCTCCAAAGGATTCTCTTCCACTAAAGGGTAATCAAATTCCTCATATTCTAGCTCAATTCTTGCTCCCATTATAGACTTTTCTCCCTCTAGGGGGAACTAAACACCTCACATTCTTCTATAAGCTTCGATTTGAGAGAGACCTACACATCTCATCTTCTCCTACAAGCTCTGACTCTTCATATTCTGAATCTTTGCTTTCAATCTTAAGTCTTTCCTCATATCATTGAAGACATGGCCCCCAATAAGAGGGTTGGGGATTTCCTACAGGAATTGTGAATCCATCATCATTTGAATCTTCCCTTATCATCTCAAGTTCTCTCTTTGTCTGAGGTAAGTACGATTCCTGGTGAATGGGTAAAGGATTCTCCACAGGATTTGTTAATCTATAAAAATGAGAATTATACACTCCCCCACTTTGGGTATGGAGATAACATCTGCCCATTCCAGGTGTTTTAGGCATTGCATAGGCTTTTACTATGCTGACTTGAGGTACAACCACTTGACCTACCATTGGTTGGCCCACCATGAGATGATCAACCATTGGTTGAGTAACTGCAACAAGTTCATTCACCATTGCAGGCTGATTTGCCACTTGTTGATTCATCATTTGGGCATGGTGGATGGCCATAGCACAGTTTGTTGAATCATGGTCTATCTTACAAGCAATGCACCAGAGTGTGCTTAATTCTGAATTCATATTTACAATGGTCTTTTGCACCTAATTGGTGACCTGCACATTTTCTATTGGAGAATCTATCAGTTCTCCTCTTCGAGTTCATAATCTTGTGACATAGACATATTCCATGCATGGAATAACTCGTTAAATGTTGAAAGCAGTTCATGCCATTTATTAGACAAGGTCCTTGACAGAGTGAGAATCGGTAGATCTTGCTGTTGAACTACGGACTATTAAGAATATTGAGGTCTTTGTCCATACTGCATTTGTTGACCATATTGATCTTGGTACATGGGTTTTCCCCTTGGAGTGTATGCTAATTGCTAAGGGGATTGAACCATTTGATTGTTTTGCGTAGTGTCTCGATCTTACGTAGCCATTTTTTGTTGTTGAGTGTTTTGTTGTAGATGCGGTTGTACAATGTGTGTGAATTGTTGGTTAGGGTTTTGAACAAATTTTTGATTCTATGGTATCTGTTGATATTGCAGAACCTATTGATTCTGGAGGATTTGTTATTGAACCCAAAGTTGTTAAGGTTTTTGAGGCTCTTGATATATCTTTATGGGGCAACAAGGTTTTGCGATGACATTATTTCTTCCTAGTGGAGTTGTCATAACGCTGCCTAAAGCCTGTATTGGCCACAAATCACTGGATCTGCATCACAACATCAGGGTTCTCTAATGGAGTCACCATTGCTTTCTTTCCTTTAATACCCTTTCTCTGATAGGTGAGTGACTTAATACTTGAATTCCTTCCCCTTTAGACATGATCTTGACCTCCTATTCATAAACCCCTTGTAGGTTTCATTCAAATTTGAAAATTTTGAATTTTGAATTGAAAAAAGGAAATTTTGAGAGCAGAGCACTCTTTGAAAAGATCGGGCACACTCATGAGGACGGGGAGCACTTCTCACTTAGAAGCAAAGCACGCTGTCTGTTTGGAGCTTAGCACACCTTCAAAAGGACAGGGTGTGAGGATGAAGCGCACTATTGAAATACAAGGTGCACTTCTCGCTTAGAATCGAAGCGCAATTTGCTTTAGAGTAAGGTGCACCTTTAGAAGGGCGAGGTGCAATGCTTACTTGGGATGGAACACACATTTCAATTTGACGCTAGGCACACCTTTAAACAAACACGACGCACTACTCACTTAGGTTGGAGCACACTCTAAGTCATATCTCACTAACTGGGATGATGAGACACCCTCAGATGCTCGAATTGCATTGTTGTAGACTCGAGCAACTTGAAACACAAATCTAGAAGGAAAATGTATTTAACAAGTAATTGACTAGATTTTGTTCGAAAGTTTCATGGAATATATAAATCTAAACAAAATATTTGGATTCTTGCAAAACCGGAGCCGTCGTTGCATAAAACATTTCGCATCCAAACAAATTTAATATGCAAAGTATCACAATTCACAAATTTTGATGCAAAATGATCAGATTTGAAGCCAAACAAACAAATTTAATAAAATAATTTCAAGGTTATGTAAAAAACCCTTTAAAAAATCTGAAGAACTTTGAAATGAAACTGTGTAGATCTGAAGAATAAGTGCAAGCAGGTAGGATTGATTTCATGCAGAAATCATGCTTGTGGGTCCTACAGGGCATGCCAAGAATTGATCTCATGGAAATGTTTGTACAATTGCACCCACGAAACTGCAATTCAACAAAGGGATGAGAAGGTATTACTCTTCTCAGCCTCCAAATTTAGGTCAGTTTCCCACTAATCTAACTGAAATAAAGCAAATCTAATCTACTTGTGTAAGTAAAAGGAGCGAAAAAATAAGCAAAATGCATAAAAAAATACGGCTAAAACCATAGCAAGATTAGCATGATCCAATGAGGATCTCAAGCAATGGTCGAATAACTTCAATGAATCAAATTTGAAATACCTAGAATAAACAAGAAAGAGGAATAACAAGAAGAAAAAGCAGAGCCACTAACACCAAACACACATGAATAAAGGGGTTGCATAACACTATTGATCCATGAACACCATGCTCAACTTCTTATTAATTGCAAAAATGGAGTACAAAGTGACAGTTGATTACAAAGAGTAGCTCTAGCTTTCTTGAAATTGCCAAAGGACCCTTACAATGAGCATAAAGCTCTTATTTATAAGAAAAGTCTAGCCTACTCTACTTCTAACTGTAGTAAAATAAATCTAATCCCTGGTTACATGACTTGGCACTAGAAGAAAAAATGTCACCGTCATAAAGCAGATCACTTTCCCTTAAGAGTGGAGCGTTGTCAAAAGAGGCAGGGTGGACTCAACACTTATGCACTCAAACAAGGTGCACACTTTAGACGAGGCACATCTAACACTTGAGCACTTGGACGGGGCCCACATTACACTTGTTATTCAGACGGGGCACACTCAACACTTGTTATTCGAACAGGCACACTACTTTAGACGGGGCGCACTCAACTCTCGTGCACTCGTACGAGGCACACTTTAACACTTGTGCACTCGGATGGGGCGCACTCAACACTTGTCATTCGAACGAGGTGGGTTGCTTCAGACAAGGCAAGCTCAACACGTGTATACTCAGACAGGTCGCTTTCCCTTGAGGGCAGAGTGTTGTCAAAAGGGGTAGGGCACACTCAACACTTTTGCACTCAGATGAGACGCACTTTGCACTTGTTGTTAGAAAAGTCTCACTCAACACTCATGGACTTAGACAAAGCACACTCAACACTTGTCATTCAGACAAGGCACACTCAACACTTGTGCACTTAGATGGGCACACTTAACACTTGTGCACTTGGATAGGGCGCACTACTTCAGATGGGGTCCAATCAAAACTTATGCATTTAGATACGACACACTCAACACTTGTCATTAGGACGAGGTACACTACTTCAAACAAGGCACGCTTAACACTTAGTGCACTCATATGGGGTACGCTTTACACTTGTTATTCAAATGGTTTGCTTTCCCTTAAGGGCAGAATGTTGTCAAAAGGGGTGGGGCACACTCACCACTTGTACATTCGGACAAGGCAAACATTACACTTTTTATTTGGATGGGGCACACTGCTTCGTACAAGATCACTCAACACTGGTGCACTCATACGGGATGCACTCAACACTTGTGCACTTAGACAGGGTGCACTACTTCAGACGGGGTGCACTCAGACGAAGTGCACTAAACACTTGTCATTTGGACAAGGTGCATTGCTTTAGACGGCGCACGCTCAACACTTGTGCAGTCAAACAAGGTGTGCTTTACACTTGTTATTCAAACAAGGCACACTCAAAATTTATGCACTCGGTTGAGGCACACTCAACACTTGTCATTTAGACGAGGAGCACTTAACACTTGTGCACTCAAACATAGTGCTTTAGACAAGGTGCACTCAACACTTGTGCACTTGAATGGGGGCAACCAGCACTTGTGCACTTGGACAAGGCGCACTTTACACTTGTCATTTAGATGAGGTGCACCAACACTTGTGCACTTGAATGGGGCACACTCAACACTTGTGCACTTCAATGGATGCACTTTACACTTGTCATTTAGACAGGGCACACTCAACACTTGTGCACTTCTATCGGTGCACTTTACACTTGTCATTTAGACAGGGCACACTCAACACTTGTGCACTTGAATGGGATGCACTTTACACCACATGGCTTTGGACAAGTGCACTCATCTTCGAACGATGCACACTCAACACTTGTCATTTGGATAGGGGGCAATTATCTTTGAATGGGGCACACTTAACACGTGCACTCAAACCCGATGCTATCCCACCTAAGAGCCTAGCACTATCTCAGAAGAAGAGTACATTGTCTAGCCCTAGAGTGAGGTGTTGTTCTACGTCAGAGTGAGGCGCTATAAGACTTGGAGTGAGGCCCGTTCAAGCTTGGCTAAATTCCTTCAACAATTGTTTCGACACCCCTCCCCCACCCCCCCTCCCACCCCCTCTTCCTTGCACAACAGACTCCTATTCAAAGCACGATGGTAGTAGAAAGCTACTACATGTAAATGGGAAAAAACATGCTAGGGCCAACCATCAACTAGAGGCATTTCGTTCTCAATTAGAATAAGGCATTTATATTAGAGCATACAAAAGTACTCCTTAATTTTCTCCATTTCCCTCTCCAAACAACTGCAAGACTATGGCCACTTCAACATGCCATCTATGGCTCATAAGGAGGAGAGATGCAAAAAACTAGAACCAATCTTGAACTCATGCAGAAAAAGGGAAGTAAACTGAAAATTTATAGAAGTGCAAAGAAATGTAATCACATGAGAACTGTCTATATGTCTTAGAGATTCCATCCCCTAAAAGGGATGATTGCAACTCATACATAAGAGATAATTCTGGAACAACAGCATACACCTCAGCAAAAATGGGCCTGAAAGCCTATCAACTTTTTATAGGATGTACATGCCAAGTTTTCTGCAAATTCTGATCCAGATCAGCATGCTAATCATCCTGATTTCACCATCAAACAACCTGCCATCATACTACACATATGAATATGCAGTCCATATGTCCTGTGGGAACTTGAGTACAATTTCTGGAAGTGGTCTTCCTCATAACAATGGTATGAATTTCAAATTTCATGATGCAAATGGACTTTACATGAGCTTTTGTATCTTCCTAAACACCCTTTCAATCCCTTGCAGCTATTGGATTCAAGAGGACATATGGACCACTTCAGTTCTTATCTATACAATGGCCTCTTTGAACCTTTCAGAATCACACAATTGAGGTGCCCTCTCTGCTGTCTTACCAACTCGGTTTTGTCTAAATTTTATGCCCTCTTCCTTCATCCCCAGTCTGTTTATTCTTTCTCCATTTGAGCCCCTTTTCTTAATTTAGTCCAGTATAATTGACCCTTTTTTCCATGTAATTTAAATTAATGAACTCAACAATGCAACATAATATGAGGGTGCAGGGCAGTCATCTTACACACAAGATGAAAACTGAATCTCTAATACAATGATAATATACATGTTCTGATCCACAATCATTTGTGAAAAGAGATACGCATGGGTTTTGTGGCTTAAATAGTTGTATTTTGCTTTCTTTAGAGAGGAATATTGTCTTATTATCTTTTAATTTGGCCAGATAACTTTCCATGCAAACTGTATCAGTTCAGAACTATACCTTGAATTGCTTCAATAAATAAAGAAGATCAAGTGCTCATCTAGCATGCAGTTATAAAGCAAGAGACAGGAACTTGAAAAATGCATAAAAGCAAACTTTAAACGAACACATGTAAAAGAAGGGTCTTCTAAAACAAATCATCACCTTCGCATTAACAGCTTGTGAATCTCGAGTCTGCGTAGTAGCTTCTGTGGCTGATGAGCTTCTTTCAGAAGATAAAGGAGCAGTCTTTGCTATTGGGTCATCTACTCAACAGAAATCAGGCAAGAAAAAACAACAGATAAACACATACTTGAGTGGTCTGATTAAAATATAGATAATACACATACAGGAAGGAGAAAACACAGTATCAATGGCAGCTGTTTGGAGTTGAAAGACATGTATGAAAGAAAGAGATATTCGCTGCACATATAATCCCAAATCAAATAGAAAACTGATTTGATGTCAGAGATCCACATCCAATTTATGCACTAGAGCCATTACAAAACACAGGAAAAAAAACACAGACTATGAAAATGATGCAGAGTTAAGAATAAAACAACTAGATAAAAGTTGACTAAGTATTCTTTCCTTTCTTTTGCCATCAGACCCTGTTTTATGCCATTCACTTATCTCAGACAATTCACATTCTTAGTTGAGAATTACTCTTTCCTTAATGTTTAGTACATACCCTTTTTTAAATTATCCAAACTGCTAATGGCCCTTAATTTATTGTAATTATCCTTATAATTTCCATAGTACTTCTATGAATTTTTCAATGTTATTTCTTCTACATTATCTTCCATACTTCCACTTGAATAGGATATTTTCTACTTTAATGGGATAATGAAGTCATTCCAATGCTTTTGCTTGCTAGTTTTAAAAATATAAGAACCTCCCTGCATAGTGAAAGATTAGTTATAAAGCCAAAAGTAAAGGGACTTGTCATTTTAGAAGTTACAGAAGCAAAAACCTATAAAAAAATGTATCAATAAAGAGAACTGAATTGTAAAATTTTCATCATCTTGGAAAAAGATGATGGTTCAATATAAGCAGAGTCAATCATCACATCACATGCAGCTTGCATTCTATAAACAGAAAATGCGGCTTGTGTGCATCCTATGTGCTAAATGCTAATAAAGAATAGGCAAACAAGTTGACCATGATATTGAACAGCACCTAACCAAGAAAAAACCTCTTCATATAAGCAGAAGAAAAATCAACAAAGAAAACAAAAAGGGAACTGCACACGAACACAAAAACAATAGGAAAAAATTAGCCCTACTTTTAATATAGATAATTAGATAATTTATTAATGTACACGGATGGCAAATGAAGCTAATCAAAAAGATTCTGTTACACTATATTGTATTAACCACAAAATAATATGAAAATAAGCTAAACTAGAGTAAAGATACTAGCGTGAACTACACTAAAGTGGAACAACTGTATGGCATTAAATTACAGCCTCAAAGATTGGACCCAAAATGGATAAACCCTAACATGTTAAAAGTAATGATAAAGAGAGAGCCAGCAATCAAGGTAAAAGAGAGATAGAAAGGAGCTCCAATGGATCCAAGCACCAACACTAATCTGTAGTGGGATGTAAAGTAGAAGCACAGTCATCATCATTACCAACTATTCCAAAATGGCCAACACAAGATCTTATGATGTTTCAAGGAGAATGGCCAGGACTAAGAGGATCTAGTTGGATAATCCTAGGAGGATATGGAGTTTGAACCCTCAAGACTCTTCTACCATCCATGGCCATGGAACCAATAAAAGAAGATACAAAACTAGTTAGTTGCATTTGTTTGCAACTCCTTGATACGTGAGTGGTGGCCAAAACCCAAAGTTAGTGTACAGTCCTATCTTGCAACATGTAAGAAAAATAAAGAACCAAAGCCCTAGTAGCCACTCTCGTATACATACAAGGGCAAACAAATATGTCATTAACATTCTAGAGAGTTGGAGCTTCAAATGAACACTTACACTCAACAACAAAGATAAGAGTAAAAGAACAAGGTGATTGGTCAAGTAGTAGTTGATCTCCCCTCTAATAACTAACATCAAAGGGTGATAGCTTTCCAAAGCTATAGAGCTAAGCATCTTTGGTCAAGATAGTTTTAAGAATTGGCAAGTGATCAACTTAAGTCTCTATACAAGCAATAATACCTTCCTCAATCTGATAATAAATAAGACAACTGAAGAGGAAATGTTCTTCAATCTGCACTTCCCAAACAAAGCAAAGATGGTATACCCTATCCTCTTGAGGAATATGGTGGTCTATCTCCACTCGCAACTAATATGAGCACACTCTGAGCTGATGAAGAGGAATCCTAAGGTTGTGTGCTCAATGTCAAACTAAGCTGACCAAGAGGAATCCTAAAGTTGCATGGCCAATGTCATTGGATATAATTAGGACATGTAATAATGCCATTCTCCTCGCGTCCCCCCAACGTACGTCCTCCCCGCGTTCGCAAGGCCATGCCCTCCCAACATCCTCCCTTCTCCCTGTGTCTTCCCTTCTCCCCACAACTGCGCGTCTACATTCACAGGGTCGCACCCTCCTTGCATCCGTCCTCCCTTCTCCCCGCATCCTTTCTTCTCCTCCCACGACCAAACGTTTGCATTCACGCAGTCACGCCTTCCCCCTCTTGCATCCGTGCAGCTACGCATTCGTGGCCTTGCACAACTACGCTGCATTTGCACATTCGCATGAGGCCTTCGCACGATTACGCGCTCGCGTGGCTGCGCGTCCTCGCATCTGCACGTTCGCAAGAGCCCGCGGCCTTGCAAGACCCTATCTATGCCCCTGCACGGCCCTATCTGTGCCCCTATGCTCCTGGCATTATGGGGATTCTTGAGGGTGGAGGGATTGAGGAGATGCGAGCTTCTCCTCATAAATTTGTCCAACGCTTTCATGCAACAGCCTCATACCAACGTCTCTCTAAACAGATAACTTCCCTCCAGAAACAGTTGGATACACAAGCTAGCATCATACTCTCTTTGCAAGACCAAGTGAAAGATGGCAGCCGCATTATCACGGATCTCCAGAGTAAGCTTCAGGATCAGCAAGCCATTATTATTCAATTACAGACTATACACACTGAACAGTATCCTCAAGACTCTGCAAATTTTCACTTTGAAATTTCAAAAATCCAAGATGAGCAAGTTGTCCTTTTGGCTGAACAAGAACGTCTCAAGGAAGCATCAACTGAACAGAGCCAAAAATTAGCTGACCAACAATCTTGGGTTCAGGTTGTAGCCGGGAAGAAGAACCCCCCTCCTATAGTTGAGCTTGCTGTCCAGGCTAAATTTGAAGAAGAAAGGATTCGCAATGCTAAAGCCCTCAATCTCAGGGTCCGTGGGGTGCCCAAACCTACAGATCCGCTTCAAGTCGGTAATGCCTTCATTCATAACACTCTTGAGTTAACAAACATCACTCTTGAGAAAGCATGGGTCTCTCCCGATTCCACATTGGTCATACGCTTCAAGAATGCGGAAGAGCGTATGAAGGCTTTGAGGGCCAAACGGAAATTATTTAATCTCCAAGACAAGATCTTTCTTGATGAGGACCTTACACGACTCCAGGTTGATGAATTGAAGAAAGCCAGAGAACAAGTAGCCGCAGCCAGGAAAGCCAACAAATGGGCAGTTATTCGTAATCTGCGTGCAGTGATCAGGGACTCCCCCCCACTAGGGTGGTCCAAACCCTTACCTACTAAATGACTCCTTCGGCACGGAAGGGAGGGGGACTGATAAGCTAGCTGTAGCTTGCTGGAACTGTAATGGTATGACATGGTCTGCCCCAAGGTCCCTTGTTGATGTGATCACCGAACACCATCATTTTCATTTGTGAGACACATGAGAGTCCTGAGCGGGCCCTACCAATTATCACTGGTTACTTCTGGTGGTCCAGTTGTTGGCAACTTACTCGGCGTTTTGGGGGGGTTCGAGGATCAGGAGGTGTTGTTGCTCTCATCAAGGATAGACTCCAGGGTTTTGTGACCCTGGTTTCCACTGATCCCCACTCCAAATTTCTATGGATTAAAATTCGTCGTCACCCACCTCTTCGGGATATCTTCATTGCCACTTGTTACTTTCCCCCACCACGTCCAATTTTGCTATCCACACGGATGGGGACCCTTTCCAGGACCTTTATGAGGACATCACTAGGTACTCGGCTTCAGGGGAGGTGCTTTTGCTGGGAGACTTCAATGCTCGGACCGGACCTATGCAGGTTTCTCTTCACGACCTCACAACAGATGAGATGCAGACTCGGGAATTGGATCCTGATGACCTTGGTTTTGCTCGAACCTCCATCGACACACAGGTTACTGCTTATGGAAAGCATCTTCTTGAGTTGGGTGAATCCAACAGGCTCGTTATTCTCAACGGTCTATCTCGTTTTCCAGATTCTAGTGGGTTTACTTGTTTTCCTCACAATGGTGGTGCCAGTGTCGTGGACTATGCTCTTTCCTCTACCACCCTCATCCCGTTCATTTCTCGGTTCAACGTTTTTGACAACCCTCCCCCCTTACTGATCACTCCGTTCTTTCTCTTACTTTCTCCGTTGTTTCCCTTCCTATTATTCCTCCACCACCTCCCTCCACTCCCGCCCCTCGAGTCTCTATAGACTTTGACTATTATTATTCCTTTACCTACATGGACCGTTTGCGTCAGGTTCTCCCCAGGCTGTCTTCTCTCCCCGATGCTACCGATCGTTCTGCTTTCTTGGTCCAAGCTATTTGGAAGGCAGCTTTGGACTCTTACCCCCACACCATTCGCCCCCCTCCTCGCCCTCGTCCCCCCGGTCATTGCCCCATGAACATCTGGTACGATGAGGAATGTAAGTCTGCCCACCGAAGGTTGAAACATGCCATTCGGTACTCTCCCTAGCTCAATGCCATCTCCCACAAAGACTACAGGTTGCTCCTCCGAAGGAAGAAACGTCTCTTCCTCTCCCAGCGTAGACTGGATCTTATTCACTCCCTTCACCATTCTCCTAAATCCTTCTGGCGCCTTATCCTCCCCCGTGACCAGGTCAATCATGGGATCAATCTTTCCTCTTGGACCACTCACGCCTCATCCCTCTATACCATCCCAAATCAACCTCCTATTACGGTTCCTTCCCCTCCTCCTTGCCATCTCTTCTCTACTGGGCTTATTAAGCAGGCTATTCGGAAACTTTGTACGAGCAAAGCAGCAGATTTAGATGGGTTACAGGCGGAATTTCTGAAGCATGGCATTGACCCTCTTGTTGGGCCCCTCACCGATCTCTTCAACCTTTCTGTCTGCTCAGGTTTCCCTGACTCTTGGACTCAACATATCATCCACCCCATCCATAAGGCAGGAGATCCCCACGAACCCAACAATTACAGGACTATCATGATTGGGCATGTCTTTGCCAAGCTCTATGCCACAACATTAGATGTGCTTCTTTCACAAAGGTTGGAGGAGGAGGGTCACAGGGCCATGGGCCAAGCTGGTTTTCGGCAAGACCACCAGACCACGGATCATATCCTAGTCCTCAGAGCTATTATTGAGGAGGCGCGTTCCAAGTCCTCGAAGGTCTATTGTTGCTTTGTAGACTTCAGGAAAGCTTTTGACACAGTGCCTCGACATTTACTTCTTGAGAGACTTCGGTCAGTTGGCATCTCTGGGCAGCTTTTGACAGCAGTTTCGCGGTTGTATGAGACTGTGAAGGGTCGGTTTCGCTCTCCACAGGGGCTTTCAGCCAACATTCTTAGCACCATAGGAGTGAAACAAGGTTGCCCCCTTTCTCCGACACTTTTTGGGATCTTCATTGACGAGCTTGAGTCTTTTATCCGAGAGAACGCACATGCAGAGGATGGTTGCCTTCTCCACCATGTGCTGATTTCTATCCTCCTCTTCGCTGATGACGTTGTCCTTTTAGCTTCATCCCCTGAGGGGCTTCAGCGTCATCTGGACACTCTTGCCGCTTTTTGTAACTTGAGACAGTTGACAGTGAACCTTTCTAAGACCAAGGTTATGGTGTTCAATACTACCAAAGAGGCTCTATCCCATCTCCACTTCTTTCTTCAAGGGCAGGAGGTTGAGATCACCACCTCATATGTGTACTTGGGGGTTCTCTTCACTGGACCCACCTTTGGTATGAAACCCGCTGCCCAGGCCCGAGTGTGTAAGGGGTATGCAGCTCTGTCTTTGCTCGAGAGGAATTGCTTCAGAGCACATTTCCAGGATATTCCTGTGAAGATGAGGATCTTTGACGCCTTGGTCAAGCCAACTATTACATATGGGTCAGTGGTTTGGGGTCCCAGTCTTGGCCCGACTGAATGGTCTCGTGTTGAATGAGTACAAACACTTTTTCTTCGAAGATTCATTCGTTGCAAGGGCACGGTCCCCCGTTCTATTATTCTGGCAGAGTTTGGGGCCTCTCCTCTTCGGCTTGAGATCATCTTTTTTATTATCGCCTATCTCCACAAGATCCGTACTTTAGGAGATACCCCCTCGGGTTGCAGGCGGTACCCTTACCTTGCCCTTCGCTCCTCGATGGAACTCTCTCCGAGTTCTCGGGGAGGTCGGAGGAGCTGGTATTTTCAGGTCTCTACACTCCTGGCCAGCATTCAGATACAGATTGATAGGCTTCCCCCTTACTCCTTGGGTGCTCTCCCCCCTCTCGGAATAATAAGGAGAAGGTGCTCCACGAGATCCGGAAGGATGTTAGTCTCCAGTATACCAGCTGCACATGGATCTCTCCCGCTGCCCCTCTTTCCCCCAAGCTGTCTTTCTACCACGAGCACTTCCTCCAGATTCAAGACGGCAGAATAGTTCCTCCACAGTACCTTCAGCAGCACACAATGCATAGTCTTCGGATCCCGATTGGACAACTCAGGGTGTGCTCCCACCAACTCCGGGTTGAGTCAGATCACCATCTTTCGATGGAGGAGCGGGTTTGCCTTTTTTGTTCCTTGGGAGAAGTTGAAACCCTGCATCACTTTATTTTTCGATGTCCCATCTACTATGAGATCCGAGGCAGATTCCATTGCCTTTTCAGGGACAACTCTCGATCTCTATCCACCTTCTTCAGGTACCCGGACCAGCGATGTCTCGCACTCTTTTTTAGGGAGACAACTCAGTTTCGTCGACAGAGAAGCTCTCCTCCAGATGGATCTCGCCCCCCTCACCATCGACCCATCACAACCTACTTCACCAGCTCTGACGGACCGAGTGACACCGGACGGAAACGCCCCATATCAGCCCGTTCGGACAGAAGCAAGGTCACTAGACAGCGCACCCACAGTTTGTTGGGGCCCCGGATTAGTGATGGACAGAGACAGATCATGGACTTCTTCAGCATAGATACTTCGGCCTCGACTGTTAGGAGAGATTAGTTTTTGGGGTGTTGGAGCTTGCCCCTCTAGGGCTGCTCCCTCCCCCTTCTCTCTCTCTCTTCATTCTTCTTCATTCTTTTTTGGCCCACCGTGGACAGTAATAATATTTCATTTCATTTCTCAATCCTCATCAAATGTTTAGTGTAGAAGGCCAACTTAGGACTAAGAAGCTGAGAGGGAGCAACCCAAGTGATTTGAATATATTATCAATAAAATTCATCTCTGATTGCTTGATTAATCACCCTCTTATCAAGAAGAAGTTTAGCAAGAGCATTTAAAGAGTATCTAAATGGAGATAATTGATCTATGAAGATGCCAACTGAGTGAAGAGAAGAAAACTTTTGAGAACCACCCATGATGACAACCAGAAATGCTCCTAGAGGTAATCCATTATGAGGAGCAAAGCTCCAAATATCAGTGTCTCTCTTGGCCTAAGATGTAGTCACCCATGGATCTAAGCCAATGAATCTGATAAACAATTCTGAAGATGTTGTCAAGGTCAAGAGGATGAGCACCAAACTCAACCAAAACAATACGTTTGGGAGCTGTTCTTTTACATAGGATTAATTGTCGAAGCAAAAATAGTTTGGACCCTCTCAATGCAATCCCAATCAACACACCCCACATTTGGAGCCCAAATCTCAAATCCATGAAGGATTGTGGGTTTGAGGATGCAATCAAAGAGGTCCATTTTTGTAGGTAAGTCTTGTAGGTGCTGCTAGAAACATTGGCATTCCAAGACTGACAGAGATGTGTATCCCTTACAAAGCCGCAACTGTGAAGCGGGACAAATATTAAGGGAAGGACCTGTAATGCTGGGAAAATTCTAAATGTTTAAAGTATGGAAGTTTAAGAAGCGTTAGAAGTGAAACAACATAGAAAGGAATTATATTTATGACCAAAATTGGTCAACTCAAAAGCACAGCTACTTACAAACGCAAAGAATGACATCAACAATCCTTGGAACCAGATTTCCAGGAAGGAAATTCACAAAGAGACCAGGCATTAACAAGATCAACAATTCTTAGGCAGAATATCAAAACCTTCAACAAAAGTCATCCAGGAACCAAATTGAAGAATTACATCCATTCCTATAGTAATAATCATATAGTACCAGATAAAGCAAGTAACTTCCAATAAAACAAAAAAGACAATACAATCCTTATAATGGAAACACAGCAAATCTAGCTACAGCATGTTTTTTGAATTCTCTATCAAGGGACAAGATAGGGCTAGATGCAAAGAAATGTGTTGCTAAATTGACACTAGATTAGAAACTTAAAGGGAAGAATAAACATTTTATCAACTGAACATTGTTGTTGGCATTGATATCAATCCTTTTCTAAGTTGTAGGAATTCATAATTCAGAATATTTTATTTTAACAACCAAATTTTCTAAACAGATCATCAGTTTCCAAATATTAAAAAAGAAAAATCATTAGTCAAACAAATATTATATATAGAGGAAATCATCCATTTCTGAGTCACAGCCATATGATTCATAATTCAGAAGACTATCAATATTAAGAAATGAAATGAAATGAAATATTATTAATGTCCGCGGTGGGCCAAAATAAGACCCAAGGGACTATAAGAAGTACAATAATGACTGCCAGCTAGCAGGCTAAAAAGCCCAACAAAGAAAAGAACTAAGAAAAATACAAGATCAAACCCGACAAACGGGCCAAAGAGAAAGGGAAAAGAAAAGAAAAGGGAGAGCGAGAGGGGGGAGGGCTGCAGTCCAACAGAGAGAAGTGCATGCCAAGAAGAACGAAGAGAGAGAAGGAGGGGGGAGGGAGCAGCCCAGGAGGGGCAAGCTCCGAGAATCCCCAAAAACTAATCTCTCCTAACAGTCGAGGCCGAAGTACCGGAGCTGAAGAAGTCCATGATATGTCTCTGCCCATTGCTAGTTCGGAACCCTGACAAACTGTTGGTGCGTTGTCTAGTGACCCTGCTTCTGTTCAAACTGGATGGTGTGGGGCATTTTCGATCGAAGTCACCTGGTCCGTCGGAGTTGGTGAAGTATGTTGTGATGAGCCGATGTTGAGGAGGGTGAGATCCATTTGGAGAACTTTTATGTCGTCGAAGCTGAGTTATCTCCCTAAGAAAGAGTGCGAGACAACGCTGGTCCGGGTATCTGAAGAAGGTAGAAACACATCGAGAGTTGTCCCTGAAAAGGCAATGGAACCTACCCCGGATCTCATAATAAATGGGACAACAAAAAATGAAGTGATGCAGGGTCTCAACTTCACCCAAGGAGCAAAACAAGCAAATCCGCTCCTCCATCGGAAGATGGTGATCTGACTCAATCCGGAGTTGGTGAGAACACACCCTGAGTTGCCCAATAGTGATCCGAAGACTATGCATTGTGTGTTGCTTGAAGGTATTGTGGAGGAACTATTCTGCCCTCCTGTATCTGTAAGAAGTGCTCATGGTAGAAAGACATCTTGGGGGAAAGAGGGGCAACGGGAGAGATCCATGTGCATCTGGTGTACTGGAGACTAACATCCTTCCGAATCTCGTGGAGCATCTTCTCCTTAGTAAGCCGAGAGGGGGGAGAACCCCCAAAGAATAAGGGGGCAGCTTGTCTATCTGTATCTGAATGCTGGCCAGGAGAGTAGAAACCTGAAAATACCAGCTCCTCCGGCCTCCTCGAGAACTCGGAGAGAGTTCCATCGAGGAGCGAAGGGCGAGGTAAGGGTACCGCCTGCAACCCTCAGGGGTATCTCCGAAAGTACGGATCCTGTGAAGATAACCGATAATCAGGAAGATAATCTCAAGATGGAGAGGAGAAGCCCCAAACTATGCCAGAATAATAGAACGAGGGATTGTTCCCTTGCAACGAATGAATCGTCGAAGAAAGAGTGTATGCACTCGTTCAACCCGTGACCACTCAGTCGGGCCAAGACTAGGGCCCCAAACCACTGACCCATAAGTAATAGTTGGCTTGACCAAAGCGTCAAAGATCCTCATCTTCACAGGTATATCCTGAAAATGTGCTTTGAAGCAATTCCTCTCTAGCAAAGACAGAGCTGCATACCCCTTACACACCCGGACCTGGGCGGCGGGTTTCATACCAAAAGTGGGACCAGTGAAAAGAACCCCCAAATACACATAAGAGGTGGTGATTTCGACCTCCTGGCCCTGGAAAAGGAAGTGGAGATGGGATAGAGCCTCTTTGGTAGTATTGAATACCATAACCTTGGTCTTAGGAAGATTCACCGTCAACTGTCTCGAGTCACAAAAAGCGGCAAGTGTGTCCAGATGACGCTGAAGCCCCTCAGGGGATGAGGCCAAAAGAACAACATCATCAGCAAAGAGGAGAATAGAAATCAACACATGGTGAAGAAGGCAACCATCCTGCGGGTGAGCGTTCTCCACGATAAAAGTCTCAAGCTCGTCGATAAAGATCCCAAAAAGTGTCGGCGAAAGGGGGCATCCCTGTTTCACTCCTATGGTGCTAAGAATATTGGCTGAAAGCCCTTGAGGGGAGCGAAACTGACCTTTCACAGTCTCATATAACCGTGTAACCGCTGTCAAAAGTTGCCCAGAGATGCCAATTGATCGAAGCCTCTCAAGAAGTAAATGTCGAGGCACCGTGTCGAAAGCTTTCTTGAAGTCTACAAAGCAACAATAAACCTTTGAGGACCTGGAACGCGCCTCCTCAATAATAGCTCTAAGGACTAGAATGTGATCTGTGGTCTGATGATCTTGCCGAAAACCAGCTTGGCCAAGAGCCCTGAAACCCCCCTCCTCCAACCTTCGAGAGAGAAGCACATCCAATGCTGTGGCATAGAGCTTGGCAAAGATATGCCCAATCATGATAGTCCTGTAGTTATTGGGTTCATGGGGATCACCTGCCTTATGAATGGGGTGAATGATATGCTGAGTCCAGGACTCAGGAAACCCAGAACAGACAGCAAGATTAAAGAGATCAGCAAGGGGCACCGGGATACAATTCCTCATTTTCAAGCTTGGTGTACTTCAGAATCTCCAGTTTCAGACCCTACAGTTTCAGAATATACATTTCACTATATCCATGATTTCAAGGATCTCCAATAACAATCATCTGCGTACCAAACTTGCTTAAGAACCTATAAAAATGATAACAATCAACAGAAAAAATTCAATGCAAAAACCACTATATGTTGAACGGTAGACATGTGAGAAAGAATGAAAGGAAGAAGTTATATTGGTGTCAACTGTCAACACATCACCAAAGAAGGTCAATTGAGTTAATAAGTACAGCAAGTTAGAATAGGTAATCATAAGTGTTAAAAGGCCCCAACAACCAAAGATAAAGTATCTAAAGCTAAATCTTGGTAATGAATAAGAGGGGGGTAAACCCAAGCAGGCGAATCCTAGACAAGACAGCATCTACAAAGGCATAAAATACACACACACGATATAAAAAAAAAAGTCTGTAAAAGAAAGGTCCCTCGACGAAAAGAGTTCCCATTACTAAATAGAACAAGAAGCACAATGGAGAACAAGGCTCTAATCTGCATCAAAGTCAAGAGCAGATAAAGGGTCCAGGATGACTGGGCAAATGAAACTAAAGACATAATAATGTCAAACTATGAATGTTGTGCCTGCATTTGCTCATCAAGAAAGTTCAAATATGTAAGACGGTAAAAAATAAACTCAAACAATTTAACTCTAGACTATTTGTACAGACATGAGCAATTAAGAAATCCTTACTCAAGTGATTGATGAAATGAAAGGTAGGCCTTGTCCCATGTATCTGCAACATAGTTCAATGATTTTTTTTTCCTTACTGCAGGTAACTTAAATCCTAATCCTAACCCCCAGCCACTAAAAAACTATGTTCAAAACAGACAGAAATGATATCCCTTTGAATAGCTATATATTTATTTCATAGTCACCATGTCCGGCACTCCTCCAGCCTGGATACCTATATCCACATATCAGATACAAATACAGATACGATATTTCTCATATACTATTTCCAAATCACACCAACTGATACCATATCCAGGCATAATCAAATACAAACTCCTACTTGGTCCATATCCAATACATCCAGATATGGCCCAGGCACATCTAACATTATCAGGGACATGAGATTAAGGGAAATATACAAAATATTTAAAAAATAATTTTTGAAGTTAAGAAACAACAACAATTCTCTTCTTGATTAATGAAAATATTCTGTTTAATATATCTGTAAACGCTTTTGTACTCCGGTTTTTTTTAATATATAAAGGATATGTGTTTTTTATAATGATGCATCCAGCCATCCATGTCAGGGAGTTCAAACAAAATTGCTATATCCATATCCGATATCGTATCTGCATCACATACTGTATTTGTTTGCAAGCAACATAAAATTTATTTCCATATAGTTTAAAAAGGAAAAAAAAAATACCAAATAGAAATATATTTTATCTAATGTCTCAAAACCCAATATGTTAAAATAAAAAAAACAACTGAAACAGGGTTTCAACTATGTAGAAAAGTAGATCCCTAACCAATCATACACAAATATTCCATTGTTTTCTACTATATAAGAAATAAATGGTAGATTATCACTACCATATTTTCTGAAAGTTTAAAAATAAATAAATAGAATATTGAAGTCCATTGAGCCGAGCTTGAGTGGTTGAGACAAGTCGTCTTCAATAGAGAAGGCTCAGGTTCAAGTCTCAGCAGGCATAGACGGGAAGTGTGTATATGTAATGGGGTGCCTCAACCACAAGCGACATGTCCTAACCTCACTATAAACTAAACTCCTTGGCAACCAATTTATAAAAAAGGTAAATAGTAGATTGGTTCTTTTAAACTTGTATTAAGTTAAATGAAGATAATGATTTCATGCAACTCAAGGAATTTTTCATACAATGACCTTTCGATAAACAATTATGCCTGCAATTTGTTAAACATTGCCTCCAATATTGGCCTGGAAACAGGAGCTACTTGAAAGGACCACTTTGTTGTAATAAAAAGCTGATCTCTTAATATCTTCGTGGTTATAAATATGTCATTGCATTTAGGCATAGCATAATTTCCCAATAATTGTCCATGCAAAAGTTGTTCAGATTTTGAATTTCCCAAAGAAACTGGCGTCAATTTATGTAATATAGAACATGACCGATTAAAATTTGATCCCTCTACATTTGCTATGCCATTGATTTCTGGATTTAGCAAAGGAGTTTGCCGTTTGCATTCAACACTATATCTTTGTTCTGTGATTTGAGAATGCCCAAGAATTCCAACATCGATACCATGCTTCTGCTTGCCCCAAAAGAAAGAAAAATGTGAGTTCAAATGGAATGCTACAAAGTGCAAACATATTTGTGACATGGCAAAATACAAGATGAAAGAAGAAAATATTATTATGTCTGCATTACGCATCTGAACAAAATGTCATGTCTCATTTTTGTCCAATTCTTTCATAGTAAGAACGAGAGCAGTAACACTTCATCCAAAAATTTGAAATAATCAAAGAATCTTCAAGGAAATCAAGAGTTTTCCTCAGAACAGGATGCTTTCATATAACAAGGAAACCATCAAGTTTTCTTCAGTAGACGTGGCAGATTTAATTGATAGAAATGTTATTACAAACTGGTAAAGATCTACATGATCAAACCAGGGTTTTCATCCATGGTATTCTCTCCAAACTTGCATTTCAGTAGTGGAAAGTTCATAATTTTACATTGCAAGAATTCATGCTACGACTTTTGTTCATTTAGATAAGATAAGATAAATCTATTAATATCCATAGATGGCCAAAGCAGGCTAATGGGACTTACTGAAAAGAATTGTTACAATGCACTGCAGTAACCAAAAAGTACTACAAAAATAAACTAAACTAAAGAATATAATGTAAACTACACTGAAGTGGAACAACTGGATGGCATAAAATTACAGCATCAAGGGTTACTCAACATGAGTAAACCCTATCAAGTGGTATTAGCTCAACTGGTTAGATTCCTCAATATTTAAAAGAGGAGACCAAGGTTCAAATCTTGCCAAGCGATACATGGAATATATCCAAGCTTTATTGGAATACCAAAATGTGGTGATGATGTAATACGGGTGGGGCCCATTTCAATCTCATATAACCAATTGAAAAAAAAAACATGAGTAAACCCTAACATGCTAAAAGTAATGTGAAGAGTGAACCAGAAATCAAGGTAAAACAGAGATAGGAAGAAACTCCCATGGATCCAAGCGCCAACACTAATCTGTAGTGGGAAGTAAAGTAGAAGCACAATCATTGTCATCACCACGTATACCAAAAGGGCCAACATATGATCAAGTGATGCTTCCAGGAGAATGGCCAAGACTAAGAGGGTCTGGTTGGATAATCTTGGGAGGACATGGAATTCAACCCCTCATGACTCTTCTAGTATCCATGGTCATGAAACTAATAGAAGAGGATAGGAAACTAGTAAGTTGAGTTTGTCTACAACTCCACAATACGTGAGTGGTTGAAACTTGACGTCGGAGAACTATAGTCCACTACATGCAAGAAGGAATTGAAGCCCTAGTAACAAGTCTTGTATACAAACTGTTGCCACATTTTGTTTGGGGTTGAGAAATTTGAAAAATTTGAAAAAGTCCGAGCAGACCCCCTTCCCCTGTCAATTTGCCAGTTTCGGTGCCTAAGATCCAGTTTTTAGGGCCAAGGACACCTCCTCGGAAGTTTCGGAGCAACCGGGCAAAATTTGAAAATTTGAAAAAATTTCTAAGTATGAGACCCGCCCTAGGTCGCTGCAGCCCGGGAGCGCTATGGAGCAAATCGGCCAGTTCAGGGCGCGTTGGAGCAGATTCCGAGCAGCTAGGGCGAAAAGGGGCTGAAAAACCCTAAGTATGCAAAATCCTCCCTAGCGCGCTCTAAGTATGTGCGCCCTGGGGAAAATTTCCCACTCACGTGCGCCATAGGGAAAGTATGCAAACGGGTGGAGATTTTATAAAGGGCCAAATACTCCCTAGAGCGCTAAAAAGCATGTGCGCTTTGGGGAAAATTTCCCACTCATGTGCGCGCTAGGGAAAATATGAAAAAAGGTGACTTTTTTGTCTTTTTTTTTGACTAAGTGCCAAAAGCCTCCCATCTCACGTGCGCTTTAGGGAGTATAAGAAAAAAGTGATTAATTTGTCCTTTTTGCCTAAGTGAAAAAATCTCCCTAGAGCGCTAAAAGGCATGTGCGCTCTAGGGCAAAATTGCAAATTGGGAGCGCGTCAAGGTTAAAAGACATTTCACGAGCGCTCAAGGGCCGAAATTGCTGGCGCCTTCAAGAAGGAGAAAAATGACAAAATGGATGCTCCAGGGAGGATTTCCGGCAGTTAGAATATTTCAGGGTTTTGTGACAGCAGGGCGGCTCCAGGGCAGCAGTCTTCCATTTTTGAGTCTTCAAGGTCGTTTCCCGCCCGAATCCAGCCAGCTAAGCAGAGCGGCTCCCGAGGCGAAAAAGTTAGGGTTTTCAAGGACCGGGCCCGTTAAGGTACGGCCAAGGCCATGCTCAAGCAGCGGGGTGGGTGACCATTGAAGGCAACAGTGGCGGACATTCAAGACTATATTACGCCGCACCCACCGCATTAACAGGCCATCCCCTTCCAGCTACCAAATCTGTCAGAAGCCGTACCAGAATCAGGGAAGAGCATGCTGCGAGGACAGATATGGCCGACACCTACCCCGAGATGCATTTGGGTGCGGCCATACCGACATTAGTGTGCCGGATTCCATCAGACTCCGTCATTAAGCAAGCTAGGCCGGAGTAGTACTGGGATGGGTGACCTCCTGGGAAGTCTCGGTGTTGCACCCTTTTCTTTCCGACGACAAGGAAAAACACGCCGCAGGTACAGCCAAGGATGAAAAGGGTCAAGCCTGGCAGCTTTTGCAGGCACCTTGGTAGCTTTTGCAGGTCTGGGTATCTATGCCTGCATTGTAATCGGGGGGTCTGCACTGCTATAAATAGCAGTTGATATCATTGTAATAGGGGGGGAACATATTGCTAGGAAAGCTGCTGTAACTAAGACCGTTTGCCTCTGATAATACATCCTTTGGCTTCAATTGTGTCTCTTCTCTTTATGCTGCCTTGTCGCTTTTATTTCTGCATTTACTCATTTATATTGCTGCTTGGTGATTATTCTGCATCCTGGATTTCAGCATTGGCAATTATCTGAGCCTGGAATTTAAGGTCAAGGATACATAGGGGAGAATCGCACAAGTGCTTTCTGTTACATGTATTGTTTTGAATGCTGTTAGGCTTAGTTGCTAGTAGTTACCGTGCTGAGTGCTCTTACCCAAAGTTGATAACGCACCACTTCTAACCCTTATCCCTTTTATTTCTTTCCTGCACCCTTATCTTAAAACCGAAAGTTCACATAGGAGCCGGCCTTCTCCGGAGATTGGCACGGGGGGCATCCCTTCCTCCCGGCCTTTCAATGTTGGTCCGCGGGTCTAGGGCGCATTGATACACCAAGTCCTTCCCAGGAGGCGGATTCGTGGCCAACACAAACAAGGGCACACAAATCTGTCATTAAGATTACGAAGAGTTGTAGCTTCCAATGAACTATTATTACTCTCGATTGCAGAGACAGAGAGAAAGAATGAGATGATTGGTCAAGTAGTAGTCAATCTCCCCTGTAATATCAAACGTCAAAGAGTAATAGCTTCCCGAAGGTATAAAGCCAAGCATCTTTGGTTAGGATACCTGAAAAAATGTGGCAAGCAATCCACTTGAGTCTCTAAACAAGCAATAGCACCTCCCTTGAATCTTACTATAATTAGGACACCTGAAGATGAAATCTTCTTTAGTATCCACTTCCTAAATAGAGCAAATATAGCATACATTATCCTTTCAAGGAATATGGTCGTTTGTCTCCACCCACAACTGATGTGAGCACACTGAGCTGACCAAGAGGAATCCTAAGGCTATGTGTCCAATGTCATTGGATGTAACCAAGACAGGTAATAATGCCATTCTCAATTCTCATAAAATGTTTAGTGTAGAAGGCCAACTCAGGACTAAGAAGCTGAGATGGAGCAACCCAACCGATCTAAACATATTGTCTATAGACATCATCTCTGACAACTTGATTAATTACCTTCTTATTAGGAAGAAGGCAAGGAGAACCATTTGAAGAGTATTTCAATGGAGGTAATCAATCTATGGAGATGCCAGTTGACTGATGAAGAGAAATAACTTTTGGGTACCATCCACGAAGACGACCAAAAGCACTCCTAGAAGTAATTCATTCTAATAAGCAGAGCACCAAATATGGGTATCTCTCTCGGACTAAGATGCAATCGCCATGGATCTAAGTCGATGAAGCTGAAAATTAATTCTGAAGATCATCTCAAGGCAAAAAGGATAAGCACCAAACTCAGCCTAAACAATACATTGGGGAACTATTCTTTTCCATCAGATAAATTGCTTAAGCAAAATAACTTAGATCCTCTCAATGCGATAATCAACACACCCTAGACTTGGAACCCAAATCTCAGATCCTTAAAGGATTGTGGGTTTAATTATGCAATCAAAGAGACTCATCTTTGTAGGTATTTCTTGGAAGTCCTACAGAAAACAATGGTGTTCCAAAACTAAGAGAGATGCATATCCCTTGCAAAGTCACGAATGTGAAGCTAGTCAAAGATTCAAGGAAGGACCTATAAACTGAACCCCCAAGTAGGTGCATGCAGTGTTCTCAATAAATTTACCCTTATAGAAGATATGAAACTTAGATAGGGTTCTTTTTGATGTGTTGAAGATGATCACCTTAGGCTTGCTAAGATTAACTACCAGCTGTTTTAAGTCATAGAAGTGAACAAGAGCATCCAACTATCTTTGCAAGCCTTCAAGAACTATGTTGTTTGCAAAGAGTGAAGGAGAAATATGACAGTGTTTTTGACTCCAAAGGTGCCCTAGACATCCTCTAAGAAAGCAAAAGTTGTCCGAAAAGGGCTAACAACTACCTCATATAGTCTCTTGATAGCAGTGATACAGAGCTCTCAGATGCCAATTTCATGTGGTCTTTGAAATAAACGATACCTGGAAACAGTGTCAAAGGCCCTACTAAAGTCCACAAAACAACAAAATACTTTAGAAAAGTGTTGACGAGCCTCCTCAATAATAGCCTTAAGAGTGAAAACATGATGAGTAGTTTGATGATCACTTCTAAAACCGGCCTTTCCTCTCTCTCACCAGGCTTGCCCTGATCCAACAGTTTTAAGAGTTTCATATTCAAAATTGTTGCACAAAGCTTAGCAAATGTGTGGCCAATCATGAAAGTTTTGTAGTTATTCGGATTTGAGTAGTCCCCAGATTTGCGGTGGGGTGGATAATATGCCATGACCAGGAGGCAGGAAAGCCAGAAGATAACCTCACTGAATAATTCTGCAATGACTTCAACAAAACATTTTAGAATTATTCAATGACTTCAAAATGAGAACAATAATTTAACCCTGATTAACAGCTACTTTATATAAAATAGCAGTTAAAACAAAAAAAAACATTTGTCTCTTTCTTAGTACAGTGTCATTGCATTGGAAACAAATAATGTAATTTTGACATTTTTTGACGATATTCATTTCATGTAATAGTTAAATTTAATTCCAAGTATTGGAAATTTATCGATTTATAATTAATATAGACCTTGATAATCATCGGATGGTGTTTGGCAATGTAAGTGTGAGTACTCAACTCCTTACAGAACTGTAATTTTTCAGAGTTAATCTAAAGTTAGATGTTCAGCATTATTGTGATCACCTCTAGAACCTTTGCGCTTGCAATGAACCAGGAACCCACACACACGTGCACACACATAGGGGAATTGGTATCACAAAAGTTTCTTAGAAACAGTTTTGTTGAGTTTCATATTTTCGTTTACTCTAATGCAAGGTTAACATGTGTTTAGATGTAAAAGAAGATGCACTTATTTAATATCAAACGATAAGGGGGAAACCTTTTAAAAGAAAATAATCAATGGCAAGACCAAGCAACTGACAAGGAAACATGGAAAGATTAAGTTCAATCTAGGAAAGACCGCCATGTGTTACAATTTGATATCTGTAATGTTCATGTACAATTTTTTGTCTCAGGTGTCTACATGAACTAAGGCTGGAAAGGAGTTATCAGGTTTCAGATTAAAATGAATTTTAATGAGTAAGTTCAAGGTTGAGTTTGTAAACTGTGTGACATATTGGAATACAAATGTTGTAATATGTAAGAAAAGGGGTACTGAGAGCAAAAACGTAAATCAATAGGAGCGCACAGAATTGTACATTATAGAAAAGGAAGTGAGGAGACAGACCTTCAGGCACAAGCCACCATATATCACCAAAAGTTGATTTTCCATCATAACCCCCAAATAATAGAAAACGAGAACCAATGCGTGTCATTGAATGATATGCTCGAGCTGGTGGAAGTTCATTGCTGACAGTGAGACGCTTCCACTGCACTGATGCTGTGACACAAGTTGAACCATGCAATGAGTAAAACATACTTGAGAAATTGGAAAACAAACAGCTTTTTGTATCAGTGCCTAACAATCATTAAACCAGTATATAATTAGTACTTGAAAGGTCTGAAAAGAAACAAAATATCCAATGGTGACCTGCAGCTCTATGCGATTACATTTTTGAATTAAAACTCAATAACAATAACACTTTCATGTTAACTTCTAAAAAACAATAGCATTGTATACACCAGGAATATAGTTCATACATCCTTGCAATAAATTACAATAAGTTAGTTATAGTAACCTCTCTAAAGGTAAAGATCTGTGAGAAGCAATATGCTGCTCAGACAGTGCTAATTACCACTATGGTTCACTAAAAATGATTATCTTGTTTACCGAAGTCCAAAAACCACTGCATATTTTTTACACACTGTGACAAGACTTAAGACAAGAACAGAATTTTAAGATTAAGGTTGTGAAATTTCAAATTACTAATTGAGAAGTAAAGAATCAGACACTCCAAGAGAACATTTCCTTTCCCAAGGGGGAAAAATATACAAAATACAGAACCACAGGTCATAATGTCCACTACAAAATTGTGATATAAAGCCTTGAGATTCAATGTAAAGCTATATACCACCAAACCATGAAATGAAGGCACTAATTTAGAGGAATATTGTTACAAACTAGCTTTGGGACAATAAGCTTGGCCATGAAACATGGTTCATTGAATACAGTATATAACCATTCTAATACCTTAAACCTACTCACATCTCTAATTTTCCATTTTTTCTTAATTGACTTTACATCTCATCAGTAATTTTCCCCCTACTTTTTTCATTCTTCAAATTTTGGAACTAGTTTTATGCACTGGGGGTATTGACTGTGAGATATTGATCCCCATAAAAACGATGATCATGCAGTATGCATTCAAATTCACAGGAAGGAAGTAAAATGACAATGATGCCAAAAGTGTCAATAACCATACATACAAAAATTGAAATGCAAACAAACATTACCACATATCTGAAAGAAAAGAAACTATCTACAATAAATTACACACAATTATCATCTTCATAAATTAAAAATAAACATGAAAACTGGAATGTCTTCATAAATACGTGCGGTAGTTTACATGTTCTCCAAATATTTGCAGGCTTGACTCCGATATGATAAGCAATAGCCTTGTGGATGGATAACTCTGATTGAGATGATTCAATGTGTACATACAAAAGGTACAAGGGTAAGTATGATAGCTGAACACAAAGGTCCAATAATGCATAACCTAATACTCTAACTTGTAAATTGTGCACTAAATTCTCTTATTAAGGACTTGCTTTA
The DNA here is from genome assembly GCA_028583015.1 of Wollemia nobilis. Taxonomy (NCBI): domain Eukaryota; kingdom Viridiplantae; phylum Streptophyta; class Pinopsida; order Araucariales; family Araucariaceae; genus Wollemia; species Wollemia nobilis. The sequence continues at coordinate 2,644,496 of JAQPPZ010002512.1, forward strand.
TTCGTGGTATATACAAGGATGACAATATATGTGATCAAAACTTGAAAGTACACTTCAATCCATGGTTGAGTACAAGGACGGCAATACATGAGATGATAACTTTAAGCTGCAACTCATATGCATACCCCCACCCCAACACACTAACACAGAGAGTAATTTGTCATAATTGATAATAATCTAAATCATTGAATGCAACACTTAGTGCCCAAAAAATATTAGATAAGTTGTGGACGACGTTGATAGTATGTGATGGTCGTTCATAACCATCAACTTTCAATTATTGCATATTACTAATCTCTTACTCCCTAGTCAATGCCAGAAAATTTTGAGATATCAAGAAAGACTATTTAACTAGATGATTGATAGCATATGACCACATGCTGCCATCATATGCCTTTCCACTAATACTGCTCATTGTAAGCTTTGAACCACTGGATCATTGCAAGTATTAACTAATGCTCAGCTAACATCATTGTTCCCTATCTGTGATGCTTCTCTCCCTTTATAGTCCAAATAATTGGACGGAACCGACTTTCTGAAGGCATAGATCTAAACAACTATGAATTCAGTGATTAGCACATAACAATTTAGAACTTTTCAATAAGTGAAACATGAAATGAAAATCTGGTTACATGTGTGTAGAGAGGGGTTTGAATTATTATCTCTTTTAGCCACCCAAACTTATTGGAACTCGTGGGTTATATTATAAAACGTGCATTGAAATGGCCACTCAGTAAATTAAACCTGAAACGGTTCATGTATATTGTAATTGAGGGATTTCAACCTGAAAGGCAACACTGTATATCTACAATAGACCATAGCTATAAATATTAAAAAGATGAATATCTAAAGGAACGCCAATCTTGATTGGAACTGTAAAAACCAAAAACTGAAATAAACACAAGAGACTAATGACACACTCTAAACCAGAAAGGGGAAGAATGATATTTCAGCAAAATCCACAACAGAAATAACACATCTAAGAGGCCAAAGTGGCAATTCCAGTCACTTTAAATTCAAAATCTTTACCTGCTTCCTTGGGAATTCCTGCTCTTTGTAAGAAAGTTACAATTGATAATCATGTTAAATATAAATTATGATCCCCACAAGTGTAGATTGAAGCAACAAACAAAGGATGCAAAATAACTATTATGTAATTATATTTTAAATAAGAATCTGTTAAAGAAGTTTGAATAGAACAACAAATCAAATCATCTAAAGTCCCAATAATTTTAGGCACCTACAAGACAAACTTGTTATTTTCAAAATACTTGGTAAGAACATTACAGTGTCATTGGCATTACAGAATATTTCAAAATCTACATTCTAGAGCATCTACCTCTGTCAAGGATAATGCAATCATTGTAGTAGATATCATAACGTGTCAGCCATCCACCAGTTCCATGTCCACCAAATACTAACAGCTGCATGAAAAGAAAAGCTATGATTAAAAACTTAGGTAAACAAAGAAAATGAGAATCATATCCAGATGCTTTGCTACATTAGGTGTGACATTTAAAGGTAGATATTGTGTTTGCAATTAATTAGAACACTACAGTAACAGAGGTTTGGGCTTTTGGTTACGGACCCATATCCACAAAGTTATGAGTTTGATTCTCCATGGAACTAATACTATTGTAGTACTTATGTCTTGTCCATTTGTGGACTCTTCAACCTACAATATCCATTCATTTTGTTTATTTGTACAGCATGTTTCAAATTCATATTATTTATGTAACCTTGAATTTAATATCACATAAGAGTCCAGCTCATCCATTTTAAAGAGCTTGGTTAGTTCGAGCATATGTTCTTCTTCAGTAATTCCCATTTTGTTATAATTAATTTGTGTTCTGTTTTTCGTTTTGGTTGATTTGAAGGACTTCGTTCAATATATCTGAAAAAGACATTCTCCAATCATAGATTGTATATCTGGATGCATGTGGATTGGTAAAGATATGAAAGCAATAGTTTCCTCTTTACTTTTAAAATATATTAATCAATTCTAATGTGTGTGCATACTCTCTGCTTTGGTTTTAATGTAGTTTTTTGAAGATTCACTTTGCTTTGGTTAAAGAAATGAAATAGTATCAGAATAATTTGCAGAGCTGTGGATGAGCAAAGGTGGAATAAATATAGAATTTAATTTAATGTGTCTTCCATTTTGCCTTCAGTGTTTAACATGTGCTGATAAGTGCAGTCAGCTAGTTAGAGAGCAAAAGCAACATCCAGAAATAGTACTATTACTTGTGAGAAACAAAAACCTTAACAAGCATGTTCAATCACTGTTATATCAAGTTTTAAAATTTCCCATTTGGTAACTTCTGTAACAGCATCATTTTATATTAAAAAATAACATAATAATATAAAAAATGATAGGCCTCATGGATTTTTCCAATTATCAATGGGTCAAATAAACCCTGCCTCACAGCACCATAAGTACCCCACACACACAGTACCATCGAGTTCCCACAAGTACCAGAAAGCCAGTAACTTGAATGGGCCTGTGATATTATTGTTGATTGCACACAAGGGCCCGAACAAGTAGGCTTTATTCTCCAAGATGCCAAACATGCACCAACATTGCCCCTAAAGCACAAGTTTGACAGTTCAAAATGCAAAAAAGCAATAACAGTTGCTGCAACTGGGATAACCTAAGTCATGCACTCCAAAGCTCCACTCAAAGTTGGTCCAATATAAGAGCTCGTAGCCACAAAAGCTCTCTTAGTTAGAAGAAAAGCCAAAACCAAAATATCCAAGAGTATAATTTCAAAACATTGTAACTCTGTAACAAAGCAACATATGCAATGAAGAACATGACTACAAACATTGAGTGCACATACATACCATGAACCAACTTTGTCATGCCCTATTTCAGACCCATTCTTTGGCACACTTGTTTTTTAGCATACATTACTATTTTGACGTAATGACGCATAAGGATGCTCTAGTGGTTGCAATTAACCTGGCATTAGATGCTTAGCATACATGTGTTTGATTTAGCATGTGATGCTTAATCTTTCTATTATATTACATGCAGATTTATATTCTTAAAAAACTGATAGTTTTATATGAGACATTACTATAGCTATGGTTGAATTATGTGGTGGAAACAATTATGAGTACACGCATTTACGGTTGGAAAGAAGGCCACAGAAGAGTGTTGCCCAATTATATGGAGTCATGATTTAAATATGCTCATATTATATGGGGTCATGAGTTGATTTGATGGTTAGTTGGGTTATATTAATAGACCTTAATGTATGAATAAATTAGTTGGTGATTATTATGGTTGTTTTAGACTAATGATTTAGGAGATGAACTATGTTGCAGGAAACTCCTAGGATGCCCTCGTTTGTCCATTTTGGAAACTCAGAAACTCCTTGCAAACTCCCAAAAACTCATCTTCACTTCCCATAATTCCTGGCATTTCTAAGAGAGATTTCCAAGTGAAACAACATTTCTTATCATTTTGAACCAAACAAAAAGTACAAAAGCTGAGGTTTTAGAGGTTTCATGGGTATTGCACAGGGTCACATGGGACACACATAAAAATCCAGTTAATATAAAATAAAAATAAAAATAAAATCTAAGATGAGGGAAAAGGGAACAAAATTAATGATAACTTGAACAAAGTATAGGTCTTGATCAATGAAGCCAAATATTCTAGAACACGTAACAAGCTCTTCAACAACAAAGAGGAATTGAAACACATATGGATTCATTAACTTGATAAAGGGAAACAAAACAATGTAGAGAATAAAGTTTTCTTGCATTCTAATCTTTTTCTTGTATCTTGCAGAAAAAGAATGATACAAAAGAGGGCAAACAAAAGATTGGGATATGGATCCTAAAAATCCTGATAGATATTTCCATGGCTGCACTTGATCTTGAGGATGATGAAAGTTCTCATACACTTGCTGTTGAAGCCATAGAAGTTGGGTCTCCTTTCTGTTTTGGTACAGATTGATGACCTCAGAGATTAAGAACCAAGATCAGTGCCAAATACATCATTTTTCATGGTCATTTGTTGCACAGTTTTATTATAGTTATAAGTACATTCACCCCACTATCATCATTGTCTTCATCCACAAAAACTTAGTGGATCGTTGTTCATTCATCCATGTCACCAACTCAATTCCTTATTAGCAATGACAACAAAATGTAATATAGTTTTTCAGCATTCAAGTCACGCAATCTAAATAAATGATATAATAGAACATAACATTATGCCAAGAAAATATAATCTATGACCATAAGCAAAGCATAGAACACAACCACAAACAATAGAATGTCATTAAAATCTTAAAAGTACATCGATGATCAATCCAGTCTCTTATATCAATACAGGCATGAATACTCTAACAGCAATACAATTTCACAACCACCACCTTGCCACATGCATCAACTTCTTAAGTCATGAGGGGAATACATAGGGTTGATAGGACACTGATAAGCAGTTGGTGACTGCCCACACCTGCCCAACTACCCAATCACCCAATATTTGTATACATGAAATAAATGTACACATATCATCACAACCATACATGCAACAAAAACATGTCATGAATACATATAATAAACACTATGTACATGACTCGGTTGATGACTCAATGCTTCATGGTATCCTAATGTGGCACCTCCTCACTGAGACTGCTTGCAACATGTTGACAGGGCATGCTGACGAGCAAGTTAAACCCTATAGACTGGCATAGTGAAGGTCGCAAACATTGGGCTATGAGTGTGTGTGTGTGTGTGTTATGTTGTGCAATATTACATGTTCTATGAATTGAATGGAAGAAATTAGCTTAAGATATGGCTGATATTGATTAGATTCTTCTACTTCTATACATTGTATTTCTTCAAATAAAGACTAAGAAAAATAGCTATTGTTTGCTGATTTAGAGGTGGTGGTGGAGTTAGTAGTTTTGGCACTATATGTATCAACGACATCATCATTCCCATATGCTTATTTTATAGAAGGATAATAATGACCATAGTTGAGAAAATCGGAATCGGGAGTGAATCGGGAGTTTTAAAAATCGGCAAAAAAACGAGGAAATAATCGGCAATGAATCGGCAAAAAAAAAACGAAGAAAACGAAAATTTTTTTTTTTTTTTTTTTAGCATATTACAATGAATTAACATTATGCAAATCAAATATTGCAATAAAAGCAACAATTCAAGTCAAGACATCATACAAGGCTCAAGCTTTAAGTACACATGAAAGTGACAAAACACATCCTGTATTGCTTATAATATGAAAAGGTACAAATTACAAAGTGTCAAAATGCCTCAATAGGCCCACACTAACAGCTGAAAAATGGGCTTGCATACATAGTTACCAGGTAACAATATTTACTTATTTACTGAAAAAGAGGAGAGAAAAAAAACAAACCCTAGGGCCTAGCCTAGGGTTTAGGGTTTAAACTGTTAGGAGGTGAAGTCAATATCCAGATCTCTAATGTTCTTCAGCAACAAGGTGCATGGTGGTGTAGCTTATAGTGATCCCTCTCCACGCGTTGTTTGTATGCATCGGGCACGCCAAGGGGGGTTGTAGGGGATAGGTTCCCCCCTGCCTAGGGGTTCGGGGGTGGAACCCCCGACCCGAAAATTTACGTCCGTACAATCGTAACTATGAGAGGAAACAAACAATTTTTTGGAGTCTTCCTTTTTTTCTCTATAAAACGAAGTGACCCCTTGCATGTAATAAGTTAGCGAATGTCCTGAGCAACACCATCCTACCCGCGGTTCCTCCTTCTGGAAAGCAATCTCGTCTAGCAGGGACATGCTAAGAAAAGGCATAAGATGGATCCTTAGAAATGGGCGGAAAATTGACTTTTGGGAGGATAGATGGGCAGGGGCAGAAGCCCTTAGTACAGATCCCACGTTGGCCCAACTAAGAAACCTCACCTTGGAGAGGTTTGGGTCTAAGGTGGCTGACTTCTTAAGACAGGACAGGGGCAGACTCAGCTGGAAGCCTATAGACATTCGTGGAATGGAGGCAGCGACTCAAAATCTCAATAGTTTTCTGCAACATCAGTTTGTTCCCGCAACCCCGAGTGTTGATCAGATGAGATGGACAGCGACAGACAGCGGGATGTTCACAGTCAAATCCGCCTACAATCTGCTTATTCATCCTGATACACCTCGGTTCCAGACTCAGTTAGTTTGGATCAAGGGTCCCCAAAATATCCTTTTTTATTTGGCTGGTCGTCCAAGGGAAAATTCTTACTATTGACAATTTGATGAAACGTGGTCTGTCCATTCCTAATAGGTATTTTTTGTGCAGGGCAGACTAGGAATCCATCCAACACATATTCATTGAATGCTCCATTGCCTCCTCAATCCTTAGCGGCCTCCTTCAAGCTTTCAACATAGCCTGGGTCAGACCTGGGTCCATCACTGACTTCTTCCAACAATGGCCAAAACCGTTTGTCAGCACCCGATTGAGTTTCATGTGGAAGATCAGTCTCCACCACTTCTTGTGGCAGGTCTGGCTCGAAAGGAACTTTAGAATCTTTAACGAGTCTTCCAGAGATACAGGATCCATTACGAATAAAATCCTTGCCTTTGCCAGAGAAAACTCATTGTCGTCTTTTACAGAGGCCCAATCTGTCCCCTTTGGTGAAAAACTTCTAGCCCAGTCCCTGAGCCTTCCTTGGCAGGATGGTCGTGGCAAGACTAACCCTAGGCGCGAGGTCAGGTGGATCCCTCCCCCCGCCAACTGCCTTAAGTTGAATTTTGATGGCGATGCCAAAGGCAATCCGGGCCGCGCTGGGGCTGGAGAGGCCGTTCGAAACCATCAGGGACACGTTGTCATGGCCTTTGCAGAACCCCTGGGAGTCTCCACTAGCAATATGGCCGAGGCTAGAGCTGTCTGGCGCGGACTTCACCTTGCTCAGAACATCCAAAAGCGGCTAATCGTGGAAGGATATTCCCACGTGATCATCAATCTCCTCAACAATGATAAGGATCCCCCCTGGAAATTTGAGTCTTGCCTAAGGGAAGCAAGGATCCTATTGAAAAATAGAACTGACAGCGTGGCCCACCATGTCTTTCGTGAAGCCAACAAGGCGGCAGACAAGTTAGCAAATTTAGGTGTTGACACTGATAGTTTGATCACGTGGACGTATGACCTTCCGTCGGACGTGGAAGGGATTATCCTGGACGAGGTGCGACGTGGTGCCTGATGGGGATCACAAGTTGGATTGTCTTGCGTGGCAAGATAGGTTGGTTCGGGAATTTGGCTAAGGGGTGGCAGTGTCGGTCTACCCAAGCTGACAGAGTTGCCAAGGCAGATTGCCCAAATTACCACGCGTGTAGGCAGGTGGTCCGTTGGTACCTCGATTACCCGGAGGTTGGCTTCCCTAGGATCGGCATTCCCATGCGGATTGTGCCTTTGGCCGATAGTTATTTAAGCTTCTCGCCTGATGAGGTGGCGTGGGGCCGTCTCAGCTTCTCCAGCCTGGTTAGATCTCTGACGTCCTTGAATCTTGCTCGGAGTGATCCTTACTGTCTCAAGACTAAGGGTGTCGAGGATAACTTCCCCCATGCCAAGTCGGATTCGCAGCATGGCTCCCACATGGCTGGTATGCGGTGGTTTGTCCTCAGCCGGCGTGCGCATCGTGACAAGGGCCCAAACTACCACTCGAACGATGCGGATGCGTGGGAAATTTCATTCATCAGTGCTTGACACGTGAGACGGTGGCACCCCTTGAGTTCCATCATTCTCCAAAGGAAGGTCGATTTGGCCCCTTCTTCCCAAACCGGAACGGACACGCGGCATGGCGTCTAGGTGGCTGGTAGGCGGTGGCTGGCATTCTGGGTAGGCACTTTCTCTAATGATGTGGGCTTTTTAAGGCGGACAAAGAGTTTTAGCTTCTACCACCTTTTCCCTCAATCTGTGCTTGAGAGTACGTCGTCCTGCTTGGTCACCCAAGAGGCAGAGGTTTGCAAAGGCAAAGTCACTATGACCTACATCGAGCCGAGCATGGTGGTTATGGAGCCTGCTGCGCAAGCCATCCTCACTGAGAGGAGGCTCACGCAGTTTTTTGACATGTTCTCTAGTCCTGATGACAGCATCACTGCCGAGGTAATGGAGTCCTGGGATGAGGGGCGGATTGTGGTCCACGGGCGAGAAATCACGGTCGACATTAATTTGTTGGCAACCATTACTGGGCAGACGGCAAAGGGTCATTCGATCCACAGGCAGAAGCACAACTGGGAGGTCAAGCTGCGCGAATTCAAGGACAACCAGAATATTTTCAAGGAGGCGAAGAACGGATTAACTAGGGTTGATATTCCTGCCCCCTGGAATTTCGTGATGAAAAATGTCATGGAGTTCATCACGGCAGAGGATCCCGGTAAGGTCCTTCTAAGTTTTCACTATGCTTTAATAATTTTTTTCCGCGACATTAACCCTATCAGCATATCCCAATTCCTCCTGAACTCCATGAATTACACTATTAATTCGTGCCGTAGTAAGAAAGGGTCTGCTATGCCCTTGCACCAGAGCCTTTTTAAGGTCATCTACAAGTTTGTCCTTGCTACTTCGCCCCATCCCGAACCTCCGGCCCTTCCGCCCTCCAAGACCAGAGCCAGTCTGCCCAAGGCCTACTCGGGGTCCCTTGCTAAGAAACGTGACTTTGACGCTGTCACCAGAGGCGGCCCTGCCAGGAAGAGGCTAAAGATTGACGAACCGGAAGGATCCACGAGATCCTCTGCTAGGTTAAGGAGCAAGCTTGCTCAGGGAAACTCTAAAGCCATCAGCGTTGACTCGGAGGATGAAGGGCCTGACTTCAACATCATGGTTCTCAAACGCTTTGTTCTGACATCCTTAGCAACTATGGCCAAGCAGACCGAAGAGATCCTTGACGCCCTCACCAAAGTCTTCTTCAATGAGGGCTTCCAAAGCGCTAAGGATATGACCGAAGACGCCGATGACCAGGAGAATGACAAGGAGCAGATTGAGGAGGACGCAGAGGAGTGATGTGGACCCTCCTGGACCATTTTTGAGGCGGGCTGATCAGAAGACCTGTTGTCTGTCGATTTGGTTCATGATCCCTGGGGTTTCTCCGTTGTCTTTTAGCGGTTATCTTCTCTGTTTTTGGTCTCCCTGTTCCGAGGCTTCCTGTTGTTTTTGTTGTAAGCCGTGGATGGTTGGTTTTGTTAGAAGGTCGAGGATCCTTTGCTGGTCTCTGGTTTCGGTGTTCAGCTTTACGCTGTTTTTGTTCAAAGGTTTTGGGTCAACCTGAAAAACCCGTTTGTTTTAATATAAGATCTTTTATTTATCAAAAAAAAAAATAAGTTAGCGAATGTAAAAAGGTTTGTCAAAATCAATAAAATACAGAAGCTACCATCGCCCCGTGGTTTTACATGTACACTGCAAGGTTTCCACGTAAAAATCTCTGTGTTACTGTTTTTCTATGTTATTGTTTTGCTTGCTCGTAACATTTATTTTCTAACATAAACTTCAAAGTTTCAAACATTAACATCTGAAAAATGGGCTTGCATACATAGTTATCAGGCAGCAATATTTACTTAAAAAGAGGAAGGAAAAAAAAACCCAAAACCCTAAACTAGGGTTTCATATTTAGGGTTTAAACTTTAAAATTCCAAGTTCAAACATTAACAGCTGAAAAATGGGCTTGCATTAAAAAACCCTAAATCGGTCACAACCTAAAAAAAATAAGAAAAAATAATTATTATTAAAAAAAAATTGCAGACATTTTGCCGATTTTTTTTTTAAATCAGCAAAAAATCGGCAATGAAACGATAGTTTGCCGATTGAATCAGCCAGCAAAAAAATCGCAATTGAATCGTGATTCCACCAATTTTTTTGCGATTTTCTCAACAAGGATAATGACAACATTAAGGCTCAAGTACTTCATTTATGTTCCTTCAATAAGATCATTCTTGATGATATTCAAAATGTTTTATAGGCCATGCATGGCATACAGGAAAATTTTTTAAGTTGGTTATGGTTAATGAGAAGTTTCTATAACGGGAAATATGTGTCATGTCAATTTCTCCATCTCTTCTCTTTTTCCATAATGATGTACTTCGTATACATAATATAGGTGATATATTTGTTTTGTTCCTACTACTACCCAAATGAACATTGAGGAAGGAAATTGGAGTTAAGGATGATTTGCAATTATAGTTTCAAAGGGGGCAACTTGATGCATGCATGACCTAAGATCAATTAGTCGTAGTTGAGTTAGGACAACACTAATGAGCCAATGACTTATCTTATACCATAGTTGAGAAAACCGGAAATGGATTGGAATTGACATGGAAAAAGAATCGGGAAAGATCAGGAATTGGCAAAAAAATGGGGAAAAATTGGCAAAAAAAACCGAAGAAAATGCAATTTTTCATTTAAAAAAAGGCTTTTTCATGCCTATCACAATTTTTTTTCAAAAAATCAACGAAAATCAGGATTCCGATGCGATTTGAATATGATTGGATTGGGATTAAATCAGGATTTTCATAACTATGTCTTATCCTCAACTTCTTAGAACAAAGCTATATTTATGCAATTCATTTGTTTGTAAAAGGCTATACTCATGGAAGGTATCTGCTCCTCATGTAACTCTTGTAATACTTACTTGTCACAACATTCTTTTATTGTGCTCTTTCATGGTTAGACTATGAAGATATATTTTGTTCTTTTCTAATTCTCTTCTTGTTTTTTAATAAATACTTCTTCATTTAATGCATTCTCAACCCTAGGTTCCACCCCTGATTTATTGTGAGGGGTATCCTAATAAAGTGGAGGAAGGCTCTTTAAAATTAGAACTTAAATCTATCAATAACATGTTAAGAGTATATTACATTATTTGGTACATGTCAATGTACCACCTTTGGTACATTACTAGAGTAGGAGTTTACTTTAGAGTAAAGTTAAGTAGTTACTTCAAGCAATGTAATAAATGCACAAGTGTTAGAATGTGCAATGATGTAAATGTGCATGTAGTCCACATGTACATGAGTCATAGGATAGAGTCAAAGGTAGAGTAAGGGCCAAGGAACTTATCTTCCTATATATAGGCCTCATAGTGAGTGAAATGAGAGAGGAGAGAATATAGAGAGTGCATAGTATAGATTAGTAGTGTGGTACAATGTAGCTCTTCAAAAACAGTTTATGGAGTGTTCATGTCCTCCATTATACTGCATTGTACTATTTTTGTAAGCTTTCATTAATGGCATATTTATGAGTTATTGCAGAAGTTTCTCTTATCATTTTCCTGCATATTATAGTGCCATTATCATATAGTTATCATAGCTTGCTTATTTTACATCTTGTGGTTGCATTTCCTATATTATATACTCATCAAAAGCTAATAGTGGTATCAGAGCACACGGTAGATCAATAGGAAATAGGGAGAGCCACAAGTGAGATTGAGAATAGATAGCAAATCTCATTTCCAAAATTTTTGAGATTGCAGTTGGCTAGAGTCTTTCCACAGAGTTGCAAAAAAACTTGTGAAGACTAGGACTCAGCATTAATTCCACTAGATTGACAAATCAACTAGTGAAGATTGATTATCTCTAGATTTAGAGTTTCTTCCATTACAGTCCTAATACTTTGTTGTAGGAAAAAGGAGATTCAAAGAAAGTTGGGAAGCTTCCTACAAAAGAGCTAGGAAGAATATCTTCTTTAGAATCAATCCAACACCAAAAGCAACAAATGGAAGAGCAAAGATTTGGAGGCCTGTAGAAAAGGTCCCATTGCTAGAGATTGCAGACCTGCAGAGAGCAGAAGAAGAAAAGGCCATAGGAGCCTTGTTGCAAATTTGAAGAAGAGACTCCAGAGAAGAGTCCAGGAGAAGATTGGAGGTTGGTGATCTCCATTGAAGACTGCAAATAGCAGATTGAAGAGACTCTAGAAAAGAGTCCTGGAGAAGATAGGAGATTGGTGATCTCCGTTGAATATTGAAGACTTCACCTTGAAGAAGTTGAAGAGATCCACAGAAGGTCCCATTGAAGAACTTCCAGTTTTGGAAGAGATAGAGAAGGACTAGCAAAAGTCCTATTCCTAAAGTAACAGATTTCAGAGATCCGAGAGGGAGATCTCATTGCCAAACTTCCACAGTAGAAGGTTGAAGAAAAGGTCTCATTGGGAAGACCAGAGAAGCTACGAGAGTGAAGACCCTAAAGAAGTGGTCTCAAGGAGAAACAAGGAGAAGGCTTGGTGAGCCTCATTGAAGGAGATTCAGAGAAGGCCATTGAAGGAGTTCCTAGGAGAACTCATTGGAGAAATTTACCACCAAGGAGAAGTTCTTGATAAAGGAAGATTTTGGGACAATTATCGCCATCCGACAACAAGCCCAAATGGAGATAGATTTGGTAAGAAGTTTGCCAAATTTTGGAGGAGATTGGTGAAGACCTCAAGACTTTCAGATTCTTGAGAAGAAGGCCTAGATTGAAGTTAGAATTCGACACAAGGATACTGAAGGAGAAAGGAGCTAGATGATACTACCAAATCCGAGAGATTTGAAGATTGCCCTAGAAGGCTTATTCGGAGATAGGGGTTTGCTGAATTTACAGCAGAATACTGAAGGGTTCTTGAGAGAAAATCTCAGCTGTGATTTGGAGGAGTTCCCTACCAAATTTTTGAGATTCAAGGACAACATTTCAGTAGAAATATTGACTGCTTTGCAATCTAAAATTTTCATATTTGAGGACAGTAAGAAAGCAGCAACTTAGGCAGCATCAATAGCTGCTAAGTTTCATATTTCCAGGATACATCCTGAAGGAGAGTTGGAGCCACCAAACTACAGATTCAAGCAGCAAGTTAGAGGAGTTACAAAGCTGCAATTTGGTGAGTTAGAGAGTTGTTTCGGATAGCCAAGAAGAGCTGCAAGTATATCCAGTAAAGGACAACAATTTGGTGAATCGAATCACCAAGACATCCATCATCTACAAATCATTAAGGTAAGCAAATTTGGTGCAAAAGGTTCATTAGTTGAACTTTAGTTATTCGGTTCATTATTAAGTTTCATTAAGCACCATATTAGAGTTTAAAAGTTGCATAGAGAAGGTTGCACATTAAAGTCTTCAAGGGAGTGCAGAAGATAGTTTTTATAAGAGATAATACCTGCACATTAAAAATAGAAGTTAGATATATTTTGAGAGAAAGAAAAATATCAACTTTCTATTATCCATTGGAAGCAAGAAGACAATATCCGTAAGTGCAAGTTGCATAGATCATAGTGCATATTTTAAGTTCCTTTTAAGGGTTCATTTACAAGAGTAATAAGGAGAGATTACTATTGCACTATACTAGTTATTAAAGGAGCACTAAAGTTTTCAGTTAAAGTGAAAATTAGTGCAAAGTTAAACCTTTCAAAAGGTGTATAAGTTGCATGATTAATAGCTTGGATTCATTATTACTAAGTTAACCAAGCAATTGAAAGAGTTGTCTAGTAAGGAGGGCAACATCAAATCTCAAGTTTGCTATCAAAGAGTAGAACAAGTAGCCGCAAAAGGAGATTTAAAGATCTCAAATATAGGTGCAAATTTAAGTATTCTATTCTAACTATTGCAAAGTTGTTTGCATTAGATTTTTGCACCATAATCTCCTTGTCCTACGTAGCAAAAGAGGATAAATCTAGAGTGTCACAAAGACACTTCAATAGCGACCAAGACACGTCTACAAAGCAGCCATCTCAGCAGCAAACTTCGAGCAGGGTAGAGAGCCAACGAAGGGCTCACATTAGCCAAGACTCAAGGTGTCTAAAGACACCAACATTCATTATCAAATCTAGTGCCTACGGCTACATCAACCTACAACATAAGAAGGGTCTACATAAGGTGGATATTATCCATTGCACATGGCTTAAAAGGATAGCACATTGCAAGCAAGGAGAAGCAAGGTATAAGGTGAAAACAAAGGTGCATTACCAAGCTCTAACGTGGATGAACCGCCAGCCGAGGAACACACTGCTAGCCACCATTGGAATGCACCATAGAACCTCCATTGCAACACTTGAGAACCACCATAGCTGGATCCAACCTCATCACAACACCATTCGCTTGGAAAGAAAGCATTGAAGACAAGATACAAGAGGGCATTTGCTGGCAAGAAATAGATGTAGAGTAAGAGACGTTGAGGAAGCCCTACATGCACGAGATTGGAGTGACACTTGCAATCTACAGCCAAGGCATCTTGTGCCACTTGGCATACACAAACCAGGTGCTCATACATTCTTTCTAACGCTTGCACAGGATAAAGAAGCGCTCAGAACAGTGTAACGCTTATCTTGAAGCATTAAAGATATACTCCAAAGGTTATAATGTATACTCATCATTGCATATCATTCGAGGGAGACTTGAGCGTTAGAGGCATGTAATCCTATTGGGTCTCTGATGGTGTTGGGCCTTCGGGGTACCTTACAAAGGGGATTGAGGCGAACGGATGGTCTAGAGGACCCAGAGGGTATCGACTTCGGTTCTCCAAGATCTGGAGAGCGCTATTTAAGAAGCCCCAACGGGTCGATTCAACCGACCCATCGACAGTTGTCGACCCAACCGAGGAATCAGTTTAATCATAAGGTGCATTTATTAAAAAAGGGCCCACCGACCAGAAATTCAAGGCCTAAATCAATAAAAAAAACATCGGTTCAACGAAAAAAAATTAATTAAACAATAAAGGGGTGGCTCAGTACACTACTAACGAGACTTACAAACCCCCACCCCCAAACCGAACCCATGTTTGTTGGAACGAACCCGCAAAGCCCCAAAGACTCATTTTAACAAACAACTCCCACACCCAAAAAAAGTCCAACACCCCAACACAGCGCAATACACACATATTCCGCCCAACCACCACGCAAAACATTCACTTCAAGCCCCCCGACCTTGGACCCTCCCCCCAACCCCACAACGCCAACACATTAAGACCCAACAAAAGGAAGGATGCGCAATTGCCCCCAGTCTTCCCCCAGTATTAAACACCACCACCCAGGAGAAAATCACTAAATAAAAAACATTCTCCTTCATGTTTTTGTCTATTCCTTTTACCCGAGCACAAACCCCAACAAAACAAACAAATGCAACACACCACCGAAGGGAAAAAAAATAGGCTAACCCGCCAAGGATATTACAACTCATCAATCATCATTGGCTACCTAAGTAACATATGCGCCACTTGTCCATAGCATCAAGAAAGACAAAGGTCCTATTAAAGCGGCCAAGCCGAAGGTGAGAGGGAGAATCGAAGAGGTGTGATTGAGAGCAAATTGAAGGCACAGTTGAGCAAGTATTCGAGGCACAAAGTCAAGGATTAGACAAGGAGTGCTCGAACATTGCGCATTAATTGCTCATTGCCATATGTAGGAGTCCAGCATCGATATCAGAGTCAAAGTGCAGCACGAGTTTGTCATAGAGGAGCGCCATTCGCAGGAGAGCATTAATGCCCGTGATATAAGGTGAAGACCAACACCTGGATTAAAGAGTTTCACCACAAGCCAATCAGCTCGTGTGTCGTACTTTGCAAGGAAGGTAATAGACATATATTACTTAATATTTGCTTTCCTTAAGTTTAGGGAGTTATAAGGTGCTTAATATAAGGTTGAAAGTTATATGTTATTGCATTGAAAAATCAGCCTTAGAAAGATAGAAGTCAATTAAAGCAAAGGAAGTATTAATTGCTTGAGATTCACACATTATAATATTTGCTTTCATTAAGGAGTGATAAGGCATAGTATATAAGGTTGAAATCATTATCATTTACATTGAAGATATTGCAAACTCAACCTTAGTAAACTTGAAAGCAAATCAATAGGAGTTTATATCCTTAAATAGTATTTCAAATCACATTAATTGAAATACAAGTATATTAATATTTGCAATCAATATCATAGGAGATATAAGGGTTTCTACTTAGGAAAACAAATTATTATTATATTGCAAATATCATCAATTTCTAAAATTCCAAATTAGGGAGATATAAGGAGTGCTACATCAAACTTTAATTAATTGGAATTTAGAAAATTGAACCATTGAAAAATTTAAGGATAGAGAAGCAAAATTATTGTTTGCTTGAAAGAGTTGGAATTTATTGCTTATACTTGTCTCATAGTCACATTAAAGGGATAAAAGAAATCCAACCATAGAGAACTCCATCAAATTGAAAAGTGCATAGTTCAATAGGAGAAATAAGGTGAATAGGAGTTGATTATTATCATTCTCAAAACATTACAAAATCAACTCAAAAGGTGAACTATTACTTGCTAAGCACTTTACCAATATTAGAGTATATTCTAATCACTAGGGAGACATAAGAATTCTACAAAACCTAAGTCTTGAAAGGTTTTATCAAATTAGTTCACATACTCTAAACTAGGGAGCTATAAGGATGTCCACTCCAAAGAACACATTAAATAATGTAATTAGAAAAGGAGTAAGGAAATGGCTTAGAAATACACTTGATTCAATGATTGATAATTCAGAGAATTCATTGGATAATAAGGAAGATGAAAATGGAAGGGAAGAATCAATGGAATTTAAAAGGATTTCTGAAAACTCACAAACTAATAGTTTGGTGAAAGTAGATTCTTCAAGAACATCTTCTAGTGAAATAGTAAAGGGAGTTGATGATAACTACACTAATGAAGATATTGAAAAGGTAGAAAATAATATTGATCAAAAAGACCTCATACAGATTTATGAAAGAAGTAAATATGGCATAGCTTCAATTGTACACACATGGTTTAACTATTTCATCAAGGAAATAGACAAACATGATATTCCTAAAATAGATAACAAAGAAGTTGGGGTACCTTTGCTATGCACCTATTGCAGCAAATTTGGGCATGAGAAGGTAAACTGCTGGAGTTTCCACCCATGTAAATATTGTGGAGAGAAATCTCATTCATATTACTTCTATTACTACAAAGACAAGTACTATAAAATATTTGAGGAGAGACTAATATTCAGATTAGATTATTTCTTCCAAGTTCTTATTTCAGAAGCATCCACTAACAATGAGTTCAAGCTTGACATTTTTGAAGATCAAGGAAATAGGCCATACAAGAAACTGATGAACAGAAAAGGAAATAATTCTGATCCACATATGACTTGCAAGATTATAAGATCACTAGTACATCAAGGATACTTAAAAGACTACAAGATCAAAGACTCTTCCAAATACTTTGAAACAACAAAAACCAGTGGAATGAAAAAGACAAGAAGAGACAACATGAAGACAAAAGCTAGAAGAAGAAGAAGAACCAAATCAAGATACACATTGAAGAATATCCAAGAGAAGGAAGAAGAAAAAAAAAGAGAAGATAAAGATCCATATTGAAGACTAAAGTCTTCAATACCCAAATAATGTAATACAGGGGGTGTTAGAGTATATTACATTATTTAGGTACATGCCAATGTACCACCTTTGGTACATTACTAGAGTAGGAGTTTACTTTAGAGTAAAGTTAAGTAGTTAATTCAAGCAAAGTAATAAATGCACAAGTGTTAGAATGTGCAATGATGTAAATGTGCATGTAGTCCACATGTACATAAGTCATAGGATAGAGTCAAAGGTAGAGTAAGGGCCAAGGAACTTATCTTCCTATATATAGGCCTTATAGTGAGTGAAATGAGAGAGGAGAGAATATAGAGAGTGCATAGTATAGATTGGTAGTGTGGTACAATGTAGCTCTTCAAAAATAGTTTATGGAGTGTTCATGTCCTCCATTATACTGCATTGTACTATTTTTGTAAGCTTTCATTAATGGTATATTTTTGAGTTATTGCAGAAGTTTCTCTTATCATTTTCCTGCATATTATAGTGCCATTATCATATAGTTATCATAGCTTGCTTATTTTACATCTTGTGGTTGCATTTCCTATATCATATACTCATAAAAAGCTAACAAAACAAATATGTGTAGGGTATGTTCTACATAAATTTACACCAATATGTTCCTACTTCGTACTTCTTTTCATGGTCGTAGAAGGTGTGCAACCCTGTTGCCTCCAATGGCCTCTGAAAATACCGCTATGGATCATAGGACCACACATCCCTCAGTCGCTTGAGTCCCACACTTTTCAATTTTTTGTCGATTATAGGATGGAACTATCGTAGCTTTGTGGTGTTCTATATAATTTGTTGCTTGAGAGGGTAAAAGGTTCCTTTTTCTACCCTCAAAAATACTTTTAGTTGAGATAGTCTAGTTGTTGCGCATATTCCAGGTTGAATAGATAGTTTGGTACAAATGCAAGCAGATCAAAGGGATGGCTGAGAAGCAAAATGGTCAGATGAAGGATTTACGCTCCCTAAATAGAAGTCACCGTTTGGCCATTCCTCATAATTCAACACGTTTTGGGCCTCTTCTATTAGCCTTGGACCCTTCCCATCAACTTCATCATTTTGGGATGATAAATTGCATCCTAGAAGTGATATGTTGTCTTTCCCATTTCTCGGCAAGGCATGTTCGTGCAATCGACCACTGCGAGTGGTTTATTGTTAGGTCCCTTTTAATTAAGATACAAGGAGGGGAGCTACACCTTTTGGTACAAAAGTAAGCAAACCAAGTACGACGTATAAGTAAATTTCTTGTTGTCCTTGAAGTCCCTCAACTACTTGTTCATCTAGTCAAAGATATACTTTGCACAATCAATCATCTGGTAATGGCCCTAATAGGTCTCCATCGTGTGGAGGGTGATGTGCTCTTCATAAACTCTTGCATCAATTTTTTCTCCTAGCACTGCGATGATCCCAAAAAGTACCAATTGGACATCATCCTTGTAGAGCTCTAACTCTAGCAGGATGTTGAAATCAAGTGCTTTGTTCGGGTCCTTCAAGAGCAACAATAGGAAATCCCTCCAATAGTGATGATGAAAGTGGTAGTAATACTTCTAAGCCATTGGGTTGCATGTGACCCACATCACAAGATATTCCGTTGCATTTAGCATCTTTCTAATGTTATCCTCCCAAATGTAGAATGACTCCTCCCACTGCAATGGTCTAATGCTTTTCCCTCATAATCGTGCCTTTCGATACAACCTTCCACCAACTCGAGGCAGTTCAAGACCTAGGGCACTAGGTTCATTGCCAAGTCGGATGTCCATACCTAGCTTATACTACAAGAATCAGTTGCAAGTCCCAAGTTAAATCTCCACAATGCCTCCTTTCTGACCTCACCATGGGAGTGTTTGAATCTCCCCTCCTCCACCCACCCATATGTTTTGTCAAATATTTCTTCGAGTCCTCTAGGTGGAGGAGGCTACTTCTTCTTGACCTCTTCTTCCTCTTCCATTTGGATGAATTTGCTCCTAAGACGAGTACCTCAATATGGATGGCTTGCATTGGAGTTAAAACAAGATAAGTGGCAATAGTGGCACAGGGTTGATTTCGGGCATGGAAGGGCTAGTAGAGGCCAAAGTGGTATCCATGGTGAATTGAAGGGTTAGGGGTCTTCTCTAGAAAACTGAAAAGAGTTTTTTAAAGTTTTGAACCAAGAAGCAATTCACTCAGTATATGGAACGATTCACTTGGTAAATGAAAGTTAATGAAAAATTTTATTTAGAGCAAACCACTCAAGGTCAAGCAACGAATCACTAGGTGATCAAGTTAATCGCTCAATAAAGGGCACTAAGACAAAAAAAAAAATTTAGGCTTGGCTCGAGAGAATCGTCGGACCTCAAAAAAGCAAATCGCTTCTCGAAATCTTAAGATTGTTTTTCAAGTTCAATAGGAGGGCGTTTTGCTCAATTTTGGAGCAAATTGTTCCCATTGGCAATACTTTGCAATTCTTCCTTTTGAGTGAAAAGCGTAATGTGCTTGGTATAGTTTTTAGTGGTCAATTCGTTTTCTCACGAGGAGCCTAGGTTCGAGTTCATCTCGTCGTGGCATTAAGGAATTGAAGCAACAACAGAAGCTTGACAGTGTCGGATGAATCAATTTTGGCAAGGCAAGGTTACAGTTTGCTACTTCAACAAAATATGATGCTCGACTTTCAATGGCAATGATGTTGAAATCCCAATTATTCACAATTTTTCGCGATTTTTTGGCCAGCCTAAGTTAAATCTCCTCGAATCACCGATACGGCAATTTTTTAGCAAGTTTTTGAAAAAATCAATGATTTTGATTTTATCAAAAAATCAGCCGCAACCGCACACGTAGAGGTTGCGGCCGATTTAACCAAAAAGTGCACTTATGTCAATTGTCTTTCATTTTACCTATTGCAAGGGAAGAAAGGAGTCTGCCTACCTGCTACCACACCAACCCAAACATGCTAGGGCATCCTAACAGCGAGCGGATTGCAGTTTGAAGGAAAGCAACAGCCACCAACGACAATGCTATACATTATTAACTGATGAAATTCTCCATAAAAAGATGTTGAACTATCAATCCAAACTTATTGCTCAATACGCTTGTATATAGGAGTAATATTTAAAACCACAAATGATATGCTTGTATATTGAAAAATTCAGTTCAGATAGTGAAGGTATTAATGGTTTTGCCATTGAGGTATTAGTGATATATGTTGCCTCTTGACCCCCGACACAGGTGGTGACCGGCACTAGCAGCAAGGCATAAAACGAGGCATAGACACAACAACAAAGAGAGACTACAACTTTTTCTAGGGCAAAGGGCAAAGGCATTCAAAGATCTTGAGACATTGTATTTGTCATAACTCATGACACATTTTGTAATTTGCACCTTTTTTATATTATAAGCAATACAAGAACATTTCAATTTGGGATGCATTAAAATTTCTTTATTTAAGATGTGTTTTCTCACTTTCATATTTAAGGCTTTAAACTTGTATCACCTGCCACTTTCATGTGTGGTTTAAGCTTGTATTACTTATATTATTAATATTTGATTTGCATAATATTAATTCATTGTGATATGCATGAAAAAATCCTTTTTTAATAAAAATTTGCATTTTCTTTGGGTTTTTTTTTTTGCCAATTTTTTCCCCGATTTTTTTTATTCCTGATTTTTTCCGATTTTTCTCCAACCCGATTCTGATCCGATTTTCTCTACTATGCTGGAAATGACTATTTTGATGGTGTTATCATTTGAGCGTGAAGGAGCAAGGTGCACAGCATTTACCTAAAGTTAAGTGGGGATTAAAATGTACTCAAGGCCCATTTAAACCCTTACCTTGACTAAACACACTCTTCCTACATTCAATGCATAGAGTGTCTGATCAGCTCGAAATAAAGCCAAAAAAATTATTTTTGCTATTATGGGCCTTGAGGATTCACTCGAAAGCAATTTGTTCTATAATCTTGACTTTGGCAAAAATTCCCAAGTTCTATAGGTAAAAACATTTTGAGCAACAAGAAGAGAAATAAGAAAAGGAGATCTTTGAGTGCCTTTTAAACGGAAAGAAGAAAAGGGGATGTATGAATGCCTTTTTTTAGGTTTTCACCTGAACTTGGAAATTTTCTCTCTTCCTTTTTCTTATTTTTTATATTTTTCTATTTTTTTATATATTGTCTT
The DNA here is from genome assembly GCA_028583015.1 of Wollemia nobilis. NCBI lineage: Eukaryota > Viridiplantae > Streptophyta > Pinopsida > Araucariales > Araucariaceae > Wollemia > Wollemia nobilis. Next base: position 2,665,962 of record JAQPPZ010002512.1, read on the forward strand.
TGCTTTTGAGAAAGAGGAAAATAGAAGCAAGAATGCTTGTCAGGAAAGAACATTATGAAAATACTATGTGCATATTACATTTTCTTTTCATTTTGAGTTAGATGGGCCTCAGGTGTTGCCCATTAACTGAAATCATCAGCGGTCTTTCATCCATCGTCATCAGCCTATAAGCATTTGGCCATATGACCTGGAGGATTTGGTATGGACCACTCCATAGAGAATCAAACTTTCTATGACTTCATGGCTTAGCCTTGTCTTTGTCACATTTGAACACCAAATCACCTTCCTTGTAATTCATTTTGGTGGCCCTTTTGTCAAGCCATCTCTTTACTAGCATTTCATGTTGCACCATCTCTATAAATGCTTTCTCCCATTCGTCTTCTAAAACCAGTAGGGCATTTAATCACACTTGCATCGGCTCAATATCGGTATCTTCATGCTCCAATTATTGGGATTTTTGGAGAGCAGGGAGTTCCAGGTTTACTGGAAGTAGTACCTTCTTTCCAAAGACTAGCTTGTAGGGTGACAATCCTGTAGAACCCTTAAGTATTAGCTATCTACCCACAACACCTTCCTCTGGTTGGTATGCCAATCCTTTTGTGATTAGGCTATTATCCTTTTCAAAATCCTCACAATGTTCTTGTTGGAGAATTTTGCTAGACCATTGCCTTCTAGGTAATAATTGGAAGTCATTTTTAGCACAAATCCATATTCCAGTGCAAACTTCATTACCCTGAACCCTGTAAAGGCCATGGTGTTGTCAATGATTATTGTGGAGGAAGCCTCAAATTTGGTGATGATATTCTCTACAAGTTGGGTATCCACCTCCTAATTTGTTGATTTGACTGGAATAGCATCAATCCCCCTGGTAAAGTAATCGGTTGTTGTTAGAATTTGTCCATGTCTTAAACTATATAAGAGATTAATCTTGTTTATGAAGTCTTAGCCCCGTTGTTGGAAGGGTTTCGTAAGGATGATGGGCTTTAGGGGCATCGGTGCTTTTCTACTCCTTTCCTTCCCATGAAAGTGCAGCAGGCTTTGCATTCTTTGACCCACCGAAATAATTTGGAAAGGATGATAGGCCAATAATATCATGTCCTCTATATTTTATGTGTTGTGGTTTGGGCAGAATAGTGTCCCATTTCCATCAAAAGTTGGTAAAGCTTTCATAGCAGCAATAGAAAGGAGAATAAGCCCTTAGGTTTAAAGGTCCTGTTGGTTACGAATCTGCCACTTAGGAAAGGATTTTAATCTATTGCGCCCTAGATTCTCCCAACAGATTGAAAGGTCGGAAGGAAGGAATGCCTTTCGTGCCAATCTCCGGAGAAGGCCGGCTCCTATACTAATCTACTTGATGTTTTAGATAAAAGTGTTGGAAAGAGATAGAAATGCTGAAAGAAATGAAATATCATGTGTTTCAGGTGGGGAAGAACAAGCAACACGATCACAAATTAGCATCCAAACCAACAACAATCAAAACAAAACATGTAACAGAAACTGCTATTGCGATTCTGTCCTATGTATCCTTCATTCAGTATTCCAGGTCTACTTAATTGCCAATGCTGTGATCCAGGATTCAGAATGACAACAATCAGAAAAATAAATGACACGATGCAGAAATACTTGCAGAAGGCAGCATAAAAGAAAGAGACAAATAGCAGAGCCAAGGATGCTTTGTATTAAAAGAAGTGTTCTGTTACAGCAGAGCTCTCTAGCAATATGTTCCCCCCGATTACAATGAAATAAACTGCTAATTATAGCAGAATTTCCCCCCCATTACATTGACATTTTCCCTCCAAAACTGGCGGGACAATCGAAACCTGACCCCTATCAGATGGCAGAGAATCCCTTGGATTCCGCCATTTTGCATTACAAGTGCTCCAACAGGGCGTAGTAATTGAAACCTCGTATCCCATTGATGTGGCTGGTACAACTTGCCCTTTGCAGGCTCTCCGGGGACCTGACATTGTCAACTTGATGGGATGGGGGGAGAGATTTGCACTCACGTGCCATGGATATGCTTTAAAGGCTCACCTACCCTGTCTTTGGAGTATACTTTCAATTTCGCCAGGAGGGGCTCAAATCCCGAAACTTCAGCTGCTACTATCTGGGGAGGTACTGTCTGCTTAACAGCTTTGAGAACTGGGGGGAATTGGCCTTAGACACTTCCATATTGATCGCTGTCAGAGGTCGCTAAAAGATGAAGAAACGCCAAGAATTGCTGAATAGCGACGGTGATCTCCGAAATTGGAGCTGGGAGCGACCTCGGGCACAAGCTGTGAAGCGCTCAAAAATTGAGCGATTTCGGGGAGACCTGGTGAGCGACAGCGATCTCGGGCGTGCTCTGTGCTGCAAATCGCTGAATTCCTGCAGCACTGCTGGGAAAGGCGGGCAGCAATAGCAATCGCGAGAGCAGGGGAGTTAAACATTTTTTCTTTGTTTTGCTTTCCTCTGGATCACTGAAAATAAGTGCGATGCCGAGCATCGCCAAGCGGCGACGACGATCGCTGTTGACGGTATCTTCTCTTCCTGCCGTCGCGGGCCCAAAAGGACTACGACGCCAGGCGTCGCCAGACGGCGACGGCGATTGCGGTCAGGGCAACACTTAGCGAATTTTTTGATAGCTTTGTATGTTGCTCCGGATCGCTAAAAATAAGTGTGACGACGGGCGTCGCTGGGAGTCGACGGCCATCCCGGTCGTCAGCACTTAGACTTTTTAATAAACCCTTTGCCACGGATCGCTCAAACTGCTCGCGCCATCGAGGATCGCCCAACAGTGATGGCGATCGCGGGCGCGCCCAACACTTAGATTTTTTAACCCCTTCTAATGCTGCTCTCTGTCGCTCAAACATCTTGCGCTTGCCAGGAATCGCCCAGTAGCGACGACGATCGCGGGCAGGGGTCATTACTTAGAAAATTTTTACATTTTTCTTTCAAACAATGCATCCAAATCTGAAGATTGCTCTGGAAACTGGAAACTGAAATAAACTGAAACTTGAAACAAGAAAACTGAAAACAACACTGAAGAAGGAGGGAGGCAACAACAACCTGCTTGACATTTTTTAAAACTCTTCTACCCCTAGCAAAATGTAGCAACATTCCTGGCGGCTCGCGGGGTATCGAGCTCGCCTCGATGCAAGAATCCATGCCTTTATCCTTTGGGCCCGGAGTCATCCCTAGTCCTTGCTTCTCCTTGCTGCAAGCCTTGGTCTTGCTGCTCTGTTTCTTGTTGCTCCTCCTTCTCAGGATCATCTTCACCTGATTGATTTTCAATGTTCTCCTCCTCGGACTCCTCTTCGGACGACTCCTCTTCTTCTTCTGGATCTTGTTATGGAGGCATTTAAGGGACAATTTGTTGGGGAAAATCCTCAGGATATTGTTGTGTGACTTGGTATGGCAGTGGGAAAGAAGAAATCACGCTTTGTATCGGTGGCGGATTAGGATAGGCCAAGTGTTGATTAGGCAGAGCTTGCAAATTTTGGAACAGAGGACATTACAATCCTTGTTAAGGACTTGGTGATTGGGATGAAATAGGTATTGTTGTAGATTATGCAATGGTTGACTGGTTAGAGGAGGCATTTGATTAAGGGGTTCCCCTGAACTCCATGCACCCCCATTTGACCAACTGGCACTTGCAAATTCTAGAAAATACCCTGGTTCAGGATGTAAATTTATCCAAATTTATTAGATGGTGTAGACTAACCTAAGGACAAGATCGCTACTTTGGAAGCATTATTTTGTCGACTAGACCCAAGCAAACTTTGAATCGGGTTGTACATGTTGGGCAGCTATTTTGGATATTGGAAATCGGAGATTGACTTACGGCAACCTTAAAGGTTATTGGAACTTGATTAGTTGAATGATTATTCACATCGATATGAGGCATTCCATATAATGGATTGCTATGTTTCATGGTGGGTCCTGTAATGGCCCAGGACTAGTTTGGAGAATTTGGAATGCCAAAGGCATAATTGTAAGCTAGTGGGAAACTAGGGAAAACAATCTCATGGGATATAGGGTTTTGGCTATTTTGATCAGCCAAAGGGCATTTTGTTTTAGGAGCAAGAATCGATGTTAGACCAACCTCAGTTTCATCGTCTTAGTGTACCCATGCAATAACTTGTTCTTTTCTTTTCCCTTTTGAATTCCTTCATTGATATGATATAATTTATGCCGATTCAAATCCTTTGCCCAATTGTTGTGTATTTGAGCACATATTCATAAGCTTGGGCTCTCTCATGTATATCCATGCACAAATAGAGTTTCGGGGTCAAAAACTTGAAAATTCTAAAATTTTGGACACAGGAGCGAATTGCTCCAAAAATTTAACTTAAAAATGTTTACCAAAGAAGAGATCCAAATGAATCACCTCTGATTGGAGGCAAATTGCTCCCGTAGTAGGTGATAGGAAAATCTATGATTGATTCTCAAACTTCAAGTGAATGACTCCTTGGATTCAAGTAGGAGAAATTTTACTCTTCGAACAATTCGTTGCTTGTTCTTGGAGCAAATCGCTTCTTAATGTGGAGTGAATTGCTCAATAGATCAAACTTGAATATTTTCTTTAATTTCTCAACCGACTGGCCTCAAATGGAGCAAATCGTTTTAATTTTGAAGTGAATCACTTCCCCAATGAAAAACTTGGAAAAAAATCCCCAAATTTTGGCAAATCACTTTGTGCCCATGGAAAAAGCAATTTTGGTGCTAAAATTGAAGAATTTTACTTATTTGTAACTGCCTTGCTTGCTTGCTCAATTGAGGTTCGTAACAGAGTCATCATTCACAAAGCACCTACAAAATCGAACAAAATCAAACGTAAAAAATAAATATGTGCAAAGTTAGAGTTCAAATCAGGACTAGACTCTATCCCATCATGAAAATCAAGCCCTTGGTCCCACTAGGCATGCTAAAAACATGTTTAAGTGTGGAAAGGTCTAACTTCTTATGCGCCCACAATTTCGTTTCAACAAATTGGAAGAAAGGGGAGTGTGCCCCTCTCAACCTCCGGATTTAGGCCAGCTCCCCACAATCCTCGCTAAATCTAACCAATCTATGCTAAATACATAAAAATAAATGCAAAAATTAAAGTATGGAAATTAAAGTGCATGAAAGTAGATTTTAAATTTTAGGATGTGAAAGATTTAAAGTAAATACAACCGTAATTGGAGCAAGGGCAGTGTATGATCAATCAACATATGAGAAAATCAAATATTAACAATAGATCCCGCATGTGGGAAATGGAATCAAAAAGGAATGACAAGAGGGAAAAGGGTAGTGCCACAATAGTCACACATTCCACAATCTAGGAGGACAATGTCACTAATGGAAAGCAAAAATGCTCATCAATTTCTTTTTAATCCAAGAGGAAAGAGCGATTACAATGTGGGGCTCACAAAGTGTAGCTCTGATTCTCTCAAGGCCAAAAGATAGTCCATGGCTCCTATTTATAGGAAGGCTTCACGCCTAAATTACCTTGGGTGAGAAATTCCTACTCCTAGTAAAAGTAAAGATTTGGGAGCATCTTTAGCAAAATGATGCACCTCCAAATATTACATGCCTCTAAATAAATTCCTAAATAACTTAGAAGGCTTCAAAAATGCTTAGTGGGACAACTTTATGCCAAAATGTGACTTTATAAACATCTTCCTTGGGATCCTTGCACTTCCTTTTACGCTTTTACCTATCAATCAGTGATTTGATCCAAACGGGGGAGCGAATCACTCCGGTCTGGGAGTGCTTCACTCCATTCTACTAGCACTTCACTCTTAAGGGACCAATCACTCCATGTTGTCTAGTGCTTTGCTTCTCAAGAGCAAATTGCACCTCTAGCCAAAATTTTGCAAAACTACGTTTTTGGAGGCCTCAATTGATCTATTCAATGGTTTTGCAAATCTTCAAAATGTATGGGAAGCCCAAGGTAGTAATCAGGTTACTACATGGCACCAATCAATAGTCAATAAGGAAGGAGTAATTCCATGAGATCTCCAATATGAGAGTGGCACTTTGGTGGATGCTACTCCAATAAAATTACAATCACAATACTCAATATCTTGCAAATTGACTACAATACAATTATATTCGTGCCTAAATATAATATCCCACCTAGTAATCCTAGGGAAGGGTAAAGCCCTTCACCAAATAATTAACTTTTGACATTTAACCAATTCAATGTCTTAATACAATGAACCTTGGGTTATGTGTGACCCATGCCAACTACTCCATAACCCCTATATCATAGCACTAGGTACACTCATGCCACCGCCTTTAGCATGTTTCATCTTCAAAACATGGGAAGTAACTGTTGTCACATTTTGCACGGGGTGCAATGTTTTCAATTTTTGTAAGAGAGCTGCTCTTCCTTCTCCCCCCTTTCTCTCTCTTCCCTACATTCTCATTCTTCTCAAAATTGACAGCACTTGCCCTGAAAAATGGCTAAGTGTCAGGGTATGCTGAGATGTTCGGGTTTTTGCGGGCCATAAACAAGGGCGATAAAATGGACAAAATGAGCCCTGGATATTTTATTATTGCAGATCTTCTCGCAAGCTTTCCAACGATATATTATTTTAGGCGATCAGGTCAGCGGATCAAAAGTTATGGCCCCGGGAAGCTGAACCAGGAAACCCAGTTTTTTGTGCGAAGTGCGCACTTCGCCCAGTTTTGGTGCGAAGTGCGCACTTCGCCCAGTTTTGGTGCGAAGTGCGTACTTCGCCCCTCTTTCTGGGCGCACCTTGTAGCCAGGCTGGCAGGCTGACAAAGAAGAAAGATAAAATGCCGGAGCAGGTCGATATGACGGCAGACACCAGTGTTCGCCTGTGCGCAGTTCGACTTCTCAACAGAGCCGGAATGCGCCCTTGACAGGTGTACAGTAGGGGAACAAACCCGGAAATTGACCAAGGCTTGAAGGCCTTCCCCGAATGCACTGATTTTTGCACGCATCCCAAGGAGCTCCGATCCCAAGTGAAGATAGATAGACTGCCCTTCAAGGCAGACATGTGTCACACAGCATAACCCATCATACGACAAGTGTCCAGCTTCGGGATTTGAACCAAGACTGCCGACCAAAAGGGATAAGTATGGGCTGCACCGCCTGTGTCAGCTGCCTCATTTAAGACTGATGAGAGTTTCCACCTGCCTCAGCTACCCACATTTCTGTCAATATAAAGTTCTACCCAACGCGCTGCCACGTGGCTGTTCAACCTTCAGGGAGACCATGCCGAGGGTACAGTCCAGCCCGACAGAAGTCAGCATCAGCAGTTCCGCGGCTGCTTTTGTCAGCTAATGTTTGACTGGGACATTGTGCCCATTAATGTAACCGGGGGGAACTTTGGGCTATAAATACCCACCACGTTTTCATTGTTAAGTGTGGAAGGGGAATGTTTGTTAGGGAACTACTGTGCTTACTGTAACCGTGCTTCTGCTTATGAATACAATCTGTATGCCTGGTTCTGTTCTACTATCTTTATTCTTTTATGCTGTCTTTCATTATATGCCTTAGGCCCACCTGTGTCGCTGCTCGTTAATTCACTTTGGCATTTGGCGATCAGGTTCCTCTAGCATTGCTTGCTTAAAGCACCTTCTGTACTTCATTATTTAAAGCATTCATTATAAATTTGGTAGCAGTTCCATCAGTTGTGTGTGACGTTGCTGGCCCGTATCTGGTGATTGATGCGATCCCTGCCGTTAGTTCCTTGTAGGGAATGTTTGCTAGGGAGCCATTGAAGCTGTGCGGTTAAACTCTCTACCTAACACATATACCTGGCTCTGACATCTCTAGGTTTACTTTCTACCCCTGTCAGTGTACGTATCTGGTGATTGATACGATCCCCTGCTGTTAGTTCCTTGTAGGGAATGTTTGCTAGGGAGCTATTGAAGTTGTGCATACGCTGCTGGTGTATCGGAAGTACGCCTAGGTTTTGCAGTTCCTTGTCATGCTCTGTGTTTGTATGCAGTAAGTAGCGGTGATTGGTGTGTTCCCGTACTGTTAGTTCCCCCCCACCAACCTTTGGACATATTTGTATCTCTTTCTGTACATTTGTCTCTTTCCGTTCATTTATTTCTTTCCTGCACTCTCATCTTACTAACCCCCGAAAGGAGCCGGCCTTCTCCGGAGATCGGCCCGGAAGGCATCCCTTCCTTCCGGCCTTTCAATGTTGGTTCGCGGGTCCAGGGCGCAATAGCAGAAAATCCTTTCCTCGTGGCGGATTCGTGACCAACAAGTAACCAATTATATTATATTCTACGCATTGTACACAATCAGGGCAAATTTGATCACTTATCTATCCATATGAAATCTTCATTTGTGGTTATCTTCTATTGTTTTTGGCTTCCATTTCACACTAATGGCAATAGTTGTTGCTCCTCAAGTTCCATGTACCTCTACATTTGTTGTTTATTTGGTTCCATGTAGATCCATAAAAATTGCTCATTCAATTTCCATTATGACTACAGTCATAGCTCTTATGATGTTGCATACATCTTCTCCATCATTGTCACCTCAAGGTGATGTGGATGTCGATAAGTGACAACCTTAGTCACTGTAATGTCATACCCCTTTTGAAGGCAAATAAAGTTGCCACCCAAAGAGCCAGGTTCCAATCTTGGGTTCCAAACTAAAAAACTTGAATGTCTTGTTTGCTGATTGCTTTGATATCATGTGATTTATGCAAATATGAATTTTTTATACTTTTTGCAATAATACAAATTCTGGAAATAAAAATAGCAACAAACTAGAAATGCTTGTATCTTAAAAACTACTCCTCCAATGACTACGAAATTTAAGCACAAACTTCTTCTAATGATATTTAGCAAACCCAATGAAGGAAATTGTACAAGGATAAGTGTACCCGGAGATCTAAAGGCCTGATATAATTCTGGAAGTTAACACCAACAACAACAAACTTATATATTTATTAAATATGCTTGTAATACAATTTCTCCAGCATACTAATTGTTTTTTGGCTGTCCAACAAAGATAAGACCTCATACAACACAACGAATGCTCCCAATGGGAGGCGTTTGGCCTCAATAAGTGCACGTCCTTCACTGCAACTGGTACGGCCTGTTAAAAACCCTTCACAAATGACATAGATCCTTTCCAAACTGCTGAAGTGTACGGCTGATAAGCTGATCAAAAACTATGAATAATCAGCAATACAAGCTTCTTCAAAACCCAAGCAATCTAATTCAAAATAGCCTCTAATGGTTTGGCCTCACTAGAAACATCTGCAATCTGAAGTAACTCTAAAAATGGCACCAAGTGCACCCCAAAACTCATCAACAACCTGCCACTTTGAAGCTCAAATCATTCCCCGTCACGGAAATGCCACAATCACTCCAAGGATATCTTGCAATCCCAAAAGTGATGTTCCTGCTAGAGGGTTTCGTCTCCAAACAAGCCAAATCTGCCCTTGCCTGTGGTTTTTCGTCACAAACAAGCTGGATATCTTCCTGCAAACTCTGCTGCAAGCAAGCTCCTTTCTCCAAACATGAAATGTAATAACCAAAGATGTCTTCAAATGCTCTCACAACCTCTATTTATTCTTTTCTCGAGCTGGTCGACCCAATGTGGGTAGAATGTGGGATTAAACTTCTTTCTTTTTTACTTGCTTTATGTCAATAATTCATTTACTAATGAACACATATAATGACTTAACTCCACAATATCACTTAATCATATTATAATCTCCCAAAGTGGCGTCCAAGCTAGGCATTAATAAAACCACATTAAAATATACATTATTTCCTTCAAAATGAGTACTCATAAGCCCCCTTACAAATTATAAAGTCATACTTAGGAGAATAATATAATAATTTAATGACTTTATAATAATTATAACTTTGACGATTAAAATCTCCATGACCGCTCATCCAAACTCACATCTGAAGATAGAAATGAGTACCCATTTGGCCAAACTAGCCACTCGTAGGACTTCCGCTCCGCCAAAACCAACTTACTAAAAATAGTAAGTTCCCTGCACTGATAACCAAACGGGTCTAGTCAATCAACTAAAGATATATCTGGATACCCATTAAGCCGAAGATGCCAGTCATACTTTCCGTTTCCCAAGAATCCAACCCTAATTGACTTACTAAAAATAGTAAGTCTCTGAAAATACTGCCAAAAACGGTCCTGAAAGCTGACAACTATGAATGCAGATCGTCCAACAATATCTCCATAACACCTAGTGTTTCCTAAACACTCGACATTGCCTACGAAACCTTATGAATAGGCAAGTCCATATTACGCTCTGTTAGCTAACTAGGATGGGGACATTACAGTCACTTGTTCCTCTTCCTTTGGCTCTACAACATTTTGTTGCTCTGATTTATTTTATTTTGGCTGCTCCTTATATTCTTCATGTTTTTCTCTTTTATGTATTTCTTCTAGCTCTTCTTTCGACTCTTCCTCCTTCTTTTGCTAGTTCTTCCTTTTGTTCCTTTGCAACGCCTTCTGTTGCACATGATTGTTAACAATACCTAATAAATCCAACCAAGGATATCCCAAAACATTATCCAAGTCATCTGTAGCAATAGCATAAACATTTGAGACCAAGACATTTATCAATAATAACCTTCAAATCATGAAAAACATACTCACCCTCAACTTATGTGTTCTTAATATTTTTTCTTGAAACTCCAGTTCCTTAACCAATTCAATATTGATGATAATTATACCTGTGGCTAGGGAAAATATATATTAAACATGATGCCCCTTTCCTATTGAATGCATCCATGAAACTACAAAATAGAATCTCTAGCTGGAAACAAATGTCTTGGACCTTTATTTTGTTCTTTTCGATCCAACGACATGGTTCCTTCTTCCTTCTTATAACCTCCTCTTTCTCCTTCTTAGACCAGTTTATTCCTCTTGAATGATATCCTTCAAATTACTTAACCTCTTATCCTTGCTCTCCAACTCTTCTTTGCCAACCTGTAACTCTCTTTTTATCCTCAAAATCCTAGGTTTTCATTTGGTCAGGAAGGTTTGTTTAGCTTCTTCCCAACTGGGCCTAAAATTCTTATTTAAAAAACTAGTCCACTACTGACAAGCTTCCCCTTTTAAATAATCAAAAATATGATAATGCCATAAAGGGAACATATGAAAGTATTCAGAAAATGTGATCCACCATTCTCTAGCATCAGTATCATCCTCTCAAGAAAATTTTGGCAGCCCAATGATGTCTCAAATAAAAATAAAAATGAAAAATAGGGTTTCGTGAAATGACGGCTTTAGAAAAACTAGGATTCCATAGATCTCCTTTTTATCACCAATTTCATGCCAAAAGATCATAAAGACAAGTGGATCTGGAAACTTCCTTCAAAGCACAACAAAACACTTAATTTGCTTACCCAAATAAGAAAATAATATGATTTTCCTCTTGCAATATGAAAAAACATCAGTACAGCTGTCCTGTAAGGCTGACTTAACCAGGTCATAACTCCCTTAAAACTGCTCAGGTATCATCATCTGGCCGCATAGATTTTTAAATGTTGAAAAAGGCGGTGCAGAAATCATCTAAATCGGATGCTTTTGTGCAAAGATATGCCTTTTTGGAAGATGAGGCATTTCTCTCAATTTTTTGCCAAACAATGCTAATTTAAACAAAAAAAATCTGCTTCCCATAATTGTCATTCTAATACCACCTGTTATGAAAGTTGATAGACAATAACATGAATCAGTAACCAAGATCCAGAAATATCAAATGAAAACACCACGCAACAGATCCACACAGGAAAGGTATATAGAAAATAACACAGTTACCAAGTCAACAAAATAAAGTCTAAACAGAAGTTACAAATAAGTGCAGTTTGGTTTTTCAGAAAAGGTTCAGTTTGGTTCGAAAAATAAAAATAATATATATATATAAAGTATCAAAAATGGAAATATCAGGAGAGAAACAACTCAAGATATGGCAGCTCCTAGCCGAGGGGCATAGAAGCAACAGTCAATAAAGGGAACTACGCTTACTGAGCAGCCTGACCTCATTGATCCTTGTGACTGAATTGTTAGGTATATCACTTAAAGGGTTGGACAGGCAACCATGCAGGGGTTGTAAAAGCAATAGCTTGTTTCAACTATATGGGATGGATTAGAAACGTGCCACCTTTAGAGAGAGGAATCCACTTGACCAATAGGGATAGGAAGTGCAGTTCATACCCGCCGGATTTCATGGGAACCATATGCATGCATTACCACTCATACAACTCTTTTCTGCTCTGTTTGTGTTAGTCAGTCTCCATTCCAGGCCAATCCGCAATTTATGGATCATCAGTGGTATATCCCTTCAGATCCTCCCATCGGTTCCATTGTCACACTCCCCACATTATTAAAATATGCCAAAGAGAAGAAATATATAGAGTTTGGAAATTAAAAATCTTATAAACCTTCAACATTGGCTTAGTATTAGATTTTGATTTGAAACTTTAGAGTCTAGACTGTATGTTTGGAATGGACTGATAACAACTCTTAAACATATGCAACATGAAAACCTGCATCAAGTTCAACACCCAGGCTATTACTAACATCATGTTCAACATCAAAACCTACAGCAGGTTCAGCATAATCATCAAATAATTTCCTGGTTTTCTTTAGTTAAGTGAAATGAGGTTATGTTACTTTTTACAGTCCTCGAGAATTGCACATATCAGACCACCCCGTACTCCTTTGGGTGTACTATGTATGGTAGGAGGCACTCATGTTATGCTATCTGCGTACAAAACATGGTTCTCCAAGCCAAAAATCGCTATCCTCATCTGTAAGGGAGTGTATAAGCAATTGCAGATTGCAATTCACAAAGACAAGATATGATAGCTTTTAGCTCCTAATCAATTTCTCTTATTTGTATAAATCAAATCATGTGTGCTCCTATTCCTTTCACATGCAGAAGCCCTAGAACACTGACTGAAAAATCAGCACAGCAAGCCTTTGCAAATCTGGAGTAGAAGCCCCATGATTCTGCCACCATATAACTTGATGTGCTTAAGTCCTGTCTGTTTTTGCCTCCTTTGTACCAAGCATTTTCTCCTGCTTCCTGAAAATTGTAAGTTGTCCACTCACCTTGCTTTTCATATCTTGATCACAAAGCAACCTGTTTATCATTCCAGATTAACCTGACTTCATCTCCTTATCTCCATCAACTGATATAGGATCAACATGGTAAGCTATTGCATGCAAAGGACATGGAGAAGTCTCCATCTATTGTCCACAACTTCCACATTCAGTAGACTTCTTTAGAATTATCTTCCAAAATCTTTTGAATTTCTTTTGCACTATACATGCCCTCATAAAAAAAGTCGATGTAAGGCTTCACAACATCAACCATTCTTAAAATTTAAACAAGGGGCTCACACATGCTTTAGAAAAGAAAAAATTAGCCCCCTCCCAAAATCCACTTCCTAAGATAATATTTTCAATAACTTTTGAATGGCCTTCCGTCAAAAGCTTAGAATTGGCCCATTTCTCACTAGCAACCACTTTTCTCAATGGTGTACTCTCCTCTAGCTCGCTTTGCAAAGTAATAAAGTTGAAGGCAAATCTATTTTGAACATGGGAAAGAAATTCTTGAGTAAAGGTGAGTATAAACTTGGAGATCAATGTTCCTGCTGCCACAACGTTTTTATTAATTCCAAAATTGACGGGTTTTCCAACAAAAGATCCAACATATAAGTTGTGCAAGGTATCCAAAGAAGATGTGGAAGTCTGTCCGTAATTAATTCACTGACTTGAACAATGTTTTCTTCTCCAATCTCTGAAATAGCAACTTCAATGCTTTTGACAATAATGAGCAATTTTGACCTCATATCTTGTATAAATGCATTTTATATACATGACACCATGATGGCATGGTGCCAGACAGTTAAGGAAGGGCCTTCATCTTGAATCAAACCATCCATCTCTTACAATTGTACATCCTGTTTTCTTTTCTCCCATCTTTTTCCCTTTCATTTAGTTCACAAGATATGACTTGAACATCCTCATCAAATAGACCAATTCCTAGGATTTCATAAGAGGGCAGTAACATTTTCCAAAATTGATAATTGCATCTATGAATTTTTTGAAATGATGTCAATAAATTGCATTGAAAGGTATTGCTTCTAAAAAAAATCTGCGTATCACCTGTTGCCACATTTTGCACAGGGGTGCCATGTTTTTGGTTTCTGCAAGTGAGCTGCTCTTTTCCTTCCCTTCTCCTCATTTTCCCTTTCTTCTTTTCTCCCTTTCTTCCTCTTCCTCGCAGCTTCATTCCCTCTTCTTCTTTCCCCCTTTCTTCCCCCAGTAGAACCTCAGCAGGTGTACCTTGAAAAGTTTCTAAGTGTTGGGGCGACACCCGACTTCGCAGCGAAGTCGGAGTGCGCCCCTCAAGTGGAGCGCAGTAGGGAACCCGAAGTGCGCACCAGGACAGGAGATATTTGAAAATTTGACTAAGTGTCAAAGGGCGACACCCGACTTCGCAGCGAAGTCGGGGTGCGCCCTTCTTCCTGGGCGCACTAGGGGAATAGTTCATCAGAAAAACGGCTAAGTCGTTGGGCGACACCCGACTTCGCAGCGAAGTCGGAGTGCGCCCCTTTTCCAGTGCGCAGTCCGAACAGCGGATGAAGACAGCCAAGCACCGGTGCGCAACCCGACTTCGCAGCGAAGTCGGAGTGCGCCCTTTGACCGGTGCGCAGTTGGGTAAAGTCAACTCAGAAATTTGCTAAGGCAAGAAGGCCTTCCAACTGCGTTGTTTTCCTCCTGCGCAACCCGATAGCGCCCGAATTCCTGGCGAAGTTGGATAAGCTGCCTTTCAAGGCAGACACGTGTCACACCTCAGCATCCGACAAGTATCCACCTTCGGGATTCGAGCCAAGACTTGACCGCGCAAGGACAAAGCATGGGCTACACTACCGGCGCCATCTGTCACCATTTAAGCCGATGTGAAGTGCCATCTGCCGCACCTACCCGCATTCCTGCTGACCGAAGACTTGACCCAACGCGCTGCCACGTAGCTGTACCGCCTTCAGGGACACCATGCTGCAAGGACAGTCCGGCCCGACAGAAGTCAGCATCAGCAGCTCCTCAGCCGCTCGTGTCAGCTACTGTCTTGTCTGGGACTTTGTGCCCATGAATGTAATCGGGGGGGAATTTTGGGCTATAAATACCCACCACATTTTCATTGTAAGGTGGTGGAAGGGGAATATATTGCTAGGGGACAATTGTAGTTGTGCGTTTGCCTCAAATACAGACATACACTTGGCTCGCTTCTTGTCTTTTATCTTGCATGCTGCCTCTCCTTGTCATTTCTGCCTCATGTTTCTTGTGTCATTGCTTGCTGTTGTACTGAACTCTGGACTCCAGCATTTGGTGGCCAAGTATTCCTGGAATGCATAGATAGAGGATACATGGGATCGCCGATAGCTGTAGTTTCAATGTATGTTTGTAGATGAATGTTGTTAGTAGTGGTGATTGATTCGTTGTCGTGCTGCTTATTCCCCCCACCCAACTCCAATCACATTTGGAATCCCTTTCCGCACTTTTATCTCTTTCCGCATTTTTATCTCTTTCCTGCACTCTTATCTTAACCCAACCCCCATAGGAAGCCGGCCTTCTCCGGAGATTGGCACGGAAGGCATTCCTTCCTTCCGGCCTTTCAATCGGTGGGCGAATCTGGGCGCATTAACAACAAATCCTTTCCTCATGGCAGATTCGTAACCAACAGTTTCTCTGGCACGCCCGGTGGGACGCATGTTATTCCAATTTGATAAACCCGCCTGTGTCAAACGGTTTCACCGGTGGGACATGGAAGTTTCCCACCCCCAAACAGAATCGAAGTACTAGTGCTCGCTTCATTGCTGTTCAAAATCTGAGCACCTGGACTCTGCAAATTATCTGAACATTCTCTGAGTCCGTGAAGACCGGTCCTAACGCCTTCATGCAAACGAGAAGGTGGCGAGCAAGGAATCCGGAGAACCCGCCTGACTTTTACGAACTTGACATTGACGCTCCAGGCGAGCGCGTCAGGCTGGCTGATTACCAAGCTCGCGAAGAAGAAATCCAAGAAGAAGCCGAGGCTGAAATCCAAGAAGCCGAGGCTGAGATTGAAGAAGTTGAGGCCGAAGAAGAATCCACATCTTCGGACAGTTCCGATACCGAGTACACTACCGGGTCAGAAGCAGAAATGGCTGATCATCTAGACGATGATGACCTCTTCCCGGCGGTGGATTCTACGGGGCCCTTGGCCCTAGTCGGACAGCAAGTTGTGCCCCCTGCTGCCTTAAAGTCTATCCCTACGTACGACGGCTACGGCAAGACGGCGTATGAACACATCCAGGACATTCTTGCCCTGGCTGCGCTACACTCCATCACTGACGAAAGTGTGAAGACCCGTCTGCTGGCCCTTTCCCTAAGGGGAAAGCTTCTCTACTGGTGGAGATCACTGCCAGAGGGATCCATCACAGGGTGGCGACAGTTAGCCGGCAGGCTCGTGAAAGGATGCAACGAGTCTGCTGATCCCTCTTCTTTGCTGCATCAGTTCCAAAGTATTCAGAGACACCCCCAAGAGGAGGTGTCAGACTTCAACATCAGGTTTGCGAGGTCTTGGAAACGAGTGCCTCGCGAACTCCGACCGTCAGCAGGTCAGGCCGCCTACTACTACCTGAGATCTTTCAACTCAGACATTTGCCTGCTGCTGAAGGTTGCCAGAATCAACACGTTCCCTGCTCTGTACGAAGCTGCCCAACAAGCTGAAATGGACATCATCTCCATCGGCAGGCTTCCGCACAGAGTGCAACCGCCCATCTACCCTGATTTTCCCCGATCGCAGTATCCGTCAGCTTCTGGTTCGGAGCCGTCCACTTCAGGACAGCAACCCCAGCAGCAATGGAATCCGGCGCCGGTCGTGAACCCTTACGGCCCGCCGCAGATTCATTATCCGCCTCCCCGTCCTCCGCGTTTTCCAGCACTTCCTGCTCCCCCGCAGCATGCACAATATTCAACTCCTCCTCCATTGGCTGCATTGCCTCCCCCAGCTCAGTTGCCGCCGCCTCCTGGCCATGATATTCAGAATCAAATCCTACAGGAGGTACGGGCTCTGGCCTCTGGCTATCACACCATGTCTAACGACATGACTGTCCTGAAAAAGAAGCAGGCCCAGATGGACCTAGCTCCAAGGAGGCCATATCCGCCCCCGGCATTGACAAAGGATCGGCCCCCCGAGCAACAATTGCAACGGCGGCCCCCTCCGAGGAATGCTGCCATTGAGGATGAACCTGGTACATCTGACCAGGTCAACTGGTGCACCACGTGCAATGACCCGCATGCCGAGGAAGACTGTACGCTGCATCAGCACTACCTCCAGACCTTGGCCGGCAGCGCCATAGAGGACGAAGAACTCTACATGATCCTGGGCGACGAAAGCAATTTCGCCGTTTCAGACGAAGTTCCGATGCCGCCTCCTGCCAAGGAAAGCAAGAAGTCTGCCGAAGCTGCAGCCAAACCCTTAAAGGTGTACGCCAGAAGAGACAAGGCGCAACCTGAGGAGATACCGCCCTACAAGAGGCTGTGGCCCTACACAGCCAAAGACAAGGCTCCTCCGGCGAAGACTCCCGCAGTCAAGCCTCCCGTAGCCAAACCTCTTCCGGCTAAAGCTCCCGCTGCTCAGCCTCCAGCTGAAACAAAAGAACAAGCTCAGGAGAAGCTGAGATATCCGTCTTTGACCAAGAGACAGAGAGTTGAGGCCACTCAACAATACCGGACGAAGTATGAGCCGGCAAAAGAAGCGGAAGGAGCTAGCACTTCAGGCTACAGCATAGTAGACGAGTTGAAGAGAACTCCCGCAAGAATCGGCATGTATGATGCTCTTCAGCTCCCAGGCGAGGTTGATCTGCTGCAAGAATCTCTGAAAATCATGAAGAACGGCAAGCAGATACAACCCACTGTCTCGGTGCAACCCCGACAGTCTCAGCCACTAGGAAGAACAGACCACCTCCCTTCTATCTATCATTACGGATGCAAGGGTACATAGTACACAACTGCATGGTGGACTCTGGCGCTTCCACGACCGTAATGCCGAGAGCCGTCTGCGACGAGATCGGGATGGAGTACACAAGGAGCAGCCAAGGCGTGCTGCAACTAGACGGCACCCCTGTCAAGACAGTCGGTGTCATAAAAGACATCCCCATTCGGCTGCACAAAGCTCTCGACATCGTGGTCATCCAAGAGGTTGTGGTCGTCGACTTGGAACCCTACTTCGGCATGTGTCTCTCCAGGGAGTTCACTGCGAAGTTGGGAGGGTATCTGTCTCTGGACTACTCTCACATGGAAGTGCCCTTCAAGGGAAGGAGGCTGAAGATTTTCAATGAGAAGCCTTCCACTTACTTAGTAGAGAAGATACCCGGAGAAGAGCCTGAGGATTGCATGGTTCAGCTGTCGGAGGAGGAACTGGTGACAGTGGACATGACGGAGCAAGCTCTCGAGCAGCTGCAAGTAGAAGATGAATTCTCCTTGCGGGACTTCAACGCCGTGATTGAAACAGAGCAAGGCTGCTACACCATTGTTCAGCCTGAGAGGCTTGACAAGTCAGCCAGGAGAGAAGTGGGACCTGCACCTGAGAAGCTGTGGAAGCTTTTCTTTGATGGCGCGCGATGCAAAAATGGCGCCGGTGCTGGAGTACTTTTGGTTTCCCCAACCGGGATCCAGAAGGATTACACCTATAGGCTGGCTTGGAGCTGTACCAACAACGCGGCGGAGTACGAAGCCCTGTGCTTGGGTTTGCGAAAGGCGGAGAGGTTGGGAATCAAACATCTGCAGATCTACGGAGATTCAGAGCTAGTATGCCACCAGATCACGAACAAGTGCGCCTCCAAAAAGCACTATCTCAAGGCGTACCGAAATCGGGTCTGGGATCTGATGGAGTCTTTTGACTCGTTGAATGTCAAGGCTATCTCACGAGAGAAAAACAAGCATGCTGACATTCTGGCGTCTGTTGGAGCCAGGTACGTTCCGGCTGATGACACTGTCCAGAAGCCGAAGCCGGTTCGTACCATTTACAGGCCTTCTGTGCCTGATAAGGACACCCACTGGCAGGTGTTCAACTGTGACGAGGAGATCGTCACATTTTTGGTAAATGAAGCCTGTTCAATCGAAGGTAGAGACCCTGATGACGAGCAATATGAGGGGTTGATACAATTAAAAAACAATCATGTCCCAAAAGGACTGATTACTCTTAGAGAGTCTCTTTGATCAAAATGACAGAGCCATATCTCACCGGATCAAAGTAGACCCGAAGCAGTATGCTGACCTGGAGCTGGAACCTGGTAAATCAATCAAGGTCGGGACAGACTGCACCACAGAGGAACTCGAGCAGATCAGAGCATTATGTCAAGAGTTCCCTGACATAGTAGCCTGGAGCTACCAAGACTTGAAGGGGTATGACGGAGAAATAATCCAGCATACCATTGAGCTAGAAGATGGCGCCAAGCCATTCCGGCAAAAGCAGAGGGCCGTCAATCCAAAAATCGAGGCCATGATGAAAGCCGAGCTCTTGAAGATGCTGGAGGCCAAGATCATCTACCCCATCAAGCATTCATCCTGGGTTGCGAACTTGGTTCCTGTGAGGAAGAAGAACGGAGACATTCGTCTTTGCGTGGATTTCAGAAATCTAAATCAGGCCTCCCTCAAGGACCATTACCCGCTTCCCCAGATCGATCAGATCCTCCATATAGTTGCTGGAGCCCAGAGATTTTCCCTCTTAGACGGTTTTTCCGGCTACAACCAGATATGGGTCAAGGATGAGGACCAGCACAAGACGGCGTTCACCACCAAATGGGGGACGTTCGCCTATCAGCGCATGCCTTTCGGCTTATCCAATGTTGGCGCCACATTCCAAAGAGCCATGGACCTGGCCTTCCGAGAGCTGCTCAACAAAGTGATTGTCATCTACTTGGATGACATGACTGTTTTCTCTCACAAGCGAGAAGATCATGTTCCTCACCTGCGGCAAATATTCGAAAGGTGTCGAGAATTCGGCATCTCCATAAACCCGAAGAAATCTGTCTTCGCGGTGAAAGAAGGAAAGTTGCTGGGGCATGTCATCTCCGAAAAAGGCCTGGCTATAGATCCTGATAGAGCAGAGGCCCTCCTCCGCTTGCCCGCCCCAATCGACAAGAAAGGGCTGCAGTCCTTCTTCGGCCAAATCAACTTCGTGCGGAAGTTCATACCGGACTTCGCACAGGTGATCAAGCCTATGGCCGAGTTGCTGAAAAAGAATACAAAATTTCTGTGGACTGAAGAAAGGGAGCAAGCCTTCGAGGAGATCAAAGCTCGCATTGCACAAGCACCGGTGTTGATCAACCCGGACTACTCCAAGGATTTCATCCTGTACGCGGTGGGAGAACCAGAGAGTTACGCCGCAGTCCTGACCCAAAAAGGAGAAGATGGCGAGGAGCGCCCCATCGCGTTCCTGAGCCAAGTGATACAGCCGCACGAAGAAAAGTACAACTTTATAGAGCGGCAGGTTCACGCTGTCATGAAATCTCTCCGAAAGTTCAGGCACTTTGTCTCCCAGAGTAAGATCACTGTCTTTGTGATCCACCCGGACGTTCGAAGCTTCATCATACAAGGAGAGCCGGGTCACAAGAGAGCAGGATGGATTGCCAAAATCCAGGAGTTTGACATCGAAGTGCGGCCAACCAAGCTAATCAGAGGCCGAGCCTTGTGCCAGGAGCTAGCCCGAAGCGCGGCAGCCGAGATATCCGCCTGTGAGTGGGAGGATCCAGCAACACGCATCAACCTAGCCAACTCCTTACCCGAGGAGTGCGACTGGACAGATGAACTGGTGAGATATTTCTGCACCGGAAGATGTCCAGACCACATGAACGCCTCACAAAGAAGGAGGTTTCGGCTAGGTGCACTGAAGTACACTCTTCGCCCCGAGGGGCTTTACTTTAAAAACATCGACGGCATCCTGTTGCGGTGCGTCAGAAAATCAGACCAGTCTAGGGTCCTTGGAGAATTTCACTCCGGGATGCCTGGAGGTCACCATTCTGCAAGGCCTACGGCCTTGAAAATAATCAGAGCTGGGTACTACTGGCCCACTCTGTTCACAGACGCTCATGCGGTCTGTTCCAAGTGTGATCAATGCCAGAGATTTGCTGGCAGAAACAGAAAAGCACCCCTGCCCCTTCAACCGATCCAAGCCGAGACTCCGTTTCAGCAATGGGGTCTGGACTTCATCGGGGTGATCTCGCCGAACTCTGCAGCGGGACACAAGTTTATCTTAACCGCCACCGATTACTTCACACGGTGGGCAGAGGCGATCCCCACAAAGAACGCCGACCAAGAGACGGTCATCAGATTCCTTGAGAGCCTGATTACCCGTTTCGGGGTCCCCGAGTCAATAGTGACGGACAATGGTCCGGGGTTCGCAGGCGCAGTACTCACGGAGTACACCAGCAAATTCGGCATCTATCACAAGATGTCTTCCAACTACTACCCGCAGGGGAACGGTCTCGCCGAGTCCACCAACAAGAATCTACTGAAGATCATCCGAAGGACAGTGGAAAATAACAAGAGGACTTGGCACCTACTCCTGAATCGGGCGCTATGGGCGGACAGAATTTCATTCAAGAAGTCCATCAAAACGTCCCCTTATGCGCTCGTGTACGGCAAAGAAGCTGTCTTGCCAACGCACATTGAAATACCCGCTCTCTGGATGCTTGATGAGGAAAGAAGCAGCGGGGATCCAGTAGAAGACAGACTTTGCCAACTGCTGCAGTTGGAAGAAGACAGAGAGAAAGCGTACCAAGCCTTCACCAAACACGCTGAAGCAACTCAAGGCTGGTTCGCAAAAGGCACCACTGCCCGAGTTTTCAAAATCGGGGACCTGGTGCTGAAATGGGACTCGTTGAAGGCGAAACCCGGCAACCATGGAAAGTTTGATGCCCTCTGGGAGGGCCCCTATCAGATTGCCCGGGTGAATCAGTTCAACGCATATGTGCTCCGGGACATGGAGGGACATCCTCTCCCCATTCCCGTCAACGGGTTCCACCTGAAATTGTACCACCACTGAAGGCACCCGAAAGGGGTCCTTCTTTGTACAGATTTCCCTTTTTGTGTTTTAAGTTTTCATCATGTAAAAATTTCAGTTTTTCAGTTTTTAGTTTTCCAAGTAGCCCAAGTAGGTCTGAGGCAAATGCCCGACTTCGCAGCGAAGTCGGGCAGCGCTCATCAAATGGGGCGAAGTAGGGAAGAAAGCAGTTGAAAAAGGAACTAAAATGTCTAAGTCTGACTGCCCAACCCGACTTCGCAGCGAAGTCGGGCTGCGCCCTCTCCAAAGGGCGCAGTCGGGTAGCAGACTACAAAGAAATGCCAAGAATCGGACTGCCCAGTTGCTGGGCGAAGTCGGATTGCGCCCATTTTTCGGGCGAAGTCCGACTGCGCCCCCAATTTCGGGCGCACCCTGGGTGATCCAATAGAAGCTGAAAGCGCCTAAGTCTATATCCAAGTGCGCCCATTTTGGGGCGAAGTTCGACTTGCGCCCACTTTTGGGGCGAAGTTCGACTTGCGCCCCGAATTCCGGGCGAAGTTCGGCACATGTTGGGTTATGGACTATAAATTTTCTTTGAAGAGTGTGCCCGAATGGTGGCGGTGACGTCAGCAACGGCACAACAATCGAGGAGGCTTTAAATGATTGCGCAATTACCAAAAAAGATGCATTTAAAGGGTAAGGTGCGTTTTGGGCCAATAAAGCACGCTTTTCCAAAAAAGCCCATGCGCAGCCGCCAAAATCATAACGTCTCCACCAACCCAGAGTTAACTGCCCTAACTCCCTCCCTCGCGCCATTAATGATTGCAGTCGCTGTCTACAAAAGGACCCTGGCACGGCCAGAAAATTCATAATGTTCGAGCTGACTCCCGGACTGCAAAGAATAAACCTGACAAGCTCAGAAGCTGTCGTTCCTGTCCCTGATTGTTTCGACAAAGATGGACAAGGGGAAAGCGCCCGTACAGGCGCAATCAAGTGAAGAACCACGCGAAGCTGAGTCTCCAGAGTCGAGCGCTCATGAGAGCGCAGCGCCGCAGAAGGACAAGAAAGGAAAATCCAGAACGAAGAGGCGCGTAGTTGGCCAGACTCCGCCGCCACCCATCAATCGTCTGTCTGGATACAAGGATGGTTCGTTTTCCATCAGTCTCACGAAGCTGCGTCTGACTATCGCAAAGTGGGTGGATAAGGTTTCGCCTTCCCACCACCTCGGAGCGGCATACAAATCAAACCTTTACTGGTTCCTGTGCCCTCCGACTCACTGGTGCCCGGAGCTGGTTGAAGTGATTGCTGAATATTACAAACCAGCTGCGCGGCAGGTCTGCGATAATAAAGGAAGGGTGTTGTTCACTCTCTTCCGAGAGAGCATCCAGCCAGCATTCGCCCCAGGGCTTCAGTACAGCCCAGACGCAATTATCAGAAGGGTGAACATAGAAGAGCAGACCGGCAGATTTTCTCAGACGAAGCGAATGAGAGAGTTCCTAAACTCCGAGCTGAAGACTCCGCTGGCGGCTGGACAGTGGCCGACTGGCCCCATACCGCTGGACCGATTCGAGAACAGATATATCTATATCATCCTGGCGTGGGTCCTCGGCTGCGACTCAGACAGGGTGGTGCGGCCTTTTCAGCTGGCGATGGCCGAGTGCATCCTGCACGGGGAGTTTTACGACTCCACGGCGCAGAAAGGCGGGAAGCGCCCAATCTTCTACGACTGGGCGGACTGGTTGGCCTACGCAATTCATGCGAGCTTGGTGAGACTGCAACAGAAGCAGTCGACGGACTTCCGGTTTTGCTCTTTTCTCACATGGCTATGCCTGTATCACATGCATCACCGGATGAACGTCCCCAACCTGAAGAAGCTGAGCGAACAAGGAGAGCCGCTCCCCGTGTACGAGTGGACTGAGGCCCTGTACCGGAAGGGCTCATTTTATGATTTCAATGTTCAATTTCTAGGCCAGGCAATGGGATTGTTCAACCGGGGCGCGACTCGCCCACCAGCGGCTATGACGAAGTGTCTGTCGAACAATGAGTTCGGGGATACCTTCAGGCTAACTCAGGGCATTGTTGTCCGAATCTACGGATTCAAGGGAATGCCGTGTTTGTTGCCCTACTTCTGCACAGACCATCAGTTCGGGATGGAGGTGGCGCGGCAAATGGATTACGTCGAAGAGGAATTTGGCCAGGGAAAGAAGAGGGGTCACATATTCAAATATCCTATGACCTGGGCCAATATTCAAGTCTTCGAAATCGGGCAGCACGTTTATCTCGAGCGGGAGCTGATGGAAATGGGCCTGATTATGCTGCCCCAACGCTGGAAGTATGACCCAATCGGGGTCCGGGGAAAGTTCACGCACATCTGTCCTAGAGCTGAAATCATGCAAGAAAGAAGGAACAGGACAGGTGCGGACCTCCACTGGCGCATTCATTTGATGCAGTCATGGCCACCATGGCATGAGTTTTATTGTGAGGAGGTCACTTACGATCCTGATCGGAACCCGGACCATCGAATGGAGTCAGCTGGATTCAAGAAGTTCCTCGCTAAGGTGGCGCCGCTCAACTGGCATAAGGACAAAATCCTCGAATGTTGGAAGATGAGGTGTCGCACGCAACACGACAAATCAAGCCGGAGGAACCTTGCCGTTGATGATGAGTTTTCGGCACTTTATGATCAACATGTCGACACGTGGCAGCCCTTTGAATTTCGCAATTGCGTCCCCTGAGGCGCAAATATAAGGTATAAAAGAAGGGCTACCTCTCAGTCATTATCAACCCCAGCGACTTCCAGCGCGACTCCATCCAGCAGCCAAGTGGGCCCGATGCAGCCTGTAGCTCCTGTGGCAGTGCCCGAAGCGGCGCAAAGGTCAGAGCGGTCAACTCCCGAGCTGGCTCCTCCAGCAGAAACAGCGTCAGTACCGCCCACCAGCGGACCGAGTGCGGCAGGTATTCTCCCAGCGCGACCCAGGTACAAGTTTACCGTGGGGACATCAGCGCCTGCCGCCCCTTTATTGCCGCTTTCTTCTGGACCAGCCACGGCGTCGGGAGAAAAGAAAAAGAAAAAGGTCGAGAGGACCAAGCGACCCAAGGAGCCAGTGCAGCAATCAGCCGCAGAGCAGCCGCAAGCAGCAGCGCCGGAGGTTGTCTCTTTAGACAGCCCCGAACCAGAAGCAGACATCCAGGCTGCGACCATCCCTTCAGCGTCGGCTCAGGCGGAGCCCGCAGGTACGTCCTCTGTGCCACTTGCCCAAGTCCGCGTCGGCCCTGCAAAAACCCCATCTTCCACTTCATCAGGGCAAGCCGTAGCCGTGTCTCCCGCCTCACAAGCTACCCCGCCGTCCAGCGGCCTCCACTCGTTTGACCAGTTTGCTCAGGATCCCAACGCCTTTCAATCCCTGAGTCAAACCCTAGAGCTCTTCCCCGCAGCTAGCGCCGAAGCTGCTCCCTCATCTCCGCATCCTTCACCCCAGCCGACCGAAACCCTACCAGCGCCATCCACTCAAACTCCTGTCACCCCTAGGACCCGGTCGCCCTCAAAGGCTACTACCCCCTCTGGTATCCCTCCTACTTCACTGTTCGCGGGAAAGATGCCGCAGCAAGCCCAGGCGCTGGAAGACCTCGATTTCATGAGCATCACCGAGGACCAGCCTCTGGCAGTAAGAGCCGTGGGGGGATCAGCCTCCTTTCTTCAAGGCGTTAAGCGCAGAAGGGCCGAAGAGATAGCCGCCCCGGTCAAGCGCACAAAGTTTGACCTAGATCGGAGAGTGCTTACGACAGAAAAGCTGATTCCTAAGGTGAAGAAGCCTCTCCGTGACATGACCGAGGCTGACTATGAGCTTCAGACAAAGGAGAAGAACTTTGATGATATCAACGAGGAATACGAGATCCGCGGTATTCGTCGTAGAACAGACAACCTCCTTGTCAAGCATCTCGAGACCCAGGAGGCGCTTTTCCAGCTGCAGAATACCACAAGGCAGCTCGAAGAAGACTTGGCTAGGGCCACTGCGCAGTTGGGGTCAGCACAACAAGAAGTAGAAGATCTTAAGGCTCAGCTGGCCGCCGCTCAGCAAACAGCCGAGCAAGAGAGAAAAGCAGCGCTAGAGCAGGTTTCACAACTGCAAGATTCGCTGAAACAGGCACAGTCGCAGCTCGCAGAGAAAACATCACAAGCGACGGCCTTTTCCAAGAGCAAAGCAAAGGAGATGCGCGCTAGTCTGCTACAAGGTTGCAAGCCCAACCTTGTCAAGTCTTTGACAGTTCTGGATTTCGTATCCAGAATTGAAGAAGTGTCTGCCCAGGGAAAGCCTGTGGTAGAGGAAGCCGAACACCAGGCGAGGCAATGGCTAGACCTGGCTGTGAAACTCGAGGAGTTAGAGCGCGAAGGCTTCCAAGTCGCCCCCATGTCGCAACTTGCATCAGAGTGGGCAGATGCAAGGGTAACCTTGCACACTTATTTTGCCAGGGCAGAAAAAATCAGAACGGCCAGGAAGGCGCTAGACGCCTTAGAACATGAAAGACACATTCTCCTGGCACCTTTTCACATTCTGTCCGAGCACGGGTGTCCGAGCTATGTCAGAGATGACGAGTTCCTCACCCTTGAGCAGGTAAAGAAGAACTGGCTGTCCTTCGAGGCAGATACAGCTGAAATTGATAGCTGGACAGAGCCAGTTCAAGAAGCGCAGGTCGCTCAAATGGTGGCTAAGTACTGCAAGATCAACTCTTCTCTTGAGGAGTTGGGAAAAAGATATAACACCATTGACCTGCACGCGGTCGCTGCATTCCACGCAGTACTCAGAGAGATCAGCGACCCCACTCCCTTCCAAGCCGCAACACGGGATCAAGCTAAGGCTGCGCTCGAACGCATAAGCAAGCGAGAGGCCGAAAGTGGAGAGCCTTCAGATTCAGAAGGCGAGACTGAGGAGGCAACTGGTGAAAGTGAACCTGAAGAAGAACAGTTGCCCCAAGGAAAGCGACCAGAGCAGCAGAAAGCAGGGGAAGGAAGTTCCTCTGCACCCAAAGGATAAAGGCATGGTTCTTTGCGTCGAGGCGAGCTCGACACCCCGCGAGCCGCCAGGAATGTTGCCACATTTTGCACAGGGGTGCCATGTTTTTGGTTTCTGCAAGTGAGCTGCTCTTTTCCTTCCCTTCTCCTCATTTTCCCTTTCTTCTTTTCTCCCTTTCTTCCTCTTCCTCGCAGCTTCATTCCCTCTTCTTCTTTCCCCCTTTCTTCCCCCAGTAGAACCTCAGCAGGTGTACCTTGAAAAGTTTCTAAGTGTTGGGGCGACACCCGACTTCGCAGCGAAGTCGGGTGCGCCCCTCAAGTGGAGCGCAGTAGGGAACCCGAAGTGCGCACCAGGACAGGAGATATTTGAAAATTTGACTAAGTGTCAAAGGGCGACACCCGACTTCGCAGCGAAGTCGGGGTGCGCCCTTCTTCCTGGGCGCACTAGGGGAATAGTTCATCAGAAAAACGGCTAAGTGCTGGGGCGACACCCGACTTCGCAGCGAAGTCGGAGTGCGCCCCTTTTCCAATGCGCAGTCCGAACAGCGGATGAAGACAGCCAAGCACCGGTGCGCAACCCGACTTCGCAGCGAAGTCGGAGTGCGCCCTTTGACCGGTGCGCAGTTGGGTAAAGTCAACTCAAAAATTTGCTAAGGCAAGAAGGCCTTCCAACTGCGCTGTTTTCCTCCTGCGCAACCCGATAGCGCCCGAATTCCTGGCGAAGTTGGATAAGCTGCCTTTCAAGGCAGACACGTGTCACACCTCAGCATCCGACAAGTATCCACCTTCGGGATTCGAGCCAAGACTTGACCGCGCAAGGACAAAGTATGGGCTACACTACCGGTGCCATCTGTCACCATTTAAGCCGATGTGAAGTGCCATCTGCCGCACCTACCCGCATTCCTGCTGACCGAAGACTTATCCCAACGCGCTGCCACGTAGCTGTACCGCCTTCAGGGACACCATGCTGCAAGGACAGTCCGGCCCGACAGAAGTCAGCATCAGCAGCTCCTCAGCCGCTCGTGTCAGCTACTGTCTTGTCTGGGACTTTGTGCCCATGAATGTAATCGGGGGGAATTTTGGGCTATAAATACCCACCACATTTTCATTGTAAGGTGGTGGAAGGGGAATATATTGCTAGGGGACAATTGTAGCTGTGCGTTTGCCTCAAATACAGACATACACTTGGCTCTGCTTACTGTCTTTTATCTTGCATGCTGCCTCTCCTTGTCATTTCTGCCTCATGTTTCTTGTGTCATTGCTTGTTGTTGTACTGAACTCTGGACTCCAGCATTTGGTGGCCAAGTATTCCTGGAATGCATAGATAGAGGATACATGGGATCGCTGATAGCTGTAGTTTCAATGTATGTTTGTAGATGAATGTTGTTAGTAGTGGTGATTGATTCGTTGTCGTGCTGCTTATTCCCCCCACCCAACTCCAATCACATTTGGAATCCCTTTCTGCACTTTTATCTCTTTCCGCATTTTTATCTCTTTCCTGCACTCTTATCTTAACCCAACCCCCATAGGAAGCCGGCCTTCTCCGGAGATTGGCACGGAAGGCATTCCTTCCTTCCGGCCTTTCAAT
Source organism: Wollemia nobilis (assembly GCA_028583015.1). NCBI lineage: Eukaryota > Viridiplantae > Streptophyta > Pinopsida > Araucariales > Araucariaceae > Wollemia > Wollemia nobilis. The sequence continues at coordinate 2,694,562 of JAQPPZ010002512.1, forward strand.
CTGTGGGCGAATCTGGGCGCATTAACAACAAATCCTTTCCTCATGGCAGATTCGTAACCAACACCACCCTGTCCACAACATGTTTTTCATTAGGTTTCCACAAACAGGCTTCTGCAAACACTTAAGCAAAAGCCTGCAACTCGTCACCACTTTCAGTTGTAGTTCCTTGACTGAAGGCAGCTCTCCTCTAGCTCTTGGACAATTTGAGAAAAAGCATGTTGGATCTTACTCTTTTTCATTGCTTAAGTTGAAGATGCAACAAGAATTTGGCCTTGCCTCGTTTTATAAATTCCACAAATTCTGGTTCTGTGGAATTATCATTTCCTACCTCACATAGCTTCACATCAAGGCCTCCATGATAATAATAGCAAACTCTCATTACATAGACGATGACATTTTGGTTGGAGAGATTGCACTTTAGGTTTCTTTTATTTTTTTCATCCCTCTGCACCCTGTATTTCAATTTTATGTTGTAGCCTGCCATCCTCGATATTGGAAACTGGCTAGTCGGCACTTGTCTCTTCTCTAACACCTTGTTCCCTTTGAATCAACCTTGGCAATTGACAAGCACAAAGAATAAAAGTAAAGTAAAGTCTTTTTTTAACATCCACGAGGCCATAGGTCAGATGAGACGGATATTGTACAGCCCTACCTCCTAGAATATTCGAACCTTGGTCAGAGTTCCAAAGTCTCTACCAATAGGCTACTCATATTGTACACCAAACATGAAGGATTTAGACACCAACCAACTTTGGCAATCGGCAAGCATTGTGAAGGTACCCAATACAGTAGTTTTAGACAGCATTCAACTTTGGTAACTCCTCCTTGCAAGATCATTTCACAGCAACGACACATCCACCATTCATCTCTCATGATTCAATGTCAACACTCCACAAAGGCATAGACTCAACCACCAGTCTAAAATGCCTCTCCCACAGACCTGTCATAGTGGCTTCAGGGACTCCAAATTTGGACAGTTTACGAACCATAACCAGAATGAAAGTTGTTGTTCCTCTTTGATCCCGATGGCTCTGAAGCCATTGTTTCTAATTCCTCCTGCTCAAAAAAGTTGCACCTCAACTGGCGGCATATGCAATTTGCACCTCCAAGCATTGGTGACGCTTGTGTCCCAAGCTAGTTTGAACTGTGAATTTTAAAGTTCTAACCGATATCAAGTTCATTTGGTGCTTCTAAAGGAAACACCTTTACGCTTGTTTCAAAGGCATTTGCATTTTACACCAACAAGCAATGGTCTCACCTGCATGTCAAGTTGGGTGAAACCTACTTCTTGAGCTATGCGTGAAGTGTATGTGTCAGCTAATATCGATCTCATTTATTGTAAGAGACTAAAAGGAAATTATGTTTGTTTCTTTTAGATCTGGCCTTTTTTAGGTTTGGTCAACTTTAATTCATATTTTAAAAACTAATTAATTAAAAAGACTGAATAGAATTGAATTGGTTCAAGCCAAACATTTAATCCAAACCAAACTTGAATCAAGTTTGGCCAAATAGTGTAACAAAGGAAAATAACCTTGAAGAAGGGCAAAACATGTCAATATTCCTTAATGAAGGAGTAACACCATATAATCTCCCTATATAAGAGTGACACTATGAGGGGGGCCACCTCCAAACAATTCCAATAACAATACTTGATACGTCACAACTCATTGATTACAATACAGTAATATCCATTTCGATATATAATATCTCACCTAATAATTTTAGGGGAGGGTAAAACCTTTCCCTGACTAATTAACCTTTGACTATTGACCAATGAAATGAACCCTAGTTTTATGTATGGCACGTGCCAACTACTTCATAACCCAATATACAATACATATTGTATCCCTTAGTATCTATCATCGCCTGTTATCTAATTTATTAATTAAAAAGCACTTAGAAGCTCTTATGCATGAATGTAACACATATTCAGCTTATAAAACTTTGGTTAACATTTTAAACAATTTAAGGGAAAAAAGGACTATTAAAGGAAAAAGAACAAATGTTTTTCACATAAGCTATGAAAATTAAACATCCTACATATAAATCCCATTACCTGGTTGCCTCCATAAGTAATTGTGTGGCCACAACGAGGTGCAGGCGCTTGTCCAGGAAGCTTCAATTGGGTCCATGTTGGAGACTCATTCTCTTCCTTTCACAATACATCGATTAACATTATGTTAATATTTAAAGCTCTTACAATGAAGAGAATAAAAAAAATTGATATAAAATAAAGTCAGAAATCATTTAGTTTTGTAACATTAGTTTTCTAAGACTATATTTCCATGATGGCTCCATCTATAAAATATCTAGCCACAAATATTAGTTTAAATGGATTGCACAAGTCAATGCTCATGATATCAAAAATTAATATTAGAAACTCAATGCTCATGATATCAAAAATTAATATTAGAAACTCAATGCTCATGATATCAAAAATAATATTAGAAACTCAATGCTCATGATATCAAAAATAATATTAGAAACCATCTAGTTTTAGAGCATGAATTATACAGACCATCTTTCCACAATGACTCCACATATAAAATTTCAAGGCACAAATATTACTAAATGGATTGCAAGAGCCAATGTTCTCAATGTTAATAAAAAAATACTAACCACAACAAAATCAACCTATTGTGTCAACTAGTTTGCTTGGTAAGACTCAAGAACAATGTTTTCTTAAAAACTTTGATAGGAAGATGTGCTTTCTTGACAACTAGACAGGGAAATTGATGCTAAGAAGAGTTTAAAGAGAAAGGGTAGTCGAATGCATATATTTTCCAACTCAAACTAAAATACAAGGAATCTTAAGTTGAGGGAATGATAAGTTGAGGGAATGATAATCCAATGCATGTATTTTGAACCCAAACTAAAATGCTAGGAATGTCTACAGCATAAGTTGGAAGAAAGGACAATTGTTTGCATCTCTACAGTTCGTAATGCTACAGTCGCAATTTTGGAAAACTCCACTCCACCTTAAACATATAAGAACGATCAGATCTCCCTTCCAATTCACTTTTAACTTGGAGTACAACTACCAAAGATGAGGTTTTGTATTTCAGCATGTATGCAAACCAACACAAACAATTTAAAATATTGAAGACTCGTTTATATTGCCAGACACTATGCCTCTTAGGACATAATATATAGCTACCTCAAACCTCCCATGGAACCCTTTCTTTGATGTGTGGCACCCACCCTCATTGTGCATTATTAAGTTGCAATTTTACATTTTCACCTTAACACTCAATGCAGGAACAGGCTGAACATTGTGTGCCATGCTACCAACACGTAATTTGTTACAATCCTAGTTTTTAGAATTAATTTCTCCTAATTGATTATTTTAGACCTTCACTTGACATATATTTTGAGCTTATGATCAAACTTGAGTGAAGATAGAGGTGCTCACATTATCTCAAGGATAAAATCAAAAGAGAATTTAAAGAAAAAAGATAAAAATAACCTGAAATGGAATAAAATAAAAGGAGCTTCATAAGACAAAATGGAAGGGACTGCATTTGGAAGAGTTCTAAGGGTTAAAGAGGCAACTTTCAAATTAAAATGGACAATAACAAGCATAAGTGTTTCCATTGTAGATGACCCTGTCCTGAACATAGTAAGATAAGAGAGTCTATGAAATTCAAAAATATAAATCACTTGTAGTTGAAGAATAATGACCGAAAATTGCAGAAGCTTCTGGAACACATTTTGTAGGAGCTCCAACGGTTTTATGGGGCATTGGCATTACCATTTTCAAATTTTGAAGCAGGACCTGTACTTCGGGGGATTGAGCTCTTGATAGCAATGGAAGGGATCAATGAGATAGACGCCTCAAGGGTAGTGTTTGGATGAGTTATTTTTTAATTTTCAGGATTCAAACCCCAATTGGGGGCTTTTTTGTTGTAAATCTGTGGTGATAGCAGATAAGCGGGTGGAGCTTTGAACCGACGACCACGCAAGCGCGGCACTAATGGGCAGAAGCAGGATTTGTCCCTTTCAAGGTTGCAGTCAGTGACAAATTTCCTTCGTCTTCTGGCAACCCATCCCTCTGCATGGCCTAAGAATTCTCTATCATTGGAAAAACCGAGCATTGTTATCCGCTGAAGAACAAACCAGATATCTAAAAATACTACGGAATGATTCGAACCATGGACCACAACAATATATTGTTGCTTGTGCATTTGGTGACTTCTGCCATGGCAGGAAGGGTTGTTGCTTCACCTTTCCTCCCTTCTACACCTTCCCTTTTTGGTTCCTCTTTGCCTTTGTTGCTAGATCAAGTGGGCGTCCAAAAGTTGCCTAAGTTGCCTTCAAAAGTAAACTCTAGTTCTACTAGCTCTAGTCTCTTGCAACCTGTTTCTTCTTCGAACTCTAATGCCTTTGTTCCTAGGCTAGGCTCTACACCAATGGTTGAAGTGCCTCCAGAAAATGTTCTACATTTTGTTGCTACCCTGTCTGATCGCGACTTGGAAGGTTCATCAAAATATGGCCAAGCCCAATTGCTCTAGAAAAGTGGATATCTACAGCCTAGAAGTCTAAGATCTCCACTTATGAACTCCTGTTCTATGGAAAAGGATACTTCATTCATCCTCGAATCCAAAGAAGAACGTGATGCTATCTTTTAAGAAGGGCCATGGTTTCTGGACAACCCACTTTGACTCTCAAGTAGATGTGCCTGAGGAAGTTCCTGTTTGGGTAAGATTGCCCTTTCTCACTCTCCATCTTTGGAATAAACCCTCTCTAGAGCTCATTGGAAATAAGATTGGCAAGTTTATCGATTGGATTCCTCCCAAAAATCTAAATGCTTCTTGTGCTCATATCTATGTTCAAGTTAATCTAAAAAATGGCTTACTTGAAGCTATTGGGATTAAGGTTCTAGATTGAATCCACACACAAGTTTTAGATTATGAACATTTACTTTTCAAATGCCTATCTTGCCATGAGTATGGGTACTTTGCCAGAGATTGCCTACTTAGTCAAAAACCACAGACTAAGAAGGATCAAGCTGACAATAAAGGCTTTTATCAAGCACAAACCAAGAAGAGGAATAGATGGCCTAGAAGCGGAAAGCCCAAACCTGCTAACTCCAAACCCCTTGAGAATTCTAACAGGTATGATGCTCTAAACTCAGATCAGGAAAATGATCTACAGGGTGACTATGAACACAAAGAAGAAAACCATGAGCAAGCCTCTCTTGATGCAGAATTGGTAGATCAGGCTCTATAGGAAAGGACGAGTGAAGAACCTACTGACGGAATCGCCAAAGATAGTCAGATTGAACTAGGGGAAGACATCATACTCCTTGGCTCCTGCCTTGAGACTATTATGACACAATCCTCTTCTATGATGGACAGGAAATCTAACCAAGAAATAAGAACTAAAGAAGCAAAGAAAAATGTTGTAGCTAAGACTAAAGCTACACTGGAGAGTCTCTTCAAAGGGAAGAAACCCACAAAAAAATGATAATGCTCTCATGGAATTGTAGAGCGGGGCCCTTAAGAAAACCTACCTCAAGGGTCTGATAAAGGACCTTTGCCATTGGTTAATAGGAATTCACAAAACAAAGTTAGATCAAAAAGGCACATTTGAAGCATGGAGATATATTTGGAGCAACTCTGAAATTGATGTTATTTATGCCCAAGGAGCCTCTAGTGGCCTTCTTACAACATGAGACAAAAGCATTTTATCCAAAACAGGTGGAAATCAAAGCAAACATTGGCTTTCTATTATTTTTGATGTTGGAGGTTTCTCTTTTACCTATTTGAATGTGTATGCCTCTAACACCCCAATTGCCAAGAAGCAGTGTTTGCTTTCAATTCTTTCCTATATCGAAAAAAGTAAGCCAAGCAATTTGATCATATCTGGAGATTTCAATTTAATGCTCTTCCCCTCAGAAAAAAGAGGCGGCTCCATCCTTTAGCAGTTTGACCATAGCTGGAGATGAATGTCGCAGTTTTATTTTCATCTTCCCAACCTTTAGAAGCATCTTTTAAAACTTTTGAAATCACCACCCCATTCTTCTCGTCATCAACTCCAATGAGTTTTAACCAGATTCTAGATTCATTGGCTAAATTACATTGTATCTTAGGATCTTGGATACATTCTACGATTTCATAGGGTGGTAAAGGGCTTCCTCTTGCATTTGAGATGGCCTTACTATTCCTTTCATGTGCCTCTTATTCTCCTTCTCATTGTGCCATAAACGCAGGTTTATCACCACCACTTGAGGCAAAGCCACCTTTGTCACAGCCACGACTTCATCCTTCGACACCATCTTTTCAAAATTGATGTGCGTAATGGCATAGAGAACAATGAATGCCTTCTTGTGTTGTCTGGTAGCTCAGCTTCTCTTTGCTCAGTATTCGTGGGCCCTTATCTTGCCAACTATTGTTGAGTTGGCACCATCATGGTGCTAGGGTCACACTTCCTTTCTGTCTCAATGAGACCACAAATTAAGGTGTGTCAGTGCCACATGGCCTCTTCCAATTTTTGTAGTTGGCATTTAATTTATATCGAATGCCACGTGCTAACGTGGGACCCCTTTAATTTCCCGAAGGAACTATAAGGACGCCAAGTCACCACTATCTCATCCCTTTGCAATGTAATTCCCATATAAATACCCTTTAGTTCTTCTTCAACACCTTGTTGGCCCTTGTTGAGAAATGTAGCTCGGACAGGAACTTCTTGCACAGGCTTCAGTATGAACGTGCTAGAAGTGGTTCGAGACATTTCGAATTCTATTTTGAAATTCACTTAAGTGATTTTCTATTTTTAAGTTCACTTAAGTGATTCTATTTTGAAATTCACTTAAGTGATTTTCTATTTTTAAGTTCACTTAAGTGATTCTATTTTGTAATTCACTTAAGTGATTCTATTTTGAAATTCACTTAAGTGATTTTCTATTTTTAACCATACATCTCAAGATGAGATGAGATCTAATCTTAGGGTTAGAGAGATTAGGGTTACCTTTTTCAAGGATAAAAGGAGAAGGTCAAGAGTGTTTTACACACAGAAAGAAGAGAAGGAGAACAGATTGCTGAAGGAAAACTGCAAGCTTAGGAGGAGAAGAACAGTGAAATTGCTGGCCAGAAAGGCAGCAAGAGAGCAGGTGTCCTGTTGTAGTTGTAGCCTCCTTTATTTTATAATATTTCAGGTTCAGAAATATATTTAACTTCCGTTGTTCATGCTGTTTATTTTTCCAGCCATCTGTGTGATTGTTGCATGTTTAAATAAATTAATTTCAGATCTGATTTATTTTAAAATAACATAGGACAGCAATTATCTAGGGTTAGGAAAATTTACATGGTATCAGAGCTAGGTTCTGTGATTGAGATCCTCAAGGGTTTACAGCAGTAGATCACTGCTGGATATTAAAAAAAAAAACAGCAGTTAGAGGGTTTCATATTTTTTGCTTGAAGGACTAAGCTTATTTGCAGGACAGTTTTTTTGAGTCATTCATATCAGATCTGAAAGTTTGTACAGTAGATCTCAGAGATGGCAGCAGCTAGCCTCAGATTTGAGGATAGATTGGAAGGTGCCTCCAATTTCTTGCCCTGGAAAGTTAGGGTAATGTTCTTATTGGAAGAGAATGATCTCTGGGATATTGTCAAGGATGATGTGACTTTGCCTACAGATCCGCAACAATTGGCAGCTCACAGAAAGAAGGAAGTGAAGGCCAAGCGGATGATCTTGGATGCAGTGAAGGATCACCTGATTCCTCACATATCCGAGAAGACTAAGGCAAAGGAGATGTTCGATGCCCTGGTTAGCCTCTACCAGAGCGAGAACATAAACAGGAAGATGATATTGCGGAACAAACTCAGATCTATGGAGATGACCAGATCTGACACCGTTACCAGTTACCTGATGAAGATCACGCAGATTCGTGATCAACTGGCAGCAGTTGGGGAGAAGGTTGAAGACACAGAGTTGGTGAACGTGGCACTGAATGGTTTCTCAGCTTCATGGGAACCATTTGTCAAAGGCATCTGTGCTCGTGAGCACCTTCCCACCTTTGAGAAACTGTGGGATGATTTCATCCAGGAGGAGACTCGGATGGAGTCAAAGGCCAGCAAGAAAGGTGGTGACGATAACCTAGCTCTCTTTGGGCAAACCAAGAAGGGCAGAGGTAAAGGACCCAGCAAGGGTAAGGTAAAGAGTGAGGAGTCAACCTCACAGTCAGGGAAGAAGGACTTGAGCAAGATCAAGTGCTTCATTTGTCATAAGCACGGCCATTATGCATCACAGTGTCCAGACAAGAAGGGCAAAGGGAAGCAGCAGCAGACGCAGGTAGCAGCCTCTACAGAAACTCAGATGAGCGAGTTTGCTGCCAAATTCGAGAAGGATTTCTCATTGGTCTCTTGCCTTTCTACCAACACGGTTCCAAGAGATGCTTGGTATGTGGATAGTGGGGCATCTCGGCACATGACATCAACCCGACAGTGTTTTACCAGTCTACAAGAGCAGGACTCAGGGGTTCAGGTTGAGCTTGGTGATGATACCAAATATCCAGTTGAAGGAATTGGTACCATTCCTTTTCGACTCCAATCAAGGAACTCTTTAGACTTTGATGATGTTTTGTTTGTTCCAGGTCTCAGGAAGAACTTGCTTTCAGTTTCGGTTATGGAGGATAAGGGTTATGCAGTGGAGTTCAAGAACCAACATGTCCTTATTAGACCAAAAGAATCTAGCCCAAAAACAACACAAGTGATAGGGGTTAGAGAAGGCAATCTATACAGGTTGCAGGGTGAACCTGTTCGAGCCCTAGTTCATAGCAGTAACAACTTGTGTGAGTTGTGGCACAAGAGGATGGGGCACCTGCATCATAGAGCGTTGCCTATTCTAAGGGAGATAGTCACAGGTCTTCCAGAGTTCAGCATTGAGCAACAAGGAGTATGTAGAGGGTGCACGCTTGGCAAGCATGCCAAGGCTGTTTTCCCAAACAACGAGCATAGGTCTAAGGAGATACTAGATCTAGTACATTCGGATGTTTGTGGACCGATGTCAGTAGCATCAATTTCAGGTAGCATGTACTATGTTTCCTTTATTGATGATTTCTCTCGCAAGACATGGATCTACTTCTTAAAGACCAAGGATGAAGTCTTTAGCAGGTTTCAGGAGTTCAAAGCTCTAGTTGAGAACCAGACAGAGAAGAAGATCAAGGTCTTGAGATCAGACAATGGGGGTGAATATACCTCCAAGGAGTTCGATGGTTTTTGCAAGAGGAGGAATCAAGAGGGAGTTGACTATTCCATACAACCCACAACAGAATGGGGTTGCAGAGCGAAAGAATCGATCCATCATAGGGGTTGCTAGGGCCATGATTCATGACCAGGGCTTGTCGATGTTTCTTTGGGCAGAAGCATGCAACACAACAGTCTACATCCAGAACAGGTGTCCTCACAGGATCTTGGAGGACAAGACACCAGAGGAGGCATTCACTGGTGTGAAACCAGAGGTGAGTCATTTCCGCATCTTTGGATGTCCAGTTTATATCCATGTTCCGGTAGAGAAGAGGACCAAGTTGGAGCCCTCCAGTAGGAAGGGTTTATTTGTAGGTTACAGTGAGACTTCAAAAGCTTACAGGGTTTATATTCCAGAGAAGAGGAAGACAATAGTGAGCAAGGATGTAAAGTTTGAGGAGGACGTTGCATCCAGGAAGTCCCATGAGCCTATTCCAGTGATAGAGAATGAGGAGCAGGAAGCTCCGAAGGTTGAGCCAGGGTCACCAAAGACACCAGTGGTTTCCAGTTCAGGACAACAACCTTCAGGTGAGGAGGTGGAGACATTAGCCCCTTCCAGTTCTATCAGGAGACCTCGATGGCTTACACGGACATTGAGGGATGCTCGGGAGTATGTTGAGGCTCCTAGCAGCATGATTAGGGAGAGCAAACCTCCAAGGAAGTTTTCAAACTACATGGCATTGATGAGTAACATCATAAATTCAGAGCCTTCCAATTTTCAGGAGGCAACAGACCAGCAGGTTTGGCGGGATGCCATGGTGGAGGAGTACACCTCCATCATGAAGAATGATGTTTGGGACATAGTGCCAAGACCGGAGGGGAAGTCGGTTGTGAGTTCCAAGTGGCTCTACAAAATTAAGCATGTTGCAGATGGCAGCATCGAGAAGTTCAAGGCAAGGTTTGTGGCGAGAGGGTTCTCCCAGAAAGAGGGAGTGGACTATGAGGAGACTTTTGCTCCAGTCGCCAGATACACTTCCATTAGAGCAGTTATGTCTTTAGCTTCATCTATGGGATGGCGGATTCATCAAATGGATGTGAAGACAACTTTCCTTAATGGGATCATTGAGGAAGAAGTGTACATAGAGCAGCCTCAAGGCTTTGAGGTAAATGGGAAGGAGTCCCATGTTTGTAGGCTGAAGAAAGCCTTATATGGACTCAAACAGGCACCGAGAGCATGGTATTCCAGGATAGATGGATACTTGCAGAGTGTGGGCTTCGCCAAAAGTGATGCAGATCCTAATCTATATTACATATTTGTTGGGACTGATCTACTCATTTTGGTGCTATATGTAGATGACTTGTTTCTTACAGGTGCAGAGAAGCTCATTGCAGGGTGCAAAGCAGATATGGCAGCTGAGTTTGAGATGAAGGACATTGGCATGATGCATTACTTCTTGGGTTTGGAGGTTTGGCAGAGACCAGGGGAGATATTCCTTGGGCAGGGTAAGTATGCAATTGAGATCCTGAAGAGGTTTCGGATGGAGGACTGCAAACCTATGGCCACACCCATGATCACTAATCTGAAGAAGGTGACAACTTCAGATTCAGAATTGGTGGACCCTACGTTGTACAGGCAGCTGATAGGATCCTTGATGTATTTGGTCAACACTAGACCAGATATATGTTTTGCAATGAACACCTTGAGTCAGTTCATGGTGGAGCCAAGGCAAGAGCATTGGGTAGCAACAAAACATGTGCTCAGATACTTGAGGGGCACGGTGGAGTATGGTCTGAGATATCTTGGAGATGGTGAAGTGAGGTTGCAGGGGTATACAAACTCAGATTGGGCAAGCAATGTAGCAGACAAGAAGAGCACCTCAGGGTGTTGCTTTAGCTTGGGATCAGGCATGATATCCTGGTTCAGCAGGAAGCAGACTTCTGTGGCACTTAGCTCAACAGAGGCCGAATACATGGCAGCCAATATTGCTAGTTGTGAGGCCATCTGGCTTCGCAAGTTGCTTACAATATTGATTGATCAGGAGTTGGATCCCACGGTGATATACTGTGATAATCAGAGTTGTATCAAACTCTCTGAGAATCCAGTATTTCATGACAAGTCCAAACACATAGACATCAAATATCACTTCATACGAGACAGGATTCAGAAGGGAGCCGTAAAGCTCCAATATATTCCCACAGATCAGCAAGTAGCTGATATGACCAAGCCCTTAGTGAAAGGGAAGTTTGAAGCATTCAGAGACAAACTTGGATTGGTGCAGAATTCCTTCCTCGCTAAGAGGGAGTGTTGAGAAATGTAGCTCGGACAGGAACTTCTTGCACAAGCTTCAGTATGAACGTGCTAGAAGTGGTTCGAGACATTTCGAATTCTATTTTGAAATTCACTTAAGTGATTTTCTATTTTTAAGTTCACTTAAGTGATTCTATTTTGTAATTCACTTAAGTGATTCTATTTTGAAATTCACTTAAGTGATTTTCTATTTTTAAGTTCACTTAAGTGATTCTATTTTGTAATTCACTTAAGTGATTCTATTTTAAATTCACTTAAGTGATTTTCTATTTTAAACCATACATCTCAAGATGAGATGAGATCTAATCTTAGGGTTAGAGAGATTAGGGTTACCTTTTTCAAGGATAAAAGGAGAAGGTCAAGAGTGTTTTATACACAGAAAGAAGAGAAGGAGAACAGATTGCTGAAGGAAAAACTGCAAGCTTAGGAGGAGAAGAACAGTGAAATTGCTGGCCAGAAAGGCAGCAAGAGAGCAGGGTGTCCTGCTGTAGTTGTAGCCTCCTTTATTTTGTAATATTTCAGGTTCAGAAATATATTTAACTTCCGTTGTTCACGCTGTTTATTTTTCCAGCCATCTGTGTGATTGTTGCATGTTTAAATAAATTCATTTCAGATCTGATTTATTTTAAAATAACATAGGACAGCAGTTATCTAGGGTTAGGAAAATTTACAGCCCTTCCTTAATTGTGACACTTAGCATTCAGCTAGCTCGACATGATCTTCTTTGCAGGCGTTGGACTTGGTGGGATCCATTTTTTATTGGCATGCCAAAAACCCTTAATCATCAATGAATCGACACAAGGAGTGGACGACATCAACCCAACATCAATACCTTTTGGTGCTCCTTGGCGAATCAGTCTTCTCCGTCAATATCGTCAATGTGTTCTCGCTATGCAGCAATGGACAATAGAGGAATTGGAGGATGTCTAGCAAATTGCTAAGACAATTAAAGAATTTCTCCTTAAGAATTCACCAAATCGCATGATATCGAGATTACATACCTATTCTTGGTTGGTGAATTGTCATACGTTCAATGAATCACCATAGATTCGATGAATTGTTGACTTCTTGACTTCATGAAATTTCAAGCAATCTTTTGTTTTATCTCTTGCCGACTTCAGATGAAATCAACTTGTCCCTCTGGAGAAGTAGGAAGAAAGAATATGGGAGCCTAGGTGTCCCTTTCACGATTTTCACCTGGCTAGGATGGGTTTTTTCTCTTTTTCTTCTTTTTTTGGTCATTTTTCTCCCTTTTTATTCTTTTTCTTGATTTTTCCTTTTTTTTTTGTATTTCTCAAATAGAAAGGGAAAATAAGAAGACAAGGAATTAGGAAAAAGGGAGATATAGACAAACTTTTATACATACATACAAGTTTGTTAACAACCTTAAATCGGTCAGAGATGTCTCAAATTCTGCCCATTCACTAATATGGAAAACAACCAATCGTCTTAAGTGGCTAAACTGTAAACATTAACACCTTGTACTCATTTAATATGGACTGCTCCAAAGTGAATCAAACTTGACATGCTTACCTAGCTTAGCCAAACTTTCGTCCCATTTTAGCTCAAGATCGCCTACCTTGAATTCAACCTCTATCCCTTTCTTATAAAACCACTTGATTGTCACTTAATGTTGGACAAACTTCTTGAATGCTTTCTCACATTCTTCTTCAAGGAACAACAATACATCGAACCTCACTTGCATTGGCGTAATGTCAACATCCACAAGCACCAGTTGTTGGGCCATTTGGAGTGAAGGGAGCTCTAGGTTGATCGACAACACCACTTCCTTCCCAAATACAAGTTTATAGGGCAAATTGCCTATGGAAGCTTTTGGCGTTACTCTATCTGCCCACAATTTTCTTTTGAAATGTATGTCAATTTCTTTATGACTCGATTGTTCTTTTCAAAATCCAAAGATTCCAAACCATGTTTGTATTAGTTGATTCCACTAGACCATTCCCTTGGGAATACTAGTTTGAAGAAGTTTTCAAGTCAAACCCATATTCTAGCACAAACTTACTTAGCTTTGTTCCTATGAACCCCTTGGCATTATATGTGATGACTACTAAAGGTACTCCATACTTGATGATAATATCTTCTAGCAATTGTATTACAGCTTCCTAATTAGCAATCTTAACAAGGATTGCTTCTACCCATCTAGTGGAAGAATTTGTTGTTGCCAAGATCCAATCATGACCTGCACTCGACAAGGGGTTAATCTTACCAATGAAATCCAATCCCCATTGCTGAAATGGTTTAGAAATGAATATTGGTTGTAGCTACATTGATGCTTTTGTCGTTTCACAACAACCATATAACATGACTTGCATTGCTTAATCCGTCGCAATGGATATGAGGTGATGGTTGGCTAGTAATAACTTGCTCTCAGGATTTTGTGTTGTAAAAATTTTAAATAGTGGCCTCCTTTGTCATGATACTCGTGCAGTAAGTTAATTACTCCTTCCTCCCCAATGCACCTCCGAAATACACCATCATACCCTTTCCAAAATAGATTCCATTGAGCAATGCTCAATCCATCATCTTTTGTCTAAATCACCTCTTTTCCTTTGGTATTAGACCTTCTAGAATAGTGCTTGTTTGCATGTATTTTGTGACTTCTCACATCCATCTTGTTTATCCATGGCCATGTACCTCTCTAGACTTTCTATCTCATCCACAAACTCTACTTGGTCACTTGTATGAGACATGGCCAAATTTTTGCATAGTTCTCTTCCTCTTACCAGATTTGTGGGTTTGATCTCATTATCAAATACTTGAATTTTATTTATCCAACCAGCATTTTTGTGGCCCAATTCTCCATGCAAGACAAAATACCTAACATTTGGGTGCACCATGAATACAATAGTCTTGCTTTGTGAGGGATAATATTTCAATCTCCTCAATGGCTTCATCATAGTGAAAACTTGTTTCTCGACAAAGGTATTATCTCCTTTCGTAATTATGCAAGGTTTGACTCATGAAGGAGATTGGATGCTCCTCAAATTTATCATTCTGTGTGAGCATGATAGCAACATTGACCTCTATTCCAAATACATAAAGTTTGAAATCTTTGGTGTAATCTAGATTGACCAACACTAGGGCTCTTGTGATTGCATTCTTAATATTCTATAAGGCTTGTTTGCCCTTTTTTGTCCAAGTAAAGTTGGCATCCTTTTTTAGCATCCTCATGATCAGTCTAACAAGCTCACCAAAGTTGGTGACGAATTTAGCTACAAATTGGATCTAGCCCATGAACAATTGAATCCTCTTCTTTAATGTCAGTAAGGGCAAACTCTTGGATGTCCTACAATCAAAATCAATGACAAATGTCTTTTGAGACAATGCAACCTAGTAACATTCCCTAGTGCGCTCGTACTTAAGGGCGCACCCCGACTTCGCTGCGAAGTCGGGTTGCGCTCTTAGACTTAGAATTTTTTAGGGAATGTGAGATCTGTTTTGGGAATTCTGACTGCAGAAAGAACCGGGGAAAAAAGGGAGGAATGCAACTGATACAAGGGGAGAAAGGGAACAGTGGAGAAAGGGAAAGGAGATGGGGGGAAGGAAGAGCAGCATACTTCCAAAATTTGAAAACATGGCACCCCATGCAAAATGTGTCAACATTCCTGGCGGCTCGCGGGGTGTCGAGCTCACCTCGACGCAAAGAACCAGGCCTTCATCCTTTGGGCGCAGAGGAACTCCCTTCCCCTGCCCTTCACTGCTCTGACTGCTTTTCCTTGGGCAACTGCTCTTCTTCGAATCCGCTTTCAGCAGTTGCTTCCTCTGTTTCTCCTCCTTCTGAACCTGAATGGTTGCCGCTGTCACCCTCCTGCTCGGTCGGCTGCTCCCGCTCACGGACAAGATTGTATGAGGTCTTGGCTTGGTCCCAGACTGCTGCCTGAAATGGCCCGAAGTCGCTGACATCTTTCAGCGCTGCTCTGAACGCTGCGACCGCATGCATGTCAATGGTGTGGTATCTTTCTCCCAACTCCTTGATGGAGGTGTTGATCTTGCAGTACCTAGATACCATCTGGGTGACCTGAGCTTCCTGAACTGGCTCAGCCCAACTGTCAATTTCTGACATGTCTGCCTCGAAAGACAGCTAATACCTCAAATGCTGATGAAACCCTAGCTGCTCCGTACTCTATAAATGATGATGAAGGCTCAGCCCTTCTAATGTGAATACTGTGTGGTGTCCCAACTTCAAATATTCCCTGTATAATCTCTGAATGACACCGTGTGGTAACCCAACTCCAAAAGTCTTTAAAACCGAAGTCCAACCGCAATCCCTGAGTGGAAATGCCCAGATTGACCTAAGGGTAATCTTGCAACCCCGAAGCCAATGTCCCTGTAAGAGGTTGTCGTCTCTCACAAGCTCCAGAATCTCTATAAATGGTTCTGCCAGAGAGTCCTCCAAATGAACTCAAAACCTCCTTTTATCTCCTCCATAGGTCGACCTAGGGTTAGGTCATTTTTAGGGTGAGCAAATATAATTTTATCAATTTTTAATTCCACCTTATTTCTCCTTAATTTATTCACCCCCTTATGCCTAGGCTTAACGACTTTTTAAGTCGTCACTTAAAATGGCCCCTTTTAAGTATAAAATGATTTTATAATAAAATAAAGTCACTGACTTTACAAAATAAAATTAAATAATCACTTTATTAATTTTATCTTCGACCATTAAAATTTCCAACCTCTGCCCATCCGAATTGAAATCCGCGAATGGTTTTGGACACCCATTTCACTGAAGAATATCACTGCACTGTTTGTTGTCCACCGAAACCCTTAAAACAGACATGGCTAAAAATAGTAACTCTGATCAAACAAATCTCCAAATGAGCCCAAACGACCATCAATCAGTAGCTCTTTGGGTACTGACAAAGATTCTGATATCTCCAATGGCTCCCCTCCATCCGACTTAGCCTACGGGAGCTCGTGTATAGGCTAATCTGTTCTGCACCTGACTGTGTAGAAAAGGGGACATTACATTCCACGTGTTGAGCTTCCAAAATAAAGAACATGATTTGTTCAACATTATTGAACACTTGCTAATGATCCAATTTCTCGGGTACATGAGGTGTAAAGACTAATTCTAACTCCTTTGGCTTGTTGTACATGTCAATTGTTGGATCAAATCGTGTAGTGAGGGAATCTAATTCATTGGCCTTTTGATTTTGTTCTTGTGGGATTGCTAAAATTTCGTAGGTTTTGAAGCTCTCAAGTCCGTCCTAAACAGTGTTTTTTTTTTTTTTTGATAAGATGGATTAAGGGGTTTTGAAAGGTGCCCCAAACCTTTTACAAGAGGGGATCTACCAACCAGATGGAAACAATGAATAAAGATATCAACATAGCAAACCAAGAAGGATCCACAAAACAAACAAACAACAAAGCTACATAATAGCCGAGTAGGACAAACAGCGTTTATAAGCCTTCATTTGTTTGTTTTTGGCTGCACAACCCAACTTGACCTGATTTATGACCAACTCTGAATCATTGAATATCTTAAGGTGTTTTATGCAATGTTTTTCACCTTTTGCAATCCAACACATAATGCTTCATATCCCACCATATTATTCATATAGTTAATAATCCATAAGCATGATCAAGACATTCTCCCTAACATTCTCCCTATCGGTTCACGAAGTCTATCCCTACTCCTACAACATTTTTAGTTCAAGCTCCATCAAAGTGCATAGTCCATGCATCATTAACATTTTGAACCTATTCTATTGTTGAGTTGGCATTGTTTCGAGATTGTCAAACACTAGATAGTTGCCTAGATCGGTCTGTTTGAATGAATCTTTTTATGCATTATCATCAACGTCCCAAAGGATTCCTATGATCATAACCCTTTCGGAGATTAATTTGCCTTATTCTAATTGTTCGCCTTCAAGTTGCAATAATTCATTCCAATTAACAGCTCCAAAATCATATAATTTGTCTAGGAGGTATACACATGGTGGTTCCACATCTATCATTATGATCTTGCCATCTTTTAGCACTTGCACGTGTGTTTAGTCCATGGATAAGTAGCCATTTTTGGACAACTTTTTGGTCAGTTTGCATGACAATAGCTTGTCAAAGTAAGCAGATAGATGGACGACGACTTCTTGTATAACAATTAACTCAAGATATGTATTAATTGTCCTGATCATATCCTTTAAAGCTCCTATGGCATTCACTTTCGTCCTATCCATTTGAATCTGTCCTCTTGAGATGGTGATGTAAGAAAGGCCTATCACTTCTGTAACACCCCTCCTTGGCAGAACTTTTGTGGACAATGAACTATGTATTGATGTGTTTATGTCATAGTAGCAAAACTCGGACTCGACTCAGACTCGGAAAGGTCGACTTGGGGGTCAAACTCGGGACTCGACAAGACTCGGCAAAAACTCAGCAAAAAAAAAACAAATTTTTATTGAAAAAAATATTTTTTTCATGCATATTACTTATTAGTATATTCTAACACACTTACTCAACATTCAACATTATACAAATAAGAAATTAACAAGAGGAAGGGGCATATTCTAAGAACAAGCTAATAGTTTTGTTTTATAAAATTATAAATAAATAATATAATGATAAAATAAAATTTAATATATAAAGTTTTAAAACATTATTAAAATTTTACAAAACATTAAATAATAATAAATTACTTTATGTCTAGACTCTAAATTATAATGGTTGGGACGTCAAGTATAATAATATTAAAAAATTTAGAAATTTAAATATATAAAAAATATAAAATATCTAAATTATATAATTAAATATTGTGTTAAAAATGAGATCAAATACATAATCAATAAAAACAATATAAAAGTTATAAAATATATAATAATTAAACATCAAATCTCCACCCTACCAAAAAGCTGAATTGGGTATCCAAAATCCAATTGATAATGTTGGTGCGGGCAGTGTCGGGTGTGACTCCCGGGTGACTTTGACGGTGTAGAACCCCCTGTTCGCGGTCTCTCAGACCAAGGCGGCCCCGCAAGGGGTTTTTCGCTTTAAAATATATATATATATATATTTGGTTAGTGTGAAAAACCCCTACGACCGATGCTTAGGGCTAGGCATCACCATCCCACCATGACCTCTCATAAGGGTGAGAGCTAAACTTATCAATAAGGAATTTAACATACAACCATACACACACCCACCCTCTCACACACTTGCCCACACTACAGTTTGAACCTTAGACCTCCCAAAAAAAAATCCACCCACCCTCTCACACACTTGCCCACACCGCAGTTTGAACCTTAGACCTTCCAAAAAAGAGCCAAATCCCGAATCATTGCGCTGTCCCCCAAATTAATTATAAATATTTTTATTTGGGGACTCGAACCTCGGACACCCATTTCCCCCATTTTCTCATTCGGATTCCCTTGAATTGTTGCGTCTTCTCTGCGGCGTTTTCCGATGTGGTGGGAGCCTTCTGTTTTGCCGAAGTTTTAGGCATGGTCGATAGGTAAAAGAGATGGTCGAGAATCCAAGATTCGAACGCCTATCTCGTGAAGTGAACTCAACTCAAGACTAGACACTGAAGTGTAGTGTAGTGTTGAAGGGGAGTGTGTGCGAAAGTTAGAACTCTTTACTTGCAGGGGCAGCATTAGGGATATCTATGTCTCCGTCGTCCCCGTATTATATAGAGAGCAGCATTCGGGGAGACAGCGTGTGGGACTCGTGTACGACCAAAGGTGTGGAGACAAGTGATAGAAAGGTAATTTGAGCTTTTAGACGGGACTAAGGTGGGAACATGGAGTCATACCGGAGAAATACCAACTATCAACAACTCAAAAAAGCCCATGGTTTTGAAACGCTTTTAGACTTGAGAATCCTATCCTAAATGGCACATCAGTGTTTGATTTTTTTTTTTTACTTTCATTTTTTTTGGACCAACTGAGTCTCGATGTCCACTCTCACAAGTCCAAGTTGAACTTGGACTCAGCTGGACTCGGCCGAGTCCAGGAAAAAAATGAGTCCGAGTGGACTCGGCGTGGCTGAGCCCACTCAAACTCAGACTCGACCGAGTACTCGGGAGTCCGGCCGAGTCTGACAACAGAAGTTTATGTAATGACAGTTTTTGTCAGCATGATTTAATAATAGAATAATTGCTTTCTTTAAGCATGGAACATGGTACTGCTGATGTATCTATGGATGCAGGATTAGGTACCTTCTCCTTAATGGGGCTATGGGTAAACCACCTACCATGAGGGATACCTAGGGAAATGATGATGATGATTCATTCATCGGCAGCTCAGGATAAACATGGAAAATTTACCTTCATGTAGATGCATATCATTTCGTTGTTTTTTCCACATTTGCACCATTGGGCCGAGATATTGCTTGCAATGAGCCTCCTCAACGAAGTTGGCGATAGCTTAGACTATCATAAAAAGGGCCACCTACTTGGGGATAAAACATTGGTGTAGAATATTGTGGATGTGATGCCTTGTTTGACTAAGTTGCTTTGTGGACAAGAGAGATTGTTATGTTTTGATTAGCAATTTAATACTCTTTTTTTTGCTTGTTTGGCAACTTAATTTAAATAAAGCATTGTATGGTTATTTTTATATATATATATATATGCTATATGTTTGATTTAATGTCGAGCATCAAGTATTAGGTTACCGTTGAATATGGTTTGTTGGTACGTTTTGTTATCTAGCCGCCTTGGGAAGATGAAGGGGCATCTTCGGTTTCCTCATGAACTTAGCAAGAAAATTCCTTGTGGAGTGTAACGCTCTTTGAGAAATTGAGGGAACGTTCTTGCACGTAAGATTATGCTCCTCTTTAAATCTTAGAGAGGGGGGGCCACAAGAAGGGGGTAATGGACACCTGAGGGAGCAGTGGAGACGAAGGCAAAGGAAGAGAGCAAAGTAGCAACATTCGAAAAAGATTGGTGGAGGCAAACGAAACCTACAGCATAGGTGCTTCTTTTTGTGTTTGCTCTATTCTGGATTATTTTCTACGTTGTTGAGAACCTTTCCCTTTTAATGCTGCCTTGTCCCTTTATTGTTGATTGTGTTTTTGGTTGTCATTCGTTGGTTGTTCGACGTCGACTTTGTGCTGCATCAGCCCTCTTGTTTTTGTATGTTACCTTGGAGGATCGGTTTCCTACCATAGTGCCCTGTTCTTGCTCTTTCGTTGTTCGTATCCATGTTTTGCGTACCTTGGGTTTCTAGTCATTCTTGTGAAGGGTTGCTCTAGTTGTTGTGCTATGTGGTTTGTTTCACTTGTTCGAGTAGAAGAGCACCCTTTTGTTTTGCTTCGATTCGTGTGAAGGATGTCTTACTCCTTTCGTAGGGTGGTGGGCGATGCCCTTTAGAACCCTAAGTTATTGCTAGGTTGGTCTCGTACGTCACTCCTTTGAGCTAAGCCTTTGACTATAATGTCTCCTCATCCGCCTGTGTTCTGTCCTTTTAACCTTCGCGTGTGTTGGCCTTGGGCTGTTGAGTGTTGTTGAGCTTGCTCTGTGTTGGGCTGATTGCTTGCAGATAGCAGAATGTTTTAATTAAGCATTCTTTGTTTCGTTTGTGCGTGGCTTTATGTCTGTTAAGCGTTATGCTATAAGGTTTGGGTTTTTAGGGAAGCGTTAGTTGGCTAGTCTTCTTTCAGTAAGGCTTTTGATGGTGGTTGGCGCTTGCATGAATTAAGCTTTATCTTAAGTTTTGAGGCTCGTATATGCTTTGTTAAAGACTGAAATGTTAGACTTGCTTTAAGTAAGAACCTTATCTTTGTTTAATCTAAATATGCTTGGCTTGGAAAAGAAAACTAAGAGGTAGCTTTCTTTAAGTTTTAATATTTAGATGGTTGAAAGCGAATTATGTATAATTATCCTTGAGAATTTTATAGGTTAAAGAGTTATTATTTTCAAAGCAATCTATGGTCTTCCTTATGTATGCATGTTATGCTTAATTTTATGGTTTTGAATGAGAAGATATTTATAATGATTCTTGAGATCTATGTGGATTAAAGGATCATTGTAAAGAGAAGTATGCGACTCTATTGCATTGTTATTGAATGTTGTATTTGGATTTAAAAGAGAAGAAATTTATAATGATTCTTGAGATCTATGTGGATTAAGGGATTATTGTAAAAGAAAGTATGGGATTCTCTTGCATTGTTATTGAATGTTGTATTTGGATTTAAAAGAGAATATATTTATAATGATTACTAAGATCTATGTGGATTAAGGGATCATTGAAAAAATAAGTATGGGATTCTCTTGCATTGTTATTAAATGTTGTAGACAGGGGTGACTGCCTTCCCGAGACGAGGGAATGACAGAAGTTTAGGAAGGAAAGGACCGACAAACTTGACTACAAAACATGTTGTTAACCTGTACTAGTCAGATCTAGACAGGTGAACAATGATTGATGAATGTAGATGGGCTAACCCAGACGGGTAACCAGTCTAGACATGTAGCTATAGATGTGCACCGTCCCAGACAGGTAAGTTCAGACGGGTTGCTGGCTGGATGGTAACTCTGGACGGATAGGATCCTAAACGAGAAGGATTCTAGACGGGTTCCCTCAGAGGTGTAGCTCCAATCTAGAAGAGCAGTCACAGGTCCAAATGAGTTGAGCGTCATACGATAGTCGCAGGTCTAGACGGGCGGTTTGGACGGCTAGGCCTAGACGGGTAACGGATAGGCCTAGATGGGTTCTGCAAAGCACCAGTCTGCAACTTCATGTTTCATCCTGCGAACACGAACTAATTCTTGGCCGCTCCCTCTTGTAACTCTGCACAACACATACAACACAACACCGGTCTACTCCAATCTAGTCCATAACCTGCATCAATCGGATACTTGTAACACAAGACAATGCATTCACACAAAAATCTGCACGACACTAGACCAATACTGATTATTGTATTGATTCCTCAACAGATAGATCATGAATGTCTATACAAAAATGAGTAGGGGGTATTTATAATGCAGCCTTGGCGGTTACTGCAACCAACCAAGCTCAATTGTCCCAACTGTCCCTACGTTAATGCCTTAACTAACCAGTCTAAGACTAACCAGTCTCAAACTAATTAACTAGTTTGGCTTAACAACCAGTCTCGGACTAATTAACTAGTCTGACTTAACTAATCATGATGACTAGTTTATACGATTTTATCGTTTTATTCAAAATTATTATTCAGTCCATATTAAATCATGACGGCTGATGTACATTGCAAATGCCAAAAACATTACTTTGTCAAAATTTCCAACATCATGTAGACATTTTGTCAAACAGTTTTGGATATCATTTCTTCTTCGAACTGCTATCTACATCTATCCTCCCCTTTGAAGTAGTCGATGTCCTCAATGACTTTTTATATTGTCGAGGTCTTAGCATCTTTTGGTTCCGCAGCCTAGAGTGCTTCTTCCAATTCCTGTACGGAGCTTGAAAGCTTCATGTTCATCACGAACTCGCTTGGCATAAGTGAAATACTTGGCCCATTCTACTCCCATATTGTTGGCTTTGTTTTCCATTTCCTGGAGTTTGGACAACAACTTCGATTCACATTGAATGAAGATTTCCTTCATCTGCTGAATGGTCAAGGTGGAGGAAGATGGTTCCCTCTGTGCCAGTTCTACCTTGAGAGTTGCCTCACGCTGTTGAGATTGAAGCAGTTCTTGACAATCCCTGTATTTTGTGATCTCATCTGTTGCTCAATTTGTCAGGCCACTTCTTTATTGCAGGCTATCTTCTCGGTTGTTTCTCCTGCCACTGTTGTTTCGGATGACAGTGATGGTGATGGTGGATCAAATTTTTGCCTTTTCCTAGTCAGTTTAATTGCTCCTTGTACAGGTGCAGCAACTTTTGTTGTTGACAATATCTTCTCTTGCAGCTGTGTTGCGGTATCCTCCCCTTCTGATTCTTCCATCGACCCGTCTTCTAGTGAGGTCTTATTAAATTGTTGCTTCACTCGCTGCTTTTTCACGAGCGTAATCCGCTTCACCTATGGTTTTGCGTCCTTCCACCGCATAATTGTTGGTGATAAATCTGATAATGTCTTGGGAGGATCCAAATCTGGTATCTGCACCCTTGCTCTGGATGTGGAATCCAAAAGAAATCCAATGGCATGAAAAAACATCGAAAAATTCTTGGTGGTTCACATCAGAAAGTTCTGAATACGTAGTGCCAAGTAGGCTGCCCAATCATAAGAAATTCCTTGCTCGATCCCCTGCAAATATGGAATTAGCCAGATGGGAAGATTCGAGCTCCTCTGTTTTCCAAACAACCTGATCATCAGTATATTCATGATGCACTGTAATCTTGTATTTGCCAACTGAGATTGTTTTACTCCTCAGCTATTGTGTGTTGATAATAAAACGTCAATTTCCTCCTTTGTCAAAAGTGTAATACTTCGAATTAGCTGTGGAGTCTTCCTAGGGTCGACTCGCTCATTCAATACAGGTCGGCCCTTTTTCAGCAGTTTGAACGTTCGTCGAAATGCTTCAGCAGAGAAATCTACCACCAATTCCTTATCTCAGATTCGTACCTTGTTGACATTCTTCAACAAATCATAGGTCAGCAACATCTGTATTAGGTATTCCTTAAAGAAGTCTTTGTCAAAACTCGGAACCTGTAAAATAAAATGTACTCCGGCTGCCTTGATTTTCTGCTTAACTGGGTCATTTGTCGGTGCCTATTCTTACCATTGCCGACAAAAATTTCCCTTTGCATGAACCCAGGTGATTTCCTCAATTGGGACCTAATCTTTCTCCAACTAATGTGCTTCTCTAGTCTTCTTTTTAGGTGCTGCTACTTGTGCATGCACCTGTTTAACTCGAGCCTTTCCTTGCTCTGAATTTGATACTTGGCCTTGCATCATTCCTTCAACCTGGAGTCGTTTTGCAGCTACTAATTGTGGCAAGTCTTCAGAGCTTGGGGTTACTGACGTTCTGCTTGCTCCAAAACGCTCAGGCTCGTTGATCCAAATTTGACCTGACTTCTGGCAACTCATTCTTCACCTCTGTTTCTGCTTGACGTCTTCTCTTCCAAACAACTTATTTTGTCAGCCGTCTCTTCCTCCAGACGACTTATTCTACCAAACGACTACAATCTCAAACAAGTGCACTCAGACAGTTGCAGTCTCAAATGACTGCACTTAAGAGGGCTGCAGTCCTCAAACGGTTGCACTTAGACGGTTGCAGTCCTCAAACGGGTGAAATCTCCAGACGGGTGGCAATTTCAAACGGGTGCAGTCTCGGACAGGTAACAGTGTTGGATGGATGCAATCTCCAGACGGCTTCCCCTTAGACGTCGCAAATCTGGACGCATCGCAGCCATAATCGATGTGTGTGACTTCTCCCTGCGCTCGCCTTTCGTCTGACTAAGAATCGAGTGGAAAAATGGCTTGCACTTGCACTGTAATTTCGGAAAAACTTCACAAAGCGTGTGATCTACCAAATGTGTTATGGCATCTTAGTGTTGGTTGGCCAATACTTCGCCATGTTTTCTCCGGCATCACATTAACACTCGATCCTCCATCAATGATAACTTGATTTAGCTTATGGTCCAATATCTCCATGTGAACCAAAGCTGGCTTTTTCCATGCTTCATCATTAATATCGTAGGATCGATAAATTGTGCTTGCTTGATATTGGCTACCTGTCGGACTTCTTCCCTCTTCTTTGTTTTCATTATCTCCCTAACTGTAGCACATAATTCAGGTACTGCACTAAATAGACTTGATACTTTTACTTCCAAAGTCGTATTGAGTACATGTGTTACCAAGCATTCGACTGATGCTTGTTTATCTATCATGATCTCCATCTTCTTCAAGGCTTTCTCTTGAATTAGCCTTTCCTACTTTTCTTTGTCTAACTCTATCTTGATCATCTCTTGAGCTTCCTGCCATCGCTCTTTCTCCTTGGCAAGATTCGGATATTGCTCCATCTTCCTAGCATGAGCTCTAGTTACCGCTAGGACTTCTTTTCCTTTGTCTATCTCGGTACTGACTTCCCCAATGTCAATCCAATTGACATTTTGCGTGCCACCCATACTTGCTTTGTTTGGGCAGTTTACCTCTTTGTGGTTTCCCGGTCCACACCATCTACACATTTGGGTAGCGTTGCTACCACTATTATTGCCTGTATTTTGAGGCTTGGGGCAATTCTTCATAAAGTGTTGCCATTTTTGACAATTCCGGTATTGGATGATTGATCTTCCCTCGGAGTCATACTGTAGACGACTTTGTCCACCCTGTCTTCCACCTCGACAATTATTCCTAAATCCGTCGCTCATTGCGCCTTGCCCATTTCTTGAGGTATTTGGTTGTTCCTCCTGTTGAACTATCATAATTTGATGCCTCACACCTTTTAAATTAAACGGACAATCAGCCACCGGATGCCCTGCTATATCACATATATTGCAATATGCATTCTTTGGGCAGTTGACATTTGTATGCCCTTCTACCTTGCAGATATCCTTCCGGTCTTTCCTCACTTCTCCTTTAACTTCTTTCATGATTTTATCAAATTTCCTTCTAAAGGAGTGTATTGCGCTTTGGACTTTGTCTCACTGTCGGAATCGTCATTCCTTGAATGTCCTCCGATTCCTGCGGCTGTTTGTTTAGCTTCGCTCTCAAAGTTCTTTGCTTTTTCGAGAGCTTCTTCGTATGTGGAGGATGGTACCGCTTTCATTTTCTTCCTATATTTAGGTAGTAGTCCGTCTAAAAACCAGCGTTTCACCATCCCATCTGCCGGTGGCATTTGCATTTTATCAACCAATTGTTTCAATCTCCGATTGTAACTTTTGACATCTTCGTCTGGCTTTTGCTTCGTTGCAAATATTTCAGTGATAATCTCCGTGTCATCCCTCAACGGCCGAAATTCTTCTATGAATGCATCTTTTAAAGTATTCCATTGTGTGAATGGTTGGGTATTCTATCTTTTCAGATACCAATCCATAGCCATCCCTCGCAAGGTGGCAGGGAACAATTGCAACCATTCTGCTTGTTGCGATACTCCATTCGCCCCCCAAATTGTGATGCAAGTACCTATGTGGCATGTTGGGTCTTCTTTCCCTTCCCCAGTGAAGGGTGGGCATTTCTGTTTGCCCGCTCTGTTGGCAACATTTGCCATTGGGACTCTCCCACTGTGCGTATCACTTGATGATGATTGTTGTGGAGTTCTATTCCACTCCCTGGCTCAAAATCTAGTTCAAGTACTTGGTCAAATAGCCTTCTCCCTAATTCACATATGTCACTACTTCGTGAACTTCTTCGTGAGTATACGAGGTGAGTATATGTCTTCCTCCCCAGGAACCCACGCGTGGTTGCTCTGGTACAAAACTTCACTACCTGTTGGCCAAATCCTCTCCGCTGGATTAGGTGTTACCATTCGCTCCTCACTTCTAATGTTAGGTACGTCCTCTGCTATTTGGTTTTGTACTTCGTTCTCTGTTGTCAACAACAATGTTTCCCACCTTTCTCGCTCTGCTCGTGAACTCTCATCGTCCAAAGGGTTCCACACTTGCTCCACCTCCGGTTGTGAAACTTCGTCTTGAATTTGTGTTCTCTGGTTTGCCAGTCTTGCACTTCGCCTAAGTGGTATTTGATTCCTTCCTTGTTGGCCTTGTAGCCTAGAATCTGTCATTCACCTCTTTGCCCTGTCACTTGAGTTCTTCCTTGACCCAAAGTTGATCTAGGCAACGGCGCCAAAAGTAGACAAGGGTGAGTGCCTTCCCGAGACGAGGGTATGACAAAAGTTTAGGAAGGGAAGGACTAACAAACTTGACTACAAAACATGTTGTTAACCTATACTAGTCAGCTCTAGATGGGTGATCAATGACTAATGACTGTAGACGTGCTAACCCAAACGAGTAAACCAATCTAGACGTGTAGCTATTAGACGTGCACCGTCCTAGACAGGTAAGTTTAGACGGGTTTTTGGTTGGACGTAACTCTGGATAGGTAGGTTCAAAAGGGTAGGATCCTAGACAGGTTCCCTCAGACGTGTAGCTCCAGTCCAGATGGGCAGTCACAGGCCCAGATAGGTTGAGCACCAGATTGTAGTCGCAGGTCTACACGGGTGGTTGGACGGGTAGGCCTAGACGGGTTCTGCAAAGCACCAGTCTACAACTTCATGTTTCATCCTGCGAACACGAACTAATTATCGGTTGCTCCCTCCTGTAACTCTACACAACACATACAACACAACACCAGTCTGCTCCAATCTAGTCCATAACCTGCATCAATCGGATACTTGTAACACAAGACAATGCATTCACACAGAAATCTGCACGACACTAGAACAATATTGATTATTGTATTGCTCCTCAACAGATAGATCATGAATGTCTATACAAAAATTAGTAGGGGGGTATTTATAATGCAGCCTTGGCAGTTACTACAACCGACCAGGCTCAACCATCCCAACTGTCCCTACGTTAATGCCTTAACTAACCAGTCTTAGACTAATTAACTAGTCTAACTTAACTAATCATGACGGCTAGTTTATACAAGTTTATCATTTTATTCAGAATTATTAATCAGTCCGTATTAAATCATGATGGCTGATGTACATTGCAAAAACATTACTTTATCAAAATTTCCAACATCATGTAGACAATTTGTCAAACAGTTATGGATATCATTTTTTCTTCGAACTGCTATCTACAAATGTTGTATTTGGATTAATAGAGAAGATATTTTAATGACTCCTGAGATCTATGTGGATTAAGGATCATTATAAGGGGAAGTATGGGTTTCTCCTGGTTTGTTTTGGAATGTTTAAATCTTTTGGTTGTTTAAAAATGGATGATGCATTTAAAGAAAAGAAAGATAGCTTGTTTTTTGAGCATGGTTATTGCATAATAGAGTAAAGCATGAGTTGTGATGCATTGCATTTAGAGCTGTTATGATCCCTAAATAAAATTCATAAATTGCGGGTGGTCTGCCATCGAAGAAGCTTGCAAACTTAGTTGGCAGATGACCTTGGAAGATGATTGTAAGCTCTTCAAAATGATATTGTTGTAATTAAGCAAATACTTGTTTTGCTTGAGAAAAGAAATGAAATGAATGAAACGAAATGAAATATTATTAATGTCCGCGGTGGGCCAAAATAAGACCCAAGGGACTATAAAAAGGACAATAATGATGCCCTACAAAGAAAAGAACTAAGATAAATACAATATGAAACCCGAAACACGAGCCAAAGAGAAAGGGAAAAGAAAAGAAAAGGGAGAGTAGAGGGGGGCCGGGTTGTAGTCCAACAAAGAGGAGTGCACGCCAAGAAGAACGGACAGAGAGGAGGGGGAGGGAGTATCCCAGCAAGGGCAAGCTCTGAGAACCCCCACAAACTAATCTCTCCTGACAGTCGAGGCCGAAGTACCGCAGTTGAAGAAGTCCATGATATGTCTCTGCCCATTGCTAGTTCGGAACCCTGACAATCGGTTGGTGCGCTATCTAGTGACCCTGCTTTTGTTCGAACTGGATGATGTGGGTCAAAGTCACCTAGTCCATCGGAGTTGGTGAAGTATGTTGTGATGACCCATTGTTGACGATGAGATCCATTTGTAGAACTTTTATGTAGTCGAATTTGAGTTATCTCCCTAAGAAAGAGTGCGAGACAATGCTGGTTCGGGCATCTGAATAAGGTAGAAACAGATCGAGAGTTGTCCCTTTAAAGGCAATGAAACCTACCTCGGATCTCATAATAAATGGGACAACAAAAAATAACGTGATAAAGGGTTTCAACTTCATCCAAGGAGCAAAACAAGCAAATCCGCTCCTCCGTCGGAAGATGATGATCTGACTCAATCCGGAGTTGGTGAGAACACACCCTGAGTTGCCCAATAGTGATTCGAAGACTATGCATTGTGTGTTGTTGAAGGTATTGTGGTGGAACTATTCTGCCCTCCTGTATCTGTAAGAAGTGCTCATGGTAGAAAGACAACTTGGGGGAAAGAGGGGCAACAAGAGAGATCCATGTGCATCTAGTGTACTGGAGACTAACATCCTTCCGAATCTCGTGGAGCATCTTCTCCTTACTAAGCCGAGAGGGGGGGAGAACCCCCAAAGAATAAGAGGGGAGCCTATCTATCTGTATCTGAATGCTGGCCAAGAGAACAGAAACCTGAAAATACCAGCTCCTCCGGCCTCCCCAAGAACTCGGAGAGAGTTCCATCGAGGAGTGAATGGCGAGGTAAGGGTATCGCCTGCAACCCTCAAGGGTATCTCTGAAAGTATGGATCCTGTGAAGATAACCGATAATCAGGAAGATAATCTCAAGTTGGACAGGAGAAGCGCCAAACTCTGCCAGAATAATAGAACGAGGGATTGTGCCCTTGCAACGAATGAATCGTCGAAGAAAAAGTGTCTAGACTCATTCAACCCGTGACCACTCAGTTGGGCCAAGACTAGGGCCCCAAACCACTGACCCATAAATAATAGTTGGCTTGACCAAGGCATCAAAGATCCTCATCTTCACAGGTATATCTTGAAAATGTGCTTTGAAGCAATTCCTCTCTAGCAAAGACAGAGTTGCATACCCTTACACACCTGGACCTGGGCGGCGGGTTTCATACCAAAAGTTGGACTAGTGAAAAGAAATCCCAAATACATATAAGAGGTGGTGATTTCGACCTCCTGACCCTGGAAAAGGAAGTGGATATGGGATAGAGCCTCTTTGGTAGTATTGAATACCATAACCTTGGTCTTAGAAAGATTCACCGTCAACTATCTCGAGTCACAAAAAGCGGCAAGAGTGTTCAGATGATGTTGAAGCCCCTCAGGGGATGAGGCCAAAAGAACAATATCATCAGCAAAGAGGAGAATAGAAATCAGCACATGGTGAAGAAGGCAACCATCCTCTAGGTGAGCGTTCTCCCTAATAAAAGTCTCAAGCTCATCGATAAAGATCCCAAAAAGTGTCGGGGAAAGGGGGCATCCCTGTTTCACTCCTATGGTGCTAAGAATACTGGCTGAAAGCCCTTGAGGGGAGCAAAACCGACCTTTCACAGTCTCATATAACCGTGTAACCGCTGTCAAAAGCTGCCTAGAGATGCCAACTGACCGAAGCCTCTTAAGAAGTAAACGTCGAGGCATCATGTCGAAAGCTTTCCTAAAGTCTACAAAGCAACAATAAATCTTCGAGGACCTGGAACGCACCTCCTCAATAATAGCTCTGAGGAGTAGAATGTGATATGTGGTCTGGTGATCTTGCCGAAAAACCAACTTGGCCAAGAGCCCTGAAACCCCCCTCCTCCAACCTTCAGGAGAGAAGCACATCCAATGTTGTGGCATAGAGATTGGAAAAGATATGCCCAATCATGATAGTCCTGTAGTTATTGGGTTCATGGGGATCACCTACCTTATGAATGGGGTGAATGATATGCTAAGTCCAGGAATTAGGAAACCCAAAACAGACAGCGATATTAAAGAGATCAGTGAAGGGCCCAACAAGAGGATCAATACCATGCTTCAAAAATTCCGCTTGTAACCCATCCAAATATGATGCTTTGCTCGTACAAAGTTTCCAAATAGCCTGCCTGACAAGACCAATAGAAAAGAGGTGGCACGAGGAGGGGGGGGAGGGAACAATAATAGGAGGCTGATTTGGGATGGTATAGAGGGAAGAGGCATGGATGGTCCAAGAGGAAAGATCGATCCTGTTGGTTACGAATCTGCCATGAGGAAAGGATTTTGTGTTAATGCGCCCAGATTCGCCCACCAGCTTGAAAGGCCGGAAGGAAGAGATGCCTTCCGTGCCAATCTCCGGAGAAGGCCGGCTCCTGTGGGTTTTATGGTTTGAGATGAGGGTGCAGGAAAGAGATAAAAATGCGGAAAGGATTTACAAATGAGGTTGGAGTTGGGTGGGGGGAACTAACAAGACAAGCAACACATCAATCACCGCTACTTACTGCATTATGAATACAAAGCATAACCAGGAACTGCAAAGTCTAAGTGTACTTTCTGTATAAAGCAGGGTACGCACAGCTACAATGGCTCCCTAGCAAACATTCTCCCTACAAGGAGAACTAACAGCACGGCAACAGCATCAATCACCACTACGGACAGAGACAGAAAGCAACCAAGAGATGTCAGATCCAAGTATGCGTGTTGTGCAGAGAATTTGTACGCACAGCTACAATGGTCCCCTAGCAAACATTCTCCCTACAAGGAGAACTAACAGCACGGCAATGCATCAATCACCACTACGTACAGCAACATAAGCATAACACACAAACTGAAGGAACTGCTACCACATTTATTCTATGTATCCTCTAATCAATTAAGTTCAAGAGTACTTGGCCACCAAATGCTGAAATGAATCAACAAGCCATGACACAAGCAATGCCTCAGGTGTCCCTGACCACCAAATGCTGAAACGAATCAACGAGCCGTGACACAGGAAAACGTAAAGCAGAAATATAAAGGAGAGGCAGCATAAAAAATAGAAGCAGTAGAACAGAGCCAGGCATATACTTTATATTTATAAGCAGAAGCACGGTTACAATGGTTCCCTAACAAACATTCCCCTTCCACCCCGTTACAATGAAAATGCGGTGGGTATTTATAGCCCGAGTCCCTCCCGTTACATTAATGGGCACAAAGTCCCAGTCAAACACTAGCTGACAAAAGCGGCGATGGAGTTGCTGATGCTGACCTTTGTCGAATAGGACTGCACCTGCAGCATGGTTCCCCTGAAGGCCGGACAGCTAGGTGGCAGCGCGTTGGGTAGATCTTCACATCGGCAGGAATGCGGGCAGCTGGAGCAGGTAGAACCTCTAATCAGCTTTAAATGAGGCAGCTGGCATAAGTAGTGCAGCCCATGCTTGTCCTTTTGCTCGGCACGTCTTGGCTCACATCCCGAAGCTGGACACTTGTCGGATGATGCTGTTTGACATGTGTCTGCCTTGAAAGGCGCTTTATCCAACTTCTCCCAGGATATGAGCGCCATCGGGTTGCGCAGGCAGAAACAGCGCAGTTGGGAAGGTCTTCATGCCTTGGTCAAATTCTGAGTTTGTTTCCCATCGCGCACTCGTTAGGGCGCACTCCGACTTCGCCGCGAAGTCGGGTTGCGCACAGTGAAAGCTGATGTCTCGCCGCCGAACGGACTTCGCCCTGGAAAGGGGGAGCAGTCCGAACTTCGCGAAGTACGAACTTCGCCCCAGCACTTAGTCATTTTTCCTGCCAGCCGCTACAAGGTGCGCTTAGAAAGTTGGGAGAAGTCGACTTAAACGGGCGCACTCCGACTTCGAGAAGTCGGACTTCGCCCTAACACTTAGCCATTTTTCAGGCAACCCGTCAAATTTGAGATCGACCGAGGGGCTCCAAAAGAAAGGGGGGAAAGAATGAGAATGCAGGGAAGAGAGAGAAAGGGAGAGAAGAAGAAAGGGGAGAGAGAGGAAGAGGGAAAAGGAAGAGAAGCACTCTTACAAAACTGAAAACATTGCACCCCGTGCAAAATGTGGCAACATTTCCGGCGGCTCGCGGGTGTCGAGCTCGCCTCGGCGCAAAGAATCCATGCCTTCATCCATTGGGTGCAGAGGAAATTGCTTCCCCTGCCTTCTGCTGCTCTTGCTGTTCTCCTCGCGGCAACTGTTCTTCAGATTCACTTCCGGCAGTCGCCTCCTCAAAATCCTCTTCCGAACGTTCTCCAGCTCTGGCTTCTGCCTCGCAGATGCGGTTGTATGCGGCCTGGGCTTGGCCCCAGGCTTCTGCTTCGAATGGTCGGCGGTCAACAACTTCTTCTAATGCTGCGTGGAAAGCAGCGACCGCGTGGAGGTCGATGGTGAGGTATCTTTTCCCAGCCTCCCGGAAGTAGGAGCTGATCTTGCAAAGACTTGGACACCATCTCGGGTGACCTGACTTTCTTGAATTGGCTCAGTCCAGCTATCAATTTCAGTCAGTATCTGCCTCAAAGGACCGCCAATTCTTTTTCACTTGCTCATGGGTGAGAAACTCACCATTCTCAACAAAGCCCGGGCACCCTAGTTCGGAGAGAGCGTGAAAGGGAGCCATACAAATGTCTCTTTCATGTTCAAATGCATCTAGCATTCGTCTGGCAACCCTCACCTCTTCTACTTTCTTAAAATATTTATGCAAGGTTACCCTTGCATCTGCCCATTCTGCAGCCGAATGAGGACATGGGGGAGAATTGGAGGCCATCGCGCTCGCGCTCTTGAAGATTTATTGCCAGGTCCAACCATTGCTTCGCCTGGCGTTCGGCCTCCTCTACCACAGAGCTTTCCCTGGGCAGAAACTTCTTGGATCCTGGATGCGAAATCCGTAACCGACATAGCCTTATACGTGTGGGGCTTGCATCCCCGCAGCAGATCAGCCCGCATCTCCTTAACTTTGCTCTTTGAAAAGACCGTCGCTTGAGATGCTTTCTCTGCAGATTGCGACTGCGCTCGTTTCAAAGACTCCTGGAGCTGAGAAATCTGCTCCAGGGCTGCCTGCTTTTCCGTTGCGGCTTCTTGCCGAGAAGCGGCCAGTTGGGCTTTTAGTTCATCTATTTCTCGTCGCGCCGCTTCCAGCTGCTCGATGGACCTAGACAGTCCTCTTCAAGCTGTCTTGTCTTGTTCTCGCAACCGGAAAAGCTCTTCCCTGTTCCCTCCAGATTTTTGACAAGGAGATTATCCGCCTTACGAATGATTCCCCGAATCTCGTATTGCTTGTTGATATCGTCAAAGCTCTTCTCCTTTCTCTCGGAGCTCGTAGTCCGCCCCTGGTCATTTCCCGGAGAGGCTTCTTCACTTTTGGAGTTATCTTTTCTGTCGTGAGCACTCTCCTCTCGAAGTCAAACTTGGTACGCTTTACCGGGGCGGCTATCTCTTCAGGTCTCCTCCGCTTCAGGTTTTGGAGGAAAGAGATAGGGTATTCTACGGCTCTAGCTGCCAGAGGCAAATCGTCCGTGTTCTGGAGATCGTCCATGAGGTCCGGTTCCCCCAGCCTAGGGTTTTGCTGTGACATTTCTCCTGAGAACAGGGAAGTAGGAAAAACCGGGAGGGCTTTGGAAGGAACGGCCGCTTTTGAGGGCGACCGGGGAGCGGAGAGCGGAGCGGTTGATGCTGGAAGGGTTTCAAGCGGCTGAGGCGATGGATGCGACGGTGAAGGCGCAGCTTCAGCACTAACCACGGGCGAAGGGTTCGGGGTTTGACTCAGGGATAGAGAGTCGTTGGGGTCCTGAGCAAACTGGTTGAAAGAATGATGGCCGCTAGAAGGCTGTGGAGATGGGGAGGAAGACACGGCCACGACTTGCTCGGATTGAGCGGGAGATGGAGTCGGAGTAGGGCCAAATGGAACTTGAGGGAGCGGGGCAGCGGACGTACCTGCGGGCTCCGCCTGAGCCGATGCTGGATGGATGTCTGCGGTTCTGGTTCCGGCGGCTAGCTCAGAATCATCCAGAGAAACAACCTCTGGAGCGGCTGGACGCGGCTGCGGCTCTGCGACTGACTGCTGCACCATCAGGCTAGGTCGCCTGATCCTATCAACCCTCTTCCTCTTCTTTTCTTCTGGAACAATGGCTGGTTCGGGAGGAGAGGAAGTAGGTGCAGCGGACGCTGATGTTCCCACGGTAAACTTGTACCGGGGTTTGACTTGCGTAAGGTCTGCCGCTGCCGGTCCGCTCGCTGGTGGCGCTGGCGTCTTTTGTGTCTGAGGAGTTACCTCAGGCGTTGACTTGACTGATTTCTGAGCCTTTTCAGGCGCCACCTTGGAAGCAACAAGTTGCATTGGGTCCACTTGGATATCTCGTTGGGCCCGCACTGGCAGTTGTAAAAGTGTACAACTGTTGGGAGGAAGACCCTCCTTTATAACCTTCAAAGGGACCTCGGGGAACGTAATCTCGAAATGCGAAAGGCCGCCAGCTGGCAATGTGCTGGTCATATAGAGCTGAAAAGTCGTCATCAACGGCCGATTCTTCCCCGATGGATTTATCGTGTCGCGTGCGGCACCTCATCTTCCAAGATTCTTTTTCTTTGGCCGCTAAGGCCTCGCTAGCTTGGAGATGAATTTTTTAAATCCAGGAGAAGAAAACTTGTGGTCCGGGTTTCGCTCGGGTTCATATGCTACCTCCTCGCAGTAAAAATCCCGCCACGGAGGCGAAGCTTCCATCGAGTCAATCTCCCAGTCGAGGTCAACATGGACCACATCGCATCTGTCTTCGATTATATCTGCCCGGGGCAAATATGTACAAACTTTCCCCTTATCCCGTATGGGTCGTATTTCCACCGCGCAGCAGAACCGACCAATGTCAAAAGCTCCCGCCGAGATAGACATGCTGTCCTACCTCGAAAATCTCAACGTTCGCCCAGAAAGAGGATATTGAAAGATCCGGCCCTTTCTCTTTCCCCGGCCGAACTCTTCCTCAACGTAATCCATCCGCCGCGCAACCTCCATCCCAAACCGATGATCCGTGCACCGCAGGGCAGCAGATGAGGTTTGCCCTTGAATCCGTAGATTCCGACCACAATCCCCCGCGTCGCCTAAAAACGTCCCCGAGCTTCCGATTCAAGAAATAGTTCGTCATTTCTCGCGGGGGCGAGGGATCTCGCCATCGCCGAAGACCGACATGACCAGTCCCGTAAAGTTGAAGTTGAACTTGTAGTAAGACCCTTTCCGGTATAGGTCATCCGTCCAATCATAGACGGGCTGTGGTTCTCCCCTCTCATTTACCTTCTTCAGGTTCGGGATCGGCATCCGGGAGTGCAAATGATACAAACAAAGCCAAGCCAAAAAGGAACTGAACCGAAATCCAGTTGACTGCTTTTCTGGAGCTTCACCAGGCTGGAGTGAATGGCGTATGCAAGCCAGTCCGCCTAGTCGAAAAATATGGGGCGCTTTCCACTTCTCTGCGCTGCTGGTTCATAGGATTCTCCGCACAGGAGACATTCTGCCAGCGCTAGCTGGTACGGCTGTACCAGCTCGTCAGAGTCGCAGCCGAGGACCCACGCCAGAATGGTGTATATGTACTTGCTCTGAAACTTGTTCAGGGGTATGGGGCCAGTTGGCCATTGTCCAGCTGTGAGCGGGGCGTTCAGCTCTGAATTGAGGAAATCCCTCATCCGTTTTGTATGCGTGAAGCGTCCCGCTTGCTCGCCCAGATTTATCTTTCTGACAATCGTGCTGGAGTCATACTCCAACCCTGGGGCGAAAGCCGGCTGAACAGTCTCTTTGCGCAGCGCGAACAAGGGTTTACCGCTGGAGCTGCAAATTTGCCGGTAGCTGGTCTGTAATGTCTGACAATTAGGTCTACCACCTCCGGGCATTGATGGACAGGAGGGCACAAGAACCGGAAAAGGTTCGACTTGTACGCCGCTCCGAAATGGTGAGAGGGCGAAACTTTGTCAGCCCAACTCTCCACGTTTATCCGCAGCTTAGTCAGGCTCATGGAAAACGAGCCGTCCTTGTATCCCGACAGGTAATTAACCGGTGGTGGTGGGGCTTGCCCACGCTGTACTTTCTTTGGCCGGGATTTTGACTTTTGCTCCTGCGGCATCTCACCCTTGGAACCACCCGTTTGCGGGAAATCTCCACTTTCGCGCCCCTCGCTAGACTGAGCTTGTACTGGCAACTTTCCCTTGTCCATCCCTCCGAAACAACAATAATTACGACTTCTGGACGTCTGCACCGCATTTCGCACCACAGGAATAATCTGCACAATTTGGCATGTCTGGATGCATCTGAACCCCTTTTCTAGACAATGACAGCGTCATTAATGTCGCGCAGGAGGGGGTAGGTCGGCTGGCAAGTGAAGGAGTTATGTTTCTTGGGTGGCCGCGCAGGAGAATGTCTTGGAGGATGTACCCCGGCTGCCGTGCCATGCTTATTTGATCGCGCTTTCCTTGAAGACTGCGCAATCATTAAATTTAATTTCGAATGCCGCGCCATGGCTGACGTCACTGCCGCAATCTGGGCACACTGCTCAAGAAGTAACCCCTTGGTGCGGAAACCCATCTCTAACTGTCACAATGCGCCTTGGGCCCACGCTTGGAGCATTAGAATTTTTTATTCATTTTTTTTAAACTCATCCAAGCTGCGCTCGAAAACAAGGAGCAGTCGGACTTCGCGCGAAGGTTGGGCGCGATCCGACTTCGCCCGCGCAGTCGGACTTCGCCCGAAAATCGAGCGCAGTCCGAATCGCCACTTGCATCGAGATCTTTCTTTCTTTTCCAACCGCGCCCGAGGATTGAGCGCAGTCCGACCTTTGCAAATTTCGGAAGAGTTGGCGAGTATTTAGAATTTTATTGCCTCTTGGGATCGGGTGCACGAGCCGCGCTTATAAAATGGAGCGGCGTTCGACTTCGCCCTCGTTACTTCGCGCAAGCCGAGCGATTCGTACTTCGCGCGCAAGCCGGGTGTATTCGGACTTCGCGCGAAGTCGGACTTCGCTCAAAAGTCGAGCGCAGTCCGAACACTCGTGCCTTTGCGCTTTCTTCTTTCAAACTTCGCCTTTTGGCCAGCGCGCAGCCCGACTTCGCTGCGAAGTCGGGCAGCTGCCAGGACTTAGCCGTTTTTGCTTTCTTTACTCAAGCAGCCCCTTCACGAACTTCGCTCCTTCTGAGGGGCGACAACAGACTTCGCTGCGAAGTCTGTATTCTCTCCCATGTCGCAGTTTGGCTCAAACAAAATAAAAAACTGAAAGCTGGAAACTGTACATGCTGAAAAAGCAAAAATGCATAAGGGAAATTTTTACACAGAAGGGCCCATTGGGCACCTTCAGCAGCGGTAAACTTTTAAGTGGAACCCGTTAACGGGGATAGGTAGGAGCTGACCCTCCATATCCCGAAGTACGTAAGCATTGAACTGGTTCACCCGGGCAATCTGATAAGGGCCCTCCCAGAGGGCATCAAACTTCCCGTGGTTGCCCGGCTTCGCCTTGTATGAGTCCCACTTCAGCACCAGGTCCCCGATTTTAAAAACTCGGGCAATGGTGCCTTTTGCAAACCAGCCTTGAGTGGCTTCAATATGCTTGGTGAAGGCCTGGTATGCTTCTTCTCTCGTCTTCTTCCAACCGCAGGAGTTGGCACAGCCCGTCATCCACCGGGTCTCCACCGCTCCCGTCTTCGTCCAACATCCATAGGGCAGGGATTTCAATGTGGGATGGCATGACAGCCTCTTTGCCATAGACGAGTGCATAGGGGGACGTTCGATGGATTTCTTGAATGAAACTCCGTCCGCCCACGGCGCCCAGTTCAGGAGTAAATGCCAAGTCCGCTTGTTCCTGTTAATGGTCCTCCTGATGATTTTCAGGAGGTTCTTGTTAGTAGACTCGGCGAGGCCATTCCCTTGCGGGTAGTAATTAGAAGACATTTTGTGATAAATGCCAAGTTTGCCAGCTGTACTCCGTGAGTACAGTCGCTGCGAATCCCGGACCATTGTCTGTCACAATTGACTCTGGAACCCCGAAGCGGGTAATCAGGCTCTCCAGGAACCTGATGACTGTTTCTTGGTCTGCATTTTTGGTTGGGATCGCCTCTGCCCACCGTGTGAAGTAGTCGGTGGCTGTAAGAATAAACTTGTGTCCGGCAGAGGAATTAGGCGAGATCACCCCAATGAAGTCTAGACCCCATTGCTGGAACGGAGTCTCGGCTCGAATCGGCTGAAGGGGCAGGGGTGCTTTTCTCGTTTCGCCAAAGAAACCTCGGCATTGATCACACTTAGAACAGACCGC
Source organism: Wollemia nobilis (assembly GCA_028583015.1). Taxonomy (NCBI): domain Eukaryota; kingdom Viridiplantae; phylum Streptophyta; class Pinopsida; order Araucariales; family Araucariaceae; genus Wollemia; species Wollemia nobilis. The sequence continues at coordinate 2,733,686 of JAQPPZ010002512.1, forward strand.
ATAAGCGTCTGTAAATAGAGTGGGCCAATAGTACCCAGCTCTAATTATTTTTAAGGCCGTAGGCCTTGCGTAATGATGACCCCCAGGCATCCCGAAATGAAATTCTCCGAGGACCCTGGGCTGATCGGATTTCATGACGCACCGCAACAGGATGCCGTCAATATTTTTGAAGTAAAGCCCCTCGGGGCGAAGAGTGTACTTGAGTGCACCCAGCCGAAATCTCCTTCGTTGTGAGGCGTTCAGGTGATCGGGACATCTTCCGGTGCAGAAATATCTCACCAGTTCATCTGTCCAATCACTCTCCTCCGATAAGGAGTTGGCTAGGTAGATGCTTGTCGCTGTGTCCTCCCACTTACAAGCGGAGATGCCGGCTACAGCGCTTCGGGCCAGCTCCTGACACAAGGCTCGGCCTCTGATAAGCTTGGTGGGCCGCACTTCGATGTCGAACTCCTGGATTTTTGCAATCCATCCTGCTCTCTTGTGACCCGGTTCTCCTTGTATGATGAAGCTTCGAACGTCCGGTGAATCACAAAGACAGCTGCTTTGCTCGGGGAGACAAAATGCCCGAACTTTCGGAGGGATTTCATGACAGCGTGAACTCCGCCGCTCTATAAAGTTGTATTTTTCCTCATGCGGCTGAATCACTTGGCTCAAGAACGCTATGGGGCGCTCCTCACCATCGTCTCCCTTCTGAGTCAGGACTGCGGCGTAACTTTCCGGTTCTCCCACCGCATACAGGATGAAGTCCTTGGAGTAGTCCGGGTTTATCAACACCGGAGCTTGCGCGATTCGAGCCTTGATTTCCTCAAAGGCTTGCTCTCTCTCATCAGTCCATTCATAAATTGTATCTTTTTTCAGCAGTTCGGCCATAGGCTTGATCACCTGTGCGAAGTCCGGGATGAACTTCCGCACGAAGTTAATCTGGCCGAAGAAGGACTGCAGCCCTTTTTTATCGATTGGGGCTGGCAAGCGAAGGAGGGCTTCTGCTCCGTCGAGGTCAATGGCGAGGCCTTTCTCGGAGATGACATGTCCCAGCAGCTTACCTTCTTTTACCGCGAAGACAGACTTCTTCGGGTTTATAGAAATGCCGAATTCCCGACACCTCTCAAATATTTGCCGCAGGTGGGAAACATGATCTCCTCTTTGGTGAGAGAAAATAGTCATGTCATCAAGGTAGATGACAATGATCTTATTGAGCAGCTCTCTGAAGGCCAGGTCCATGGCCCTTTGGAATGTGGCACCAGCATTGGATAAGCCGAAAGGCATGCGCTGATAGGCGAACGTCCCCCATTTGGTGGTGAACGCCGTCTTATGCCGGTCCTCATCCCTGACCCAAATCTGGTTGTAGCCGGAAAATCCATCTAAAAGTGAGAATCTCTGGGCTCCAAAGCAACGATATGTAGAATCTGGTCGATTTGGGGAAGCGGATAGTGGTCCTTGAGGGAAGCCTGATTCAGTGTTTCGAAGTCGACACAAAGACGAATGTCGCCATTCTTTTTCCTCACAGGCACCAAATTCGCGACCCAAGATGAATGTTTGATGGGGTAGATGATTTTGGCCTCCAGCATCTTCAAGAGCTCGGCTTTCATCATGGCCTCAATTTTCGGATTTACGGCCCTCTGCTTCTGACGGAATGGCTTAGCGCCATCCTCTAGCTCAATGGTATGCTGGATCACATTTCTGTCATACCCCTTCAAATCCTCGTAGCACCAGGCCACGATGTCGGGGAACTCTCGGCACAGTGATCTGATCTGCTCAAGTTCCTCCGACGTGCAGTCTGTCCCAACCTTGATAGTTTTACCAGGTTCAAGTTCCAGTGTCGGCATACCGCTTCGGGTCTACTTTGATCCTATGAGATATTGCTCGTCATTCCGATCAAATAGACTCTCCAACGTAATCAGTCCTTTTGGGACATGATTATTTTTTAACCGTATCAACCCCTCATATTGCTCGTCATCGTGGTCTCTACCTTCGATTGAACCAACTTCGTTAACCAAAAATGTGATGATCTCCTCGTCACAATCGAACACCCGCCAGCTGGTGTCCTTATCGTGCACGTAAGGCCTCGTAAATAGTGCGAACCGGCTTCGGTTTCTCGGACAACGTCATCGCCGGAACGCACCTGGCTCCAACGTACGCCGTAATGTCGCCGTGTTTGTTTTTCTCACGTGATATCGCCTTGACATTCAACGAGTCAAACGACTCCATCAGTTCCCACACCCGGTTGCGGTACGCCTTGAGGTAGTGATGTTTGGAGGCGCACTTATTCGTAACCTGGTGGCATACCAGCTCTGAATCTCCAAAGATCTGCAGGTGTTTAATCCCAGCCTCTCCGCCTTTCGCAAACCCAAGCACAGGGCTTCGTACTCCGCCGAGTTGTTAGTGCACCCTGTGCCAACCTCGTAGGTATAGTCCTTCCGGATCCCGGCCGGAGAAACCAGAAGCACCCCCGCACCGGCGCCATTTTTGCATCGCGCGCCGTCAAAGAAAAGCTTCCACACTTCTCAGTGCAGGTCCCACTTCCTTTGCACTGACTTGTCAAGCCTCTCTGGCCGTACAACGGTGTAACAGCCTCGTTCGTCTCAATTACGGCATTGAAATCCCGTAAAGAGAACTCATCTTCAAGCTGTAGCACTTCGAGGGCTTGCTCCGTCAGCTCTACTGTCACCAGTTCTTCCTCCGACAGCTGGACCATGCAATCCGACTCTTCTCCGGGTATCTTCTCTACTAGGAAGGTGGAAGGCTTCTCATTAAAGATTTTCAGTCTCCTTCCTTTGAAGGGCACTTCCATGTGTGAGTAGTCTAGAGACAGGTACCCGCCCAGCTTCGCGGTGAACTCCCGGGAGAGACACATGCCGAAGTAGGGAGCTAGGTCGACAACTACGACCTCTTGGATGACCACGATGTCGAGAGCCTTATGCAGCCGAATAGGGATGTCCTTTATGACACCAACTGTCTTGACAGGGGTGCCGTCTAATTGCAGCACGCCTTGGCCGCTTCTTGTGTATTCCATCCCGATCTCATCGCAGACGGCTTTCGGCATAACAGTCGTGGAAGCGCCGCAGTCCACCATGCAGTTGTGAACTATGTGCCCTTGCATCCGTAAAGACAGATAGAAGGGAGGCGGTCTGTTCTTCCCAGTGGCTGAGACTGTCAGAGGCTGAACCAGGACAGCGGGCTGTATCTGCTTGGCATTCTTCATGTTTTTCAGAGATTCTTGCAGCAGATCCACCTGGCCTGGGAGCGAAAGAGCATCGTACATGCTGATTCTAGCGGGTGTTCTTTTCAACTCGTCTACTATGCCGTAGCCCGAGGTGCTAGCTCCTTCGCTTCTTTTGCCGGCTCATACTTCGTCCGGCACTCGCCGGGTGGCCTCAACTCTCTCGTCTCTTGGTCGAGACGGTACTTCACCTTCTCCCGTGCTTGTTCTTTAGTTTCACCCGGAGGCCGAGGTACGGGAGCTTTAGCCGGAACTCGGAGGTTTTGCTATAGGAGGCTTGGCCGGAACAGGGCAGCCTTTGCCGGAGAAGGCTTGGCCGGAGCTTTGTCTTTGGATGCCTTCTCCCGGGCCGTGTAGGGCCACGACCGCTTGTATGGTGGCAGCCCACCGGCCGCGCCTTTTCTCTTCTCGGCATAGACCTGCAAAGGCTTGGCAACATCTGCAGTTTTCTTTTCTTCCTTGGCGGGCGGCACTAGATTCTCCTCTGGGAGGGCAAAGTTGGCTTCGCCGTCCAGGATCATGTAGAGTTCATCGTCCTCTATGGCGCTGCCGGCCAAAGTCTGAATGTAGTGCTGGTGCAGAGTGCAGTCTTCCTCCGAATGCGGGTCATTGCACGTAGTGCACCAGTTAACCTGGTCGGAGGGACCAGGTTGGTCTTCTATAGCAGCATTTCTCGGAGGCGGACGCCTCGCAACCGGTGCTCCGGGGGCTTGTCTTTTGTCGCTGCCGGGGCGGATATGGCCTCCTAGGAGCGAGGTCCATCTCGGGCCTCGCTTCTTCTTCGTAGCGGTCATGTCATTGGACATGGCATGATAACCCGAGGCCAAAGCCCGTACCTCCTGAAGGATTGTATTCTGAATGTTATTGTCAGGAGGCGGCAACTGTGCCGGTGGAGGCAATGCGGCTAATGGAGGAGGGTTGGAATAAGGTGCGTACTGCGGGGGAGCAGGGAGTGCTGGAAAATGCGGAGCAGGAGGCGGGTGAGGATAATGCATTTGCGGCGGGCCATAAGGAGTTACGACCGGCGCCGGATTCCATTGCTGCTGGGGTTGCTGTCCTGATGTGGACGGCGCATCACCGAAAGCTGATGGATACTGGGATCTGGGAAAGTCGGGACGAATGGGTTCCTGCACCCTGGACGGGAGTCTGCCGATAGAAATGATATCGGCTTCAGCTTGCTGGGCAGCCTCGTACAGAGCAGAAAACTCATCTATTCTGGCAATCTTCAGCAGCAGGCATATGTCTGAGTTGAAGGATCTCAGGTAATAGTGAGCAGCCATGCCAGCTGAAGGCCGAAGCTCGCGAGGTACCCGTTTCCAGGATCTCGCGAACCTGATGTTAAAGTCAGACACCTCCTCTTGAGGGTGTCTCTGGATGCTTTGGAACTGATGCAACAGAGAAGTAGGATCAGCAGACTCGTTGCATCCTTTCACGAGCCTCCTGGCAAGCCAGGGCCATCCTGTGATGGATCCCTCTGGCAGCGATCTCCACCAAGAGAGAAGCTTTCCCCTCGGGGAAAGGGCCAGCAGACGGGTCTTCACACTCTCGTCGCAATGGAATGCAATGCGGCCGTGGCAAGGATGTCCTCGGATGTGCTCGTACGTCGTCTTGCCGTAGCCGTCGTACGTAGGGATGGACTTTAAAGCAAGCAGGGGGAACAGCCTTGTTGTCCGACCAGGGCCAAGGGCCCCGTAGAGTCCACCGCCGGGAAGAGATCATCGTCATTCTGCTGCAGGGCAGCCATTTCTTCTTCTTCTCCTCCGTCGGTTGTATACTCAGTGTCGGTACCTTCCGAGGACGTAGATTCCTCTTCTTCCTCGGCCTCTTCTATTTCGTACTCAGCTCTTCCGACCTCGGCTTCGGCTTCTTCTTGAATTTCGGCCTCGGCTTCGTCGACACGAGCTTGCGGATCAGCCAGCCTGGCAATTTCGCCTCGAGCGTTGATGTCCAGTTCGTAAAAGTCAGGCGGGTTTCTCGGATCCCTTGCTCGCCACCTTCTTGTTTGCATGAAGGTGCTGGGACCGGTCTCTTGGACTCAGAGGATTTGTTCGTGCGGAGTCGCCAGGTGTTCTGATTTTGAACAGCAATGAAGCGAACACCAGTGCTTCGATTCTGTTTGGGGGTGGGAAACTTCCTTGGCCCACCGAGTGCTCAGAAACTGTTGCGCCAGGTGGGGACTGATCAGAAAATCTCTCTTCAAACGTGGGACCTTGGTCCCACCGGGCGTGCCAGAGAAACTGTTGGTTACGAATCTGCCATGAGGAAAGGATTTTGTGTTAATGCGCCCAGATTCGCCCACCAGCTTGAAAGGCCGGAAGGAAGAGATGCCTTCCGTGCCAATCTCCGGAGAAGGCCGGCTCCTGTGGGTTTTATGGTTTGAGATGAGGGTGCAGGAAAGAGATAAAAATGCGGAAAGGATTTACAAATGAGGTTGGAGTTGGGTGGGGGGAACTAACAGTACAGCAACACATCAATCACCGCTACTTACTGCATTATGAATACAAAGCATAACCAGGAACTGCAAAGTCTAAGTGTACTTTCTGTATAAAGCAGGGTACGCACAGCTACAATGGCTCCCTAGCAAACATTCTCCCTACAAGGAGAACTAACAGCACGGCAGCGCATCAATCACCACTACGGACAGAGACAGAAAGCAACCAAGAGATGTCAGATCCAAGTATGTGTGTTGTGCAGAGAATTTGTACGCACAGCTACAATGGTCCCCTAGCAAACATTCTCCCTACAAGGAGAACTAACAGCACGACAATGCATCAATCACCACTACGTACAAGCAACATAAACATAACACACAAACTGAAGGAACTGCTACCACATTTATTCTATGTATCCTCTAATCAATTAAGTTCAAGAGTACTTGGCCACCAAATGCTGAAATGAATCAACAAGCCATGACACAAGCAATGCCTCAGGTGTCCCTGACCACCAAATGCTGAAACGAATCAACGAGCCGTGACACAGGAAAACGTAAAGCAGAAATATAAAGGAGAGGCAACATAAAAAATAGAAGCAGTAGAACAGAGCTAGGCATATACTTTATATTTATAAGCAGAAGCACGGTTACAATGGTTCCCTAACAAACATTCCCCTTCCACCACCTTACAATGAAAATGCGGTGGGTATTTATAGCCCGAGTCCCTCCCGTTACATTAATGGGCACAAAGTCCCAGTCAAACACTGGCTGACAAAAGCAGCTATGGAGTTGCTGATGCTGACCTTTGTCGGACAGGACTGTACCTGCAACATGGTTCCCCTGAAGGCCGGACAGCTAGGTGGCAGCGCGTTGGGTAGATCTTCACATCGGCAGGAATGCGGGCAGCTGGAGCAGGTAGAACCTCTAATCAGCTTTAAATGAGGCAGCTGGCATAAGTAGTGCAGCCCATGCTTGTCCTTTTGCTCGGCACGTCTTGGCTCAGATCCCGAAGCTGGACACTTGTCGGATGATGCTGTTTGACATGTGTCTGCCTTGAAAGGCAGTTTATCCAACTTCTCCCAGGATATGAGCGCCATCGGGTTGCGCAGGCAGAAAACAACGCAGTTGGGAAGGTCTTCATGCCTTGGTCAAATTCTCGAGTTTGTTTCCCTACTGCGCACTCGTCAAAGGGCGCACTCCGACTTCGCTGCGAAGTCGGGTTGCGCACAGGTGAAAGCTGATTTCTGCCGCCGAACGGACTTCGCCCTGGAAAGGGGGAGCAGTTCGAACTTCGCGCGAAGTACGAACTTCGCCCCAACACTTAGTCATTTTCTCGCCACCGCCACCGCTACAAGGTGCGCTCGTAAAGTTGGGAGAAGTCGGACTTCTCCACCCATCCGGGAGAAGTACGAACTTCGCACTTTGTGTTCCTGCTGCGCTCCATCTGGAGGGCGACCCACTTCGCGCGAAGTCGGACTTCGCCCTAACACTTAGCCATTTTTCAGGGCAACTGCTGTCAAATTTGAGATCAGACTGAGGGGCTCAAAAGAAAGGGGGGAAAGAATGAGAATGCAGGGAAGAGAGAGAAAGGGAGAGAAGAAGAAAGGGAGAGAGAGGAAGAGGGAAAAGGAAGAGCAGCACTCTTACAAAACTGAAAACATTGCACCCCGTGCAAAATGTGGCAACAGATCCCATGAGTAATCCGATCACGAGGGGGGAGTAAGGCGCTAGAAGGATTTAGGAGACTGTTGAAGGGAGTGGATAAGATCAAGTCGATGCCGAGAGAGGAAGAGACGCTTCTTCTTTCGAGGAAGCATCCTGTAGCCTTTGTAAGAAATGGCATAGGGTTGGGAAGGATTCTGAATGGCATATTTCAACCTACGGTGGGCAAACTTACATTCCTCATCATACCAGATGTTCATGGGGCAATGACCAGGAGAACGACGACGAGGGGGAGGACGAATAGTGTGGGGGTATGAGTCCAAAGCAGCCTTCCAAATAGTTCGGACCAAGCAAGCAGAACGATAGGAAACATCGGGAAGAGAAGACACCCTAGGGAGAACATGATGCAACCGGTCCATGTAGGTAAAGGAATAATAATAGTGAAAGTCTATAATAACTCGAGGGGCTGAAGAGGAGGGAGGAGGGGTAGGAGTAACAGGAAGGGAAACAGTGGATAACGTAAGAGAAAGAACTGTGTGATTGGTAAGGGTGGAAGGGTGATCAGAGACATTGAATCGGGAATTTGCAATAAGGGTGGTAGAGGAAATAGCATAGTCGACGACACTAGCTCCACCACTATAAGGAAAGCAAGTCAACCCATTAGAATCTGGAAAACAAGATATACCATTGAGAAGAACTAGCCTGTTGGATTCACCCAACTCAATAAGATGCTTACCGTAGCGATCACCCTGTATCGCTGGAGGTTCGAGCAAAACCAAGGTCCTCAAGATCCAATTCCCGAGTCTGCATCTCATCGGTTGCGAGGTCATGAAGAGAAACCTGCATAGGTCCGGTTCGAGCATTAAAATCTCCCAGCAGAAATATCTCTGAGTATCTAGTAATGTCCTCATAGAGATCCTAGAAAGGGTCCCGTTCGTGTGAATAGCAAAATTTGGACGTGGTGGGGGGAAAGTAACAGGTGACAATGTAGATATCCATAAGAGGTGGGTGACAATGGATTTCAATCCATAAAAACCTGGAGTGGGGGTCAGTTGAAACCAGGGAAACCGAACCTTGGAGCTGTTGTCACATTTTGCAAGGGGTGCAATGTTTTCAATTTTTGTAAGAGAGCTGCTCTTCCTTCTCCCCCTTTCTCTCTCTTCCCTACATTCTCATTCTTCTCAAAATTGACGGCAGCTTGCCCTGAAAAATGGCTAAGTGTCGGGGCATGCCGAGGTGTTCGGGATTTTGCAGGCCATAAACAGGGGTGATAAAATGGACAAAATGAGCCCTGGATATTTTATTATTGCAGATCTTCTCGCAAGCTTTCCAACGATATATTATAATAGGCGATCGGGTCAGCGGATCAAAAGTTATGACCCCGGGAAGCTGAACTAGGAAACCCAGTTTTTTGTGCGAAGTCGGTCCGACTTCGCCCAGTTTTGGTGCGAAGTCCGACTTCGCCCGCCGCTTTTGGTGCGAAGTTCATACTTCGCCCAGTTTTGGTGCGAAGTCCGTACTTCGCCCAGTTTTATGGGCGCACCTTGTAGCAGGCTGGCAGGCTGGCAAGAAAAATGACTAAGTGCTGGGGCGAAGTCCGACTTCGCAGTGAAGTCGGACTGCTCCCCCTTTCCAAGGCGAAGTCCGAACAGCAGTGAGAATCAGCAAGTGCCGGTGCGCAACCCGACTTCGCAGCAAAGTCGGACTGCGCCCTTTGACCGGTGCGCAGTAGGGAAATAGGTCAACCCGATCCTTGCTTTTTCACTCTGCTACCCGATTGCGCTCTAATCCCAGGCAAAGTTGGATAGACTGCCTTTTAAGGCAGACATGTGTCAAGCAGCATCATCCGACAAGTGTCCAGCTTTGGGATCTGAGCCAAGACATGCCGAGCAAAAGGACAAGCATGGGCTGCACTACCTATGCCAGCTGCCTCATTTAATGTTGATGTGAGTTTCCACCTACCTCAGCTACCCGCATTCCTGTCAATATAAAGTTCTACCCAACGCGCTACCATGTGGCTGTTCAACCTTCAGGGAGACCATGCCGAGAGTACGATCCGGCCCGACAGAGTCAGCATCGCAGCTCCGCTGCTGCTTTTGTCGACTATTGTTTGACTGGGACTTTGTGCCCATTAATGTAACGGGGGGGACTCGGGCTATAAATACCCACCACGTTTTCATTGTAAGGTGGTGGAAGGGGAATGTCTGTTAGGGAACCAATGTAACCGTGCTTCTGCTTATAAATATAATTTGTATGCCTGGCTCTGTTCTGCTGCTTTTATTTCTTTATGCTTATGCTTTACGCTTCCCTGTGTCACGGCTCGTTGATTCGTTTCAGCATTTGGTGATCAGGCGCCTTTAGCATTGTTTGTGCCATGGCTTGTTAATTTTAGCATTTGATGGTCAAGCACTTCTGAACTTCATAGACTAGATGTGGTAGCAGTTCCATCAGTTGTGTGTTACGTTGCTGTCCGTAGTGGTGATTGATGCATTGTCGTGCTGTTAGTTCTCCTTGTAGGGAGAATGTTTGCTAGGGGACCATTGTAGCTGTGCGGTTAAATTCTCTGCATAACACATATACCTGGTTTCGACATCTCTTAGTTACTTCTGTTTTGAGTTTCCGTACGTAGTGGTGATTGATGCATTGTCGTGCTGTTAGTTCTCCTTGTAGGGGGAATGTTTGCTAGGGGACCATTGTAGCTGTGCGTATATTGCTTAGTACAGAAAGTACACTTAGATTTTGCAGTTCTCAGTCATGCTTTGTATTTATAATGCAGTAAGTATTGGTGATTGCTGGTTGCCGTACTGTTAGTTCCCCCCACCCAACTCCACTCTCATTTGTAAATTCTTTCCGTTTCTTTATCTCTTTCCTGCACTCTCATCTTACTAACCCCCGCAAGGAGCCGGCCTTCTTCGAAGATTGGCCCGGAAGGCATTCCTTCCTTCCGGCCTTTCAATGTTGGTTCGCGGGTCCAGCGCGCAATAACGACAAAATCCTTTCCTCGTGGCGGATTCGTGACCAACAGGAGCCTATCCCTGATAAGAGCAGCAACACCTCCTGATCCTCGAACCCCCCCAGAGCGGCGAGTAAGTTGCCGACAACTGGACCACCAAAAGTAACCAGAGATAACTGGAAGGGCCCGCTCAGCACTCTCGTACGTCTCACAGATAAGAAAGATGTCATGTCTACCAATCACATCAAGAAGGGACCCTGGGACAGACCACATCATACAATTGCAGTTCCAGCAAGCTATAGCTAGCTTATCTTCCACCCCCCTTCCGTGTCGATGGAGTCATTTGTTAGGCAAGGGTTTGGACCACCCAGGAGGGGGAGAGTCCCTAATCACTGCACGCAAATTACGAATAACTTCCCATTTGTTGGCTTTCCTGGTTGCGGCTACTTATTCCCTGGCTTTCTTCAATTCTTCAACCTCGAGTTGCATAAGGTCCTCATCAAGGAAGATCTCGTCCTGAAGAGTAAATCATTTCCATTTGGCCCTCAACGCCTTCATATGCTCTTCTGCATTTTTGAAGCGTATGACCAATGTGGAGTCAAGAGAGAACCATGCTCTCTCGAGAGTAACATCTATTAACTCAAGAGTGTTGTGAATGAAGGCATTTCCAGCTTGAAGCGGATCAGTAGGTTTGGGCACCCCACGCATCCTGAGATTGAGCGCTTTCGCATTACGGATCCTTTCTTCTTCAAATTTAGCTTGGACAGCCAACTCAACTATGGTGGGGGTTCTTCTTTCCAACTACAACCTGAACCCAAGATTGTTGGTCGGCTAATTTTTGGCTTTGTGCAGTTGACGCTTCCTTGAGACGTTCCTACTCAACAAGAAGAACAGCCTATTCATCTCGAATTTTTAAAATTTTAGAGTGTAAATTCGCAGAATTCTGAGGAGGTTGTTCAGTATGTGCAGTCTGCAATTGAGTAATGATGCCTTGCTGATCTTGAAGTTTAATTTGGAGATCCGTGATAATGCGGATGTCGTCTTTCACTTGGTCTTGCAAGGAGACTATAACACTAGCTTGCGTGTCTAGCTGTTTCTGGAGAGAATTAATTTGTTTAGAAAAACGCTGGTATGAAACTGTTGTGTGAAGGCGTTGGACATATTTAAGAGGAGAAGCTCGTGTCTCCTCCATTCCTCCTTCATCAAGTATCCCCATAACACCAAGAACACCGGGCTGCTAAACGATTCGCAATGAGGACAACTGGGACATGCTAGGGCACGGTTGGGGCTGCGCTAGGGCACGCGCAAAAATCCACCATGAGCGCAGCAGAAATCCACCTCGAGCGCAGCAGAAATCCACCCAAAGCGCAACAGAAATCCACCCGAAGCACAGCAGAAATCCACCTCCAACGCAGCAAAAATCCACCTCAACACAACAGAAATCCACCTCCCAAGCGCAGCAGAAATCACCTCCTAAGCACAGCAGAAATCCCCTCCCGAGCACAGCAGAAATCCCGCAGAAATCCCCTCCCGAGCACAGCAGAAATCCCCTCCCGAGCACAGCAGAAATCCCGCGAGTGCAGCAGAAATCCCATGAGTGCAGCAGAAAGCCACCTCGGCGCAGCAGAAATTCACCTACCGAGCGCAGCAGAAATCCACCTCAGCACAGCAAAAATCCTCCTCAACGCAGCAGAAATCATGAGAATTTTTAATCTTGACTCTTGTTTATAAGGATAGTTTGACACTTCTTTATACAATGAAGAGTTACCTTAATCTTGCTATATGGTGTTGCTTTAAGTATGGAAATTTGGGATCTTGTATCAATTAAGTTAAGCATTTAATGTTGTTTATGTTGTCTAATGTTAACTTGGAGCTAAACTCCTGAGTAATTTCTGGAGATGGTTGTTAATGTGTTCCTTTAACTATTTGAAATATATGCTTATGTTAGAGATATGAGTTATCTTGCTAATGCATAAATGTTGATGGAAAGCTTTTGTGATCCAAGTTTTGATAAGAGCATAGTTTGGTTTATGGTTAAGAGGAATTCTTTTTATGCTTTTCATTTGAGATGAATAATGCAATGTGCTTTTATGCTTAATGCTTTGGTTTAGCTTTATGGTGTGATTATGTTGTTATCTATCCTTGGGGTGGGTAGAATTTCCTCTTGTAAACCATAAAACCCAATCCTGGAAGGAGTTGCGTGAATGCAATAGCCAGGTAACCAAGAGTCCTAGAAGGAGTTGCGAGAATCAATAGCTAGGATCTCATGAACCTGGAAGGAGTTGTGTGCATACAATAGCCAGGGCACTTGTGAATAGTCGCACCCTGATTGAGTAGGATCAAGTGTGTAGGAAAACCTATTCACAAGACAACAATGGTGACTCCTTGATCGCGTAGGATCACGAGATCATTTTAGTTGTTGTCGAAGTGGCAATAACCTTAGTTAGCCCGCGGAGACGTGGTAACTAAGCACCAAGGCTCTACATCGAATAACCTATCTAGGAGGAGCTAGAGTCAAGTTAGGGAATTGGCATCCCCCTTTAAGTGTTATGGGCCTTAAAGGGTAATCCCTTCGCCGTGGGCACATTGTCCTATAGTGAGAAGGGTAAAGGAAAGGTGGGGGGACCACCTATGGTGTCCTAAAACGTGTAGATTTAGTAAGGTGAACCCTAGATATATGGGAATTGGCCTGTCCTGTCCACTGAGTGTCATCTGCAGCGACTTGGAAACTCACATGTAGTGAAGCCTTGTATGCTGAAATAATTATAATAAGGGTGTCTCCCTTGAGAGCCTATGTTTTGTAAGTGCTCTTCAAAAAAAAAAATGGGTTGGTAGTTTTGGGGTTGTTACATCTTCAAATATGGCTTTTGGCATTACCATAACAATTGTTGTTGAATCGACTATGCAAATATATACCTTTCAATTCTCAAGGTGACAAAATGGTGGTGGTTTCATTGTCTTTGGTTTAGGCGTGTTTAGAATATCCACAACATTTACTTGTATGTCACAAGCATTTTCAACCATCAATTTTTGTTTCTTAATTGGATTAGATTATGTCAAAGGTTCCTTTTGTTGAGTTGGTTTGGCTTTACAATAAGACTGCTCTTGTTCTTTCAAGCCTCTTACAATAAGTCTCATTGTCCTGGTAATGATAGTGCTTCCAACATGTTCACTTTCACAAGCATTATCTTCAATTCCTCTTCTATGTTAAACTTCAGTTCAATGGTATTCCCTTCACTTCGTAGTGTAAATTTCTTGAACTATCTTGTAGCAACTTGCAAACTATCTTTAGTAAGCACCGGGTATCTCAAATTTCTTTTAACAATTTCCCACATTTTATCTTGACCATCCTCCTTGTCAGGTTGTTAGGACCTTTCTCAATTGCTACAGGTTCTTTCCCTTCTAATGGTTGAACTTGTTGATTCTATGTAGAAGCTGATGTAGGTTTTATCAACTTGTGTTTGTGTCATTGGTTGAGTTGAGGGCATTGGACCCTTAACATGAATTGGTGCTCGTCCTCTCCTCAACACCATAGTCCCTATACTTGATTCGTCTTATTTTTCTGAGGTAGGTTGGGGTGTAACTAGTTGAGGTTGTTCTTCCATCTTTTTATTATGATTCGTGTCCCAATCCCTTGTTGGTTATAATAAATTCCCTCATTTTCAAAAGGGAACTCCTCATCTTCCTTCATTGGTCCAAAAATTGCGAATATCACATTGTTAGTATTCATTGTCACATTAAACTGAGGGACTGCCATTTGATTCACCACTGGCTGATTAAGTACTGGTTGGTTAAATACATGCTGACTCATTACAGCAGGTTCATTCATTGTTGGTTCATTTACCATTGTAGGTTGTTGGGTTGGATGACATTGTCGATTAGAGATCATTGATTGAGCCCTATGGATTGCCACAATAAAATCTATTGGATTGAGCCTTGTGGATTGCCATAGTACAATATATTGGATAGTGGCCTATGTTACAAGTGAATCACCAAAGAGTGATGGGTTTTGAATTTGCATTTAACACCGCATTCACCATATTATTCTGTACTTGGTTTGTTTTTTGCCTATTTGCTCATTGAGGAACCTGATCTTTAGTGATATAAAGTGCTCTTCTTTGCTACCAACTCCCGTTATGTTATTCATTGATTGTCAATTTGTTGGACATATCCCTCATTACTAAAAACATCTCTTCCATGCATTGCTCCTCTTTATCCACTCTTCATTACTTTGCGTCATCTAATTCGGGTACATTGGGGTAGTAGGTGGGTTTAAATGCTATTGTGGCGCAAGCAACATTGGTGATTGAGGTGGACATACAACAGAACTTGGTGTCGACTAACCTAGGAAAGTCACTATGTATGGGGTCGTAGGTTGTAGATAGACAAGTGTATTTGATGGTAAGGGGTGATTTGAGGAGGCAAAAGTGAGGCCAACGATTGCTGATAGGTTTGCACATTATAACATGGAGTGTTTGGCATTCGGGCAATCTGCAACTGAGGAGGGTATTGGATTTGTTGGGTTGAAGTTTGGGCCACATGAGCTGCATATGCCATTGGGGGTGTGAGTGGTAACTTTTCAACTTGAATTAGTACTTCCTTAGCATGAGCAACTTCTTCAAATGCTCCCCGCAATGTAATATGATTTGCATTTCTAAGTTCTAACCATCGTCACCAAATCAGACTACAAAGCTTTTATATAATATACCAACGCTTGTTCGTTTGATGGTCGAATACTTAGAGGTATCAAGTGCAAGGTATGCATGAATCTCACATTGAAATCACGAATGTTCTCATTTGGATGTCTCATGATAGCATTCAACTAGAAAAACACCAAATACGCATTCATCAGGTTGCCAAATAGTCTCATGAATGATTCTACAATTGAAGCCCAGTTGGTGACTGACCCCTCTCTTAAACAATTGTACCACATTACAGCCTTGTTCCTTAATGAAATACTAGTAACTGTACCATCATGTCTTCTTGAATTCAGTGGATTGACTTCAAAGTCGAGAGTTCATTGAGCTGTTCTAATGCAGTCTTACTGTCGTTCCCATCAAATGTCGGCAAAGCTTTCATATTTGCAGGTCGAATTGGTGAATTGATTGGTAGATTTAAGGGGCCTTGATAGCTCCAACCAGGAAAGTTATTCTAAATTTGTACTTGCGTTTGCATCTGAAAGAATGGAGGTTCCTGTCCATACTGCATTTGTTAAACCGGTTGCCTAATGTATACTTCTTGTTGAGGAATCTAAGGGTTATGAACGCTCTGCACAAGTGGCTGATTTTAAACAATGAGGATTATGTGCAGCTTGTTGATTTGGTATAGCCTATCGCTGTTGTTGTTGTTGTTGTTTTTGTTGTTGTTGCTGAGCACTTTGTTACCGACTTTGTGTGTTTTGTTGTTGGTTCAATGCAGTTTGTTGTTGGTTTTGAGCAGCTGGCTGTTGCGGCTCTTGTAATTCTGTTGTGCAATCATTGTTGTGGTTGGGTGTATACTGGTGTAGCCCAATTGTGAACTTGCAGTTGTGAATTAAAGCAATGGGTCAGGTGGAATCAAAAATTGATTAGGTTGGGTCACGGCCTGATTCAGTTGAGCCATGTTTGCAGACGGATTGTTGGAAGGTGAGACTAGTCTCTTTCTTTTGTCCGTGCTACTGGCCTTAGGAGATTTGGGTAGTTCTTCCAACCCTTGTATCCAAACTGCGGTAGTCGGTTTCTTGCTTTTAGAACCTTTCCTCTGATATAAAATCAATTTAGCGGAATCAGTGTCCTTTTCTGGTAGATGGAATTTTGATTTAGTATTCATAAAACCGTGGAATCACTTTGAATTGTGAGTACTGGTTGGATAGAATTGGATCATGTATCTCCGTTTACTGTACATTTGAAACATGTAAACTAGTCAATGAAACCTCTAAAACAATCAAACAAAACTTAGAGAACTGACTATAGAACATAACACTCAAAAGAAATAATATGTTATAAATAGCTTATATAGGTCTTACAGGGAAAGTTGCCCTAAAGGACATTAGAAGTCATTATCATCATTGCAATAAAACTTGAAAATAGATTAGAATGATAACTGAAACATCAAAATATTTTAGTTTCCTATCATCAAAAGGTGCGTAAAGCTGAAATGTGATATGTAACACAACTTCTCGCTATAGAAAATTATTCCAAGTACTTGAATTCCAAATACTAACAACTCGTCAATCCAGTAAGTTCATACTGCAAGCATACATATATAACATTCTTACAGTTTAAGCCCTGAGAGAGTACTACAGCAGTATCAAATAGGATGCTAGATTGAATCACATATTGATCATATGAGAACCTTATGAAACCAAAGAACAAATAACTCATAACTCAAATAGATGAATAGGCATGCCTCAGATGCATGAAATTTTTACCTTCCTCAAATAGACCCTTTAGAGCCCATAAATCACCCATGATTGGCCCACCTCCTCCTATAATTTGAAAATACATCAAAATCATTACAGAGAAACCAACATGCAGGCATTACTTTTATAACTCCTCTACAGATTCAGCTAGCTGAAACCAAAAAACATGATCATGTCTCTTGGAATTAAAAGCAAAGCCAAAACTTAAATTCCCAAATACAAAGGCATTGTCATATATCACTAGAGTTCCAAAATAATAACCATGATAGAGTGGATTGTCGAGAAAAGAACATATCCTTAGTCATCCAGCAAGAGGCATTTTACCAACCAAACATAAAATGAACAAATCAAGAAAGATGGTGATCTTTCTTTTTACCATTGGACAGATATCTTAAACATATTTAACAATTGAACTTTCAGACTCTTTCATGTAAGAACTACATTTTCAATTGATTTTCTAAGTTCTTAATTATATCACATAGCAGCCAATTAACACATGGAAGCAGATAGTAGAGAAACTGAAAAAGTGATCTGGACTCCATCTACTTTACACAATATGATGAAAATTTAGAAACAATCCAGTAGTTTGCTAAATGTAATGAAACTGTAAAAGTAAGATGTCTCTTTGAATCAGTTAGTCCTTATTAGCAAGAAATGTATCTTGAACACAAGACAGAACAGCAGTGTAAAATGGATAATACCAAGCACACAAATGGCTTTTATTCATGGCTTACTGATCCTCTTACAATTTGTTTTTCAGTAAATGGACAATCTTGGATATCATGGCTTTTAACATTATAAAGCAAGAAAATACCAAACCAAACATTTCCCTTCAATATGCCGTTTGATACAACATTTCACCATATATTTCAATGCCCTAGTGGATACATTTTATCCTTTTTTGGTTGCATCAACTTATTAATCATCTTACTGATCATCATGATATTGGATCTAATCATCGTCATCCAGCCGACATATTTATTGTACAACATCTAATATTTGTTTATATACTTGCTCGTTTATAGCAGTGGGTAAGTACTACAAAACATTAATAAATTCACTTTGTGACTGTTAAACGTAACATGGTTGTTTCAATCCACCATTCAAGGGCTGCTTTGACATCTCAAGTAGTTTTGGCATTCTTAAGTTATATTCTTTTATCATTTCTTCCTTTTTTTTATTGATAATTTGCTCGTCCATGTGCCATTTTTTAACTTTCATTTTGAAGACTTTTTTATGCACACCATATTTTCCCCTTATTTTCAGATAATTGCGAACAGGATTATTGGTTACTAATCATCCATGATGTTGCAAGCCTCACAATAGCATTCCTAGTTGAGGACTGCATAATGAAGTTTCATTTTATTCCCTTCAAACTTGTTTGGTTTAGTCATGAGAGAATGCTTAGGTTCCATTTTTGCTCTTCAAGTGATTGTTCACTAATCAGAACTACAGGTCCCTTTTGTGACACTTCTACCGACAGCAGTGAAGGTTTCTTCCTTTTGTAGGTGTAAACAATCAATCCCCTTTCTCCTTTCATGGTTCAACTTGTTTCATATTCTTTATATGGTTCTTTCTCTAGAGACACTTGTGTATGGACTCCTACAATATCTACTCCTGAAATAGGTTTCCAACTTGTATTTATATCTTCAACAGATTGATTTCTCCACAACAGAATTAACCTTTCAATTGACTTGAATTTGGTGAATGTTTTGTTAAATAATAACTGCTGAGTCCAAAGATTGGTCTTTCAGCATGTTCTCAAGATTCACTGAGATTAACTTTTCTTATCCTTTACTCTTTAGCTGCAACATAGAGTTCACCAATGTTAACCTGCTTAGGGATTATATCCTTAACAACAAAGACATTCGTACATGAATCTGAAAACATACATACCATTCTAAGGAAACACACGCTTATACTGAGAGGGGAAGGGGGGGGGGGGGGGCGGGGGCTGTGAACAGTATAAGATAAAACTTTTCCTTCCAAATAATAACTGCAATAATGAATCAATGCACAGAAAACCACACACATAAGAGACAAGGATTTTACATGGAAACACCCTTTCAGGAGAAAACCACGGCAAAATATTGCTTTTATTATTTCAAGAGAGTTTGTAGGCACCAGCCCACAAGAGACACCAATCCCCTTATACAATACGTAGGCACCAACCCACAGGAGACACCAATCCCCTTATACAATACGTAGGCACCAACCTACGGGAGACACCAATCTCCTTATACAAATATGTAGGCACCAACCTACGGGAGACACCAATCTCCTTGAGGCACCAACCTCAGATCTGAAGGCACCAACCTTCGTTACAATTTCTGCGCCCTCGATGAAATGGCTAGCTGCTACTATAATGGTTCGTCTGCAACTGCCTCTTCCTTACTACCAAATGTTACACAAAACCTTTTTACACACAACTCAATCCACCAACGTCTCTTCCATATCTCCGGTCATGGCTTATATTTCCTTGATGAGCTCCGATGTCATCCACGAATCCCTCAACAACCTTGCTCGTTTGACTCCTGTAGGTGGACGATTTCAATTTCTTTCAATATCGCTCCTCAATGCACACACTGGTAACGCCCTGGACTTGTTCCTTCTTAGACTTTCGATAACGTATCTCCTTCGCGATTCTTGATGTGCTCACAGCCTTCAACAATGTCAGCACCTAGATGTTGAATTTTTGAGGAGTCCAGAGTTGTTGGAGTATTTATGGCGAACAGTCAATGATGAAGTAGAACGCTGAAGCTTTTGCTCAATCCGCTGTGTTAGAGCAGTGAGGTAAGCAGATCTCCCTGCGGCCAAATTCTTTGACTTTCCGCATTCAACTTCTTTCACAGATGCCCGACACGCAACCCTGTTTGTAACACGTGCACCTCTGAATTGTTATTAGGTTTTGGACAGATTTGTTGGTGACCATTACTCTTAGTCATTACTGCTCAAACTTCCATTGCACTCTGATATGGTAGCTAATATGGTGCAGTCTTCTAACATCTTCCAAATTTTACGATGCTTCTCTTGTGACTGTGTTTCACCTAAATCTGATGTGAAAAGAGGGCTATGCACTTACAGCGTCTTGCTTCTTTGCAATTGAATGCCCTGTTGTGAAATCGTAACGATCCTTTTGCAGTCAAAACAATTGACTAATCAACTTAACTGCTCACTACATGTCAGCTGAAAACATTCGTTGTATATCATGCGCGCGTAGTATTTCATCGACTGTAGACGTATGACCTCCTCCTTTAGCAATGCTCCTTTGTTTCCTCTGATGTAGTAAAGTGTAACTTGAATTTTGTTACTATTGACTGCGAACGTTGCCTCCTTGGCGAACTATTTCCTCCATGGCGCTGTTTTCTCCGACTGCGAACGTTGCCTCCTCGGTGAACTATTTCCTCTGTGGCGCTGTTTTCTCCGGCTGCAAACGTTGCCTCATTGGCAAACTATTTCTTCCGTGGAGTTGTCTTCTCCGGCTGCGAACGTTGCCTCCTTGGCAAACTATTTCCTCCTTGTAACAGTTCCAAACACGTGCCACACTACCGATAGCTAAAACACGTTCATATTTGTGCAATGAATGAATGGCTCTAATATCAACCTTCCACCTAATAGCTTTTTGCGCCCAAGAGGTCGGCTAACCTTTTCAAGATAATTGTATTTTTATTTTTAAATTTGAAACATCACCTTTTATTCACTTATAAAGGTCGGACTCTTCCATCATTAACATTAATATTTAAATCTTTAATTTAAATATTTCAAACTTGATAATTCGCCTTGAATAGTTCACCCAAGCATGCCACCGTTTGCCAGCAACCAAGTCGGCCTTTGACATCAATGACAACTCAATAGTGAATAATTCTAACACATTCCATATCTAAATACCAAAAGTAAACGAATCTGAAATATTCAAAATACATGTTGTTCAAAACCACAAAGGTAAGCTTGTATTTCTATGGATTAAAAGGTCAATGTTAGAGAGTTGGCATCATTTGTCACAACCTAGAAAAACAGTGAATATCATATATATACATACTAAACTCGTTAAACTCCTAATATGCATGAAGTACTTGTTGGTTACGAATCTGCCATGAGGAAAGGATTTTGTGTTAATGCGTACGCAATTCGCCCACCAGCTTGAAAGGCCGGAAGGAAGGAATGCCTTCCGTGCCAATCTCCGGAGAAGGCCGGCTCCTGTGGGTTTTATGGTTTGAGATGAGGGTGCAGGAAAGAGAAAAATGCGGAAAGGATTTACAATTGTGGTTGGAGTTGGGTGGGGGGAACTAACAGTACAGCAACACATCAATCACCGCTACTTACTGCATTATGAATACAAAGCATAACCAGGAACTGCAAACCCTAAGTATACTTTCTGTATAAAGGCGGTACGCACAGCTACAATGGCTCCCTAGCAAACATTCTCCCTACAAGGAGAACTAACAACACGGCAGCGCATCAATCACCACTATGGACAGCAACAGAAAGCAACCAAGAGATGTCAGATCCGAGTATGTGTGTTATGCCGAGAATTTTTACGCACAGCTACAATGGTCCCCTAGCAAACATTCTCCCTACAAGGAGAACTACACAAGGCAATGCATCAATCACCACTACGTACGCAACATAAACATAACACACAAACTGAAGGAACTGCTACCACATTTATTCTATGTATCCTCTAATCAATTAAGTTCAAGAGTACTTGGCCACCAAATGCTGAAATGAATCAACAAGCCATGACACAAGCAATGCCTCGGTTTTCCCCCCCCCAAACACTGAAAAAAACAAACAACGGGGCGTAAAAAAAAAAAAAAAAAGCAGAAATGTAAAGGAGAGAGCAAAGCATAAAAAATAGAAATGCAACAAAGCCAAGCATATACTTTATATTTATAAGCGAAAGCACAATTACAATGGTTCCCTAACAAACATTCCCCTTCCACCGCCTTACAATGAAAATGCGGTGGGTATTTATAGCCCGAGTCTCTCCCATTACATTAATGGGCACAAAGTCCCAGTCAAACACTAGCTGACAAAAGCGGCGACGGAGCTGCTAATGCTGACCTTTGTCGAACAGATCGTATCCACGCGGCATGGTTTCCCCGAAGACCGGACAGCTACGTGGCGGGGCGTTGGGTAGAACTTCTCATCGGCCGGAATGCGGGCAGGCTGAGAGAGGAAGAACCTCCAATCAGCCTTTAAATGAGGCATGGCATAAGTGGTGCGGCCCATGCTTGTCCTTTTGCTCGGCACGTCTTGGCTCAGATCCCGAAGCTGGACACTTTTCGGATGATGTTGTTTGACACGTGCTTGCCTTGAAAGGCAGTTTATCCAACTTCTCCCAAGATATGGGCGCCATCGGGTTGCGCAGGCAGAAAATAGCGCAGTTGGGAAGGTCTTCATGCCTTGGTCAAATTCTGAGTTTGTTTCCCTACTGCGCACCTGTCAAAGGGCGCACTCCGACTTTGCTGCGAAGTCGGGTTGCGCAAAGGTGAAAGCTGAATTCCGTCGAACGGACTTTGTCCCCTGGAAAGAGGAGGAGCATCCGACAGTCGACATTCGCCTCGACACTTAGTCATTTTTCCCCCTGCCCGATACAAGGTGCGCCCGAAAGAAGGGGAGAAGTCGGACTTCAAACGGGAGCAGCGAACCCAGGGAGAAGTCGGACTTCGCTCCAAAATTGGGAGAAGTCGGACTTCACACCAACACTTAGCCATTTTTCAGGCAACCTCGTCAAATTTGGGATCCGACCGAGGGGCCCCAAGAAAAAGGGGGAAGAAAGAGAATGTAGGGAAGAGAGAGAAACGGGAGAGAAGAAGAAAGGGAAAGAGAGGAAGAGGAAAAGGAACAAAAGAGCTTACCACCCAAACTGAAAACATTGCACCCCGTGCAAAATGTGGCAATTGTTGGTTACGAATCTGCCATGAGGAAAGGATTTTTGGTTAATGCGCCCAGATTCGCCCACCAGCATGAAAGGCCGAAAGGAAGAGATGCCTTCCGAGCAAATCTCCGGAGAAGGCCGGCTCCTTTTGGGGGGCTTGATTTAAGCTAAAGGGAACAGAAAGAAATAAAGGAACGGAAAGAGACAAATGTACGGAAAGAGATACAAATATGTCCAAAGGTTGGTGGGGGGAACTAACAAGACGGGAACACACCAATCACCGCTACTTACCGCATACAAACACAGAGCATGACAAGGAATTGCAAAACCTAGGCGTACTTCCGATACACCACAGCCGTATGCACACTTCAATAGCTCCCTAGCAAACATTCCCTACAAGGAACTAACAAATAGGGATCGTATCAATCACCGTATACATACACCGACAGGGGTAGAAAGTAAACCTAGAGATGTCGGAGCTGTATATGTGTTAGGTAGAGAGTTTAACCGCACAGCCTCAATGGCTCCCTAGCAAACATTCCCTACAAGGAACTAAAAGCAGGGGATCGCATCAATCACCAGATACGTGCCAGCAACGTCACACACAACCGATGGAACTGCTACCAAATTTATAATGAATGCTTTAAATAATGAAGTACGGAAGGTGCTTTAAGCAAGCAATGCTAGAGGAACCCGATCGCCAAATGCCAAAGTGAATTAACGAGCAACGACACAAGTGGGCCTAAGGCATATAATGAAAGACAAGATAAAAGAATAAAGATAGTAGAACGTAACCTGCATACAGATTGTATTCATAAGCGTAGCACTTACAAGAAGCACGTAGTTCCCTAACAAACATTCCCCTTCCACCCTTTACAATGAATTTCAGATGGGCTTTTATAGCCCGAGTCCCACCCGTTACATTAATGGGCACAGAGTCCCACCAAACATGAGCCGACGTAAGCGGCGAAAGAGCCGCAAATGCTGACCTTTTGTCGGATCGCGTACCCGCAAGATGGTCTTCCCGGAACTGGACACTACGTGGCGGAGTGCCGGGTAATTCTTCAAGTCGGCAGCTTGCTAGTAGCCGGAGCAGTGAAACCTCGATCAGCTTTGAATGAGGCTATTAACGCAGGTGGTGCAAGCAGCCCATGCTTATCCCTTTGGTCGGCAGCCTTGGTTCAAATCCCGAGCCGGACACTTGTCCGATGATGGGTTATGCCAGGACACATGCCCGCCTTAGAGGGCATCTATCCATCTTTGCTTGGGATCGGGGCTCCTTGGGATGCGTGCAAAAATCAAGCAGCTGGGGAAGGCCTTCAAGCCTTGGTCAAATTCCGGGTTTGTTCCCCACCGTACACCCGTCAAGGGCGCATTCCCGCTCCGTTGAGAAGTCGAATCGCGCACAAGCGAACACCGGTGTCCGCCGCCATATGGACTCGCTCCGGCATTTTACCTTTTTTCTCGCATTGACTCGTCGCCGCGCAGGCAAGGTGCGCCCAGAGGTGGGGCGAGCACGCACTCGCACCAAAAGGCGGGCGACGGGGGGGGGGCGAAGGCGGCGAACTTCGCACCCGCACTTAGCCAATTTCGTATAGACTCGCCGGAAAGCCGGAAAATCAACTGGGGAACTCCATGGAAAAAAGGGGGGAGAGAAAGAGAATGGGAAAGAAAAGGAAAGGGAGAGAAGGGAGAAAAACGAAGGGAGGAAAAGAAGAGCAGCACTGTTACAAAACAACATTGAAGACATTGCACCCCGTGCAAAAATGTGACAACATTTCTGGCGGCTCGCGGGGTGTCGAGCTCGCCTCGGCGCAAAGAATCCATGCCTTCATCCTTTGGGTGCAGAGGAACTTGCCTCCCCGCCTTTTTCTCGCTCTAATCGTTCTCCTTGCGGCAACCGTTCTTCGTATTCATCTTTGTCGGCCGCCTCACCGCATCTCCTTCCGAAAGGTCTCCATTTCCTCGCTTCGCCTCGCACATGCGAGTGTACGCCTCTTGGCCGAGCGCCGTGCTTCCGCTTCGAATGGCTTGCGGTCGGCTATGTCTTCTAATGCTCCGTGAAAAGCAGCGACCGCGTGGAGGTCGATGGTGAGGTATCTTTTCTCTAACTCCCGAAAATAGGAGCGGATCCCGGAATATCCGGACACCATCCGAGTGACTCGACCGTCTTGAATTGGCTCGTCCAGCCTATCAATTTCAGTCAGATCCGCTTCAAAGGACTCGCCAATTCTTCTTTACCCGATCTAGGGTAAGGAGCTCGCCATTCTCAACAAAACCCGGACACCAAGTTCTCGAAAGAGCGTGAAAGGGGGCCGACAGATATCTTTTTCATGCCCGAATGCATCAAGCATTCGTCCGGCCACTCTCACCTCTTCAACTTTTCTAAAATATTTGTGCAAGGTCACCCTTGCACCTGCCCATTCTGCAGCCGAATGAGGACACGGGGGAAAAGGACGCCGCCGCGCTCGCGCTCCCCGAAGGTTTATCGCCGTGTCCAGCCATTGCTTTGCTCCGGCGCTCGGCCTCCTCTACCACAAAGCTTTCCCGGCGTAAACTTCTTGAATCCCGGATGCGAAGTCCAGGACCGCCATCGCCTTAAAGGTATGGGGCTTGCATTCCCTCAACAAACCAGCCCTCATTTCCTTAACTTTTGTCTTTGAAAAGACAACCGCTTGAGATGTTTTTTCCGCAAGCCGCGACCGTGCTCGCTTCAAAGACTCCCGGAGCCGAGAAATCTGCTCCGAGGCTGCTTTCTTTCGGTTGCGGCCTCGTTGCCGAGAAGCGGCTAGCCGGGCTTTGAATTCATCTCGCTTCTCGCCGCGCCGCTTCTACCGCTCGTTGGACCTAGATAGGTCCTCTTCAAGTTGCCTTACTTTGTCCCGCAACGCGAAAAGTTCTTCCTGCTCCTCCGTACTCTTGACAAAGAGATTGTCAGCTTTGCGCATGATCGTCTGAATCTCATACTGTTTATCAATGTCGTCAAAGCTTTTCTCCTTTGTCTGGAGCACGTAGTCCGCCTTAGTCATTTCTGAGAGGCTTCTTCACTATTGGGATTATTTTCTCCGTTGTAATCACTCTCCTTCCGAAATCATACTTTGCGCGTTTTGCCGGGGCGGTTATCTCTTCATGTCTCCTCCGCTCTGTGTCTTGGCGGAAAGAGACAGAATACTCTACGGCTCTCGCTGCCGTGGGCAAGTCATCCGAGTTCGGAGGTCGTCCATAAAATCTGGTTCCCCACCCTAGGGATCCGCCGAGACGTCTCTCCTGCGGGGATGGGATCAGGAGGAACCGGACAGACCTTGGAAGAATCGGTCGCTTGTGGGGGCGACCGGGAAACGGAAATGGGAGAGGCTGACACTGTGAGGGTTTGAAGCGGCTGAGGCGGAGGATGTGATGGTGAATGGACAGCCTCAAGACTAACCCTGGGCGAAGGGTTTGGAGTTGTGCTCGGAGAAAGAGAGACGTTAGGGTTCCGAGCAACTGGTCGAAAGAATGGGGACCGCTAGAAGGACGCGGAGACGGGGAGGAGGATGTGGTCATGGCTCGCCCAGATTGAGCGGGGGACTGAGTGGAAGTAGAACTGGGTGAGACTAGAGAGACAGGGACAGCAAACGTACTCGCGGGCTCCGCCTGAGCCGATGCCGGTGGGATGTCTTCGCTTCTTGTCTCGGCGGCCGGCTTGGGACCGCCCAAAGGAATCGCCTCGCGGCGGCAGGACGCGGCCGCGGCTCGCGATCGGTCGCCGCACTATCGTGCTAGGGTCGCCCGATTTTCTCAACTCTCCTCCGCTTCTTTTCTTCCGGGAACAACCGTCGGATCGGGGGAAGGAGACGGCGGTGCAAGCAGCGCCGATGCTCCCACGGTAAACTTGTACCGGGTTTGACTTGCGTAAGGTCCGCCGCAACCGGTCTCGCGTTCCGGCGGTGCCGGTGCTTTTCTTGCTCGAGGAAGTGCCTCGGCGCCGCCTCGGCTAACTTTTTTCGCCTTTTCGTGCGCCGCCTTAGGAGCCACGAACTGCATTGGATCGGCCTGGGTACTTGCTGGGCCGGCGCTGGCAGATGCCGAAGTGAACAATCGTTTGGGAGGAGACCCACTTTTATAATCCTCAAAGGGGCCTCTGGGAACGTAACCTTGATATGCGAACGGCCGCCACCGTCATGATGCCGGTCATAGAGAACCGAGAAGTCGTCATCTACGGCCGTGTTTCTCCTTGTGGATTTATCGTGTCGCGTGCGGCATCTCATTTTCCAAAGATTCAATAATCTTTTCTTTAGACCAGCTTAAGGCCCGCAATCTTGGACAAAAATTTTTTGAACCCCGGAGATGAGAAGTGATGGTCCCGGTTTCTCTTGGGGTCATATGTCACCTCCTCGCAAGAGAAATCCCGCCAAGGGGGAGAAGCTTCCATTAATTCAATCTCCCACTCAAGGTCCACATGGACCACGTCGCATCTATCTTCGGTTATGTCCCGGGGCACAGATGTGCAAACTTTCCCCTTATCCCATGAGGGTCATACTTCCCAGCCGCGGCAAAGAAACCAGGCCAATCCGGGACAGCGCTTGCTCTAGGTAGACATGTTGTCCTACCTCGATAATCTCAACATTGGCCCAGGAAAGAGGATATTGAAAAATCTGTCCTCTTTTCTTCCCTAGGCCAAACTCTTCTTCCACATAGTCCATCTGTCGGGCAACTTCCATCCCGACCGTATGCTCGAGCACCAATAGGGCAGCAAATAGGGTTTGCCCTTGAATCCGTAGATTCCGATCACAATCCCCGCGTCGTCTCGAAACGTCCCCGAGCTTCCGATTTATCAAAGCACTCGCCATTTCTCTCGGGGACGGGGATTTCACTTTCGCTGAAGACTGACATGACGAATCCCGGAAAGTTGAAGTTGAACTTGTAGTAGGACCCTTTCCGGTATAAGTCATCCGTCCAGCTATAGACGGGTCGGGGTTCTCCTTCTCGTTAACCTTCTTCGTGTTCGGGATCGGCATTTGGGGGTGCAGATGGTACAAACAAAGCGCACCGTAACGGAACCGAAACGAAAATTGGTTGACCGGCGCTTCGGATCTTCACAGACCGGAATGAATGGCGAAGCCACCACCGCCTGACCGAAAGAGATGGGGCGTTTCGCTCCGCCGCGCCGCCGGTTCGTAAGATTCTCCACACAGAGGCATTCTCCGCCGCCACTGGTACGGGTGTACCACCATCGGAGTCGCACCGAGGATCCATGCCAAGATGGTATATAGATACTTGCTCAGAAATTTTACCAAAGGCATGGGGCCGCCGGCCATTGTCCGTCGGAAGCGGGCGCTCAGCTCCGAATTGAGGAAATCCCTCATTCGCTTGGTGTGCGTGAAACGTCCCGCTTGTTCGCCCAAATTGATTTTTTCGAGGATGGTGCCGGAGTCGTACTCCACCCGGGGCGAAAGCCGGCCGCACAGCTCCTCGCGCAGGCGAACAAGGGTTTGCCGCCGGAACCGCAGATTTGCCGGAAGCCGGTTTATAGTGTCCGACAATTAAGTCTATCACCCCGGCATTGGTGGACAGGAGGGCACATGAATCAAGAGGTTTGATTTGTACGCCGCTCCAAAATGATGGGAGGGCGAAACCTTGTCGCCCCGCCTCTCCACATTCGCTCTCACCTGAGTTAGGCTCATGGAAAACGAGCCGTCCACATATCCTCGCTGTAATTCACCGGAGGTGGTGGGGATTGCCCACGCCGTACCTTCTTCGTCCGGGCCTTTGACTTTTTCTCCGGCGGAGGATCGCCTTGAAAACTCCTGGCCGCGGCAAATCGCCCGGTTCGTCGCTCGCTGGATCGCGCCGACACGTGCATTTTTCCCTTGTCCATCTCTCCGAGTCAAGCAATAATGACAGTTCAGCCGTCTCGCAACAAATTTCGCTATCGAAGAATAATTAGCACCGTCCGAGGAATAATTCTCGCAATCTGGAATGTTGGCATGATTCTCACCCCCTTTTCTAGATAAAAACAGCGCCATTAATGCAACGCAGAGGGGTAGGTCGGCTGAGTTAAAACCCTTGGTGGCCGCAGCAGAGAACGTTTAGGAAAAGACGCGCCCTGGCAGCCGTGCCTTGCTTTTTTAGTTGCGTCGCTTGAAAACGCGCAATCATTAACTCAGCGTTGGGGACCGCACCATGGCCGACGTTGCCGCCACCACTTGGGCACGCTGATCAAGACAAACCTTCGGTGCAGGAAACCCACATTAAAACAAGTGCAAACGCGCCTTGGGCCCAGCTTTGGGGTTTTTGAAATTTTTTTATTATTCTTTAAACCGCGTCCCAATATTGGCCCGGAAAACTAGGCGCAAGCCGGACTTCGCCCGGTTGGGCACGGCCCGACCTCGCCGGCTGAGTCGGACTTCCCGACTCGGCGAGATACGAACTTCGCACCAAATCGGGCGAGACGAACTTCCGCAGCGCGTGCTTGAACCGTTCTACCCTGTTTAGTCGCGCCCAAGGTTTGGGCGCGATCTGGGTCTTTGCCGCCTTTGATCTTTAGATGGACTTCGCACGGCGCCGCCGCTTGTTCGGACTTCGCCGAAGCTTGATGCGAGGCGAACTCGCGCGGTTCGCACTTCGCCCAATGTTGAGCGCAGCGCACTTCGCACGGCGCCGGCCGGTCGGACTTCTGCGAGTTCGTACTTCGCACAAACTTTGCGCGAGTGCGACTTCGCACGAAGGGTTGCGCAATGCGAACTTTAGTCCGCTTCAGCTTTTCTCGACAAACTTCGCACTTCGCCGGCCGAGTCGAGTCGCCGCTAAGTCGGACTTCGGTCAACACTTAGTCGATTTTCGCTCTTTTTCTCCTTTCTTTTCTCGCATAGCCGAACTTCGCCCTCTCCGCGGGCAACGATAGACTTCGTTGCGAAGTCCGTCTTTCTCTCCCATGCCGCATTTAAGCTCAAAGAAGGAAAAATAAACCGAATGCTAAAACTGAAACTATACATGCGGGGAAAATAAAAACACAAGGCAAAATTTTTACAGGGAAGGGCCACTCGGCGCCTTCAACAACGATAAAGCTTCAAGTGGAACCCGTTGACGGGGATGGGGAGGAGCCGACCCTCCATATCCGAAAGTATGTAGGCATTGAACCGATTCACCCGGCAATCCGATAAGGGCCCTCCCGCAGAGCATCAAATTTTCCATGATTACCCGGTTTTGCCTTGTATGAGTCCCACTTCAGCACTGTGTCCCCGACTTCGAAAACTCGGCAATGGTGCCTTTGGCAAACCAGCCTTTAGTGGCCGCAATGTGATCGGCGAAGGCCCGGTATGCACTTTCTCTCGTCTTCTTCCAACCGCAGGAGTTGGCACAACCCGTCGTCTACCGGGTCTCCGCCGCTCCTGTCTTCGTCAATCATCCACAGTGCGGGGATTTCAATGTGTGATGGCATAACAGCCTTGCTTGCCATAGACGAGCGCATAGGGGGACGTCTTGAGGGATTTCTTGAACGCAACTCGTCCGCCCATAGCGCCCGGCTCAGAGCAAGTGCCAAGTCCGCTTATTTTTTTCAATGGTCCTCCGGAGAATTTTCAGGAGGTTCTTGTTAGTAGACTCGGCAAGGCCATTCCCTCGCGGGTAGTAATTAGAAGACATCTTGTGATAGATGCCAAGGCCGCCGGTGTACTCCGTGAGTACAGCGCCTACAAATCCCGGACCGTTGTCCGTCACAATCGACTCGAACCCCGAGCGGGTAATCGTGCTCTCAATGAACCCGATGACCGTTTCTTGGTCGGCGTTCCTGGTCGGGATCGCCTCCGTCCACCGTGTGAAATAGCCGTAGTCGTGAGAATAAACTTGTGGCCGGCGGAGGAGTTAGGAGAAATCACCCCAATGAAGTCCAGACCCCATTGCCGGAACGGAGCTTCGGCTTGAATCGATTGAAGGGGCAGGGTGCTTTCTCGCTTCGGCCAAAGATACCTGCATTGATCACACTTGGCACGACCGCATACGCGTCAGGCAACGCAGTGGGCCAATAGTATCCAGCCCTTATTATTTTTAAGGCCGTTGGCCTTGAAGAATGGTGACCCCGTGCATCCCGAATGAAAATCTCCGAGGATCCTAGGCTGGTCAGATTTTATGACGCACCGCAACAGATGCCGTCAATGTTTTTGAAGTAAAGCCCCTCGGGCGAAGAGTGTACCTTAATGCACCTAACCGAAATCTCCTTCGTTGTGAGGCGTTCAGTGATCGGACATCTTCCGGTGTAGAAGTATCTCACCGCTCATCCGTCCAATCACTCCCTCCGATAAGGAGTTGGCTAGGTAGACGCGTGTCGCCGTGTCCTCCCACTTACAGCGGAGATGCCGGCTACGCGCTTCGGGCCAATTCCCGACACAAGGCTCGGCCTCCGATAAGCTTGGTGGGCCGTACTTCGATGTCAAACTCCCGGATCTTGGCAATCCATCCCGCTCTCTTGTGACCCGGTTCCCCTTGCAAGATGAAACCGCGAACATCGGGGTGAATCACAAAGACAAGTGGTCTTACTTTGGGAGACAAAGTGCCCGAGCTTTCGAAGGGACTTCATGACCGCATGGACTCGCCGCTCTATAAAATTGTACTTCTCTTCGTGTGGCGTAATCACTTGGCTTAGGAACGCAATGGGGCGCTCCTCACCGTCGTCTCCTTCCGAGTCAGATCGCAGCCGTAACTTTCGGGTTCTCCCACTGCATACAGGATGAAGTCCTTGGAGTAGTCCGGGTTTGTCAACACCGGAGCTTGCGCACTTCGAGCCTTGATTTCCTCGAAAGCTTGCTCTCTCTCATCACCCATTCGTAAGGTGTATCTTTCTTCAACAGCTCGGCCATAGGCTTGATCACCCGTGCGAAGTCCGGAATGAACTTCCGCACGGGTTAATCCGACCGAAGAAGGATCTGCAGACCTTTTTATCAAAGTGCGCAACGAGGGCTTGTGCTCCGTCAGTGGTCAATGGCGAGGCCTTCCTCGAGATGACATGTCCCAGACTTTCCTTCCTTTACCGCGAAGACAGTCTTCTTCGGGTTTATAGAGATGCCGAATTCTCGACAACTTTCAAATATCCGCCGCAGTGCGAAACATGATCTTCTCGTCGGTGAGAGAAAATACCATGTCATCAAGATAGATGACAATAATCTTGTTGAGCACTTTCTAAGGCCAGGTCCATGGCCCTTTGGAACGTGGCACCAAGCATTGGATAAGCCAAACGGCATGCGCCGATAGGCGAACGTCCCCACTTCGTGGTAAACGCCGTCTTATGCCGGTCTTCGTCTTTAACCCAAATCGGTTGTAGCCGGAAAATCCATCTAAAAGTGAAAATCTCTCGGGCTCCAAAGAACGATATGCAAAATTTGGTCGATTTGGGGAAGCGGATAGTGGTCCCTGAGGGAAGCCCGATTTAGGTTTCGAAGTCGACACGTAGACGTATGTCGCCATTCTTTTTCCTCACGGCACCGTATTCGCGACCCAGATGAATGTTTGATGGGGTAGATGATCTTGGCCTCCAAAGATCTTCAAGAGCTCGGTCTTCATCATGGCCTCAACCTTTGGATTTACGGCCCTTTGCTTTTGTCGGAACGGCTTGGCGCCATCCTCTAGCTCGATGGTATGCCGGATGACAGATCCGTCATACCCTCAAATCTTCGTAGCACCATGCCACGATGTCGGGGAACTCCCGGCACGTTGATCTAATCTGCACCCGCTCCTCCGACGTGCACCTGCTCCGACCTTGATGGTTTTATCAAGTTCGAGCTCCGTGTCAAGCATACCGCCTCGGGTCTACTTTGATCCCGTGGGATATTGCTCGTCATTCCGATCAAAGAGACTTTCTAATGTAATCACTCCTTTTGGGACGTGATTATTCCAGAATCGTATCAACCCCTCATATTGCTCGTCATCGTGGTCTCTACCTTCGATTACACACACTTCGTTAACCAGAATGTGACGATCTCCTCGTCACACCTGAATACCCGCTGTAAGGTATCCCTATCGTGCACGTAAGGCCCGTAAATGGTGCGGACCGGCTTCAGCTCGGACGACGTCTTCACTGAACGCACTGCTCCAACAGACGCGTAATATCCGCGTGCTTGTTTCTCTCACGCGATATTGCCTTAACGTTCAATGAGTCAAACGATTCCATCGGGTCCCAGACCCGATTGCGGTACGCTCTAAGATAGTGATGCTTAGACGCGCATTTATTCGTAACTTGATGACACACTAACTCGAATCTCCGAAAATTTGGAGATGCTTGATTCCGAGCCTTTCCGCCTTTCGGCACCCAAGCACAGGGCTTCGTATTCCGCCGAATTGTTAGTACAGCCTCCGTGCCGCCCGTAGGCATAGTCCCTCCGGGACTCCGGTTGGAGAAACCAGGAGGACCCCCGCACCGGCGCCATTCTTGCAACGGGCGCCGTCAAAGAAAAGCTTCCACAGCCTCTTCGGGTGCAGGTCCTACCTCCTTCGCAACGGACACGTCAAGCTCCTCGGCCGCTTAATGGAATAACAGCCTCGTTCGTCCCGATTACGGCATTAAAATCCCGCAACGAGAACTCGTCTTCTAGCCGTAGCACTTCGAGAGCTTGCTCGGCCGCTCTATCGTCACCGCTCTTCTTCTCGACAACCGGACCATGCACCCATCTCTCCGCCGGTATCTTGTCTACTAGAAAAGGGGAAGGCTTCTCATTGAAAATTTTCGGTCTCCTTCCTTTGAAGGGCACTTCCATGTGCGAGTAGTCTAGAGACAGTACCCGCCCAACTTCGCAGCTGAACTCCCGAGAGAGACACATGCCGAAGTAAGGCTCCAGTTCAACAATCACGACCTCTTGGATGACCACAATGTCGAGAGCTTTGTGCACCGGATAGGGATGTCCTTTATGACACCAACCGTCTTGACAGGGTGCCGTCTAATTGCAAGACACCTTGGCTGCTCCGCGTGTATTCCATCCCGATCTCATCGCGCACGGCCTTCGGCATCACAACCGAGGAAGCACCGTAATCCACCATGCAGCTAGAACTATGTGCCCTTGCATCCGCAAAGACGGATAAAAGGGTGGCGGTCTGTTCTTCCATGGTGGAGATCGTCAAAGGTTGAACCAGACAGCAGCCGCATCCGCTGCCGTTCTTCATGTTTTTTAGTGATTCTTGCAAGCAGATCTACCCGGCCTCGGAAGCGTAAGGGCATCGTACATGCCGATTCCCGGCAGAGTCTTCTTTAACTCGTCTACAATGCCGTAGCCCGAGGTACTAGCTCCTTCGCCGGTTTAGCCGGTTCATACTTGGTCCGGTATCGTTGGGTGGCCTCAACTCGCCGTCTCTTGGTCGAGACGGTACTTCGCCTTCTCCCGGGCTTGTTCTTTGGTTTCGCCGGGGGCTGAAGTACAGGAGCTTAGCGGGAGTTGGGGCCTTTGTCGGAGGCTTAGCCGGAACAGCAGCGGCCTTTGCCGGAGAAGGTTTAGCGGGAGCTTTATCTTTGGATGCCTTCTCCCGGGCCGTGTAAGGCCACATCCGCTAGTACGGTGGCAGCCCATTGGGCCGCGGTCTTTCTCTTCTCGTGTATACCCGCAAAGGTTTAGCCGTGTCCGCAGCCTTTCTTTTCTTCCTTGGCGGGCGCCACCGGGTTCTCTTCTCGGCAGGGCAAAATTGGCCTCACCGTCCAAGATCATGTACACCTCATCATCTTCTATAGTGCCGCCGGCCAAGGTCCGGATGTAGTGCCGGTGCAAAGTGCAATCTTCCTCCGAATGCGGGTCATTGCAAGTAGTGCACCGCTGACTCGGTCGGGAGGACCAGGTGGGTCATCTATAGCAAGATTTCTCGGAGGCGACGCCTCGCGGTTGGTTTTCCGGGGCTTTATCTTTTGTCAATGCCGGCGGCGCATACGGCCTTCTAGGAGCAAAGTCCATTTGGGCCTGCTTCTTTTTCATAGCTGTCATGTCATTGGACATGGCATGATATCCGGAGGCCAAAGCCCGCACTTCTTGTAGAATCGTGTTCTGGATGCTGCTGTCGGGAGGCGGCAACTGTGCCGGTGGAGGCAAAGCGGCCAATGGAGGAGGGTTAGAATAAGACGCATACTGCGGGGGAGCAGGAAGCGCCGGAAAATGCGGAGCGGGAGGAGGCGGATGAGGGTAATGCAACTGAGGCGGGCCGTATTGAGTTACGACCGGCGCCGGATTCCACTGCGGCTGGGGCTGCTGCCCTGAAGTAGACGGCACACCACCGTGGCGTAAGGATACCGCGATCTTGGAAAGTCGGGATGAATCGGCTCCCGCACTCGGACGGAAGCCCGCCGATGGAGATAATGTCGCCTTCACTTGCCGGGCAGCTTCGTACAGGGTGGAACTCGTCAATTCGGGCGATCTTCAGGAAGAGGCATATGTCCGAGTTGAAGGACCTCGATAGTAGTGAGCAGCCATGCCGGCCGAAGGTCAAGTTCGCGAGGTACCCGTTTCCAGGATCTCGCAAACCTAATGTTAAAATCAGACACCTCCTCTTGAGGATGCCTCTGGATTGCTTGGAACTGATGCAGTAGAGAGGTAGGATCAGCAGACTCGTTGCATCCTTTTACGAGCCTCCTGGCAAGCTGGGGCCACCCAATGATGGATCCCTCTGGCAGCGATCTCCACCAGTAGAGAAGCTTTCCCCTCAGGGAAAGGGCCAGCAGACGGGTCTTCACACTTTCATCGTGATGGTATGCAGCAGGCAGGGCAAGGATGTCCCGGATGTGCTCGTACGCCGTCTTACCGTAGCCGTCGTATGTGGGAATAGACTTTAAAGCAGACAGGGGCACACTTGTCGACCGATCAGGGCCAAAGGCCCCGTAGAGTCCACCGCCGGGAAGAGATCATCGTCATTCGGTTGTTGAGCAGCCATTTCTTCTTCTTCTCCGCCGTCGGTTGTGTACTCGGTATCGGTACTTTCCGAGGATACAAGATTTTCCTCTTCCTCGGCCTCTTCTACTTCGTACTCGGCTTCGTCGAAATGAGCTCGCGGATCAGCCAGCCTGGGTATCTCGCCTCGAGCGTGGATGTCTAGTTCGTAGAACTCAGGCGGGCTTCTCGGATTTCTTGTTCGCCACCTTCTCGTGTGCATGAAGGTGACCGGACCGGTCTTCTAGACTCAGAGGATTTGTTCGTGCAGAGTCGCCAGGTGTTCAGATTTGGAACAGCAATGAAGCGAACACCGGTGCTTCGATTCTGTCGGGGGTGAGAAACTTCCTTGTCTCACCAAGAGCTCAGAACTGTCAGCGCTGTGGAGACTGATCGTAAAATCTCTCGTCAGATGTGGGACCCGTGTTCCGCCGAGCGGGCGCAGAAACCGCTGCGCTAGGTGGAAACTGGATGGGTACTCTTTCTTTAAATCGTGGGACAAGCGTCCCACCGGCGTGCGAGAAACCGTTGGTTACGAATCCGCCATGAGGAAAGGATTTTTGGTTAATGCGCCGCATTCGCCCACAAAGATGAAAGGCCGGAAGGAAGAGATGCCTTCCGAGCCAATCTCCTGAGAAGGCCGGCTCCTTTTGGGGGGCTGGATTTAAGCTAAAGGGAACAGAAAGAAATAAAGGAACGGAAAGAGACAAATGTACGGAAAGAGATACAAATATGTCCAAAGGTTGGTGGGGGGAACTAACAAGACGGGAACACACCAATCACCGCTACTTACCGCATACAAACACAGAGCATGACAAGGAACCGCAAAACCTAGGCGTACTGCCGATACACAAGCAGTGTATGCACAACTTCAATAGCTCCCTAGCAAACATTCCCTACAAGGAACTAACAAATAGGGATCGTATCAATCACCGTATACGTACACCGACAGGGGTAGAAAGTAAACCTAGAGATGCCGGAGCGTGTATATGTGTTAGGTAGAGAGTTTAACCGCACACTTCAATGGCTCCCTAGCAAACATTCCCTACAAGGAACTAATACTAGGGATCGCATCAATCACGTGATACGGGCCAAGCAACGTCACACACAACCGATGGAACCGCTACCAAATTTATAATGAATGCTTTAAATAATGAAGTACGGAAGGTGCTTTAAGCAAGCAATGCTAGAGGAACCCGATCGCCAAATGCCAAAGTGAATTAACGAGCAACGACACAAGTGGGCCTAAGGCATATAATGAAAGACAAGATAAAAGAATAAAGATAGTAGAATGTAACCATGCATACAGATTGTATTCATAAGGTACACGCTACAAGAAGCACGTAGTTCCCTAACAAACATTCCCCTTCCACCCTTTACAATGAATTTCGATGGGCTTTTATAGCCCGAGTCCCACCCGTTACATTAATGGGCACAGAGTCCCGCCAAACATGAGCCGACGTAGCGGCGAAAGAGCCGCAAATGCCGACCTTTGTCGGATCGCTGTACCCGCAAGATGGTCTTCCCGGAACTGGACAGCTACGTGGCGGAGTGCCGGGTAATTCTTCAAGTCGGCAGCTTGCTAGTAGCCGGAGCAGTGAAACCTCGATCAGCTTTGAATGAGGCTATTAACGCAGCGGTGCAGGCAGCCCATGCTTATCCCTTTTGGTCGGCAGCCTTGGTTCAAATCCCGAGCCGGACACTTGTCCGATGATGGGTTATGCCGTGTGACACATGCCCGCCTTAGAGGGCAGCCTATCCATCTTTGCTTGGGATCGGGGCTCCTTGGGATGCGTGCAAAAATCGGCAGCCGGGGAAGGCCTTCAAGCCTTGGTCAAATTCCGGGTTTGTTCCCCACCGTACACCCGTCAAGGGCGCATTCCCGCTCCGTTGAGAAGTCGAATCGCGCACAAGCGAACACCGGTGTCCGCCGCCATATGGACTCGCTCCGGCATTTTACCTTTTTTCTCGCATTGACCCGTCACCGCTAAGCAAGGTGCGCCAGAGGTGGGGCGAAGCACGAACTTCGCACCAAAATCGGGCGAAGTGCGCACTTCGCACCAAAATCGGGCGGTGCGCACTTCGCACCAAAATCGGGCGAGTGCGAACTTCGCACCCGCACTTAGCCAATTTCGTATAGACTCGCCGGAAAGCCGGAAAATCAACTCGGGGAACTCCATGGAAAAAAGGGGGGAGAGAAAGAGAATGGGAAAGAAAAGGAAAGGGAGAGAAGCGAGAAAAACGGAAGGAGGAAAAGAAGAGCAGCACTGTTACAAAACAACATTGAAGACATTGCACCCCGTGCAAAAATGTGACAACAAAGAACATTTCTGGCGGCTCGCGGGGTGTCGAGCTCGCCTCGGCGCAAAGAATCCATGCCTTCATCCATTGGGCATAGAGGAACTTGCTTCCCCTGCCTTTTTCTCGCTCTAATCGTTCTCCTTGCGGCAACCGTTCTTCGTATTCATCTTCGTCGCCGCCTCCTCGTAATCTCCTTCCGAAAGGTCTCCATTTCTCGTCTTCGCCTCGCAGATGCGAGTGTATGCGGCCTGGGCTTGGCCCTAGGCTTCTGCTTCGAATGGCCGGCGGTCAGCAACTTCTAATGCTGCGTGGAAAGCAGCGACCGCATGCAGGTCGATGGTGAGGTATCTTTTTCCAAACTCCCGGAAATAGGAGCGGATCCCGGAAGCACCCGGACACCATCCGAGTGACTCGACTGTCTTGAATTGGCTCGGTCCAACTATCAATTTCAGTCAGATCTCGCCTCAAAGGACCGCCAATTCTTCTTCACCCGATCTAGGGTGAGGAGCTCGCCATTCTCAACAAAACCCGGACACCCTAGTTCGAAAGAGCGTGAAAGGGGGCCATACAGATATCTCTTTCATGTCCGAATGCATCCAGCATTCGTCCGGCCACCCTCACCTCTTCAACTTTCCTAAAATATTTGTGCAAGGTCACCCTTGCACCTGCCCATTCTGCAGCCGAATGAGGACACGGGGGAGAATTGGAGGCCATCGCGCTCGCGCCTCCTGAAGGTTTATCGCCGTGTCCAGCCATTGCTTCGCCTCGGCGCTCGGCCTCCTCTACCACAAGCTTTCCCTGGGCGAAAACTTCTTGGATCCCGGATGCGAAGTCCAGGACCGCCATCGCCTTAAAGGTGTTGGGCTTGCAACCCTGCAGCAGACTAGCCCTCATCTCCTTAACTTTACTCTTTGAAAAGACCGTCGCTTGAGATGCTTTCTCTGCAATCGCGACCGCGCTCTGTTTCAAAGACTCCCTGGAGCCGAGAAATCTGCTCCGAGGCTGCTTTCTTTTCCGTTGCGGCTTCGTTGCCGAGAAGCGGCCAGCCGGGCTTTGAATTCATCTATTTCTCGCCGCGCCGCTTCCAATTGCTCAGTGGACCTAGATAGGTCCTCTTCAAGTTGCCTTACCTTGTCCCGCAACCGGAAAAGTTCTTCCCTGTTCCTCCGCATTTTTGACAAAGAGATTGTCCGCCTTGCGCATGATTCCCCGAATCTCGTATTGCTTGTCAATGTCGTCAAAGCTCTTCTCCTTTGTCCGGAGCACGTAGTCCGCCCTAGTCATTTCCCGGAGAGGCTTCTTCACTATTGGGATTATCTTCTCCGTTGTAATCACTCTCCTCCCGAAATCATACTTGGTGCGCTTTGCCGGGGCGGCTATCTCTTCATGTCTCCTCCGCTTCAAGTCTTGGAGGAAAGAGATAGGGTACTCTACGGCTCTTGCTGCCGGGGGCAAGTCATCCGAGTTCGGAGGTCGTCCATAAAGTCCGGTTCCCCCAGCCTAGGGATCCGCCGAGACGTCTCTCCGCGGGAACGGGAAGTAGGAGGAACCGGGAGGGCTTTGGAAGGAACGGCCGCTTGTGGGGGCGACCGGGAAACGGAGAGGGGAGCGGCCGACACCGGGAGGGTTTGAAGCGGCCGAGGCGATGGATGCGACGGTGAACGCGTAGCTTCAGCACTAACCACGGGCGAAGGGTTTGGAGTTGTGCTCGGAGAAAGAGAGACGTTGGGGTCCCGAGCAAACCGGTCGAAAGAATGGTGGCCGCTAGAAGGACGCGGAGACGGGGAGGAGGACGCGGCCACGGCTCGCCCGGATTGAGCGGGAGATCGAGTGGGAGTAGGACCGGGTGAGACTAGAGAGAGCGGGGCAGCGAACGTACTCGCGGGCTCCGCCCGAGCCGATGCTCGGATGAATGTCTTCGCGGTTCCGGTTCCGGCGGCCGGCTCGGGATCATCCCAGAGGAATCCTCTGGGGCGGCCGGACGCGGCCGCGGCTCGCGACCGGTCGCCGCACCGTCGAGCTAGGTCGCCCCGATCTTCTCAACTCTCCTC
Source organism: Wollemia nobilis (assembly GCA_028583015.1). NCBI lineage: Eukaryota > Viridiplantae > Streptophyta > Pinopsida > Araucariales > Araucariaceae > Wollemia > Wollemia nobilis. Next base: position 2,773,454 of record JAQPPZ010002512.1, read on the forward strand.
CTCTTCTTCTCTTCCGGAACAATGGCCGGATCGGGGGAAGGAGACGAAGTAGGTGCGACGGCGCTCGATGTTCCCACGGTAAACTTGTACCGGGGTTTGACTTGCGGAAGGTCCGCCGCAACCGGTCCGCTTTCGCGGTGGCGCCGGCGTCTTTTCTGCCTCGAGGAAGTCGCCTCGGGCGTTGACTTGATCGATTTCCGGCCTTTTCGTGCGCCGCCTTGGGAGCCACGAGCTGCATTGGGTCCACTTGGATATCTGCCGGGCCCGCGCCGGCAGCTTGCAGAAGTGTACAACCGTTTGGGAGGAAGACCCTCCTTTATAACCCTCAAAGGGGCCTCGGGGAACGTAACCTTGATATGCGAACGGCCGCCGGCTGTCATGATGCTGGTCATATAGAACCGAGAAGTCGTCATCTACGGCCGATTCTTCCCGGTGGATTTATCGTGCCGCGTGCGGCACCTCATCTTCCAAAGCATTCAATAACCTTTTCTTTTGACCGGTTAAGGCCTCGCAATCTTGGAGATGAATTTTTTGAACCCCGGAGATGAGAAGTGATGGTCCGGGTTTCGCTCGGGGTCATATGCCACCTCCTCGCAGAGAAAATCCCGCCACGGGGGAGAAGCTTCCATCAAGTCAATCTCCCAACCAAGGTCCACATGGACCACATCGCATCTATCTTCGGTTATGTCCGCCCGGGGCAGACATGTGAAAACTTTCCCCTTATCCCATGAGGGTCGTACTTCCAGCGCTCGCGGCAGCAGAACCGGGCCAATGCCGGAAAGCTCCCGCTCGAGGTAGACATGTCTGTCCTACCTCGAAAATCTCAACGTTGGCCCAGGAAAGAGGATATTGAAAGATCTGTCCTCTTTCTCTTTCCCTAGGCCAAACTCTTCCTCAACATAGTCCATCCGACGGGCAACCTCCATCCCAAACCGATGCTCCGAGCACCAATAGGGCAGCAGATGGGGTTTGCCCTTGAATCCGTAGATTCTGACCACAATCCCTTGCGTCGCCTAAAAACGTCCCCGAGCTTCTGATTTATCAAAGAGTTCGTCATTTCTCGCGGGGGGCGAGGGATCTCGCCATCGCTGAAGACTGACATGACCAACCCCAGAAAGTTGAAGTTGAACTTGTAGTAGGACCCTTTCCGGTATAAGTCATCCGTCCGAGCCATAGACGGGTTGTGGTTCTCCTCTCTCGTTAACCTTCTTCAGGTTCAGGATCAGCATCAGGGGGTGCAAATGGTACAAACAAAGCCAAGCCAAACGGAACCGAACCGAAATTCGGTTGACCGCCTTTTCCGGATCTTCACCGAGTCGGAATGAATGGCGTATGCAAGCCAGTCCGCCCAGTCGAAAAAGATGGGGCGCTTTCCACTTCTCCGCGCCGCTCGGTTCGTAAGATTCTCCACACAGAGGCATTCGCCGACGCTAGCCGGTACGGCTGTACCACCTCGTCGAGTCGCGACCGAGGATCCATGCCAAGATGGTATATAGATACTTGCTCGGAAATTTTACCAAAGGCATGGGGCCGGTTGGCCATTGTCCGGTGCGAGCGGGGCGTTCGACTCCGAATTGAGGAAATCCCTCTTCCTTTTGTGTGCGTGAAACGTCCCGCTTGCTCGCCCGAATTTATTTTTCTCGAGGATGGTGCCGGAGTCATACTCCAACCCTGGGGCGAAAGCTGGTTGAACAGTCTCCCGACGTAGGGCGAACAAGGGTTTGCCGCTGGAGCTGCAAATTTGTCGGAAGCTGGTCTATAGTGTCTGACTATGAGGTCTACCAGCTCCGGGCATTGATGGACAGGAGGGCACAAAAATCTGAAGAGATTTGATTTGTACGCCGCTCCAAATTGATGGGAGGGCAAAACTTTGTCAGCCCAACTCTCCACATTCTCTCCGCGACTTAGTCAGGCTCATGGAAAACGAGCCGTCCACATATCCCGCCAGTGTAATTTACCGGTGGTGGTGGGGATTGCCCACGCTGTACTTTCTTCGGCCGGGACTTTGACTTTTGCTCCCGTGGCATCTCACCCTTGGAACCACCCGTTCGCGTGAAATCCTCTGCTTTCGCGCCCTCGCTGGACCGAGCCGGCACTGGCAATTTTCCTTTGTCCATCCCTCCGAAACAGCAATAATTACGAGTTCTGGACGTCTGCAACAGATTTCGCAGTCACAGGAATAATCTGCACGATTTGGCATGTCTGGATGCATCAGACCCCCTTTTCTAGATAATGACAGCGTCATTAATGTCGCGTAGGAGGGGGTAGGTCGGCTGGCAAATGAAGGGGTTATGCTTCTTGGGTGGCCGAGCAGAGAATGTCTTGGAAAAGACGCACCCCGGCTGCCGTGCCATGCTTCTTTGATTGCGCTTTCCTTGAAGATCGCGCAATCATTAAATTTACCTTTGAACGCCGCGCCATGGCTGACGTCACCGCCGCCATCTGGGCACACTCGCTCAAGAAAAACCCCTTTGGTGCGGAAACCCACTTCTTACTAACGCAAACGCGCCTCGGGCCCATACTTGGGGCTTTGAATTTTTTATTCATTTTTTAAACCGTCTGAGCTGGCCCAATAGACAGGGCGCAATCGGACTTCGCCCGAAAATCGGGCGCAGACCGAACTGCGCGCGAAGTTCGCACTTCGCGCGCAAGCTGGGCGAAGTTCAAACTTCGCTTGCGTTAAGACTTGCCTTTCTTTTCCAACTGCGCCGAGGATCGGGCGCAGTCCGACCTTTGCAATCCGGATGAGGCTTCGAATGTTTGTTGCCTTGTGATGGAGCGCGCTCGGACTTCGCCCGAAGTTTGCGCGAAGTTCGCACTTCGCGCGCAATTTGCGCGAAGTTCGCACTTCGCGCGCAAGCTGAGCGCAGTTCGAACTTCGCGCGAAAGCCGAGTGTATACGGACTTCGCTCAAAAATTGAGCGCAGTCCGAACATACTCCTTTGCAGCTTCCTTCTTTCAAATTGCGCCCTTTGGCCGGCGCGTAGCCCAACTTCGCTGCGAAGTCGGGCAGCGCACTGCCACTTAGCCGTTTTCTGTTTTCACAAGCAGCTCCCTTTACGAACTTCGCTCCTTTTGAGGGGCGACAACAGACTTCGCTGCGAAGTCTGTGCTTTCTCCCTTTGTCCTGTTTTGGCTCAAACAAATGGAAAACTGAAAGCTGAAAAACTGTACATGCTGGAAAATAAAAAAGCATAAGGGAAATTTTTACAAAGAAGGGCCCCTCGGGCACCTTCAGCAGCGGTAGATTTTTAAGTGGAACCCGTTAACGAGGATAGGTAGGAGCTGACCCTCCATATCCCGAAGTACGTAAGCATTGAACTGGTTCACCCGGGCAATCTGATAAGGGCCCTCCCAGAGGGCATCAAACTTCCCGTGGTTGCCCGGCTTCGCCTTGTATGAGTCCCACTTCAGCACCAGGTCCCCAATTTTAAAAACTCGGGCAGTGGTGCCTTTTGCAAACCAGCCTTGAGTGGCCTCAATATGATTGGTGAAGGCCTGGTATGCTTCTTCTCTCGTCTTCTTCCAACTGCAGGAGTTGGCACGACCCGTCATCCACCGGGTCTCCACCGCTCTTGTCTTCGTCCAACATCCATAGGGCGGGGATTTCAATGTGGGATGGCATGACAGACTCTTTGCCATAGACGAGCGCATAGGGGGACGTTCGATGGATTTCTTGAATGAAACTCCGTCCGCCCACAGCGCCCGGTTCAGGAGTAAATGCCAAGTCCGCTTGTTCCTATCAATGGTCCTCCTGATGATTTTCAGGAGGTTCTTGTTAGTAGACTCGGCAAGGCCATTCCCCTGCGGGTAGTAATTAGAAGACATTTTGTGATAGATGCCAAGTTTGCCGGTGTACTCCGTGAGTACGGCGCTCGCGAATCCCGGACCATTGTCCGTCACAATTGACTCTGAACCCCGAGCGGGTAATCAGGCTCTCAAGGAACCCGATGACCGTCTCTTGGTCCGCATTTTTGGGGGGGATCGCCTCTGCCCACCGTGTGAAGTAGTCGATGGCCGTGAGAATAAACTTGTGTCCGAGCAGAGGAATTAGGCGAAATCACCCCAATGAAGTCTAGACCCCATTGCTGGAACGGAGTCTCGGCTTGAATCGGTTGAAGGGGCAGGGGTGCTTTTCTGTTTCTGCCAGCAAACCTCTGGCATTGATCACACTTGGAACAGACCGCATAAGCGTCTGTAAATAGAGTGGGCCAATAGTACCCGGCTCTAATTATTTTTAAGGCCGTAGGCCTTGCAGAATGATGACCTCCAGGCATCCCGAAATGAAATTCTCCGAGGACCCTGGGCTGGTCGGATTTCATGACGCACCGCAACAGGATGCCGTCAATATTTTTGAAGTAAAGCCCCTCGGGGCGAAGAGTGTACTTGAGTGCACCTAGCCGAAATCTCCTTCGTTGTGAGGCGTTCAGGTGATCGGGACATCTTCCGGTGCAGAAATATCTCACCAGTTCATCTGTCCAATCACTCTCCTCCGATAAGGAGTTGGCTAGGTAGATGCTTGTCGCTGTGTCCTCCCACTTACAGGCGGAGATGCCGGCTATAGCGCTTCGGGCCAGCTCCTGACACAAGGCTCGGCCTCTGATAAGCTTGGTGGGCCGCACTTCGATGTCGAACTCCTGGAATTTTGCAATCCATCCTGCTCTCTTGTGACCTAGCTCTCCTTGTATGATGAAGCTTCGAACGTCCGGGTGAATCACAAAGACAATCGTTTTGCTCTGGGAGACAAAATGCCTGAACTTTCGGAAGGAATGTGGCACCAGCATTGGATAAGCCGAAAGGCATGCGCTGATAGGCGAACGTCCCCCATTTGGTGGTGAACGCCGTCTTATGTTGGTCGTCATCCCTGACCCAAATCTGGTTGTAGCCGGAAAATCCATCTAAAAGTGAGAATCTCTGGGCTCCAGCAACGATATGTAGAATCTGGTCAATTTGGGGAAACGGATAGTGGTCCTTGAGGGAAGCCTGATTCAGGTTTCTGAAGTCGACACAGAGACGAATGTCGCCATTCTTTTTCCTCACAGGCACCAAATTCGCGACCTAGGATGAATGTTTGATGGGATAGATGATTTTGGCCTCCAGCATTTTCAAGAGCTCTGCTTTCATCATGGCCTCAATTTTCGGATTTACGGCCCTCTGCTTCTGTCGAAATGGCTTAGCGCCATCCTCTAGCTCAATGGTATGCTGGATCACATTTTTGTCATACCCCTTCAAATCCTCGTAGCACCAGGCCACGATATCGGGGAACTCTCGGCACAGTGATCTGATCTGCTCAAGTTCCTCCGACGTGCAGTCTGTCCCAACCTTGATAGTTTTACCAGGTTCAAGTTTCGTGTCGGACATCCGCTTCGGGTCTACTTTGATCCTATGAGATATTGCTCTGTCATTCTGATCAAATAGACTCTCCAACGTAATCAGTCCTTTTGGGACATGATTATTTTTTAACTGTATCAACCCCTCATATTGCTCATCATCAAGGTCTCTACCTTCAATTGAACCAGCTTCGTTAACCAAAAATGTGACGATCTCCTCGTCACAATCGAACACCTGCCAGTGGGTGTCCTTATCAGGCATAGAAGGCCTGTAAATAGTGCGAACCGGCTTCAGTTTCTGGACAACGTCATCAGCCGGAACGTACCTGGCTCCAACAGACGCCAGAATGTCAGCATGTTTGTTTTTCTCACGTGATATCGCCTTGACATTCAACGAGTCAAACGACTCCATCAGGTCCCACACCCGGTTGCGGTATGCCTTCAGATAGTGATGTTTGGAGGCGCACTTGTTCGTAACCTGGTGGCATACCAGCTCTGAATCTCCAAAGATCTGCAGGTGTTTGATCCCCAGCCTCTCCTCCTTTCGCAAACCCAAGCACAAGGCTTCGTACTCCGCCGAGTTGTTAGTGCAGCTCCAGGCCAACTTGTAGGTATAGTCTTTTTGGATCCCGGTCGGAGAAACCAGAAGCACCCCTGCACCGGCGCCATTTTTGCATCGCGCGCCATCAAAGAAAAGCTTCCACAGCTTCTCAGGTGCAGGTCCCACTTCCTTTGTAGCGGACTTGTCAAGCCTCTCGGGTTGTACAACGGTGTAACAGCCCTGCTCTGTCTCAATCACGGCATTGAAATCCCGTAAAGAGAACTCATCTTCAAGCTGTAGCACTTCGAGGGCTTGCTCTGTCAGCTCTACTATCACCAGTTCTTCCTCCGACAGCTGGACCATGCAGTCCGACTCTTCTCCGGGTATCTTCTCTACTAGGAAGGTGGAAGGCTTCTCATTAAAGATTTTTAGTCTCCTTCCTTTGAAGGGCACTTCCATATGTGAGTAGTCTAGAGACAGGTACCCGCCCAACTTCGCGGTGAACTCCCGGGAGAGACACATGCCGAAGTAGGGATCTAGGTCGACAACTACGACCTCTTGGATGACCACGATGTCGAGAGCCTTGTGCAGCCGAATAGGGATGTCCTTTATGACACCAACTGTCTTGACAGGGGTGTCGTCTAATTGCAGCATGCCTTGGCTGCTCCTTGTGTATTCCATCCCGATCTCATCGCAGACGGCTTTCGGCATAACAGTCATGGAAGCGCCAGAGTCCACCATGCAATTGTGAACTATGTGCCCTTGCATCCGTAAAGACAGATAGAAGGGAGGCGGTCCGTTCTTCCCAGTGGCTGAGACTGTTAAAGGCTGAACCAGGACAGCGGGCTGTATCTGCTTGGCGTTCTTCATGTTTTTCAGAGATTCTTGCAACAGATCCACCTGGCCTGGGAGCAGAAGAGCATCGTACATGCTGATTCTAGCGGGTGTTCTTTTCAACTCGTCTACTTGTAGCTCGAGGTGCTAGCTCCTTCTGCTTCTTTTGTCGGTTCATACTTCGTCCGGTACTGCTGGGTGGCCTCAACTCTCTATCTCTTGGTCAGAGACGGGTACTTCAGCTTCTCTTGTGCTTGTTCTTTGGTTTCAGCTGGAGGCTGAGGTACAAGAGCTTTAGCCGGAACTGGAGGTTTTGCTATAGGAGGCTTGGCTGGAACAGGGGCAGCCTTTACCGGAGGAGGCTTGGCTGGAGCTTTGTCTTTGGATGCCTTCTCCTAGGCTGTGTAGGGCCACAGCCGCTTGTATGGTGGCAGCCCACCGGGCTGCGCCTTTTCTCTTCTGGCATAGACCTGCAAAGGCTTGGCAGCATCTGCAGTTTTCTTTTCTTCCTTGGCGGGCGGCACTAGATTCTCCTCTGGGAGGGCAAAGTTGGCTTCGTCGTCCAGGATCATGTAGAGTTCATCGTCCTCTATGGCGCTGCCGGCCAAAGTCTGAATGTAGTGCTGGTGCAGAGTGCAATCTTCCTCCGAATGCGGGTCATTGCACGTAGTGCACTCAGTTAACCTGGTCGGAGGGACCAGGTTGGTCTTCTATAGCAGCATTTCTCGGAGGCGGACGCCTCTGCAACTGGTGCTCTGGGGGTTTGTCCTTTGTCAGCGCCGGGGGCGGATATGGCCTCCTAGGAGCGAGGTCCATCTGGGCCTGCTTCTTCTTCAGAGCGGTCATGTCATTGGACATGGCATGATAACCTGAGGCCAAAGCCCGTACCTCTTGAAGGATTTTATTCTGAATGTTATTGTCAGGAGGCGGCAACTGTGTCGGTGGAGGCAATGCGGCTAATGGAGGAGGGTTGGAATAAGGTGCATACTGCGGGGGAGCAGGGAGTGCTGGGAAATGCGGAGCAGGAGGAGGCGGGTGAGGATAATGCATTTGCGGCGGGCCATAAGGAGTTACGACCGGCGCCGGATTCCATTGTTGTTGGGGTTGCTATCCTGATGTGGACGGTGCATCACCAGAAGCTGATGGATACTGGGATCTGGGAAAGTCGGGACGAATGGGTTCCTGCACCCTGGACGGGAGTCTGCCGATAGAAATGATATCAGCTTCAGCTTGCTGGGCAGCCTCGTACAGAGCAGGAAACTCATCTATTCTGGCAATCTTCAGCAGCAGGCATATGTCTGAGTTGAAGGATCTCAGGTAGTAGTGAGCAGCCATGCCAGCTGAAGGCCGAAGCTCGCGAGGTACCCGTTTCCAGGATCTCGCAAACCTGATGTTAAAGTCAGACACCTCCTCTTGAGGGTGTCTCTGGATGCTTTGGAACTGATGCAGCAGAGAAGTAGGATCAGCAGACTCGTTGCATCCTTTCACGAGCCTTCTGGCAAGCTGGGGCCATCCTGTGATGGATCCCTCTGGCAGCGATCTCCACCAATAGAGAAGCTTTCCCCTCAGGGAAAGGGCCAGCAGACGGGTCTTCACACTCTCGTCGGTAATGGTATGCAATGCGACCAGGGCAAGGATGTCCTGGATGTGCTCGTACGCCGTCTTGCCGTAGCCGTCGTACGTAGGGATGGACTTTAAAGCAGCAGGGGGAACAGCTTGCTGTCCGACCAAGGCCAAGGGCCCTGTAGAGTCCACCGCCGGGAAGAGATCATCGTCATTTTGCTGCAGGGCAGCCATTTCTTCTTCTTCTCCTCCGTCGATTGTGTACTCAGTGTCGGTACCTTCCGAGGACGTAGATTCCTCTTCTTCCTCGGCCTCTTCTATTTCGTACTCAGCTCCTCCGACCTCGGCTTCGGCTTCTTCTTGAATTTCGGCCTCGGCTTCGTCGACACGAGCTTGTGGATCAGCCAGCCTGGCAATTTCGCCTCGAGCGTTGATGTCCAGTTCGTAAAAGTCAGGCGGGTTTCTCGGATCCCTTGCTCGCCACCTTCTTGTTTGCATGAAGGTGCTGGGACCGGTCTCTTGGACTCAGAGGATTTGTTCGTGCAGAGTCGCCAGGTGTTCTGATTTTGAACAGCAATGAAGCGAACACCAGTGCTTCGATTCTGTTTGGGGGTGGGAAACTTCCTTGGCTCACCGAGTGCTCAGAAACTATTGCGCCAGGTGGGGACTGATCAGAAAATCTCTCTTCAAACGTGGGACCTCGGTCCCACCGGGCGTGCCAAAGAAACTGTTGGTTACGAATCTGCCATGAGGAAAGGATTTTGTGTTAATGCGCCCAGATTCGCCCACCAGCTTGAAAGGCCGGAAGGAAGGAATGCCTTCCGTGCCAATCTCCGGAGAAGGCCGGCTCCTGTGGGTTTTATGGTTTGAGATGAGGGTGCAGGAAAGAGAAAAATACGGAAAGGATTTACAAATGTGGTTGGAGTTGGGTGGGGGGAACTAACAGTACAACAACACATCAATCACCGCTACTTACTGCATTATGAATACAAAGCATAACCAGGAACTGCAAACCCTAAGTATACTTTCTGTATAAAGCAGGGTACGCACAGCTACAATGGCTCCCTAGCAAACATTCTCCCTACAAGGAGAACTAACAGCACGGCAGCGCATCAATCACCACTACGGACAGCAACAGAAAGCAACCAAGAGATGTCAGATCCGAGTATGTGTGTTATGCAGAGAATTTGTACGCACAGCTACAATGGTCCCCTAGCAAACATTCTCCCTACAAGGAGAACTAACAGCACGGCAATGCATCAATAACCACTACGTACAGCAACACAAACATAACACACAAACTGAAGGAACCGCTACCACATTTATTCTATGTATCCTCTAATCAATTAAGTTCAAGAGTACTTGGCCACCAAATGCTGAAATGAATCAACAAGCCATGACACAAGCAATGCCTCAGGTATTCCTGACCACCAAATGCTGAAACGAATCAACGAGCCGTGACACAGGAAAACGTAAAGCAGAAATGTAAAGGAGAGGCAGCATAAAAAATAGAAGCAGTAGAACAGAGCCAGGCATATACTTTATATTTATAAGCAGAAGCACAATTACAATGGTTCCCTAACAAACATTCCCCTTCCACCGCCTTACAATGAAAATGCGGTGGGTATTTATAGCCCGAGTCCCTCCCGTTACATTAATGGGCACAAAGTCCCAGTCAAACACTAGCTGACAAAAGCGGCGACGGAGCTGCTAATGCTGACCTTTGTCGGACAGGACTGTATCCGCAGCATGGTTTCCTTGAAGACCGGACAGCTACGTGGCAGGGCGTTGGGTAGAACTTCTCATCGGCCGGAATGCGGGCAGCTGGAGCAGGTAGAACCTCCAATCAGCCTTAAATGAGGCAGCTGGCATAAGTGGTGCGGCCCATGCTTGTCCTTTTGCTCGGCACGTCTTGGCTCAGATCCCGAAGCTGGACACTTGTCGGATGATGTTGTTTGACACGTGCTTGCCTTGAAAGGCAGTTTATCCAACTTCTCCCAGGATATGAGCGCCATCGGGTTGCGCAGGCAGAAAACAACGCAGTTGGGAAGGTCTTCATGCCTTGGTCAAATTCTGAGTTTGTTTCCCTACTGCGCACCTGTCAAAGGGCGCACTCCGACTTCGCTGCGAAGTCGGGTTGCGCACAGGTGAAAGCTGATTTCTGCTGCCGAACGGACTTCGCCCTGGAAAGGGGGAGCAGTCCGACTTCACTGCAAAGTCGGACTTCGCCCCAACACTTAGTCATTTTTCTTGCCAGCCTGATACAAGGTGCGCCCAGAAAGATGGGAGAAGTCGGACTTCGCACCAAAACTGGGAGAAGTCGGACTTTGCACCAAAACTGGGAGAAGTCGGACTTCGCACCAAAACTGGGAGAAGTCGGACTTCGCACCAACACTTAGCCATTTTTCAGGGCAACTGCTGTCAAATTTGGGATCTGACTGAGGGGCTCCAAGAAAAAGGGGGGAAGAAAGAGAATGTAGGGAAGAGAGAGAAAGGGAGAGAAGAAGAAAGGGAAAGAGAGGAAGAGGAAAAAGGAAGAGCGGCACTGCTATAAAACTGAAAACATTGCACCCCGTGCAAAAATGTGGCAACAGTACTATATCAACTTTTGAGACCATACCTATGTCTAGGTACATGACAGACAATGAGCTCAAAACAGCAATGAAAGAACTTACAACCTAACAGGTTAAATCTATATTACAAATTGTGATTTAATAAAAAGTATAGTTATACAATTTATCACAACATATCCATCAATTTTGTAAAGACTTCCAATCTTCAAAGGCATATAACGGAGTGTTATACACCTAAGTAGTATAATGGGATAGTAATCTATGAGCTGCATGTAATGCAAACATAACACTCATTGCAGAAAAACACAAAAAAAGATTGTGAAGTTAAGACCAATTACAAGTAAGTGACTTCACAATAATACCTGAAATGATGAAATAAAGAGTAACCATATATCATCACACCCAATAAATATGCCAACTAAAACTTTAAACAAATGCACAAGCATAATAAAACCAGGCAACCTATTTCCCTAGACTTTTTCCAAAAGGCAAAAATGCCTAATGCAGTTTGGGACCAATCTCCCTTCTCTATCTAATTGGTAGGCTTTTCAAATAAAGCCTAATCAAAAATGAAATAAAAACAATAATGCAGATCAATAAGTAATATTCACATCAACTACGGGAAAATGACATGCTACGAAAGATAAAACATAGGAAGAGCAAATTTACAGCAATTCATGAGTGTGATCCAGAAGCAAGTGCGAGATGGGAGCGAGCTTCACCTTTTTAAAGCAAGCAGGCATTGTGATTGTGAGCAGGGAGAGAGTAGGAAGCAAAGTGCAAGCAAGGAAAGAGCGCCACTTCTTGTTCCAAATCTTACGAGAAACTCAAAAACTAAAGGACTCTTATGAAGAAAATCTAGGTAACATGGTAGGAAAGTCATTTTGAAAGTCCTTACTGGAAGTAAGAATGCCCTAGTTGGAAGTAAAGATGCCCAAGTTGGAAGTAAGGATGCTCTGGTTGGAAGTATGAATGCTCTAGTTAGAGATAAGAGGAAGAGTAATTCTATGGCAAACCCTATCCAAGTGGCAAATACTACACCAGAAGTGATTATCAAGGATGAAATGATCAAGCATGATATAATGGTTCTTAAAAGCAAAAAATTAATATGTAAGTTTCGTGGATACTAGCCAAGTTTCTCGAAGATTCAAAAATGGATCAAGTAGAAGTGGGGACTGAATTCAAATTACTCCATGACTTTTCTTCCGAACGGATTTTTCCTCAACATCTTCTCTAGTTCAAAAATAAGAGCTAAAATAATGGATTATGGCCCATGGTTTAAGGGCAAAGATGCATTATATTTAAGATCATGGAGGGAAAATTTTGAGTGGAGACGAAGACTATTAAAAGGCTTCCGGTCTGGATTAGCCTTTTTCAACTTAAATATCAACTTATGAATAAGCAAGTTTTGAAAAATATCAGCAACACTATAGTGGAGTTCATCTAGGAGGGACCAGCTACTAAGGAGAGAAGGCATGTTGTATACACTCGAATGTGTTTCCATGGATATTTCAAGACCTTTACCACAGTCCATTAGGATTAAATCTGAATCAAGAGAATGAGATCAACAAGTGGATTATGAAAACATTGCATTCTAATGTCGAATGTTATGAAATTGGACACATGGCAAGAGATTGCAAAGTTAAAATGATGGAGAATGAAATTGAAGATTTTGGGCATTAGACAAACTTCAATAAGCAAGGAGATCATATGATCGTAGAAGTTGCATCAAATCAGAGATTTTCCACTCTGACTAAAAAAAACCCAAATGGCAAAGGCCATTACAATTTACTCTAATCACCCATTAGAAGAAAATTTTGGTACAAGGTGTGAGGAAGTACAATGCGCAAGTTCAAATTCAGGAGTTAAAGGTGCAAAGGAAGATAGGGAGGCAAATTTTAAAGCAAATGAGGCAAAAAAAGGTCAATGTTAATCCATGTAAATCATCTTCATTTTCCTCAAGTAGCACAAAATCCTCTCCTTGCAATAAAAATGAAAGTAGTACAGAGTGTATCCATTGCACTTTAGGGTTTCAAGAGCAGCATAATAAACAATTCCATATAGAGGATATCCATGGAATTTTAGGGTTTCCAGGGCAGCATAAGAAAATTATTGTTATGGAGGATCATCGTTGTACTTTAGGGTTTCTGGGGAAGCATTAAGAAGAAAATGTTCATGAGGCGATTCCTTGCATTTTAAAATTCTCTAGGACAGCATAAATATTTAGAAGATAAGTCTTATTATGAACAATATAGAAAATAGAAAAGATTGAATATGGAAGTGTTGGTGAGAATGGAAAAAGAAGAGGAAGGCCATCAAAGCAAGAACAAAGCCAAAAGGAAACTCAAAGGGATATAGATTTGGGAAGCCAAAAACAAATATCATGTGTTAACAAGGGGCTAAGCCCACTAATAAAAATAAAAAGTGATCATGAAAATAGTATCGTGGAATACTAAGGGAATGAAGAAGACCCTAGAAAAAGAGTTATTAAGGAATTAACAGATTGTTATAGTAAAATTAAATAGTGAGGAATGTAAGGACGCTTTTAAAAAGATTTGGAAGATGGGGGATTGTCTAGTAGTTTCTTCTATAGGAGCTTTCAGCGGTATTGCAACAATATGGAATGAATGCAAATGGGATGGACATTTGTTAGAAGCAAAAAGTAATTGAGTTGCTGAAGTATTTTGTAGGAAAGATGAAAAGATCAAATTTGGGGTTATAAATGTATATGCTCCAACTATAGTTACTCCTCATGAAAGATGTTGGAAGGACCTTAGCATATTTTTGTCAAATACAATGATGATTCATAATTGTGATATATGGATTCTTGGGGGTGACTTCAACATAGTTCTATCTCCTTTGGAAAAGAAGTGTGGTACTCCTAAATGGTCTAAATCAATGGAAGATTTTGCTTCATTTGTCAATTCAAATGGCCTTTGAGATGCTATTCCTTCAAGTTTTCAGTATACATGGGATAATAGACGCATTCGGTAAACTCATATAGCAAAAAGATTGGATAGATTTTTGTTATCCAACACATGGTTGCAAACAGAGTATACAATCTCTTCAGATATTTCATTGCGAGCAGGATTAGATCACAAACCCATTCTTTTGACTTGTGATTTACTCAATAATGGCCATCCAAAGCCAGTTTGCTTCCAGTCTATGTGGCTCTAAAAACCTGATTTCTTCAAGATGGTTATGTTATGGTGGGATGAAGCAAATTTTGAAGGATCTTGTATGTATAGGTTTGTTCAAAAGATGAAATATCTAATGGGGCAAATAAAACTTTGGAATGCCAAAAATCTTTTGGTAAATTTTTAAAGAAAAGTAGAAAATTAAATCCAAGCTCAAAGATTTACAAGAGAAAGTAGAAATCAATGGAATGAACCAAGATTCTTATATACAAGAAAAACAATTATTGATGTAGGAGCATCCGTGTTAAAAAATAATAATAATAATCAAAAAAAAAAAATTGAAGACCTTTCCAGTTGTGAAGTGAAGAAGGGGCATGACTTTTAACCTTCTATATCCCACCTTCATTCCCATTGTTGGAAAAGCATAAATTGGGAGTTTTGCTGCAATTTCCAGATTACCGGCAAGAGTAGCTATCTAATGAAGTTTTTGAGTTTTGCTGCAATTTCCAAATTACCGGCAAGAGTAGCTATCTAATGAAGTTTTGAGTTTTGCTACAATTTCCAGATTACCGACAAGAGAAGCTATCTAATGAAGTTTTTGAGTTTTGTTGCAATTTCCAAATTATCAGCAAGAGAAGCTATCTAATGAAGTTTTGAGTTTTGCTGCAATTTCCAGATTACCGGCAAGGGAAGCTATCTAATGAAGTTTTGAGTTTTGTTGCAATTTCTAGTTTACCGGCAAGGGAAGCAATTTAATGAAGTTTTGAGTTTTGCTGCAAATTCTAGTTTACCGGCAAGGGAAGTTTTTTTGTGACTACACTTTTTGCTGCTACAATTTTTTTATTGTTGGTTTTAATTTTAGATGCTGAACAGTTGCCAGTCAATAAAAAACATATTTGAATGCAAGTAAATTGTTGTTCATTTTCTGGTTGTGTGAATTTGTTGTGAGACATTCGGGCTGCTAGAAGAGGTTGTCTTTCATTAGACCCCCTCATCTGGACTACATCAATTGGTATCAGAGCTAAGGTTGGAGAAGATATGGCACACAGAGGAAGGCCACAATAACCACAAAATGCCAGAAATATTGATATTGTTGAGATGTTAAGAGGAATTACAGCTAGGTTGGATGCCATAGAGACAACACAAAGAAGGGGAGTGCATGTTGAGGATGTTAGTGATGATGAGGAAGAAGAATCAGTTCAAGAGCCTGAAGAAGAAGGCCAAGTGGATGAACTAGAGAGTAGATTCTTGAGAGCAATCATAAAGATGGGTAGTAAGCCAAAGTTGGAGACCCCATGCTACAATGGAAGTTTGAATCCGGAGGAGCTCATAGACTGGATTACAGACATGGAGAAATACTTTGAATTTGAATCAATGGAAGACCCTAAGAAGGTGAAGTTTGCCTATACTAGGCTGAAAGGGCATGCATCTTTGTGGTGGGATCATGTCCAAATGGAGAGGCAAAGAAAAGGAAAAGAAAAGATCAAGACTTGGGATAGAATGGTTGCTAAACTGAAGGCCAAGTTCCTTCCATTAGATTATCAAATGGGTCTTTTCAAGAAGTTGCAAAATCTGAAGCAAAAGGAGATGAATGTGAAGGACTACATGGAGGAGTTTTACAAGCTCATCATTCGAGCTAGCCATATAGAAGATAATGAAGAGAAGATTTTGAGGTATGTCAATGGACTTTGCATGTCTATTCAAGATGAATTTGGTATGATCAGGTTGAGGTCCATGGAAGAGGCCTATCAATGTGCCTTGAAAGCGGAGGAGAAGTTGTCTCGAAGGCAACAAAATAATTCCAAAGGAAGAGGATGGTTCTCTAGAGGAAGAGGACAAGCCAATAGTGGAAGAGGGCAGCAAAAGCAAGAGGGAGAAGCTAGTACTTCTCAAAGTAATTTCAGCTAGAACACTAGAGAAAGTGGAGATTTCTCAAGAGGAAGAGGTGGTTATGGTAGAGGAAGGGGTAGAGGATTCCCTAAAAATTGCTTTAGATGTGGAGAAGTCGGTCATCAGGCATTTGAATGTCCAATAGTACAGCAGGGCAGCAGTAAAGGAAAGGAAGCCAAGAATCATATTGCACAAGCAGATGAAGAAAGTATTGCCTCACCAAAATGCATGGAGGAACCAAAACAAGGAGAATCTCTCATGATGAAGAGAGTGTTGTTGAAACCAGCCAAAGAGGAGCATGAACCAGTACAAAGAAGAAGTCTTTTTAGAACCATATGCAAATCGGGAGGCAAGTGTTGCAAAGTCATTGTGGACAATGGAAGTATAGATAATTTAGTGTCTATGGAGATGGTAGAAAAGCTTGGGTTGAAGAGGATTGAACACCCAAATCCATACAAGGTCTCATGGTTGCAAAAGGGACATCAAATTTTGGTAAGTGAACAATGTATGGTGAACTTTCAAATTGGTTCTTACAAAGATGAGATACTATGTGATATTATGCCTATGGATGCTTGTCATGTTTTGTTGGGAAGGCCATGACAATTTGATAGAAAGGTAATGCATGATGGTAGGGTGAACAACTACACTATTGTGAAGGATGGCAAGAGGTACACATTAAGTCCATTGAAGGACAAAGGAGAAGAAGTGGACAACAGTCCTAAAGTGTGCTTGATTGTGGGAAAACAATTCTTGAAGGGGATGAAGGAGGAAGTATGTTTGGCTTTCATTGCTAAACCCATGGAAGATGGGACAGCGGACAAGATGGCTGAAATTCCACATGAAGTGAAGGATTTATTGGAGGAATATGCAGATATTCTTTCAGAGGAGTTGTTGGATGGGTTGCCACCTATGAGGAGCATTAGTCATCGCATAGATTTCATTCCCAAATCGAGCTTACCAAATAAGGCAGCTTATAGAATGACCTATGGAGAATGAGGAAATGAAGAGACAAGTCCAAGAGTTATTGGACAAGGGGCTGATTAGAGAGAGCTTAAGCCCATGTGCAATACCAGTTGTACTAGCACCCAAGAAGGGTGGAGCATGGCGTATGTGCATGGATTCTCAAGACATTAATAAGCTAACCATAAAGTACAAGTTTCCATTGCCATGCATGGATGATTTGATGGATTGCTTGAGTGGAGCTGAGTACTTCACGAAGATAGATTTGAAGAGTGGCTATCATCAAATCCGGATTAGAGAAGGGGATGAGTGGAAGACCACATTCAAGACAAAGGATGGATTGTATGAGTGGCTGGTCATGCTATTTGGATTGACCAATGCACCAAGTACTTTCATGCAGTTGATGAATGAAGTGTTGAAACCATTTCTTGGTAAGTTTGTTGTTGTTTATTTGGATGATATTTTGATATTTAGAAAATGTAAAGAAGATCATTTGGTGCATTTGAGATTGGTTTTGCAAAGGTTGAAAGAAGAATAGTTGTTGGTCAACTTGAAGAAATGTAGCTTTATGAAGAAAGAGTTAGTGTATTTGGGCTTTGTTATTTCACAAGAAGGCTTGCAGATGGATCCCAAAAAGGTTAAAGCTATTGTGGATTGGCCATCACTAAGAAGTATGTTTGAGGCAAGAAGTTTCCATGGTTTGGCAAGTTTTTACAGGAAGTTTATCAGAAATTTTAGTGGGATTTGTGCACAAATCATAGAAACAATGAAGGGTGGTAGGCATGAGTTCAAATGGATGGTTGTAGCAGAAAAGAGTTTTCAAATCTTGAAGGAGAAGGTAACATAGTAGTTGGTTCTAGCTTTGTCAAATTTCAACAAGGTTTTCCAAGTGGATTGTGATGTAAGTGGGACAACTATAGGTGGAGTTTTGAGCCAAGAGGGTAAGCCCATTGCTTATTTCAGTGAGAAGTTAAGTGAAGCAAAGAGGAAATATTTGGTCTATGACCAAGAGTTTTATGCCATTGTTCAAGCCCTTAAGAAGTGGAGACATTATTTGCTACCGAAGGAGTTTGTTCTATTCACGTATCATCATGCTTTGCAATTCATTAACAGCCAAGGTAAGTTAAACCAAAGGCATATGAAGTGGGTAGAATTTCTTCAAGGTTATTCATTTGTTTTGAAGCATAGAAGTGGTAGCACAAATCGGGTAGTCGATGCATTGAGTAGAAGATGTTTATTGTTGCATGAGATGAGAATAGAGGTTGTTGGTTTTGATTCCATGAGAGAGCTATATGCAGATGATGTGGAATTTAAGGAGGCTTGGGCATCTTGTAACAACCCAACCGAGAAAGATAGGACTCCATGGTTGGACTATTTCATGCAAGAAGGATTATTGTTCAAGGGGCAATAATTGTGCATATCGTGTGGTTCTATGAGGGAAAATTTGATAAGAGAAAAGCATAGTGGAGGTCTAGCTAGACACTTTGGAATGGATAAGACATTGGGGCAGCTTTGTGAGAGTTACTATTGGCCAAGAATGGGTGTGGATGTGAAGAAATTTGTGCAAAGTTGTAGAGTTATCAACGTGCCAAAGGAAGGAGTCAAAACACTGGTTTGTATCAGCCATTGCCTATACTAGAAAGACCTTGGGAAGATGTGAGCATGGACTTCATTCTTGGGTTGATAAAGGACACAAAGAGGTAATGACTCTATTTTTGTTGTTGTTGATAGATTTTCAAAGATGGCACATTTCATACCTTGCAGGAAGACAAATGATGCTACTCATATTGCTACATTGTTCTTCAAAGAAGTGGTGAGATTGCATGGGTTGCCAAAGAGTATTGTTTCGGATAGAGACACTAGATTTGTGGGCCATTTTTGGTGGACTTTGTGGAAGAAATTGGATACTAAGTTGGGTTTTAGTTCAACCTATCATCCACAAACCAATGGGCAAATAGAGGTTGTCAATAGAAGCCTTGGGAATTTGTTGAGATGCTTGGTTGGAAAGAAACCGAATCTATGGGATACTACCTTAGCACAAGCTGAATTTGCATATAACAACTCAATCAATAGAAGTACAACCAAGAGCCCTTTCCAAATTGTGTATGGATTCAGTCCTAGAGGAGTGGATGAGTTGAGAGATACTGCTGATTTGGGGAGAAAAAGTGCTATAGCGGAAGATTTTGGTCTCCTCTTTGAATGTTGAGGAATCTAACAGATTGAGCTAATGCCATTTGATAAGATGAAAAATATATTTGATAGAAAAGGAATTATAGATATCTTTGATAAAAGAGCAAGTTGGATATGGTTTAACTGACCTGACAGCAAATGTAATTGTTGCCACATTTTGCTAAGGGGTAAAATTTTGAAAAATGCTGCATTTTTTAAGATCAGGTCCTCTCCTTTCCTCCTTTCCAAGCTATAAGTCTAGGCAATCCTCGGGATTGCATTTTCAGGTCCTTGCACGTTTCAGGTTTCAGGTTTTAGTGAACTTCGGCGAGGTCCGAGAAAGAGGTCAAAAATTGCTAAGGCATGAGCGCCCCCGGGTCACCCCCTTTTGAGCGATTTCGGGAGTCGCTCCCCTTTTGCGGCAATTCCCAACTTCGCCCTGTTCCCAGGCGACCCCCGTCGTCACTCGTATATGACGGCGAGCGGTAGCACGGATGGAGCAGAAAATCCTCCAAGGCAAGGGGATCATGGATCGCTCCGTTTTGGAGCGACCGCCGTCCTCGCCGCGCCCCTCCAGCGACCGCCGGCGAGTTAAAAAACGTAAAAGGAAATGGCTAAGGAATAGGGCTCCCGAAGATCGCTCCCCCAGCTGGCGAACCCCAGGATCTCTCCATCTGCCCGGTGACTCCCATCGTCGCATCACTCCTCGGCGAACAGCAGAATGAAAAGTTAAAAACCTTCTAAGGCATTGGCTCCCGTGGGTCGCTTCGTTCTAGAGCGATTCCCGGCATCACCGCAGCCCCCAAGCGACCCCCGTCTTCGCCCAGGCCTCCTGCGATTGCCTACCGATTCGAAATTGAAAAATGGCTAAGGCATAAGTTGTGCTAAAGTTCGCTCCACCCAGGAGCGACTCCCGGGATCGCTCCCATTTTGGTGCGACTCTCGGGTTCGCTCCATCCAGGAGCGACTCCCGTCGTCGCTCTAGCAATACGGCGAACCTCGGCATGATTTTCCCAGAGCATTCCCCCAAACTTGGCTTCCTCAAGTTCGCTCAAGCGCTGAGCGATTCTCAGCGTCGCTCCTTGGTGTCTGCGATTTTCAGCTCCAGCATAGGGTCGTGCGACTCTTAGCAGATTTCCAAGCGGACTCAGAGGACAGAGTAGGTGGCCTGTCAAATTGCATTTATGGCACGTCAACTCAGTTTCCAACCCCAAGACACCATGACAGGTCCTCTAAACATCCCAAGGGGCAAATCGTACCTGCGGCATTGAAGAGGCATGCCCTCTCAACAACCAGATCTGTCCGGAACCGTACCAAACTCAGGAGAATCATGTTGCAGGTACGCTCACGGCCAGCAAAGGTCAAATCTCACCTACTTCGGCAGTTTTGGGGTTCTGTGCTTCAATGTAATTTGGGGGGAAAACTCTGCTATAAATAGCAGTTCACTTTCATTGTAAAAGGGGGGAACATATTGCTAGAGAGCTACTGTAATCAAACATTTTGCATCAATACAAAGGATCCTTGGCTCTAACTCTTGCCTCTTTCTTTTATGCTGCCTTCTCCAAGTATTTCTGCTTAATATTCATTTATTTTTCTGATTGCTGTAATTCTGCACTCTGGATTAGAGCATTGGACATTAAGTGAATCTGGAATTCTTGTTGAAGGATACATAGGGAAGAATCGCAGTGTTAGTTTCTGTTACATGCTTTGTTTTGATTGTTGTTGGTTTGGATATTAGTTAGTGATTGTGCTGCTTGTTCTTCCCCACCATTACTGCAATGCCATTTACATTTCTTTCTGCAATTTTCCAATCTCTTTCCAGTTCCCTTATCTAAAACCCCAGTTAGAATAGGATAGGAGCCGGCCTTCTCCGGAGATTGGCACGGAAGGCATCCCTTCCTTCCGGCCTTTCAATCTGTTGGGCGGGTCTAGGGCGCATAGATAGACCAAATCCTTCCTAGTGGCAGATTCGTAACCAACAGTTTTTCTGGCACGCCCGGTGGGACCAAGACGTTCCACCTCATGAGCAGTATTGAAGAAGTGATGTTCGCTTCAGTGCTGTCGAACCTGAACATCTGGCGACTCTGTTGAACTCGGATACCCTCCAAATCTCGAAGACCAGTCCAAGAAAATCCTGTCTTCATGCGTACGAGATGGAGAGTTAGAAACGCTGAAGAAGAACCTGAGTACTACGAGCTTGACATCAGCGCCTTCGGAGAGCGTCCTAGGCTGGTCAGGCCGAATATCCCTCTGGACGAAGCACCATCGCAGGAGGCTGTAGTTGATGAGCAAGATCCAACATCCGATAGTACTGCAACCAGCTGTCCTCCAAATCCTCCGAACTCTCCGGACCATCAAGGGGCTCCTGTCCAGCCAACCCAGCTGCTGCTGCCGCCATTGCCGCCTCCTAATCAGTCGAATCCGAGCGCGAACATGGCGAACCCACAACCGAACCAGAATCAGCAGAATCAACAACAAAACCAACCGCCAAACCCGCCGCCCAGGTTGTTCCCAGCTTGGAATCATGCGGGGCCATTGAACCTGGCAGCGCCAGCCGCCATCCCCGCTGCAGCGCTCAAGGCCATCCCTACCTATGACGGCACGGGAAAGACGGCGCAGGAACATGTCCAAGACGTTGCAGCTTTGGCCACCATTCACGGTATCACAGAAGAGAATATCATGGTGAGGTTGCTAGTCCTGTCCCTCAGGGGGAAGCTCCTGTACTGGTACAGAGCATTACCACCCGACACTATTACTACTTGGGACCAGTTAGCAGGCCTACTGATACAAGGGTTCAATGAGTCGGCGGACCCTTACTCTCTGCTCCATCAGTTCACAACCATCCAGAGACACCCGCAGGAGGAAGTCCCCGACTTCAACGTCAGATTTACTCGGACCTGGCAGAGGGTCCCCGATGGCTTGCGACCGACTCCTGACCAAGCTGCATTTTATTACCTCAGAGCATTCCACTCCGACCTCAGTATGAGTATCCGGTATTCTGGCGTCAACACTTTCCCGGACCTGTACACGCAAGCGCAGAAGGCCGAGGCCGATCTGATTGCCATTGGCAAACTTCCGCCAAAGCCGACAATGCCGATTTTCCCAGATTTGCCTCAATACCAATACCCCAGTACATCCACTCAGTTCCCAGCTGCCTCTTCCATGTACCCGGTTCCCTCATGGAACCCGAGCCAACCGCCCAGTTATCCGCAGGTCCCAGCTCCTCAAGCCCCACAGCTTCCTCCGCCCCCGCAATATCCGGCCTTGCCTCCGCCATTAGCACCATTGCCGCTACCTGCCCCTCCGACGGTTGACCCTCAGATGAGGGTTCTAAAGGAACTAGAGTCCCTTAACTCTACTGTGAGAACACTGTCCAGCGACATGGCAGTGATGAAAAAGAAGCAGGCTCAACAGGAATTCCTGCCAAGAAGGCCATATCCTCCTCCGGCGCTTACGAGGGACCAAGCCGTAAGAGAGCAAGCCGCTCAAGCCGGTAGACCTCCGACGAGGAATGCCGCCATCAGTGAAGAGCCGAGCACTTCAGATTACGTGCATTGGTGTTCCACCTGCAATGACCCGCATGGGGAAGATACCTGTATGGTACACCAGCATTATATTCAAACACCGGCGGATAGCTCTTCCAGCGGCCAAGTCAACATGATTAGAGAGGAGGACCGTAACCTCGTGGTCCCCGAGGACGAGCAAGTTTCGATTCTTACCAAGGATGGCAAGAAACCGATCGAGGTGGATGCGGCCCAGATGGAGCCTTTGAAGGTGTACACTCGACGAGAAAAGGAGCAGCCTCCGACAAAAGCTCCTGACAAAGTCCCCTTGCCCCCGCCAGCGAAAGAGAAACCATTGCCGGCAAAAGCTCCCATGACGCAACCTCAAGTCGAAACCAAGGAGCAGGCAAGGGAGAAGCTCAAGTACCCATCGTTGACAAAGCGGCAAAGGGTTGAAGCCACGCAGCAGTACCGCACCAAGTACGAGGCTGCGAAAGAAACAGAAGTGCCCACTTCTTCGGCCTACAACATTGTTGATGAACTCAAGAAGACCCCGGCCAAGATAAGCATGTACGATGCCCTGCAACTCCCCGGGCAGGTGGATCTGCTGCAAGAGTCGCTGAAATCTGTCAAAGGAGGAAAGCCAACGCAACCTGTGTTAGCTCAGACCCTGACTACTTCGGTCACGGGGAAAAACAGACCGTCGCCGTTCTACTTGTCTCTTCGGATGGAAGGGTGTGTGGTGCACAATTGCATGATTGATTCCGGCGCATCGACTACTGTAATGCCAAGGGCTGTTTGCGAGGAGATAGGCATGGAATACACGCGAAGCAGCCAAGGTGTTCTCCAACTAGATGGCACTCCTGTGAAAACAGTGGGCGTCATTAAGGATATTCCCATCCAGCTGCACAAGGCGCCTCAGATTGTCGTGATACAGGAGGTTGTGGTCGTTGACCTGGAGCCGTACTTCGGCATGTGCCTCTCGAGGGAGTTCACTGCCAAGCTGGGCGGTTATCTTTCTCTCGACTACTCACATATGGAGGTCCCCTTCAAGGGGAGGAAAGTGAAAATCTATAATGAAAAACCCTCCACCTTCCTTGTTGAGAAGATCCCCGAGGAGGGGCAGCAAGATGAATCGGTTCACCTAATGACAGAACAGTTGGAGGAAGTAGACATAGTGGAGGAAACCATAGAAGAGCTGCGGGCGGAAGATGAGTTCTCCTTGCTTGATTTTAACGCCATGATTGAATCAGAGATATAGGCTGCTATTCTATCACCCAGCCTGAGAAGCCAAAGGAGACAGTACAGGAAAATAAGGACCCTGCCCCGAACGAGCTTTGGAAGCTGTACTTTGACGGCGCCCGATGCAAAAACGGCGTCGGGGCGGGGGTTCTTCTAGTTTCACCTTCTGGAGAGCAGAAGGATTATTGCTACAGGCTGGCCTGGAGTTGCACCAACAACGCGGCGGAGTATGAGGCCCTGTGTCTAGGGTTGAAAAAGGCAGAGAAGTTGGGAATCAAGCAGCTGCAGATCTTTGGAGATTCGGAGCTGGTCTGCAAGCAAATTACCAACAAGTGCATCTCAAAGAAGCACTATCTCAAGGCGTACCGCAATAGGGTCTGGGACTTGCTGGAATCATTCGAGGCCCTTAATGTTCAAGCCATTTCCCGCGAGAAGAATAAGCACGCAGACGTCTTAGCGTCTATCGGAGCCAGATACTCCCCGGCTGATGACATGATGCAGAAGCCTAAGGCGGTAAGAACCATTTACAGGCCTTCTGTGCCTGATAGGGACACCCACTGGCAGGTGTTCGATTGTGACGAGCAAATCGTCAATTTTTTAGTCCATGAAGCAAGTACTATAGAAGGTAGAGACCCTGATGACGAGGAGTATGAGGGGTTGATACAGCTGAAGAACAACCATGTCCCTAAGGGGCTGATCACTCTGGAGAGTCTATTTGATCAGAATGATAGAGCGATATCTCACCGGATCAAAGTAGACGCCAAGCAGTACAAGGACCTGGAGCTTGAGCCCGGAAAGGTGATCAAAGTTGGAACAGACTGCACCCCAGAAGAGTTGGAGCAGATTCGGGCTTTGTGCAGAAAGTACCCTGATATCGTCGCTTGGTGTTATCAGGACCTGAAGGGGTACGACAGAGAAATCATCCAACACACTATTGAGTTGCAAGAAGGGGTCAGACCCTGCAGGCAGAAACAAAGGCCTGTTAACCCAAAAATAGAGGTTCTGATGAGAGCCGAACTCTTGAAGATGCTAGAGGCAAAAATCATCTACCCTATCAAGCATTCTTCTTGGGTCGCAAATCTGGTTCCTGTCAGGAAGAAGAATGGGGATATCCGCCTGTGTGTTGATTTCCGCAATCTGAATCAGGCCTCGCTGAAGGACCATTACCCGCTCCCGCAAATTGATCAGATCCTCCATGTGGTCGCAGGAGCACAACGCTTCTCTCTCCTAGACGGTTTCTCTGGATACAATCAGATCTGGGTGAAAGACGAGGACCAGCACAAGACGGCGTTCACCACCAAATGGGGGACGTTCGCCTACCAACGTATGCCCTTCGGCCTGTCCAATGCGGGGGCCACGTTCCAGAGAGCCATGGATCTGGCATTCCGTGAGCTGTTGAACAAAATTATTGTCATCTATTTAGATGATATGACTGTGTTTTCACACAGGAGAGAAGAACATGCCTCGCATCTGCAGCAAGTGTTCGAGAGATGTCGGGAGTTCGGCATATCCATCAACCCGAAGAAGTCTGTCTTCGCGGTGAAGGAAGGGAAACTGCTAGGCCATGTCATCTCTGAAAAGGGGCTTGCCGTTGACCCCGACAGGGCAGAGGCTCTCCTTAAACTTCCACTCCCAGTAAACAAGAAGGGGCTGCAATCCTTCTTCGGCCAGATCAATTTCGTAAGAAAGTTCGTGCCTGATTTTGCTCAAGTCATTAAGCCAATGGCCGAACTTCTGAAGAAGGATGCCGAGTTCGTCTGGACAGAGGAGAGAAAGAAGGCATTTGAAGAGATCAAGGCTCGAATCGCCCAAGCGCCTGTGCTGGTTAACCCAGACTATTCTAAAGATTTCATCCTATATGCAGTCGGGGAACCTGAAAGTTATGCGGCAGTCCTAACGCAAAAGGAGATGACGGCGAAGAGCGGCCAATAGCCTTCTTGAGCCAGGTAATCCAACCGCACGAGGAAAGATACAACTTCATTGAGCGCCAAGTACACGCAGTCATGAGGTCCTTGAAGAAGTTTAGGCACTTTGTCTCCCAGAGCAGGACGACGGTGTACGTGGTTCACCCAGATGTCAGGAGTTTCATCATCCAGGGAGAACTGGGTAACAAGAGGGTTGGCTGGATCGCTAAGATCCAGGAGTTTGACATAGAGGTCCGACCCACAAAGTTAATCCGAGGTCGGGCACTGTGCCAAGAGTTAGCAAGGAGTGCTGTCGCGGAAGTAGCCGCCTGTCAGTGGGAGGACCCAATACTAGAAGGCAACTTCGCCAATTCATCGGCGGAGGACAGCGACTGGACCGATGAGATAATTTGGTATTTCAACACTGGGAGATGTCCAGACCGTCTTAATGCCTCGCAGAGGAGGAGATTCAGGCTCCAGTCTCAGAAGTATGTGTTGCGCCCCGAGGGGCTATTTTTCAAAAATGTTGACGGTGTTCTCTTGCGATGCGTCAGGGGAACAGAGAAGCAAAAAGTCCTCGATGAATTCCATTCCGGAATGTCGGGGGACACCTTTCAGGAAGGCCTACGGCCTTAAAAATGATTAGAGCGGGCTACTATTGGCCCACTATTTTTGTTGATGCTTTTGCAGTCTGCCAGAAGTGCGAGAAGTGTCAGAGATTCGCTGGCCGAAATAAAAACGCACCAATGCCCCTCCAACCGATCCAAGTTGAAGCTCCCTTCCAGCAATGGGGCTTAGATTTTATCGGGGTGATATCGCCAAATTCCTCGATGGGGCATAAGTACATTTTGACTGCCACGGATTATTTCACCCGGTGGGCCGAAGCGGTGCCTACAAAGCATGCCGACCAAGAGACGGTCATCGCCTTCTTGGAAAGCTTGATAACCCGCTTCGGGATTCCAGAAGCAATTGTGACAGACAATGGTCCGGGGTTCGTGGGTGCCAAACTCACCGAGTTCGCTTACAAATATGGAATCTACCTTAAGGCATCCTCCAATTACTACCCGCAGGGAAACGGCTTAGCCGAATCAACAAATAAGAATTTGATGAAGATCATAAAGAGGACCCTGGAGAGGAACAAAAGAACCTGGCACTTGCACCTGGACCAAGCACTATGGGCAGACCGCATCTCTGTTAAAAAATCTATCAAAACGTCGCCATATGCGCTGGTCTACGGGAAGGAGGCTGTTTTGCCCACACATGTCGAGATGCCCGCGCTGTGGTTGCTAGACGATGAAAAGGGTAACCTGGATCCCATTGATGCTAGACTAGCTCAGTTGTTGCAGCTTGAAGAGGAAAGAGAGAAAGCTTATGAAGCTTTCATGAAGCACACAGAGACTACCCGAAATTGGTTTGGGAAAGGGACTACAACTCGAGTCTTCAAGGTCGGAGATCTAGTGCTGAAATGGGATTCATGGAAGGCAAAACCAGGGAACCACGACAAGTTTGATGCCTTCTGGGAAGGCCCCTTTCAGATTGCCCGGGTCAATCAATTCAACTCCTTCATATTGCGAGACATGGAGGGCCATACTCTCCCCATACCAGTCAACGACCTTCATCTGAAGGCCTATCACCACTAAGAGGCATCATGAAGTTTCCCTATGTACATAGTTTTATTTCTGCAATTTTAATTTGTCTTTCTGAATGTAAATATGCTTTCCAAATGCTTTTTCCTGCTTTAAGCTCAGGCGTTCGGCTCTCAAGTCGAGCAGTTTTGTCCTAAGAAATGCAGAGCCAAGTTTCTCATACAGAAGGCAGCCCTCTGTTAGCAGTTTAAGGACAAGGTTCGCAGGGTCCTAAGGCGAAGGAGAGTGTCGCTCATGAAAAGGGGCGATAAGCAGAGCTACGCGGGATGTAAGGGACTGAAGGTCAAAGAAAATTGAAAATTTTACTAAGTCCCATCAAGGTGAAATCTGCTGAGGTTCGCCCGAGTATGGCAGCGATAACGGGGTTCGCAAGGATTTCGGGCGAACTACGGACGTATTCAGAAGGTCAAGGTCTCCAATTTGCTAGAGTTCGAATGGCCGAATGAGAGCAACAATCAAAGCGCTAAGGGCCGAGCTAAGTTAAAAATCAGATAAGTCGCCTACTTTGAGCGACTCCAGGAATCGCACAAGTTTTAGAGCGAAGAAGGGCCTTTGCAAGGTGCGACGGCGAGGAGAGGCGAAAAGTAAAAGAATTTTCTAACTCCCATAGCGCCAAGGGTCGCTCAGATTTCAAGCGACTCCGAGAATCGCCCAAAGTCCTGAGCGAAACCCGGAATCGCCCAACCAACAAGCGAAGGACAGCCAAGCTCAAAGGAAGCAAAAAATTTACTAAGTCCAACAGCAATGCAAGAGTCGCTTCACACTAAAGCGACTCCAAGAATCGCTCAAAATTTCCAGCGAATACAAGATCGCCCGACTTTTGAGCAAACGACGGGAAATATTAAATTTTGGCCAAGTCCCAAGGAGGCGGAGACCACTCGCACCTTTCAGCAAAGACAGGGATCACTCAACTCCCGAGCGAACTATAGAGGATATCAAGGTTTGACGAAGACTTGGAGACCCAAAGATCGCCCGAGTTGAGGTGCGATAACGGGGATCGTCCTGTTTCAAGCAAGACCCGGCCTAGGAAGAAGGAAGAGCAAAATGTTCTAAGTCGCTCGAATGCGAAGATCGCTCATCGCCCGAGCGAGAACTCGAATCCCGAAAATTTTTCTAAGTCCCAAAATACCCGCCAAGGATCGCTTAGTTTTCATCCGGACCGGGATCCTAATCTCAAGCGAGAACGAAGGTCGCTTGACCATTGAGAGAACTACAGGGAGTACCAAGGTTCGGAGATCACCCAGGATCAAGGTTCGCTAGCCACTTAAGCGAGAACAGGTATCGCCAAGAAAGTCGGGCGACTTCCGGGGCAAAATGTTCAAAATTTAGCTAAGTCTCCCGACATCGGTCGCTCACCTATGGAGCGAACCCCGTGGTTCGCTCAGATTCCGAGCGATTCTAGGAATCGCTTAGGGTTTCGAGCGAACCTCAGCCTCATGCACCAACCAAGCTAAAGCGAACCTCGAGGCGCGTGAAAAATGGCGGCGGGTTAGAATTTCAAGGTGCACGTTATAAAGGAGGGCATCTGCACGCATTTCTAAGCAGATTTTTTAAAGGAAAAGACGAGCCTTGGGATCGGCAATCGAGGAGTTGCGCCTCCAAGGAAGATCCTGCGCACGGCCACCAAGGGATAACGGTTGCGCCCACCAACTCCGTGCTCTCGGCATTAAACTCAGGCACTCGCCATTAATGGCTAACCTCATGCCCACTCCCATAAAAAGCGCAGTCACTCAGTTCGCTCTATCAATTAAACCTGAACTCACTCCGAGCTGCACCGGAAGCCAAACATAGAGAAATTCATCTGCACATAGTAGCTCACCCGAATTCCTTTGTAAATCGCCATGGGCAAGAAGAGTGCCGAGGAGAAGGGTAAAGCACCCAGAGAAGCAGCTTCGGGGACACCAGAAAGTGGGAAAAAGAGGGCTGAGACTGGAAAATAAGGTAAGGGCAAAGGAAAAGAGCAGGCGCCAATTCCAGAAGCAACAACAGGGCAGAAAGCCGAATCAGGGCCAGCAAAGGTGGTCATCCATCCGCCTGTAGATAATTGGGCAAAATACAGGGACGGCACCTACTCCCAAAGCATCGAGCAACTGCGGCACACTATTGATGACAGGCGAGGGAAAGTTTCTGCCGCAAGTCCCTACGCTGCAGCTTACCACTCTCACCTGTACTGGTTCTTATGCCCACCGGTGCACAATTGTCCAGAGCTGGTAGCGGCAATTGCCCAGTACTACAACCCGAAGACCAGACAAGTCCGGGACAGAGGGGGAAACGTCCTGTTCTCACTTTTCTCCGACACTGTCCAGATGGCCTTCGCGCCTAATCAACTGCCGGAAAAAGATTATACCATCAGTAATATCAACCTTGATGAGCAGGCCGACAGATATAGCGACAACCCACACATGCGGCTCTTCATGGAGTCCCAGATGCAGGACCCGATACCGCCCAAACATTTGCCGACGTTGCCTATGTCCCTAAGGCACTTCAAGAGCACGGGCATATATACTATGCTGGCCTGGGTCTTGGGCATTGGCACAGACGTTGTGGTCTTCCCCTACCAGGTTGCCCTTGCAGAATGTATTTTGCACGGGGAATTCTACGACCCCAGTGCCATGGGGCCAAAAACTAAGCCGGTGTTCTTTAACTGGGCAGATTGGATAGCGCGCAGTTTACATTCGCGCCTGCAGGACCTGATAGAGGAGAAAGCCCAATCCTTCAGGCAGTGTTCATTCCTGGCCTGGCTCTTTCTGTTCCATATGCACACCAAATTGAAGTTAATTCCTGTCCAGCGCACCGACGAGAAGGGCGCGCGACTCCCAGTATACCAGTGGACCCCGATGCTGTTGAAGAGGGAGTCCTACTACAAGTTTAATCAAGCATTCCTGGGCCCTGCCTTAGCGCTCCTTCATGGCTCTTGCCCGCGTGTCCCCCGCCAGATGAGAGAAGATGTGATACGGCGTAACATGGGCGACACTTTCCAATTAACGCAGGGGTTTGTCATCAGAATTTTTGGGTTTACAGGTAAACCCTTCCTCCTGCCCTATTACACCACGGAGTACCTGTTCGCCTTGGAGGTGGCGCGGCAGACGGATTACACTGATCAGAATTACGGCCAGGGGAGGAAGTGGGGACATATTTTCGAGTTCCCGATCAAATGGGGAGAGATTGAGGTCAACATGACTGGGCAGAATGAATTCCTAGCGGCCACGCTCCTGAGCTTCGGCTTGGTTGAGCTTCCCCAGCGATGGAGATATGATCCCCTGGACGTAGTGAAGGGGTTCACGGAGATGAAGAACTTCCACGCCTGTCCCCGCCTGGAGATCATGGAAGAACGCAACAATCCGACCGGGGAGGACCTTGAATGGCACATAGAGGAGATGCGGTCCTTCCCGCCATGGCACGACTTCTATTACGTGGAGGCGGAATATGACCCGGTTAATAACGCAGCCCACTGCCGTGAATCCAAAGCCTTCAAAAGGATGCTGCCCAAATTGCAGAAGATGGGTTGGAAGCCGGAGAAGATTGCTGAATGGTGGGTCATGAGGGCCCATACAAAGAAGGAGACGTCAGAGAAAGTCCTTGCTGGCGACCATCAGTTCTCCGCGCTTTACGATAAGCACCATGCCACGTGGCGGCCTATCATATTCAGAGACCTCGTGCCTCGAGGCACCCAGGGCCTACAAAAGGCACAGGCCCCACCCAAGCAGCCACTTACACTGGGCGGAGGATCTAGCAGTGGGGCAAAGAAGAGTCAAGCGGCCGAGCACAAGGCACAACAACCCTCTGAAAAGCAGGGAGGATCATCGAAACGGCCGGCTGAAGCGGCGCAGGCGACTCCGACGCCTCCAAAGAAGAAGATAAAAGTCACGATAAAATCGTCCAAGGCTCCTTCGAGAAGGCCGCAGCCCCTAGTGCATCCATCCCCGCTACTGTCCCGCAAAAGGAGGCCACGCAGCCAAAGGAGAAGAAAGCCGTGCCAAAGAAAGAGGTTGTACAACAAGCGGAGGTTGCACCACAGAGGGAGGTCGCTCCCAAGGCTCCCCTCAAGGAAGTTATTGATGTAGAAGAAGACACCCCACCGGAGGAGGATGCGTGGGTGACTCAGATATTCAACACGCCAGCTCGAGCCGAGCACGCAGGTACGCATTCCCTTTTCCTCCCTCAATCTTCTGAGCCGTTGTCCGCGGCACCGTCCACTACCACTGCTGAGCCCATCCTCACTGCCGTTCCTTTAGGCAGCGAACCAGCGTCCGCCATTCCCTTTGCAGTATCTCACCCTGTTCTTGAAGAAGCCCAGCCTTCCACCGCCACCCAACACAACCAGCAGGCGTTTGGCCTATTTTCCTCAGACCCCAATGCATTTGAAGCCCTTGCCCACATTCAATCAGGTGTTGCTCCCACAGGCCCATCCTCTTCAACCGAGGCACTAGTTGAAAATCCGTCCTCGAGTTTTGATAATCCTCCCGCCTCTGTCCAAACTGTGTCATCCCCAAAGGCGACTGAGTTCCCAAGCTCCACTTCCCCTCATCTGTTTGCGGAAGAACATATGCCTCAGCAAGATCTGCCTCTGATCACGCCCATGTTTGGAGGAATGGAACTCATTGAGCAAGAACTGGAAATGGTGGAGGGCCACCCCGCAGCAGACAGCCTGGCTCAGGCTGAGCAGAGCTCCTTCAGGTGGATTCAGAGCCTCAAGAAGAGAAAGGCCGAGGAGCCTGCCGGAGTGGAGAAGCGCGCCAGGTTTGACCTGGAGAAAATGGTGTTGCACAAGGAGAAGAGAATTCCTAAGGTCAAGAAGCCTCTGAAGGACATGACGCCCGAAGACTACACCTACCACCGTGTAGCCAAGGATCTGAACACAATCAGCGTGGAAAATGAAGTGGGGGCCATTCATCTGAGAGCAGACACACTCTACGTGCATCATCACCAACTGAAGGAGCGCTACTATGCCGTGGAGAATGAGAAGCTGAAGCTGCAAGAAGACATGGCAAAAATGCAGGCCCAGCTGGACGACTCCAAGAATGAATCTGAGCAGCTGAGGCAGCAGATGGCAGCTCTGGAGAAACAAGTTGCTGATCAGAAAGAAGCTGCAGATCGCCGCACCAGGGAGGGTGAGGAGGCACAGGCCAAGATAGTCGAGTTGGAGGCCCGGCTTCAGGAAGCCCAGCAGCAGCTGGAAGAAAGGGCGGCACAAGTTGAGGTCTTCTCCAGGGACCGAGTCAAGGAGATCCGCGCTGGCCTGTTGAAAAATTTCCGAACCCGAACCTCCAGGTCCCTTTCGGTTCTTATGTTTGTTTGGGAAGTTAAAGAAGTGTCTGCCCAGGGTAAGCCTGTGGTAGAAGAGGCAGAACGCCAAGCAGGGCGTTGGCTCACCTTGGCCATTCAGGTCGAGGCCTATGAGCGCAAAGACCTCGAAGTACCCCCCATGACTCAGATTGCCCGTGATTGGGCCACTGCAAGGGCAACCTTGCATTCTTTCTTTGAAAAATTGGAAAAAATCCGGAGAGCCAGGAGATTGTTGGATGCACTTGAAAAGGAAAGAAGCATCTGCCTGGCGCCTTTTCAGACCCTTACGTCGCTTGGATTCCCCAGCTTCACGGACGATAATGGAAACTGCCTCCCTAGGGAAGAATTGAAGCTGGCCTGGGACGCCTTCAAGGAGGATACAACGGAGATTGATAACTGGGCGGACCCGATTCTGGAGGCACAAGTGACGCAGCTCATATCCAGGTTTTTCCAGATCAGCGCCTGCCTGACGGATTTGAGCCAGAGGGTCGACCAGACAGATATGCTCCAAATAGAGACCTTCAGGCGCCTGATAAAGGATATTCGCGATCTCGAGCCCTTCCAGGAGGAAGCTTGGACTCAGGTTCAGGCTACCTATGAACGCATTCGCGATCGCCTTGCTTCCCCGGATACTAACCCAGAGCAAGAGGGAGAGGAAGAAGGCGAGGAGCAGTCTGAAGGGGAAACGGAGGAAGGAGAGGAAACAGAGGAGGAATCTGCTGACGATAGCAGCGAAGCTGAACATGAGGCAGAGCGTGAAGCAGAGCAATAGCAGGAGGAGACTGGGGGTGACTCCGGGCCCAAAGGATGAAGGCATGGGTCCTTGCATCGAGGCGAGCTCGATACCCCGCGAGCCGCCAGGAATGTTGCCACATTTTGCTAAGGGGTAAAATTTTGAAAAATTGACTGCATTTTTTAGGATCAGATCCTCTCCTTTCCTCCTTTCCAAGCTATCAGTCCAGGCGATCCTCGGGATTGCATTTTTAGGTCCTTGCAGGTTGCAGGTTTCAGGTTTCAGCGAACTTCGGCGAGGTCTGGGAAAGGGCCCAAAATTTCTAAGGCATGGGCACTCCCGGGTCGCTCCCCTTTTGAGCGATTCCGGGAGTCGCTCCACTTTTGCGGCGATTCCCAGCTTCGCCCTGTTCCCAGGCGACCCCCGTCATCGCTCGTATATGGCGGCGAGCGGTAGCACGGATGGAGCAGAAAATCCTCCAAGGCAAGGGGCTCCCGCGGGTCGCTCCGTTTTGGAGTGAACATCGTCCTCGCCGCTCCCCTCCAGCGACCGCCGTCATCACTCCAGTTTCCAATGATCGCCAGCAAATTAAAAAACATAAAAGGAAATGGCTAAGGCATAGGGCTCCCAAAGATCGCTCCCCCAGCTTGCGAACCCTAGGATTGCTCCATCTGCCCGACGACTCCCATTGTCGCATCACTCCTCGACGAACGGCAGAATGAAAAATTAAAAACATTCTAAGGCATTGGCTCCCGTGAATCGCTTCGTGCTGGAACGATTCCCGGCATCACTGCAGCCCCCAGGCGACCCCCGTCTTCGCCCAGGTCTCCTGCGATCGTCTACTGATTCGACATTGAAAAATGGCTAAGGCATGAGCTGCGCTCAAGTTCGCTCCACCCGGAGCGACTCCCGGGATCGCTCCCATTTTGGTGCGACTCTCGGGTTCGCTCCATCCAGGAGCGACTCCCGTCGTCGCTCTAGCAATACGGCGAACCTCGGCATGATTTACCCAGAGCATCCCCCCAAACTTGGCTTCCTCAAGTTCGCTCAAACACTGAGCGATTCTCAGCGTCGCTCCTTGGTGTCTGCGATTTTCAGCTCCAGCATAGGGTTGTGCGACTCTTAGCAGATTTTTAAGCGGACTCGGAGGACAGAGGTAGGTGGCCTGTCAAACTGCATTTATGACGCGTCAACTCAGTTTTCAACCCCAGGACATCTTGTCAGAGCCTTTAAACATCCCAAGGGGCAAATCGTACCTGCGGCATTGAAGAGACGTGCCCTCTCAACAACCAGATCTGTCCGGAACCGTACCAGACTCAGGAGAATCGTGTTGCAGGTACGCTCACGGCCAGCAAAGGTCAAATCTCAGCAGCTGTCGCAGTTTTGGGGTTCTGTGCATCAATGTAATTTGGGGGGAAAATTCTGCTATAAATAGCAGTTCACTTTCATTGTAAAAGGGGGGGAACATATTGCTAGAGAGCTACTGTAAACAAACATTTTGCATCAATACAAAGGATCCTTGGCTCTAACTCTTGTCTCTTTCTTTTATGCTGCCTTCTCCAAGTATTTTTGCTTAAACATGTTCATTTATTTTTCTGATTGCTGTAATTCTGCACATTGGACATTAAGTGAATCTGGAATTCTTACTGAAGGATACATAGGGAAGAATCGTGGTGTTAGTTTCTGTTACATGCTTTGTTTTGATTGTTGTTGGTTTGGATATTAGTTAGTGATTGTGCTGCTTGTTCTTCCCCACCACTATTGCAATGCCATTTACATTTCTTTCTGCAATTTTCCAATCTCTTTCCAGTTCCTTTATCTAAAACCCCCAAGTAGTGTAGTATAGGAGCCGGCCTTCTCCGGAGATTGGCACGGAAGGCATCCCTTCCTTCCGGCCTTTCAATCTGTTGGGCGGGTCTAGGGCGCATAGATAGACCAAATCCTTTCCTAGTGGCAGATTCGTAACCAACAGTAATGTTTTGGTATTTTGATTGAAGTGGCCCCAATCGAAGCCACATATAGCTTATTAGAAAAAACAATTACAGCAATTCATATCAAATAGCAAGAGCTCAACCGGTAAAATTCCTTGACTTTCAAGGAGGTGAACCCAAGTTCGAATCTTGCCAAGCGATACTTTCATAATTGTCAAAGTTGTTATAATATTACTATGTGGTCATGATGCAATACAGCTAGAGCTTATTTCAATCCCATATAACGAAATAAAAAAAAAATTATAGTAATTAATTATATCCTAGCCATGGTACACATCTAAAACCTATATAAAGGAAGATTGAAAGCAATCTGCCTTCCATAAATGTACTTCCAACCACAGATTTACTGAAACTGAAAAATATAGGGAAAAAAAAGAATATGCAAACAAATTATCACTGGACTATCACAGGACTTCCTAAGAATATTTCCAATGTTCACACAAATAATTGAAAGCAAACAGCAAATGCCTACAATATTTTAAATTTCTTCCTCACAGATCAGTTTCTTGACATTCCAAATATTCCATGAAATAGAATTCTTAAAGGAAATTAGCAGCACATCATGTTTAAAAAGATAGAAAGCACTGAAGCACCAATGTAAACCAAATTTCCTTCTATGTCATCATAGAGCTCGAAAAAATTGTTCATGCATCCCTCTAACAAATACATACCAAATTATGGTCACAAGAACCATCTGAAATGGTTACACTAACTGTTTCAAATAATTTAGAGATTTAAACCAGTTTCTTGAAATTGAGGCCACATGACCCAAGTTGTCTAAAGTCACATGAAATAAAAAGAAACTGAATTCTATGTCATTCGATGGAGCACTTTGAGGTTGTCCATTGTCATCAGAGCCAATGGGGTCCACGTGATCAACCTTCTGAAATTTTTGCAACTTGGGATACAAGCATGGGGTCAAAAGGGACAACTTGTGTTTTATGTCCAAAAAAAGGAATGAAATTTGTCTAATGATTTGGAGGAACGGTCGATTTGCAGATCAGAATATTGCATGCAAGCTTGGAAAATGTGCACACACAGATGAAAAAATAAACTAAACTTTGCATACATACATATTTACAAATGAGTACATAACAGACATATATATGTGTGTATGTAAAGTAGGGGAATCATTAACTAACACACACACAGAGGGGCAGTAAATGTGGGTATGCAAGCACAAGTTGGCAGGAAAAAAGGGCTAATCATAAACCTACTAACTTTTGCTTTTGGACTTTTTTTGAAGATCTTCACACGTTGCTTATGCTTAGCCATTTTTAAATGGATGAACAGAAAAACAGACATTGGGACAAGTTTTCTTGTTTCAGCATGTAAAATCTGCACGTTCTTTGAACACCTAAGACTTAGTTTGGGAGATGCCAGAAGAAGAAAATTAAAAAACAAAAAAACAAAAGACTATCCTCTAGAAGCAATGAACTTATTTCTGAAAAGGGATTTTGGACAAGTGGTGGGTAGCTAGGAGTATTACACTGTAAACCAAGGTTCCAATCCTATGGGTAAACTTTAACATTTTTCCCATAGCGGTGAAGTCCGGCTGGTGAGGATGTTTGTCTGACAAAGAGCCCACAAGGGAATTGAACACATAACCTTGGACTTGTGGATATGGGTCCTTAACCGAAAGCCCAAAGAAGGGGCCCTGCGTGTCATTCCCATGTGTGCCACAATAATATCGTTTATGTATTTTGTTGGAATACCACGGTAACATGGCCATGATGTAATATGGATGGGCCCCCTTTCAATCCCAAATAACCAATTTAAAAAAAATGAATTGATTTCTAACATTTCTTCCTCTACTTCCATTTTCCCTCTAATACTTAGATCAGAAATATTATTTTCAAAACACAACAAGTAATGGCTATGCAAATCTGACCTGCAGATCTGATTTTTGACTTGTGGATATGGGTCCTTAACCGAAAGCCCAAAGAAGGGGCCATGCGTGTCATTCCCATGTGTGCCACAATAATATCGTTTATGTATTTTGTTGGAATACCACGGTAACATGGCCATGATGTAATATGGATGGGCCCCCTTTCAATCCCAAATAACCAATTTAAAAAAAATGAATTGATTTCTAACATTTCTTCCTCTACTTCCATTTTCCCTCTAATACTTAGATCAGAAATATTATTTTCAAAACACAACAAAGGGGAGCTGAGTTGCTCACTTAGTTTGGCAGGTGCGGAGATTTTCCTTTTCTCTGAAAATTTGCATTTGAAAAACAGTCAAAAATCAGATCTGCAGGTCAGATTTGCATAGCCATTACCCCCTGCTCAAATTTATCAAAATGACTGAACTTCAGGTTAAAGGGAGAATAGTGAATTTCAGGTTAAAGGGAGAATAGTGAATTTTTTCAATGGTGAAGTCAAAGAAAATAAATAAATTTAAAAGAGACAGAATTGCTTTAAATTTCCATTTTCCCCACTTTTGTCATGGAATCTAGTGAAATATAGACTAAGATGAGGATGGATTAAAAAATTTGAGAAAAGAAATGAAAAAATGCCTTCAAAAGTCATCGATTTTTGCTAAGAATCAGCCAAATTACAATGATGGGAACAGTAAAAATTTGATTGAAATTTTTTGAAAAATAAAACGACAATATGCTTTCAAACAGCTGCTTTTCCCACCCAAACTTAATGACATTAGAATTGAAAAAATAAATAAATAAAGCATCCAACAATTTATCCTTCAAGGTCCCACTCCCCCGCTCCTAACTTTGGCTTATTTTGGGCTTGGGCAGAAACAGTGTGATCATTTATCATTTGGATGAAAAACACTCCTGGAACTTATTACTCAAAAGTTCGTTTTTCCCACCTTCACTACTGAACTTAGTAAATTATCGGATCACATGAGAGATGCCAGAAATATGTTGAAAGTCTTGATCAAGTTATACAAAACAAATGCCTGGAAAGTCTGCTTTTCCCACAATGACTTTGTCAATATTTATTTTTTCAATTTTTCTTCCTTGGATCATATTGCTTTTAATTTTCATGATAAAGGTCATCTTACAGCCTTTTGGCTTTTCAATAGGATGCTTCTTCCATCACTGGTTTTCATTTATCTGAGTCCTTTTGAGTCGTGATTTCTGATTTTCAACTCAAAAGGACTAGTTTTGGATTGTTGTTAGTGGTCCTCAACTGAAGTGACCCTACAAGATTACCAACAATTCAACCATAAAATTCCCTAAGTTTGGATTCAAGTTCGTCACAACTAAGAATACAAATTTCTTATTTAGAAAAGTTTAGTTCTGATCAAGTGGGACTCTAATGCCTATGAGGCTTAAAGATCATACTCCACATATAACATCTAAGTTCTAAAATTTAATTCCATGCCTTCGCTAATTTGTTTTAATATAACACCTCATCTTGGATAGAGCCATGCACCCCCTAGCAACATTTCTTGCTACCTTAGTCATTTATACAAATGCAGGCAATCATATCAAAATTCTCATTGAGTTTAACAACTACAATTAACGACGAATTCTCCTGTGTTCAACAAATTTCTAGGATAGGGACGATAGGACAGCTTTTTGGGATGGTGAGACAAGTTTCCAAGATGGCGGGATGTGTTTTTGGGAGGGTCGGATGCATCTCGGGAACGGCCCCAAATCCCAGTAGGAGTCCCCATGGAACATAGGAAGTCTCTTTAAGAGAGATGGAAGAAAAAAATATATAGTTTCTTCCTTCTCTAATAATATAACTAGTTAAGCAGCCAATGGGGTTTAGAACAACTGGTTGGGAGTGAAGAATTTCACATCTTAGACCAAGGTTCAAATCTCATGGATGAACCTTATAAGATCAAATGGCATTAACTCAACCAATTAAATACCTTGATATTCAAGGAGACCTAGGTTCGAATTTTGCCAAGAGATAAATGCATAATAGCCAAGTTGTTATAATACCACTATGTGGTGATGATGTAATATGGGTGAGCCCATTCCAATCCTATATAAGCAATTATATATATATATATATATATATATATCAGACCAAGGTTCAATTCTCATGGATGAACCTTATAAGATCAAATGGTATTAGCTCAACCGATTAAATACCTTAACTTTCAAGGAGGAGACCCATGTTCGAATCTTGCCAATAAATAAATGCATAAGAGCCAAGTTGTTATAAACTTATAATACAACTATGTGGTGATGATGTAATATCAGTGAGCCCATTCCAATCCCATATAAGCAATTAAAAATATATATATATATATATATATATAAAATTAACCATTAACCACTCACTTCGATATCACCAACAACATCAAAATCACATCTTCCACATAGGAAGATTTCAGATTACCTTCTGCATAGTCTTGGATTAAATTTTTCTATAAACAGACAAAATGCTCTTTACCATTGGAAGCATATGAATACATCATTCTACCTTTGCAAGTTAGAGAATAAGAGTTATAATAAAATTAATCAAAGGGTAAAAAGCTTCTGCTATAGCAATTTACAAATCTTGCAATCTGATTACAGTGAAACATCCTATTTAACCTTATACCAACTCTTAGACTATCACGGCAGTGAGATATAAACTGCTGGGGCTTCACTTTTGTTCCATTTCCATTCATTTTCATTAAGATTAGATCTCTAAATAATCCTCTAATTTTCTATGGTTAGATCTGGATACAATCATATCAAATCTACCAATAATGATAACAGATATACAGCATGGGTTTTTGTGGATCAATCACATGACTATCTTTCTTACAAGAGATTTATTATTACAAAATACAATACATAACTAACAAAATAGTTGTGGCATACTGACAAAACTATTACAAGGAAATTGTAAATCATGCAAAGCAACTGTGTGATCGATGCACTAATAACCTGTATTTTGTCTACATAGTGGAAGGTCAATAAAGATGAATTCACCAGATACTGTATACAACCTATAATTTATAATAGTTTATTTAAACTGCAGTGGCAAACAATGAACCTTTGATGCATAGTTTGTTCGATACTAGTTGACATTCAATGATGTTATTGCTTTGTTGCTAATGAAGGAATTAAATAGGAATTCTTAATTGTAATACTTTTAAGCAGTCCTTAATGCCTTGTTTAGATGTTCAATTTAATTCCAAGAAAAATAAATAAATAAATTTGAATGAATTGTGACCATTCAAAGATGGGCACTACATCAGCCTTGAAGAAAATACCTTGACCACAAAACTGTGATACCAAACAATTTGACACAACATGAGGAATTTTCAAGCATAACAAAAATGGGGTAATGCAACCCACTATAGATCATGGAACCTTTGATTTCAAGAAGGTTGGCTGGTAAGCAATGTGGTGAGAGACAAGAAGAGCCCTTGACAATCACATTCAAATCAAAGTTCACAAAATGTTAATTAAAAAGGATGAGCCACAAGACAATTCTGTTAAAGAATTCATAAGGAGAAATCAACAAAATGCCTTACGAGATTCAAAACCTATACCTCTCATAATCAAGAAAGATATAGCAATTGATCAACATCTAAAACCTCCTTTCAACCTGAGTGGGCCTAAGGGTAAATACTTAGGAAATCTGAAGAAGACGTCCAAGGTGTTGGAAATATGTTGAATATTTTCCATGTTATTCTGGCAAGTTAACATATGTTTAGACCTATATGTTTAGACCCATATGGGTTGTTTTTGGGTTAATATATTTGAACCCATGTTTTAATATATTTGAACCCATGGTTTTGCACCCATGGTATTGTAAAACCCCTTCCTTTGTTGTTGGTATATAAAACAACACTTGCATGAGGGTTTGTGGGAATGAGGAATTTCCGAAAACCTCCCAAGGAGGGGAACGCAATATGCAAGAAATGTAATCACAAGCAAAAAGTAAGCGAAAGGATATTATTGTATTAGAGACGGTCAAGTTTATACAATAAGGAGATATTCTTGTTGGGTTTTTTCCCGAAAGGGTTTCCCAGGATAAATTCTTGTGTAATGTGTTCTTCTTCTTTGTTTTTCCTTTGATTCTGCAATTACTGCTTTTCTAGATTTTTGTTTATCGGGGTATTATTTCTCTTCATTTGGTATCAGAGCTTCGGCAGTGATAGATCTAGTGAGCTTCAGCAGCGGTAGAGCTAGTGAGCTTCGGTAGCGATAGAGCTGGTGGGTGAGCTTCGATAACAATAGATCTGGTGTGTTTCTGTAGCGGTAGATCTAGTGAGCTTAGGCAACAGTAGATCTTGTGAGCTTTGGCAGCGATAGAGCTGGTGAACTTCAATAGCGGTAGAGCTGGTGAGCTTTGGCAGCGATAGAGCTAGTGAGCTTAGGTAGAGATAGAGCTGGTGAGCTTCAACAGCGGTAGAGCTGGTGAGCTTCGATAGTGATAGATCTAGTGAGCTTTGGCAGCGGTAGATCTGGTGAGCTTTGATAGTGGCAGATCCGATGAGCTTCAGCAGTAGCAGATCTGGTGAGCATCGACAATGGTAGATCTGGTGAGCTTCGGTAGTGGTAGATCTGGAGTTTAAGGCTGGAAATGCTTGTTCTAGTGGTTTTATTGCAAAGTTGCTGAAAAATGTCTGATATGGTTTATTGGTTGTACCACAAGTTTTTGGGCAAGTATTAACTATTGTAACTAGTGTAGCTTGTACCTGAAGAAGCTACTATAACTGGTGTAGTTGTGCCCAAAAGAGACTGGTGTGGATGCTAGTGGTGGTTGCCTGGTGTAATGTTCTCAGAGTTAGCTCCAGTAATATTTGTAATATTTTTTAAAGTGGTTTTTTGGACTATTTTGTTACCTTGCGGTATATGGCTGAGGGTAACAAGTGAAGCTAATATGTTTAGATATTGCACATGCAATGGGAGTAGTTAGCAGATATATGTCCAATCCAGGGAAGGAACATTGGACTGCTATGAAGAGGATCTTCAGATACTTGCATGGAACTACAAATTATGCTATGGGTATGGTTGCCCTTGACAGTTGACAATGGCAAT
The DNA here is from genome assembly GCA_028583015.1 of Wollemia nobilis. Lineage (NCBI taxonomy): Eukaryota > Viridiplantae > Streptophyta > Pinopsida > Araucariales > Araucariaceae > Wollemia > Wollemia nobilis. The sequence goes on from JAQPPZ010002512.1 coordinate 2,815,720, forward strand.
TTTCGGACCCTATGGAAAGTATTCAACAAGTGGGAGAATGTTGGAAATATGTTGAATATTTTCCATGTTATTCTGGCAAGTTAACATATGTTTAGACCTATATGTTTAGACCCATATGGGCTGTTTTTGGGTTAATATATTTGAACCCATGTTTTAATATATTTGGGTTAATATTTGAACCCTTGTTTTAATATATTTGGGTTCATATATTTGAACCCATGGTGTAAAACCCCTTCCAGTGTTGGTATATAAAACAACACTTGCATGAGGGTTTGTGGGAATGAGGAAATTCCGAAAACCTCCCAAGGGGGGAAACGCAATATGCAAGAAATGTAATCACAAGCGAAAAGCGAGCAAAAGGATATTATTGTATTAGAGACAGTCAAGTTTATACAATAAGGAGATATTCTTGTTGGGTTTTTTCCCAAAAGGGTTTCTCAAAATAAATTTTTGTGTAATGTGTTCTTCTTCTCTGTTTTTCCTTTGATTCAGCAATTACTGTTTTTCTAGATTTCTATTTATCGGGTATTATTTCTCTTCACAAGGTTCGAATCATGGGGGCTAGAGTTGTACACCATGTTTTGGTAGCCGAAGTATGGTTGGATAACCATATATTGGGTAAACAACATCCTCCATGAGGATCGTCCCGGATAGCTCATGGCCTCGTGAACATTAAGAACAGCTTTACCTTTTATCTTTTTCAAAGTTCTCAAAATTTATCAATTTATATAATAAAAGTTTTCAAAACAAAACTCGAAGAGAATTGACAAGGAGGATGAAGATGATTATATGCAAGAGAAACCATAACTCATGAGAAAGGAAACAATGTTTTGACTCTAGGAAATTCTTGTGTCCAGATATTTTCTTGTTTTCTATTATCTTGGAGTTCAAGAACTTATTTTAAATCCATTAAGAAAACAAACTATTGTTTGATTCTAAAGATAATATGTTTATGTAATTATTAATGCTCCCAATAATAGGTCTATAGAATGAACTACTATTACACCCTTTGTGCTTCTTGTATTGACAATACATCCAAAGAAACCAAGGTATTGCTGATCTGTTTATAAGAGCAATTTGAAAACTATGACATATTTATATATAAAAACCATATAGATGAACAAAGAACACAACAGTTTCTCCCTCACACATGATAACCTCGATACAATACTTAATATATGTACTTCACTGTAGATACCGGAAATCCTGATTAACTTTCAAGTCATGCAACCAAAAGGCATAACTGCTTTGAGAACAAAGGGAACTTGTCACAAACAGCTACCTCTACCACCAAAAATGAGCAAGCGTTTCTCAACCATAGTAGCTGTATGTCCACAGCGAGGTGGTGGCGATGATCCCATAATAGGTAGCTGTATCCATTCAAGCGACACTGATTCAAGACAATTTTTAGTAACGAATTAGTTTGATCCCAACTAAAAGATCTAGCAGTCTGACAATGTCTTATAGGGTAAAGAGCAATGCAGAAATGTCCATATACATAAATACCTTTCACAGGTGATTAAATACACTTGCGAAAAATAAAAATGTTGAAGGGATGACCCTAATTACAAGATTTGACATAGAGTGAAACTAACAATTCTCTGCCCATCGAATCAGATTTATAACCTTATACTTTTGGAAATCAAAATATATTAATCCATGTGATAAACAAGAATAAATCAGTGGAAATCAAAACAACCGCCAGCAAACATTGCAAAGCATTTAACACCTAAAGCACCTCCTTGGAAGAAAGCAAAAGGGCTTTAACCAATAGCAGAGAAAGCCTAAAAAGAAATTAAAAGTGTACAGGTGCAAGTGTTATGTATAACACAGCTGAAGGAGCTGTTCACAAAGTTTAAAAAAGGAAACTTACTTGTATCCAAAACATAGACATCGGAAAGCCATTTTGTGCCATCCCATCCACCATACCTAAACCACAATCAATAGTCAATGACATAAACACTAAAATTTTGTGGCCCACTGTGGACATTAATAATATTTCATTTCATTTCATTTCTGTACTTTAAAGAATAACACTATGTATACCCACATAACAAGTTTCCGATTCCCCACGGCTGCGCCAGCAGCAAAATCACGTGCCGGAGGTAGATCACCATAGCCTGATAATTCTGTCCACTGCCAGATATCTGGAACCAAAAGATTACGTCGCATGCAATGCAAACAATTTTAACACATAATTACTCCCCACACCCCATGCTCACCAAAAAAACAAGCATTCATAAAACATATTTGATGAAAATAATTAAACCATAAATTTGAACACATTATGAAACTAATCATAATTATGCATCCATCAAACCTCCAACAACCAAAAATAAGACAAAGCAAGAACCATTAATCTACCAGAGCTGATCCATATAAGTAACATGTTTCAACCAGCTATGACCAGGATCCCAACAAACTAAAACCTGAAGTTCTCCAGTTTCAGTAGAAAACAAATGTCCATCCCAAATTGTCCATGTCACAACTAGAATTTTATTAATTCATTAGAATAATTTAATTCCAGCATGTGATTAATCTTGTGTGACATGTGGCTATGATGATGATCGTTTATATGAAATATGATATCAAATGATGATTTAAACATTATGGGAGTATGTTTACATTTCATTGTTAATGCAATTCAATTTAAACAATTTTATATGTAATAAGACTACCTACAAGTGTGATTTGAGCGTTTTGACAAGGGCTGCCCTCGGCCGAGATTGAGAGGGAGAATATCATAGGAGATAGGATCACAAATGTTAAGCAGCAGCATGCAAGAACGGAAATTCGTGCACACACCACTGTTAAAATTGCATATAGGCATTCTTGAATGCTTGTCAATTTTAATGCATCGCTTGATTTCAAATAATCACTTTCTGTAGCAAGTAAAAGCATGTGGATGATGTGTGTTGCATAAATGAAAATTTGCTTTATGTCTTTTAAGTTGTAAAAAAACTCCCTTATATGCAATTAACCATGGGTTAAAGGGAGGTTTAAACGCTTGTGTGATGGCACCCATGATAACACCTTAGATTGGCAAAAGAGGGCATAAGTGGGAAGGACCCCATGGCATTAAAACAATATTTTAACTCTACCTTGACTTAGCCTTGGTGGGGAATGTAATTTGGGTGCCATAACCCTAAACCCTTATAATAAAAGGCTTTCTTTTTTGGGCGCCTCCATTATTTATATGCAAACTGAAGATGGAGAGGAGAAAGGGGAAGAGAAGTAGGAGTATCCCATGGCAGCAAAACGCAGAAGTGGTTGTTTGAGACAATTTTGTACCTTGACCTTGCCCTTCTTAGAACACAGCCTAATTTTATATGTGAAGCCGAATTGGAAATTTGCTAAATCCGGAAGCCATGGTTTAGTTCAATTCTTTAAAAAACCCTTGTCATGTGCTGGAAAAGGGGGTACGGGCTCAAAGGAAAACCTATTGGCAGAAACAAAAGGGGAAGCAAAATTGACTACAGAAATTGGGAGCTGCAACTGTAGGGCATCTTGGATTTTCATTCAAAGGAACTTGTCCCAGGTACAAATATTGTGAAACTCCCTTTTTGGTCTTCAACCTTATGAAAAATTGTCTTTTCACTTTTTGCAATTGTTTCATTCGAAAAGAACCTAGAAAATATGAGAAAAACGAGGGAAAAATCACCTGCTCTATAAATAGATTTGTGGATACTTGTTGTCATGCAAAAATAAGAGATGGTTGTCATGTAAAAATAAGAGTTGTTTAGTTTTTGTTTGACAAAATTGCAAAGGAGAAATGATGTAAATCAAATGATGGGTAGGTAACTTCATCTTCATGGCATTGTTGTTCCTTTCCTTATGACCTTATGATAAACCCTCGCTGGATATGAACAAAGCCTTCTTGATAGTGTGTTGTTTGATTTTGGAATTGGGGATTTTGCAAATTGTCCTCATTTTTATTGAAACTCTGGCCACTTACCCTCCTTTTGATTTGAACAAGGATAAGCTCTGTTTTGCGGCAATGGATTATTGGTAACCCTGAACAGGGTCTCTGTTTGAATAAATATTACGAGCAAGCAAAAAACAATAACACAGTAAAAACAGTAACACAGAGATTTTACGTGGAAACCCTGCAGTGTGCAGGTAAAACCACAGGGCAATGGCAGCTTCTTTATTTTATTGATCTCGGCAAACTTTTACATTCACTCACTAATTACATACAAGGGGTCATTCCCCATTTATAGAAATACAAAGGAAGATAGCAGAAAAACCGTGGTATACTCCAAAAAACTGTCCGAACATTTCCGGAAACGCTAGTACGATTTTACGGACGTATATTTCGGGTCAGAGGCTCCGCCCCCAAACCCCTAGGCAGGGGGGAACCTAGCCGGTTCCCCCCTGCGACCCCCTCGTCACACCCGGCGCATGAGGAAGGATCACTATAAACTGCACCACCATGCACCTCTCTGCTGAAGAACATTGAGATCTGGATATTGACTTCACCTCCTAACAGTCTTTCACCTACAAGTACCTCTAAATTCACAGAGCGTGCTCTTATCTCAGTGTATACCAAAATCATCATAACCAGTTATGAATCTGGGGATTTCATTGCAATTTTTAAATCTGGTTCTATCTTTGACTTTTTCTTCAAATTTTGGGTATGGATCCAGCTGTAAAGACCGTGTTGGTTGAAGCCTAACCTTCACTGAGTACTTCTTGAAACCATGACTCTAAATCATTCCAATTTTTCTTTGAGTGATTGAATGTTGGAGTGTTGGTAGGGTTAGAGTAACCTAGAACCTGCTGTGTTATTACCTCAAGACTATAAGAGCCATATTGACACTTTATTGTAAATAATTTTCCATGTTGTTTAACCTTCAAGAATAGGGGAAATTTGAACAGTATAACTGATGGATGTAACCACCCTTCTGGTTGTACTAGCTCTTGCAAATTTGATGCTGAAACTTACTCCTTGAATCATTAATTATGTTGTAACCAATCTTCAAACAAAAATATGACAATGCTGCAAACAATCCACTCAACTCTTGGAAAGTTAGTACCATGATTTGTCTCATAAACTGGCAAAACATGTCTATAACGGACAATTGACAGTTAACCAAAAGATGCATTAATTTGACTCTTTTGATTCGCGATTGTTGTTTCTCACATATTGATATGATGATGGAATCAACGCCGCTGTGACATAAACCTGCTGTAGTTGCTTATTGCAAACATGATCCTTTTACGAGGTTTAGTCCTGGAATGGCTGCGCACATACATACCCTATAATGTCAAATTATGATACTCGGAACAACTTGAACCTGAGAGTGGAATTACTTATCAAAAGACTTGATGGTTAGAACTTGTGATACCATTGCATGTGTTTGATTGATGGCTAGTACTCAAGATACTATCTAATGTGTTTGATTGATGGCTAGATATTGTGATACTATCTCATGTGTTTGATTGATGGATGGAACTTGTGATACTGTCTCATGTGGAAATGATATTGCTTGCTGACTGGAATTTGTTGATACCATCCATGTGTTTGCTTGCTTGCTAAACGTATGACCTTGTTTCATGAATGAATGGACGGTTGGAACTTGTTGTTCGTTGTATGACTGAAGCCTTCAATTGCTGCAACGGAGTCTTGATTTTTTATCGTATAAGCCAGAATGGATGAACCCTATCTTGTTGGACTGGTTGTAAGCCCATGTGCTGCTGTAGCAGTGACCTGACGAAAGCTTATTCACTTAGAAGCGTCTCAAAGAGTAGACATGGAGTAAAGTGAATCTGAGTTGCATCATGTTATTGAAGGAATTGTGATTTGCTTCCAAGTATGGAATTTGACAATGTGCTTAACTGCATGTATGCAAGCATGGATGATTGCTTGAATTTCAAGTCTTACTGCTGTATAGGATAGAGGACAGTTGAGTGATTATTGTTTACTCATGTGGTCACATATACTTGTTGTAATGCATTATCTCAGTCCTAGCCAAGCACCTGAACTGTAGAACAAAGTGGACGAGACATATCAAAAGAGAAGCAGAGATACATCAAACAGACCTGCTTTGTAGGCCTTATGTGAGTGAACACAGAGGAGGCATGCTAATAAGCATTGACATGTGCCTGTCATAATTACAGAGTAATTATACCCCATTATACAGATTGGGTAGACTCTATAAATAAAAGCTTGGCCAAGCTTTAATTAAAGTAATCATTATGTTCTCAATGTTGCATATGATTCACTGGTTGACTTCATGTGGACAGAACGAATTCATGAGGAACTGGTTTGCATGATTTATGGTGGACTTCGCTAACTAGGATGCATTCATTGTGCGTTAAGCTGCATGATTTGGCTTATTTCATGTAGGAGATTAACACATCCACTTCTCTTTCTTTCATGTCAGTGCCTTGTATCTTTTTTCCTTGCAAAAGGGTCGGAACTCCAATGGATGGAATTAAGAGGGGAGTATTCCAGTTAAGATACCACTTGGTTGGGTGGTAAATCACTCCTATGATGCTCTCCCTTCGCTCAGCTCAGTTGACTCAAGTGTATTCCTTCTTTGGCCATTGCAGATGAAGGCATGCACTAGGAGTGTAAGTTTTGGTGTGTGATAGCCCAAAATGGCAAGCACCATCAGTTCCGTTACCTACAAGTGAATGTCAGTAAAATGTGTAAACTATAAGTTGATTGAATGTACTCTGTGCATCTTATGCTAATTAATGGCCTGGCCTTTATGTATTTTTACTTGGAGCTTTTACTTGCATTTTAAGTCGTAAGGGTTACCTGCAGTGGTGACATCCATGAAGTGTTATGTTTTGGAAAACTTCTGTGATATAATTTCATGCTCTCCGTCATGTAGTATTAACCTCCCCAAACGCTGTACATGATCTGTACGTTATGCCTCTATGGCTGTATTGGAGTTTTGATTCTTGTGTTTAATTTTCTTGAAGTCATGAGAGCTTTGCAAGGATAATGCAAGATTGAAAACCTCCTTGTAGGAACTGTGATAGAAAAGTAAATAATCCTCCTACGGTTATCTTGAGAATGAACTGGAATGTAAATACTTATTACTTGTTATGTTATCCATATTGGAAATTGTAAAGAGAACACTTGTCCAAACTATATCTGTTGTGATTTGAAGATAGCATGAATTTCATATTGTGAACAATATATGTAATAGCTTAAGTTGGCTGTAATCTGATTTGTAATTGATGAAATTGCTTTCTGGTTCTGACATGATTCTTGGTTGGTGTACCAGATAGACTGCAGTATAAAGCTTTGGAACCTTTCATGGAGACTGAAATTAGTCTGCTTATTAGCTATTTCCCTAGTTCAATAAGTGGATATGAGCTGAAATTGAAGCTTAGCCTTCTTTAAAGAAAATGGAAGTGACCTCCTTCATGCAGGTAAAAGGTTAACTTTGTTTCATCTTTAAGAAATGATATTGTAACTAGAGTTTACTGATGGTACACAATCTTCCCTTATGTGAAACACGAACAAGATTGACTCTGGTAGAGTTTACCAAAATGAATAGCAGGGCTGTCTAGCTCTTGCGCATGGAATAAATGCTGCCCTTCTTAAAGGATATAACCATGTTTGCACTTACGAGAATTATGAACATGCTTGATTCTGCTGTGAATCTGATTGCAAAAGCTGAATGTAGTCTAGTTAAACTATCTCTGATTGTCATCTGATCGTACCTGTTATAGCTCTGTTAGCAAGGTTAGAGGCAATCTGTCTAAAAAGGAATGAATGGAGGCTGAGTACTAGTTGCCATTTGGTTTAGCAGACTATCCACTTGCTGAGTTATGATGTAATGGGTCATACTTCTTATGTAGATGAAGATGACCATGTCCCCTATCACTTTGAAAGGATAACGAGGACTATGCCATGTATGTTCACTTGGGGTTTAACCAAGTTGGCAGAGCCAACACCAAACCTTGCAGTCTATAATGATAAGCAACCTTGTGGCTGGTTGCTATAAACTATGAATGTCATTCTGGAATACAACCTTGTAAATTAAAGGGTGGTCTGAACGGTGTGTCTAGACCTGAAAGGTGTGTGTTACATGTGGCAAAGGACTAGTTGAATAACTTAAAAGGGTAATTTCCTAATGTGAATTCTTGAGAGATAGGAAGAAGATTTCTCTTACCTTAGTTGACTGTCTAGAGTTGATAATGGAGCTTCAACTCGGCTTCACAAAGAAGCATGACACTAGTCCTAACAGAATAGATAGTGTCTAAAACTTCATTAGGCAAGGAAGGGTGTTTTTTAAGCTTGTCAACCTGAAAGGCTAAAAGATTAGCACGTCCAGTTTAGCCCAGTAGACTATACCCAGGCCAGAGGTAACACAGGTTGACTAAGGAAGATTATGGCATTCATTAAATACTTTTGTAGCATGTGCAACAGATATATGTTAATTAACCCATGAGGGATACCATAGTGATAAGTCCTTGGGCTTTCATCCAGAAGACCCAAGTTCAAACCTAAGTATGAGGGGGCCAGGACCCCTCATAAAAACCCATGTAAACTCAAATTTTTGTCCTGTGAGGGATACTGTAGTGGTATGTCTTTGGGTTTTCATCCAAGAGACCCAAGTTCAAACCCCAGTACAAGGGGACCGAGAACCCTCATAAAAACCCGCATTTTAAAAAATCAAAAAGTGATAGCTCAACTGGTTAGATTTCTTAAGATTCAAGGAGGAGACCTAGGTTCGAATCGTGCCAAGGGATACACGGATAATATCCAAGCTGTTGTAATACCAATATGTGGTGATGATGTGATACGGGTGGGGCCCATTTCAATCTCATATAATCAATGGAAAAAAAAAACAGATATATGTTAATAATTAAAACTTCATTGATAGTAGACTGTATTCTGCTAAATAGCAACGTATGAATTGCTATTACTTGTGATAAAAATGAATTAAATAAAGAGAAAAATTATTGTTATTCTTGGACCAACCCAAGTATGGGGGTTGTTACAGTCCATTATATCTATCATTGCTATCCACCAAGCTACAAGCAAAGTCAAAAAGAAATAGAAATAGAAAGTTTACAACATATAAACACCATAATAATTCGATCCTCCCCATCATAGCAGATAATCGCGAACCATGATTAACCCTGCTTCTCTTTGCAGCACAATATGAAGGACCTACTTCATATTACGAATCAACTTCAAGAATTTCAGCAATAGCAGTAACAATCTAATAATGTGCAAAATCAATACCCAAAGGATAATAATAATTCAGATCCAATTGCCAGAAAATTATATATACAATAATCAAATTCCAGATGAGCTGCAAGCTTATTGCAGTGGTAAAGGCTTTGGCCTCTCTTTGGGAGGTCCAAGGTTCAAACCCCAACCTATGTAACCTCATTGAAAAAAATAATCAAATTCCATATTCAAATCAATGCAAATCCTTAACCTCTTAGAGAGGGCAAAGTCTCATATGCGCAGAAGACATGACTCAAATTTGAAGATGAAAAATGATTTTGACTACCACATAATTCTTCCTATTTATAGATTAAATCAACATTAACCCTAACCCTAATGCTCAAAGGCCGACCATCTAAACCTAGGGCCCAAGCTAATAAAAATAAAGATAGCTAACATGGCTATATTGGAACCATTACATGGCTCCCTCATCAAAAAGCTTTGTCCTCAAAGATAGAGAAGACTGGAAAATGCTCTCAAGCTCCCACAGCATCTTCTTTTGGAAGGTCCTACCACTTGATGAGGAACTTCTAAATTTTTCGAGACCGAAGACGATGAACTCTAGATTACAATACTACTTTAGGCTAGAGAGTAATTCGACCTTCTTCATCGAGTTCTAGAAGCTTCGCCTAGGACTACGCCTTTTTGACTAATAACCTATTTGAGACGAGATACATGAAAGACTAGATGGATGTAGGAGGATGGTGGAAGCTCCAACTGATATGCCACTTCACCAATGTGATGAACCACCTTGTAGGGCCCATAAAATTGAGGAGCCAACTTCTGACTAGACTTGGTCTTCAAGGACAATTGCTTGTAGGGTTGTAGACGCAAAAAGACCATATTTCCTATATTGAATCGTCGTTCAGAACAGTGTGAATCTTGTTGTTGCTTCATGCAGTTTTGGGCCTAGGTCAAATTATCTTTAAGTAGTTGATGCACAAGCCGTCGTTGTTGTAACAAATCATCCACCTGGGCAACCTTGGAGGATCCTGGAACATAGTTTGCTATTGATAGAGGTTTTTGACCATACAATGCTTCAAATGGGGACATCCTGAAAGATGAATGGTAAGAAGTATTGTACCACCATTCAGCTAATGAGAGCCATTGGACCCAGTGATATTGCTTGTCTTGAGAAAAACAATGAAGGTAAGCACCCAAACATTTATTAACAATCTATGTTTGACCATCTGACAAAGGTAATAAGAAGATGACATACTCAACGTGGTATCACTAAGATGAAACAATTCTTTCCAAAAGTTGCTAGTGAAGACAAGGTCACAATCACTCACAATAGTTTAGGGCATACCATGTAAATTAAAAATATAATCAAGACATACATTGGCCCCCTTGCTGAATAGGGATATAATGCACAGAAATGAGCATACTTTAAAAGGTGAACTACTACCACAAAGATCACCATTTTGCCCTCTAATTTGGGAAGGCCCTCAATAAAATCCATGGATATATGCTCCCATTGGTGGTTAGAGATAGGCAAGGGTTGCAACAATCGAGGAGATCTAACGGTTTCCCCTTTGTTACACTCACATACTTCACACTCAGTCACAAATGTCTTGACATATGCTTTTAATCCTTTCCAAGAAAATGATTGCTTCACTCGTTGGTATATTTTCAAGAATCCCAAATGTCCAGCCAAAGGAGATGCATGCAATTCTTGGAGAAAATTTGACTTAATAGCCAAAGATTGAGGAAGATAAAAGGAATCCTTTTTGCAAAGCACTCCATCAGTATATCTAAAACAACAATGCAATGATGATTCCTGCCTTCATTTCCTGAATGATCCAAGTAGTCTCCGGATCAAAAAGCCAATCTTCTCAAAGTAGAGAAAGCCATCGTGGAAGAGAAATAGAGATGGCATTAACAAAAACATCCTCATATTTGCAAGACAATGCATCACCCACCACATTCTCCTTGCCTTTCTTGTATTCAATGACAAAATCATAACCCAAGAGCTCGGTCATCCATTTATTTTGTTCAAGGAATGAAAGACATTGCTCTAAGAAATCCTTAAGGCTGCTATGGTTGGTCTTGATGATGAAACAACACCCCAACAAATAAGGCCTCCATTTCTCTATGGCATGCAAAACAGCTAACATTTCCTTCTCATAAGTGGATCGTCCCAGATTCTTGCCCGAAACTTGCTTACTTTCAAAGGCTTATGGGTGACAATCTTGCACCAAAACAACTCCAATACCTATGCTTGAGGCATCACACTCAATGACAAAAGGCTTGCTATGTTAGCCTATTATTCCATTATTTGATTTATTTGCAATATGGGTTGTACTTGTCTCACGGAGATAACGTCTAGAAGCTAGTATGTTTAAGGCAGATTTGTTTGTTGTAACTAAAAGCTTATTTAGGAAGATAGTTACAACTCTTGGCTAAGATTAGCCAGTATGATGTATCTTTTACTCACGAACAATGAATGAATTAATTCAATGTTTTTCTACCAACAGTGGTATAAGAGCAATGTTTTATGGACGAGAGATTGATCTTTGGAGGATGAGCTAAGCTTTTGGAGCATCTGAAATTTCTGACATAGGCCATGACAATGAAGGAAGGGAGCCGCATCAATCTAAATTCTTTGACACGGACTATGATTGTTGATGTAAAGGCTGCAACAGGAATACCTATGACGTTAACAACATCGGGGAGGTAATAACAGTGGAGTTGGGATAGGTTCTGGAACGACTAAGGCTACTCATCCTGAAAGTGGTGCTCGAAGCAAATTCTAGCATGTCAACATTGTTTTTGTTTCAGAGCGCTTAGACTGACTTCGCCTGACTCCAAAACTCTATTATGTCCCTATGAAGTCCGTCAAGACTGCTGACTATGGTTATCTCTCTAACGGTGTCATCCCAGTGACGTAGCACAGCCACCCAAGAATACATGTGGCAAATGTGAGTCTTCGCCAACCTGAAGAGCTCAGCACCATTGTGAACCTGCACTGTCGCTTCAAGATCCTCTCACTCTTATGCGCATTCCTTCCTTCAGTAGCACCAAGCAATGATATGTGCATGATTTATTCCTAAAATAGTATGCATCGATTTGTGCAATGGCGATGTCTTATTCGGAGTGACGATCATTCTCCCTACTAGTATCATTTGCTACAAACCAAAGCAAAGCACCAAAAACATTTTCCAATAATTGTTTTCTCTACCCCCTAATTGATTCGTTGAGCGCCACGACAAAGTCGAGGTAGATCATTCCGACATCGGAGCTATAAAAGACAAAGAAGGTTGGGCTTTTGAAGTACTAGTTGGAGCTCGTGAAGAGGAATTATTGTGATAGATATAAAATTGCACAGTATTCAATGTCGCTCTCGTTGGCAAAGATTTTGAGTCTCATGTTGGGCATTCTCACCATTTCGTTGGACAATTACAAATCGTCACTCGCTGCAACAAGGAACGCCATGGACATCTCCATGCAAAACATCTTATCGTAAGACTTGTAGTCAATTCTGCAGCAGCCATGCCTTGCTCCAAAACTCGGCAATAGATTGGGCGATTTTTTCGCCTCCCAAAATCTAGAGGTAGTGGGAGATCTCTGCCACATTTGCCAAGTGTCATGAGGAGCTAAAGCTTAGAGACCAACATGCAATCCAACAAATTTGAAGTGCACCTATATGTATTTATACCTTCATACGTGTCCAAGAACAACACAGTTGGCAGTTTCTGCGTACAAAAGCAAGGCACGTAGAGCCAGTTGGACTGAAGTTCAACGTACCAAGCTATGAAGGGAAAAATCGATTTTCATGGCTATTTGGACCTAACAATGCTTGTAGCTCACCTGGAGACAAGGCGTGTGCAAAGAGTTATGAATTCTCAGGTCACAAGTTCAATTCATGGCCTCCTCTTTTCTTTTTCTTTAAAATGTATTTTCCTTCTTTGTGCACCTAAAGTCTAGTAGCAAAGATGGCAAGTGAACACATAGCATGAAATTTTAAAGTAGATGTCTTGAGTTCAAAACTCATTGAGGGTACATTTTCAAAAAAAAAATACTCTCTTAAGAATTTTTTTATTCAAAATCTTTAATTTATAATTAAAAAAAGGAAGAGGAAAAATTTTTCCTTTCAAAAAAAAAAAAGAGGGAGGAGGATGAAGAAGAAAAAAATGTGTCTTGTGTAAATTCTTTCATGTTGTAAGGTGCAAGTAGGAGAGTTAAGAGTTGGCACTTTATTAAAATAAAATAAAAACAAGTATGCATTTTTAAAGGTCAAGGGGTCAAAAACTATTAAGACCAATATTTTATTACTACCTTAGGACAACAATTATTTTTGTAAATTTTTCAAACTGTAGTGCATATTTGTAAAATTAAAAAAAAAGGTAGTACAATTTAATTATAAAAGGTGCATTTTCTGCAATGACCGACACCTTAGTATTTTTCATAAATCACCTTAATATTCACATGGGAAAAGCAAAGAGAAACCAAGACAAGAATCAATCAAAAGTTCAAAAGTGTGCAACACTAGATAAGGGCCTTTATTTCCCTAAAGGTAAAGATCTTTATGAAGATAGACAATTCATAACACTAAGGCACTGTTTGCAAACCATTCTCAAAGGCATGTTTGTGAAGATCTTCTTGAAAATGGTGTTACAATCCCTATAGATGTTGTGAGGACAGTATACATGGCATTAATCACACTTGACATCTTTAAGCGTAAAAAGCAAGGGGAAACAAATGAGAAGTTGAAGGTCAAGTCCATGGTGGAACATACTTGTTGTGACACAAGCAACCTCAAGCCTATGATGGTGCATGCTTGTTGTGACACAAGCGACCTTATCAAAAGGACAAATTTCGCTTGTGATACTAATGACTTGAATGCTATTGATGATAGTTGTGTTGATTGGGTTGGCCATGACAAAGGCCATATTGCTAAATATAATAATAATAATGAAGGTGTTGAAAGCCATGTTGAAGAACAAGAACTTGGGTGCTTTGAAAAGCACACCAAAGGAATTGGCTCAAAGCTAATGAAACAAATGGGTTATAATGGCACAAGATTGGGAAAATATGGGCAAGGCATAAGAGAGCCCATAACACCAAATATAAGGCCAAAGAATGAAGGCCTTGGTTATGATGGTCAAATAAAAGAAGTGTGACCAAGTTTGTGAACAAAGAAACCTATGAAACCTCTAGAATAAATTGTTGTAGTCAATGTGGACGATCTAGACATGTGACAGCTAGGTGTTGGAATCTGCATCCTTGTAAGATCTGTAGAGGTACTAATCAATCTTCAAAAGATTGTTGGCATAAAGCAAAAATGACCGACAAGATACATGTTGATTGTGGATGGACAGATGTCACACAATGGGACAAAATGAAAGAAATGTTGAATGGTTTCTACAAAAGAAGGTTTTGTTCTCAAAAGAGGGCAAGACGGAATTTGGTGATTGAGAGAAATCATAAATTTCCCATGGAACAATGTAATCTTGGGATTCTTTGAGCTATGCTCAGAAAGCATCCAGAGGCAAACCCAAAAGTAGACCTAGAGGCAATAACCCAAAGGCAAATCTAGAGGCAGACCTAGAGGCGATGACACAAAGGCAAACCTAGAGGCAATGACCCAAAGGTAGACCTAGAGGCAGACCTAGAGGCGATGACCTAGAGGCAGACCTAGAAGTGATGACCCAAAGGCGGACCTAGAGGTAGACCCAGAGCCAATAGCCAGAGCCAAAGCCCAAGCCAAAGCATGAGCCAAAGCCCAAGCCATTAACAAAGCATTCACCAAATCCAGACCACAATTTCATTGTTCTCTCCTCTACATTAAGGGGGGTTAGTCATATGTGCTATAACAAATATTGTAATAAGGGGGAGATGTTAGCCTATTACTCCATTATTTGATTTATTTGCAATATGTGAGGTGTACTTATCTCACGGAGATAACCTCTAGAAGCTGGTATGTTTAAGGAAGATTTGTTTGTTGTAACTAAAAGCTTATTTAGGAAGATAGTTACAACTCTTGGCTAAGATTAGCCAGTATGATGTATTTTTTAATTACGAACAATGAATGAATTAATTCAATTTTTGTAATAACCCACCCTGTTTGTTGTTTTGCTTTTCTGCTTTATGAATTTTTTTTGTGTTTTCGGGATGTTTTGTTTTTTGTGTTTTTGCTTGCAAGAAATGAGAATGCAGAAAATGAAATGAAACGAACATAAACTAAGATTGAACTGAAATGAAATATCATATATTATTAACAAGAGGGATTCAGAGGTACATGGAATGGTCATATAGACCGAAGATGCAGATAATAATGCCAACCCAGATGCTGAAATCCCCTCCGAAGCCAAACCCAGAAAATTCAAACCCTAGCGCCATTGCTGAAAATGCAACCCCAAACTGTACGGCCCCCTTGGAATGGTACGGCCAGCATAGAAAAATGTGCACATCTCCAAAAATGCTTGAAATCACCACAAAGGGTCGCCCAGGCATGTCATCTCCAATGCCAAAATACCCAAAATGATTTGATGTCTTCGTTGAGAGTTGTGAGCAAAAAGGTAGGGCTGGAAACCCTAGTGTGGTACGGCCAATACTGCAGAAATTTCGTCCTCACAAAAGCTTGAAACCCTTGCACAGGCCAAAGTCTCCAGTTTCATGAAATGAGCAAACAAAAATGAGCATGAAATGAAGAAATTTCACTTTTTATATTTCCTCCAGAAGGCTACGCCCCTCTTGGGCAAATAAACTTAATTTTAATTTAATTTCATTTCATCCCCTTATGTCTCTCAAATGGAACCCCAATTTTAAGTTATAACATTAGACACTTTTTAAATTTAATCCTTATGTCCCCTTTTTGGCCCCATTCACAAAATACATTAGGAAATATAAAGTTAAATCTTTAATTTAACTTTAAGTTATTTCAACGACAAAATATTTAATATTTTGGTCCATGCCGCTCAAAACCACCAACCGAGGGTGGAAACGGATACCCAATTGGAAAACGCATCAAACCCATCTCTCCGTTTCGCAGGACCCACCATGAACTGACTTACTAAAAATAGTAAGTGAGGCCCAAAACACCCCAAACCACTCCAGAAACTGGCAACCGGCAACAAGCAACACGTCCAAACATCGAACTCATCCCCAAAAGGCTCCCACACACAACCATTAGCCTATGGGAACCCGAGAGTAGGCTAACCCAAGCAACAACTGCTAGTTGATTAGAGAGGGGACATTACAATGTTTTTCTTCCAACATGCTAAAGTCAGGAGTCGCCAAAACTAGTGTGACACACATAGCTTCTTTGAGGGCTCGGAAGGCCTGGAAAGTAGCTTCAAACCAAACAAAGGCATCCTTTTTAGTAAGAGCAGTGAGAGGAGCAGCATCTTCCCATAGTTACAGACAATTTTTTTGTAGTAGCTTGTGAGTCCTAAAAATCCACAGAGCTATTTAAGGGATTTGAGCAAGGGCCAAACTTGCATAGCTTTAATCTTGTCAGAAACTACCTTGACTACTTCTTGAGATACTATATGTCCCAAGTATTCTACCTCTTGGACCGCAAAGAAACATTTGGACCTTCTGAGAGAAAGTTTTTCCCTTTGTAATAGGTGAAGAACTTTTTCAACATTAACTAAATGATCCTTCTAGGACTTACTATAAATTAAATTATCATCAAAGAAAACCAAGACAAACTTGCAAAGGAAAGGGCAAAAAACAGAGTTCATGAGACTTTGGAAAGTGGAAGGAGCATTAGTGAGACCAAAAGGCATGACTAGGAATTCATAATGACCCTCATGAGTATGAAAAGCAGACTTGGGGATATCCTCTTCTCTAACCCTAATTTGATGAAACCCAGAGTGCAAGTCTAGTTTTGTAAAGTATCCAACACCATGTAATTCATCCAACAAATCATCTATAACATGATAGGAAACTTATCTTTGATAGTGATCTTGTTGAGAGGACGGAAATCAAGACACATGCACCATGAGTTATCCTTGCGTCGTACCATCACCAGTGGAGAGGATTATGGACTAGAGCTTGGACGAATGATTCCTTGCTCTAACATTTCTTGAACTAGCTTCTCAATTTCTGACTTTTGGGGTTGGGGATAGCGGTAAGGATGCACATTAGGAGGTTGACTTCCCGAAATAAGGTGGATGGCATGATCATGTGTGTGCTTAGGAGGGATACCCGTGGGCTTATTAAAGACAACCTCATAGGGATCCACAATGTTTTGTAAATATGATGGAATAGCTGGAAGAAGTGGCTCTAAATACTGAACCTCCATGCAATTGATTTGAGCGAAGAACCCACAACCACCTTTCTTCAATATCTTTTCCATGCTATGTGATCTAACCACATTGGAAGGAGGCGATTGGATTCCTTTGAGACAAATGACTTTTCCATTCTTTGTCCACTCGACATATAATTGGTGCAGATTACCAAGCTGAGATAGCTATTGTGCTCCCAAGACGACATTTAAACTACGTAGGTTCATGGAAAAGAGATCACCTGACCAAGTATAATCCCCCATTTGGATGTTAACTTTAGTTGTTTGATCCACAGACTAAGCAGTACCCCCATTTGCAATTAAGACTTGAAATTTATTCTGATTTGAAGTATTGATATACAAGCCCAAAGACTTTGATGTTATGTCTGTTATCAGAATCAATCAATACATTGACACGAAGTTTACTAAATCCTTGTACCTTCATAATGTGGTGAGCAAAGAGAACCATGCTAGAGAACCATGGTATCATCCTTTTGTTCTACTTTGTCTACTTTTGTTGATTGCTCCTGCTATACTAAATTTTCATCTTCATATACAGTTGTGTCTTCACCTTCCACTTGAAAGTTACAACGTTCTTCACAGGCCTGATCTTGGGGATGATGAGAACGACATTTGAAATGGAAAAACGAAAAATCCCTAGGAACACTCACTATTGCAGTAAGGACGATGAGAGTTGATGTCGCAGCTATATGGGGGACCAGAATCTTGGAGCTTTTGTTCTACTACCAAAGCTACACGTTGAGCGTCATCGGGAGTAAAGGGATCGTGCATGTCAATTTCCCTCCAAATTTTATCCTTAAGACCCGAGCAAGAGGCCAAGACCACCACCGTTGGATTCAATTGGTGAGTATAGATGAGAAGACTAGTGAACTCGGTGCAATACTCCTCCACTATTCCTGTTTGCTTAGTTTGAATAAGACATACCACATATGATGTGGAAGATCCCTTGTCAAATCTTTGGAGAAATTGTTCTTAGAAGTCAGGCCACAAAAGAGGACCACTTGGTTGGTAGAGCTACCACAACAACCATTGATAATCTTGGGTACCCAATTTAGAAGCTGCTAATGCAACACAACTTGCTTCAGGAACATGGTACAGATGGACAAGGCCTTCCATTTTGGCCAGCCATCCTCGAGGATAGATACCTTCAAATATGGGCATGTCGATGCGAGGAACAAGAATGTCAAGAGGCCATTCAAGGAAATTAGAAGCACCTCCTATTGTGGAATCCAAATCAGAAGCAAAGCCTAGGTTGTAAGGACCAAAAATTGGAGGATTATGACTAGGTGGTGGTTGTGGAAGAACACTAGTATTTGGTGCTTGATGAATGGTCGGAGGCTATTGCCCAATGATTTGTTGTGACCCTTGGACCAAAGGTGACATAGCAATGGATATATGTAGGAGTCTTTCGATGTTATTCAAGGACTTGGCCATGGAAGAAATTGATTGGTCTTGACTACTCAAGGTCTTGGACATGGAAGTAATTGATTAGTCTTGACTATTCAAGGTATTGACAATGGAAGTAATTGTTTGTTCTTGATACAAAAGATATTCACGTAGATTAGGGTCAATAGTACTGGGAAAAGGATTACTAATTGGAGGGGTGGCAGGAGGAGTGACCAGAGGAGAGTTACTGGGAGGAGAAGAGGAAGAACTTGAGGCGTTGGGAGGGAATGAAGCCGTGGTGTTTAAGGAAGAAAGAATACGTTGTCAACTCTATTGATATTAGGGGGAGTGTTGTGATGCTTATCAAGATTTTTGGGTTGGCACTTTTTAATGCTCATACACACATCCTCTAAATGAACAATACACTATCATCAACCGTTGACTCGTGCCCAACCAGTAGGGGCAGCAGGTTCACTCATGCACTAGGGACAATTGAAGAACTCAAACAAATACTTGGAATGCTACTGAAAAAAAATGTTGTGAAAAATACCTTTTATTTTTATCAGCTTGAAGAGAATCACAAAGAGATAGGTCTTCCTCAAAGAGCAACACCCAATAGTTCTCTTTTTTCCTTTAAATTTTTATTATTTTTTCCTTTCTTTTCTTTTTTTTTTTTAATTTTTTTTCTTTCTTTTCTTTTTTTAAATTTATTTTTTATTATATATTAATATTTAAATAATAAAAGGAAAAGAAACGTGGGGGGTGAAGAAGCAGAGAGGAGAGGGGCTACATGGGGAGAAACAAGTGGGTCTCAAAACCCTAAACTGACCTAGGATTTGCTTTGTTTTTTATTTTTTGATCGGGTTCGAGAAAAGGATGTAACAACAACAAACTCAAAATATTCTAGAAGATCATCCGACAGGGTACCTGAAATTTTAAAGATCACGATGGAAGAGGGAAGAAAGTAGAGAGGGGAGGGCTCTGGTCCCTCCCCTACTCCCCCTCCCATGGCTCCTGGTTTCTGCCCAGTCCCTGGCTCAACCCAGGTCATCCCTCCCGGGGAGTGGTTGTTTGCAGATGATCTCCTGGGGGGAGATCCTTCTCCACTATCTGCGCCCCTCCCGGCCGGCTAGGGTTTCTTTGGTTGTTTTTTCGGACTGGTGCTTCCCAGGGATCCCTGTTTGGTTGGGGATCCCTTCCCTTTTTCCCTCAGGCTTCCTCTTGGGGTTTTTTGCAGGTTATTCGCGTGGATTTGGTCCCCTGCGTTTCTCGGTGCGGTGGAGGTGACGGTTTAGGGTTTGGACAGCTTCCCCCTTTTTCTTGTGAATCCTCGGCGGGCTCTGTGCTTGGACGGGATTCTTGGTCCCTGCTGCTGGGATCCTCTTCTGTTTTCCTGGGGCGGGTTCCTTGTGGTACAACTCTTTGGTCACTTCCTGATGGGCTGGATCCTCTCTGTGCTGGCTGTCGGCTTCCTACAGGATGGCTCTCGCTGAACGGAATGTTTTCCTGGTGGGCGGCTGGTTTCTCCACAAGGCGGGATCCGCCAAATCCGTCGGTTTTCCCGCGAGGCGGGATCCTTTCTTTTCTGCTGGTTTCCCGGATGGCGGGATTTCCTTGTTGCTTCCCGCTATGCGGGACTGTTTGTGGTGGTTTTGACTGCTTCCCGCGAGGCGGGATTTTATTGTAACGGTTTTTCTTTGCTTCCTGCTGGGCGAGATCTTCTCGATGGTGGTTTTTGGCTACTCCCCCCTGGGCGGGATCTCCAAAACTACTTTCTTTCTTATTTGTTTGTTTCCCGCTGAGAGGGATTGTTTCATGCTTACTGTTACCGCTGGGCGGGATTTCTGTTTTGGTGTTCAGTTTCAAGGGATTGATGCCCTAGGCCCATTGCTTATGTAATCAGGTTTTGGGATCCTTGTTAAAACCCGCTGTAAATACAAACACTACTTACCAAAAAAAATATTCTAGAAGATAATTACACTAGAAGATGGACCTATATATATATATATGAAATAAAATTACCAGGAAATAGGCAGCAATAATGTTTTGTACGGCTGACTTCATAGGGTCATATCTCCCTCAATATAGCTCGAATTCCTTCATATGATCACTTGTTTTAAAGCTCTTCAAATTCCAAACAAAATGACACAAGAATCATCTAACCAACCACCAAATTGAAAGATATGAAGTTATTTGTTTTTGATGAATTTTTGCGCAGCCCAAAAAACAGTTTCGATAACCCAACTTCAAATAGCCATAACTCCTTCAATATTAATCAGAATTTAACATATCACCAGTCATTTTTATAGTACTCAAAATGATCCACACAATGGTGTAAGACTATTTTGAATATGACTGCTGGAAAAAAAAAAAGATATAGCTTCCGCAAGATGAGACGTTTTCTGGAGAAAAAAATTGCCCTAATTCTACAATCCACCAAAAAAAAACAATCCCCATTGTGCCAGAATTGTCGATCTGATACCACTTGTTACGAAACAACTTCAAGAATTTCAGCAATAGCAGTAGCAATCCAATAATATGCAAAATCAATACCCAAATGATAATAATAATTCAAAAACAATTGCCAGAAAATCAAAAACGCAATAATCAAATTCCAGATTCAAATCAATGCAAATCCTTAGTCACTTAGAGAGGGCATAGTCTCATATGTGCAGAAGACGTGACTCAAATTCGAAAATGAAAAATGATTCCAACTACCACATAATTCTTCCTATTTATAGATTAAATCAACATTAACCCTACCTAACCCTAATGCTCAAGGGTTGACAGTCTAAACCTAGGGCCGGAGCTAATAAAAATAAAGATAGGCGACATAGCTATATTGGAACCATTACACTTCACCACAATGATCCACTTGACAAAGTGGCCTATCAGACTCATCATAAAATTTTGGGAACAAAAGGTGCTTAGGAACAAGATGCCTTGGCAATATCACATTCAATTCATTCCCAATCACTTCCATAAAGTCTATTAAAGCAGCCAGATAGCTTATGTAATATTTTTGTCTTTCTTTTATTTTCCTAGCATCAGGTGATTGCTTTCTGGACATGGTGATCATTTCATCCTGCAAAGGAAAGCCAACCCCAATCACAATGTCTTCAACTGCCATGCCTTCTAACACCTTTTGGGTGTTATGACAGGTCCTACATTCACTAGACTCCAGAATTTCAATGACGACTTTAATCCTCTTGTTGGTATGTCCCTCGCCACTCCAATACCTGGGTTCGATTAGCCATCATTTAAAGCTTGAAGAAACCCTTAATTCAATGCATTGATCAAATTCCTTCTAATAGTCATTTTCAGTCTTCTGTGCTTTATAGGAAGGGAGCTTAGACTATGGAGAGCTGTGTTTCACAAGAACAAGAAACTTACCTTCTCTCAAAGAGGATTTTTAGTATTTCAGTTTAATATCTTCTACAATGATAATGGAGCTCCCTTCAATTTCCACCTCATTCCAAGCCTTTTCATGGCAACTCTGGTCCCCTTGCAGAGGGGTCTAGCCTCCTGAACATTATTCAAAACAATGCCATAGTATTCCACACAGACAAGCAAGATAGATTTATTTCAATCATTAAAGACTCGATCCCCACAAACCTGACCTTGATTGTTTTAGATGTGCCAGTATAATTGAGTAGGATTAGGCACTAGGTAGGAGAGTTCCATTTAACCAAATATTTTTAATCTTGCATAAACATTTTTATCAAGAAAGGTAAAAGATAAAGGTAAAGTAGTTTTTAACGTCCGTGAAGCCATAGGTCATATGAATAATGAGACAACCCTCATGGAGGATGTTGTTTACCCAATATATAGTTATTGAAGCATCATACTCCAGTTACCAAAGTATGGTTTACAACCCTACCCTCTGCATGATTTGAACCTTGGACCTCTATTCAGAGTTCCAAAGTCTCCACCGTTAGGCCTGCTCAGGTTTGTTTTGGAAAATAAACTTCTTTAATCATACGTATTTTTATTAATTTCTCAATATTATCAAATAAGCTTTAGCCTGTATCAAGAAAAGGTTAAACTTGTTTAATAACCCCTATTGACTCCCAAAACAAATCACAGATGGGGGGTAAGAATTTTTATCTGTAAGAGGAAGAAATCATGGTGTCTTCTACACAGCACCCTCCCCAAAATAGGGGCTCCCTTGAATAGGGCTAATTAAACTGACAGCACCACTTGCACATCAACGTATGCTGCTTACTTGGCAGTCACCCTAATTGTCTCAATATCTTGGGATGAATCCTAATATCCTACTTCAATGCTTTAATTACATTCTGCACTGAGGCAGAAACCACCTCCCTTTCCTCATGAGTAATGCAATTGTCCTTCCTTGCTTTTTCAATCCATTTCAAGGCTGGAAATTGTTTGTTTTTCCAAAGAAGAGGTAATTATGCAGCAGAATCCCTCATCAAGGTATTCAGCAAGCTCTTCGGGGAACACAGAAAGGACAGCTGATGACTCTGGATAGAATCATCAGACCAGAATTGAAACAGTAATGTGTCTCTAAGCCTAATGACCTTCTTCATGCAAAATTTGATCTGCCAATGGTGACACCACCTCCCTAACTAATTAGGGCCTTATCCAGATCTTAGCCAGTCTTGGCATGAGTTGGAGGTCGTTTGGGCTCTAGAAGCTTGTGACATATTTATCTTTGTACTTCTCTCTCACATTTTCAAAATAATTGATTTTACATACTGTTCCTTCATGCAAGTCAGAATAATCCTGACAATGCTTCAGAAAATGTTTTTCCTGTGAATGCATGTGGTATCCACAATCAATGCTATAATAACACTTGAAGTGGTACAAAGGCAAACAAATTGTATAGAACACAGACTATTTTTATTAATACAATAGTATACTGCAACAGGATATTGAATACAATGAGAGGCATCATATGACATCAATGGTGCAGATAAGAGCAATCACACACTTCAAACAAAGCTGGTAATTTAACTAAATCATAATTAAATGTCAAACAAAACAAATTGAAAAGTGTACCCAAAATGTTTCACTTTTATAAGTCAAATTCCTAATGAAAATCCCAACAAGTTGACATGGATGACACTATTATGATACCATTATCCAAGCTACAAGTCAGCCTATATAAATAGTTCCAATTATAGATCAGGTGTTATACATAAAAACTTGTTAATAGTGTTCTTGACGCTTAGAGTTAATTCAAATATAGCGTTGTTAAATATCCTATAAAATCTCTTGAAATATATTTTATAATAGCAGAATCTTGTAGTTGTGATGCTTACAATTTGCTTAAAACCCTTTGGTTTTATCAACAGTCTTAATATCACCACATGGCTTCGGCAAGGAGTATACCGGTCTTTTATAGTTAATCAACTTGAACATAGAGCTTTTGCATCTTTAGTAAGCTCTTCAAATATACATCGTAATGGCATGTATACATGGTTAATATTCTCGTAGTGTACAAAATATTTATCACTTCAATTGTCCCAAAGCAATCCAATTACTTATCTTCAACAAGTTAATTTCCAATATTTTACAAGAATTAAGTTCTAAAAACCATCAAGAACAAAAGGGAGGAAAAATGTTAAATGCACATGAATGCATCCCTTACCTAATGAGGTATTTTGACTTCAGCTCCTAATCGACAACATTGCCTATCATAAAATTTATTTTACATGGAAAATTTGCAAAAATGCAAGATGAAATATACATGCGGCAAATTGGGTCATAATATGTATCTCTTATGTAATATCAGATACGTGTACCATTTATGTATTCACCTTAGTTTTGATTCCTTATTTGCATTGTGCTAACAAGGTGTAATGATTCAATTCTTTGATCCTAGCTTCTGATTTACCATTGGCACATGGATAACATACATTGACATTTAGAAGACACAAAATGCAAAAGTAAGATATACCCTCATGTCCAAAGCCAAAATGTTAATGATTCTTCCCCTATGCTACAACTGAAGTTCAGCACAGTCCTACAAAGTACACATGCCCACTCAATCCCAAGCAAACCTTACAGTTCTTATCCTATAATGCAGTCAAAGATGATTTCAGGGAGGGATAAGCTAAGCACCATACTTACCATGTTCAGAAAATTTGGTCCAAATGGAGGGCAAAAAAGTTTGACAGTTTGGGGTTTCGAAAAAAAGAAAGTTTGATTTGATTCGGGAAATTACAAATAAATAAAATAATATTTATAAAGCAAACTGTATAAATGTAATCAAATGGCATGAACTCAACCAGTTAAATTCCTCGACTTTAAAGGAGGAGACCCAAGTTCGAATCTTGCCAAGTGATACAAGCATAACTGCCAAGCTGTTATAATACCACCATGTGGTCAAGTTGTAATACAGGTGGGGCCTGTTTCAATCCCATATAACCAATTTAATATATTGTGTCTAAAGGGCCAAACCAAACTGGACCACTCTGGTCAGCCTAAGAAGTCCATATTTGGGCCTGGTTCAGACGAACTGTATAACTATGCTAAGCACAATCAATCAAGATTAATATGTAGGTAAGTATTCCTTCAGAGTTTTCCATCTATGTCCAAGGAACTAAAACAAATCAAGGGCATACGCTTCAGAAAAAGAATAGATAAGATGACTAGAAATGTAAGTCATCAAAATGAAGGCAAATTGAAATTCACGTGTTCAAAAAACACGAAAGCCACAACATACAGACAAATTTACTACTTTAAGGAAATTGATAATATTCTCACCTGTGTCCAGCATCCAGAAGTCTCCCAACCTGATACAAGGAAAATGTCACTTAAGTATGCATTGTTCATGACAAGAAAACAACACCACTTCTAACTGAATGTTTGTGTAATTTAAGAGAGGGACATCTTGATAAAAATATAGTGAAAAATAGGATCAGACCAGAATCACAGGAAACTAAAGATAAACAAACCGTTTTCGGCCAGAACGTCCACCAAAAACAAACATGTGACAGTCTATAGCCACTGCAACATGAAAAGCACGTGGACATGGACCTACTTGTCCATCACTTTCATTTCCCGTACACTCTGGCTCAAACCAGAGTCTGTTTTCTGTAAATCCAGACAAAATGGTACAATTAAGACGAAAGAAGATATAGCTATACATGGCATGAAACACACCCCAATAAGATAACTTGGAAATCTGGCACATTGCATATGACAAAAGCCTTTTCCCCGGTAAGATAACTTGGCAAGTTGACACCAAGCATAAAAGGAGTTTTCAATATCAAAGCACCTCACTGAAAGCAAAAGAAAACTTGCTAGATTTATCTGCACAAATTTCTAAGAAAAATTACATGATTTCCAGTTATCAGCAATGGTTATGTACCTTTTGAAAAGAATCAAGCATCTAAATGTTGACGCAAGGAATATATTACAAGATAATTTTTAAGTTCTAAAAGGACATTTTCTTTCAGTCTAATCATATGAAAATTGGGCTCGTTGGCATTCAAAGGCCTCTATAGTCATAATCATGACATAACTTAGATGGTGAGAGTAAGTCGCTGCTATAAATCCTACAATGAGCATCAAGAGCAGATTACTGCCAAGTGCCTGATCAATGATTCACAAAAGCACAAAACACTACAGCTGAACACTCGACCAATCGAGGATAACACTGTCTTGATGAAGTTTCAAAACATGTAAATGCAATTCATCGAGGAAAAGAAAAATAAGTCTTGCAGACTCTCAAGATGATGCAAATTTCAAGGGGGTACTGTCATGACTAGTCGCATATTATTTCAGAAGACACTCTCCATCAACCATAAACATTTTTCTGCACCAGCTAGTTTTCATAAAAGAAATCTAGGAGAGTCATTAAAGGTAGCAAAGGATTGCATCATTGTTAACATTCTTATAATTATTTAAGTTCTTGACAGCGTAACCCAGTCACTTCTAAATAAAAATTTTATGATAATTTGAAAAAAATACAAACTCTAAGAATCAAGATCCCTTAATGGACAAAGGGACCACAGAGGCAAAATACATGCAAGGAGATGATAGTTGTACGGATGTGCTTGGTGTGCTTCATTTCCTTAGTTTTCAATGAAACTTAGGGAGGAAACTTGCTTCATTTAATAATTACAAAGCCCGTAAAAACTCTGAACAATAAACCAAAACCCAAACCATTAACACTAATTGGGAGATGCCTCTGGACTACAAGAATATGGATTAACAAGGTTTTCTTGCTCTTCCAAATGAAAATGCTTACATGGAGAGTGGCTATGTGATATGGCAAATAACTTTGCTGCATTCTGCTCAGGATCCACCAATGTGCTGACAGGTAAAATCAGAAATTTAATGGTAGTAGCGATCTCTGCCTTCAATTGAACATTCTCGGCATGTAGTAACTCTCTGCCATTTTAAAAAATTCAGGTTCAATTTAAGCAAATTCTCATGGCTAGCAGGCCAGCCATCATTATATTAATATATTGCTTTCCCTCATGCTTAACTACCCTTTATTGTATTTATGTTTTGTATTGTTCCTTTTCTTTATACAGTTTATAACACTTGATAAGAATAACCTGATGGTATTTGGAACACTCCAACCATTTGTTTGTGTCAAAGCAACAATTAAATCAATATCTTGCTGATCCTTCAGAATAAACCAAGGAAACAGGGTTCGTGCACCCGGTTGGCTGGGTGCGCGAACCCGCACCCGCAACCGCACCGGGTGCGCGGATGCGGGAACGGGTGCGGCTGGGCCGAACCCTGTCAGACAGGGTTCAGCTCAGCCGAACCTTGCGGCCAGTTAGGGTTTGGCCAGCCGAACCCTGCCCTA
Source organism: Wollemia nobilis (assembly GCA_028583015.1). NCBI lineage: Eukaryota > Viridiplantae > Streptophyta > Pinopsida > Araucariales > Araucariaceae > Wollemia > Wollemia nobilis. The sequence goes on from JAQPPZ010002512.1 coordinate 2,843,353, forward strand.
TTTGGGCAATGAAATGCATAAATTTTTTTTTTTTTTTTAGTTATTAGGTGGGCCCAGCCACACCCTGGCTTTAAAAAATTGAAAAAAAAAAAAAAAATTTAAAGTTAATATTTTAAAGTTTTTTACTTTTTAATTAAATTAATTTTATATTTTAAAGTTTTTTACTATTTAGTATTTAGGTGGGCCCAGCCCAGCCATGGGCCCACCCAGCCCATACAGGCTTTAAAAGAAAATAAAAAATAAAACTTAAAACTAAAACTCTAAAAGTTAAAATTTAAAAAGTAAAAGTTAAAACATTTTATTTTTATTTTTATTTTTAAAAGTTTATAGTTTATAGTTTAAACTTTATACGTTAAACTTTTTAGTTTTTTATAATAAAATTATAAACATTAAATTATAATGTATAAAGTGGACTCCAATAGTGAATTGGAGTCCACTTCTATATAAACCATTCTATTAGGGTTTTTACTTCATTTTAACTATTTGCACAAGTGAAAAGGCAAGAGACGGCACTTCCGACAGACAGGCAAGACTAAGACTTAGACTTCGGACAGCAGATAAGAGACAAGAAAGGCTGAGACGCAGACTTCGGACAGCACTATATTTGATGTTATTTTTGTACATGCACTACTATATTTTGTTATTTTTGTACATGCACTACTATATTTTGTTATTTTTGTACATGCACTACTATATATTGTACATGCATTATTTGAGGAGGGCCTATATATTGTTGTCTTTTTATGACTTTGACATCCTGTTGAATATCATATATGCTTTTATGATGCCAATGTGTATGATTTATTTATTTATTTTGTAATGTGTATGATTTATTTATTTACAAAATAAATAAATAAATCATACACATTACAAAATAAATAAATAAATCATACACATTGGCATCATAAAAGCATATATGATATTCAACGGGATGTCAAAGTCATAAAAAGACATATATATATAATATATATATATATATATATATATATATATATATATATTTTATATTAAAAATTAGCCGCACCCGCACCCGACGAACCCTATTTTTGGCGGGGGCCGCACCCGCACCCGCTCCCGCACCCCCGATTCCCGCCGCACCCGCACCCCCGCACCTGGTAACCTTGGAATAAACGTAATCTAAGCTTCAATTGTTTTACAATAAGCATCTTGCTGAAGATAATAAATGAGAACAATGAGGAGATCAAAGCATGGCCAATGACGAGTAATCCACGCATGCAGTTGCCCCCTCAGGATGAGGATGGAAGCCAGAAGCTGCAAGTGATGTAGATTATTTTGATGTCATTGACAAAGGGCCAAGTTAAGATGAGTATAAAGATGAAGAAAATCTGATTCAGCTAGAAAGGCTGACATTCTAGATGTAATCGATGCTGGTTGTCCATTTAGTGGTGCGCAAAGTGAAAGTCCAACATGTGAGCAACTGCAGAATAGTGCATCTGATATTGTGTAAGATAGGACTCCACCATAGGAGTAACTCTAGGCGGTAAATCTGACAGTTCAGAGGTGAGAGTCCAACACAAAAGCAACTGCAAGTTGGTGCATTGAACGGTGCACAAGAGAGGAGTCCACATGAGAGCAATTGTAAAGTGGTGCATCTCAATATGTGCAGGACAGAAGTATGCCATGGAAGCAATTATTGTTGAATCAACCAAATCACCTCATTAGAATGATGACCAGTGTTGGGGTGATGCAGAAGTGTACCAAGTTTCATGGTAATGAAAGGAGGGAGCAGTCCGACGTTGTAAAACCTGCTTCATGATTTGGAAGGCTAATGGACAGACGAATGAGGTCAATTGGAGTCTGCTATTTCCTATGACATTGAGTGGGATTAGAGTGGACTAGTATGCAGAACTGCCAAAAGACACGAACCAGACCTTGGGGAAGTTGAATGCACCCTTCAAGAAGGTATTTAAGTTGTTGCATAATGACGATGAGGTCATCGCAGAAATCCGTAAAACAAATCAAAGAAAGATAGAGTATTTTTTGGGTCTTACAACCGGGGGCTGAAACTGGTGGTCAACCAAATAGAGGAACCATCAGACAGACTGAAGAGAAGGAAGTTCATGGAGGGCCTTCTTCTTAAGTATAATAAGATCAAGATGGTCCTTACAATGTCATATCAAGAGGCCCTCGAGTGAGCCATAAACTTACCAAGCGAGTCAAAGACATCATCCAGATCTTGGGGTGGAGAAGCCGACAATTCAAAGGCAAGAGTAACAACTCCAAGAACAAGAGTGACACGAAGAACAAGAGTGATGGGAAAGGAACATCAACAAATGATGCACATGTTTCACAACAATGAAAACGAATGGTGCAATAACTCCAAAGAGATGGGACAAACATTCTATGATAATTATGAAGTGAAAGGACATTTGACAAATAAATGCCCCTTTAATTTGACAAATAATCAAGAAGTGTACATGACATAGAGGGAGAATGTTTCCAAAGAAGACAACAATAGTGGTGGGTTTCTTAACAACCATCGAGGCAACAAAGTAATTTGAATTAGGTATGACATGAAAAGCAAACCAATTATTCAGTATCATGAATGTCATCCATGGGGGCACTTTTCCCAAGAATGCCAAAATAGCACAAGTCAAATGGACAAATGGTGTGCAAAGGGCTTGAGAATCATGAGGAGAATCACAAAGCTATGGATAATGTGCACTTTATTAAATAGAATTCAAGGAGGTAGAGCAAATCATGAGGGATGACCGATGAATGCAAGAGCAAATTGTGCGACCACTGACAAAAACACAACCAAAGGAGTCTAGCAACACCTTAGAGAGGGACATTGCCATATGGGTTGAGTATGATCAGAATTGAAATGACATAACCAACCACCACACCAAAGACAAACAAGAGGAAAAGTGCAATCCGGAAGAAGCAAGATGCCATTTTGACAAGCAATACTATCTAGCCAATGATGCAAGTCGCCTAATTGAGGACAAAGGTCATTCAGACAATGGAAGCTATTGTCTAAATAGGGAAGCAAAATGTCTAGATGAAGAATGTCCTCCCAATGAAAAGGTAAGACATGCAAAAAAATGGGGGTTGTTTTCCAAATAGAAGGGAATGCAATGAACAAATCTTGGTCATTTGGGATGTACCTCAAAGGCCAGACCTATCCTTGGAAGTGTCCCAGGTGACAATGTAGTCCAAGTAGTGACTAATGCAGTTTACTGGTATGGATGAAAAACATATTTTGAAAAGTGTTTCAGAGCATTAATGTACATGTTGCATATGGTAATTTGATGTTCATACTTGTTTGGGCATCATACAAGTGTTATTATGCATATGAGGTTGGATTGTTATTGTGTGGTATAAGATAATGGTATGCATGTTCTATGCGTTCTTCTAAGTTCATTTTTGTTTATGCTATTTTGTACGTTATTTCTTTTCACGTTGTGGAATATGAGATTTGCTATGCTACACCACACATGCAACATAGAGCAAAGTGTCAATCATCTTAGATCTATCATCCCTTGTTTGACTTAGGTCATCCCTTTTAAGGATATAGTCTAGCAATTTGAATCATCATCCCTTTCAAGTATGTCATCATCCATGTGTTGCTACTTGTCTAAGAGTTTGAATGGCTAGTTCTGGTGAAAGGAATTGTAGCATCAATTGCAAGAGACAAGTTTGGGGTTGCTGTCCCCCACTTGACAATTGTCCCCTTCTACAAGCATGTCCTCCCCTTCTTGGTTGTTGTCCATCCAACTTAAGACATCATCCAAGTCGTCTCCCTGCACAAGTGTAAAGAACCTGCCTAAGATGCAGAATAAAAACACACAAAAGTAGGCTGCAACAAACTAATATATATATATATATTTTTTTGTATTTTATATTTATGAAAGAAACACAGTAATAACTAAAATGATAAAAGATTACAAATTTCAGATTTGCAAATGAACACAGAACCTTCCTACAATTCCAGCCAGATGAGGGTTTTCATTCTCAATGGCCTGCACTCGACACTTGGGGTTTCCATCCACAAATGCCTTGGAGAAAGGGCTCAATGACTTGAATAACAAGAATGATTCCTCCCTTTCCTAGCAGCCCCTTTTATAACCTTCCTCTTCTGCTGTATCCCTAATTAGGGCCAACTAATTGCTACTGCATCACTAACTGGCACCAGCTGGCAAATCTGCCTTATTAACAACTTCCTATTTTAAGATTTATTCTTCCGCTTTAGCTGAACTGCTGCCAACTGGCAACTGTCTTATTAGTTCACTGCTGGCAAATCTGCCTTATTAACAACTTCCTATTTTAAGATTTATTCTTCCACTTTAGCTGAACTGCTGCCAACTGGCAACTGTCTTATTAGTTCACTTTCTATTACACTCTTTTCTGCCGCAGCTGGGTAGAGTGGACCCCACATATGGATATGTCAAGAAGGGGATATTACAAATCCTCCCTCCCCAAATTTGCTTGTCCTCAAGCAAGACAAAGCTGGGTGATCAAGTATCTCAGCCAATTCCCAAGTGGCATCCTCCTGTGGCAGCCCTTTCCATTGTACCAAAAACTCTGTCCATACACGGTTTCTCAATCATTTCTCCCTTGTGCTAAGAATATAAGTACTAGTTTTCCTTCATCATCCAAGGGTGGAGGCTCAATCGAAGGCACTATTTGTTGGCCTACTGCTTTCTTCAAACAAGGCACATGGAAGGCGGACTCAAACAAGGCACATGGAAGGTGTTTTGGATTCGACTATTTGGGGGTAACTCCAACTCATATGCCACTTCCCCAATACGCCTAACCACTTTGTAGGGACCATAGAAGCGGGGTTTGAGTTTTTCGGCCCCACTCCTTTTCAAAGAGGATTGCTTGTAGGGCTGCAATCTGAGAAAGACCATGTCCCCTACCTCAAATTGCCTTTCTGTGTGCTGCCTATCAGCGTATATTTTTTGTTGATTTTGGGCACGTTGTAACTGATTGCGCAACCCTACTAAAATTTGTCTGCTCTGCTCTATAAAATCACCTGCTGCAGGAACACGTGTCTCTAGGAGGGTCAACTCTGTGAAGGTCGGTGCATCATATCCATAAAGTGCCATAAAAGGGGACATCCCTATTGACATGTGGTAGGTAGTATTGTAACAATATTCCCCTAAGTGCAACCATTTCACCCAAGCTGTCTGATGGTCAGTCACAAAACTCCGCAGATATCCTTCAATCCATTTGTTCACAATCTTTGTTTGTCCATCGGCAGATATCCTTCAATCTTTGTTTGTTCACAATCTCTGATAACTGGTACTTGGAGTTAATTCTGTCCCTGTCAATCTGAATAACTCCTGCCAAAATGTACTCATGAAACGTGCATCCTTGTCACTGACGATGGTGCGAGGTATCCCATGAAGTCGGAAGACCTCCCTAAAGAACAACTCTGCCACCTGTGGTGCCCTGAACTCACTGGGAATGGAGAAGAAATGTGCAAACTTTGTTAGTCTATCTACTACCACAAATATGCAACTCTTCCCTCCCACTCTAGGCAAACCTATAATGAAGTCCATGGACACCGAATCCCACTTTTGTCGTGGAATGGGAAGAGGTTGAAGTAATCCTGTTGGATGTGTGGTTTCATGCTTCATCCTCTGGCAGACATCGCATTCCCGTACATGCTGAATTACATCTTCCTTTAAACCCTTCCATGCATATCTACTCCTTACCTATCTATAGGTTTTAAAGAATCCCATGTGTCTAGACAATGGAGAATCATGGAAGGCTGCAATTATTTTCCTTTTGAGCTTTGACCCCGATACTAGATAGATTTTGTCTTTATAAAAAATGATGCCTTGCCTCACTTGGTACCTCTCATCCCTGTCTGGAGTGGTGATACTATCCTCAAGCAACCCTGTAGCATAAGCATCTTTGGCATATTCAGCCATCAACTCCTCCCTCCAATCAACTTCTACTGAAGAAATAGCACCTAATTCAGGTCTCCTGGATAATGCATCAGCCACCTTACTATTTTTTCCTTTGACATACTCAATGTAAAAGTCATATGCCTATAGTTTTCTTACCCACTTTTGTTGTCTATCATTGAGATCCCAGTGTGATAGAAAGAACTTCAAACTATTGTGGTCCGTTCTCACCACAAATCGCCCACAAACTAGGTATTGTTTAAATTTCTCCAAAGCATACATAACAGCCAACATTTCTTTGTCATAAATGGAGAAGTGCCTCTCCACTTCTATCAATTTCCGACTCTCAAATGAAATAGGTTGCCCTTTTTGCATAAGGACAGCTCCTAAACCTTCTCCTGATGCATCACACTCAACCATAAAAGGTAATGAAAAATCAAGAATGGCAAGAATAATACCAATACACATTACCTTCTTAAGATGGTCGAACGCCTCCTGTGCCATTGTTGACCAATGGAAAACTTCTTTCTTAGTCAACTCAATCAACGGTGCTGCAAGATGTGAGAATCCTCGTATGAACCTCCTATAGTAACTGCATAAACCCAAGAATCCTCGTAGTTGAGTCAAGGTCCTCGGGGTGGGCCACTCTTGAATGGATTGGACCTTAGTCTAGTCCATCTCGACTCTTGCCTCGCTGATGATATGTCCCAAATACAAGATTTTCTGCAACCCGAACTCGCACTTGCTCTTTTTGGCAAAGAAGGTTTGTTGTTGTAAAATTGCCAAAACAATATCTAAGTGTGCCAAGTGTTCCTCCCATGTTTTACTGTAAATCAGAATGTCATCAAAGAATACAAGGACAAACTTCCTTAAGTGGGGTCTGAAAATCTCATTCATTGCATATTGAAAAGTTGTCGGTGCATTAGTGAGCCCAAAAGGCATCACTAGGAACTCAAAGTGCCCATAATGACACCGAAAGGTTGTCTTATGGGTGTCCTCGAGCTTAACCCGAATCTGATGGTATCCAGACCATAAGTCAATCTTCGTGAAGTATGTTGCTCCACGAAGCTCATCAATCAACTTATCAATCCTAGGAATTGGATACCAGTTCTTGATGGTTCTCTTGTTCAAAGCCCGATAATCAATGCACATCCTCATTGTACCATCCTTCTTCTTCACAAGTACCACTGGAGAAGCAAAAGGACTCGTGCTAGGCCTGATATGTCCCAAACTCAACAATTCTTGTATGGTCCGCTCTATCTCATCCTTGAAGGCTCATGGATGACGATAGGGAGTCACAATAACGGGCTTTGACCTTGACTCCAACTCAATAGTATGCTGAAATCCCCTGTTTGGTGGGAGTCCAACAGGCATGTCTCCAAATACAGAAGCATATTTGTCTAGCAAGGCTTGAATATCTGGGTGATATTTGTCCTCTCCTGAATTTGGGGTGCCTTGTGGTGATCCCTCACATATTGCAATCCAACTGACTTGGTCTCGTCTCAGGAGCCTTTCTATCTGATGTGTTGAAACCTGTTGTACTGACTCATTAGTCATACCTCTAATAGTCCTCTCCTGTCCTTGGTTTTTGAACCTGAGGGTCATCGTTTGGTAGTTCTGTGTGAACTCACCAAGTGAATGCAACCATTGGATGCCCAATACCATATGAGCACCACCCAGAGGAATGACATAGAAATCATGGATGATGGTAAAACCATCTAGTACCACCTGGAGCTGGCGAATGACTTGCTTACAAGCCAATGAATACCCATCCTCCACTGCTACCTCAAAGCCCGCAAACTCCTCTACCTTCAACCTAAAACGAGCTACTATTGCTTGGTCGATGAAATTGTGGGTCGCTCCCCCATTGATGAGAGCTACTATGTGCTGCCCACCAATCCTCCCTTTGACTCGAAAGGAGTGGTATCTTGGAGCTCTTGACATAGAGGCAATAGTAGACAATTGTTCTCCTCCCTCTGGAGATGGAAGACCATATGTGATCATGCCTACTGGCGCTACCTCCTCCTCTATTGCACTTTGTGTCTCTGTGCATGGCTTTGGATCTTCCTCATCATCTAAGTATACCTCAATCAAGTGTACTTGCCCTTAGATAGAACACAAAAACAAAACAAAAGAACACACATACCTTAAAAACCTAAACAAAAAAGAAAAAGGAAAAAAAATTGAACATAACAATGACCTGTTGTCACATTTTGCACGGGGTGCAATGTTTTCAATTTTTGTAAGAGAGCTGCTCTTCCTTCTCCCCCTTTCTCTCTCTTCCCTACATTCTCATTCTTCTCAAAATTGACAGCAGTTGCCCTGAAAAATGGCTAAGTGTCAGGGCATGCTGAGGTGTTCGGGATTTTGCGGGCCATAAACGGGGGCGATAAAATGGACAAAATGAGCCCTGGATATTCTATTATTGCAGATCTTCTCGCAAGCTTTCCAACGATATATTATAATAGGCGATCGGGTCAGCGGATCAAAAGTTATGGCCCCGGGAAGCTAAACCAGGAAACCCAGTTTTTTTGTGCGAAGTCCGACTTCGCCCAGTTTTGGTGCGAAGTTCGCACTTCGCCCAGTTTTGGTGCGAAGTTCGCACTTCGCCCAGTTTTGGTGCGAAGTCCGACTTCGCCCCTCTTTCTGGGCGCACCTTGTAGCTGGCAGGCTGGCAGGCTGGCAGAAAAATGACTAAGTGTCCATGCGAAGTCCGAACAGCAGTGAGAATCAGCAAGAGCCGGTGCGCAACCCGACTTCGCAGCGAAGTTGGACTGCGCCCTTTGACCGGTGCGCAGTAGGGAAATAGGTCAACCCGACTGTGCTGTTTTTCACCTATGCTACCCGATTGCGCTCTAATCCCGGGCGAAGTTGGATAGACTGCCTTTTAAAGCAGACACGTGTCAAGCAGCTTCATCCGACAAGTGTCCAGCTTCGGGATCTGAGCCAAGACATGCCGAGAAAAGGGACAAGCATGGGCCGCACTACTTATGCCAGCTGCTTCATTTAAGACTGACGTAAGTTTCCACCTGCCTTTGCTACCTGCATTCCTGTCAATATAAAGTTCTACCCAACGCACTGCTAGCTAGCTGTCCAGCTTCCAGGCAGACCATGCTGCAGGTACAGTCCGGTCCGACAAAAGGTCAACATTTGCAGCTCTTTCGCCGCTTTTGTCAGCTATTGTTTGACTGGGACCTTGTGCCCATTAATGTAACGGGAGGGACTCGGGCTATAAAAACCCACCATGAATTCATTGTAGAGGGTGGAAGGGGAATGTCTGTTAGGGAACCAATGTAACCGTGCTTCTGCTTGTAAATATAATTTGTATGCCTGGTTCTGTTCTGCTGCTTTTATTTCTTTATGTTTATGCTTTACGCTTCCCTGTGTCATGGCTCGTTGATTTGTTTCAGCATTTGGTGATCAGGGGCCTTTAGCATTGTTTGTGTACTTTTAAATTTCATATAATAGATGTGGTAGCAGTTCCATCAGTTGTGTGTTACGTTGTTTTCCGTATCTGGTGATTGATGCATTGCCGTCTTTGTTAGTTCTCCTTGTAGGGAGAATGTTTGCTAGGGGACCATTGTAGCTGTGCGGTTAAAATCTCTGCATGACACATATACCTGGCTCTGATATCTCTAGGTTGCTTTCTACTCATGTTAGTTTCCGTATCTGGTGATTGATGCATTGCCGTGCTTTGTTAGTTCTCCTTGTAGGGAGAATGTTTGCTAGGGGACCATTGTAGCTGTGCGTACACTGCTTAGGTATCGGAAGTACACTTAGATTTTGCAGTTCTCAGTCGTGCTTTATATTTATGATGCAGTAAGTATTGGTGATTGTTGGTTGTCGTACTGTTAGTTCCCCCCCACCAACTCCAAGTATATTTGTATATTCCTTTCTGTTCATTTATCTCTTTCCTGCACTCTTAGCTTGAACATAACCCCCCCCCAAAAGGAGCCGGCCTTCTCCGGAGATTGGCACGGAAGGCATCCCTTCCTTCCGGCCTTTCAATGTTGGCTTGCGGGTCCAGGGCGCAATAGCGACAAATCCTTTCCTTGTGGCGGATTCGTGACCAACAGTTTCTGGCACGCCCGGTGGGACTCTTTGTCTCGCATTTGGAAGATCTCAAACTCGTCCTCGCTCGGGCTGACAGTTTCTTTCCGAATGCTCGGTGGGACAAGGAGGTTTCTCACCCCCAAACAGAATTGAAGCACTGGTGCTCGCTTCATTGCTGTTCAAAATCAGAGCACCTGGCGACTCTGCACGTTCATATTCTCCGAGTCCGAAAGACCGGTCCTGACGCCTTCGTTCAAGTGAGAAGGTGGCGAGCGAGGAACCCGGGAAACCAGCCTGACTTTACGAAATTAATACCAACGCTCCAGGCGAGCGCGTTAGGCTGGCTGATTACCAAGCTCGCATAGACGAATCCGTGAGGTGAGACGAACAGTCTCCATATTTTAAGGAGGCCCGAGTTGGTGAATCTCTGGCTTGCCTTCATCTGGCAAAATCACCTGGCGACTCCGACTGAGCTGAAGATCCAGATTTCTTGATCGCAGGCGCCCTTTTTTTTTAAGCTGATAGAAGACACCCCGGAGGAATTGAGGTTTGGTGAGCAGCCTTGACCTCAAGCGGAGAAATGAATGTTCACCTACAGTCTCCACTGTGGTGGTATTGGCTCCAACCATCACCGCAACCGATACCCGAAGAGGGCTCCCATCTGAAAAATCTCCTTGCCACATTGTTCATCAATTGTACGGGTACCGGCATGAATGACAATCTGCCACGTTGCACCATATTCGCGACCTGGCAAACTTTGGGAGGCCAGCCGGACTTCAAAGATCATCTGAAGTACAATCAGATCTGGTCCGGACACTGCAGGTTCACCGGATAGGCAACCAAAGTTAGTGTTGGTTACGAATCTGCCATGAGGAAAGGATTTTTGGTTAATGCGCCCAGATTCGCCCACCAGCATGAAAGGCCGGAAGGAAGAGATGCCTTCCGAGCCAATCTCCGGAGAAGGCCGGCTCCTTTTGGGGGGGTCTGATTTAAGCTAAAGGGAACGAGAAAGAAATAAATGAACTGAAAGAGACAAATGTACAGAAAGAGATTACAAATATGTCCAAAGGTTGGTGGGGGGGAACTAACAGTACGGGAACACACCAATCACCGCTACTTACTGCATACAAACACGGAGCATGACAAGGAGCTGCAAAACCTAGGCGTACTTCCGATACACCAGCGGCGTATGCACGGCTTCAATAGCTCCCTAGCAAACATTCCCTACAAGGAACTAACGGCGGGGGATCGTATCAATCACCGAGATACGTACAGCGACGGGGGTAGAAAGTAAACCTAGAGATGTCGAGCCGGGTATATGTGTTAGGCGAGAGAGTTTAACCGCACGGCTTCAATGGCTCCCTAGCAAACATTCCCTACAAGGAACTAACGGCGGGGGGATCGCATCAATCACCGGATACGGGCCAGCAACGTCACACATAGCGATGGAGCTGCTACCACATCTATTATATGAATGCTTTAAATTAATGAAGTACAGAAGGTGCTTTAAACAAGCAATGCTAGAGGAACCTGATCGCCAAATGCCGAAATGAATCAACGAGCCGCGACACAGGTGGGCCTAAGGCATATAATGAAAGACAGCATAAAAGAATAAAGACAGTAGAACAGAACCAGGCATACAGATTGTATTCATAAGCAGAAGCACGGTTACAGTAAGCACAGTAGTTCCCTAACAAACATTCCCCTTCCACCCTTTACAATGAATTCAAGATGGGCTTTTATAGCCCGAGTCCCACGTTACATTAATGGGCACGAGTCCCGATCAAACATAAGGCGACGGAAGCGGCGAAAGAGGCTGCAAATGCTGACCTTTTGTCGGGAGGGTGTACCCGCGACATGGTCTTCTGGAAGGCTGGGCGGCTACGTGGCGGAGTCTTGGGCAAATCTTCAAGTCGGCGAGGCTCGTGGTAGGCTGGAGCGGGTGAAACCTCGGATCAGCTTTGAATGAGGATATTAACGCGGGCGGTGCGGGCAGCCCATGCTTATCCCTTTTGGTCGGCGGTCTTGGTTCAAATCCCGAAGCTGGACACTTGTGCGATGATGGGTTATCTTTGTGTGACACATGCACGCCTTAGAGGGCGATCTATCCATCTTCGCTTGGGATCGGGGCTCCTTGGGATGCGTGCAGAAATCAGTGCAGTCGGGGAAGGCCTTCAAGCCTTGGTCAAATTCCGGGTTTGTTCCCCTACCGCACACTGTCAAGGGCGCATTCCGACTACTGTTGAGAAGTCGAACTGCGCACAGGCGAACATTGGTGTCTGCCGCCATATGGACTTGCTCCGGCATTTTATCTTTCTTCTGCGTTGACCTGCCAGTCTGCCAGTGCAAGGTGCGCCCAGAAAGTGGGGCGAAGTCGGACTTCGCACCAAAACTGGGCGAAGTACGCACTTCGCACCAAAACTGGGCGAAGTGCGAACTTCGCACCCAGACTTAGCCAATTTTCAGATAGACCTGCTGGAAAGTTGGAAAATCAAGCTGGGGACTCCAAGGAAAAAAGGGGGAGAGAAAGAGAATGGGAAAGAAAAGGAAAGGGAGAGAAGGAAGAAAAACGGAAGGAGGAAAAGAAGAGCAGCATTGTTACAAAACAATATTGAAGACATTGCACCCCGTGCAAAATGTGACAACATTTACGGCGGCTCGCGGGGTGTCGAGCTCGCCTCGGCGCAAAGAATCCATGCCTTCATCCTTTGGGTGCAGAGGAACTTACCTCCCCTGCCTTTTGCTGCTCTAACTGTTCTCCTTGCGGCAACTGTTCTTCAGATTCATCTTTGTCAGTTGCCTCATCAGTATCTCCTTCCGAAAGCTCTCCATTTCCTGCTTCTGCCTCGCACATGCGAGTGTACGCCTCTTGGGCTGAGCGCCAGGCTTCCGCTTCGAATGGCTTGCGGTCAGCTATATCTTCTAATGCTCCGTGAAACGCAGCGACCGCGTGCAGGTCGATGGTGAGGTATCTTTTCTCTAACTCCTGAAAATAGGAGCGGATCCTGGAATATCTGGACACCATCTGAGTGACCTGACTGTCTTGAATTGGCTCGGTCCAGCTATCAATTTCAGCTGTATCTGCTTCAAAGGACTGCCAATTCTTCTTTACCCGATCTAGGGTGAGGAGCTCGCCATTCTCAACAAAACCTGGACACCCAAGTTACGAAAGAGCGTGAAAGGGGGCAGACGAGATATCTCTTTCATGTCCGAATACGTCAAGCATTCGTGCAGCCACTCTCACCTCTTCAACTTTTCTGAAATATTTGTGCAAGGTCACCCTTGCACCTGCCCATTCTGCGGCGAATGAGGACACGGGGGAAAAAAGGACGCCGTCGCGCTCGCGCTCTGAAGATTTATCGCCGAGGTCCGGCCATTGCTTTGCACGGCGCTCGGCCTCCTCTACCACGAGGCTTTCCACAGGCGGAAACTTCTTGAATCCTGGATGCGAAGTCCAGGACCGCCATCGCCTTAAAGGTATGGGGCTTGCATTCCCTCGGCAAACCAGCCCTCATTTCCTTAACTTTTGTCTTTGAAAAGACAGCCGCTTGAGATGTTTTCTCTGCAAGGCTGCATTGCCTCGCTTCAAAGACTCCTGGAGTGAGAAATCTGCTCAGAGGCTGCTTTCTTTTCGGTTGCGGCTCTGTTCTTGAGAAGCGGCCAGGTGGGCTTTGAATTCATCTGTTTCTCGCCGCGCCGCTTCCGGCTGCTCGGTGGACCTAGATAGGTCCTCTTCAAGTTGCCTTACTTTGTCCTGCATCGCGAAAAGTTCTTCCTGCTCCTCCAGACTCTTGACAAAGAGATTGTCAGCTTTGCGCATGATCGTATGAATCTCATACTGTTTATCAATGTCGTCAAAGCTTTTCTCCTTTGTATGGAGCACGTAGTCCGCCTTAGTCATTTCTCGGAGAGGCTTCTTCACTATTGGGATTATTTTCTCCGTTGTAATCACTCTCCTTCCGAAATCATACTTTGCGCGTTTCGCCGGGGCGGCTATCTCTTCGTGTCTCCTCCGCTTCAGGTCTTGGCGGAAAGAGACAGAATACTCTACGGCTCTCGTTGCCAGGGGCAAGTCATCTGAGTTCTGAAGGTCGTCCATAAAATCTGGTTCCCCCAGCCTAGGGATCTGCTGAGACGTCTCTCCTGCGGGGATGGGATCAGGAGGAACCGGACAGACCTTGGAAGAATCGGTCGCTTGTGGGGGCGACCGGGAAATGGAAATGGGAGCGGCTGACACTGTGAGGGTTTGAAGCGGCTGAGGCGGAGGATGTGATGGTGAACGGACAGCCTCGGCAGCGACCTCGGGCGAAGGGTTTGGAGTTGTGCTCGAGAGAAGAGAGACGTTAGGGTTACGAGCAAGGCGATCGAAAGAATGGGGACCGCTAGAAGGACGCGGAGACGGGGGGGAGGATGTGGTCATGGCTCGCCCAGATTGAGCGGGGGGCTGAGTGGAAGTAGAACCGGGTGAGACTAGAGAGACAGGGACAGCAAACGTACCTGCGGGCTCCGCCTGAGCCGATGCCGGGTGAATGTCTTCGCTTCTTGTCTCGGCGGCTGGCTTGGGACTGCCCAAAGGAATTGCCTCTGCGGCGGCAGGACGCGGCTGCGGCTCTGCGACTGGCTGCTGCACTATCAGGCTAGGTCGCCTGATTTTCTCAACTCTCCTCCGCTTCTTCTCTTCTGGAACAACTGTCGGATCAGGGGAAGGAGACGAAGCGAGTGCAGCAGGCACTGATGCTCCCACGGTAAACTTGTACCGGGGTTTGACTTGCGAGAAGGTGCGCGCGACCGGTCCGCTTTACGGCGCGGCGCTGGCGCTTTTCTTGCCTGAGGAAGTGCCTCGGGCGCTGCCTTGACTAACTCTTTCGCCTTTTCAGGCGCCGCCTTAGGAGCCACGGGCTGCATTGGATCGGCCTGGGTACTTGCTGGGCCGGCGCTGCGATTGCCGAAGTGTACAACTGTTTGGGAGGAGACCCACTTTTATAATCCTCAAAGGGGCCTCGGGGAACGTAACCTTGATATGCGAACGGCCGCCGGTTGTCATGATCCTTGGTCATAGAGAACCGAGAAGTCGTCATCTACGGCCAGGTTTCTCCTTGTGGATTTATCGTCTTTGCGTGCGGCATCTCATTTTCCAACATTCGGTAATCTTTTCTTTAGACCAGTAAAGGCCTGCAATCTTGGACAGAAATTTTTTGAACCCTGGAGATGAGAAGTGATGGTCCGGGTTTCGCTTGGGGTCATATGTCACCTCCTCGCAGTAGAAATCCTGCCAGGGGGGAGAAGCTTCCATTAATTCAATCTCCCAGTCAAGGTCCACATGGACCACGTCGCATCTATCTTCGGTTATATCCGGGGGCACAAATGTGCAAACTTTCCCCTTATCCCATGAGGGTCATACTTCCAGTGACTGCGGCATAAAACCGAGGCCAATCCGGGACAGCGCTTGCTCTAGGTAGACATGTTGTCCTACCTCAGTAATCTCAACGTTGGCCCAGGAAAGAGGGTATTGGAAAATCTGTCCTCTTTTCTTCCCTAGGCCAAACTCTTCTTCCACATAGTCCATCTGTCGGGCAACCTCCATCCCGAACAGATGCTCTGAGCACCAATAGGGCAGCAAATAGGGTTTGCCCTTGAATCCGTAGATTCTGATCACAATCCCCTGCGTCAGTCTGAAAACGTCCCCGAGCTTCTGATTTATCAAAGCACTCGTCATTTCTCTCGGGGGACGGGGGATTTCACTTTCGGTGAAGACTGACATGACGAATCCCAGAAAGTTGAAGTTGAACTTGTAGTAGGACCCTTTCCGGTATAAGTCATCCGTCCAGTTATAGACGGGCTGGGGCTCTCCCTTCTCGTTAACCTTCTTTAGGTTCAGGATCGGCATTTGGGGGTGCAGATGGTACAAACAAAGCCAGGCCAGAACGGAACTGAAACGAAAATCGGTTGACTGCCTCTTCTGAATCTTCAACAGGCTGGAATGAATGGCGTAAGCCAGCCAGTCTGCCCAGTCGAAAGAGATGGGGCGCTTTCCGCTCCATTGCGCCGTCGGTTCGTAAGATTCTCCACACGGGAGGCATTACGCGGCGCCGAGTGGTACGGTTGCACCAGCTCATCGGAGTCGCAGCCGAGGATCCATGCCAAGATGGTATATAGATACTTGCTTTGAAATTTCGCCAAAGGCATGGGGCCAGTCGGCCATTGTCCGACTGGAAGCGGGGCGTTGAGCTCTGAATTGAGGAAATCCCTCATTCGCTTGGTGTGCGTGAAACGTCCCGCTTGTTCGCCCAGACTGATTTTTCTGAGGATGGTGCCGGAGTCATACTCCAGCCACGGGGCGAAAGGCGGCTGCACGATCTCCTGCGCGGTGCGAACAAGGGTTTGCCAACGGAGCTACGATTTGCCGGGAAGCTGGTTTATAATGTCTAACAATTAAGTCTATCGGCTCCGGGCATTGGTGGACGGGAGGGCACATGAATACGAAGAGATTTGATTTGTACGCCGCTCCAAAATGATGGGAGGGCGAAACTTTGTCGGCCTGACTCTCCACATTCGCTCGCGACTGAGTTAGGCTCATGGAAAACAAGCCGTCCACATATCCTGCCAGGTAATTCACCGGAGGTGGTGGGGATTGCCCACGTTGTACCTTCTTCGTCCGGGCCTTTGACTTTTTCTCTGGCGGAGGATCGCCTTTGAAAACTCCTGGCCGCGGCAAATCCCCCAGTTCGTTGCTTTCATTTGGACTACGGCGACACGGGCCTTTTTCCCTTGTCCATCTCTCCGAGTCAGCAATAATGACGGGTTCAGGCTGTCTGCAACAAATTTCGCTATCAGAGGAATAATTAGCACTTTCCGAGGAATAATCTCTGCAATCTGGAATGTTGGCATGATTCTGACCCCCTTTTCTAGATAAAAACAGCGCCATTAATGCAACGCGGGGAGGGGTAGGTCGGCTGAGTTAAAACCCTTGGTGGGCTGCGCGGGGAGAACGTTTGAGAAAAGACGCGCCCCGGCAGACGTGCCTTGCTTCTTTAGTTGCATTTTTCCTTGAAAAACGCGCAATCATTAATTCAGCGTTGGGGACTGCACCATGGCTGACGTTGCTGCCACCACTTGGGCACGCTTGCTCAAGACAAAACCTTTGGCGCGGAAACCCAGATTAAAACAAGTGCAAGCGCGCCTTGGGCCCAGCTTGGGGGTTTTGAATTTTTCAATATTATTTTCCTTTTGAAACGCGTCCCAACGCTGGCCGGAAAACTAGGCGCAGCCGGGCTTCGCCCGAAGTTGGGCGCGGCCCGACCTCGCCGGCGAAGTCGGACTTCGCCGAATTTGGGCGAAGTTCGAACTTCGCGCGAGCGCGTGCTTGAACTCTTTTGCTTGCTTGCTGCGCCCAAGGCTTTGGGCGCGGTCTGGGTCTTTGCCGCCTTTGGGCTTCACACATCTTTGCAACCTTCGCTCGTTGACTGAACGGCGCAATGCGATGCTGACTTTGTTCGGACTTCGGCCGAAGCTTGGTGCGAAGTGCGCGCTTCGCACGAGAATAGAGCGCAGCGCGCCGCGCGCGCTGGCGAAGTCGGCTGCTGCGAAGTTCGCACTCGCGCAAACTTTGCGCGCGATGCGTACTCGCACGAAGGGTTGCGCGATGCGTACTTCGGTCAAAGGATGGCGGAGCTTCTTCTTAGTGTGCTTCGATATTTTCTCGAACAAACTTCGCAATTCGGCTGGGCCGAAGTCGAACTCGACTGCGAAGTCGGGCTTCGGCCAACACTTAGTCGATTTTTTGCTCTTTTTTCTCCTTTCTTTCTCTGCATAGCCGAACTTCGCCCCTCCTGCGGGGCAACGACAGACTTCGCTGCGAAGTCTGTCTTTCTCTCCCATGCCGCATTTAAGCTCAAAGAAGGAAAAAATAAACTGAAAGCTAAACTGGAAACTATACATGCGGGGAAAAATAAAAAACACAAGGAAAAATTTTTACAAGGAAGGGCCACTCGGGCGCCTTCAACAGCGATAAAGCTTCAAGTGGAACCCGTTGACGGGGGATGGGGAGGAGGCGACCCTCCATATCCGAAAGTATGTAGGCATTGAGCCGATTCACCGGGCAATCGATAAGGGCCCTCCCAGAGAGCGTCAAATTTTCCGTGATTACCCGGTTTTGCCTTGTATGAGTCCCACTTCAACACCAGGTCCCCGACTTCGAAAACTCGGGCAGTGGTGCCTTTGGCAAACCAGCCTTTAGTGGCTGCAATGTGATCCGCGAAGGCCTGGTATGCACTTTCTCTGTCTTCTTCCAACTGCAGGAGTTGGCACAATCTGTCGTCTACCGGGTCTCCGCTGCTCCTGTCTTCATCAACCATCCACAGGGCGGGGATTTCAATGTGTGATGGCATAACAGCTTGCTTGCCATAGACGAGCGCGTAGGGGGACGTCTTGAGGGATTTCTTGAACGCAACTCTGTCCGCCCACGGCGCCCGGTTCAGGAGCAAGTGCCAAGTCCGCTTATTCTTTTCAATGGTCCTCCGGAGAATTTTCAGGAGGTTCTTGTTAGTAGACTCGGCAAGGCCATTCCCCTGCGGGTAGTAATTAGAAGACATCTTGTGATAGATGCCAAGTCTGTTGGTGTACTCCGTGAGTACGGCGCCTACAAATCCCGGACCGTTGTCTGTCACAATCGACTCTGGAACCCCGAAGCGGGTAATCAGGCTCTCAATGAACCTGATGACCGTTTCTTGGTCGGCGTTCTTGGTCGGGATCGCCTCCGTCCACCGTGTGAAATAGTCAATAGCTGTGAGAATAAACTTGTGGCCGGCGGAGGAGTTAGGAGAAATCACCCCAATGAAGTCTAGACCCCATTCTTTGGAGCGGAGCTTCGGCTTGAATCGGTTGAAGGGGCGGGGGTGCTTTTACGTTTCGACCGGCATACCTCGGCATTGATCACATTTGGCGCGAGACCGCATACGCGTCTGCGAGCGAGTGGGCCAATAGTATCCGGCCCTTATTATTTTTAAGGCCGTTGGCCTTGAAGAATGGTGACCCCCGAGGCATCCCGGAATGAAAGTCTCAGAGGATCCTAGGCTGGTCGGATTTTATGGCGCTTACCGCAACGGGATGCCGTCAATGTTTTTGAAGTAAAGCCCCTCGGGGCGAAGAGTGTACCTTAGTGCACCTAGCCGAAATCTCCTTCGTTGTGAGGCGTTCAGGTGATCGGGACATCTTCCGGTGCAGAAGTATCTCACCAGTTCATCTGTCCAATCACTCCCCTCCAATAAGGAGTTGGCTAGGTAGATGCGTGTCGTTGTGTCCTCCCACTTGCAGGCGGAGATGCCGGCTACAGCGCTTCGGGCCAATTCTTGACACAAGGCTCGGCCTACGATAAGCTTGGTGGGCCGTACTTCGATGTCAAACTCCTGGATCTTGGCAATCCATCCCGCTCTCTTGTGACCCGGTTCTCCTTGCAAGATGAAGCTGCGAACATCGGGGTGAATCACAAAGACGGTGGTCTTACTACGGGAGACAAAGTGCACGAACTTTCGAAGGGACTTCATGACCGCATGGACCTGCCGCTCTATAAAATTGTACTTCTCTTCGTGCGGCAAAATCACTTGGCTTAGGAACGCAATGGGGCGCTCCTCACCGTCGTCTCCCTTCTGAGTCAGGACTGCAGCGTAACTTTCGGGTTCTCCCACTGCATACAGGATGAAGTCCTTGGAGTAGTCCGGGTTTGTCAACACCGGAGCTTGCGCAATTCGAGCCTTGATTTCCTCGAAAGCTTGCTCTCTCTCATCAGTCCATTCGTAAGGTGTATCTTTCTTCAACAGTTCGGCCATAGGCTTGATCACCTGTGCGAAGTCCGGGATGAACTTCCGCACGAAGTTAATCTGACCGAAGAAGGACTGCAGCCCTTTTTTATCGGTGGGGGCGGCAAGCGAACGAGGGCTTACGCTCTGTCGGGGTCAATGGCGAGGCCTTCCTCGGAGATGACATGTCCCGGCAGCTTTCCTTCCTTTACCGCGAAGACGAGACTTCTTCGGGTTTATAGAGATGCCGAATTCTCGACAACTTTCAAATATACGCCGCGGGTGCGAAACATGATCTTCTCGTCGGTGAGAGAAAACGGTCATGTCATCAAGGTAGATGACAATAATCTTGTTGAGCGGCTCTCGGAAGGCCGGGTCCATGGCCCTTTGGAACGTGGCACCGGCATTGGATAAGCCAAACGGCATGCGGCGATAGGCGAACGTCCCCCACTTCGTGGTAAACGCCGTCTTATCCTTGGTCTTCGTCTTTGACCCAAATCTGGTTGTAGCCGGAAAATCCATCTAAAAGTGAAAATCTGCGGGCTCCGACAACGATATGTAGAATCTGGTCGATTTGGGGAAGCGGATAGTGGTCCCGGAGGGAAGCCTGATTTAGGTTTCTGAAGTCGACACGGAGACGTATGTCGCCATTCTTTTTCCTCACGGGCACCAAATTCGCGACCCAGGATGAATGTTTGATGGGGTAGATGATCTTGGCCTCCAGCATCTTCAAGAGCTCGGTCTTCATCATGGCCTCAATCTTTGGATTTACGGCCCTTTGCTTTTGTCGGAACGGCTTGGCGCCATCCTCTAGCTCGATGGTATCTTTGGATGACGGATCTGTCATACCCCCTCAAATCCTCGTAGCACCAGGCCACGATGTCGGGGAACTCCTGGCACAGTGATCTAATCTGCACCAGCTCCTCCGACGTGCGATCTGTTCCGACCTTGATGGTTTTACCAGGTTCGAGCTCCGAGTCGGCATCTTGCCTCGGGTCTACTTTGATCTGTGGGATATTGCTCTGTCATTTCGATCAAAGAGACTCTCTAATGTAATCGGTCCTTTTGGGACGTGATTATTCCGTAACTGTATCAACCCCTCATATTGCTCGTCATCAGGGTCTCTACCTTCGATTACACACACTTCGTTAACCGGGAATGTGACGATCTCCTCGTCACGGCTGAATACACGCCGAGAAGGTATCCCTATCGAGCACGAAGGCACTGTAAATGGTGCGGACCGGCTTCGGTTTACGGACGACGTCTTCGGCGGAACGTGCACTGGCTCCAACAGACGCCAGAATATCAGCGTGCTTGTTTCTCTCACGCGATATTGCCTTAACGTTCAATGAGTCAAACGATTCCATCAGGTCCCAGACCCGATTGCGGTACGCTCTAAGATAGTGATGCTTAGACGCGCATTTATTCGTAACTTGATGACACACTAACTCTGAATCTCCGAAAATTTGGAGATGCTTGATTCCGAGCCTTTCCGCCTTTCGCAGACCCAAGCACAGGGCTTCGTATTCCGCCGAATTGTTAGTACAGCTCCAGGCCAGCCTGTAGGCATAGTCCCTATGGACTCCGGTTGGAGAAACCAGGAGGACCCCTGCACCGGCGCCATTCTTGCAACGCGCGCCGTCAAAGAAAAGCTTCCACAGCTCTTCGGGTGCAGGTCCTACTTCCTTCGCAACGGACACGTCAAGCTCCTCGGGATGCTTAATGGAGTAACAGCCCTGCTCTGTCCCGATTACAGCATTGAAGTCTTGCAACGAGAACTCGTCTTCAAGCTGTAGCACTTCGAGAGCTTGCTCGGTCAGTTCTCTTGTCACCAGTTCTTCCTCTGACAACTGGACCATGCAGTCCATCTCTCCTCCGGGTATCTTGTCTACTAGAAAAGGGGAAGGCTTCTCATTGAAAATTTTCAGTCTCCTTCCTTTGAAGGGCACTTCCATGTGCGAGTAGTCTAGAGACGGTACCCGCCCAACCCGCGGTGAACTCCCGAGAGAGACACATGCCGAAGTAAGGCTCCGGGTCAACAATCACGACCTCTTGGATGACCACAATGTCGAGAGCTTTGTGCGGCCGGATAGGGATGTCCTTTATGACACCAAGCTTGTCTTGACGGGGGTGCCGTCTAATTGCGGCACACCTTGGCTGCTCCGTGTGTATTCCATCCCGATCTCATCGCGAGACGGCCTTCGGCATCACGGTCGAGGAAGCACCAGAATCCACCATGCAGTTGTGAACTATGTGCCCTTGCATCCGTAATGACAGATAAAAGGGTGGCGGTCTATTCTTCCCAGTGGCGGAGGCTGTCAAAGGTTGAACCAGGACAGCGGTCTGTATCTGCTTGCCGTTCTTCATGTTCTTCGGTGATTCTTACGGCGAGATCTACCTGGCACAGACGAGAAGAGCATCGTACATGCTGATTACGCGGGAGTCTTCTTTAACTCGTCTACAATCTTGTAGCCCGAGGTACTAGCTCCTTCCGTTGGTTTAGCCGGTTCATACTTGGTCCGGTCCTGTTGGGTGGCCTCAACTCGTTGTCTCTTGGTCGGGAGACGGGTACTTCGACTTCTCCTGGGCTTGTTCTTTGGTTTCGGTTGGGGGCTGAAGTACGGGAAGCTTAGCGGGAGTTGGGGCCTTTCTTTGGAGGCTTAGCTGGAACAGCAGCGGCCTTTCTTTGGAGAAGGTTTAGCGGGAGCTTTATCTTTGGACGCCTTCTCCTGGGCTGTGTAAGGCCACAGCCGCTTGTACGGTGGCAGCCCATCGGGCTGCGGTTTTTCTCTTCTCGCGTATACCTGCAAAGGTTTAGCCGCGTCCGCAGCTTTCTTTTCTTCCTTGGCGGGCGTCCCTGGATTCTCTTCTGGCAGGGCAAAATTGGCCTCGCCGTCCAAGATCATGTACGGCTCATCATCTTCTATAGTCTTTGCCGGCCAAGGTGCGGATGTAGTCTTTGGTGCAAAGTGCAGTCTTCCTCCGAATGCGGGTCATTGCACGTAGTGCACCGGTTGACCTGGTCGGGGAGGACCGGGTGGGTCATCTATAGCAGCATTTCTCGGAGGCGGACGCCTCTGCGGTTGGTTTTCTGGGGCTTTATCTTTTGTCAGCGCCGGTGGCGCATACGGCCTTCTAGGAGCAAAGTCCATTTGGGCTTGCTTCTTTTTCATAGCGGTCATGTCATTGGACATGGCATGATATCCGGAGGCCAAAGCCCGCACTTCTTGTAGAATCGTGTTACGGATCTTGCTTGTCGGGAGGCGGCAACTGTGCCGGTGGAGGCAAAGCGGCCAATGGAGGAGGGTTAGAATAAGACGCATGCTGCGGGGGAGCAGGAAGCGCTGGAAAATGCGGAGCGGGAGGAGGCGGATGAGGGTAATGCAAGTGAGGCGGGCCGTATTGAGTTACGACCGGCGCCGGATTCCACTTGCGGTTGGGGTTGCTGCCACTGAAGTGGACGGCACACCACCGAAAGCGAGAAGGATCTTGCGATGCGGGAAAGTCGGGATGAATCGGCTCCTGCACTGCGGACGGAAGCTTGCCGATGGAGATAATGTCGGCTTCGACTTGCTGGGCGGCTTCGTATAGTGCAGGGAATTCGTCAATTCGGGCGATCTTCGGCGGCGAGGCATATGTACGAGTTGAAAGACCTCGGATAGTAGTGAGCGGCCATGCCGGTTGAAGGCCGAAGTTCGCGAGGTACCCGTTTCCGGGATCTCGCAAACCTAATGTTAAAATCGGACACCTCCTCTTGAGGATGCCTCCGGATTGCTTGGAGCCGATGCGGTAGAGAGGTAGGATCAGCGGACTCGTTGCATCCTTTTACGAGCCTCCTGGCAAGGCGGGGCCACCCGGTGATGGATCCCTACGCGGCGATCTCCACCGGTAGAGAAGCTTTCCCCTCGGGGAAAGGGCCGGCGAACGGGTCTTCACACTTTCATCGGTGATGGTATGCGGTGCGGCCAGGGCAAGGATGTCCTGGATGTGCTCGTACGCCGTCTTACCGTAGCCGTCGTATGTGGGAATAGACTTTAAAGCGGCGGGGGGCACGGCTTGGCGACCGATCGGGGCCAAAGGCCCTGTAGGAGTCCACCGCCGGGAAGAGATCATCGTCATTCGGGCTGTTGAGCGGCCATTTCTTCTTCTTCTCCGCCGTCGGTTGTGTACTCGGTGTCGGTACTTTCCGAGGATGCGGGATTTTCCTCTTCCTCGGCCTCTTCTACTTCGTACTCGGCTCTTCCGAGCCTCGGCTTCGGCCTCTTCTTGGATCTCGGCCTCGGCTCCGTCGAAGCGAGCTCGCGGATCAGCCCGGCTGGGTATCTCGCCTCGGCGTGGATGTCTAGTTCGTAGAACTCGGGCGGGCTTCTCGGATTTCTTGTTCGCCACCTTCTCGTGTGCATGAAGGTGACGGGACCGGTCTTCTAGACTCAGAGGATTTGTTCGTGCAGAGTCGCCAGGTGTTCAGATTTGGAACAGCAATGAAGCGAACACCGGTGCTTCGATTACGTCGGGGGTGAGAAACTTCCTTGTCTCACCAAGAGCTCGGGAGCTATCGGCGCCGGGTGGAGGCGATCGGAAAATCTCTCGTCGGATGTGGGACCCGTGTTCCGCCGAGCGGGTCGGAAGAAGCTGTTGCGCTAGGTGGAAGCGGACGGGTACTCTTTCTTTAAATCGTGGGACAAGCGTCCCACCGGTCGTGCCGAGAGCGTGGTTACGAATCTGCCATGAGGAAAGGATTTTTGGTTAATGCGCCCAGATTCGCCCACCAGCATGAAAGGCCGGAAGGAAGAGATGCCTTAGAGCCAATCTCCGGAGAAGGCCGGCTCCTTGGGGGGGGGCTGATTTAAGCTAAAGGGAACGAGGAAAGAAATAAATGAACGGAAAGAGACAAATGTACAGAAAGAGATTACAAATATGTCCAAAGGTTGGTGGGGGGGAACTAACAGTACGGGAACACACCAATCACCGCTACTTACGCATACAAACACGAGAGCATGACAAGGAGCGCAAAACCTAGGCGTACTTCCGATACACCGGCGGCGTATGCACGGCTTCAATAGCTCCCTAGCAAACATTCCCTACAAGGAACTAACGGCGGGGGATCGTATCAATCACCGGATACGTACAGCGACGGGGGTAGAAAGTAAACCTAGAGATGTCGAGCCGGGTATATGTGTTAGGCGAGAGAGTTTAACCGCACGGCTTCAATGGCTCCCTAGCAAACATTCCCTACAAGGAACTAACGGCGAGGGATCGCATCAATCACCGGATACGGGCCAGCAACGTCACACATAGCCGATGGAGCTGCTACCACATCTATTATATGAATGCTTTAAATTAATGAAGTACGGAAGGTGCTTTAAACAAGCAATGCTAGAGGAACACGATCGCCAAATGCCGAAATGAATCAACGAGCCGCGACACGGGTGGGCCTAAGGCATATAATGAAAGACGACATAAAAGAATAAAGACGGTAGAAACGAGAACCGGGCATACGATTGTATTCATAAGCGGAAGCACGGTTACGGTAAGCACGGTGGTTCCCTAACAAACATTCCCCTTCCACCCTTTACAATGAATTCAAGATGGGCTTTTATAGCCCGAGTCCCACCCGTTACATTAATGGGCACGAGTCCCGATCAAACATAAGGTGACGAAGCGGCGAAAGAGCTGCAAATGCCGACCTTTTGTCGGGTGAGGTGTACCCGCAGACATGGTCTTCCTGGAAGGCTGGGCAGCTACGTGGCGGAGTCCTGGGCAAAACTTCAAGTCGGCAGGCTCGCTGGTAGCTGGAGCAGGTGAAACCTCAGATCAGCTTTGAATGAGGATATTAACGCAGGCGGTGCAGGCAGCCCATGCTTATCCCTTTTTGGTCGGCAGTCTTGGTTCAAATCCCGAAGCTGGACACTTGTCTGATGATGGGTTATCTTTGTGTGACACATGCACGCCTTAGAGGGCGATCTATCCATCTTCGCTTGGGATCGGGGCTCCTTGGGATGCGTGCAGAAATCGGTGCGATCGGGGAAGGCCTTCAAGCCTTGGTCAAATTCCGGGTTTGTTCCCCTACCGCACACTTGTCAAGGGCGCATTCCGACTCTGTTGAGAAGTCGAACTGCGCACAGGCGAACACTGGTGTCTGCCGCCATATGGACCTGCTCCGGCATTTTATCTTTCTTCTGCGTTGACCTGCCAGTCTGCCAGTGCAAGGTGCGCCCAGAAAGTGGGGCGAAGTCGGACTTCGCACCAAAACTGGGCGAAGTGCGCACTTCGCACCAAGGCGAAGTGCCTCGCACCAAGTGGGCGAAGTGCGAACTTCGCACCCAGACTTAGCCAATTTCAGATAGACCTGCTGGAAAGTTGGAAAATCAACTGGGGGACTCCAAGGAAAAAAAGGGGGGAGAGAAAGAGAATGGGAAAGAAAAGGAAAGGGAGAGAAGGAAGAAAAACGGAAGGAGGAAAAGAAGAGCAGCACTGTTACAAAACAATATTGAAGACATTGCACCCCGTGCAAAATGTGACAACAGTTAGATTTGTGGTGGCGGCATGCCAATAACGCCGCAAAATTTTGTATAAATAATCCGGCTATTATTCAAAGTTTTAGTTGTTTTTCTTATTTCAGTCTGTGCAGTGTTTTCTTTTTAAGTGTTCCGAGGAGGCGATTGCTGGAAGTGGATCTGAAGAGCAGTTGCAGCGAGGGTGACTCTGTTGCCCAATGGATGAAGGCATGGGTTCTTTGTGCCGAGGCGAGCTCGACACCCCGCGAGCCGCCAGAAATGTTGTCACATTTTGCACGGGGTGCAATGTTTTCAATTTTTGTAAGAGAGTTGCTCTTCCTTCTCCCCCTTTCTCTCTCTTCCCTACATTCTCATTCTTCTCAAAATTGACAGCAGTTGCCCTGAAAAATGGCTAAGTGTCAGGGCATGCTGAGGTGTTCGGGATTTTGCGGGCCATAAACGGGGGCGATAAAATGGACAAAATGAGCCCTGGATATTTTATTATTGCAGATCTTCTCGCAAGCTTTCCAACGATATATTATAATAGGCGATCGGGTCAGCGGATCAAAAGTTATGGCCCCGGGAAGCTGAACCAGGAAACCTAGTTTTTTTGTGCGAAGTCCGACTTCGCCCAGTTTTGGTGCGAAGTTCGCACTTCGCCCAGTTTTGGTGCGAAGTGCGTACTTCGCCCAGTTTTGGTGCGAAGTCCTACTTCGCCCCTCTTCTGGGCGCACCTTGTAACTGGCAAGCTGGCAGGTTGGCAGAAAAATGACTAAGTGTCCGTGCGAAGTCCGAACAGCGGTGAGAATCAGCAAGTGCCGGTGCGCAACCCGACTTCGCAGCGAAGTTGGACTGCGCCCTTTGACCGGTGCGCAGTAGGGAAATAGGTCAACCCGACTGCGCTGTTTTTCACCTGTGCTACCCGATTGCGCTCTAATCCCGGGCGAAGTTGGATAGACTGCCTTTTAAGGCAGACACGTGTCAAGCAGCTTCATCCGACAAGTGTCCAGCTTCGGGATCTGAGCCAAGACATGCCGAGAAAAGGGACAAGCATGGGCCGCACTACTTATGCCAGCTGCTTCATTTAAGACTGACGTAAGTTTCCACCTGCCTCAGCTACCCGCATTCCTGTCAATATAAAGTTCTACCCAACGCACTGCCAGCTAGCTGTCCAGCTTCCAGGCAGACCATGCTGCGGGTACAGTCCGGTCCGACAAAAGGTCAGCATTTGCAGCTCTTTCGCCGCTTTTTTCAGCTATTGTTTGACTGGGACCTTGTGCCCATTAATGTAACGGGAGGGACTCGGGCTATAAAAACCCACCATGAATTCATTGTAAAGGGTGGAAGGGGAATGTCTGTTAGGGAACCAATGTAACCGTGCTTCTGCTTGTAAATATAATTTGTATGCCTGGTTCTGTTCTGCTGCTTTTATTTCTTTATGTTTATGCTTTACGCTTCCCTGTGTCATGGCTCGTTGATTTGTTTCAGCATTTGGTGATCGAGGGCCTTTAGCATTGTTTGTGTACTTTTAAATTTCATATAATAGATGTGGTAGCAGTTCCATCAGTTGTGTGTTACGTTGCTGTCCGTATCTGGTGATTGATGCGTTGTCGTGCTGTTAGTTCTCCTTGTAGGGAGAATGTTTGCTAGGGGACCATTGTAGCTGTGCGGTTAAAATCTCTGCATGACACATATACCTGGCTCTGATATCTCTAGGTTGCTTTCTACTCATGTTAGTGTCCGTATCTGGTGATTGATGCATTGCCGTGCTGTTAGTTCTCCTTGTAGGGAGAATGTTTGCTAGGGGACCATTGTAGCTGTGCGTACACTGCTTAGGTATCGGAAGTACACTTAGATTTTGCAGTTCTCAGTCGTGCTTTATATTTATGATGCAGTAAGTATTGGTGATTGCTGGTTGTCGTACTGTTAGTTCCCCCCCACCAACTCCAAGTATATTTGTATATTCCTTCTGTTCATTTATCTCTTTCCTGCACTCTTAGCTTGAACATAACCCCCCCCCAAAAAGGAGCCGGCCTTATCCGAAGATTGGCACGGAAGGCATCCCTTCCTTCCGGCCTTTCAATGTTGGTTTGCGGGTCCAGGGCGCAATAGCGACAAATCCTTTCCTCGTGGCGGATTCGTGACCAACATGACCTATCTAGACCAGAAGACTATTAAGGCAAGAAACAACAAAGGAAACAAAAGAAAGAAAAGAGTGAGCTAGGGAACTAAAAAAACCTGAATAAACCAAAGAGAAGCAAAAAAAAGTAAGAAGAAATTAGGTACCTTCAGAATTGGAGCCATCCAAAGAAATGATAGAAAGAAGAGCTTCCCTAATTTGCAAAGCCCTCCATCTAGGAGGGTGGCCATAACAAGTAAGATCACCTTTGTCCAAAGCCCAATTAGCTAAAGCATCAGCACTATTGTTTTGAAAACTGACCACATGATTGTAATCAACTTTCAAAAATCCCATCTGGATTAATTGAATCTTCTCAATAATTCTTTTTATTCTCCAATCAACCTTATGATTCTTGGAAGGAGTCTTCAAAAGATTAATCATAAGTTGAGAGTCAGGCTCAACTAAAAGCTTTTCCCATCCAACCTTAGTAGCCTCCTGAAGGCCTCTAAGGATACCATACCCTCAAGCAAGGTTATTGGAAAGAATACCCAAATTCTCAGCAAAAGTAAAAACCAGGGAGCCATCTGAAAGTCTACCAATTCCTCCCACACTGCCTTTTCCAAGGTTCCCTCTAGAGGCTCCATCAGTATTGACTTTTCCAAAATCCTTAGGTGGAGGTTGCCAATTTCTTGTCCTATCCATCTTACTAATACTCACATTCCCTTTAAGATGGTTGCCCTTAGAAGATTTAATCTTCAATCTTTGCATCGCTTGATCCCATCTTTGGTGGGAGTTTTGGGGGTGATTAAGGAGTTGATGGACTGAATCAACAAAGTTGGCTATGGTCTTTTGCCAAATATAGTGAATATCCTTCCTATCTTAATTAAAAATTTAGCTGTTCCTTTCAATCCAAATATTCCAAAGAAGAATGGTAGAACCCATCCAAACTAACTGCCTAATAAAATGATCAACACCCTCTTGATTAGGCCAATCCCTCAAAAGCTGTTCAAAAGTAAAAAAATTTGACCACTGTAAGCCAAGTAAAGTGGCCATTCTCCTCCATAGCTCGGAGGCTAAAGTACACTCAATAAAAATATGGTTGAGAGTTTCTACATTCTCTTCACACATCTCACATCTAAAAGGGCCATGAAAACCACGCTTCATAAGTTGCTCACCAAGTAAGCACCCTACGATGCAATAAAAGCCAATTAAAGAACCTCACCTTAGGCTAGAGCTTTTGAGCCCACAATTGAGAAAATATGTCAGAAGAATGGTTGGGATTATTATGGCATAAGGTCAAATAACCAACTGAATACTCACCCTTAGTAGTGTTGTTCCATACAAAACAATATTTTTCATGGGACCAAGACAAAGATCTCATACGAAGGATGCCTTGGATATCTTGTCTTTGCCTTTCTGGGATTTGAATAGGCCAATCCTCAATAGAGATCCAATATCTACCAACCTTTGAATTACCAGTATGGTACCGACAGTAATTAGCCACTTTTATCCAGTTAGCTCGGTGAAGCTCCTCCATCCAAGGCCTCCAATCGGGAAACTGAGTTATCAAACGCTTGTGACCATCCCAAGAATCTGTCCAAAAATTTGTCTGTTGACCATTATGAATGATCCAAAGTAAATTTTTCTTTATCAAATCCTCACCAGTCTTAAGAACTGCTAAAATGGGAGAAACTTTGGTAGGAAGTGATAGCGAACAAGGTCTTTAGGACTTTTGTTCTCAACATATCTAGCACGGAGATTATTGGCCCAAAGAGCATTGGGGTTATGCAACATCCTCCAATATAATTTAGCAGCTAAAGCTTTGTTGTTATTAATAGAAGACCAGAATCCTAACCCCCTTTATTCTTAGGAAGACAAAGTGTCCCATTTCACCAAGGCCCATTTTATTTTCTCCTTAGTACCACTCCAAAGGAAACGATGACTAATTTGATCCAGTTCTCGAAGAACAGCCTTTGGAATATTCAACACGGAAGATATATAAATAGGAATAGCTTGAAGGACTAATTTTACCAAGGTGATTCTACCCCCAGAAGAAAGCCACCTGTTGGTCCACTTTCCAATTTTCTTCTTGACTTTGTCCAACAACCAATTCCAATCTTTATTTTTCTGCGTTTGAATATTTATGGGAATACCTAAATAAGCGATTGGAAGGGAGGTCTTCTTATATCTTAATTTATCCAAGACCATGGATTCTTGTCTAGCAGAGCAGTGAAAGAAAATAACTTTAGATTTGTCTTTATTGATCAACTGCCCAGTAGCCTTAGAAAAACAGCTAATGATTTGCTTAATATTAGAAGCTTCCTTAACTATAGCTTTACCTAAAAGAGTAGAGTCATCCACAAATTGAAGATGAGAGATAGGTCTAGCTCCATGAGCAATGGTAACTCCCTCAAGGGTTTTGTTTTCCCTCTTTTTGGTTATAGTCCTACCCAAGCATTCAACAAGAATGATGAATAAATAAGGGGATAGTGGGTCACCTTGCCTAATACCTCTCGGAAGCTGGGAATGACTGAGAAGGCCTGCCATTGATACGAACTAAGTAGGAAACTGAAGAGATACATCCCATAATCCAATACATCCAATCCTTAGAGAAACCAAATTGCCTCAAAACTTTGATAGGGAAGTGCCAATCCACTCTGTCATAAGCTTTGGATAAGTCTAACTGAATGAACATGGAAGGAGACTTTTTAACTATGTTTTTTTTCTCTTCATTATCTTAGAAGTTTTGCATGCAAATTATTATAGGTTTATTTTCAAATAATATAATCGCTATAGGATATATTGGTAAATTTCAATAGATTTTGAGTTATAGTTTCCTTCCCATGGATCGATTTATAACTAAATCCTTAGAATCATCCCTAGTAGTAGAGGTTAGTGAGGACCTCACAAAGAAGCGATCCTTGTTGCTCAAAGATAGGGCAGTTTTTGGTAAATTTAATGGGTCTTGGCCAGGGGCTTTGGCCTTGAGAAAATGGATTGATAGAAGTTGGAAGTCTCTAGGAGTAAATCTATCCTTTCTTCCTAAAGGTTTCTTCCTAGCCATTTTTTGTTCCAAGGAGGAAAGAGATAGAATCCTAAAAGGGGGTCCTTGGTTTATGGGAAGAACAAGACTCTTCCTTACCCGCTGATATGAAGGCTTTACACCTAAAAATGTAAATCTATTCCTAGTGCCATTCTGGGTTAGGATGTATGGGTTTCCCATTTAATTTTGGGAAATGGATACCTTCAAGGCAATAAACAACACTCTAGAAGAATTCCTTGAGATTTCAAAATATAAAAAAGATGGATTCTTGGTTATTTATGCTCGGATATTGGTCATGATTGATATAAGTAAACCTTTACCAAAATCAGTCATTCTTAAGTATAGGGGTAAGTTGTGGACACAAACCATTGATTATTAAAACATATATTTTAGATGTAGAAGATGTCATGAGTTGGGGCATATTGAGAGATCATGCCCTAAGAAGAGTCCAACAGAAACATATGTAGAAAACCGCAAGAGGAACTTACAAATGGATATGTATGAGGATAGTTTTTAACTTCTAAAAATAGGTCGAAACAGGTGAAAGTAAATAAACAATTGAGACAAGGAAGGATACTGGAAGAAATACGAATTCTTTTAAGGTTTTAGCCTATGAAGAAAAAGCAGATCAAAGCTTAGAGGACACAATACAATAGGATTAGAATATTAACAAGGAACCGTCTACTCAATATGATCCTAATTTAGGGATGAGCATTCCTACTGAGCCCAAGGAATGTGCCTCATCAAATTTTGAAGACTTTCTTGAAGTACCATGCACCATTCAAGAGAAGAAAAATGGTAGAGAAAATGTAGTGTTAGATATTAATACCTCTACCATTAATAAGGAAATACCAAAAAATGAGCAAGACAAGTCAAAAGCTTTCGTTGCGAAAGGGAACCCAGGGCCTGCTAGTGCGGGTGGAGTTTTTAGGGATTCTAGGGGGATGATTGTGCAAGCCTTTGTTGAACCTCTATCCATCTAGTCCAACCATTTTTCTGAGGCTCGAGCCTTTTTTATAGGGGCTAAGTTAATCAAAGAAGGCCATTATAAAAACATTATTGTGGAAGGGGACTCTCTAAACCTTATAAATATTCTGAAAGGAAGACAAGAAGCTGGTTGGAGCATTGCAGATATGGTTGTGGGGACAAAAGAGATCCTGCAGTCTTGTCACAACCTTCAGTTGAAGCATGTTTATTGGGAGGAGAATGGAGCTGCAGATTTATTGGCAAACATGGGGGTGGAGGCTCAAGATATTATTATATGGGAAGATAATTTCCCACTTCAACTTATTGAATTTGTGTCTAAGGAGAAGCCAAATCAGCCCAAAGATGTTCACTTTCCAGTTGGAAGAAGCTAAATTTTGAGGTTTAGCTCTTAGGGCAAACTGTTATGGGTGTCCCAGCCTATCTGTGACAGACTGTTATGTTTGTAAAGTCAACTATTGTCTAGTTATTCTTGTTATTGGCAGTATAGTATGTATGTTTCTTATCAGGCGCTTTAGGTTGGTTCTTTATGATTGTTAATAGTTTAGATGGACTTGGCACCATGTTTTCTTTGCCTTTTATGATCTGCTTGTAAGGAAGTTTATGTAAAAGGGACGGGGCCCTTTCAATCCCCTTCTTAACCTATTAATCAAAAAAAAAGTCAAAAGCTTTTGTAGCAGAGCCGGGAGAGGATAAATCTGATGAAAAGGAAAGTTGTGAAAGAATATTGAGGAATAGAATAATAAGACCTACTCCTAATACAAGCAAGGCAAAAAGAGGAAAACCCTCAAATTATCAAGCAAGAGCCAGGGAAGCAAGAGAAAACATAGAGAAAGGAACACAATCTAAGTTGGTTGAACTTCTCTTTATCAAACAACAAAATGATATTGGTAATTTGCAAGCGGGGCCAACAACCCCTAATGAGACATGATTACCATCTCATGGAATATAAGGGGTGCTAATGCCCCCTTAAAGCAAAGGTGTATGAGGGACCTCTATTTAAGTAATAAGTTCGATGTTCTTTGTATCCAAGAAACTAAAATGACAAAGGAAGAAGTTTCCAAAAATATGAAAGCAGTATGGGCAAGATGTGAATGGGATGCTATGGATTCTAAAGGAGCGGCAGGGGGAATTCTACTATGTTGGAATCTTGTTAGAACCACCTCTGCTACCATTCATAAAATTAGGCATTGGATAGCCTTATTAGTTACATGCTACTTTGCAGATATTCGTTTCATCCTTATCAATGTCCATAGACCTAAAACTCAATCAAGCAAATTAGAAATATGGAGTGGGATTGAAGCCTTTATGAGAAGTAATCATAGGAGATTTTAATGCCATAGCCAAGTTGGATGAAAAATTTAGGGGAATTAGGAATATAACCCAAAGTAAGAGAAATTTCTCAGCTTTTATTCAAAACAATAATCTATGAGAGGTTGAGTTTAAAGAGGACAATTATACATGGATCAACAACAGGAGAGGCCAGAACCTGATAGCAAAAGAATTAGATAGATGCATACTCTCAGATCATTGGCTAGATGAAGGGACTTGTGCTAAGATTAATACCTTGACAAGGATTGGTTCAGATCACTGGCCAATAAGAGTTAAGATGGTGGTAAGTGAATTCAAAAAAATATCATAATTTAAATATGAGCAAATGTGCAAAGACCATCCTCACTTTGTTGATATGATAGCGCAAACGTGGAATTTTTTAGGAAACGGTGGGTTGTATACACTATACAATTCCAAAACAAATTAAATCAATTACACCTAGATTAAAAGAATGGAACAAGAACACTTTTGGAAACATTTTTGAGAAGAAAGAAGAACTAAAAGAGAAACTTTCAAAATTCCAAAAAGGTGAGCATAATAATCCATACTCGGAGGAAAGGGAGGTGCTTAGTAAATATCATAATATTTTCAGTAAGGAAGAGAAATTTTGGAGTTTAAAATTGAGACAGACTTAGTTAAAAGAAGGAGATAAAAACACAGTTTTTTCAAGGGATGGCAATAGTACATAGATCAGCATCCAGAATTAGTAGAATTAAATTAGTAGAACGGGTTTGGATTGACAACCAGAGTGAAATCAGAAAGGAGGCAAGGTTCTTTTACCAGAATATTCAAGGATCAAAGGAGTTTAAAGTTCTTAATGATAAACTACTACAAGAATTACCTTTAGTTATAACAAATGAAGATAATAGGAAACTGATGGAGCCTATTACTCTAGAATTTCATAGACAACATTGACAATAACTTAAGGCTAGTAATAACATTGACAACATCACCCATCAACAGTTTGTAGATGATACAACCCTTTTTGGGGAGGGCAAGGATAAACAAGGCCAGAGCTTTGTATAACTTTTATAGGAATATGAAAGAGCGTCAGGGCAGAAAGTTAATAGGACAAAATCCAAAATTTACTTCCTAAACACTCTAGCTAGAATCATAGCAGAGATATGTAGGTTACTTCAAATGGAGGAGGCAAATTTGCCAACAACTTATCTAGGGATGCCCTTCTTTGAGGGGAGAATGAGGATAGAATCGTGGAATCCAATTATAAGTGAAGTGTAAAATAAACTACCAGCATGGAAAGGTAGATGGTTATCATTAGCAGGAAGAGTGTAGTTAATTAAATCTATCTTACAGTCCATTCCAACATATTATATGTCCTTGTATACTATGCCAAAACTGATAGAAAAAAGTTTAATCTATATTATGCAGTCATTTTTGTGGTCAGAATTACATGATAAAAGGATATTTCCTTTGGTGAAATGGAGCAAGGTGTGTGATGATAAAACTAGGGGAGGTCTTCGTTTAAGAGTTCCTACAAATGCAAACTTAGCTCTTAGGAGGAAAGTAATTTGGAGATCGTACAAAGAGAGTCAAAGACAATGGGCAAGAATTCTTCTAATTACGTTGAGCCCAATGACCCAAGCTTAATATTTACTGCATTGTCACTACCAGACAATTTTGCACTATGGAACGGTTTAAAAGAATCAATTGATCCAATGATTGAAGGTCTAATATGGGTGGTGGGAACTGGGAAAAAAAAAACTATTTGGATGGATACTTGGTGTGATATAAAACCACTCAATCTAGAACCAATTTTAAAATTATGGATGATATTACTTCAAGACAAATATGGTGATAGCGTTTCAAACATTATGTACAAGGATCAAGAAGGAAGATGCAAAGGGAAAGAAGATTTATTTACAAGTATACAAGACATTGATGCTAAAAGGCAATTG
Organism: Wollemia nobilis; assembly: GCA_028583015.1. Lineage (NCBI taxonomy): Eukaryota > Viridiplantae > Streptophyta > Pinopsida > Araucariales > Araucariaceae > Wollemia > Wollemia nobilis. The sequence goes on from JAQPPZ010002512.1 coordinate 2,878,970, forward strand.
AGCAGAAAGATAAGAACAGTGAATATTTCAAGGGGAGCTAAGGATAAGCTAATTTGGGAGTTGAATAGCATTGGAGAATACACAACAAGAAGTGAATATAATGTAAAGCACCAAGGAAATAGGAATACCGCAAGAATATGGAGAGATATTTGGGATAGCCCAAGCATTCCTAAAGTCAAAATGTTTGTTTGGCTAGTAGTTCATAGAAGAATTTTAACCTAGGATAACCTTATGAAAAGGGTTTTCACAGCCCCTCACAATGTGTTCTATGTAAAATGGAGGAGGAGAGTATAAACCATATCTTGGGACATTGCTCAATATTCTAGGAAACATGGCAATGAATTCTTAATATGTTTGGTAAATGCATGGTGATGAATGGCAGAATTGAGGAATGGTTAAAGCAATGGCAGAGCACTTTTAAAAGTGAAGTTTTACAAACAATTTGGGATATATCAAAAGATACAATACTTTGGATTGTATGGCTGGAAAGGAAAGAAAAATATTTAAAAGAAAAGAAAGCAGTTTAGAGGTAATGAAAAGGACAATTTGTTTAGCCATAGAGGAGGCTAAACCAGCCCTATCAACTCACCCAATCCCTAATCTTGAAGCAGAGAGCCTTGATAGATGGAGTCAAGTTATCAAATGGAATTAAGATGTTGGGCACAGGAGAAACAAAGAAAAGGCAAATAATATAAAGTGGAAACCACCAAAAGTGGTGTTGGTCAAATTGAATTTTGATGGAGCATCTAATGGAAGTCCAAGACCAGCAAGAGGAAGAGCAATAATTAGAAATAATAGGGGAGAGATTTTGTTTCATTACGCTTTTAATAGTGGATTTAATACAAATAATGAAGTTGACGCTCAAGCAACTTTGGAAGGGTTGAAAATATGCAGACAAATGAAATGGAACAAAGTATGGATGGAAGGTGATTCACTAATAGTAATAAATGCAATTTTGAGGAAAGCAAAGGCTCCATGGAACATACAAGAGATAATTGTGGAAATACAAGACCTTGCTACAGAGTTTGAAGAAATCAAGTTTACACATATGTTAAGGGAAGGAAACAAATGTGCAGATAGGCTAGCCAATAGAGGGGTTTTAATTGAGGATCGTGAAGTTAAATTATCTTTTTCATGGTTAGAGGAAGTAGTAAGTTTAGCTGAAGTTGACAAGAAAATATTGACTACCTGAATCAAATAATGATTAAGATTTACTTTAATGTTTTCCATTGGTAATATTTGCTTTATTTTATAACATTAATGTATTTTCATATAAACTATTTATTATAATTTTTGTGGTTGCACTTGTGTTTCAGGAAGGAAACTAGCAATCCAAATTTCGTAAAAAGGACTATGATAGTGCGATGTTTTGGAAATATTACTCTACTAAGATGCAATGCATAGATAGTAGAGGTGGAGTTTTGGTATTGTGAAGGCTGCTGCAAGAAAATGTCAAGAAGAAGGATGTTGAATTTTGGAATATTTGTATTCACACAAAAAATTGAAGAAGATCCAAAAAATGAAAATCAAGAATTTAGAATTTTTATGAAAAATTATGTAAGTATCTAGCTATAGCAACTAATTTGATATGAGAATTAAATTTGTTTGTAAACTCTCAAACTCTAAAGGAGAGAGTTGTGATTTGTCAAGGGTGAGGGACCCAAGTACAACCCCTTGTTCTCCAGACAAAAAAAAGTGAACTAATACGATGATTAAGAATTTTTATTAAATATTAAAGTAATCTAATGAATAGAAGTAAAGAAACAATAAAACTAGGTTACTAAAAGAGTTTTTTAATTTTTATTAATCATTAAAGTAATCTAATGAATAGAAGTAAAACAAATAATAAAACTAGGTTGTTAAAAGAGTTTTTTATTTAAGGATAAGAAAGCCAATAACATGAAAGGATTAGTTTCAATTACACTAAGGGTTTTGTTAAGTTTTAGTTTGAAAAGAACTAATATTTGATTTTCAGCTTTAGGCCATTCTCCTTGATAATATTGTTAAAATTCTTTTCAATCAGAAAAGCTTCTCTCATGCCTGAGTGGTCTTGATGGTGAAGGCTTGTGGACTCCAGATAGAGGGCACAAGTTCAAATTCAATGTACCGCAATATTATGCCTCCTTCTCTATATGTAGTAAGCATATGAGAAGTATGAAGTGGTCCCATATGTGTGAGAAATGTGAACCTTAAAAAAGTATACTTGCAAGTTTATAAAGAAACTTATAAGCTTGTGTAAGCAATTTATATTTTAATGCAGAAATAATGTTTAGTCTTAACCAACTGTTCAGCTATGACTGGCTTCCCAATATCCTTCAAATCCAATCCTACACTGAAAGCCGCTTGTTCCTATCTTATTACTTCAGTTTATATTCCATCATCATCCTTGCATTGCCAATTTTACTCCAGTTATCTTATGTTGCCAATTATGGATGGCTTCAAGCTATTCAGACAAAGGCTTACCCAACAAATAGTTATAACATAACAAAGATACTTTCCATTTTGATAATCAAAAATCCATTATTAGGGCTTCTTTACAATCATAGATTCTTGTGCAGGTATTATGCCTATGGGTCGTATTTTTATTTAATGGTCATTCTTTTGTCTAGTATAGTCAAAGTAGTCTAGTCAAATATAGTTAAAGTTCTAATAATTCAGTTGACCTACTGCATCCAGGGCTTCAAAGAGAGGCCAAGACTGCCTGATTATACTTGGCCCTGCATTAACTCTGCTGGTTCTTTTACTACATGTGAAAACCACAAGGCTACATGCTTCTTAGTTACACCTGCATGGGTAAAATGATTGGACTATGGTATTATTGTGCTCGAATCCAATAGGAAAGTTGTCTTCTAAATGCAGAAATTACACATGATCTATTTTATAGGTGTCACTCAATTTGCATCTTACCCTTAGACAGTCTTTAGATGGAGTATCGCGATAGCCATACCATTTTTTACCAGAAACAGTGTTGTTTACTGTTTAAGTTCTGCAACAAACAACCTTCTATTCAATTTTGTTGTTTCGGTCAGAGTATTAGAAAGATATTTAGGTACAGCAACGATCTAGGAGACTCACATAGCACGTAATTAACAATCTTACCTCATCATCCTTCTATCGTATACTTCTTTACTAAATAATACAAAAGCCCATTGCAAGTAAATGATGTACTTTTGTGATTAGAGTGTGATGTTATGGATGCGATATGATTGAGATGCGTTAAACTGTTTCACTGTGCATCCTTATGTTAACAGTCCCTGCAATTGCCAAGTGGTACAAATTATCAACCTACTGCCAACCTAACTAGGTGATTGAAACTATCATATGGCAAAAGCTTATGTTGTTAAATACCTCAACTTTCAAGGAGAAGACCAAAGTTCAAATCTTGCCAGACAATAAATGCATAATTGACAAAATGTTGAAATGTCATGGTAGCGTGGTTTTTTTGTAATAAAAATGAACCCATTTCATCCCATATGACCAAAAATTTAATTTAGACCAAAAACAAAAATTGTGATTCTTTGTGAGCCGGGAGCGAGTCCCACTAGGTAGCATGGAAGGAAAGTCATATTTGAAAGCCCTAATGGAAGTCATGATGCCCTAGCTAAAACTATGGATGCCCAAGTTGAAGAAAAGAGGAAGAGCAAATATATGGTAAGTTCGATCCAAAGAGCAAATGTTACACCAAAAGTGATTATCCAGTATGAGATGATCGAGCATGATATAATGGTTCTTAAAAGTAAAGGGTTAATATGTAAGTTCCATGGACACTGGCTAGGGTTTTCAAAGATTCAAAATTGGATCAAGTGGAAGGGGGGATTGAATTCAAATTACTCTATGACTTTTCTTCCTAGAGGTTTTTCCCTCATCATATTTTCCAGTCCAGAAATCAGGATAAAATAATGGGTGGTGGCCCATGGTTTAGGGGGAGAGATGCCCTTTATTTAAGACCATGGAGTGAGAATTTTTCTATCAAGACAAAATTATTAAAAAGCTTCCAATATGGGTTAGGCTTTTTGGACTTCCATATCATCTCTTCAATAAGGAGGTTTAGAAGAATATTGGAAATACCCTAGGGGAATTCATCAAGGAGGGATCAACTACTAAGGAGCGAAAGCATGCTATATACACCCGAATATGTGTTGCTATGGATATTTCAAATCCTTTGCCACAATGCATTAAGATTAAATCTGAATCAAGAGAATAAGATCAACAAGTGGATTATGAAAACATTGCATTGCGATGTCACAATTGTTATGAGACTGGATACATGGAAAGAGATTGCAAAGTGAAAACGATGAAGAAAGAGACGGAAAATTTTGGTCATGAGACAAACTTCAAGATGAAGCAAGGAAATCATTCTTTAATAGGATCTAGATTAGATCAAGGATATTCCACTCCAAACAAAGAAGCAAAGAAAGCCTATCTACAACATCATCTGGAAAAGGCCACCATAGTTCACTCGAATCAACCGTTAGAAGAAACAAAGAAGGATACAATGGATGAGAAAGTGCAATGTGCAAGTTCAAATTCAAAAGGAATTAAAGGTGCAAAGGAAGATGTGGAGGAAAATTTTAAATTAAAGATGACAAAAGAGGTCAAGTTTATTCCAAGTAAATTGTCTTCATTTTCATCAAGTAGTATGGAATCCTCTCCTAGTAATAGAAATGAAAGTAGTGTAAAGGTTATCCCTTGCACTTTAGGTTTCAAGAGCAACATAATAAGGAAATGAGGATAGAGGAAATCCATAGAAATTTAAGGTTTTTAGGGTAGCATGAGAAGGTAACTGCTATGGAGGAGCGTCCTTGCACTTTAGGTTTTCTAGAGCAACATAAAGAAGAAAGTGCTTTTGAGGTTATTCCTTGCACTTCAAATCCTTCAGATCAAGACAAACCTATACATGATAAGTCTCAGTATGAACAACGTGGAAAAATAAAAAGATATTGATGAAGATGAACGTGTTGGTGGGAATGAGAAAAAAAGGGAGGAAGACCCAAGAAGCAAAACAAAGAGAAAAACAAACTCAAAGATATTGATATGGGAAAACAAAAGCAAATATCGCAAGTGTTAACAAGAAGTGAGGTTAAACCCACAAATAAAAAGTGATGATGAAAATGATATCTTGGAATATTAGAGGCATGAATAAGACCCCTAAAAAAAGAGATATTAAGGAATTAATAGGTTGTTATAGACAATATATTTATAGATATGGAAACCAAGTAGCAAATATTTTAGCCATCGCAATGTTGATTTTAGCTTGGCAAAATCCAAATTTTAGAAGGCAATTGGATGAGTGCAATTTTATCTCATAATAAAAATGATGTCAAGGACCTGATTGTGGAAATGTTGCAGTTTGAGGAAGATGACAAATATCATTGATAGCAAGGCAAATGAAGAATATCTTTGATAAAAAGAGAAGTTGAATATCAGTTTAATTAACATGATAGCAATGTAATGAGAATAATGTAATGTATTGTTAGTTTAATGGGAGTGATCCCAATAGAAGCAACACATAGCTTATAAAACAAAAATTGAGATCTTTGCAACCAAATACACTTCTCTTTTAAATTCCCCGGTTGTCAAATGTCATTTACAAGATTAAAACTATTGAATACTGTCTCAATATCTTTGATAGCAAGGCAAATGGAAAATAACTTTGATAAAAAGGCAAGTTGAATATTAACATCAATGTAATGAGAACAATGTATGGAAATAACCCCAATAAAAATAACACATGCTTATTTGAAAAAAAAAATTGGATCTTTGCAACCAAATACACTTCCCTTTTAAATTCCCCGGTTGTCAAATGCCACTTTACAAGACAAACTATTGATTACCGTTTGCAGGGTCACTACCAATTAAGATAAGAGTTGCAGTGGCTTGCACAGAATCCTATTAAGGTAATACGTTTATGAGCAGTTCATAATACCTAAAGTACCTTTATGACTTTCAAATTTAATCATCATATCCGTCAAAGACATTTTACTTCCTTTAATTGGGATCCCCGAAGTCACAGGCTGTGACGTGGCAAGTAAGCTGTAATGTTAAGCTCAATATATATTTTCATGAGATATGAAGAAAACACAGCTAAAGCAAATGCAAACTCAAAATCATGATAAATCGCATAAAAGGGAATGTTATAAATAAGATCAAATAAAATTACAGACTGTAGAAAGCACGAATAGATGTATACATATGTACATACCAGTGTCAAATACAACAATATCACTCAGAAACCTCTTGTCGAGGAGGCCCCCAAATATGACCACCATTGATTTACCCACTCTAACAGCCGAGTGCCCGCTGTACAAATTCAAGAGCTTGTCCTTAAGTGATTTTTCATCTTTTTTAACTAAATATCAGACAGATCGTATGTGATCAATTACGAGGAAGGAAGAAGCATTATCATTGTTTACAGAACAAAAATAAATAAATGTGTACCTGCGAGGCCGAGGAGGCGTCCCATTGAAGTCTGCTGCGTTAGCCTGCACCCAATGCATTGTCACCTCTCTGTTTGCCATTGCCCTTCACAAATGCAATTCTATTCTTTTTCCCAAAACTTTTCCCATTTCATATTCTTGCTATATGGGATCCTTTTTAATGTTTTTTATTTAGTTGCTTGGGATCTAATTGGTATTTTATTTTCTAATTTTTTTTAACATTTTGAAATTCATTGGAAATTTCATGTTGTCTTAGTTGACATATATCCATGCATACCATTAATTATTAACTATGGCCAATTTTTTTTTAATTTAATGTTTCTTAAATTTTTTTAAGAGATAGGGAATCAATTTATCTTTATAGGCACGATTAGAATCTAGAAAGCTAACATTATAACCCCCATCCCACCTCCACAAGATTTTGGGGCTCGGGTTTGGAACCTTTGACTTTAAGTTGGCAAACAATCAACTGAAACGAATTGGTCTACTACCTCCTCCACCCAATGTTTCGTCAATTTTATATATAATTTTTTTCTCCACCCAATGTTTCTTTAATTTTAATTTTATATTAATAAATAAATAAATAAAGTTATATGTGGTTTTTATTGGTGCCACTTCCACTAAAAAAAACAAAATATTGTATTACTCTTAGTTAAATCAACCAAATTCATTTTTCTTTTATTTTTTTGAGTAAATACTTCTTATACACATCTACCATGGGGATTGAACTTGGGTCACATCACCGATAATGTATTCATCTTTTTTTTTATATCAAATACTTTTTAAAATTTAAGATAAAATTCAGAATGATTAATGGCTAAAATATTTACTATTTGGTTTCCATATCTTAATAAATTGAAAATTTCTTAATATCTTGTCTAAGAAATTAAAAATTAACAAGGAACAACCATGGTGAGAGCGTGACATCAACTAGAAGGCAACAATGGAGGATTGGGCCTAGGTATCTGAGGTTGATGATGTGAATATTAGGATAGGGTAGATGCAAAGGACCTGTGGAAGCACCATTTTGACCTAGGAGCTCGCTCTTGATCATATGTGGTACACGAAAAGCAGAAATCCTTAAATTTACACTTCAATCTACAGCTAGAGAAATGAGAACTTTTGGTGGACCTAACAATCGCACAAGGAACAATGAATCTTGTGGCGAGGTTTTTGGGAGCACGGCCAAACATTGATGTTGTGAGGAAATGGACAGCGACTAAAAGGTGGTTCCAAGGCCACATGGGGATTATGGCAATGTTGAAGGGGTTCTTTGTGGTAAAACTTAATTGCAGTGAGGATACAGCCCATGGTTTTATGGACGTTGAGGGCTCTTCTTGCACGGGTGGAGCCCAAATTTTAACCCTAAAACTCAATGTTTTACCCATGCATTGATTTGGATGAGGTTGTCGGGTTTGCCCTTTTAGTATTGGAATGAGGAAATCCTGGCAGGTATTGCGAAGGAAGTAGGGCATCTTATCGCCATCGACCCTACAACCCTAGCACGATCACAACTAATATATGCAAGAATATGCATAAACGCAAACATGGAGAAGGAGTTATCGGGGTCAATTAAACTTGTTTCCAAACATGGGGTATGGAATCAGATTATTGAATATGAAAATGCCCCGGTGAAGTGTGGGAGCTGTAGGAAATTAGGGCATTCATCTAGTGCATGCCCAAATCAAAGGAAATCGACCTAGAAGCAGAAGGTATGGCAAAAGAAGCAAGATTTGGGTGAGAGCTCCAAGCAGACTAAGGAAACTGTGAACCAAACTTTGGAGAATAACCAAGAGGAAATCTTGAACCACAAGGTCAAACCAGATCAACAAGAGGTTCTCGAGGAGGGTCAAATCTTGGAGGAAATCTAGGAGGTATGTATTCAAAAACCCCCTCCCGAGGAGTTCGAAGTCCCACTATCTAATTCATTTGCCCATTTAGATATTGTTATGCCTGATTCAATTTCCCACAAGCACAATGAAATGAACATTGAAGAAAACATACAATTGATAGTATGTGTTGATTCAAATGAGAAAGACCACCATCCAAATTTAGAGACTGTAAACCAAGAGGAGGGTAAACAAACTAAGAATCTAGGGGGCTCAGATAACATAGGCCCAACCCCAAGTCGACGAACCAAAAATCAGAAGAAGGGAGGGATTGATGTAGGGGTGGAAAGAAAACATGGAAGGCCAACTAATCAAGAGATTAGAGAATGGGAGACTGTGGCTGAAATTGCAAATGGAACCCAATCTACTTTAACCTTGGGTGGGAGGAAAATATTGATTGGCATAACTAAGAAATGAGATTGCTATCTTGGAACACAAGGGGACTCAACACCCCTGCCAAACAAAGATTGGTGTATACATTGAGAAGAGATAAAAATCCTCAAATTATTCTACTCCAAGAAACCAAAGCGGATCAACAAAGAATATAAGCTATTAAACAACGAATATTGAAGGAGGCAGATTTTGTTGCAAGCCCTACCTCAGGAGCTTCAAGGGGGTTACTCTGTTTATGGGACCATAATAGATTTGAAGGTAGATAAATAGTAAAGTTAGAGAGATTCATCTCAATACTTTTGTATTGCAAGGAAACTGAAAAACAATGGATCCTTACAAATGTTTATGCCTTGAATACTGTAGTGGGGAGAAAACACCTTTGGAACAATCTAAGCCAACTCAGGGAAGCCTTTAGGGGTATTCCTTGGATTCTAGTTGGAGATTTCAATTCCCCTTTAAACCCGTCAGATAAAAAAGGAGGTAATCCAACAATATCTGAAGGAATGATAGATTTTTCCCAGTTTATAAATGACAACGAACTCATGGATGTTGATCTTAGAAGGGTAAGATACACATGGAGCAACATACATATTGGGGAGCAACTAATACAAATTAGATTAGATCAAGTTTTGCTATCAAAGGAAGGCCTCCATTCCTTTGGTGATACTACCCTTTCAGCCCTTCCAAAAGTGGGCTCAGATCATAATCCACTCTTATGGGAGACTGAAGGCACAAAAAAACTCTTCAAGAGCCCTTTCAGGTTTGAGATGATGTGGTTGAGGCATGAGAATCTAGAGATCCAAATTTTTTATTGGTGGAAGATTGATTTCTCAGGGGAGAAAATCTCCCAAGTTGCTAAGAAGCTGAGATATATCAAACAAAATCTCAAGCAATGGAACAGGTTGGTGTTTGGCCATCTCTTCATTAAGAAATCTGAGCTAAAACAATAGTTGTAGGACATTGAGATAATGGTGAACAATGATGGTTTAACTATAGAATTAAGGGACAGGGAAAGACAGGTGCTTGTTGAGTATCATAATACTTTGGCATGTGAGGAAATTTTTTGGCACCAAAAATCCAGGATCTCTTGGCTTAAAGAGGGAGATTGTAATACAAAGTTTTTTCACATTTCAACACTGAGACACAGAAGTAGTAACAAGATAAAGGAAATTGTAAGAGAAAATGGCTTAGTTATGAAGGATCTAATCGAAATTAGAGAAGCAGTAAACTTATTTACAAATATGATTGGTACTATTGACCCTCAGAATGAAGAAGCTATGAACTCTATGCTACAGAACATTCCAACCTTGGTTACTAATCAGATGAATGATTACCTTTTGAGCCCCCTCAAAGATGAGGAAATCCAAAGAGTTGTCTTTGATATGAGTGGGGAAAAATCCCCTGGGCCTGATGGATTCTCGACAGGCTTTTTTCAACATTTTTGGCATATTGTGGGAATAGATATCATAGCAACGATGAAAGAGGTTCAGAGAACTAAGCATATTCCAAGAGATGTGAACTCAACTTTCTTGGCCCTTATTCCAAAGGTGGTTGGGGCAAGATCCTTCTTTGAATTTTGTCCTATAAGTCTCTGCAACACTCTGTATAAGATCCTTTCCAAAGCACTTGCAAATAAAATTAAGGTGGTCCTTCCATTCATCATTGACCCACAACAAGGGGGGTTTGTTAAGGGGTGACAAATTTTAGATGGCATTATAACCATCCATGAAATCATCCACTCAATTGAGAGAAGTGGTGAGGAAGGCATGCTCCTCAAGTTGGACATGAACAAAGCCTATGACAGAGTGTCATGGGACTTTCTTATCAAGGTAATGAGGAATTTTGGATTCCACTAGGAATGGATAGATTTGTTGACAACCTGCTTCACATCAGCCATATTTTTAGTTATTGTCAATGGAGCAATGGTTGGGTATTTCAAAAGCAAGAAAGGCCTCCACTAGGGGGACCCTCTATCCCCTTACTTGTTCATCATCTTAGCAGAGGCCCTAGGGAGATCCATCTCAAAGGCTATAGAGGAAAGAAAGGTGGAAGGTGTCAGACCTGCTTCAACTCTAAGCCCAGTTTCACATCAATAGTTTGTAGATGATACCATCATCACCTCAAGATCATCAATCCCACAAGAAAAAGAACTTAAGATAATCTTGGAGAGGTATGAACAAGCAATAGGTCAAAAAGTCAAATTTTCTAAGAGCAAAATCTACTTTTTAAACACCCTTGCTCCTAGATAGGTGTGAATAGCTTGAATCTTTGGTTGTGGGATCGGAGATCTCCCCTCCACATATCTAGGAATGCCTCTTTTTAAGGGGAGAATGATGGAAGACATGTGGAATCTGATGGTGGAGTGTTTTACTAAAAAGTTGACAGGATGGAGAGGCACCCTTCTAAGTCAAGCAAGGAAGGCTCAATTGGTGAAATCCTCTCTACAAAGTATCCCTATCTATTTTATGTCCCTTTTTAAGATGTCGGTAAAAATTTGTGATTGGATCAAACAAATTCAAAGGACTTTCCTTTGGTCTGGGATAGAGGATAAAAAGTGTATTCCTTTGGTGGCCTGGGAGCATGTTTATTCAAAAAAGGAGGTAGGGGGTTTGGGTTTTAGAAGGCTTAGAAATATGAACAAATATCTGATGGGAAATTTGGGTTGGAAGTTAGCCAGAAATGAGGACATTGGATGGGTCAAAATTCTTCAGGCCAAGTATTTGAGGGATGGTACAAACTTCTTGGATGAAAGAGACCTCCCTAAGGGGTCAAATTTTTGGAATAATCTCCAAGTTATTAGGCCTCTTTTGTGGAGTGGCATTCATTGGAAGATTGGGGTTGGAAACAAAGTCCACTTTTGGAAAGACTCATGGCTGAAGAATGTCCCTTTGAGAGAGGACCCAAAATTTGGTGCTCTTGAGTAGGATGTTTCATGGAGGTTTGGACCCATGGTTCAAGATTATATGGTAATGGAGAATGAAAGGAAACTGTGGAGACAAATCAAAGTTGAGGGACTGGATCCAAGAAAATATCAAGTAGTCAGGAAGCTAAACAAAATGGTACAGGTATATTTTCTGAATAGCCAGGACACTCAAGATACTATGCTATGGAAGAATGAAAAGCAAGGAAACTACATAGTCAAGTCAGGTTATTATGTGCTAGAAGGAGAAGGTCAAGGTTGGATGTTGATTTCTAAAGTATGGATCAAGGATTTGACACCAAAAATAGCTTTTTCTACTAGTTATCTGTCCATAATAGAATACTAATGATGGATAATCTTATAAAAAGAGGCTTTCAATTCCCTAATAGGTGCAGTCTCTATGAGAACATGGAGGAAGATGTTAACCACCTTTTTTTAGAGTGCCCTTTTTCGTAGGAGGTGCTAATGAGAATCTTAAACAAATTTCAAGTGTCTTGGGTTCTCCCTAAATGCCTACTAGATCTTTGCCTTTAGTGGGAAGCCCCCTTCAAAAGCAAGAGACTTAAAACTTTGTGGAAATTTAGTCACCTCATACCTTGGGGATTATGGAAAGAACGCAATAATCATATTTTCAAAGATAAGAAATGAGACAATCTCTCCATGGCTAACAGAGTAATCTCTTTAACCTTGGAGAACTCCAAGATTGTAAACTAGAAGGGAGTGTGGGAACCAAAAAATGAAAGCTCCATAGCGGCAATTTGGGATCTAGAACTTATTTCTATGATTGCCAATCCTCCCTTGAGTATACTAAGAGCACAAATTCAAACGAATCGTTACACCAAAACCCCAAGGTATCATTGAAATTTGAATACACTAGGATCATAACATCCCATTACGTTTCGTAGCTCAAACTTTAGATGGTTGTGTGCTCATACGAAGGGATCCACCACTCTTCGTATGAGCCTTGAGATACCAAATGTAACCAACTATTACACCAAAACCTTGAGGTATTAGTGAAATCCGAATACACCATGATCATAACATCCCACCATGCTCCACAACCTAGACTCTAGGCGGTTGTGCACTCGTACGATAGAATCCACCACTTTCCATATGAGCCCCAATATAACACTGTAATACCGATGTCTTCATTCACTCCATGACTTGAACCTAGGCAGTTGCTTGATACCAAATGTAACAAACTGTTACACCAAAACCTCAAGGCGTTAGTGAAATCTAAATACAGTAGGATCATAACACAAATTAAGTGGAAACTCCCCCTCTTCTCGATAAATTGACTTAAGCTAAACTTCAATGGGGTTGCCAAAGAGAAATCAAGATTGGCAGGGGATGAAGGTATATTTAGGGATGAAAGAGGTGATATAGTATTGGCTTATGTAAAAGCCTTAGGGGATCAATCTAGTCATTTTGCAGAGGTTAGAGCTTTTTTTATGGGTATCAACCTCTTGTCATACTTACAAGTCAAGAACTTGATCCTAGAAGATGATTCTTTAAATATAATTAAAACCATGCAGGAGAATTTAGAGGTAAGTTGGAGCATTGTTGATTTGATAGAAGGGGCTAGACAAAAGATTAGAGTCTTAGAAAGGGTGGAATTTGTTCACATCTATAGATAAGGGAATAAAGGGGTAGATTTTATGGTAAATTTGGGAGTCCAACAGGAGGGACTCAATGTTTGGGAGAGGGATTTTCCCCAACAACTCATAAATATTATAGATGAAGAAAAATAGAGTTTGGAACAAACCTAGAGATGGTCTTTGGGGGTATGTATCCAAATGCCTAGAAAAATTTGAACGAGCAATCCAAGAGGGGATGAAAGGGTGTATAAGGAGATGTAATAATATGTTAGGGACACAAAACATGGGTGACATGCATTTCCATTTTAAATTAGTTCTCAACATGCGAGGGAAGAAACATGTTAAAGTCTAGGCTAGGTCTATTTTACCTACTATCTGTGTGTTATCCGATGTTTTTCCTATAGGAGGTGTTTTGTTACTCAGTTATGGGGTGGTGCTTCTAGTTTGTTGTTGGTGTATGTTTGTAGTCATGACAAAATATTTTGAGTGGTTGTGACTTAGAATATTTTAAGCTATTTTGGTTCATAGTTGTTTTGATTTGCATAGATGTTTTTTTTGGTGGGCTACAACTCTGAGCTTAATGTAAAATCTATGAATTTCCTGTTAAAGGTTATGTGACCTTTCAACACCCCTTCTCCAACCATAATAATCATAAAATATTCTTAATACCTTTTTTTAGGGTTCTTATTCATGCCCCTAATATTTCAAGATATTATTTTCATTGTTATTTTTTGTTTTTATTTGTGGATTTAGCCCCACTTCTTGTTAACACTTGTGATATTTGCTTTTTTTTTCAATATTAATATCCCTCTAGGTTTCTTTTTTTCTTTATTTTTGCTTTTAGGGTCTTCCTCTCTTATATTCATTTCCCCAATACTTTCATCTTCATAAATATCTTCAATCTTCTCACATTGCTCATAGTAAGACTTATCATCTTTAGCTTTGTCTTGCTCTAAAGGATCTGAAGTGCAATGAATAACCTTAAAAGCACATTCTTCTTTATGTTGCCTTAGAAACCCTAAAGTGCAAGGATGCTCTTTCGTAGCAATTACCTTCTTATTTAGCCCTAAAAATCCTAAATTGTTACGAATTTCCTCCATCCTAAGTTCTATATTATGTTGCTCTGAAACCTTAAATTGCAAGGGATAACATCTACACCACTTTCACTTTTATTACCAGGAGAGGATTTTATACTACTTGAGGAAAATGAATATGATTTACTTGAAATAAACTTGACCTCTTCTGTCATCTTTGTTTTAGGATTTTCCTCCACATCTTCCTTTGCACCTTTAATTCCTTCTAAACTTGTCAAATGATGTTGTAGATAGGATTTATTTACCTCTTATTTTGGAGTGGAATATCCTTGATCTAATCTAGCTTCTAACTTCTTTTAATGTATGATTTCCTTGCTTTGTTTTGAAGTTTGTCTCATGACTAAAATTTGTTGTCTCTTTCTTTATAGTTTTCACTTTGCAAACTCTTTCTAGGTGTCCGATCTCATAACAATTGTGGCATCAAAATGCGATATTTTCATATTCCACTTGTTGATACCATTCTCTTGATTTATATTTAATCTTAATGGATTATGGTCAATATTTTGAAATATCCATATCAACACATATTTTGGTATATATAACATGCTTTTGCTTCTTAGTAGTTAGTCCTTCCTCGATGAATTCCCTTAGGACATTTCCAATATTCTTCAAAATATCATTATTGATAAGCTAATATGGAAGTCCAAAAAGCCTAACCCACACTAAAACCTTCTTAATAGTTTGTCTAAAAAAAACATTCTATGGTCTCAAATAAAGGTTATATCCCCCCCTAAAACATGGGCCACCACCCATTATTTTATCCCTAATTTTTGAACTAAAAATATAATAAGGAAAAAACCTTTAGGAATAAAATTCATCGAGTAATTTGAATTCAATATTCATGATTCAATTTTGAATCTCTAAAAACCCTGGCCACGATCTATGGAACTTACATATTAACCTCTAGTTTTAAGAACCACTATATCATGCTCAATCATCTCATCCTTGATTCTCATTTTTGGTGTAACATTTGCTACCTGGATTGAAATTGCCATGTATATACTCTCTGACTTGAGCCTCCATACTTCTATCTAGGTCATCCTAACTTCCATTAGGGCTTTAAAATATGGCTTTTCTTCCATACTAGCTAATGAGGCTCACACTTTGCTCACACTCCCTCTCGACTTACACTGGCTCTTGACTTGCACTTCCTCCCACCTTACACTCGCTTCTAGCTTGCACTCTGTCCCACCTTGAACTCACTCTTAACTCACACTCCCTCCTAGCTTGCACTTGCTCCTATCTCTACTTTCTCTTAATGTTCCTTCACTTTGAAAATATTTTGGAAACAATGTTCAATGAATTTGTGGTAAGGGTTTGAAGCTTTGATGCACTCGAAATGAACTTGCTACTCTTTAGCCATGACTAAATCTCGACTTGCACTCTCTCGTGGCTTGCACTTTATTTTTTCATTTATATTAATAGTAAACATTATAAAATTATTAAAGCATTTTAGTATTTATATTTATAGAAAGGAACCCTGTGAATTCATCCATCCAAAACAAGGATAGTGATAATTTTTTTAAGTCACAAAAAATGAAATTATAGATATTTGTCAGTCATATTTCGGATTATGGGAGGAGCAATGGAGGGCTAGGGTTCCAATGAGGTAAGACATTTTGTCTCAACATAGAATTTATAAGCTAAGTTTCTTTTTCCTAGAAGTTTGCTTGCAAATTATTTTAGGGTTTTTTCCTATACTATAATTGCTATAGGATATTATGGTAATTTTTAGTATATTTTGAGTTTTAGTTTCCTTCCCATGGACTGATTTACTGCTAAATCCTTAGATTCACCTCACAGAGGAGCGATCCTCATATCTTAAAGATAGGGCGATTTTCGATCAATTTAATAGGTCTTGACCAAGGGCTTCAACCTTGAGAAAATGGATTGATAGAAGTTGGAAGTCTCTAGGAGTGATTGTATCCTTTCTCCCCAGATATTTTTCCTAGCCATTTTTTATTCCAGGGAGAAAAGAGATATAATCCTAAAAGGGGATCCTTGGTTTATGGGAAGAGTAGGACTCTTCCTTACCCACTGATATGAAGGCTTTATACTTGAAAATGTAAATCTATCTCTAGTACCAATTTGGTTTAGGATGTATGGATTGCCCATTGAATTTTGGGAAATGGGAACCTTTAAGGTGATAGACAACACTTTGAGATAATTCCTTGAGATTTCATAAACTACAAAATATAGATTCTTGGCTATTTATGTTCGGATATGGTCATGATTGATATAAGTAAATCTTTACTAAATCAATTATTCTTAAGTATAGGGGTAATTTGTGAACCCAAACCATAGATTATGAAAATATATCAATTAGATTTAGAATATGCCATGAGGTGGGGCATATTGAAAGATCACGCCCTACGAAGAGTCCAACATAATCATATTTAGAAAACCATAAGAGAAATTTATAAATGGATACATATGAGGATGGTTTTCAACTTCTAGAAAATAGGTCTAGATAGATGAAAGTAAATAAACAGTGGAGACCAATAAGGAAGGATATTAAAAGAAATAGGAATTCTTTAGACTTTAGCCTATGAAGAAAAAGTAGATCCGAGCTTAGAGAACACAATACAACAAGTTCAAAATATTAACAAGGAACCATTTATTTAGTATTACTTGGATTTAAGGATGAACATTCTTGATGAACCTAAGGAATGTGTGATTATATTTTGAAGACTCTCTTGAAGTACCATGAACCATTAAGGAGAATAAAATTAGTAGAGAAAATACAATGTTAGATGTTAATACCTCTACCATTAATAATGAAATACCAAAAAATGAGTAGGACAAGTCAAAAGCTTTTGTAGTAGAGCTAGGAGAGGATAAGTCTAATGAAAAAGAAAGTTGTGAAAGAATATTGAGGAATATAATAATAAGACCTACTCCTGATACAGGCAAGGCAAAAAGAGAAAAACCCTCAAATTATCAAGCGAGAACCAAGGAAGCAAGAGCAAATATAGAGAAAGGAACATAAACTAAGTTGATTGAACTTCTCTTTACCAAACAATGAAATGATATTGTTAATTCGTAGGCAAGGCCAACAACCCCTAATGAGACATGATTATCATATCGTGGAATATAAGGGGTGCTAATGCCCCCTCAAAGCACAAGTGTATTAGGGACCTTTGTTTAAGTAATAAGCTTGATATTTTTTGTATCTAGGAAACTAAAATGACAAAGAAAAAAGTTTCCAAAATTACGAAAGAAGCCTTACTACCACAAAATATCATATATTATCTCAAAATATCACACATATCCCAATATAAAATAGCCACAATAATAAAGGTCAATTTAATAATATGATAAGTACAATATGAGCAAATTAATATGTATATCAAGGCTTATATAATAAAAGCAAATAACATTCATTTATATAGTCAAATATGAATATAAATAGCCTAAATTTTCATGAACTATGCATGAAGAAAACTTACAATATTAATTTCTTAGAATGTATACAAGCTTTATTGCTCCTCTTCCTCTTACAATGAGATATATGAGATATGAATTGTATTTCTTGTTGTTACATTCTATGGAGCATTGTCTCCATAATATAGCTACAGTAATGTGACTCTTCAAGTACTTGACTATTGCTCTCCATATGCCAAGTCTCATGACTCTTGGCTTATCAACTTTCCACTTGCATACTTGATGGAAACTTGACTCTACAACACTTGCACACATCTACATGACTCTTAGACTTCTACATGCACTCCTAATATAGGATACTTGTGCACATCCTCACATTACATATTTGCACTTTTACATACAAGACACTTGTGCACATTCTATCAATCTACACTTGCACTCTAAATTACATGATACTTGTGCATTTCCTGCACATTCACATTTACATATAAGGGGAATATAACTCACACTCTAAACTATAGACTCAACCCTAATCTATTTCATATTTACAAATGTAACATTAAGGTATAATGGGGGTATATTAGCATGTACCAAATTATGTAATTTTCCTCAAAACCCCCCTATATTAAATTATTTGATTATTTAGTCTTCAATCTTGGTCTTTGTCTTTTTCTTCAATCTTCAAGTGACCTTCATTAGGTTCATGAACCTCTGCTTGAGATTTGTCTTTAATCCACCTCTTTTAGATCAATGTTTGAATCTGCAGTATATGGTTCTTCTTTGACTTTTCTTTTTGTGCTTGCCTATAGTCTTCTTTCTTCTTCTTCTCTTCTGCATATTTATTTTGAGATATACCTAACGATGTGCCTTCTAAATATTGAGTTAACA
This sequence comes from Wollemia nobilis, assembly GCA_028583015.1. NCBI lineage: Eukaryota > Viridiplantae > Streptophyta > Pinopsida > Araucariales > Araucariaceae > Wollemia > Wollemia nobilis. The sequence continues at coordinate 2,897,573 of JAQPPZ010002512.1, forward strand.
AATCATCACAATAATACAATCTTAATTTCAATGGCTCATCATTGAAGCCAACATAAGCTTCATTCAAGTTGTATGTATTGTATTTCTTTTCTTGTCCTTTTTCTTGAAAGATCTCGAAGGTAAGTAATGACAAATACATCATTAAGCATTCTTCTGATGAAAGTATACTGGTGCTTTGTGAATTCCACCATGTTCTAAAACGTTTTTCATGAAGATAGCTTATAAGATTTGTGAACTTTTCATCTTTTGTATCCTTGAGAAATAAAGATAGTTTCTCTTTTAAAATATTTATCATTTGTTTCTTTCCATCAAAATCATATATTAAGTTTTGAGAATAAAACTTAAGTTTGTACACCATTTCTTCACTATTTTCATTGAATGCATTTCTAATAATTTCTTCCATGGTATGCAATTCAATTTTATGATCTATTTCCTTTGAAGTAGTAAATCCTATGTCTCCCTAGTTAAAAATAACTCAAATATGAAGTTTTTTAAATTATAAAGTTTATAATCTTTGATGTAAAAATATTTTAGCTCCCAAATATATAAATTTGCAAATTTCAAAAACTTTTTTGAATATTTTTATTTTCTCAAAATATAAGAAAATAAATCTTCTAAAATAAAAAATACTCCAAAAACTTGATAAAGTTTTTAATAACTAAACAAAATTTGAAATCCTTATCACTCCAAACTCAAAAATAAATAATTCACATTTAAACCTTATAAATCTAAATAAAAAACTCTTTATCCTACTTTAGAACTTTAATCAAAGCAATTATAAAGCTTTAATTTTTCCAATTCACCTTTTTTGTCTCCTAAACTCATGCTTGAATTTTTTTTTTGTCTTTCACTCATTGACTACAATGCAATTCGAATTTAGTAGTTGGTGTCAGGCTAAACACTAATCTTAACATGGAGGTTTACATGCAATTGCATTGTTTCACTGCCTTGTCACCATTGTAACGTTTTGTGTTACACCTACAGGCTAGAAGTTAGATGATAGCTCCTAACACTTGTATTTTTGTCTTGTATGGTTTCACTTCCTCTTCTTTCTACGTGATGGAATACATATAGTTCAAGCTATGAGCTCCTTTTGAATATATCTTTTCTACTTTTGGATAGCTCCTCTCAAGCTTTGAATAACTCCTTCTTTAATAGACATAGGTTAGGTCCTCTCTGTTGAATAACACCACTATGTTTGGTTGTTTTTTTCATTGTTGAGTAGTTCCTCTATGTTGTAGAGTAGTTGCTTTTCGTTGTAGAATAGTTCCTCTCTGCTGTAGAGTAGTTCCTTTACGCTATAGAGTAGATTCTCTCTTGGATACTATTTAGTTTCACCCAAGCCAATCAAAGCCTGTCCTATATTCCTTCTGCTCACATTGCTTATCGCATTCACATTTTTTATCAAACATTAATCATGCACTGCTAGTTGCATCCTTATCTGCTATTTAGCTTAGTTTTTACTTGAATTATTTGTAATGCTAAGTGTTTGAATTTTGTGCAGGCTAAATAGATGGTTGGTTGACCACTTGAACTTCCTTTTAATGTGGTTGTTGTTCTCTAATGATGTTCAAATGGCCTGTAATGTTGTTTAGATGACCTCTAATACAATATCTTTATGTGTAGGTCGGATAGCCTATCTTTCTATATGCTGGCCTAATGACTTTCTTTCTTTATGCTAGTTGAGTGACTTTCTTTCTTTATGCTGATTGAATGACTTTCCTTCTCTATGCTAGCCAAATGACTTTCCTTCTATTTTTTGGAAGAATGGCCTTTCTTTCTATACTTCAGGCCTTCTTTATCTTGTATTGACTTCTCAAGCCTCTTTCTACTATCTCAGCTTCTTGAGCCTTTCACCTTTATCTTAGCCTTTTAGTTTTTTTCTCTTCAATATTGGCCTCTTAGGCCTTTCTTTTCTAATTTTTAGTATGTGTCTACCTTGAAGAATTTGCTTCAAAAAATGATCTGTGGCCAAGATTGAAATGATATATAGATATATTCAGTCAACCTAGTTCTTCAATGTATCCTAGGAAGATACTTCCTTCTTTTCTGCTCTGTGCTTTCTAATTATTCTTCAAATATGTCAAGGTCAATTTGACCTTATTCTTCTTCTCTTCTTTGTATGCTTGCTTCAACAATTCACTCTACTTAGGAAGCTTTGAATGCTTCTCAATTCACTGCAACTTAGAAGTTGAAATTCTTCAATGTCTTAGGTCACACCTAAGAACCCAATATGATTCTTCTTACTAGAGAATCTAATATCAATGTCAGGCTAACACTATAAATTCTTAAATGATAAATTATCTCCATAATTAATTTTACCTCAGTCTTCAATCTGCAAATCTTCAAATCAATGTTAGGGTGGCTTTATCCCTAAATAACCAACTTATCTCTTGAGTTGGTTTTGCCTATCAATATAGTTGAGTCCTAGTCTTCACTAGTTTTCCTTCAACCAAGTGGAAAGACCCTAGCCTGCTCTACTCAGTAAGACCTTTTTAAAAAATAGAGTCAAAGTCTTCACTGCATTTAAAGTGGACAAAATTTGAATTAAATTTATCAAAATGGACAAAGGTAATTAATAATGGTGGCTAAATAAATAACTTTATCAAACTAGATAGAGTTAGGTGGTAGCTCTGATACCACTGTTGGATTTTCAAGCCTTACTACAATAAAATATCATAGGTTATCTCACAATATCACACAAATCCCAATATAAAATAGCCACAATAATAAATGTCAAATAAAATAATATGTTTAGTAGAATATATGAGCAATTTAATATATATACCAAGACTTATATAATAAAGCAAATAAAATTCATTTATATAATCATATATGAATGTAAATAGTCTAAATCATTTATGAACTATTTATGAAGAAAACTTACAATATTAATTGCTCAAAATGTATACAAGTTTTATTGCTCCTCTTCCTATTACAATGAGATATATGAGATGAATTGTATTTCTTGTTGTTACATTCAATGGAGCATTGTATCCATAATATAGCCATAGTAATGTGACTCTTCAAGTACTTGACTATTGCTCTCTATATGCCAAGCCTTATGACTCTTGACTTATCAACTTACCACCTGCATACTTGATGAACACTTGACTCTACAACACATGCACACATTCACATGAATCTTGGACTTCTACATGCACTCCTAATCTAGGACACTTGTGCACATTCTCATGTTATATATTTGTACTCTTACATACAAGACACTTGTGCACATTCTCTCAATCTACACTTGTACTCTAACTTACATGACACTTGTGCATTTCTTGCTTATTCACACTTAAATAAAAAGGAAATATAATTCACACTCTAAACTATAGACTCAACCCTAATCTATTACATATTTACAAATGTACCATGAAGGTACCATGGGGGTATATTAGCATGTACCAAATAATGTAATATTCCTCAACAATATCGACAAGATGTGAATGGGATGCTATGGATTCTAAAGAAGCAATAAGGGATTTTAACATGTTGGAATCCTATTAGAACCTCTTGTGTAACCATTCATAAAACTAGGCATTGGATAGCCTCTTTAGTCACTTGTTACTTTGCAGACATTTATTTCATCCTTATCAATATCGATGGACATACAACTCCATTAGGTAGATTAGAAGTATGGAGTGGGATTGAAGCATTTATGAGAATTAAAGACCACGAAACTCGATTAAAGATCATAGGATATTTCAATGCCAACCAAGCAAGATGAAAAATTTGAGTGAATAAGGAAATTAACACAAAGTATGAGATATTTATCAACTTTTATTCAAAATAATAATCTTTGAGAGGTTGAGTTTGAAGAAGACAACTATACATGGATCAACAACAGGAGAGGCCATAACCTAATAGTATAGAAAATAGATAGATGCATACTCTCAGATCATTGGCTAGATGAAGGGACTTGTGCTAAAATTAATATCTTGACAAGGATTAGTTCATATCACTAGCCAATAAGAGTTAAAATGGTGGTAAGTGAATTAAAAAATATTTTAAATATGAGCAAATATGGAAAGACCATCCTCAATTTGTTGATATGATAACACAAACATGAAATTTTTCAAGAAATAGTGGTTTGTATACACTTCCTAAACAAATTAAATCAATGACATCTAGATAAAAAGAATGGAACAAGAACACTTTTGAAAATATTTTTGAGAAGAAAGAAGAACTAAAAGATAAACTTTCAAAATTTTAAAAATATGATCATAATAATCCAAGCTCAAAGGAAAGGGAGTTACTTAGTGAATATCATAATATTTTGAGTAAGGAAGAGAAATTTTGGAGATTAAAATCAAGACAGACTTGGTTAAAAGGAGATAAAAATACAAAGTTTTTTCATAGGATGACAATAGTATAGAGATTAACATCCAAAATTAGTAGAATTAAATTAATAGAAGGGGTTTGGATTGAAGACCAAAGTAAAATCAGAAAGGAGGTAAGGTTTTTTTATCAGAATATTATAGGATCAGAAGAGTTTGAAGTTCTTAATGATAATCTTCTACAAGAAGTACCTTTAGTTATAACAAATGAAGACAATAGGAAACTAATGGAGCCTATTACTTTGAAAGAAGTTTATTTAGCTCTTTTATCTTTTGATAAGGATAAATCTCCAGGTTCGGATGGGCTCTCTATAACATTATATCAACATAATTAGGATATAATGAGGGATTCTTTATTGGCAGTAGTGGAACAATCTAGGGTAAAACAATACATTCCTTATAAATTTAATGCAACATATCTTACCCTAATTCTAAAAATAATGATGTATAATTGTTTGATTCTTCCAGGCTCATAAGCCTATGCAATATGACATATAATATTATCTCTAAAGTTATGAAAAATCGATTAAGACCCCTATTAGCCAAAATTATTTTAGAAGAGCAAGGAGGATTTGTGAAAGGGAGACACATTTTGTATGTGATCATAGTAGCTAATGAAGTTATGCATTCAACAACTTTAAGAAAAGATACAATGATCTTAAAACTTGATATGAGTAAAGTCTATGATAGGGTTGAATGGGATTTTCTTTTTGCAGTATTAGAGAAGTTTGGTTTTGGTAGAAAATGGGTCATATGGATTAAATATTGTGTTTCTACTATTTCATATTCAGTTTTGGTCAATGGGCTAGTAATAGAATCACTTAAAGCCAAGAGAGGTCTTATACAAGGATATCCTCTATCGCCATATTTGTTCATTATTATGGTAGAGTTATTGGGTAGGAACTTGAATAAGGTTAATAAATATGGGTTGATAAGTGGTTTTAAGGTTAGTAATAACATCAATAACGTCACCCATCAACAATTTGTGGATGATATGACCCTTTTTGGGAGGGCAAGGATAAATGAGGTCAGAACTTTGAATAACTTATTAAAGGAATACGAAAGAGTGTCAGGGTAGAGAGTTAATAAGATCCAAAATTTACTTCCTAAACACCCTAGCTAGAATGATATGCAGGTTACTTCAAATGAAGGAGGAAAATTTTCTAGCAACTTATCTAGGGCTACCCCTATTTTAGGGAATAACAAGGATAGAATTATGGAATCCAATTAAAAAAAAAGTTTTGAATAAACTAGCAGAATGGAAAGATAGATGGTTATCATTAGCAGGAAGAGCACAACTAATTAAATCAATCTTACAAACCATTCCTACTTATTATATGTCCTTATATACTATGCCAAAATCGATAGAAAAAAGTTTAATTTATGTTATGTGGTCCTTTTTGTGGTCAAGTCTACATGATAAAAAGAAATTTCCTTTGGTGAAATGGAGCAAGGTGTGTGATGATAAAACTAGGAGGGATCTCGATTTAAGAGTTCCTATGGATAAAAACTTAGCTTTTATAGGAAAAGTAATTTGGATATTGTACAAAGAGAGTCAAAGACAATGGGCAAGAATTCTTCTAAGTATATTGATCCCAATGACCCAAGCTTGATATATGTTGCATTCTTCCTCCCAAATGGTTTTGCTCTATGGAACGATTTAAAAAAATCTATTTATCTAGTGATTAAAGGTCTAAGATGGGTGGTGGGAATTGAATAAAATATTTCTGTCTAGATGGATACTTGGTGTGATAAAAAACCACTCAATCTATATCTAATTTTGAAACCATGGATGAGATTACTTCAAGATAAATACAATGATTAGGTTTCAAATATTATGTACGAGGATCAAGAAAGAAGATACAAATGGAAAGAATATTGTTTTACAAGTATAAAATACATTGATGCTAGGAAGTAGTTGAGCAAAAGATAACAACAATGATTATTTTGAGGGGAGTCAAGGATAAGCTAATTTGGGATTTGAATAGCTTAGGAGAATACACAACAAGTAGATATAATGTAAAGCACCAACAAAATAGATATATCACAAGAATATGGAGAGATATTTGGGATAGCCTGAGCATTCCTAAAGTTAAAATGTTTGTTTAGCTAGTAGGTCATAGAAGAATTTTATCCTAGGATAACCTTATGAAAAGGGGTTTTCATGGCCCCTCATAATGTGTTATTTGTAAAAGGGAGGAGGAGAGTATAAACCATCTCTTAGGACACTGCTCAATAATATGGAATCTATGGTAATGGATTCTTAATATGTTTGGTAAATTATGGTGACGAATAAAAAAATTGAAGAATGGTTAAAGCAATGACAAAGCACTTTTTAAAATGAGGCTTTACAAACAATCTAGGATATATTAAAAGATACAATACTTTGGACTATATGGCTAGAAAAGAATAGAAGAATATTTAAAGGAAAGAAAAATAGTTTAAAGGTAATGAGAAGGAAGATTTGTTTAGCCATAGAGGAGTCTAAAATAATCTTATCAACTCACCCAATACCTAAACTATAAGCAGAGAGCATTGATAGATAGAGTCAAGTCATCAAATGGAGTTATGATGTTGGGTATAGAGGAATAAAAATAAGACAAAAAATATAAAGTGAAAACCACTAGATATGGAGTTGGTCAAATTGAATTTTTATGGAGTATCTAAAGAAAATCTAGGACCAACGGGAGGAGGAGGAATAATTAGAAATAATAGAGGAGAAATTTTATCTCATTATTTTTTTAATAGTGGGTTTAAGTCAAATAATAAAGTTAAATATTGGGAAACTTTGGAAGGGTTAAAAATATATAGACAAATGAAATGGAATAGAGTATGGATGAAAGGTGATTCATTCATAGTAATAAATGCAATATTAAGGAAATCAAAGGCTCCATGGAACATACAAGAGATAATTGTAGAAATTCAAGACCTTGCTATAGAGTGTTAGGTACCAAGATATGTACTTAATAATTTAATATTGCATTGTATAGTGTTATGAGTCATAAATCAATTATTGAGTAAGGAAGGCCACATGTCAAATTAGAAATATATATGCCATAGAATCATATATGTAACCGTTAGGGGAATATTATCATATGTAACTACAAGGAATATTGTCATATTATTATGCATCTTATAAGGTGAACCGCCACATGGGTGATCTTGTAACTCATGGAAGGTGAACCATCACTCTTGTATAAAGAAAGATGTATACCCATTGTAGAAGACATCTATGATGTATTCTTGGAGAAGTATTGGTTCGTGGAGTTAGAGATCTTGTGGAGTGGCTTCCTTCCAAAAGGAGCATTGTATGGTATTGTCCTACCTCAAGGGTATAATCAATATTTATTTTATTGTGAGCAATTTATTTCTAGATGCATGTTTTATATTTTAAATGATTTATGGTTATGAGAAGAGAGATTATCGACATTTGGTTTTAAAGCAATGATTTGGAAAAAATGGGTTTATTTTTTGTAGAGCTAGGGCACATTTAAAAAAAAAAACATCACATTTTGCGAAGGCCATATTTTTTATTTTAGCAGTTATTTTTTGAAGGAGTTTATTCCTTTGTCTAGATCTTTTCAAGCTCTACAAAAACAATTGCTCACTTGTGCAATTCTGATACATATTGAAAGAGTTACAACTGTTGAAGTTAGGTTATTGAGGTTTTTTTTTTTTATTTGTGGAAAAAATCCCAAAAGGGATGCCACTTTCGGGTAAGACCCAAGGAGGCAGGGATATCCATTCCACCAAAAACACCCAGGACTTAGACCTAGCCTACCACCTTTGACATACTCAAGGAGAAAACAAACACACAAAACCAATTTTTTTTAAAGTGAAAAACCCCTTGCGAGGCCGCCTTGGTCTAAGAGACCACGAACAGGGGGTTCTACACCATCAAAGTCACCCGAGAGTCGCACCCGACCCTGCCCACACCAACATTATCAATTGGATTTTGGATACCCAATTTAGCTTTTTGGTAGGGTGGAGATTTGAACCTGGGACCTCCCTTGGAGGATTGCCCTCTCCTCTCCAATTCACCTACAACACTTGGGTCACACAAAACCAATTTAAAAATAAGTAAATAACAACAAAAATAATAAACTAAAATAAAAAACATGCTCCTTGAGTGTGTCGAAAACAAAAGCACAACCAAAAACACACACAATAAGATAAAATAAAACACAACACAAACCACATTGAAAAACACAAGAATCACATAAGAAAACACAAACAAGACAAAAACAACAGAACACTACAAATACATAACCCAAACAAAACATGAAAAATAAACACAACCAAAACCTAAAATATTAAAAAATAAAAATAAAAATAAAAATAAAAAACAACCAACAACAGACAATAAACAAAAACTAAAAACATAGAAAACACTCACAAAAAAACACGAATTAACACAAACAAAGAGAAACACAAGAACAAGAACAACAAAAACACAAGAACAAGAACGACAAAAACACAAGAACAATAAAAAAAAACATAAAAAAACACAAAACAACAAAAAACAACACAAAGAACACAAAAACAAAACAAAACAAAAGAACACACACACCTTAAAAAACTAAACAAAAAAACAAAAAAGAAAAAAGAAAAAAAATTGAACATAATAATGACCTATCTAGACCAAAAGACTACTAAGGCAAGAAACAAAAAAGGAAACAAAAGAAAGAAAAGAATGAGCTAGGGAACTAAAAAAACCTAAATAAACTAAAGAGAAGCAAAAAAAAGTAAGAAGAAATTAGGTACCTTCAGAACTGGAGCCATCCAAAGAAATGATAGAAAGAAGAGCTTCCCTAATTTGCGAAGCCCTCCATCTAGGAGGGTGGCCATAACAAGTAAGATCACCTTTGTCAAAAGCCCAATTAGCTAAAGCATCAGCACTATTGTTTTGAAAACTGACCACATGATTGTAATCAACTTTCAAAAATCCCATCTGTGTTAATTGAATCTTCTCAATAATTCTTTTTATTCTCCAATCAACCTTATGATTCTTGGAAGGAGTCTTCAAAATATTAATCATAAGTTGAGAGTCAAACTCAACTAACACCTTTTCCCATCCAACCTTAGTAGCCTCCTGAAGGTCTCTGAGGATACCATACCCCTCAGCAAGGTTATTGGAAAGAATACCCAAATTCTCAACAAAAGTAAAAATCGGGGAGCCATATGAAAGTCTACCAATTCCTCCCACACTGCCTTTTCCAGGGTTCCCTCTAGAGGCTCCATCAGTAGTGACTTTTCCAAAATCCTTAGAAGGAGGTTGCCAATTTCTTGTCCTACCCATCTTACTAATACTCACATTCCCTTTAAGATGGTTGCCCTTAGAAGATTTAATATTCAATCTTTGCATCACTTGATCCCATCTTTGGTGGGAGTTTTGGGGGTGATTAAGGAGTTGATGGACTGAATCAACAAAGTTGGCTATGGTCTTTTGCCAAATATAGCGAATATCCTTCCTATCTTGATTAAAAATTTAACTGTTCCTTTCAATCCAAATATTCCAAAGAAGAATGGTAGAACCCATCCAAACTAACTGCCTAATAAAATGATCAACACCCTCTTGATTAGGCCAATCCCTCAAAAGTTGTTCAAAAGTAAAAAAATTTGACCATTGTAAGCCAAGTAAAGTGGCCATTCTCCTCCATAGCTCGGAGGCTAAAGTACACTCAATAAAAAGATGGTTGAGAGTTTCTACATTCTCTTCACACATCTCACATCTAAAAGGGCCATGAAAACCATGCTTCATAAGTTGCTCACCAAGTAAGCACCCTACGATGCAATAAAAGCCAATTAAAGAACCTCACCTTAGGCTAGAGCTTTTGAGCCCACAATTGAGAAAATATGTCAGAAGAATGGTTGGGATTATTATGGCATAAGGTCAAATAACCTTGAGCAACTAAATACTCACCCTTAGTAGTGTTGTTCCATACAAAACAATATTTTTCATGGGACTAAGACAAAGATCTCATATGAAGGATGCCTTGGATATCTTGTCTTTGCCTTTCTGGGATTTGAATAGGCCAATCCTCAATAGGGATCGAATATCTACCAACCTTTGAATTACCAGTATGGTACCGATAGTAATTAGCCACCTTTATCCAGTTAGCTCGGTGAAGCTCCTCCATCCAAGGCCTCCAATCGGGAAACTGAGTTATCAAACGCTTGTGACCATCCCAAGAATCTATCCAAAAATTTGTTTGTTGACCATTATGAATGATCTAAAATAAAATTTTCTTTATCAAATCCTCACCAGTCTTAAGAACTGCTAAAATGGGAGAAACTTTGGTAGGAAGTTGATAGCGAACAAGGTCTTCAGGACTTTTGTTCTCAACATATTTAGCATGGAGATTATTGGCCCAAAGAGCATTGGGCTTATGCAACATCCTCCAATATAATTTAGCAACTAAAGCTTTGTTGTTATTAATAGAAGACCGGAATCCTAACCCCCCTTTATTTATTTATTTATTTATTTTTATTTGTGGAAAACATCCCAAAAGGGATGCCACTTTCGAGTAAGACCCAAGGAGGCAGGGGTATCCATTCCGCAAAAAATGCCCAGGACTCGGACCTGGCCTACCACCTTTGACATACTCAAGGAGCAAACAAACACACAAAACCAATTTAAAAAAAAGTAAATAACAACAAAAATAATAAAATAAAATAAAAAACATGCTCCTTGAGTGTGTCAAAAACAAAAGCACAACCAAACACGCACAATAAGATAAAAGAAACCACAACACAAACCGCATAGAAAAACACAAGAACCACATAACAAAACACAAACAAGACAAAAACAACATAACACTACAAAGACATAACCCAAAAAACATGAAAAATAAACACAACTAAAACCTAAAAAATAAAAAAAATAAAATAAAAATAAAAAACAACCAACAACAGAAAATAAACAAAAACAAAATACATAGAAAACACTCACACATAAAAACACGAAATAACACAAACAAAGAGAAACCCAAGAACAAGAACGAAAAAAACACAAGAACAATAACAAAAAACATATAAAAAAAAAAAAACAACAAAAACACAAGAACAACAAAAAACAACACAAAAAACACAAAAAAAAAACAAGAAGAAACTAGGTACCTTCAGAACTGGAGCCATCCAAAGAAATGATAGAAAGAAGAGCTTCCCTAATTTGAGAAGCCCACCATATAGGAGGGTGGCCATAACAAGTAAGATCACCTTTGTCCAAAGCCCAATTAGCTAAAGCATCAACACTCTTGTTTTGATCTCTAACCACATGATTGTAATCAACTTTCAAAAATCCCATCTGGATTAACTGAATCTTCTCAATAATTCTTTTTATTCTCCAATCCACCTTATGATTCTTAGGAGTCTTCAAGAGATTAATCATAATTTGAGAGTCAAACTCAACTAACACCTTTTCCCATCCAACCTTAGTAGTCTCCTGAAGACCTCTGAGGATACCATACCCCTCAACAACGTTATTGGAAAGAATACCCAAATTCTCAGCAAAAGTAAAAACCAGGAAGCCATCTAAAAGTCTACCAATTCCTCCCAAACTGGCTTTTCCAAGGTTCCCTCTAGAGGCTCCATCAATATTGACTTTTCCAAAATCCTTAGGAGGAGGTTGCCAATTTCTAGTCCTATCCATATTACTAATACTCACATTCCCTTTAAGATGGTTGCCCTTAGAAGGTTTAATCTTCAATCTTTACATCACTTGATCCCATATTTGGTGGGCCCCCCCTTTATTCTTAGGAAGACATAAAGTGTCCCATTTCACCAAGGCCCATTTTATTTTCTCCTTAGTACCACTCCAAAGGAAACGATGACTGATTTGATCCAGTTCTCGAAGAACAACCTTTGGAATATTCAACACGGAAGATACATAAATAGGAATAGCTTGAAGGACTAATTTTACCAAGGTGATTCTACCCCCATAAGAAAGCCACCTGTTGGTCCACTTTCCAATTTTCTTCTTGACTTTGTCCAACAACCAATTCCAATCTTTATTTTTCTGCCTTTGAATATTTATGGGAATACCTAAATAAGTGATTGGAAGGGAGGTCTTCTTATATCTTAATTTATCCAAGACCATGGATTCCTGTCTAGCAGAGCAGTGAAAGAAAATAACTTTAGATTTGTCTTTACTAATCAACTGCCCAATAGCCTTAGAAAAACAACTAATTATTTGTTTAATATTAGAAGCTTCCTTAACTGTAGCTTTACCTAAAAGAGTAGAGTCATCCAAAAATTGAATATGAGAGATAGGTCTAGCTCCATGAGCAATGGTAACTCCCTCAAGGGTTTTTTTTTTCATTTTTTTGGTTATAGTCCTACCCAATCATTCAAAAAGAATGATGAATAAATAAGGGGATAGCGGGCCACCTTGCCTAATACCTCTGGAAGTTGAGAATGACTGAGAAGGCCTGCCATTGATAAGAACTAAGTAGAAAACTGAAGAGATACATCCCATAATCCAATACATCCAATCCTTAGAGAAATAAAATTGCCTCAAAACTTTGATAAGGAAGTGCCAATCCACTATGTCATAAGCTTTGGATAAGTCTAACCAAATGAACATGGAAGGAGATTTTTGCATATCCATGGAATGGATGGCTTCCTGAGCAAGAACTATCTCATCTACTATTTGACGCCCTTCCACATAACCCCCTTGCTCTGGGGAAATAATATTATGCAAAAGAGGCTTCAACCTTTCTCGCCATGATTTTAGTAATGATTTTGAGAAGAACATTACATAAAGCAATAGGTCTAAAAGTTGAGATATGATCAACCTCTTGAGATTTTGGAACAAGAGTAATATAAGTTTTATTGATAACCTTCAAAATTTCTTTGGCTTTCCTGGCTTCTTCCACCACCTCTAATAAATTAACATGAAGGATATCCCAGAACTCTTGGTAGAACTCAATGGAAAAACCATCAGGACCTGGGGTTTTCCCTTTTTGCATTTTAAAAACTACCTGTTGAAGCTCATTGATAGTAACAGGAGCAGTCAAAATAGAGTTCTCATCAGAAGTGATAAGAGAAGAGATTGCTTGAAGAACATTTTGTTGAGAAGTTGAGTCAAGAGGAGTAGCAACAAAAATATTGGAAAAGTAATCAACAACAATAGAGTTCATGCCATCCCAAGTATAAACAACATCTCCAGAATCCGATTTCAAGGAAGAAATAAAGTTGTGAGATCTTCGAGCTAGAAGAGATTTGTGGAAGAAATTTATGTTTTGATCTTCTTCTTTGAGCCATTGAATTCTAGATTTTTGCTTCCATAAGATTTCTTCTCTTTTTTCCCATTCCTCTAACTGAGTTGTGAGTTTAATTTCATCTCGCACTTCTCTTCTCTGTGAGGCCATCCAAACGGATTTTCTTATTCAAATTTTCAAGATGAGCAATAACTTCATGTTTTTTTTATGAACATCCCCAAACTCTTTCCAGTTCCAAGTCTTGATTTTGGATTTAATGTATTGCAATCTTTTGGCAAAACAAAATATCTTAGTCCCCTGCCTAGGTTTACCTTCCTTCCACCATTGTTGCAAACGAGGTCTAAAGGAAATGTCTCTAAGCCACATTAATTGAAAACGAAAAGGAGAGAAACTCACATTGGTTTTCCACATTTCCACCATGATCGGCCAATGATCCGAACCAACATTATTAAGAGTCTTCACTTTAGGAATGTGACCATGGATTAAGATATTATCAGAGAGCAAGAACCTATCCAATCTCTCCATTATACAAGCTAAGCCTTGCCTTCTGTTAGACTAAGTCATAAGGCCATTATCTGGTTGGATGTCCACAAGATGGATGTTTGCAATATATTCGCTCATGAGGTTAGTGCTTTTGTACAAATTTCTATTTCCACCCCTTTTCTCATCCAGATAGAGGATGTTATTGAAATATCCTCCGATCAAGATCCAAGCCTTAGGAAAATGAGAGATAATATGAGTTATATCCTTCCACTATCTTCTTTTTTCCTCCAAAGTAGTCGAAACATAAACAGTAATGCAAAGCATAATTTGGTTGGAATGTCTACTTTGAATAGCTATAGCCAACAGATCCCAACTGCCAACCATATGGTGAATAACTACCTCTTTTGGGTCCCAAAGAAAAGCAATGCCACCAGAAGTTCCCTAGAAAATGAGGGAAACCACTTTTCTAGCTGGCCAAATTTTACTGGCAATTGAGTCCATATCCTCCATTGACATCTTTGTTTCTTGAAGGAAAACAAGATGTGGATAATTTATTTGAATCATTCTTCTAATTTCATTTTGTTTTGAAAGACTCCCTTTGAGTCCTCTAATATTCCAAGTGATGATCTTCATAAATACCAGGGCTAAAAAATTTGGGAAGGGCATTAATATTACCTTCCTCTACAAGTTTTTCACCTTCTTTTACCATATGATATTGATTGGTCTTGCGACCTAATTTTTGATTAGAATCCGTCTTCACTTTTTATTTCCCTATTTCTTGACATATTCCAATTGAATCTGAGATGGCTTCTAACCTTGAAGAATGCTCGTACACAATCAAAATTTTACTAGAGGTTTCAACGGAGTCTATATTGGGACCTGTATTATTTGAAGTTTTGACATTTAAAAGATTGTTTTTGTGTAAATTTTATCCCTTTTTTTTCTTTTGAAAACCTTTGATTTGTTGGTTTGTCTCTGAGTTCTTCCCTTCATATTTAAATTGTGTTTCTAAGATTTATGTTTCCATTATTTCCTCTTCCTCACTTGGGATATCATTTGTGGAAAGGATTTCAAACATATTAGCAAATGACTTTGATTGATCCTTCATAACTGGTTTTTTTTCTGAGTGTTCTTCTTCTTAGGCATTTGGAAACCTATTGAGTTTATATCTTCTTTCTTTTGATCATGAATTTTATTTGGGCAAGCACTGGCCAAATGACCATATTCATGGCAAACTCTACAATGAAAAGGAATGTTCTCATAGTCCACTACTTGCTCCCAAGTGTCTTACCCAAATTGTAATGTGATATTTTTAGGTAGGGGCTTGTCAAAATCTATTAAAACACAAATTCGAGCATAAATAATATGTTCAAAATTTTGAGTACAATCAGCAGTCATCATAAAAATTCCTAAAGAGTTTCCAATTGAAGAAAAAATAGTAGGATTCCAAAATTCAATAGGGAGGCCAAAGAGTCTAACCCACACGGGAGCTATAGAAGGCATCTCTTCTTTGGCTTTAAATTTAGTATGCCAGGGCTTCATGAAAAGCCTTGCCCTTCCAAAAAACCAAGGACCCCATTGAAAAGTTTTCTCTCTATCTTCATTATTAGAAAATAAAACAAGAAAATAACCATTTAGATAAATAGATATTTGTAACTCACCTTTAGTTTTTCAGATTTTTGCAGCCCAGACTTTGAAAGCATATAGGCTCGGACAAAAACCCATGAACTAACAAATTAGTCCTCTTTTTTCCAAATCTTCAATGCCAGTCTGAATGTTACCCATATCATGATTAAAAATAGGAGTTCCATCAGGTGCTGTAAGACATCCTAACTCCATTTTCCTGGGATCAATCTTAGGTATTCTTCGAGGTTTATGGGAAGCCCTAAGATTGATATTAGCATTGGGTTGAGGTTGTCCACCATGGAGGGCATCCCTAAAATTTATTTTTGGGGCTGAGTTTTCAAAATTCTTACCCTTGACAGGGGTTTGCACAGTAGAATTATTTTGTGGGTGCACCTTAGCACCATATTCACTTGAGATATGAGTCATTTTTTGATCAACTGCTTGAAACTTGTTTCGATATCTCTTTAATCCTTGCCCTAGATGTCGTGGAAAGGTATGGTTTTCACTTTTCTTTTGTGTAGCAAATTGGAAGTTGTTGTCACTCAAGTTCACAATATGATCTATTGAAAGACAAATTTCTAATCCATCTTGGATCCCCTGCAACATTTCCTGCTAAAATATTGAGCATAAACCACAAAAATATTTGTCGTTAGGGCCCAAAGGCCCTAAAAACCAACCTTTGGAGCTGCTTGCACTCAACCCAAATGAAACCCTCGCATAGTCGCTTGCCAAAAATCTTGTTCACACATAGGGATGTGCTAGGATATGTGTTGCTCCAAATTATATAAAAATTGGTGGAGACGTTATAGGGTTTTTTAGGCATCTACCCTCAAAATTTCAGCTCAATCCGAGTCCGAATGAGTGAGATATGGCCGAAACAATTTCGATAGTTTGGGCAGTCCTGCGAAAAACATCCCTCCTCTAAAGCGAATTTTTCTTTCTATCCGAACCTCAAAATTCACAACACACTTAACAATAGGAACTCACACCTTTCTCTTTTTGACATCAATCCTATTGAGGTTGTTTTTTGGTTGTACAAATTTTATTCAAAAAGAAAAAAAACGTATTAAATTTTTTATCAGTCATTTTTAGAATCTTTTTGCACCAACATGTAGATTATTATTAGTCCTATAAAAATGATTGATTAATTTTAAAATTCTAATACATATTGAAAAAGTTTTAGCTGTTTGAAGTTGGGTTGTTGAGGCTGTTTTTTTTGTTGCGTAATTTTTTTCAATAAGAAAAATTTTGTATTAATTTTTTTGTCAGTCATTTTCAGAATCTTTTTGCATCAACATGTAGGTTATTTTGAGTACTATAAAAAATGAATATTCACTTGGTAAATTTTGATAAGTATTGAGGGAGTTATAGCTATTGCAATTTGGGCATTTGGTATTTTTTTGGGTTGCCAAAAAAGAGAAAAAAAATCATAACTTTCAATCCGAGTAAGCAAATCAGTTGTCATTTATTTTTTTTGAAGAAAATTTGCAGATTTAATGGTTGAAGAAAGGCATAGATGAGATTTCATAAATTTCAAATTTTGAGAAATTCTAGTTATTTCAAACACAAACTCCTTTGAAGAAAAAAATGGATTTATCAGTATTCACTAGATAGGATGATAGTGACTCTAGGGAATGGTTGATGAAGGGTAAAAATAATTTAAATTTTGTAGAGCAGAAATGGAAAGGTAAACTTTGGTTTTCTTTTGGGAGGAAAGCTGGAAAGTGGTATGAGGATTTCAGATCTAATCATAATTTTTCACACACATGGGAAGAATTTGAAATTACATTTTGAAGTAAATAGGGATTGGAGAAAAATGATGCAAGCTAAGAAAATTACATCTTTTATGTTAGGGCTAAACAGTGGTAAAAAAAATTTGTTTGAATGTAAAAATTTTATTTTGCAAGTTCATGGTTGCATTCAAAATAAAAAAATAATTATTTTCATTAACCCTAGCAGCAAATATAATTTTATCAATATGTCTTTGACTAAGAGGTTGCAAATTCAAGCAAAGAAAATAAAAGACATAACTTGGATCAAAATGTTCAAATGTTTGAAGATCTAAAAATCACCATGGATAAATATGTTTTACATTCAAAATTTTATGCTATTGAGATGGATGATGCAAATATTGTTCTTGGTTATCCTTGGTTGTATTCTTTGGGTACTATTAACATTAATGTGCAAAAGATATTAATGAAGTTATGGTACCTAAAGAAGAAGATAACATTACAGGACATTTCTCAATGTAAGGGAAAATATGTAGCTATTGCAAATGAACACAGTGAAGAACAAGCAAAGAAATATGGAATCAAATCTTAGCAGGAGATCAAAGAAGAAGTAAAAGACATTGATAAAACACATGAAGAAAACAAGAAGGAAGAGTAAAAAAAGTAGAACATCAAGTTAAGGTTGTAGCATATTGCCACCCACACCACCATGAGAGGCAACAATTTTGGAGGTATGGCTTAAGGCAACAATATTATGGTTCTACATGGAATCAGCAAGGCACCAACTATGGTAAGGTTTGGTAAAGAAAACATAGTGAATCCAGTTTTTAGAGTGGTGTAGCCACATCATAAAACAAATGGACTCATCATTAAAGTAGATCAACAATAGCGTGGAGCAAATCCAACAATTTTAGCTACTCAAATGGACACATGGCATATCAACATCAACAAAGACCACCACCCATCAGAGTTCCCATAGGATGGATGGATGATCAATATTGGTACCAATACTCAACATGGCTCTGAAGATCATATTATTTAGCCTCTTCTAATGTTTTGAGGATGAAACATTTTGTAAGGGGGGTGGAATGTTAGGTACCAAGATAGATACTTAATAATTAATAATTTAATATTGTATTGTATAGTGGTATGAGCCATAAATTAATTATTGAGTAAGGAAGACCACATGTCAAATTAGAAATAGGTATGTCATAGAATCATATATGTAACCATTGGGGGAATATTGTCATATGTAACCACAAGGAATATTGTCATATTATTATGCACCTTGTAAGGTGAACCACCACATGGGTGATCTTGTAACTCATGGAAGGTGAACCATCACTCTTGTATAAAGATAGATGTACCCCCATTGTAGAAGACATCTATGATGTATTCTTGGAGAAGTCTTGGTTTGTGGAGTGGCTTCCTTCCAAAAGGAGAATTGTATGGTGTTGCCCTACGTCAAGGGTATAATCAATCTCTATTTAATTGTGCAATTTATTTATAGATGCATGTTTGATATTATAAATGATTTATGGTTATGAGAAGAGAGGTTCTCAACATAGAGTTTGAAGAAATCAAGTTTACACATATGTTAAGGGAAGGAAACAAATGTGCAGATAGGCCAACCATAGAGGGGTTTTAATTGAGGATCGTGAAGTTAAATTCTCTTTTCCATGGTTAGAGGAAGTAGTAAATTTAGCTAAAGTTGACAAGAAAATGTTGACTATCTAAATTAAATAATGATTAAGATTTACTTTAATATTTTTCATTGGTAATATTTGCTTTATTTTATAACACTAATGTATTTTTGTATAAACAATTTATTACAAATTTTATGGTTGCACTTATGCCTGAGGAAGGAAACTAGCAATCCAGATCTAGTAAAGTGAACTATGATAATGCAATGCTTTGGAAATACTACTCTACTAAGATGCAATGCATAGATAGTAGAAGTGGAGTTTTGGTATTGTGAAGGCTGTTGTAGAAAAATGTCAAGAAGGATGTTGAATTTTGAAATATTTGTATTCACACAAAAATTGAAGAAGATCCAAAAAATTAAAATCATGAGTTCAAAAATTTTATGAAAATAATGTAGTAGCATCTCAATTGAGATGATAATTGAATCCATTTGTAAACTCTCAAGCTCTAAATGAGAGAGTTGTGTCTTGTCAAGGGTGGGGGACATGAGTACAACCCCTTGTTCTCTAGTAATTTTTTTTATTATAGATATATAACATAATGAGATCTAAAATTGGATCTTCCATTGATTTTTCTTGAGGTCCACATTTTTTTATATTTTTATTTGGTTGCATTCGTATCTAATTAATAGTTTTCTATGGCTATAACAAATAAATGTAATATTTATATTTGATTTTTTTCCTTGCACTGTCAAACTTGTAATAATTCTTGATACATAGATAAATGAATGTAATAATTGTATTCATTTTTATAAGTAGGGTTTTGAAAGGGTTTCCATTTCCCTTTTACATCAACCATCAAGCTGTATAGCCTACTTGGTGCCAGTGAAATTTGAACCTTAGTGTGGGCTACATCATCCATATGCCCAACCATTGAACCAAGGCCTCATTGGCTATTAAACCTTTTCTTTGTAATAATTTGTTATAGTCCTTAACATATAGACAAATGAATGTAATAATTGTGTTTAACTCTTTTATTTGCATTGGCAAACTTGTAATAACACTTGATATAGGATGGTCCCGTTCCATTTTCTTGCTTCCCCTACCCTATCCTGGATGGGTTGTTGGTTCCTGGTGCATGTTTGGGACATCTCTACGAATCGAGGTTGATGGAGCAGGTGACCTCCAGGTGGGAGGTCCTCGAACCAATTATTCCTGCTCTTTACTCTAACCTATTTGTGGGTTTTGACTCGTTCCTGTGGCTTGGTGCTCTTTTGGGACCTTCCCTAGTTATGCTCCAAATTCTTGGCATGTCATGAGACCTCTCTATAGGTTGATTGATGGAGCAGATGACCTCCCACCTAGGTAGGAGGTCCTCAATACTTTTATTTACTCGTTTCCCTACCCATTTTGAGAATTTTAGCTCATGTTTGTGACCTGGTGCATCTCCAGGATCATCCCTGGGTCACCCAATGAGTTTTCAAGATCATCCTTGTGCAAAACAGGGCTAGTTAAGCAGACAACCTCCTTGCTCATTGGGGGTCCTCGACCCATTTTATTGCTCCTCCCTATGTCCTTGACCCATTTTATTGCTCCTCTCTATTCTATATTTTGGATTCCTGGATGCTCTTGAGTCCTTCCCTGGGCCTCTTTAGTGGTTTTCTACTTGCTGATTGATTCTATTGTTTCCTTCAAATTCGGCTTGGAGTGTTGTGGCTTCTTTCGATCGGGTGTTCGTATTCGATCCTATGATGTGCATCCTAGGATTTTTCACTACATCCCTTTTGGTATCGGGGGAACCACATGCATTTTGTCTACAGTGGAGACACTCTCATGGATGCCCTTAGGTCGTTGGTGTTCCTAGCTTTGAGGGCTTCCTGTTTGCCTGATCTGTTTGTAGCTACTTGGGGAATTTTCACTTCATATTTCATGGTCTTGGGTGGGGACCTATGCCTATTACCTGTAGCTAAGATGATCCCATAGTTGCTTTAGGTCTAGTTTTCTGAAGTGATTCGTGCACTTGGATGGTGGTTTCTCGTTTGCTTGATATGTTTGTTGCTACTTGGGAGATTTTTGCTGCATCTTTCATGGTCTTAGATGAACACAAGTGTCTATTGCCTATAGTTGAGATGATATTGTGGTTGCTTTAGGTCTGGTTTTCTAAAATGGATTCTTCTGGCCTTAGGCATGTTTGTTGCAATTCAGGTTTTATGGGTTCTGAAGACTCTATTGGTTTCATCCAACACTCAAGTAGAACAACCCCATTTGTAGAGGGATCTCATATCTTTTGGGGATCCCCAAATTCTATTGTCCTATTTTTTAGTCTGTTGGATGTTTCTTCTAGGGATCGCCTCCCCAGGTCCTTCCTAGGTAGGAATTTGCATTTAAATTTTAAATTTTAGAATTCTTACTTATTATCATTGCTTGTTTCTGGTTTCCTGGGCCCCTCTTGGGCGAGATACCATGACTTAAGTTTTTTGTTTGTACTTACTATCTTGGGCCTGCCTGGGCAAGATCCCTTAATTTTAATTTTTCCTCATTTGTACTTGTTGTCTCAGGCCCCTCTTGGATGGGACTCATTGTAAATTTTTGTCGCTTGTCTTTTATTGTGCGGGATGTTCCCATGTTTTAATTTTGAATGATTCGAATATGGTCCTCCTAGGATTGTATTTTGGTGTAGATATTCTCTTTGTGGAGACCATCTCCTTATGGAGATTGCTTCCCTCGTTTATATTGTAACATTTTTTTGTAAAATGTTTTGGGGCCCTTTCAAAACCCACTCCTCCAATCAATAAAAAAAACACTTGATATAGAGACATTGTACTTATATATCCACTTGGTAAAGTTATCTTATTATATTCAATGATGTAATTACATGTTACCACGTATAATAGGAAATAGGGATCAAAATTACAATCTCCATAGTCCTTTAAATGTTATTTTACACTTCAAAGAGGAGTAAATTAAAAGTTATTCTTTATAAAAAACTAGATTTTATTTTTCATCCTCTAACATGTGGGAGTATTTCAACTTTTTTTTGGAGGGGGAGAAAAATAGGTTGTACTCGGGTCCCCCACCCTTGAAAAATCACAACTCTCTCCTTTAGAGATTGAAAGTTTTAAACATATTCAATTCTCATCTTAATTGAGTTGCTATAGCTAGATACCTATATCTTTTTCATAAAAAGTTTAAATTCTTGATATTCATTTTCTAGATCTTCTTTTAATTTTATTTGTAAATACAAATATTCAAAAATTCAACATCTTTCTTCTTGACATATTCCTACAATAACCTTCATGATACCAAAACTCCACCTCTATTGTCTATGCATTACATCTTAGTAGAGTAATATTTCCAAAACTTCGTACTAGCACAATCCACTTTACTAAATTTTAACTACTAGTTTCCTTTCTAAAGCATAAGTGTAACCACAAGAATTGTAAATAGTTTATATGAAAACACATTGATGTTATAAAATACATCAAATATTACCAATGAAAAACATTAAGTAAATCTTAATCATTATATGATTTAAGAAGTCAATATTTTCTTGTTAGCTTTAGCTAAATTTACTACTTCCTTTAACCATGGGAAAGAGAATTTAACTTCACATCTTCTATTAAAATCCCTTTATTGGCTAGCCTATTTGCAAACTTTTTCCCTTCCCTTAGGGTATGTGTAAACCTATTTTCTTCAAACTTTGTACCATGGTATTATATTTCCACAATGATCTCTTGTATGTTCCATGGAGCTTTTGTTTTCCTCAAAGTTGTATTTATTACTATCAGTGAATTGCCTTCCATCCATACTTTATTCCATTTTATTTGTTTACATATTTTTAACCCTTCCAAAGTCGCATAAACTTCAACTTCATTATTTGTCTTAAATACACTATTGAAAGCGTAATGTTATAAAATTTCACCCCTATTATTTTTAATTATTCCTCCTCCTCCTATTGATCTTGGATTTTCTTTAGATGCTCCATCAAAATTCAACTTGACCAACTCTTATTTCAGTGGTTTCCACTTTATATTTTTTGCCTTCCTTTTATTTCTACTGTATCCAACATCATAATTCCATATATCAAGGCTTTCTACTTTTAGATTAGGGATAGGGTGAGTTGATAGGGTTGTTTTAGACTCCTTGGCTAAACAAATATTTTGTATCATTACCTCTAAACTGCTTTTCTTTTCTTTAAATATTCTTCTATTCCTTTCCAACCATACAGTCCAAAGTATTTTATTTTTTGATATATACTAGATTGTTTAAAATACCTCATTTTAAAAAGTGATCTACCGTTACTTTAACCATTCTTCAATTATACCATTCATCACCATGCATTTACCAAACATATCAAGAATTCATTGCCATAGTTCCCATACTATTGAACAATCTACCAAGATATGGTCTATACTTTCCTCCTTTTAATATAGAACACATTGTGAGGGGCCATGAAACCCCCTTTTCATTATTCATTAGGTTATACTAAGATAAAATTTTCCTATGACCTACTAGACATACAAACATATTTCCTTTTGGAATTCTCAAGCTATCCCAAACATCTCTCGATATTCTTATAGTATTCCTATTTTATTAGTGCTTTACATTATATCCACTTATTGTTGTGTATTATCCCGATCTATTCAACTCTCAAATTAGCTTATCGTTGGCTCCCCTCACAATAATCATTGTTTTTTTTTAATATTCTCAACTGCCTCCTAGCAACAATGTTTAGTATACTTGTAAAAAATATTCTTTCCATTTGTATCTTCCTTCCTAATTCTTGTACATAATGTTTGAAACCCTATCATCATATTTATCTTTAAGTAATCTCATAAATTGTTTCAAAACTAGATCTAGATTGAGTGGTTTTTTATCACACCAAGTATCCATCCAAATAGGAATGTTTTCTTCAGTTCCCACCATCCATATTAGACCTTTAATCACATGTCAATTATTTTTTAAATTGTTCCATAGTGCAAAACCATTTGGTAGTGAGAATGTAATAAAGACTAAGCTTGGGTCATTGGGCTCAACGTACTTAGAATAATTCTTTCCCATTTTCTTTGACTCTCTTTGTACAATTTCCAAATTACTTTTACCTTAGAACTAAGTTTACATCCATAAGAACTTTTAAACCAAGACCTCACCTAGTTTTATCATCACACACCTTGATCCATTTCACCAAATGAAACTTCCTTTTATCATGTAATATTGACCCCAAGAAATGATCGCATAATATAGATTAAACTTTTTTCTATCGATTTTGGCATACTATACAAGGACATATAATATATTGGAATGGCTTGTTAGACTGATTTAATTAGTTGCACTCTTCCTACTAATGGTTACCATCTACCTTTACATTCTAGTATTTTATTTGAAACTTTGCTTATAATAGGATTCCATAATTCTATCCTCATTCTCCCCTCATATAAGGGCATCCCTAGATATATTGTTGGCAAATTTTCCTCCTCTATTTAAAGTAATGTGCATGTCCCTACTTTGATACTAGTTGGAGTGTTTAGGAAGTAAATTTTGGATTTTGTCCTATTAAATTTTTGCCCTGATGCTCTTTCATATTCTTTGATAAGTTATTCAAAGCTCTGGCCTCATTTTTTCCTACCCCCCAAAAGGGATGTATCGTCTACATAATGGGTGATATTGTTGATGTTATTACTAGCCTTATGTCAACTTATTAGCCCATCTTTGTATACCTTCTTCAAGTTTCTTCCCAATGCCTCTATCATAATAATGAATAGATTTGGTGAGAGAGGATCTCCTTATCTAAGACCCCTCTTGGATTTAAATTTTTTTAGCCGATTGACCAACACTAAATATGATACTTTGGAGACACAATATTTAATCCATTTGATCCATTT